>OX442324.1:3617574-5022574 GCA_949358305.1 Strigamia acuminata
CACGGCTACGTAGAATAGCAATGATCGAGCAAGGTTAAATCCCTTATAAACTTTAATTGTCCTTTTTTTTACTGAAAATATTAATAATAAAAGATAAAGCTACCTAGTCGCGGATTCGAACCCTTTCACTCAGCTCAGTAATCGGACACCCTAACCACACTACACGACCATCGGCATTCATTTCTAACCATTATATCGCTTTTAAAAAACATTTAACAAAAATTATTATACTGTTTATAAGCAAAGCGATAATTCAAAACATCAAAATGCATTTTCATTTTCTTTTTCTTTTCTTATTCTTTCTTTTTTTTTCCAGTGTCTCGTTTTCCTTCCAAATTTTTGCCAAATTTTTGCACACATTTTACCATGTTTTTGCACACATTTTACAATGTTTTTGCACACATTTTACCATGTTTTTGCACACATTTTACCATGTTTTTGCACACATTTTACCATGTTTTTGCACACATTTTACCAGGTTTTTGCAGGTTTTTGTGTGGAAAAACGTGGCAAAATGTGTGCAAAAACGTGGTAAAATGTGTGCAAAAACTTGGCAGTGTGTGTGCAAAACTTGCCAAATGTGTGGAAAAACTTGGTAAAATGTGTGCAAAAACATGGTAAAATGTGTGCAAAAACATGGTAAAATGTGTGCAAAAACGTGGTAAAATGTGTGCAAAAACATGATAAAATGTGTGCAAAAATTTGGTCGAAAAACCAAGTTTTCTGACAACTTTTTTTCTTGAAAAATTTTGTTTTTCGACCACATCTCTGCAACCGTAACAAATAGGCATATGCATGTGATATTTAATCGATTTTTTAGCCCATTTCCGATCGATTAAGCTCATTTCCGGCACTTTTTCAATTTTGGACCGATTTTGGCAATTTCTCCATAGGTTAGCCTTTGGGTTTTTGTCAAAATTGGCAAAAATTGAAAAACTGCTGGAAATGAGCCCAATCGACCTGAAATGAGCTAAAAAATCGTCTAAATATCACATTCCTATGCCTATCTGTTGCGCTTGCAGAGATATGGTCGAAAAACGGAATTTTCCAAGTGAAATAGTTGTCTGAAAACTTAGTTTTTCGCAGATGTGTGCCAAAACGTGGCAAAATGTGTGCAAAACCGTGGTAAAATGTGTGCAAAAACTTGGCAGAATGTGTGCAAAAACGTGGTAAAATATGTGCAAAAACTTGGCAAAATGTGTGCCAAAAGTGGTAAAATGTGTGCAAAAACGTGGTAAAATATGTGCAAAAACATGGTAAAATGTGTGCAAAAACTTGGCAAAATGTGTGCCAAAAGTGGCAAAATGTGTGCCAAAACGTGGTAAAATGTGTGCAAAAACATGATAAAATGTGTGCAAAAATTTGGTCGAAAAACCAAGTTTTCTGACAACTTTTTTTCTTGAAAAATTTTGTTTTTCGACCACATCTCTGCAACCGTAACAAATAGGCATATGCATGTGATATTTAATCGATTTTTTAGCCCATTTCCGATCGATTAAGCTCATTTCCGGCACTTTTTCAATTTTGGACCGATTTTGGCAATTTCTCCATAGGTTAGCCTTTGGGTTTTTGTCAAAATTGGCAAAAATTGAAAAACTGCTGGAAATGAGCCCAATCGACCTGAAATGAGCTAAAAAATCGTCTAAATATCACATTCCTATGCCTATCTGTTGCGCTTGCAGAGATATGGTCGAAAAACGGAATTTTCCAAGTGAAATAGTTGTCTGAAAACTTAGTTTTTCGCAGATGTGTGCCAAAACGTGGCAAAATGTGTGCAAAACCGTGGTAAAATGTGTGCAAAAACTTGGCAGAATGTGTGCAAAAACGTGGTAAAATATGTGCAAAAACTTGGCAAAATGTGTGCCAAAAGTGGCAAAATGTGTGCAAAACCGTGGTAAAATGTGTGCAAAAACGTGGTAAAATATGTGCAAAAACATGGTAAAATGTGTGCAAAAACTTGGCAAAATGTGTGCCAAAAGTGGCAAAATGTGTGCCAAAACGTGGTAAAATGTGTGCAAAAACATGATAAAATGTGTGCAAAAATTTGGTCGAAAAACCAAGTTTTCTGACAACTTTTTTTCTTGAAAAATTTTGTTTTTCGACCACATCTCTGCAACCGTAACAAATAGGCATATGCATGTGATATTTAATCGATTTTTTAGCCCATTTCCGATCGATTAAGCTCATTTCCGGCACTTTTTCAATTTTGGACCGATTTTGGCAATTTCTCCATAGGTTAGCCTTTGGGTTTTTGTCAAAATTGGCAAAAATTGAAAAACTGCTGGAAATGAGCCCAATCGACCTGAAATGAGCTAAAAAATCGTCTAAATATCACATTCCTATGCCTATCTGTTGCGCTTGCAGAGATATGGTCGAAAAACGGAATTTTCCAAGTGAAATAGTTGTCTGAAAACTTAGTTTTTCGCAGATGTGTGCCAAAACGTGGCAAAATGTGTGCAAAACCGTGGTAAAATGTGTGCAAAAACTTGGTAAAATGTGTGGAAAAACGTGGTAAAATATGTGCAAAAACTTGGCAAAATGTGTGCCAAAAGTGGCAAAATGTGTGCAAAACCGTGGTAAAATGTGTGCAAAAACGTGGTAAAATATGTGCAAAAACATGGTAAAATGTGTGCAAAAACGTGGTAAAATATGTGCCAAAACATGGCAAAATATCTGGAAAAACTTGGCTGAAATGAAATGGAGTCAGAATTAGTTTCATCTCAAGCGGGCTTGTATAAAACAAACCTTTCGACATTGAATATTGCCTCGTTTTATTTATTTCAGGAGTGAAAAAGGTGTCAATCTAAACCATCCACTAGTTGATAAGTTAGATCCAAGTTGTTGGCGCAGGTTTCCCAGTTTGTATTTGTGGTGGAGATGGGCGACGCCGACGATTCGATGTTGCTGTGATGACGATGTTCGGTACTACGATCTTCATTTCAGCATCGGATGCGGGTGGTACGTCGTTGCCTACGTTGGACTGAGCTAGTCTTGATGTGAGAAAAACAAATTGTTAAGTGTAATGGAGAATGGGATTTAGAGATTTAGAATTGAGTTATTATATCTACCCCTGGTCGAGGCCGCCGTTGCTGGTCGAGATACATTTGGAGAGCACCAACTGAGCTAGGGAGTCGCGTTCGAGGATTGTGTCGCCCATCGTCACAGGCGAGTACAGTGCTAAAGACAATACAAACTTGAACAAATTGTTTCACCTATAACTGAACTCCTACTGCTTCCCTGCAATCCGATGGCTGGAAGTACATATACTTCTTTACTCGTTAGCCAGTACGTTTTTACTCGGGCTTTATCCTGAAAGCTAACCTTCTCAAAACGTGGCTTGTATTTGGCAATGCATCCAAAAGTTGCTTCTATTTACATTTGGCGAAATCCATCCAGAAACGGTTTATACTCGGCAAAATTCATCGTGATATTTAAACTTATTTAAATTTTGTATTTTAAGTTTAAAATATAAACAAGTTTAAATGACTTTACGTATGAATGCGCTTAGTTAAATGCATAAAAACGTAGGATGTTTCCTATTTTTTTGTTCCAACTGGTTTACATGTTTTTGATGTGTGCTGTTTTACGACAGGTTTATGATCCAAAATATTCCAAAAGTGTATATATTTATTCTTTCTTTGATGAGATAAACTTTACATTATAAAACTTTACATTTCCTACACCTATACAAATGAAAAAAAAACAAAAAAAAAAAACAAAGGAATGATATTTTTCTTTGGGGATATTATTCAATTTCTTTTTTGCTTAGCATTAGTATGCTGCAGAAATCTAACATTTCATGCACACATCAGAACAGTGCAAAATACAATAAATAACTAAGTTCAGACGTGTTTTTAAAACGCAATTAATTGTCCTCTGATCCGTGAGGAATGTAAACATTTTTTTTTGCTTTGTAATGAGAAACAAATATAATCTGCTGATGTGTGCACAATATTTTTCCTTAAAAATATACATACAAACAATTTCTTTCTAAATGTAAGGCCCCTTTACCTTTATGAAAGTGTTAATTTAGTGTACATTTTGTGCAAATTACAACACCTGTACAAATATTAAGATAGATTTTATAATAACTGAACACAAAAATATAAATTTTCTCACTTAATTTCATCATGTCCTGAGCAATATGTACACAGCTGAATAAAACATGTCACTAAACCTAAATCAAAGTTTGAACTACGAATAAGTAATTTCAAGGATGAATTCGGGAAACCACAAATACAAATATGAATGATGCACAAAAACTGTATATTTTTTTTTAAATAAACACCCAACAAATATTGATTCAATTAATATTTTCGAACAAACAAAATTACAGTTAGCGTTCAATGAAAAAAAATATTAAAATTCAAAACATTATTAAATGTCTCGACTTTTAATTAATCTCGCTGTTTATGTGGGGACATTATTATCTATTATAATACATTCTTGAGATGACCAAAAGTATAATTCGAAACAAAAAGTAATAATAATAATAATTTAAATTTTATCATAAATCAGCTGCCAAACTAAAAAAGAAAAAAAGAAACAAACAAAAAAAGACCTTTTTCCAATTTTTAAACTTTTAACAAACTCAAGAGAGAAAAAAATCACCCAAAAATAATTTCACACGATTTGTTGAAGATAACTTAATCTTTAGTCCTATTCTTTTCCAGGCTAGCATTTCGTATCTTCAATCAATAACGCACAGATTTATCACGCTCCTGAGCAATCAATCTCTATAATGTCTTTTGGTACGTCCACAAACTGGTAAACCAACCGTTGACCGTCCACTTTAGCAAGAATACCCCTTTGATAATAATACCTAAATATAAAAAAATAAAAAAAAGTGTAAATAACAACTGAAAACACTCTTCAATTTCAAACAATCATACCTTAGTGCTCTTCCCATTGTCTCGTAATTCATATCTGGTTTGTTTTTATGAAGCCCCCACAATTTGGAAACCGCTTTCGAGTCGACCAATTTGAAAATGCCTTTTTCTCTGTGCGTCCATTTGATGTATCGAGGACAGTAATCCTTGTCTTGCAGAAGTTTGAGCAGAAATTCCCACAAATAAGTTGTTGATCCTAAAACACAAACAAACGGAAATTAATTTCAATTCTGCAATCATTCAAAAACCGCCGTCGATCAATTAATCGTGCATTTTGAAAACAAAACGACAAAACGTCGCCCATTCAAACTGCATAATTAAAGATCCTAAAAACGGCATTTAATTTACCTTCTCTGCTCTTTCTTTTAACTGACGGTGCTGGACCACCATCTAAAGATCTCGGTTTACGACCTATAAAATATTGAAATAAATAAATAAATAAACGAAAACTTCTCAATCTCTCTCTCTCTTGTGAATTATTGTTTACCTTTCTTCTTCATCCGCGGCTGATAAACAAGATCATCAGCAAAAAATGAGGCCTCGACGTCGCTGCTGCTGCTACTGGGACTGCTACTGGGCGCGGCAGTTATAACGGACGTAGGAATGGCCACGGGTGTAGACTGCATTTGCTGATGATGACTATGATGGTGTTGGTGGTGGTGGTGGTGGGTCGTGAGCGACAAGGGCATGGACATGCTGGAAGAAGTCGTATTTCCGTGATGATGGTGGTAGGAGTTACTTCTGTCCAAGTATGGATGGTGATGCGATACCGGACGATAAGGTACATGAGGATAAATGTGTTCACCAACTGCAAATAAAGAAAAGAAATATATTTTTAAAAAATGTAGATAAAAATGTCAAATTTGAAAAGAAAAAATAGAAAAATAGAAATGATTAACATTCTTCATTGATATTTTCATTTTTTAATTCATCCCTCAGTTAGGTCAAAACCTTGGATTAGGTTGTTGACAGGAAGCCATTAAATGGCCAGTGAGATGATCGTTTTCCATCCTCCTCCAACCGGTTTCCCAGCTATTTTCAGGGACACCTACTTCCCGACCGTGCTATCTCAACCATGCAGAACATTTTTTTTCCACTCTCCTTTTTTCTTTCCTTATATTATTATTAGGCAAGACCTCGTGACCAATAAAAATATACAAAATTTCCCAAACAAAAGCAAGAAAAAGGGGGAAGAAGATAAAAATGATTAATTTCAAATTAATTTTTTATTGCATCCAATTTCTGCATTTGATAGGGAAAAATGTGTTTCTTTTAAAAACAAATAAGGAAACTGCCAACTGATTTTCACTTTGTGCCGTGTATCGCATTTTCAGCCAGTAGATACCAGGAATTGAGAACAAAGACACTGGCAAGTGGAATCCCGCCCCTCACCATGCCTGGCCTGGTGGAACAAATGTCAGGAGCCAACGACCAGGAAATCGCGGAGCCACTGCTGACCTTGAACGGTGCGAGCTCAAACACTCAACCAGATGCTATGAAAAACTGGGCGAGGGAAAGGAAATCTCATTTGCTACTCATTTTCATATTTATAGAAAAATCTCTTTTCACCTCTTCTTTTCACACACACCACACACACTAAAATAACTAAATAAATAAATAAATAAATAAAAACTCAAAATTAGTGAGTATAAATTGTGAAATTTAAATTATTCATTCCAATTTTTTTCTTAATGGTAAAAATATGATCCCCATTTACCATAGATGGGTGTGCTGAGTTAGTTCTCACTTATCTGAACTACTTTCCGAGTTAAAAGCGAAAGTTATCTCGGAAAAGTGGGTTAGGAGGCCATCAGAAATACTTTCCCTTCTTTTTCTTTTTTAAATTTTTTTAAATTCTTTTAATTTTTTTTTTGTGTGTAGAAAATGAGATCAAGCGATGCGTGCCATAACGATGACATGCAACTTGTGCTAAAACAGTATTTTTCAACAATTTTTACTTGATTGAAATCTGAATAATAATTTCAATAGATGATTTTTCGAGGCCAAAAAAAAGAGGAAGTAATGTACCCCCGCCTAATCAAATTGAGTGGCAACTCTTTGGAAGTGAAACAAGGAAGGAAGCGGAGAAAGCGTAGCTCAGTCACATAGTGCGAATAAATATAATGATTTTCGGCTCGGAGGAGGGGGAGACATGAGCCAGACTAACAACAAGCTGCACATTGTGTACGTCTGGCAGAGTGGGAGGGGGTGGGAAAAGGAAAGAAAAGTGAAAAGCCATTCAAACGCCTTCGGAGAAGGGGGAAGTGGGGAAAGGAAACCACCAGCTGGAAGCACAGACAGCCAAAGGGAGAGAAAGACTCAAAACACCCCATCGAATTGTGTCAAGCGAGCACCCCCAACTTACTCTTATGTACCCCTCAAGAACGAGTGGAGCAAATTCACCAGCTGTACTCACATAACTCATCTCGCAAACCACTTGCACCCAATCGTCAAGTTTGATTAATCTCAAATCGACGCAGTTGCGACAATCGTTTGCGACAATCGTTTGCGACAATCGCTTGCGTTGCGTTGCGTTGCGTTTCGTCCAAAAGGTGTCAAAACGAGAACAAAGGACCAACACACTGACCCATATTCGTCCCGCTCCTTTTCTGACCTCGTTTCCGAGTGAAAGTGTGTTCAATCATCGTTTTATTCTTTTATTTTCATCGCCTAAACCGCAATGGCATTAAAAAGTCCAAACAGCGGTGTTTAAACATTCATGCGCTCACCCGATTGACTCAACCGTCATTAAATGATAACGATGCTTTCCAAGTGTTCATTCAACAACATTAGTGCCGATTGTGTAAATTATTTGCGCAAAATAATCAACATTTTCCTCCCCTTATTTTTCCATTTATTACCTAAAAAGCTCCACTCACTTTCACATAATTCATTCCGCGCTCCCAATCCACTTTCTCGTCCATTACATAAATATTATTGAAAATGAGAGTATATAAAATAAAAATAAAAAATAAAAAATAAAAAAAAAGGAAAAAAAATAAATTTCAATGCGCGAGGGGGTGAAGTGAGAGTGTGCGCGCGCACAAACATAACCGAGACCTTGAACAGCACCCTCGTCATTGGTTGGTTATGCACGGCCGTTGGCCCTCGTGGCCTAGCAGTGAAGCTACTGTCAAGGCTGAGTGAGTGCGCAGGGTGAATAACTCGGCACCACGTGTGACCTATTTACACGGAGAGCGTTGCGTCTCGACTCGATTCGAGTGAAAAGACGAAAAGATTTGAGGGGGTCGTCGCAGCTGCCGTGTTCTACTAACCTTGAAAACACCCAAAGAAATCTTAGCACAAAAGGCGTCGCACATCTGCAAATGGGTGCCACTTTTGTCAAGTGAAAGCAAAGCTTCCCCCGAAAACACCCAACCAAACTGTTACTTTCATTTTCACTTGAGAAAAAAACTCGACGAAAAGCGTGCTAAATTGTCGATTTCCACTTTTCCAATGGCGGCACCATGCAGGCGCGTTGTTTGTTTCACCCAAATCTCATTTCCTTTTTTCCAAGCAACTAAAACTGACATTTCCCCCTGCCCATTTTAGGTCTCCCGCCGTTTTCTATTTAACCCACTGACCCCTAACCTTGAATTTACACAAAAGAAGTGACAGTTAATCAATCTACCACTCCTTTGAACCCGAAACGAGACAAAACAAAAGTAGAAATAAAATAATCAAAAGAAAAACAAAAAACAAAAACACTTACTAGAGCCAGGCCTATGGTATTGGGTTTGCGAATGTGCTGAAGGAGGTACAGGCATCTGTGTGTAATTATAAGGGGTAAGGAAAGATGGTGACGTCATGTGATTGGGACTGGTTGTGTTTGGGCTGTCGGGTGTCCGGGATGGTTTCAAACCAGCTAAGCAAATTAAATAATAAAAATCGAAATCAAACAAAATGTCTAAATAAAAAAAAATAAAAAAGCGAATAAACTCCTACCTAAGGCTGAATGAAGCCTCGATTTGGTTTCGTCATTACTGGTGTGTCCACTACTGCTATCCACATCACTTACACCACTATCTGCTGGACTGGGTGGCAGAGAACCTAGAAAAAAAAATTTATTACATAAAATTGATAAACAAAAAAAAAATTTAAACAAAATTAAAAAAAAAAATGAATAAAAAATTATTTTTATTTCATTTACATTAAATTTCCTAAAAATAAAAAACTTTCACTTTTTATTTTTATTCCGTTTAATTAAAATCCATAAAAATAAATAATTCATGTTACTCAGAATTCATAAAAATAAAAAAAAACATGAGAATTTATTTTTATTTTTATTTTATTCTAGGATCTAGATGTTATATAATCGTCACACATCATTCATCGACTCACCTGTGGAACTTTGGGTGCTCGTAGGGAAGGCCATTGTGTGAGCTAACAACAGAGGCGATTGCTGGCTCAAAATCCCTTGCAAAAGCGTCTTGTTCTCGGTTACCCTCGCATTTTCCATCTCAAGAAGCGTGGGAGCTGCCAAAGTCCGCTCCAGAGTCGCTTGTTGCTTGTCGCATGCATCTGCCACTACACAAAATAAAATCAAACAAAACCATAAATAAATACATCGAAAATTTCCGTTTCATCTCAATTAAATAAAGAAATTTCATCACTTTTATATTTCAGAAAGAAAAAAAAATTCAGGAAAAATTTCTTTAAAAAAAAAAAAATTAAATAAATAAATAATAAATAAATAATAATAATGGCGTCCTGCCCTCGACCAGTCGAATGATTGGCCTTGGGGAAAGAGCACTCGGCCATTCACCCGCCATTTCCTGCACTCAGGCGAGAGAGACAAGGCCAGAACGCAGTGTATGTCTATGGAATGCGGGCCATCACGTCACGAGGTAATAGGAGTTAAAATAATTCCTCGATAAATAAACACATTTTTATTTCCAGAAACACAAACATAAATATTATAAAACATCCTTTTATTTTTTCAGGGTTAAAAAATTGAAAAATAAAAATAGAGCTTGGAATATGTCCCAATCGCGTGTTATTTTTAAGTCGGAAATTGGTGGACAAAAGCCAAAGAGAATTCAAAACTCTGTGTGTTTATTTGCTTTGTACTCCTTGCCCCCTTCTCCCAACATGCCTTTCCTCACTATGTACACAGACCCTGACCTCGTTTAAGAATGTTCAACCGAATATAAAGCAAAAGTTAACAATTTCACCGATAATTTATCCCATTACAAAACCAATTGTAAACAAATTCAACGATTCCCCCCCCCCCCCCACCTTTTAAAATTTAAAAATTTTTCCAAAACAAAAAATAATAAAAATTCAATTTTTTTCTTTCAAGCTGTTGAAATTTCCTCGCGTGCTTAGGGCTAGCAACCTCTTGTCCTTGACTCACCATTTTGGCAAACAGACTGGCCAGTTTCCTGTTGCCAACCCCTCCCTTCGTACTCATACTCCGAAGCAAATTACTCTCTTCACTACAGGAAGAAGCGAAACGTTTTCCATGCAAAAATAGGCCTATTCATTACCAACCACTTGATACATTTAAATTATAAAAAAAATTAAAAAATAAAAAATAAAAAATTTTTAAATATACATATAAAATCCAAAATGGCGATCGCCCTAGTATTTAACACAACAAACACCGACTATTCTCATCCACCGGAAGTCGAACCAAAACCCTAAAATACCAATTTCCCCTCATCCCCCACAATTTAACGAGGAAACGCTCAAGTGAAACCCCAACGAAACCGGAAGTTGGGCTTAAAACAATGAAGAGAAGGAAAGAAAAAAAAACATGTCACCCACTTTTAAAGCCGTATTACATCACGGATATCAAACCACCATCTGTTGCCCCCCTCCCGGGTTTATACACTTCCTTTGCACCCCCCTAAACACTCATTATCCAAGAACTTGAAAAACCAGTAAACATTAATAGCAAAATCGTCTCTATAGTAACAGTAGCTCATGTATGGCCAGTTGGCGTGTTTTTTTCCCTTCCTTCTTCTTTCCTCTCCTCTTCTGTCCCTTTTCTTTATCATTACGCAATTGGTGTTAACTTCCGGAAGTGGATTCCAATCGAACGAAGTGGCTGAGCCAACTCGATTTACGATCTCCAGGAAGAGAGTCGAGAGAAGAAACAGTCGTAACGTTTTTTGGAACCGTTTCAAATGTTTTCACTTCCCAATTTGTAGCCACTTCCTTTTGCATAACCAAATAGGCCCCATTTAGGCTTAAGTCTAATTTACACAATTTTTTTTTCTTTTTATCCCCCACCCAAAAAAAAATAATAAAAAAAATAAAAATACAAATAAAAAATACATAAATATATATATATTCGAGTCAGGTATTTTCGAATCTCCCACCCTCCCAATCTTCTTATTACCTTGATGCCCTTTTTTTTCCTCTCCCCCTGGCTCAAGGTTAATGGGGACGAATTAAATTGTGACTTGTTTTCAAAACAACTTGTGCAATTCCAAAATAAATAATTGACAAAAATAAGAGCACACTGAACTAAATACAAACAAACAATTCGAAGAAAACCAAACTAAAAACACTAATTTCTTTTTCTGAATTTGCCAAAACAAAAACCCCAAATGCACTTAATCAGCCAGCAAATCCCCATCTAAAACGCGCAGTTTAGCTCCGAAGATTTGAGATAAAACATGGCGAGTTGTGAAGAAAATGAGGCCAAACTTCCAGTGTCCCACTTTTTCATCAATACCAGGGTGTGGGAAGGAAACCGAGTAAGTAGAGGGGGGAAGTTGTGTTCATAGAGCATCACAAACACTAAGGAAAGGGGGAAAGGGAGGCTGCAATAGGTAAGGAAGGAGATTTCCTCCTTAGAAGCAATGCAAGGAGGGAGGTACAACTTGACCTGCTTTTTCCTCCTTGCAAATGGGGGTAAGGGACAAAGTGTATTCTTTGATGATGCAAAGCATTGTGTGCATTTCCAAGTGAAGGGGGAGGGAGAAGACCATCAAGGGGGTAAAATAAAAATAAAACAGGTAAGTAGGCCAAGAGGAATGGTGTGTGTGTGTTGTGTGCGTTGGAATAATCAAAGTAGGAAACAAAGGGGGAAGGAGGGGGGAAAGAGAGAGATATTGGATATGGTGAACAACAAGTGACCTTAATTTCCAGTTGTTCACTTTATTTATTTCACTTCAACATCCGACCTAGAAAATATGAAATCCACCCCACAGGAAGAGGCAAAGTCAAGTGGAAAACACTTCCTTTGCCCCAATTTCCACAACTCTTTATTTCCTTTATTTCGTGCTTTTCTCACCCGGTGACCCAGGGCCATGTTCTTAAGGATGGGCACACACTTTCCCCTCTTGTTCATGGCTCACCCACTGACCTCCTTCGCACCATAAAAAACAAGGGGCCAATGAGGACAAAACCTAAATATAGCCAACTTTGCTTCTTTCTTCTTCCTTTCCTCAGATCGCTCCCAATTTCAATTAATAACGAAAGAAAGAAAGAAAGAAAGAAAGAAAGAAAAATCGCACAACACTTTAAAAACATCGACGCAATTAAATGTTTGTTTCAAAATAAACTAGACTTGGTGGGGCCATTCCACTGTTCATTCACCCTCCCAAAATAACTCGAGTCTTCGCACGGTTAACTGCGCCGCTCTCGATCCCAACTCATATTTCCCAATCATACTTCGCATTAAAAATAACATGGTTTCGACATTGATACATACAAAAGCCCTCATATTTCATCGACCCCCTTTCGCCAACAACTTCCAAACACATTTTCCCATCTTCTCTCCCCTTCTATTTGCTTGCCCTACATGATTATATCACATAAAAACTTTTTTCTTCTTCTTCTTCTTCTTCGTCGTCTTCTTCTTCCCCCTTCCCATAAGGAAAAAACAGCACAACAAGTTGAGCTCACCCTCTTTCTTCTAATTACCCCAACTCTTCACACACCACCTGGCCAGTGGGTCCCAGGAAAAAATAAGGAGGACATTTTCAAACCGACTCCCCTCGTCCATTGTTTTATATTCCTCCTCTCCTCGTAGCCTACTTTTATCCCTTCCTTCTTAGATGGCCAAGGAAATGACGCTAGAATGCATGCAACCACCTGTTGTGGGAGGGTAAGGACTAGAAAGTATGCAGGGTGGATTAGATTAATTCAATCTTCTAAGTAACCAGGTTAAAATGGCGCTCATGTGGGCCAGTGTTACAGAGAAAGGAGATCAGCAGAGCGGATACGGCAGATTTTCAGCTTGCCGACATCAAACTCGTGAAAATTGCTCAATAATATGACAGGTACAGTCATTAACGGTCGACTCCACCCCACGCCAGATAAATAGATATTCCCTTCCCATCCCATCCATGCTAACCGACTGGGACGAATTAATTAATTTCCCCAGTTTTCCTTTCTCTTCTGGGAACAAAGAAAACAAATTTCGCTCTGCGGAAAGGAAAAGAAAGGAAATGTTTTGACCGCACCGTTACACGTGTTTCAAATATTCATTTCAGCAACAGGAAAACCATCGTGTGCGTAATGTAATCAAACATCATTCTACGCCACACACTTTTTCCCAAACAATTTGCAAATAAATAAAAAGAGTGAAAAAATAAAGAAATCTGACAAGAAAAATGAGCTGGGGAGAAAATGCTTGAAAAAATTACGAATATTATACTGAAAAAATCCCCAACTCTTCTTCCCCCTCTTATCAATCCCCTCCTCCACTCTCAAGACGCAGTTTCCCCTCTCCCCCTCATCCAATGTCTGCAAAACAGCTGTTGCAACCTGTTCAAATTCTTCAAGTCCCAACATCAACAAATCATGCAAGTTCCCACACTTTTAACTGTTTTTTTCCTCCTCCTTTTTCTCTCTTTCCCTCTTTTTAAAAAAAAATTTTTTTTTTAAATTAATTTAAACCCTTTTCCCCTTTTTTCGTCCCCCAAAATATTCCTCAATCAAATGCGCGAAAAATCGTCTCCAAGTTGTGTCGGTGTGAAGAAAAACCGCTCATTTTCACACCACCAACCCTTTCATTTATATTTCCGAAAAGCCCTCATTTCGTGTTGTGCGAAACGCCAACCTTGGATCAAAGCGTTCGTGTGCATGACGTCAACCGACCTTGGCGCCAGTCGTTGACTTGGGGCAGCCGGAAAAGGGCGAGGAACGCTGCCGCAGCAACGCGCCAACGCCAACTGGCGTCTCAACTGACCACCTCACAACCTTGAATGAAGCCACATCACTTTTTTCCAACGAATGTCACCATCTTCCTTTCAACAACAAATATTCAACAAAACCTCACCCATAAAAAAAAATAAAAGAAAATAAAATAAAATAAAAATCTCTAAAAAAAATAAAAAAATAAAAAAATAAAATCCAGCACCGCCGCACAACGCCACACAATTTCTAGACACAAAATATCGATCCCCACCTTACAAACCCATGCGCAGATCAATGAATGCAACGGGGGACACTGAACCCACCGCCAACACCAAACAACACCCACCACCACACAACAACAACAAATAAAAAAAAAATAAACAAATTACAAAACACAAATTTCCAAAAAATCACCATCAGCAAGCATTAACCCCCACCCTTCCTTACTGCATCTCTTGACCTCATTTCCACTTGTTTTTCCATGACATCACTGCGCATGTCCCACTACACCTTGATCCCACACAACCTTTACCCCCAAGAGCCCCTAGCATGAATTCCTCCCCCTTTTTTCCCTTGTGAAGCAAACCGAACTTCCCCAACACGAAAACAGGGTCACTCGGTCCATGCATCACCCACTTGCCGGGATAAACAGAGGGGGGGAAAACACCCTCACCCCTTTGCACTACTTCAGGTAAAACCGCGCCCGCCCCCGCCCCCGCACCCGCGCCCGCGCCCGCACGCTGGGTCTTGACGAAAATCGGATCGATAAGTGCGCCTGACTCACCGCCCCTGGCCGTGACCGTGAGCCAAGCGCGCTCATTATCCACTTCTCGTGCCAGAAAATTCCGACGAACGCAATTTCCATGTCCGAGAGAAAATAAAAGAGAGGAAAAACGTTGCTAAACTTACGATATCGTTTGATGAGACTTTTCTTGTAGGCGGGTCTGCTACCTGCGCCACTTTCACCGCCTCCTCCTCCTTCTACATGTAATTTACTTTCTCGGTCCATTGTCATTTTTCCCAAGCTTCGTCAACTGTATCAACAACACTGTCCACGAATGCGATTGATGACGGGAGGGGAAAAAACGCTCTTTTTCTCCACCACTTCCAATTTCCAAGTGTCAATCGAAATGCGCGAATATTTTTTTTTTCAAATCGAAAAAAAAATAATTAAATTAAATAATAATGTCCAAGTTGTGGAAATTAGGAAATAACCGCGGAGATGGAAACGAGCCGAAACTCGTCCATGAGTGGAAAAATATAAATTCACAAATGAAGAAAAATCCAATTGATTGGTGCGTAAAAGCGCCGAGTCCGGTTGTGTTAATTTCACCAACGACGCAAAGATCACGTGAAGAATGAAGATTTTTCTTTCAGTGAGAGAAAACGCAACTGCGCTGCTTGGCTTCAGCCTGGCACTGGGTCAGCGAGCTCACACAGCTCGAAACGCAAGCAGTTTAGGGCGAATCCATTGGCGGGGGAAAGCGGAGGGAGGCGCCAGGAAGTGCAAAGGGAAGGTAGTGGATTGGCGGGAATTTCGCTCGCTTCTTTATGCTCTTCAATGCTTGTTAAAAGGCTTTATTCACCCATAGATCGACTTGTTTTTGCTTTTTTTTTCCCTCTGGATTTGTCACAATTCATTTCATCTATTTAAATTTTTTTTTTAAAATATATTTATTTATTTGCAAAAAAAAAATAATAATAATACCAACATATATATATATTTTTTTTATTGTTGTTTGTGTTTCCTTGAAAAGTTTTTTCACCTGAACGAGATGTGTCATTTCTGATCAATACCGAAAACATTTCACGGAATCCAATGTGAATGCATCTTAAATGCATCACTGTTGTCATGGAAACGACCAAGCGTTATAATAACTACCAACTTATAAGGCACAAAACACTTATTCAAAAGTGTTGCTGTAGGTCAAGGGACCATTTAGACCGGAAGTGTGTCACTGGAAACAGAACACATCCACACAAGGAAAAAAAAAATCATACATCCCAAAAATATATATACATATCCTTAAGTTACCGCAGTAAAATGAATTTCTTTATTACCAACAAAAATGCGAAAAGAAAAACAAATAATCCAATTTTTAAAATTTCCTTTTCTATTTAAATAGATTTAAATGGAATTTTAAAAATTTTTAATTTATACATTTTTTTATTTTTTTATTTTTATGAAATTCGTATTAAAATTGTATTTTTCTCTCTCCCGTTTCACGTTTTCGCGTGAAATGAATTTTTTCCTTTTGTTTCATAAATGAAGTGTTGATCATGTAAACAGTCGAAAATGGCTCAACTCATCATCGAATATTGAGGTCAAGTGAAAGTAAGGTCACACTGGGCGGCAAAAATGCCGTAGGGAGAAAGGCTGACCTGCTTTTCAAGACGAATCCATAAAAAAGGAAAAGAAAAGTGGGTTTGGGGTTGTAATAAAAGTTGGGTGATGTTTCCTCACGAATACCTCAAACAAATAAACACAGAAAAAAAGAAAAAAAAACATATCGTCAGTTGGTCAAGGTGAAATAAATGAGCGCATGCGTGATTTCAACCCTCCCATTTCCTCCCCAAACATTTCCTTATATGGCGTATTGGTAATTGATGCGTATTGTTGCATAAATGGGGCATTGGAATTAAATGGGGTGTTTTACTGCCGTGTCCTAAATAGAACCCCATTATTTGAATTATTGCAAAACGACACTTGGGTCATCGTAGTTGCAAGACATTCGCTAAAAACCAAAAACACCTTTTTCAAAATGGACGTCTATTTATTTATTTATTTATTTTATTCTATTTCTATTTTATTTTTTTTAATTTTCAATTTCTCATTTCTCAAACGCCGACTTGGTGACATTCCGACTTTAATCGCGTTTAATGTAAACAAAAGCAAAAACACTTTGAAATAAATAAATAAATAAATAAATAAATAAATAAATAAAAATAATAATAAAAAATCGCCAATTTTTCTGACGAAATTATTGAGTAATAAACAAAAAAGGAAGTTAATAAGGAAATAAGCAAAAATTTCTTTCATAACAAGTCTTAAATTTCATTTATACACACATTAGAACGTTACTATTACATCTGAGTTTAAAAAAAAAAAAACTAAAATAAAATAAATCCAAAATGGCTGGCCCCACAACCACTCTCCATACCGAACAATTGAAACCCATTAACTTTCTTTAAAAAAATCCTTAGATGAACCGCACGTGCAGCCACGCCTCTATAGAGTATGTTACAAGATCCTTTTAGTGCACGTGATTCAAATGCAAAAATTAAAAGAAAACCATGCGACAATGACAACGATTTTTTTACGCACGGAAAACGCTCTTGTGCACACACGTCATTCATGTGTCAATTGATAAAAACAAAAAATTTGGCGAAAAAATAAATAAATAAAGTGGAATAATGATGACGTCATTTCCAAATCGCTTTTTATCATATCCGCCTCGAGTAATCTGAGTGAACTTTCTCGCTTCCTAAAAGGACTTTGTATCAACACGTGACCTCACTTCCTAATCAACCACCTCAACCTAAAATTACGACATAAACATAAAAAAAAAATTCCCCCAATTCTTTTTTTTTTTTTTTTTTTTTTAATAAAAAAAAAATTAAAAATTTTTTCTCATTCAAAGATTCTTCGAATGAACCAAAATGGATCACTTTCCCAAACAAATTGCGCAAAATTTTGTTGTCATGATGGGAAAACATGAACAGTTTCCCAGAATTGTATTTATTTCCATTTATCATTGGAGATACCAAAGAGCACAAAGAGAGTCACCTTTTGGTCCAGCGTCCGACGCTATAATTTCAATTATTAAAAAATGGTGAAATTAAATTGATTTCACTTGTAATTCAATTTTTAAATAAAAATTACAGATTCAAGCGCCTGAAATTTAATGCATTCGACATGTTTTCCGTGTAAATAAATCTCTCATTTTATATGTTATGTCTGAATTCTAACAAAGTTGTACTCGTATTGGATTTTGCGTGGAGTTTGGACCTATTTCCGGTTTTCGATTTTTAAAAATAGCAATCCGAGACTGAAAATAAAAATATGAAAACGAGACAAATCGACCCAGTATTATTATTATTTTTTAAAATTTTAAAATTGTATTTTTAAGCCGTCTGTAATTCCACTTCCGGTTCTAGCAAACAATATATGATGCATACACTTTCCTAACTTTATATTCCCATTACGGTTTATCTCCTTAACTTTGCATTAAAAGTGATTTTTAAAGCTTCGGTTAATTAACTTCCGGTTTAACTACTCCATTTTGTTAATTTCTTTAAATGACCAAAGAATTATTCACATTTTCTAATTGCGCTTCAAATTCCCACTTAGAAACATCATTTCTCTTATGTTCGAAGGTTTCACATTTACTTCCGGTTTTAAGCGGCCTTAATCCAAGGCCATTTGACAACAAACAGCAAATCCCGAAATAGAAAAAGCACATCTCGATAGAACAAGCAAATCAATTAAGAAAAACAAAGGCGGATACTGCGATTGATGAACAACAAAAACAAAAGGGAAAAAAAATTAGCTCAACCGAAAACAAATTTAAAAAAATAATGACGTCGACCAGGAAAATCAAAAACAACAAACAATAAAACGTCTCTTTTTTAATAAAACGTTAAAATCACCAAAAAATAAACTTTAAAAAAAAAAAATTCAATTTAATTTTTTTTAGGTGAGAAAAATATGATAAAAAAGTTCATCCAGGACTTAAATAATCTCAATGGAGCATCTCGTGTGCAAAAATTGGTAGCAATCGTGTGATAAGAGAAGGGAGCTTATCACAAGGTGAAAAAATGTTTATCATTCTGTCGATTAATTTTTGTTCCAATTTTTGTGATTCATTGATTTTATAGGAAATCTCGTTTTTTTTCGAAATCTTTTTTTTGTTCAATTCTTAAGGATATCCTTTGAGTGTGTGAAATTCAGGTGAAAACACCGCCACCTACAACGCTGCAATTGCAACGGGGGAAGTTAGAAAATTGACACGTTTCGCATCGAATCTTATCAGTTCTTTTTTTTTTTTTAAAAAAAATCAGGTATTGTTTGTTTGATAAACAGTGCTGTTTGGTTTGGTTTGGGAAAGAACATTTTGTTTGAGGATGATAGCGAGAAGTTTGTGGATAACAAACAGGAAATGTCTCCATGATCATGATGTGGTGCAATAAATTATTAGAAAGCAAAAATGGAAATTATAAAATCGGAAAATAACAAAATGAGGGGTTGGGGTTATTGATGTTACCTAGATTTAAAATTAAAACGGTTTTTTTTTTTTTTTACCTCGCTCTTCAAATTAAGGCAACGAGGGGGTGTGGTAAATGAAAATATTTGTCAATTTCAATAACAACAATAATAATAATACTCAAAAGTTAAAAATAAAAATGATAACTAAAATGAATAATTGGGAATTTGAAATTTAGAAATAATAACAATTCCAAAAAAAAAACTGCACAGGAATAATATAAAAAGAAAAAAAAAATTACAAAACCACTATGACAAAGCAAACAAATTGATTACCTCAAATGACTCACTGAATACATGGAAAAATTCCTCAAAAATGAATATACAAAATTTAAATAAATGAATAAAAATTCCAACATTTCTCCAAAAAAAAAAAAAAAAAAAAAAAAATTTTAATAATAATTTACGACAAGTTATAATTACCTAAACTTGAATCCACCACCCCAATTCCTATTTTTATCCAACCTCCTTTCCATTCTTAACATTATCAGGTCAAACAATCAATATTTCCTTTCCAACACATCAATGGCGTAACCAAATCAAACCGGAAGTACCACTTATCATCCCCTACCCCTAACATCCAAAATTTAATGATTTTTTTTTAATTATTGCAAAAAAAAAATAAAATTAAATAAAAAAAATTGCATTCATGCAAAAAAAAATATATCCGTAAGCCTAAAAATATGTTTTTTCACATTTTTATATTTGCATCTGGTAATCACTTCCTTTACACGACGATGCGAGCAAATAACAAAAGCTGATTACATTTCTGGCCTGAAAGATCATATTTTTATTACTTAACTTGATGATTTGAAAAATATTTACAACCTTGCATTTTATTGTTACAGGTATTATAATTACTCTTTTAAGCGGAACTGGAATAAACAAAGGGAGAGCGGAAAAGTGAACTTGACTGCAAATCCTTTAGATCGAAAATCACCACGAGGGGGATACCGAGACGAGCCTTGCGTCATAGGCACCGGAAAAGTAGAGCAGGTGTTGCTAAGCAACGAGCGCTGCGTGCGTCAGTGCAGTTCAAGGCCGAGAACGTTGCAGGGTGAGTGAACGGCGTGAGCGTGTTCCTCGCTTTTCATTGGTAAAACAATTGTGGATATCGCTATGGATATTTTTATCCGACAAAAATTGATCAGCCCCTGTATAAATATCCTACCTGCCCTTAGCAACAATGCCGATACGGAAATTTCACGAAGAACATTAACTGTTTGTTTCTGCATAAACAATCGATTTTTTTCCTTCCTTTATTCTCCACGTTTTAATGCATAAATATATCGATGTTAATCGATTTTTTTTTTGAAAAAATAAATTATCGATAATTTTTTTTTTTTACTTGAAATTTTTCAAAATTTCATTCGTTTCAACAAAATTTTCTTTTTAAAAAAATCGATATTTTAGAATAAAAAAAAAATATCGAATCGATATAATTGATGGGTTTTCTTCGTATTGGTTTGCATTTTTTGGCACCTGTCACTTGCTGATGCGCAAGTTTGGACGCTTTTTCGCATTCCAAACCAAAATAACGAGGAACTGTAACGGGAAAAGCTGTTACAGCGTTGAGGAAAAAATCAGACAAAGAGAATAAAATCGAATAAACACTTTTAACCTTCAACTTGAACCAACTTGACATGGCTGAGTGTTGCAAAACCGAGGGAAAAGGAGGAAAACGGAGGCAAAAAACGCCATTACTGCATCTTTTTTTCTTATTCCACTTGCATTTATTTGTTTATTTTTATTTTTATTTTTTAAATTTATTGTTTTCTTTTTTGCAATAAATTCTTCCACAGGTGTTAAAATATTTTTTAATTAGATCACGAGGAATTTTCCAGGACGAGGAATTTTCCAGGACATTGAATTTTAGAATTTGACCTTGGCAATGGGAATAGAGGTCGATTTCAAAAGCAGTCATCAAAGGGGTTCATAACACGCTGCCCCTGGAATATTCTCGGGTGGTCTTTCCTCCTCACTTTCACCCAAATAATAACACAAATTAACGACTTGCTGCCCAGCCTTCAGGCACAAAAGCCTTGACCTCAATCTACCATATTTAAGTGTCAGTCGCCATATTTGCACCGCACAGAAAGGGAAAATAAATTAACAAATTTAAACAAAAAAAAATATTTTTTTTTAACCCAACTATTTTTTTTTTCTTACATTTTTTTTGGGAACATCTTTTTTTGTGTATAATTTAGACTTAAGTCTTGAGAAATGGGGCTTGGCAGGCAGATGTAGGCCATGTTTTTTCCCCAATTTTTTTTCCTCATTACACCCCCTTTTCGTTCTTAGATTTTATACAAAGTGAGGTCATTTTTCAGTGCAGTCAAGTGGAATTATGAAATTATGAAATTTTTATTTTTTTTACTTCAACGTTTATTAAATAATTTTTCCAGACATTCAAAATAAAAATTAAATCATCAAAAATTTTAATAGAAATCAGAATCAAACATCACATTAACAGGTGTTCGCGCATTTCCATATCAAACTGACCACATGCGTATAAAACAACACCAACCACCACTTACTGCACCTTTTAATAATCTCCTCATGGTACCCCATATCATGTTTCAGGATATGCGGGGCATCAAATTAAAAACAAACTGAAATTTAACTCAAAACTCATCCCTCGGACAACCTATTTATTATTTTTTCTTTTTTTTTCTTTCAAATTTCCGTATTGTTTTCAATTTTATATTATACATATATATATACATATACACACATATAATGTATATATCTATCTATACATCTACACCGCGTTGAGAACAATCACAAATAAAACTTCACAATTAATCGAGCAGTATTCAATTTCAATAAAACACTAAAATATCATAAATCCTCCTTTGATTAATTTTTATGTTATTTCCCGAAAACACAAAAGAAAACAACAAAAAATAAAATAACATTCAGTTATTATCATCTCAAATAAAAGAGGAAAAAGTTGAGTAAAATAATTGTCTGAAAAATACCCTTTGCGCATGCGCTTAAGGAAGACGGAGAGCGAAGACCCCGTAAGTCCAAGGCCAGATGACGTCTCCTTTCATGCCAGCATATGGGCGGGAGGGAGGTGAAAGTAAAAAATGTGTTGTAAACCAATTTCTACTTTCGAATAAATTAATAATGCACAATCCTTCCTGCGAATGTCAACTCTGTTTTGTTCCCTCTCCTTACGACTGACACAAGTTCAATTTTTATGAAAAATTCATTTTTTTTTTTCATCATTTAAAAAAAAAAAAAAAAAATCATTTTATAATTTAATTTATTAATTAGAAAAATTCACGTGTTCGAAACAAGTTCATTTCCGTTCCAGAGTGAATTAAATCAAGATAAATGGAATTTGCATTGGGAAAAAATGCGAAGATGAATTTTCGTGTGCGGGGAGGGGGCCAACGCCCACCTGTCTCATTATCAAACCCGTCGTCCTTCCACAAGTGGCTCACTTTTTCTCAGTGACTCGAGGTGGCGCTGCGGCCACTTGCAAGTCCCTGAACCTTGCTGGCGCGTGATGTGAGGCAACAAACTTGATCAAGGCCATTCGAGTGAGAAACAAAGAGAAAAGAAAATGCAATGGGAGGATGGAGATCACCTTGAGATTAAGTTCAAGGCAGATCAAATAAGTAAATTGAAATATTAAAAGAAACAAATAACACACCTGTGTTTCTCACTCCGTAATCAGTTAGGTTATATGTAATTTGATAAGCATTTCATTTCGATTTTTTATTTTCATTTTTTTTTACCCTTCGTATTCCGGTATGCATTAATTGCAATTTTTCTGATGCGGATTTTTTTTTTATTCTATTGATCGTTCCTAAAGTCCATTGCCCATTTAGTAATCCATACATTAGTTTAGTGCACTCTCTTAACAGTGCATCGACTCATAAATCAATAATTGGAGGTAAAAAAAAATAACTATATTTAAAAAAAAAATAATTATTTTTATATTTTTTATATATTTTCATATATTTTCTAAAAATCAAAAAACAAAAAAATCTAAATTATTTTAGTATTTTATTTTAGAATTTTTTTTTGGAGGTATTTCTTTGGAATTTTCCTTTTCCTTTCTTTTTTATTTAGTAATAGAAAATGAAAGCTGAGCTTGTAAAGACTTGATAATGACACAGCGTCCCGCTAACCGAGTGACTTTCTCCGTCCTACTGACCGCTTTTCGCATCACCAACACACAAAAAAACTAATGGGGCTCACACATGGGGCGTCAGAAATAGCAGACCGACATTAATTTGCTCAGTCGGATGCATCAAATCGGACGGATTCGTTCCACTTGTTGCTCAACCTTTTTCTTTTCTTTTCTTTTTTTATTATCTTTCATCGAATTAACAAATTAAAATATAACAAATAAATAAATACATATTTTTACGCATCATTTATAATAACGTTGTCTAGAAAGGTAAAAGTCCCTTCTCGGGTTTAATATCCGTCAGGATTGACCAATGCCTTTTTGGCGCAACACAACGACCCTTAGGATACGTGATTCCAGCGCTATCTCGAAAACCGGACTTTGTACGGAAAAAATTCCAATTACAAACTTGTAGAAAACCCTCTAATTAGTCGAAAAATTAAATTATCCACTTTCAAAAATAAAAAATAAAAAAATTTCGAGTCAAATCGACAAAAAAAAACTCAATTCTTCATTTTGCAGGTTTCGCAAGCGTCACAACTGAGCAATTGCATGCAAACAGCATTAATTAATGGCTGCATATTTCAATTTCCTCCGTTGGTTTGCACTGTTTGTACTGTTTGCACTTTCCAAGAGTCCACTGACCCGAAACTCGTTCAATATGCCATTTGCGAGCAGAGGAAATGACGATTTCCACTTGACTCCATCCATTTCCCATGGCACCTGCTGCTTAAAAAAGGGCGGGGAAGGAAGAGAGTCAAATGCAGGAGCAGGTGCCACCAACCAGCGGAAATGATTTGGGCAAATTAAAATTTTCATTCTTTGTTCGCATGCAGTAATAAACGCACGTTTAAAAAATAATAATAACACCAAACATAAGGGGGAAAAATAAAAGAAAATAAAACTCCCCCGTGAGTTTTCCGCTGAATATTTGTCTTCCAATTCTCGTCTGGTTGCCATAGAAACGGCGCATGACGTCAATTTCAAACTTGCAAAAAAAAATCGTTAAAAGATGTTAAAAATAAAATGAAATAAAGCAAAATAAAAATAAATAAATAAATAAAAACCAGGAAACCGAGCCCGACAAACAAATAAAAAACAACTGATAACCGATTATACAATCGATTAAAAAACAAATAACTAATCGATTATTTAATCTCGTTTTTTTTCCCCCTTCAAATTACCAACGAATTAATTCGAAAACGTCGAAAAATCAAACAAAAAAATGCTCGAAATGAATGAACCAATCGAAATAAAAAAGAAAAAAAAAATACTCCGCCTTAAACTTCCCTGCAGCACTTAACTTTCAAATCATCTTGACCTAAATCGCAACAGTTTCGATCTCCCTAGCCAAGCGAAACTGCTCGAAACGCGTCGAAATCGTTTAATTCCGATAAGACAAGTCAATTGATGTAATCACCGCTCAATAATTGACGAACCGGAAATCAAGTCATTGCAAATGAGTGCAAATTATTGCGTGAAAACTCATCAAACTTGCTAATTGCCACATTAATATGACAAGGTCAATCGAGTATCGATTCACGTAACACTTCGATAACCTCGAGTGTGTTAAATTGCAATTCACTCTCAATGGAAACACGGTTCCATCAAACAAGAGACGCCCCAGTCCGTTGCCAAGCAACTAACACAGAAGCAACGTGTCCTATTTTTAGCGCCACGTGCCTCGATTCTCTCGTTCCACGAGCCACGTGACGTCATTCAGAGCGGTAGTGACGTCCTAGAGCAACCAGGAAACGTACCAAAGGCCTCGGGGGTGAAATTTATTTGGCAGTGCGAGACAAATCGATCGAATATCGCACTTTTTCTTCTGCGCCCAAATTCGCATTTCGAAAACGCCACGTGACTGCAATACGGTGTTGCTCGTTGGCCACGAGTAAATATTTGTTTGCCCCGCAAAAACACGGAAGAAAAGAGAAAAATAAATAAATAAAATAAATCCTATTACAAATGAAATGCTATTGTTTGTTCATGTTCCTTCAAGTTTCTTGTTTAGATTTTTTACTTTTCTGAATTGCACATTTTTTAAAAAAAAGAAAATTAAATAAAAATTAAGTAATTAAATGAATTAAGCAAAAATAAAATAAATAAATAAAAAATAATAAAAAAAAAACTGCTTGAAAAATTGTTCCTTTATTCTTAGAACACTAGAAATATTCATACGACCGGAAATAGACGCAAGCATCGCTTCCGGTCCAATGGCCTGTATAGTGGCGAGCAGGTTTAGTTTGGTTCAAGGTCAAGGACAACAGCTCTTAAAAAAAACTCCACCTTCAACGTTCCTTAAAATAAAATTTAAAAAAAAAATACATATACATCTATATATACATATATATTATATATATATATATATATATATAATTTTTTTTTCATTCTTTTTACACCGCATAAAATGTGATTTACAGTTAAGCCTATTAAAGATAATCAAATAATTGCAAAATGTCGACAATAAACAGACCTATTTTCATTTTTATTTATCTATTATTCTTGATAATTGCAGACCTACATTATCTTAATCTTCTGTCACATGTTATTTTTTTTTTAAATAACTTTTATTTTAATTCACATTCTATTTTTTTTTTTTTAAAGTTGCATTTTCCAACTTTTATTTTATTTTCTCAATTTTTTGTTCTCCCCTCGAAATAGTCTTTATTTACCCAAACCTGCCTCACAGGGCGTTGAGGATTCCTAAATCCAAGGAGGTAATACATATATAAGGACGCCCCCTGCGGTTTTATTGGCACGGGGATCTCATTTTCCTCCCCCGCAAATCACCCCCACTTGTGCAATTCAATTCCAAATTCATTCATTTGATCATTGGTGAGGAAGGAAATAAAAGAAAAATCCAGGAGATAAAAATAAATTCAAAAAAAAAATAAATAAAAACAAAAATAAAAAAAATAAAAACAAAAAAAACTCGACCGCGACCGACCGGTGACAAAATAACCAAAAACCAAATCCAGAGAAAAAAAAATAAATATAAAAAAATAAAAAATAAAAAAATAAAAAAAATAACCCGCATAATAAAACCGTCTATAAACAAAACCAAGTCTGTAACCAAAGGGTTATCAGCCGGAAGTTGACGGCTGAATCTGAGGTCAATGAAGACATTTCCACGTGGTTGACCCTTGATACAAGCTCACAAAGTTATCTCCTCTTTTTTATTTTTATTTTTTCCATTTAAAAATAGCAAACGAAAAAAAAATCAGATAACAGCACTTTAATGCATAAAAAAAATACCAAAGCTAAGCCTAACTATTCCCAAAAAAAAAAAAAAAAAAAATCTTAACAAAAAAAAAAAAAAAAAAAAAAACTTGTAACTAATTTAATAATGATTAAAATATAGTCCTCCCAAGCGAGCCCCAAACTTCACAACATTTATTCCTAGAATCCTGCTTGACAACACCGTTGAGTGTTGCATAAAAACTCTATTTAGGGCCTCTACTAAGTTTATTTACCCAGCCCGAAAAATCAGTTGCATGTCACTGAATTTCTGTCTTTGGCAATGCAAATGAAAATGTCTCAATGTGACTTGAATGACAAGAACCTGTTGCATCAACAACCCGCCTCTTGGATCACTGGCCAAGAATTTGTCTGCAGATGCACCAACTGTAAAAACAGAAAGAAAGAAAGAAAAAAAAATTCGAAGAGGGATTTGAACTCGAAAAGATTCTGGCCCAGTGCCCAAGGACAGATTCAGATACGAAACAACATCCTCCATTTCAACAGGAAAGAAAAGTGCATGCCTTTATTAGCGCCGTTTCGTTTCCAAGTGCGCAGCGCCATCTGTCAACAAATCTGCAAACCAATTTCGCCCCATTTAAAATAAAAATAAACAAATAGATTTATTAGAAATTCCTAGTATCAAGAAAATTTAGTTCGAATTATTCATTCTTTTCGTCCTGTTTGTGATTTTTTTTTTAAAAAATCTTATTTATTATGATAACTTGTAAATATCGAGTTACGTGAACTTCCCGAGCGCCGTTACCCACCGTTAATAGTTTGTAGTTAAGGAAACGGATTCATATCATTTCTATCGTTCTAAAGCACCTTCTAAAAACTTGAAATTGAATCATTTTTTGTACAGATGGAAGAAAGCCGAGTGGAAAACTACAGTGTAATAACGGTTGCCATCTGGTAGCGGAATTTCAAACTATACGTTTCAACTTTTCCTCACCAGTTGGCGCTCGCGTCAATTTTATGTTTCAGACATTTCTCACCAGTTGGCGCTTCAATAACAACAACAACGGCCAGAATTTTACCGCTGCCAACGAATTCTTTCGAGATCTGTTCTTCGTGGAAATTTTTATCTAGAGATAATTCCCAGGAATGTCATAATAAAATGCAACTTATTTCCTTTGCAATCAGAGCATCAGCTACATTCTGATAACAAAATACACATACCACACTTCTGGCTACATTATTACTCATAAATAACGAGTGCTTCGTTTTATAGCCCATTTTCCAAGAACCAAATGAATAATCAACAAACTCGCAGATGTCATTTTCGCCCAGTTATCAGAAAAATTCCAGAAACCAATTTATTTAGCACGATAATTAAAATGACTAAAATGCTTTCAAAAAACATGACCATTAAATAAAGTGGATGTATACGTCATCACACGACACACACCAAAATGTCAATTTAAATTTATTTAATATTTTGGACGCAATTTTGACAAAAATTGGCCGTTTTATTTTAAAGTTGGTCCCAAAACGACTTATTATTCGAGAAATAACTCACATTTGATAAACAGCGAGTCCCCTACATACGAACATTCGAGTTATGAACTTTCAGAAATACAAACTTCAAATTTTATGGCAAGATTTATAAGTTAGTTTGCATTTGAATTCAAAAACTACAACTTTTTGTTTTACTTCAATTTTAAAACAAAAATGACATCATTTCCTGTCCTACTTATTAAATTAAACTATATTAATTATTTATTTATAATTGTATATAACATATTTATTATAATTATTATAATAAATCAAAATTTAAACTTAAAATACACTAAAACTAAAATTGTATTTTTATTTTTTGACAATTTGACTTACGAACGTGTTCTCAGATCGGGGACTTACTGTAATGTGAATTCTACTAGTTATTTCAGGCAAAAATAACAATGGTATCAGCACGTGAATCAAGGGATCGTGTGTTTTTCTGAGCCCTTAATCACTTTCGAATCCGATTGTGATAAATGACAGGAATAGAAATCAGGGGACATTGAAATGATGAGCAATTTCTTTACCTTGAGTCGTACTGGTTGGGTTGAGTGGGTGTACGCCGTTGGTGATTGGTGGATTTTCCCCATTTGTAACGCTTTTCTTACGTCTCCTTCGACGAGGAGCACCTGCCAATTTGTCGTCGTGCAACGCAGCTGATAAACTGGGTGTTATAAACGTGCTTTCCTCCACTTTCTCGTCGAAATCGGAAAAGATGGCTTCCAGTTCAAATCCTGGATCAGCCAAATCTGGAAGACCATCCGATTCTTCGGGTACTAAGCCGTTCAGGTCGGTTTGTGTCAATTCTGTCAATTCCACATATTCTTGCTGTTGAGATTCGACCACTACATTGGGGGCATTGTCCTGAAAAAATAAAAAGAAAATGAATAAAATAAAATACACAGAAAATAAAATAAAATACTAAATACAAAATACAAAATGTGGAAAATTAAATGAAAAATTTCCCTCCGTTGTCTAATAAATAATTCATGAAAAAAAATTAATTATTTTTGTACGTTATTATCATATTACATTAATATGGAAAATTAATACAGATCTCAAGCTACAGTGACTACTTCTGCGACCTCGTGGCCAAAACCTGAACTAAATTGAAGAAAAAATTCATTCGTTGAAACCACTACTTTTTCATCGGCTATTTTTATTGAAAGAAAAACACTTTGTAACTAAAAAATTGTTTTTTTCAAGAACAAATTACCAAAACAGTCGATATTTGTATATATACATATATTTATATATTTATACATATAAATATCAACCCAGAAACCATTAAAGCGCTTTAGTGCCATGTTAGGGTTGTATCAGTTTAATACTTCGCTACTTATTTCGCCAGTTATAAAACAAACAAACCAATAAACGATTAAAACTAAACCTTAAACTATCTTAAAATTCTACACTAAATACCTTTCACCGCCTTATAAATTAAGAAAACCTAGCTACGAAAACCAAACTTATTATTTTCATCAAGCGAAGCCCAACAGCGTGAGAAAACAAACACGCTGCGCGCTGGCGCCCTCTAGTGTGAAAATATCGAAACTCTACCCAAACAGAGCGCGGTAAAATCCAAAATAAAATACAAATAAACATAAAATTTTAAACTTAAAAAAAAAAACCCAATTTTTTTTAACACTCAAAAAAAATATACCAAACAGGAAAAGTCCACCATCTTGCCATCCGTGTGCGGACACCACAAAATATCATCATCGATGAAAGGCATCGAGCTGTCCAAGGCGACAATCAAGTGATGCAACAACCTCGTCCCTATAAAAATAAACAAAAACAAACAAAAATAAATAAACAAAAATAAAATAAAATAAAACAAACAAAAAAAAAAAAAATAAAAATCATTAAAAAGAAATTCGGTCGCAAAAAGCACACACACACACACACACACACACACACACACACACCGTAAAAGCGAAATAAGAGTGTAAGTATAGCTTTTTCCTTGCTTCCTTTCCTTCCTTCCTTCATTCACATCTTTATTTTTGTCGTGACGAAAAGGGCAATGACCTGAAATGAGCAGCGTCTCTGCGTTTCCAACGCACATACATTCCCCTAGCCAGTGGAAATAAGCACCTGTGTTTCCTGTTCTTCCTACAAGACACTCCCGAGTCAACAAGGAGTAAAAGTGGTTCCCCCTTCCTTCCTTCATCGAGAACGATGAATAACAAGCACCATTCATCAATTGTCATATCCAAACACAGCGCATGAATAACGGGGAAAAATCGTGGGAAATGTTGGGAAAACAAGAGAAAATTGGAAAAAGCATACAAAACCAATCAATTACAAACTGACTACTCTCAAATTATATCATCACTCAATACCCGACACGAATTAATTACACGAATTAAGCCTAATATATCATAAGAAGTGAAATAGAAATGAATTAGACGAGGGGGATGACCTTGCGAGGATGGCCCAGTCACAGGGTCATGCTAGGCCAATGAAAACACCTTCGAGTGACGTCATTCGAGTCAACATTCGCTCGAATGCTTCAACTCTGCTGCATTAATGAAACGGGCTCGCCATTAGTCGTTTTCTAAGTACACGAAAAATGTCTGATGGACTGTTTTATCTGAGTAATCGAAGCTGAAAAGATGCGGAAGAAGAAAAGAGGTTGATCGAAGGGACGAAGGGAAAAGGAGAAGTGGATAGGGAGAATTTTTCCATTAAGTACAAACGACGCTTTGTAGCACCCGACTCTAGGTGAATAAAACGACCAAGCCCTGCAAGTTGCCTGGCCTGGCCCGACCAACAAAAAAAAGCCTTCCCCGTCGGTCATTCACCTCGTAGTGGAAAGTTTGCATAGCAAACGTTTGTAACTGACGTGCGGCTGTTGTTGCGTCATTTTTAGCGCCATGTTGGGAGAAATTCCTTTCGTTTCGTTTTCTTTAAATTTTTTTCTTCTTCTTGGGGGGAATGCTTGTTATTTTGTCACATATTTATGTGCGAATGTTTCGAATTGTTGAGATTTAAAAAAAAAAAAATTAAAATGACAATGGCAAAATAATGGATTTTTCAACACTATTTCTAGAATTATTCCAACCTCCCAAAAAATGACCAAAAAAGTTTTAAAAAAATAAAAAATAAAAAAAATAAAATTTTTTTTTTTTGATATTTGATGCAATTAACAGGAAATAAAAAAAATAATAGGAAATTCCGAATACCAAAAAAAAATATTTATGGTTTTTAAAAAAAAATATGATGCAAGAAACACCGTTGACTTCCTGGTCAAAAAAAGTCGTTTAACCTACTGGACCATTCAGTGAATTGGCATCTATCATTTTTTTTCTTTTTTTCAAACAATCCCCGCCGCCATTGTGGCGTATCAGGAAGTAAAACACCCACTTTCGGCTCGATAAGGGATAGTTCACTCATCCCCCACAACCAGTCACGTGTTCATAGAGGAATAAATGAATCGTTTACATTCATGTGTGGTCAAATTAACATGTGAAAGAGAGGTGTATTTTTACCTCCGCTTTAGCCTAACAGCTGCTTATGGAGTTTGACGCCTAATCGCTTAAGTTAACAGCAATTCGGTGATCCTTTAATCTAGTGTTTGCTAAAATGCCGGAACCATGTCCGTCAAATCACATCACTATACACGAATAAATTAAAATGACAAAAAATAATTATTTTTTTTTTTTTAATTTTTTTTGTTTTTTTCTTGGATTTTTTGGGAAAGTTTTATTTTTAAACTAAGAAAACAACATAAAACAATCCATTTTACCCAAATGAAAAAAAATATTCAAAAAATATAGCTTTCTTTAAGATGTCAACAAACTAATAAAAGTTTTTTTTTTTTTTAATTTTTTTTTTTTAAATATGGCCGTCATTATGGTGAAATGACGAATTTTAGTCTGTTCTAGGAAAAACGTTTCGAAAAAAGTGCTGAGTACTATATATATATTTTTTTTAACTGTTGTTTTTATTTTTTTTAAACTAATAGTGTCTGCTTAAGGAGTCATTGAACTTAATAGAAGCATGAAAGAGTAAAAGTATGCCAAGTGTGCCGCTGTTCCAGTGAAATTTTACAAAACTATTATTAAAACTTTTTTTAAAAAAATTAAAAAAAAATGTTTAGTGGGATTTGGAATTTTCTTAAATTTTAATTTGTAAAATGATAATTTCGTATATATAGTTGGTTTTTCGATTTTCTACGAATTAATCGCAACACACGTCAATAGATGACACTCGAAATCACGATTATACTCCAGAACAACAGATCCATGACGTCAGGTTCAATTCAACCCTGAGAATATCGTATTCGTATTTCAAATACTTTAAAATTCTTAGGCCAAATTAATGAATTAATTAATTTCATGCTAATTAAGGTGGATACACAAGTTCAGCAAAAAATTTCTACCAAAATACGAAATTGCAATCAAAAAATGAGTCGTGCTCTGTCAGGCAAAATGGATGCTTACAATAGAACCAGGGATTAACACTATTACAGAGGAGTATAAAGTAGTAAAGTAATTATTATTTTAATTCAAAATATAAAATTTTTATGTTTAATATTTAAAAAAAACTTTCAGGAAAGCAAGCATGAATGAATTGAATACCCAACGGATAAGATATGCCAAGTTCTAACAGAAAAACAACCATCTCTTTGAAATATTTTGAAAATTTCGTGTACGACATGACATAATTAAATTGAAGGTAAATTGAAAACATCAGCTTATCTGCTGTGTAAGTTTCTACGTGATCTAAACTTTATTATCTTATAAACATGCAAGGGTTTATAAGCTAACAAACTGCTTAGAATATTAAAATATCCCATTTTTATGTAAAAGTATTGAATTTTTACATAAACATGAAATCCGACTTGAAAAATGTAAATTAAAAAAAAATGTATAGAAAAATGTTTGTCAAATTCCTCACATTGTCGATTTTGTGCAACTTGTACGTTAAAATTCTACTTAAAATTTCTGTTCGAACTCAACAAAAGTGCCAACACTTTGAAGTCGAAAAGAGTATTTAATGGCAGATAAATTTGTAGAATCAGTAATCGCGCCAGCTGAATGCGTTTTACAGACCAGTGGTTTTGTCATTCCATTTTTTTTATTTTATTCTTTTAAAAAAAGGGGGAGTCGATGATCCGCCTCTAACTTTTATCAAAATGGATGAGTTTGAGCAAATCCACAGGTCGTTTCAAGCCATCAGCCATCCTCAACTCCCCCAACTTCTAAAGATGTGCTTTTAATTCGAAATCATTGATTTATAGCGTTCTAATTCAAACCAGTTCACAAAATCTTTTTTTTTAAAAATTAATTTAAATGCAAACTTTGCATTTTCTTTAATTCATCTAAAGATATGTGAACTGACATTTTTCCTCGTCACATTTTCCCCAAAAACCGGGCATAAAAATTAAAAATTCAAATATAAAACATAAATAAAACGGCTCACGTTTGAGTTGAGCACGTTCGATTCGGTAACAGGGAGAAAGTTGTGCTTTTCCATCGTCAGCCAATGCCCTTTACTATACTATATACAGTACTTTCGCGCTTTGCGTCCTCATGGTGTAGAAAGGTCAACGAACGACCAGGTGTGGATGACCAACAAGCAAAATATACACACAAAAAAAAATAATGAGGTCGACTCGCAACCGTTTCCTTCCATTTTTACCATTCATTCATTTGCAATTCATTTCACAGTTTCACTTAACGAAGAAAAATATTTTTCAAATATTTTCAATATTATTATTATTATTTATTTATTTATTTTACCTCAGTTGGACGTGAAACACAAGAGCACGGTGCAGGTTTTAGAGCTCGAGTGGGCAGAGTCAACATGCGTGGATTTTTATTTCTCAAAAGGACCACCTGACGAACAACTTAACTACTCTCAAGTTGACATTTAAAGAGAAAGCAGCGCTTCAAAATCTTTAAACTTAGCCGAAGGTTTAATGATATGCCCTCCAGTGTTAGCACTAATGGAGCCTAAAAATAGCCAGGTTAAAAATTCACCAATAAAAATCGAAGCAAAAGTGAAGGACAAAGTGATAAACACAAACACATGACGCGCGGGTCAACTTGTAACGGAAAACTTTGAAACCCAGATTTGATTTTTTCCCCTTTTAATATTATTATCAGTTCCCAAACTTTGACGGGGTTTGGTCTGATCTGGCTGCCGCCCCAACTCGTCTGTTTGCCGCATGACGACACAAGCTCCGGCGGTCTAACAAAACTATTTAAAATTATTACGAAGAATTTTCTCATTTTTCTAAGTAGAAAATGTTCATATTCACATCCAAAAATATATAAAAAGAAAAAAGAAAAAGCGTTTGTTCGTTTTCTAAAGGGAACTCGAAGGTAAATGTGGGGGTAAATATGCTGTGTGTGGAGAGGGGGGGTTAACTTAGGTGGGGGTTTGACCTCACAACTTCATCTTAGTTTCTTGGGGTGAACGACCGACGTGACCCAAGAAACGTTGGGCACCATTTTTCTATTGGGATTTCTCAAAATTTATCATTCTCACGTCGTTCGAATGCTTTTTTCTTGTATTTTAAACAATAAAAAAATATTTCTTTGTGTAAAACAATTCCTTTTTTCAAGGTCGAAAGCGGTTTTTTTGAAATCGAACCCACCAAAAAGCAGAAAAATGTCACTTTTGAATGACGCTGGTGGAAAGACGTGTTTGACCTATTGAACTTGACTTTGGGTGAACAAAAAAATCAGAAAGAGAAAAAAAACTGTGAGAAAAGCCAAATACACCTCAAGAATAACAAACAACCACAGCAGAATATTCTTTTCCACCACTCCACACAACTTAACACCATTAAAAGGACATTTAGTGGCTAAACCCACTTATTTTTTTTGTCGACATTTTTTTTTTAGGTCAAATCAAATCAAATTGGAGTTTACACGTGGGGTGTGCAAAAATCAAGTTAGGTCATTGCTATCTCAACTGAACTACTTGTCTATTTACCCTTACAATTACACCACGAAGAGAGAGGAGGAGAAAAAAATGTATTAATCTCTTTCCCATGGGTTTAATTTGAAAATAAATGACCCCAAAAAAGGTTCTTTTAGCCTTACCTTCACAGTTGGTGCTAGTGAAGTTGAATGAAGAGTGGACAGAAGTCAAGTGAAAGGGGTTCCACCACCCCACACGTCCCCATGTGCGTGGGGGGCATCTCGATTGCGTTTAACTCCGCCCCCCAGTGTTCTAGGCCCCACCTTTCAACCCCTACCCCCAATCAAAACGTTTAAAGTGTTTTATTTCTCTGCACGCAGTCTGAATCTGGTGGCGGCAGCGAGTCGACTGTTTGCCGCGTGAGTGCGCAAACACCGTCAAATCGCATCGCACATTCGATTTCAAACTTATTTTGATTATATATATTTGACCACAAGGTGATATGGAATTAAAGGTGGCGAGAAATTAACGTGAGAAAAAAAATTAAAGAAACAAAATCTTTTTTTTGCTTTTATTCTTTTCGGTTTCTATCCTTTCGGGTCGTTGACCCTGTCAGTGAACTTCTCTGCAATGTTTTCACCCATATTGTAAAAAGGTTTTTACAATTGCATTTATTTTTTTTTATTTTTTTTTTTTAATTTTTAATTTTGTTTTTGGGAATGTTGGGATTAATGTGGTATAGGCAAATGTTAATCAAAGTGTTTTAATATTTATAGGTGAGAGTTTGAGGAAACGGATTTTTATTCAGAGTAGGAAGAAAAAATTGGTGTAAGATCAGTGGCCTTTTAACCTCGTTTAATACAGAGAAAGTTAAAAGTTTGAATATAGAAAGTAATCCTTCATTCAACTGACTAGGCCATCAACCTGTGAGTGAACTGAGTGAGTTCACACTATGGAAATTCCAGAATACACACCATTATTAAACAAAAAAAAAAGAAGAAAATTCTTGTTTTTCGTTTTATTCGGTGTGTGATATATATTTTTCGAAATTTCGGGGTTTCGCGAGGCGCAAAATCGAAATTTTAAATTCTGTACAGAGAATTTTTTCGAAATATATTTCGAAAAAACGAAAAAAAAAATTAGATGGAATATAAGAAAAAGCTTTAAAATATTTTTCCTCGTCATTTGAAGACGGGGTCAACATACTTTGAAGCTGTTTTTCTGCTTGCAACTTTCACTTGATGCGCGACTGACAATAAACTCAACAAGTTGATGAGAAGGTGAAGAGGGATGAGAATAGAGGGGTCTTGGTGTAATTACCGACAAGGAAAATAGCAGAGAGGGGGTGTTGTGACAACTAGGCTTAAAATAGCCACCACTCATTCCCAGGATTCCATCAAACAAATTTTATAACAAAACACTTTTGTTTTTCACTTTTTTTTATTTTTTTTTTATTTAATATACATATATATATTTTTTTTTAAAGTTTGTAAATAGGTGGAGGATAATGTGAAGATAATTCCAAGTTAACGCACGAATACCTTAGAAATTGTAGATTTAAAAAAAAATATGTTTTTCGGTAAAGATTCTGCGGTTTTTGTTGATCAATTTCAATAAAAAAAAATATATTTTTCTTTTTGGTTTATATCGAATGTCGATAACCAACAGAATTCTTGCGGTTCACCAAACAAACTCGTTCCACCTTAAAAGCTACTTATATAGAGAAATATGGAAAATAATAACAAAAATAAATTTTTTTTTTTTTTTGTGTGAAATTTGGATTTTTTTTCATGAATATATTTGAAAAAAAAATTCTTCAGGAGCCGTTTTTTTTTTTCCATTTCTTTGATCATTCTTTTGCAAAATATAAATACGAAGGACAAGAAAAACTGTTTTTAGAAAGTGGGACAAGCATCTCGAAAAAATTCTCGAGTTGTTATAGCAGGTGGTAAAGTTAGTCGTGACCTTCCTCTCGAAATTTATTTACCGTAATCGACTTAAAAATACAAATTGTCACCCGATTTATCTTGATTTATACCTGATTTAAATTTAAATTTAAATCCACATCCCTCAAAAACAAAAATCCAAACTTCCAAATGTTTATTTTTATTTTTCCTCCCCTTATAAAAAAAGTAAAAACTTTAATCAGCAGAGGGGCTTCCAATTACGTCACGCTGATGCAATATGTAATTTCTACTTCCGTATTTCCCTCGCAGAACAAAAACTATACCAAAATTTCATCACATCGTATATATTCATTTTTAAAAAAAAAAAAAATTTTTTTTCAGTTTGTCAACTTGAAAATAATTTTTAAAAAAAACTCCAGGGTGTTGGAAGAATAATTTGAAAATACAACAATAGCGATTTAATAATAAAAAAAAAATAAAATAAAGGAATTTAACAATGAATTATTACTTTTACATTTCTTTCTTTCTTTTGCAGAGCCTCAAGTGTTGTTATTTTTTCCACACCACACACCAAGCGGAATCACCTGACCTCATATGTCCCAACTGACCTCATCCACTTTAAACACCTCCAGAAATCCCTTTTACCCTTAAACTTCACTCCTTTTTCTTTCCAGATCAACAACAACAACAGAAATTCAATAAGCGAAATACAAAACAAAAAACAAAACCAAAACCAAAACCAAAACAATAAAAACAAAAAGAATTAAGAAATGTAACATTAAAAAACAAATGAGAAATTCAATTTGTCATTTGTTTTTAACGTCGCAAAAAACCAAACTTTCAAACAAAACCACAAACAAATTTGGTTAAAATCAAATTGAACAAAATTTCTTTGCGTTTCGTTTCGAGTTTCCCTCCAGAAAAAAAAGAAAAAGAAAAAAAAACCATAAAAATTTGAATTTATTTTTTTCAATATTATAATTTATTTTTTTCGTATAAATACAATTAAAACACGTAGAGAAATTTCTTAGAAAGAGGTTGACCCGTTCATTATACCGAGGTCGTGTCTGCACCATCCCCTGATGCGGGTCCCCCAGCGACTCCTTTCACACCCCTTCCAGAGTTCATTCACCTGACGGTCGGCGCTACAGGTAGACCGCGAATTACCTGTACGCATGCGCACAATGCCGGAACAAAAGCTCACTTTCGGCCTTAAAAGTTCGGCCAAGCGTCTCTTTACACGTAACTTACAATAAAACGACTCTTTTATAGATACATAATTAAACAGACAATAAAAGAAGAAGAAATTTAAATTAAATTTAATCTAATGAATTCTCGAAAATATTTCAATCTCGAGATAATAATTCCTCAAGTGTGATAATGCTTTTTTGCCCTTAATACAATTAGAATTCAGTTTCCATGGTGATAAAATTACGTCACACATTGTGACCCCACGAAACATGAAAACACGTCACCTTGGCAGGTGAATCGGCCACCATGATGTTACAACGAGGTGCAAGAGAACATTGACCCCGTAGACGAAGCTCAATCTCATTTCAGAGTCACTCAGATGGGGATTAGTTAGAATCAATCAGTTAATTCACTATTTAATCAATTATCAAACTTCATATCCTCATTTCGTCCATTATTTTATACATTTTTCGTCAATTTTTTTAATTTCTATTAAATATTTATTCCAATTTTGAATATTTTTTTTATTTTGAATTTATTTATTTTGGCATTTTTAAAAAAGAAATGCCCAAATAAAATAAACAAAAAATTGGAAACTCAAAAACAAAAGTAAATCAAAACAACGAGGAAATTTCCATAGAATTTGCAAGAAATTCAAGAAATTTCCAACCAATATAATTCTAACCTTTAAAAGAGTTTATATATATTTATTGCTTTATGAGCTTTTCTTTTACTCTCGGGTCATTGAACCCCACAAGACGGACCGACTCTACTTTCTCAGTTTCTTACTCCAAACTAATCCACCATTGTCAACAAATTACCAAAGGCCCAACCCAAACGACAACAAAACATCCCAAACCCATCCACGCAAATAAAGCAGAAAAACGACCCAAACTTCCCTTTTCAACTCACCTAAAAAGCGAAAAGCCATCTTTTTTAAAAACAAACACGAGCAATGTGTGTGTGTTTAAAAAACATGGTGTGTCGAAACGACCATAAAAAGTAATATAGTATCGAAAAAGACAAAAATCGAGTAAAAGCGCGCTCAAAAGAAGCAATAGACCAAGGTCATTGACACTGCATGTCATTGGACTCACCACCATGCGGCCTGATGCTCGACGACCACCGGCACACGATGCGATGGGATGCGATGCAATTTATCCACTTGCAACTTGTTTGTCAAGACACGGGTGCAACATCAAAACATTTCGAACGGGGCAAGGTTTGATGAAATTCGATGGGTACGTCTTCACCTGCAACTCACCGGCCTAAGCCGAGCTGTGATCGGCCTTGTGCAGCCTTTGCTAGCCTCTGCCTCTGCTAATGTAAGCAGCCAACTCACAACTGACTGACGTTTTTGCCTCGTGTTAGCTCTAAGCAGGTGGAGCCACCTATGGTGACGTCACACTTACGCTCATTCAATGAATTTATCCACTTCTTTTTAATCGCTAATTATTATTCTTTGCTTTTTTTCTGTTTTTAAAATATTTTTTCGAGGAAAATATTTTTTTTAAAATTTTTTTTTAAAAAAAAGATTTTTATTGGTTAATTTTTGTTTTTAGGTTTATTATTCAGTTTTATTAGTTACAGGTAATTGTTTGATGTTCTTATTGAGATTTGGACTCGAAGATGCAAAGGAAATGACTTAGTGTGAATATTTTGTACTTTTAAAGTGATTGCTGCTGTCATCTCAGCACTGGTTTCATCTGGATATTCACAGTTTGTTTTTTTTTTGTTAAATTTTTGAAAATCTTTTTTTTTATTTTTATTTTTTTTGTTCAAGTTAAAAATACTGAACACTCAAATCAACTGAAAGTTATGAACTGGTGACAGATTTATTTGTCAAATACAATCAAATAAATAATAAAACGCCACGCTATGATTTAATATGATTAAATTAATTATTTTATTTAGAAAAAGCTAGAAAATGTTTTTCAGCTTTTCCCACATCTGCTGTCCTAGACGAAAAATGAGTTTTCAACCAAGCAACTCAACTTTGTGTAGCACGTAATTCTATATTTTTATTATTTATATTACTGTGTAAATTTATCGAATGTTGCTTGTAATATTTTTCTTTTATTCGTTTTTAATAATGGCTCATCTTTAAACAAATACCGGTCAAATTTGTAAGCGAAAAATGATCGCATTCAATTCAATGTTTAGTGTTGTCTTTCCAGACGAGTTATGACTTCGTTAAAATTCAAGTATTTGTTATGAAAATACGGAACACAAAACTATTGTCCACAAAGGAAAAAAATAAAATAAATAATAATGAACATTATATATATATATATAAGATATATTTTTTTTTTGTTTTTGTAAAAATTTGATTTTAAATTGTGTCATTTTACTCGAAATATTTTTCATTGAGTGCGAGGGTTTCTGAAAGATGTCATTTTTTAAAACAGAGCCAAATACAAGTCATATCTACGTTGGAAATATCGATTTTCTTACTCATTCATCAGCTAGAATTTATAAAAAAGAAAAAAAATTATAAACACCATCTAGTGAATGAAATTGAAATGAAACCTCGAACTCGAGTCCGGGACCGAGAGTACCACACCGACGTCATCCACCATCCACTTTAACAAATGGATGCTCGCGATTGGTACATTACATCAGATTCACTTCAAACTGTGCGCATTAATACACTACAATGATCAGCTGAGGCAGAGAAACGTAAACTCTACGAAAAATAACTCAACCATCAGCCTAAAATCCATCAAATAAAAAGATTTCAAACATCATTCCCCGACCAAACCCTTAAAAAATAAAAACTAGCGATAAAAATCGCGCAGAGAGTAAAACAAAACACACGCACTCATTCTCGCGGCGGCAAAACACGTAGGTTAGTCGCCTCGTGTTGTCAGTCGTCCCTTTTTTGTTACACTTATTAACGGATGAGAATCATGTTTTTTTTTTGTTTTCTTTTAATTAATCATTCTTAACCAGAGCTGCTTGTGAAAACGTATGCAAAGCTGTTGTATCGCATGAAAACGCACAGGTTAGTGAATGTTAGAAATCCCGCCCGTTCAACAGGGCGGAGAACGAAGTGGATGCACAAAATTTAGCTCATCCAATTCGAAATTGCACGACCACAACACAACAACACTTCCATAGATCACAAAACCTAACACGCACGTTCGATCGTCATTATTCAACATTTTCATTATTAATTTTATTGTTTTAATTTACCCAAAAAAAAAAAAAAAAAAAAAAAAAAAAATCAAAATCAAAATCTTTAACCTAGAAATGTAAAATGACCCCATAAAAAATGTTGATGTTTTCAGGAAAATCTAGTTTGTTGAGTAAAAAAAAAAACAAATTTAAATAAATTAAATCCAAAAAAAAAAAAAAAAGATAGGAAATCTCATCCCAGAAAGTAGTTCAGCTCATTAAATCGTTAATCCACAATGCCATAAAGCAGAAAACTGACTCCCTTTTACCCTACCTATCACAAGCGAGAGAAACCAGCAAGTCTCGACTAGTTACAACTCACCAGTTCGTGCACCAAACGCATTGATCACACTCGCTAAATAATTTCCCAGATCGATAATTTGTAATCTGGAAAGGTAGCACACCATTTTAATACATTTCTAAATTACGTAATTGTTTTTTTTTTCTTTTTTTAATTTTTTTATGGTCACGTTTTATCTTCGTGTGATACGATAAATACATAATTTCGTACAATTTTTACTTTCAACAGGTTGCCGAAATAATTACCATCGTATTGACATGAAGATAATCAAAAGAAGTAATCTCAGCAAACTCTTCCTCATGTTGGAACATGCCTTGGATAAGGAACAAGATTCGTGGATTCCAAATTCTTATTCATCAGTATTTAATGTGGTTTGTATTTCGCTTGAAATGTCGCATTCTATTTCTATTTATTATACACGTTTAAGATTCTTAAGAAAAGAAAATTAATATGGCATTGAAGATGTTTGCCAACTGACATTTGAAAGTGTGTCACGGTTTGGATTTAACTTGCCTTCATGGATCTTTTTTTTTTAAATTTATTTTTAAAAAAAAAGAAAATAATAAAAAAGAAAAAAGATTCATCAGACTTTCAAGTGGGACATCGACCACTACCAAACCAAGTTTGCAAATCTTGGCCCAAATACCATCAAATCACAAGTTACCCACAGATTTTGGGCAGAAAAGTGGACTTTTGACCTCGTGTTGTTTTATTTTTTAAAAAATATTTATTATAAACGGATTTTTTTTCTAATTTTCACTCAAATGTTTGTCTTAAATATTTTGGAACCTTTGGATCAATCGCTGTATAACCTTGGCTGACTTTGGAGTCATGTTATATATTTTTTCGTGTAAATTTTTATGGATTGTAATACTAAACATGTATATAAAACCGTGGTTAAATGTACCAAGTTAGAATTAGAAACGAAATTGCATGAAATCCGTATAAACAATGGTTAGAGGAGGATTTAATTAACAAGAAAAATTCCCAAAATGGAGAGTTTGAATGGCCAAACAGGTAATCCTTGAGAAGTAAATAAAAAACTAAAGTTCTTTTCACATGCAAATAGGATTTTTTCCAAACTTTCCCACACGCTAAACCCTAAATTTGTGTATTTAGTGTGCAATTATCAAATTAATAATCATATAAAAAATTACTGACTTTGCTTTTTTCCTAATTATTCTTCATCTTATTACAGGAGGATAAAGTTGATGCAAACATTCGAGATGAAACCATCCGATGGCTGTTTCTCTTGAATGACCATCTTCAACTGACTCCGGAGACTGCCGTTCTAAGTGCCAATATTCTGGACAGTTTTTTGTGTGTTGTAAAGGTGATTATTCCCATTCTAGAATTTAAAAAAAAAATCAATTGATTGATTTAAAAAAATAAAATAAAATAAAAAGGCTCGCCCAAAATATCTACAATGCATTGGAGTCGCCTGTCTCTTCTTAGCAGCCAAACTACTCGAAGAAGACGAGGTAATTTTTAAAATCTAAGCATTCAACCCCCCATTTTTAATCCGATTTGTTTTGAATAAATTGCAGGTGACACCATCAGTTGAATATCTGGTCGAGGTTACAGCATGCACTTTTTCGGTGGCCGACATTCTACGCATGGAGAAAATCATTCTCAACAAGCTCGAATGGAACGTCAGACGAGCAACAGCATTAGACTTCATTTACATCGTAAATAAAAATAAAAGTTTTTTGTTTTTTTTTGCATCGATGTCGAGCAAAAATCTCTCAATTTTCAATTAAATCGATTGAAAATTGAAAAATAATTTGCTCAGACGTTGATGTATAAAAACGCAAAATGTTTTGGCATTCTAATAAATATCGACTATTTGATCAGCTGCACGCCATCATCGTCTGTGAAGAACCAAATTTGCTTTCGAAATTCCGACACATGACGGCGGGAAGGCAGTTGTCCGTACTCGTGCGGAAGATACTTATGTGTCAGGAGAGTTCGGACGTGATTGCCTTTTCCCCCTCGACTCAAGCACTTGCTTTGATCAGTCTGGAGTTGGGTCTGTGTACGACCGATTGGTTTGCCATCACCATCATGTTGCAGAAACTAGTACAAGTAAAATTTCGTTTTAAAAAAAAAATTAAAACTAAATTTAACCAACTAAAATCGATAATGGGGTTTTGTTTCGGCGTTGCAGGTGGACAACCGAGAGTTAATTCAGTGCCGAGAAGCCATGACCGCAGCTATGTTGAAGCGAGTGTCGCATATCGGCAGAGCAGCGACGAGTAAACGCAAAATGGAAGAACTGAACGAAGAGGACGACATATACGGCAGCATCAAGTGTCTTTATGGCGACGAACAGGCCTGTGTTCAAGATGCAGCTCAGGAAACTGTTGCCGTGTAGGGTTTTGAAACATGTTAGCACATATGTGTTTTAAGAAAGTTTTTGTTTTTCTTTTATTTTTAAATCAAAATTTCTAAACTATTTTGTCACTGTGTAAATTTGTTGTGAAATACCTTTCAACAGTGCCATCGGAAGAAAAGAGAAGAGTTATTACGGTTCTAGAATGAATACGAACGTATTTGTATTTTTAAATATTTTTCAGAAAAATTTTCTAGTCTGTAAACAATGTAAGAAATGTTGCACAGCAAAAAAAAAAAAGAAAGAAAAAAAAACCGCCCTCTCCCCCTCAAAAAAAAATCCCTAAAAGTCTAGGAATCTCAGCTCAATCTGAGTAATTTATTTTTCTAATTTTAAAACGATTATTATTTTTTCTTTGCTATGTGTTGTATAGATAGTATTTTAGTGGTTGGAAAAATATTACAAAATTTAAAAGTACAAATAGTCATAATGCAAATTTCTTGTAAATTTTGTGTTGCTACACACAAGAATGGGCAGTGGTCAGTAAAAAGAAAAAATTTAATTAATAATCAGTAAGGTATCCCTAATTGAATCAAGTTTAAAAATATAAATGAGAACAAGAGCAATCTAGTCGCCGGAAACGCATGAAATGTGAATTCTCGACAGTGCTAAGTGTAAATAAAATCTGAAGGAAAAAAAATGTATTGTTGCCTCGATTATTTAATTCAAACTGAAATTTCCCATTTTTTTTAAGCCCAAAAAGTCTTAATTTTTAGATTAAAAGTACGAAACACTCGTACAAGATGGCGCTATCAGTTAAACTAAGCCTATTTTTCCTGAACGTTCCACGCGTTCTCACGTTCTCCACGCCTGTTTCCATGGGAACAACAAGCAACTTCAGTACAAACCCTCTTGTTCGCGTGTGGGGAAGGAGTGAAGATGGTCCAGCTTCACATTAAAAACGGAATTGCCAGCCAGTTTCTATTCGAAACAACTGTTCGGGCAGACGTTAAGGACATCCTCAGGGATGTCGTCGCTATTTACAATGGTCGACTCAAAATCGAACGTGTTTGTGCGGAAATTGAGAACATGGCCGATCATGGAACATTTCTCCCGCACAATATGCAAGGCCTAACTGACGAACAGATTGATGAATTGCATTTGGTGGACGAATGGAGCGCGAAATGTGTCCCGAGTGGCGGGTCCGTGGAAAACAACGATCCCATTGGAAGACGAAACGGAAAAGGTGAAGAAAAAAAAAAGACGAAAGAAATTAATTGAATTATTTACTGTGTTTGTTTCCAGCACCGAATGACAAAATGAGAAAACTTCTTAAGAAAACCGTGTCTGAAGTCAAAGCTGTAATTTCGAAGGTAAAAAAGGTTTTAAAAAAATTTCAAATTATTTTTCAATTTATTTTTGTTTTGACATCATTTAGAAAATTATCGATGCTGGAATGACCCTAACCCAAGCAATTGTTCAAAGCCAACTTTCACTTTTACGTGGAGCACTGACTATTGTTTATCCAATGGGTCTACCAACTCACGACCCCATTCGAATGGAATTGGAAAACCGAGAAGATTTGACAGGGACACAGGTAAACTAAATCGTGACGGTTAAACTGCATATTAAAGTCATTTAAACTGCAAATCGCAACACGCTTTTTGGCATTTTTCTCACTGAAACTATTCGTTAGTGCAATCTATGAGGAATTTTAAATCTAAATGACTTTTCGGATGCAAACAGTGTAGTTTAGACTTATTTCTAGAACTTTTCACTTTATTGTAGGCATCGCTCGAGGTTTTGGACGAATGTGCAACCGAAATGTGGCTGGCTGGAAAGGAATTGGCTACCGACAAAAAGTTGGAATTTTACGTTGGGAAAAACGAAAAAAGCAAACTGATCGTGAAGCTGCAGAAGGTAAGTGGAAGTCGAGCAAGCATCGCAGCTGTTAGCTCCATCTTGTGCCACTTGTTAAAGGTTTTCTACCATAAAACAGGGTAATTCGAAAAGTGATTTACTATACTCTTTCCACACTCAAGGTTGACCCTGGAAGCTGGGCTCCCATTGGCCTACTTAGAAATGCAATGCTATATAGTTACATTGCAGTTCTAAGTAGGCCAATGGGAGCCCAGCTTCCAGGGTCAACCTTGAGTGTGGAAAGAGTATAGCTACTAAATTACATTTGCACATTTAGTGAGTAAGGGAGTCGGAAATTGAGGTTTAATCTTCCTGCACAAATGATGAAATTACATCTAAATTCACGCACCAAACGGCCTCAACTGAATTTTTCTGCTTTAATATTTCATCACAAACATGTGCAAACTCGTCCTGTAAAAGCACACAAGACAGAAACCATCACTTGAAACCTTTTTTTCCTCTTCAAATTTTAAGTAGTGCAAATAACAGCAAATTCTACATGTTACAGAAGGGAAAAGGAGCTCCACAACGCGAACCCGTCTTTACTGATCAGGAGAAAAAGGACATGATGATGCACGCCTTTCGAAAGCAGGAACAGCTAAAGGTATGTTTACATTCTTACGCGCACATTACTGCAAGCAAATGCATATCCCACTGTATGTAAACACACCAGAAGTGCACAAATTTGATTTGTCCACTTTGTGGTAAAAAAATGGATGCTGGTGGGAAGTCAGGCGCAGAGAAGCTAGCTGGAAAACCACTTACCGCTCGTGCCATCTTCCACTAGCTTTGGTCACTTTATGTATCAAGACCAATAAAGGTGCACGGTTTTGGATCAAGTCGAGATAATTTGATTTGATTACTTTTAATTGCATATTTCTATGCAATAACCACTTGAATGTATTTGTATTTACATTTTTGACGCTTAGCGTGGTCATGACCCATGAATGCCGGGGCTTCAGATTGCATGTAAATGGACAGAGGTCGGCTCGGGCTTCTAACAGAAATGTTAATACAGGGGAGGCAAGTCACCTGGTCAGTTTGCGCTCACAGCACCTTGGTTGGGACATGCAAAGCGAAACAGTGAAAGAAATCAAAGTGAAGTTGTACAATAATTTTTTTTTTTTTTTTTTATATCTGAAGAAGTTAGCAGAAGACGATGATGACGCTCACATGAATGCTGAATGGGCTGACAATCTTGCTTTGAAAAAGGCATTTCATGGAGTTGCGAATGTTAGTTGGCATCCAAAATAATGTTGTTGTATTGTTTTTAGATGCATTCTGAGGAAATGCCATAGATTGATGCAATTAGCGGTCAAAATTTTCAGTCTTTTGTAGATCAAACTGACAATAAATTTATTCTTGTTTTTTTTTTCCCTAACTTTTCATAATTTTTGTAAGTTCAAAGATGGTGGATTACAAAATACAATTTCCAAAATAATAATAGTACGTGAGTTTTGAAATAAAAAGTTACAAATTTTTATATTGTTTCACCTTAAAATTACAAACCAAAAAAATTTCATTCATTTAGACATGAGAGCTAAAAATGTTATCAAAATAAGTAAACCTAAATAAATAATAAACCAATTTTTCAATTCTTTTTTTTTTTAATCTTGAAAAATAAAATTTAGTCTTTGGTCACCTTATGTACTTTTTTTTTTAAAAAAAAGAAAGACTAGAAACCATGTTATGGAAGAAGGGAAAACTGTTCCAAGGATCAAAAAAAGCCTCAATGTCAATTTATAAATAAAATTAAAAAAAATAATATTATTCCCTGGACTTTTTAAATCAATATTATTGCTTCAATTCATGTGGGGTTTACAAAAAGTCATGTATTCACTGAAACTTTGTTCACAAAGCCCAAAACGAAAAGGATTTTCATTTTTTTTCGATCACTTATCAAATCGTGTGATTGTCGTGTGATCAGAAGAAAAAGTGAGCAATAAAAAGGAACTAAGAATCAAACTAATACAATGGAATTCATCAATTCAATCAATAATGACAAAAAAAATAAATTTTTGTTTGTTGGTTTTTTTTTTTTCCTTTTCTTTTGTACTAAAATACAGAACAAAAATAAATTGTTGAATTTGTAACTTTCGTGCATTTACTCCCTGACTAAAAGGAAAAAACGTATCGTCCAAACAAACTGAAAGAAGATAATTTAAATAAAGGCGCATTCGACAAACTATACATTAACATGAACGTCCATTTTAAAACACCCAGGAATAAATAATTTACTTCTGGTTTAATCAGGTAACGCCGTTTCAATTTTAGTTATTTCACTTACCTTATCTTATAGTTATATACAAAACGATGCCGATGTTGAAAATGCATCACAATTTCTTCGGTTGTCAAAATATTAGGGTTGATAATCGCGATAATGGCTACACTAAAGTTGAATCGAGGCAGCACTATAAACAGCTCGAAGTGCGCATTGCCCATGCGCAAAACATTACACGTGACTTAAAAAAGTTTAAACAAAAGGATCTAGCAATAAAAATTTGGATATCGAATGCACCTTGAGAAAGCATTAAAGCAATCTTCAAACATATATGACAAAAATTAAAAATACAAACATAAATAAGAGTTCCCAGGTCTTCTTTATTTTTCTTCAGTGTATTTGATGTTTATTACGGTAAATGAAATAAAAATTCAATTTCAAGTTTTTAACCACGATGATTAAATTAAGAATGAACGCCGTCTATTGTCAACTTTAAGTTTCAGTTATGGAGAAGGCAGTGAACGAGGAAGATGAATAAACCGGAATAGAATAAGATATGTGTTCGCTGAGCAGAGAAAAAGGAAAGTAAAGAATTAAAAATGTAACCTAACAACAATAACACAATTAGTTTTACACTTGTCAGACCTGTTGCAGAAGAAGTTTCGTTTCGTGAGGAAAAAGGAACGTTAATTACAATAAAAATGGCTTTCAATATGAATAAACGTTATTATTTGAGGCGGCGATGGAAGATTATTTGACGTAGAAATATCAAATGATCCTTGGACAAAAAAATAACAAAAAATAACGGAAAAAAAGAAAGAAAAAAAAATCCATTGGTTTCAGTATATACTCAATACTCGGCAACGGGATTGAAAATAAAAACGTAAATCGCCCGATCCTTCCGACGCTGTAGCGGCCGCTTAGGAAACAGACAAGCGGGATCCATATTTAGATACCCATTCAGTAACAGTATAAGTGTTCTCTTTAGCATAGTTTTGCTGTCTTGTCGTTGATTTACTAACTGTAGTAGAAATTACTCTGTTGAGTGCGACTCATCGGAGCTCTGGGGTTGGTGTCGGAGTCGCCTTGCCGTCTCGTAGTGGACCGACTGGAAAATCGTACAACCTCGACACTTTCTTGGTGAGCGGGCCGCGTTAAATCGGAAATGTCCTGATCCACATCGGAAATTTCTTCTGCGAAAGCGTCTGGCAACGGATCTGTGATGTTAACTTTCACTCGTTTTCTGTCTCGTTTCCTGGCAACTACCAGCCAGGCAATTACTAGACCCATAAATGCCACCAAACCAGCGCCAAAACTCAAAGCCAGGTACAAGATTAATTTCTCAGAATTGACTAGAAATAAATAAAAGAAAAAAAAATAAATAAATAAATAAACACATAAAATAAATAAATATATGTCACACAAAAACATCAAAATTCCTTCAATCAACTTTTCACTAATGCCTACAGATGGCGACACGTGCTTCCCTCGTTTTCAACTTTTTAATCATTTTTCGAAGGGAAACTGTCAATTTACGAGACGTCATTTCGGGAAGTAAATACGCTTTTATTGCCTCTCCGGGACCTTTAACGTCAATATAATAAACCAATCTAACAAATCCATTTGTTGGAAACAATGAAAACAAGCAGGCGAGAGAGATATCTCATTGATTTTCGCTTTAGCATGCATTAAAGGCCACGGAACTACGATACTTGTATATTTACCTCGAATAAACTTGCGTGCTGCAATCCACTCGACCACAAAACCAATCACTCTGTCCGTGTTCGGCGTAGCTATGCTCACTCCACTGGTACAGTTTACCTGTAGGTCGCCTTCTAAATCGGACAAACTGTCTTCCTCATCACTGGCATCGCTGGGCGCTGGCAATGAACTTGGATAAGGGCCAGGAGGAGGCGACTCTAAATATATTTTTGAAAAAGAAAAATCACTTTTACTTGATTATCAAATTTCCCCATTAGGAAAGAAAGAAGAAGGAAAAAAAAAATTTTTTTTAAAAAAAAATTCCAACAGGGGCATCTGGCCAATTGCCAATCTTAACATTATCTCACGGCTGGATGGTGTTGCTAAGCAACCAGCAGCGATTTCAAAGGGTTAAACCAGTAAAATAAAATGTGGCGCTGCTTGGTAGCAAAAAAACATGCACTAATTACATCTATTAATTTAAGCAGTAAAAAGAAAATAATTTCGGATTGAGTCTTCGCTCCTAATCACCTGATTTTCTTTTAGTGTCTTTTGTCGGTTTAGGTGAAAGCCGAGTGTTGGGGTCGTAGAACTCGGGCGATGAAGATGGATCATAACTCGGTTCTTCCACCAACTCTTCATCGCCTTCGTTTGAATCTTCTTCCGTATCTTCGCTATCAACTCCGCCTTGATACCGATCTTTAAGAATCTTCTTGGGAGCTTTAAAAAATAAAATGAAATAAATTCTAAATCAATATTATCAACATTATTTTTCAAAAATTTATTTAAAAAATTTTTTTTAAAAAATTTTGCAATTCCATATTGGAATTTAAATTTATCGCTTTGTAATGTAAATAAGCGGTATTTGGCTAATTGTAAATGGACTTACCACACGTGTACACAACGCGCAAATACTTCCGGGTCGGTTCTTCACAAGGATTACCGAACGTTTCCGAATCGGCCGTCATGGAACACTTGCGTCGCCCGTGGCAGATCCGCATCACCGTCTCGGTTGCGTAGCTCGCCTGGCAGTCTGCCAAAAGCAGGACAAAAGACACCAAATCAACCAACCGGAAACGAGTTTCTACTGCCAAACACCCGACAACTGCACCGCGCTTCCAATATCTCCCATCTCCCATCAATTGCTTTGCTCCACACCCCTTACTTTATTTAAAAAAAAAAAAAAAAAAAAAAAATTCTTTATTTTTTTTAGCCCCCCCACCAAACTTTTTTTCGCTTCATTTTTTATTTGTTGACACGAAAATTCCACAATTAAAAGAATTTCTTTTCCCTTTCTTTTCTCATTAAGATTACCTTCTGCTCGTTTAATTTGACATTTTTCTTTCCTTTTTTTTTTTTTTGCTTTTTTGATACCAAACTCGTGAAATACAAAAAAAAAGCAAAAATCTATTACATTAAGAGACAATTCTTTTTTGTCTTTGGCTGTGTACTTAATTCCTAACATCATCACCCCGAAAACTTTATTTTTTTTTTATTTTTTATTTTTTATTTTTTTTTAGTGTTTTTAGTTTTTGATACTTGGCCAATTCAAGATAAGAAATAAAGACAGCAAACTCTATATATTTTTTTCGTCTCTTTTCGCTTCGGATTGGTGCGTGTATGTGTGTTAGTTTCTTTTTACTTGTTTCTTTTCTTTTTGTTTTCTCATGTCACAAATAAATCCATTTGTTTTACGGTTACGAGTTTCTTGCTCGATCCATCCTATAAGTTTCTTCTTCTCTGGATCATCATCCGCCATCTTAACTGTGTAACTGTATGTAATCTCATTTTCTCGACAAACTACGTGCAGCTTTTAAAAGGATCAATAACTTCAGCTGAGGATTCTTCAACTCAAGTGAAGAAGAAGAAAAAACAACTTTTCCGTTGTTATTGTTAAACCTTTCTCAATTTTTGTCTGTCTTTTTACAGATCATCTTGCTAGCTATCTCTCTTCCATCACCTGCTCGGTGTTAAGATGTATCTGGTCACGTTCCAAGTTCACTTCATCACTTAAAGCAGCATAATGGATCAGAAAGACTCAAAATTGTTCCCAAATCTCAAACCGACGCATCCCGGAGAACCTACATCATCGAAAAACCATCCTTTTGACAAACAACAAATCGTCTTTAAAATCGACAAATCTCTGTAGAGTAAACGTTCAAATGGATTACACGAGTACTCCAATTGAAACAAAGCATAAATAATTCAAAAAAAATATAATAATAATAATTCTTTAGAAAAATTCGTTCAACTTTTAAGAATTAAAAAAAAAAAAAAAAAAAAAAAAAACACAACTTAATATAAAAAATCTGAAATAATTAAAACGTCTTAAGTCCATCTTATCACATACTACTGACGAGATAAGATGTGGGAAAAGGTAAGGTAGAAAAAACCAATTAAAAAGACCAGACATAAATTGCATCAAGTGCTACGAAAGGGAAATTGAGCAGCTCAACACAAAAGATTACAAGTGGGAAAAAAAAAGACAAAACGACAACTGAATGGTAAAAAAAAAAAAAAAAAAAAACAATTTCCCCACCCCCTCCCCTTGCCCCAACATGGCGTCACGAATCAGTGGTCGAAGCCTTTATCTAATGTACGTCACATCACTTTTTGTTTTGATTATATTTTTTGAACTCTAAAAAAAAAGAAATATTATTACAACTTTTTTTTCTTTTTTTTTTTTTAAAAACTCCACTTTGATTTTAAAAATACATCTTTCAAAATAAGAGAAATGGAAAAGAAAAAAAAAACGTAAAATGAGCAAAGGGAATTGTATATTTTATCAAAAATTTCATTTCACATTCTTTTCCATTTTTTTTCTCTCGACAATACAAATAGAAGAGATAAGAATCGTTGTAAATAGTTGAGTGAGTTTTAAAAATTCCTCATTCATCGCAATGTTATCATTTTAGACTAAAAGAAAACAAAACATAACCAAAAAAAAAAAGAGAGACACCAAAGTTTTACATAACATCGTTCTGAAATCATTAACGTGAGTCAAAAACCATTATTTCATGTCATATAACTACAACTCAAATTATTCATTCGATAAAAACCGAATAGACTTTTTAAAAATTGTTTAAAACAAAGCTTGAAAAACAGCTCTAAAGTGCAGGAAGAATAATGGCGGCAGTTTGCAAAAACAACATTACAAAAGACATAAGATGAGGCGCACTTATTGGACCAAATGCAGAGTGCTAAACTTTTTATATCTTCCGAACTACTTACTAAGTTTTATCATCGTCAAAATATAATTGAAATAATGCAAAATCAGAAACGAGTGGATAAAAGCTGCTCGGTGCTCGTATACAGCAAACGCCCGATTATACGAACAGCAGTGATCGATTTTTTTTATCGATATTTCAATTTTGTAACGATTTTTCTTAATTTTTATATATCTAATTTCTGATTATGCGAACAAATCGGTTCTATGAACACCTTAGATCGGATAATTAACGTTCCACCGTACATTTTACATTTCTCTAGATTTAATTACGAACAAACATTTGTTCGTCGCATTGTTTACTCAGACAAATATATATAAAATAAATTGAATTTTTTAAAATGGGGCGCTAACTTCAAAGTAATATGCTATTTATGTTGGGTCATTGCGTATGCTCGTCGTTATTATTAAGTTGTCAATCTTTTTTTGCACTGTATTGTTGCAAAGAGTAAACATCGTTTTTGAGTTTTGCTTTTCCTCCAAGTTGTCTTCTTTGAATTCAAACACTCTCAATTTGGTTTGAGTTGACTGCACTTGCAAGTTTCTAATTGCTCTTGAAGTTTGTATGTACGCAAAAACATTACGAGCGAATTAAAAAATACGGAGTAAAAAAAACTAAAAACAAGATGAAAAACATGAAACAAAAGATAATTATTCTATAGTTAATAAAATTCATCCGCAGTCCCTTAGGAAAACATCATTATACGTTTATATCTCCAATTTAATTTTCATCTTAACGAAAAGAAAAAAAAATTAATTCACAACAACTTTAAGTGAAATTAGATAAGAACAAAACACATCCCTAAAGTGCAATGCAAAACAAGTAAAAAGAAATGCAACTTTTGGTCTTTTGGGTTTAGCCCCAATCCCCTTTTCCTTCTTTTATTTCTTTTTTATTTTGCTTATCGATTCCCTTTATTCCTCTTGTCTTCGTCGAGTTCCTTTGATCTGCATTATGTGCATGTCCTGTTTCCTTGCCAGTTGTTTTGCGACTGAAGCAAATCAGATTGAATTCTTTCTTCTGTCAAATTTCCTTCAACTTGCTCAGGTCAAAACTGTAAGTTTTTCAAAATCCAAACTCAATTTGAGGATTTGCTTTTAAAGAAAATAAACTCATGTTGAAAATGCAAATGCTAATCCAAAAAATAAAAAAAAAAAACGAAAAAAAAAACAAAAAAAAAAACGACGACATCCAAGTTATTCTAAGAGATTTACATCTTTTTTCCCTTCTTTTCATGGCTTCTAATACGATCCAAATATCGGCGAAGAGCTTTCCCCTCTTGCTCAATGATCGCTTTGCTAATGCAAAGGGTCGATTGACATGCTAAATCCTCAAACTGAGCAAACGAACTTTCCATCAACCTTAAAGTGCACTCGATCCTCCAATTTCATTTTTTAAAACAACTCTTCGAATTGTTTCAACTTACACAACTTTCTAGTTAACTCTCGTCCCGGCCTCGCGAGACCCGCACGAGAGTAAAAAAAATAATAATATTAATAAATACCTTTCATTTAATTTCAAAACAAAGAGAAAATAAAGCATCGCCTGTTGTTGTTTTTAAAATAACATCGATAAAAATTGTTTGCGAGCAGAGCAACTTGATTATCCCGAGCAGAAAATTCCTTGTAGGCAAGAAGAAAACAGATATTTGGATCCCTCAAGTGCATCTGAGCAATTTTCCGTCTTTCGATTACACCGATTTGATAACACAAACTCATTAGTGCTTACTGTATTCTCTGCACAACGTTGACTGAAAAAGAATTTTTATTCGTTATGACAATGTATAGAGCAACCGGGATTTCTGGAATTTCAGCTGTATTTTCAACAACAAAAAAGAAAGAAAAGAAAAAAATCACCTTCTGTACAAGAATAACATAAATACAATTTTCCAAAGGAAGATTCTGAGAATTCTCACAACCTCCCCCCAGAATTACCACCTCCCCCCCACTGGTTTTACTGGAACTTGTGAAAAAAATTACTATACACTTTCGTTGTCTGGGTCCAGTCTACAAGATTGGAAACCATGTGGTACATTAAATCAGATTACTCCATTATAAAGTATAAAATTGTTTCAAAATATTATTAAAAATTAAATTAAAAAAAAAAAAAGAAAAAAGAAGTTATAATTGCAATTTCAAATTTCAAAATAAATCAAAAGAAATAATGCGATTTCCAAGAAATAAATTCCATGTTGAAAAGCCTAAACTATGGTAAATACACGCAAATGCAACCATTCCAAATGAATAATTTTGTTTGCCCGCTTCGGGCCCAGCGAAATTAAATCATTTTCTATTAATTCCAGCATTGTGATTGCGTATAGATCGACCAAGCAAGACGACACAACCAACTAAAACAATGCACCAATAATAATCCGTTATTAGTTTCCATCATTTCATACCTTCTTCAGGGATTCCAGCGGGCTGAGGACACTCCAAACTCCCATGATGTGTTCGACCAAAACTGGCCGAATAAATAGCAATCCGGGAAGCAAGTTGACATTTCAGTTGAAGTGCTTCCCCTTCGCAAATCACCTTGCTCCTAAATTCACCTAAAAAATACAATTAATTAAGAAAAAAATAATTAAAAACTCAATATATTTCAATTACTTGGTCGACATTTGTACGCCACTTCAACGTATTTCCTGATTCCCGGACAAGGATCAGCGCCGAAGGTTTCCGGTGACGTTTGAATTCGACACGTCTTCTTTTCCTGACAGGAATCGACGACCGTCTGTAATAGGTAATACTAAACACGTCATCAATATTATCCGCTCGCATTGATTAACCCCCCACATGGTATTTCTAGTGACAGAGCAAAGCAATTTAATTCTTTTTTCTTTTTTTACGGCGCACATTTCCGCAAAACAAACAAGTAGTGAATGGAGAAAATCACTGAGTAAATTTTCATTGCCCGAATCAATGGAAGATAAAGAAAGAAATGTTAAGGAGATGAATCGAGTTGCAAATTAAAATTATTATCGTACTCTTGTGAGACTAAGACTCATTAAGAAAATTGCTTTGTCTCTTGAGGATATTGGAGAGGAAAAAGAGACCGGAAAAAAAAATACCCACTAAACTCATTACATTACACCTGTGAATGCTACATGGGCAAAGAAAGAAAGAAAGAAAAAGAAAATATACAAAGAACAAGAAATTTGTCATTTATTTTAAATACGGATGAAAAAAAATAAATATTCATGCAAATTTACTTCCCATTGTTGGATGGATTTCAATAAAAAAAAAATAATAATAAAAAATAAAAAATAAAATAAAATGTAAATCATTTTTCCCTTTCCATCTTGCGCATAAGGTTATTAATGCAACCATAACTTAACCCTTAATCTAAAAATCCAAGCCGAAATTACTCCATTTAATTAAAACTCATCAACATCTGCAACAATTAAACAAGTTTAAACTATTCAGCACAACAAAATATTAAGTAATATACTAATTTTCCGAGAGAGAGAGAGAGAAAAAATCTCACCCGATTCAAATAACAGAGCGAAAAATTTGCAATTGAAAATGACAAAACAAAGTGAAATAAATACCAGCACATAAACAAGTAATCAACATGCAATTTGCCTTGTTAATTGCACCATTCAACAAAGCAACGGTTCATGAATATTCATCAATCTGCACTCATCTCATCAATTATTGATGCTTAGCTAATTCGCTGGGCGTACACACCTGAGTTGGGACACGCTTTAAACGTAGCGTATCTCTTTATCGACCTAGACAAGACAATTCAATCGAAATCTCCCTGCACGAGAGCAAACTCGAGACGCCACTAGTGTTGTGGACACTGACTTCATCTTTGACATCTGATTTCGTCTTGGAACGTCGAGGGAAGTTCAGTTCAAGTGTTTTCTGCTCCTTCAAACAAGTTTCCATTCCTTTTGCCCCCTTTTCTCAGTTGAAGCCCAATATAAACATCCATCTTGTGCTCCTTCCATTTTCAAGATAAAGACAAAATTGGTTTTTCGCTTCAAAAACTCATCTTTGTGTGCCAACTTTTATTGTGTAGCCATGTTTGAAAAATTAAAAAAAAAATACAAAAAAAAAAAATAATAAAAAAAAAAATTTTTCTACAAACCAACGAAATTACAAGAAATTGACTTCAATATGTCACCTGGAACTGAATTCAATTCCAGTCTTTACATTTTTCTGCAATCCCGACAAAAACAAAATCCTTACATTTCATTTCATTTTCTAATTCGTGCACAAAAAATGGTTCAAAAAATGTCACATGAAAGGAAAAATCCGATGCTTGATGACCAATAACGAACTTTGATTTTTTTTTTTTTTTTTTTTTTTTTTTTTTTACTTTCTATCTTTTGCATGACAAATTGCTCGGCTTGTACGTTGATGAATACAGACAAGTTTCCCTACTTGATGTTGATGCTGGCAAACGACAAACGTCAGACAAAATTGCTTCATATAAGATGAACAAATGAAGAGGATCAACTTCTCATTTCTCTTTCGTTAAATTCCAAACTTCACTTTCCGTCTACTCGGTTCAAATTAAAACTCAAACGACAACAACTAAAGCAAGAAAAAAGTAAAAAAAAAAGCAGAAAAAAAAACAAGAAAAAAAAAACCAATCAAAGTCGATAGAAAGAAAAACATAGACAAATCTCCCCTGTAACGTGAGAACGATGATCTGGTTTGACTTCAGGCCGCAGCAAGTCTCTCTTTCGCCGCATGACAAAACCGACAATACCCGTCATTCTAACAAAACGTGACCAGATAGACAACGGTTTTTTACAACCAATTTAGCAATTTCGCAGTTGGCTTTTTAAAATTTTACATCTCATGAAAATCTTTGGAGTTCCTTTATTGAACCTCAATAAAAACAAAGAGGAGAAGCGCCGTGCTGTGCCAAGATTAAAAAAAAAGATGTAGACTGAAATAAACAATAAAAAAAGTGTTTTTACGTTTTATGTCAGTGTTAAAGCACTCTTTTTCAAAGAAAAAGTAGTATTTCGCCAAATTACCAGATATAGTTACTAACATTTGTACTTTTTGTGTAAATAAAAGCGAAAAAAACGATAAAAAGATGATAAAAGATGTTGAAAAACGAAACAAATAAAAAAATAGGCGATTGAATAGGTCAAAAGACAAAAAAAAATCTTCACTGCAACTTTGAAACGAGTAAATAAATAAACAAAAATAAATAAATAAGTTTATGAATTATTCACGAAAAACGTTATCGTCATCGTCCGTCCTTCCTTCTCTCTCTTTAAATTGTGAACTTTAGAGTTTTGCCATTAAACCTTCCCCGAAGCATTGGTAGAAACATAGAAAAAGAAATCAACACAAACTGAGCCAGTCATCAATATTTTTTCTTTTAGTGATGTGTGCGAGTGACATGATGGCGCATCAAAGGGCAAGTTCAGACTTTTATCAGAGAAAAGATCACTGCAATTGCCGCGTAATCGCTGCTTAAATGAGCAACTGGCGTGATATGAAGAAATTTCCCCGCTTTCCGCCCTCGACCAAAGAAGAGAGGGGACATGTCAAGTGCCCTCATGGCAACTTTCTACCGTAACAAGGACAGCGATAAGGCATCCGAGTTTAAGATGCGAGTCGAGTATTATTACACATCGTATTTCGTGCGGTTGACATTCACTCACACTGATTTGGGGTTTCTCAAAACATACTTTTCTCGCTGATCCCACGCAAAAATATTTTCCCTGCAATTTCAGAGCTGTCATTTCTTTTTTTACATTTTAGATAGAAGCTTATTGTAGGCCTACACAACCAATTCTGTTTTTACACGGTAAATACGTTCCAACGGTGTACACAAGGGGAATTTTCGAAATATTTCTTAGACAATAAACTAGGGGAAATTGCTAAATATTTCGCGGAAAATGAAAATGGAAATTGTTGTGTGTCATTTTATTTATTGTTACTAAATAATCTAAGATGCAAACAGTGCACGCTACTAATGTGCATAGCAATTCTTTCGCTAATAAAACCAGTCTACTCGAAATTGTCAATTTATTTTCTCTCAGTCTCGTCTAAATCCGGATGAAGTTACTACAACTAATTCCAAATACTTCAGAAATATATTTCCTTAAAATTTAAATCAAATTTCATAAGGCAATTTTTTTAAACCAAAAAAAAATCGTATAAAAAGGAAATTGAATTTATTTTTCTAGGCCGAGTTAAATCAAAATTGTGTAAAAAAAAAAAAAGACCGAATATTACTGTGATAAAACTTATATATTATATACCGGTATATATATATAAATATATAAATTCATTAGCACTTAACATGTGTTAAAACCGTCGACGAATCGCTCTAATTTAATTTAGTAATTTAAAAACGGTTAAAACTTGGTGCTAAAAAAACGGAAAAAAAAATTAAGAATTTATATCATTAAATTTGCATCAACCTTGTTAATAATAAATTCCATTTAAATTGTTTGCTGAAAATTTTCCATCAAATAAAAACTCATTTAGCAGAGAAGCACCGCCTGAACAAATCGACGCGGCTTTCCTGCACTAGTTCTATTTAAACTATCATTTGGCGGAGCGATTTTAATGAAAGAAAAACACCGGCACACACAATTTTCTCACACAAAAAACTATACGAAACTAATAATTCACAAACTTTTTTTTCCTTTATCCCTCATCTTAAAAATATTTACATAAACATGATGAATGCGAAAAGACACAGCAATATCTCCAGAGCCCAAAAACTTTTCTTGTTTCATTTTTAAGAAAAAATAAATAAATAAAAAACAAAAAAAAAACAAAAAAAAAATTCTTTGCTGTTTGTTGCAGCTGTGGGAGAGATTAAATGGGCTCGAAATGATGTGTTTGCCCTCGAGTGGAAAAATGGAAAAACCTTTCCCCCTCTTTTTTCTCTCTTCAAACTACTTTTACTCGTCACCACTTTTCTAAAGAAACAAAAATGATATAATTAATGTCCCTCTACTGCCATGACCACACCCTTTAAAACCACTTGAAACAAAGCAAGCAGAAAGCAACGATTCACTAGCAATTTATTACATCTTGAATTTTTAATTTAATCACACATTAATAATAAAAAAAAGAAAGAAAAAGAAAAAAAAAGAAACAAGTCACCCAGAAAATTGTTATTTTCAAACATTCCACCCATTTATATTTACTTTCATACCTTTTTGTACTAAAACTAAAGTTAAGGTCGTGTTTTGGTTTAAATTTTTATATTAAAATGTGAAAAAATTTATGTAACTTGTGCAGTCTCCTCTTTACATTTCACGCTCGGATCAGTTTCCGCTTGAGTTCACATTATGAAACAGCTCTGTGTTTTGTCGTTTCTCATTCTATCAGGAATAGATTCCAGTCTTGTTCCCCTTTGTCTGTTGTTAGAAAATTTTTATATCTATATTTTTTTTATATTATTATTATTATTAAAAGTAATTTTAAATTTGCGAACACCGTATACTCTTGTTCGACTCAAAAGGGTGGCCTTCTCCCATTGGCCGAGCCGTATCACTGGTGTAGTGATCCAAAAACATAGATCCAAACACCAGAAATGCATTACAATGTACAGATATTGTAATCGATTGCCTAGGTAACAGCCAAAATTTCAAAATTGTTTGCTTTCCAGACGAAGCAACCAATAAACAGAACAAAAATGAGTTTTACATTTATTTGTGCACAAAACTTTATTTCCTAAATGGAAATAACATTTTATAATAAAATAAAATAAAAATTATATCAACTTAAATGGTAATAGCAATCACAAAACATAATAAAAATAAAAACTACTTCTATCAGTGGTAGTTATACAGACTGGAGTAATGTGGCTCGGCCAATGGGAGAAGGCCACCCTTTTGAGTCGAACAAGAGTATAAAAACATAATTTGTTTTTAGGGAATAAAAAACAAAAAAGCATTTAAGGGAAAATGCATTCATTCATCAAAGAATAAATTATTTCAAACTTTGGTTTAATCAAATGTGTTTTCAAAGTATAAAATCAACGAATAAAGATTTGTAAACTTAGATAAATTGGTGATTGCTTTGTGAGCATGCCGTAGAAAAAGATCCATTTTCATATCACACAGGGAACACTGAACACTCTGAATTTTACCGATTTGACTAAACCTATATTGACATAGAACATTCATCAAAAGTTTCTTTAAGGATTTCATATTCCGTCTCGAAGCAAAAACCATCATCTGAAGAATGACGAAAAAATTGAAAGAAAAATGTTTTAAGTATTAAGAAACTCAGAACCAAACTTTTTTTTCTCTCTCTTCTTTTGAAATTAGTAATAAACTGAGACTCAATTTTGTTCGTGCCGCATAGAGCATATGTAAACCCACAAGGTTAAAAAATATATTCACTTAATGCACTTAATTATATTATTTATACATTAAATAATGCATTTCATAATCCAATTGAAAAAAATGCATTTTGAAAAGTGATTTTAACCATGTGGGATCGTCGTAACGGTATTGTCGCTAAATGCAAAAATATTTTACTAAAACAGATTTTTTAAGAATAAAAAAATAAAAAAATAATATGTAAAAGTCGACTAAGTTGCCCATGAAGCTCACACGGCATTTAAACTACGAGGAGGGTGATAAAAGACCTAAAACTTGATGCCATACCTGGAGGGAAGAAGCGGAGAGGCAGTTGACCGAGTCATTTTGCAATTGATTGGGCATATCTGTGCCCAGATACCGCGTCGGTGGATCAGGTTCCGGTGTGTCGACCACACCAGTTGGCGGGCATATAAGATAGTTAGGTGCTTGTCGCCCATACTGAGCCAGTTGAATACTGATGGTGGTCCCGTGGGGACATTTGATGATCAGCAGACCATCGTCACACGCGTGTTTCTGAAATGTCCGTAACGTTCCAGACAATAACGCTGCAAATAAAAGAAAAAAAGAAAGAAATTATAACATTTTTCAAAAGAAAAAAAATTAGTTTTTATTTTTTTTTTAAATAATAAATAAGAAATCAAAAAAAAAAAAACTAATAAATAATAAAAAGTCTCCATTTGTGACACTAAAAATAAAAAAAATCAAACAAAAAACTGCACAAGAAAATATTGATATTTTCATTACTGCGCAGCAAACATTTCTTTTTGCCACTTTCCAAATGGCGTCGGTAAATATTTGTGGTTTGTGTTGTTTATTCAGGAGTAAAATTCCTTTCACTTCAACCCTTTAAGTCGCTTAAGGAAATCTCAGAAAAACAGGAAGTGTGCCAGCAGAATCCTGTGAAAAATTTATGACGACTTCCGCCCATATGACACGTCATCAAGTAGAAAATTTCAAGTAAATAACAAGAAACCCAAGGGTTTTGCAAACTTGAAAACAAAGGAAAGGGAATAAAAGGGAAACCCAAACTGCATATATAGATATATATATGGATGGATGGCAAAATTGGCAAACATAAAATTGCACTTTACCCGGCGCCATCTTGGGCGTATATTGCAGCAACGTCTCGCTCGACACAAGTTGTGAATAGTTAAAATACTAGCGCAGCATCGACCACAAATTTGCAGCTCACCTGAACTGAAAGGTTAATGCGTCAGACACTGGCTTTACAAATTGTAACTCATTGCAAACTAATGATCCATCAACCCGTTCCTAATCTCATCCCTGCTTGATTAATGACGCAACTCTGCGTTTCACTTTCACCCGGGATATCGACAATGTTTGGGTTTGCTAACTTAATTGAAAATTCTTACAACACTGTTTCAATTGAACAATTCATCATGTTCTTCGAGCCCAACAACATTCAGATTTCAAAATGCGCCTGGCTCCGTTATTTATGATCCAAAACCATCTCGCTGATCCGTGTCTCTACGGGGGGCTGTGAGGAACATCTCAAACTCAACGACTGCTGTTTTAGTTCCAAACACACATTTGCAACATCTCCGACATTTAATTATCACTTAATTGAGTAAACAATTATACTAATTGCAAATTTGTGCGCTAAATCACCAGATCGATAAATCGATCACGAGTTGTTGGCAGAAAAAAGAAAAAAAACAATGTTGGACACGACATTCCAAAATTTATTTATCGCCACAGACACGTTCTTGCTTGTGCTTCTTGCTCGTGACGATAAATTAATCGTCATGTTACATCCATGTATCTATGGCAGACAGTGACAGGCCCGGATCAAGACGCACTCAAAACACACAGCTGCAGGGGCCCGAGCATTCAGACTGTTGGAATGTCTTTTTGTCTGGCTGGGCTGGGGTAACATGGTCTGCGAGTGCTAAATCATTCCTTCCAAAGCTCCACAAATCATTCCCATTTTTCAAGACCCAATAGAAAATTCATTCGCACTTTTTGAGTCTCCGATTATTCGAACATCGGTTATTTAAACGACCGGTTATCCGAACAGCGGGAATCCATTTTTTAACGATTTTTTTGATCGATATATCAACTTCATACGTATGGACATAAACCCCGTGTCCGATTATGCAAACAAATCGATTTTATGAACACCTATGTCTCCCAGTTAGTCGGGATGATTTTTATATTTTTATGTTTAAGCGGCAATAATTCCTTTGACCAGACGCGCGCGAGATAAGCCTTTCCATGCAATGTTGTTAAATATTAAAACATCAACTTTTCATTTTGACAACAGCTTCAACTCGCAAGAAGAGAAACTGTACAGCACCAGCAGAACAACTTATCCCTTAGATTAGTGCTAAAAGTTTCATTCCAAGATAGTTTAAGAACTTAAGCCACGATTAATGGAGAAACAAAACAAATTGAACGTTATCCAGTAAAATGATGAATGGAAGGCCACAGGAGTTCACTTTTGAGTTGATTGCACCAGACAGATGCTCGTGATGGCTTGTCACTTCCTTTAGTTATTGGTTTTCATACAGCCCAACCCTAAGCCAAATTCAATACGGAAACAATTTTTTTTTAACTTCTCACGTAGAAAACGCTGTCTCCATAACACTTCAAACAACTTAAATCTCCATATTTTTCTTACAAATACACCGGAAGAGTGCAATCTCCATAATTATTGAAATCTTTTAAAAAAAACTAAACAGTTTTGATGCACAGTCCTTCAAGCTTATTGATACTGTACAAATGGCCTTTTTACACGAAAATCAAGTTTAGCTATTTTAAGTTTATCTATCATTATTTGCCCGGTCTATCTTTTAATACTTTTGTTAGGGCAAGACGAGAGACCGGGTCAAGATTGATGACATTGAATCTCAATGGATTTTTATGCCACCTGGTAGATAAAATTAAAAAAACCAAACTGAAGAAAGTTTTTTTTGTCCACCACTGTACTGTAAAGAATTCTGTGTGTTGTGACTGCATCCAACAATACATCAAAGCTGTGAATAAAAAAAAAAACATATTGTATCTACACCGTTTAGGTAATAATAACACTTTATTTGGTCTCCTTGTGGTCTCCTTGTTAGTAATAAATGATACAAAAGCAATAAAGTCAATTTTTTTCTTTCGTCTTAATAAATGGAAACGGTAGAGGGCACTTTTCATTCCACTTCTTGTATTCGCACTGTGATACAACAAGTTAGAGTGGGCCCATTTCTCATTTTACATGTCGCTCGTTCGGTGCAGGTAAATGGTGCGTGACAAACTAAGATTTAACTGGAGAAAGAAAGGACCTTACCTAAGATAGTCGGTTTCGGATTCAATGTCGACACAGAGAAATCGCAATGGAAAAAAAGGGGGTAAAAAGGATTTTCCACTTGACAAATCTGTGATAAGTACACACGGATTTATGGGAAGAATTTTCTAAAAGACTCCATTCCACGTTTTATTTGCTTTCACTCGTTTTAAGATGATTGAGACGTGAATAAAACTTGGTTTCTGGTATAAAGTAAATCGTTTGCATTAAAAAATACGAGAAAAAAAAAACTGTAAAAAAAAGTTCAAACAATCTTTCATTACTGTAAAGGAAAAATTCATTACAAAAATTCATTCACACGGAATAAATCTTCAGTTTTTTTTTTTTCCTTTTCCATTTCAACAATCACATACTTCTTCACCTTACCAACAACTTTCTCTTAATTCATCATTCCATTCGTTTTGTTTTGCATAAAAAAAAATTTCAATAACAATAAAACGAAACCATCCAAGCGTTAAAACTCGCACAAAACAAAGAACATAAACAAAGAAATTTATTTAATTGTGTTCCATGAGAAAATCGTAAATAAGAAATAATATTATTCAATGTCTATGGAAGTTGCTCTTTATTTACATCAGTTATCTCCTAGCCATCCCTTCTAGCTACTGTACTCCCATTGCTTCATTCTGTTTTTTCTTTTTTTCTTTCTTTCTTCCTTCAAATTCAACTCAACTCAGCTCACCCCGCCGTTGAATATTTAACGCCCACTTCCTCATCATCATGGCAGCTAAAGCTGAATGGCCACAATCGGAAACCATTTGAACACAACTTTGGCGGGGATGGGCTGAAAAGTTCATCGCTGATCTAAAGAGTTTGGTTATTTTATTCCTTTTTCTTTTTTTTCCAGATAAACTTTCAATCTGGCAGCCGCAGCAAGTCAACCTCTGACCGCGTGAACACGCGTACACACTACAAGTGTGAATTAAGCACATCATTTCAAAATAATTAAGTTTAAAGTAAGTGGCCATAAACTTACGTAAAATTAATTACAAAAATAATGAAAATAATAATTAAAAGCATAAATAAATTCTGAATAATTTAATTTATTTAATAAATCATGTTCATTCAAATAGAAGCAAAGTCGCTGTCATCCCAGAAAAGAAAAGAAAAAAGTAGAAAGCAAAAAAAAAAAAAAAAAAAAAAACATTACTAAACTTTGTCCGAATGTTTTATAGAATAAATTTTTTCAAATTTGCCAAATTGTGCTTGAAGTGCTGCATTCATTGCCGTTTCTGAGCATGCATAAAAGCCGTGAAAAAATTCCTTTTGTGTGACAAGCTGTACACACATTTGCTGCTCTTTTATGATTTCACTGGCCATGTAAACAAAGCAGCAGATGCGTTTCTATCTTTAACTTTATATAATCAAATGTGCTTTTTATGCTGAGCACCTGCTGTCTGCTATCAACTAAAACATTTGCTCTTATCCTCTGACTTGATGAATATGTGCTAAATATAACAGAAAAATGTTATCTTCCATTCCATTACTTAAAGGTGCATTTTTGAATAAGTCAATTTATTATTTTTATCTTAGAAAAAAAAAAAATTCCACTCACCCCACCATCGTGTTGTTTTTTTTTGTTTTTTTTTCTTGCAAAAATCTTAACCTTCTGCAATTTCTATCTATTGTTTTTCCCCTTAATCCCTATCAAGAAGAACAGCTGCATACAAAAGAGAAAATCATTTCCTAAGGGTTATAAATGGAGTGCAGGAATATTTGAAGGAATAAGGCGTCACTTCATAGTCTACCCATAACAAACTCGTTCATTTTGTCAAATTTTTTCATTTATCCACAAAGCAATGAATACAAAGTTTCAATCTGCTGGCTGCAGCAAATGGACATTTTTGCCTCACAAAACCGCAATTCAGCTGCGTATGCTGTGTAATGATAAATTAATCGTTTTAAACGATTTAGTTAGAAAATTTGCCGGATTAGAAAGAAAAATATATATATACACGTATATAAAAATAATGTAGTTTATATTCCAATCACTTTAAGTGCCAAGACACTATGCCTTGTATTCTCTTCCTTCACTGAACTGAATGTGATTTGGCTTCAGAAACTCGCCATCTCGTGCCAGTTCGCAGATTAAATTTCACGCTTCTCTATACACAACCGCGTCAACTCAATTCGTGGAACCAGCCATTTATTCACAGCATCCAAGACCACTCAAGTGCAACAAAATTTCAAAATGATATCCATTATAAATATCTTATACAGTCCACCCCCCGCCAAAAGAAAATAAATTCTAAAAAAATTCTAAAAAAAAAAAAAAAAAAATTCATCATTTTCTATCAATATCCAATCAATCAAATAGCACAAACACACACCACCTCCATATATCAATCAATAAGTCATCACGGTTTATTCATTCAATCGTCGTATGAATTCATCACAGCCACGAGAAAATTTCATTTCATTTTAATACATCATTTTCCACTTTATGCAAAATCCTAAACGGATCGACCAGTCCATGCAACTTGAATAAACCATCTCCAATTTTGTTAGAAACGGCGCCTAAACTGAGAACGTGTTCCACTCTGCATGTTACTATATCCTCATAATTACAGTTGCCTAATTTGGCTCGAAATTGTTTCTTCATTCAAATAAACGGAAATTGCTGGACTTTCAAACTTTTCACAGGAAATTCAATATACTGACCAACCATTAAAATATCTTTAAAATTAAACAAACATTTACAACAATTAAAATAATTTAAAATATGATTACACAAGAGAATAAATAATATTGGAAATTTGTTTCATGAAGTTGTTTTACCATTTTAAGCATATTTGTGCAGAATTTTCATAAATCAAACATTAATTTTAAAGATCTTCCAGCGAGCAAATAAAAGAAATATTTACAAAATTCTGACAAATAATTGGATTAGATGTTTTTTTAAAATCTCATCTTTATCAAATCGCATTAAAGCTTAATTGGAAAATAATCAAAAGCTGCATCCAATCTTTAAGCTTATCTTCAACTGTCTTTGTCTTCCGAAGAGCCAGCTCCATTTTCTTCATCAGACATGCAAAGGTCACCATCACTTGGCATTTTAAACCTCGTCAGAGCCATTCTTAAGTGTTGATAAGAGAATGTTATTGAGAACTGCTTTCTACTTACATCGTGTACTCAATCCTTTCCCTATGGGACTTGGGTTGCCCTAGCAACAACCAGCATCCCATTTGTCATCTTCACCCAACCCAAGTTCAAAGATCAACTCTTCTATGTTGAACTAACAGTTTTGTCTTAACACCGTCTCACTTCCAACGCAAAAATAATAATAAAAATAAAAGTGAATTTCATGTCATTTTGATTAATTTTATTAATGCACTGCCACCCTGGTTTGTTTGTTTATTTTTTTTTATATCTCACCAAAAAAATCGATAATAAAGTAAACAGATAAAAGTGTTAAAAGAATAATAAAACTCTCCTCGCTCATCCTGCAGTGAACCAGTAGGAGGGCACATTCACCCATTTCAGACAAACTCATTTATTTGCCAACTGCAATTTGGAGGATTTCTAATGGGCTCTGGCTCCTCTTGTCTAAATCAACCTTCACTTTGTTGTGATTCCTTTATAATTGATCGTGTAAACACTCAATTTTTTATATTATAAAAAACTGTGGGCAAAATAAAGCACCAAGATAATGTCTTGCACATTTTTAATCTATTAAATAATCCACCAATTGTAAATATATATATATATATATATATTTTATTATTATTGTAAACAAAGCTATATTAAGCGGCATTCTTTATTATAAGCAAAAAACTTCACATTTCTCTCTCCAAAATTGAAAAACAAAACAAAAAAATCTTTTTATATTTGTTTTCATTTCCCTAATAAAAGCCCTTTCATCTATTTTCTCGATGATTCTTTTGTTTTCAAAACAAACGATAACATTTTGTCATTTATCAAAACAAAAAAAAAATATGCAATAGCAAAATTTTGAGACATCACAACAAAGATGGAATTAAAAGATTTCAAAAAATCAAAAAAAAAAATCTTTGGAAAACCTAAATAACAAAACTATCTTGTCGTAAGTCGTAATCTAAGAAAACATGTGATCCACCAATAATAATAATATGTCTGTTGCGGAGTATTTGTTATTTTAAATTCTTCTCAGTTTAAAAAAAACTAGAAGAAACAAGTGTTATTTACTGTTGTTGTAACCTGTTTTAACTTAATTATTCCTAACTAATTAAACTAAGGTACAAGCAGTTGCCACACTGGGTGTTATCAAAACTATGTAGATAATATTAATAAGACAATAATATTTTCTCAATACAAACACTTAAATAATTTAGTCTGAGATTAGAATAATTTTTACACACTTTACATGAAATATTTAGATACATTCTTTGATACTGAAATTATACATTGACTATTTAAATTAACTAATATTAAGTAAATGAACTGTGTTAATGAATGGAAAATGATATGTAACATGATGACGGCAATGGCTTGCCGACGTTGGCGCATGTCACAATGGCTTTTCGTGACGATAATCGATCAATTCTTGCCCGAAATAATTCGGTTTTCTTCACTTAAAAATAACGGCAAATATTCCGATATCTTATCCCTACTTCTACTCACAAACTGCACGACGACAAACAATTTGGGCAATTCTTCTGACTGTGGTCGAAAGAATTCCTTATGCTGGTCGAAAGAATTCCTTATGCTGAACTGACGACGTGGCGACTTCAGGCAATTTGGGACCTTTCTCGGCTTGGGCGGCACGATGAGCTTTGCAATGATGCCGACTTTGGCTTCTTTTCACCGGCTCTTGATAAGCTCAAGGCTAGGCTGTGGTCTTAGCTCAATTCAGTATTAACTGAGCAAAGAATAACTCTGACAACAAATGCTATTTGTTGCAAGAAAGTTTTCACTGGCTGTGAAATAATGACATAAATCACAAGTTAGATCAAGAAATTGGTTTGGTATCAGGAGATAACTTTTGTGACTGTTCATGGAAATGATTTGGTTTTAGACTGTTTTCTCAACCTCAGACAGGATATGCATCCTGTTGAGACATAGGGGCTTGTAGTCCTGTTGCCTTGGCAACGACCTAATTGTTCATGAGAACTAACTTTTTTTGTAAAAAATAAAAAATAACAAACATAAATAAATCTGATAAAATAAAATATATATATATATTTCCATTAAATATTCTTATTTTTAGTTTTCACCCTGATGATTACCGGGTCACCGCACTATGGATTCCGAAAACTCTTCTTCCACTCCACCACTAACCCAAAAAACGAGGAAAATTTAATCAGATCACAAGTGAGTATCACGTACACCAAGCAACGAGTTTACGTGATCTCGTGTTTTCTTCAATAGCCACACTAGAAACAAGAAAGAGCGAAAGGCCTTGTGGGAAAACAAGAGACGAATGAGACCATACAATGTAATCAGAAAGTGGTGTGTGTGTGTTATATAGAGTGGGGAGGAAGAGGATGCAAGATGTGATTGGAGAAAAAAGAAGAAAAAGAAGGAAACAGAAGCACACCCACCAGTACACTCAATTCCCTCCCCCATTTTGGCTAAGTGCCAGCGAACCGATTTTAACAAGACATCTTTCTCTTCTTCTTCTTCTTCCTCTTCTTCTTCTTCTTCTTCTTCTTCTTCGACAATAACTTTTCTCTCTCTTTTACTTAAACTCATCACTTTATACTTTTATCAAATTTGTTTGCATCAATTTTGACGAAAATAATTCAATTCTTATCCCATTTGGAGAAATTCTTTTCTCCAATTTAAATAAAGGGAACTTAATAAAGGGAACAGGAAATGCCAGTTTGATCTTTGATGTCAAACAATATGACATGAGTCAATAATGCCTGACACTTTTCAACATCAAAAACTCTTCGGGATGGATGATTTTTAATTAAAAGTTCACTTTCCAACCCTAAAGGGAGGAAATGCAAATACCAACAAATATAAATATTTCACGAGCCAATTAATTTGCATGTGAAATAAAAAGGGAAAACAAAAAGGAAAAAAAGTTAAGATATATTGTAAGTGCAAATAACCATCTGCTTAGTGCTTTGTGACAAAAAAAGAAGGCAATAAAGAACAAAAGAACCTAAGGATAAGAAAAAGAAGAAGAAATTTTTTCTTTTCTCTCTTACTAATTAACTATAATGAAATACACACGTCAACCCATCCTATCATGTGGAATCCAATTTAAAGTGACAGCAGTCATAGTGGAAGACTAAAGGTAGAATCCAACATCAACACAACAAAAAAAATAAAAAATGAAATTTCCCAAAAAGAATATCCTATTTAAAGTTATTTTCAAAGAAAATTTATTGGGAATCAAACTTAGCAAATCTTCAAACGTGTAATTGAACGTATATTATTCATTTTCACACGAAACATCTTACAAAATAATGCGCTTAGAAAACTATGAATTAATAAATTGCAAAGAACTAAAACTATATACGGCTATGTGTTATAATGCATTAATGAATTCTGAATTCTACAGATTTATACTATTGAATTCTGCAGCTTCAGAATTTGAACTGAATACAAGAATTTCAAATATACAAAGTGCACGTGTCACACAAAACCGACACATGTAATCTTTTATTACAATTCCAATGCACACAAATCGCTTTAACTGCATGCACTTTAAACTCCCAACTGAATTAACATCAATTTGAGTATTTTTTAAGTAGAGAGTTATAATTTTTTTTAAAAATAAGAAAATAAGTTTTATCACGTCTTCTTCAGACTTATTCTCTTTAGCTGCAATTAAACATCATTGAAGCTTGGAACAGTATCAAGTTAATTAAAACTCACTATCTGTGCACTTAAAAACGCACTGTGCGGGTATTGCAAATAAGCCAACTAATACATTAAGTTAAATACACAGAAAAGCGAATTAAAGTTGAGTAAGTAAGAAACTTCGAGTTGATTTTAATAAATATTTAATTTTGACTAAAAGAAAACACTGCAGAATTAATGTAAATACCTAGATGAGTTTTGGTTTGAATCACGATAAAAAGATTAAACTAATCACAGAGTTTAACGAAAACGCATTTGCAAATTTATTAATTGCTACGGTGTTATTAAAATACACAGCTACTGTTTAAAAGTCAAACCAGAAATGTCAATTGAATCATAATTCCCATTAGTAATATGAAAATTGCAACCATTCATCCAATTAAACTTGATGCTTAGCCATAATGAAGCTTTATATACTCATAAACCTATCCAAAATGTTTACATTCACCTCATTTTTTATCAGAGCACGATATGTTTGTGGCCAAAAAGATAAACGGGAAAAATACACAACACAAACTAATTATTTGTTTTTCTTCACAAATTTAATTGGAAAGAATATCACATGGGAGTTTCTAGGTTCATTTGCCATACTTTCTCTTTAATTTTCCTATAATGCGCATATGAGTATACCGATTAAACTTAACGATCATCAAGTAAGATTTCCCACATGGTTCAAAAATACATTGAATTTATATTGCAGTATATTTTGAAATATATTATTTAATGTACAACCCACACAAAAAAGAAATGTATTTACCATATATGTTTAAAATGTATTTATAATACAAGTTGCGTTTTTGTAGAATATACTAAAAGTGGCCCCTTTTTTAGTATATTTCAGATGTATCCATTATACATTGAATATATATTCGCACAATATATGCACAATACATCAAGAATATATTCTCCTCACACATATATGTATATTTCATATACATTGTAAATATACTGCCATTTACGTGGACTATAAGTTGAATATATCTGCAATATATGACACTTAATGTGGCCGAAATGCTATATATCATAAAATATATTTTTGAACCATACGGTAATTATCATCACGTAAGATTTGTCTTGAACTAAAGGTCTTGCAATGCATAAACAGTTAGAGTAATAATAAGGAATAAAGTTAATCTTTAAGAATGAATTTGGGCAGACAACAGCAAAGATTAATACGCTGTCACACAGTATAAGCTTAACCTGAACTTGAGCTTCTGACCTTTATATTTATTACATCAACCAGAGCCTATGACCTAATTCATAAATCATAAATCACGTTTAGTAAGAGAAGCGGTGCAAACTGCCACTTCATTTTCTTCGTTTTTCTTTATTCACAAAAGTGCAAAACACTTTCTCCATTATTCATATGAAAAATGAATGAATTTATAAATATTAAATGTTGCAGTTAAACAGATTCAAAAAACAACAACAGCTATTCATTCAACCATTTATTCATACAAAACATCATTTTTAAAATAGTTCCTTCCAGACTCTAATCTCCCACGAGAAAACCCCCCCCCCCACCCACCCCCTCCCCGTCTCCATACCCACTCTCTGATCGCATCTCTAGTTTCTTCTTTACATCATTTATCTTCTAATCAAGTCTTTTTTTTTTCTTTTCCTTCCTTTTTTCTTTTCCCTCTCGTTAATTTGTTTCTTTCTGCCACATTCATCAACAAATCTTCAATTTCCTTGAATTTTCCATCATTCCTCATTTTCAAAGAATTTTTTTACATCTAAAAAAAATAGCAAGGCAAAGCAAATTTAGTAGGAAATTACACCGCAGTGGAGGAAAATTGGAAGGTGAAGAAACCAATTTTGGAAAGGCAGCCAATGTGATAAGCGTATTAAGTGAGACATAGGAGAGATGGCAACTGCTGAGATTCCTTGGATTTCAACTTGATGTGCACCAAGCGACCTCTTGCCGAGTGCCATCTCATTTCTCACAGCACTTCCGTTACTTAAATCACCAACTAGAGACCGGGTCACACCCGAAAACCAATCGAAACACTTGGTTAAATCAAATACGCATTTCGCAGCAGCCTTAAAATTGCCATGCTTTTTTTTATTGATACGATAACACAGCTTTAAGTTGAGATAAAATTAACAAGTTTGGTGCGGTGTCGCCTGTTTTGGTTTATGAATGGGAAACGCATGTATCACGTGATATTGATTGCCAGAATATAGCCACAGACGGGCGCGGCCAAAAGCGAGATCACAAACGCCGTAATGTATATAGAATATATATATTTTTTCGATAATTTCGCCATTTTAAACCCCTTTGGGAAAACGGCAAAAATCGACTTTCACTATGAAAAACCAATTGGTATTCTGAAATAATCGCACATTTTCACCTTTTCAAAGTCAAAGACAAAGTGCTAGGATGCAACAACTCCAAAAAAGAAAAAGAAAAGAAAGAAGAAAAAAAAAAACTCAACAAAAGGATCAATTTCTACACGAATTCTTTGCGCAAATCCCATGTGAAAAGACTAGGAATACTGGAATTTGATTGGCTAATAGGCGAAAAGTGTCCCATTAAAAACCGCAGTGCTTTTCACAGTTGATGACAAAGAAAAAGTCAATCAATAAAAAAAAAAAAAATATTAAAAAAAAAAATTCTACTAACACACAATTAGTGAATCCTATTAACTTCAATGTACTTTCAACAACTTAAGGCCCAAAAACCAAAAATAAAGCTCTAGTTCTTTTTTTTTTCTCTCTTTTTTTCTCCCTACTTCTACCTTTATTTAAGTCACTTTGCCACTATTCATTTTTAAATTTTCTCCTCTCATTTCCCATTGGGCATCACGACACCGGATTTAAATTTACTCTGTCTACTTATGTGGGAAAAGGAAAAGGTGAAATGGAATTTATAGTTATGCATTTCAGCCATAAGCACTAAACTACTAAGTGCGTGACGAGAAAATCCACGTCACCTGCAAGAGCCTGACATATTTTCAGATAAAAAAAAACCGCTGATGCAGAAAGAAAATTGTAAAACCGACAAAAAATTCGAAAAAAAGAAGAAAAAAAAAACTAAACCTCCTATTAACTTCTTACGAGCAAAAACGCGCTCATTTTTAAGACGAAAAATGTATAAAGTCCATTCCTTCATTTTAAGGCCATTTCGCATGTTCTGTCAATAGTAAAACTCCTATTACCTTCTTATTAAAGTATTTCTATGTTTTCCTGATGAGGTAAATTCTCGTTTTCTCTTTGCGGTCAACCAACTGCTCCATGTCCCCCCACTCATTGTTGTAGATGAGTCTAAGTGAACAAAATGAATTTAGATCTGGGGTTTAAGTTTCTTACTCCTTAAAAGCTTCCTTCTTTTCCATTCGCTCTCACTCTCACTCGCCACCCCTCTTTCTCTCTCTCTTTTATAGCATTGTCTTACTTTTGTTTCTATTCTCCTCCAACTTTTATTTTCTTTATTCTATTTCCTCCGATTCTCAATTGTTAATGTGTTTTCAACTTCGTTTAAAGATCACAACAAATGGCAAATGGACAAATGGTCACTGGGATCGAGATAATGCATTAGTAACTCATTACTTACTTAAAACATCCAGCAGCAAACAAAATCCATAAAAAGACAAACAATGTTCTCATTGTTAGTCTCTTTTATGTTTTCTATGTAATTTGCCAACATTCATCACTAGAAGAAGTCGTCAATTACTATTTATTTCATAATCGCAAAATTTCACAACTGCGCAAATGCAGAGAAGCCTATCTGCTAATAATCCAAGGAGCAAAGAATTGCAGGTCCATTTATTTTATTTTCATTTGTAGAAATATTTGATTTAATTATCCACAAACCCCAATAAAATCAGATCCCAATCTTTAAGTATAAAAAAAATCTTATTGAATATAAGGAGGATGTGGACAAATGTTCACATTTGTCAGATGTCGGAGGGTTAACGAGCCGTCTAGTTTATTGGAGTTCTCGTTCGCTCAATATAGCACACTAAAATTGTGTACCAAATTAATGGATGATGAAGAAAGAAAATATATATATATACCGTATTAAATATTCTTTTTTTTAATTTTTTTTTTTATTTTTAATTTTAATTTTAATAAAATTCTTCACATTGATGTTTTTTGCCCCACAATTGATTTTTAAATAGCCGTGAAAACACTATAGAATTTGCATTTAGTGGGATTAAACGCTACTTTTTCAAACAATTTTTAAGTCCATAAAATTATTCAACAATAATAACCCAGAATTAAAAGCTTAAAATGTAAATTTTATAGACTCGAGCTATAAAAATTTCTTCAAACTTGATTCCCCATTCAGAACGGAGTAGCGAAAATTCAATTGAATTGCATTTCACACCCAGACAGAATGGAAAAGTACGCCGCAGTCTCTGTATTCACCTGACTCATCAATAAAAAGAATTGATCAGCAACAATCCGAAAAAAAATTCCCTTCCATTTGTGGGCAGGTAATAAATCCGGAACATTTGCTCGTCATTCACACTCAGATATGAAATTAAGACCCTCAAAGATCTTTACGACGCCATGGCTCCGTCTTTTTATGTTTTACTTCCTTCTTTTTCTCTGCCCGTCTTCAGAGAGTAAGAGAAAGAGAAATGTTTGCCAATGGTTTTTCAATCTCCAACTCGAGAAGACGATCGTAAATAAAAGCCAAAGCCCCACGTCTCCCATGGCGCACGTGCAAATTTGTGTACGTAAAACCAGAAGGAAAAGGTGGTGATCATAAATTTCACTCAACTCTACTTTTCCGCTCCACTTTTTCCAATCCAAGCCCTCATTTTTTCCAATGTGCCAATATCCTCACTTATGTCCTCTCAACCCCTTTTCCCCTTCTCTTTTTTTTGTTTCTCAACCAAAAATTATATCCTACTTGTACTATTTCGTCCCTGAAATGTTCAAGAGGTAAATTTCTCAAGAAATACGATTTCCTTCGCGATTTTTCCGCAACGTCGACTCACCAGTGTAACAAGTATTGATGGAAGGGGAATGGAAAAGTGAAACGATTTACAGTGGCTTCATCTGATTTAGAGTAAATAATGAAAACCAAACCTCAGTAACGACAAGATAAAAACTGATTCGAATACCGAATCAACTACATGAATCAAACAAGACACAACTACACATTTCGCACGACATGAATAAAAACAAATAAAAAATTCAATACAAATTAATTAATCACGCATTAAATAATGCATTTCGTAATAAAATTTGAAAAAATGCATTTCGTAATAAAATTGAAAAAATGCATTTGGTAATAAAATTGAAAAAATGCATTTCGTAATAAAATTGAAAAAATGCATTTCGTAATAAAATTGAAAAAATGCATTCATATTGGGGATGCAAACCAATAGCATATGCAAAAACATATTACAAAATGCATTGAAATATAGAATATATTATAGAATATACATTACATATAAGATAGAATATACATTATAGCTGTTTTAAGGAGTTTCAGGTTATGCGGTAAACTTATATGGCTATTTTTCTTTTTTCGTTTGTTCCAATTATCTTGGGATGATTCGATTTCTTTCCTCAGGTAAGTACATCAAACAAGATTGAACAGTTCTCTGATTACTGTTTTGTTTATTTAGATTCCTAGGTAAATATTGGCCACAGAATTAGGCAAATCTCATTAACTTTTGGCCAATTTAAATCTCCTTTTTAATTATTTAAAACGCAGAAAACCAAATTACTGCACGACTGACAGTTCAAACAAATTGTTTAAATTTCTCAACCTTAGTAAATTAAAGCAAACAGACAAGACATCTTGAACAAGTTGCATTCATTAAAGCAGAAACGTCGAAAAAGAGAAAAAGAAGCAAAAGAAGGAAACGGAAACGAAAAATATTCCGAGCAAACGTGAATGATTTTGCTAACATGATTCGTGTCTTTGCTGCGACCATTGATTGAGACTTAAAAAGTTGTTGAAGCAGCGATTCGGTTATTGGCCTTGCAAATGTTGCAGACAGAACCAATAACCAACGAGGCAAATGTTCGTCCATCCGTGAAGACACCGGTGCCAAGTCACGTGACGCAGGGGACTGCTTTGCGCCCTCTTCCATTTCAAATGCCAACCTCAGGCAAAAAGGTTAACTCATCAAGCTACATGCCAAGTTTCACACGACTTGACTTAGACAACATCCGGGCCTTTCAAGTCCACAAATAAATTCAAGTTGATGTGATACGTGGATTTGCCTCTTAATTCTTTCCGCAACTTGCCAACATTTGCAAAACACTTCCCGAATTACTCAGATTTGTTTCAATTTGCATTGCATTAAGCTTGCGTTTCTATTAAATTTGTTTTGCAAATTTGCATCGAATTTGTTTGAAAATTGCATCGAATTTGCTTGCATTTGCTCAATTTACATAACTGTTTCGATTCTATTCATTTATCACGTACAACTATCGAATGTCAGAGGATTTGCACGAATGGCCACTCCCAAAAGTACCTCGGCCTCTTCCGACTGCCTGCCTATTTATCCACAACTCATAAATCCATTATCCAAAACCCCTGTTACAATTCCTCCGGTAATCCACGCAAGATGCTGCTGATGGTAACACAATCGAGCATGCTCACTCACCATATACAAACCAATTTATACAACCGTTCTCTCCCACATGCAATCCAAGCGCGCCATAAACACAATTACATTTTTTTTTTCTATACAATAAAAAATAAATAAAAAGAAAAAAAAAAAAAAAAAAAAAAAAAACCGATTAAAAGCCAGGTGCAAAACTTTTAATTAAACAATTGATGACTCATCCCACACTTGCATTCTTCAAGCGTGTGATAAATATTGAAAAAAAAAAGAAAAGTGCATTTTCCAAAAAACAAAATGACAAAACTCATTACCACTCCCATCCACACATTCTATTACTAAAAGGCTAGAGGAATGCCAAGAATTCGAGCTAGCTCCATCTAAGACAATTCCCGCCTAAACTGATGCTTAGTTCAAGAACCTACTTGATGCTAATTTTAATCCACTACCAACAAAAGCAAAAAGAAAGCAGAAGAAGAGGAAAAAAAATGCAAATTTCTTCATTGCCAACTCACATCAAAAACAACCCCCATTTGACAATATTCAAAACGCATTCAACCATACTCTAAGTACACATATAAAAAAGCCAAGAGTTTCTTCCTGTCCTTTAAGAGTGGGTGTGCTTAATGGCGAGAGCAAAGGGTCATTTGGAAAAGGAAGCCATTTTCTTTGGTAGGCGGATTATTCCAAAGAAGGTTCCCTTTTTTTTCCCTCCTTTTCTCTTCATAATGATTCGAGAGACATCTTTCGGGGATATTTTTCTTGTTTCCTACTCTCTTTCTTCATCGCTTAAATCGGCTCTTTTAATCCCTTTCTTTTCACTCCTATACCTTCTAATCTCGCGGGATTAAGTTAAATCTTTGATTGAGTCTGTTCTAATTATAAACTTGATTAAATTCTGCACACAAAAACATCCACTCCACCTTTTTCCTTCTTTTCTTTTCATTTTCCAACGGTCCACTGCATCAACAAAACGAGAAACGTGCATTTGAATTATTCATTCAAGATCCATTTTCTCTTCTTTTTTCCTCTATTTTTTCCTCCATCTTTTTTTAAAAAAAAAAAAAAAAAAAAAAAATTTAGGGCCCAACCATACCACACAAAACAACCTTGGGCTGTATTTAAATTTATTTATTTAATAATGTTTTTTATTTATTCTAAAATGAATTTTCCATTTTTTTTTTAATTTCGAATTTTGTGCCTATAAAATTTATCGAATTTGCATACTTTTTTATTTTATTTTTTTTAAAAAAAAAGAAAAAGAAAAAAAATCAATACGATGATATTTTAAATATTGAAGCAGCCATTTTACATTTTTATTTTACATAAAATGTAATTTTTGCAGACATCAAAAAAGCACATTACGCGATGATGCCAGCACTTACTTGTCTTTATAAATGAGAAATCGAAACTCAACAAGAAACGAGATCTTTATGACTTCATCCTCAGCTGCAAATCGATAAACACCAGACGTGGGCATTTGTCCACTCACTTGTCCCTTTATTTGCCCATATCCTTTAGTCATGGCTACCATTCATGTTTACCTTTTTCACCTCAAAAACCACAACTAAGCATTTCAACCACACCGCACCTAAATCTTAACAATCCATCAATTTACCTCTTCCAACTCGACTCGAAAATGCACAAAACCTCATATAAAAACAACTCTTGGGCATTGGTCTTTCAATAACCGATTGAATCCTTTAAAAAAAATTTTTTTTTATTTAAAAAAAAAAAAAAAAAATTTTCAAAATGAAAATTTCATTCATTTCAAGCTATATATTCTTTCTGCTAACGCCAACATTTTCAACCCTTTGCCCTCAATTCCCTCAATTCAATCAAAACAAAACAAAACTGCTGGCACGCATAGTGTTCTGACACGGCATTTTATTGGTAGAATTGAAGGAGGCGGAATAAAAAAACAACATTTTGGCAAGAAAAAGAGAAAAATAACTATGTCGCCATCTGAAATGTGATGCTGATATTGTAGCAGGTTGATTGCTACTGTCGCGATCAATTTAGACACTGAGCTGTCAGCGCCAGCTGGTGACGATGACACCAAAAACATTTCCACTTGAATTTGTGATTTGGTCGTGCGCAAATGAGTCTGCAGTGAAGCTAAGTCAAGAGCGCCGTTTCTCCTTCCCCACACCCCCTTCATTTCTGCTTTTTTAAAAAAAATATACATTTTCTAAAGCTAAAATTTCGAGATATGAATTAATATCGAATACGTGCCTCGGTATCGACTAATTAATCCAAATTAATGATCGAAAAAAGAAGAAAAAAAGAAAAAGATTTTTTTTTTTTTTTTGTGGGTTTCAATTCTTCAAGAAAACGAGTTTCTTATCGATTTTGAGATCCATTTAACAAATTTACCACAGTCTTACCTGAAAACAAAATTACCATAATTAAATTCTACTCCTACTAATCACAATGCGCGCAAAAAATTCCGACCAATCAAAACACTGCAATCAATCTTACTGCAGACACAAACCGTACAATTTAGAAGAAAGAAACAAGTCATGAAAGCAAATTGAATGAATGTTATCGATTTTTACAATTACTCAACCACATCTTCGACTTGAAGCATTTAAATGCTTCAACCAATTGAACCAATTACCAATCAAACAAAACTACAAGAAAAGTACAAAAGTACAACAAAAAAAATAATCTCAATTTAAATAATAGTTGGAAACCAACTTGATTTTAATTGGTTCGTAATTAGTTGGTCAAAACGGCCGAAAATGTGCCAAAAACCAAAATATAATCACCCGTCTCAAGTCTTTTGGTGTTTTGTCAGCAGCCATCTTCGATTTCCGTTAGATCGATCAACCGTACACATAGATTTATTTTAAATTATGATTTAATTTACATTTTTCTGGCTGCAGTTGCAATAGTTGTTGAGAAATCCCATCACACGACGTGTAAAATCAGTTTCGACCAGGCCGACCAAGGCTAATCATGAGCGGTCGCACCAAAAGTCATTTCCCGCACGTCTACAGGGGGGAAATGCTCAGGTTCAAAATTTCTGGTCTCGGGAGAATTTCCCCTTTTCCCAGGCACAAAGTGTCTATTGCCAGGTTTAAGACAGGTTAGCTGAAGCTGCCAGGGCATTTTCCCCTGACAGCACACGGCATACAGCAGACGTTAGCTGCCTTCCGAAAATCTTCACCAAAATCGATTGATTTGTCAATTTAAAAAAAGAAATGTCAAACAATAACCGAAACCCCAAGTCACAGGTGTGTCAATTTCTCAATTAAGCAAAAAAATCGATACAACAAAAAAAAAAAAAAATGAAGAAATTCCAAGAAACTTGCTGTAAACCGCCATAGAAATGTGCAGAAAATGGCAAAATAATTGATTGCGAGCATTAAAAATGGTAAGAATGGAAATATATTCAAAGGTTGAAATAGATGGTTACTGCTAATAACATTCCCTCGCCACTCTGATTGCTTCCTGACCCGGATGGACAAAGATGGAACTGAGCGAATCAAGCGAAGCAAAGGATGTCGGGTAATGCGTTCCCTCACACTGCATCCGCCTTGACGACAAAGAGTGTGGGGAATGGGGGGCACTGCAATGCCGTAGTGTAGTAGAAGAAGAAGAGGAGCGGGGGTTCATACAAGCGGGGTTGGGAGGGAGGGTCAAATCTAGTTCGCATTTCCGTCGTTTCACAGAGCAGCGTGGAAAATTTGCTTTTCATGCAATACGGTGCCAGCATGCCACTTTCGTTCCGTATTGGATGTGTGGGCGGTGGTTGAAAGGCAGGGGGTGGTCGCAATTCAACTTCTCCGTGCAGTTGTAAAGTGTGCAAGCGGCTTTGTGAGTGTGGGAAAGCCAGTGGTTCGCAGTGGGAAAATATTCCATTTCCAACATCAAAAGTGGAAGGCGAGAAGCGATAGAGGAAAATAAAAAGAACAAAAAAGAAGTATAAAATTAAGGAAAATAAAAAAATAATATACGAATAAAATCTAGTAAAATTCGTCCCGTTTGCCTTCGATCCATTAAATAATTGAAAAATTAATTTTCCTTTGCGCATCCTCGAAAAACTCTTATTTCCGCCAATGGAAATTATTATTCAGTGAATATTTCATGTTGTTTTCTAGGATTTTAAGATTTTAAAGCAGCGGTCGGCAACTGGCGGACCGCGGTCCGTATTCGGACCGCGGAAGGTCGAAACTTGGACCGCCAGATATTTTTTATTATATATTTTTTTGGTATTTTTGGTGTTTTTTGGTGTTTTTTTGGTTATTTTTTGGTTATTTTTGGTTTTTTTGTGTGGTGTTTTTGGTGTTTTTTGTGTTTTTAGTGTTCTTTTTGTTTTATTTTGTTGTCTTTTTCTGGACCTCAATAAAAATTTTTAATTTTCCAGACCCCACTTAAAATTACTTGCCGACCCCTGTTTTAAAGGGTGAAAACACAACTACACGCGCGCAGTTTGTGGTCGTGCACGATTTGAACACCGGAAGTAAACAACTAGAACGTAAAAAACAACAAGAAAGCATCGGCGCCATCAAAACATCCCGTAACAAGAAATTGCACAACAACAACAACAAAACGACATAAAAATCCAAAGGTCACAAATGACAAAAATTCAATTCCCAAAAAAACAAATAAAATTTCAACAAAATCGTCTTTATTCCAGCACACCACCTTCAATCTTTTCCAATGATAATCCACCCACCTTTAACTTACACGTCACATTTTGACCTTAAATCACCCAGTGTCACATCCAAATTGTCAAAACACAAACTCGAGTTATTGACATTGCAAAGACGCAGAAAAAAAAGGTAAATGCACCTCCCCCGTCCTAAAAAAAAAAAAAGAAAGTAGAGCGCAGATCCGTGAAATAGGTCTCAAGGGAGGTGGAGCCGCGAACCAAATGGCACGTGCCAGCCACAACAGATGGCGCTTGTCACAGAAGCGAGCAGCCATTGAAGGGATCTATGGTCAAGGCGGTCACTTTTTTCCAATGGCCTACTTACAACCTGCACTGCACAAATTGGCTTCTGCTTCTTGGCAATTGCCTTCAGTAATATCCTTCACCTCCTTGGCTTTTTATGCATCCATTAGCATGCCAAGTATGTGTCCATTTGCACCATTGTCTCTTTCATATACGAAATTTAATAAAGGAATAAAAATTCAAATTTCAATTTTTTTTCTCCCCCCCCCCACCATTTATTATTTTCTTCCTTTTATACCCTTCTTCTTTTTCCTACCCTAAAGACTTCCTCTTTTTCCAAACCTCGAGAAATAAAAAAAAAGAGAGTAAAAACTTAAAATAGCAATTTGTGAACAAAGATGCTATTTGTGTGCTTCATGGTGTATACATGAGTTGCTGACCCCTTTTTTCTCCTCTTCCATTTAAATTACTCCATCAACTGATACAATCCACAAGAATGTTATTTAACACTGCAAATTCCATTCAAGTTTGAGGGAGTTATACTAAACTCAATTAAAACCAACCCCTCGTTTGTCCTATCACTAAAAAAGAAAGAAAAAAGAAAATAAAACTAATAAAAAGCTCTATCAATCTTCTCATGCTTAAACTTTTAAACTGAAGAATAAATTTCCCTTGGTGTGTAAGTATATACTAATAATGTATACACTATATAATCTATATTTATATAGTATTATGATCATTTTTTTTTTTATTCTTCGTTTTTTTCTGTATTTAAAAAAATTCGCAGTTTTTATTGATGGAAATTTTTGGAAAAAGAAAATCTGCTCATTTTTGATGGAGTTTTGTGAAATTATGGCAACTGTAGGCACAATTGGATGAATATTTCAACTTTTCATCATATAATAATAAATAAATCATACGCCTTATTCTCTATTTTATTTTCTTTGAAAAATACTACTGTGTGAATGTTTGCTGTTTATTATTTAACTTCGTGCTTTAACTCTTTGTTTTCTTCGCGCTGCATTGTTGATGAACAGTGAGTATTCCTTTGAGAATAAGCTTTCCTGCATTGCGCAAGTGCGACAAATATAAATAAATAACTGTTTTATAGCATTCGTTGGCACGAACGGTCTCCAATTTAAAAATGTTAATTTTTTCTCCGGCTTCATAGCGGCACGGTATTTAAGTTTAATTTTCACGGCCTCTAGTGAATAAAATTCCCTTTTTTCTTTCGCCCGTAATCACTTTTTAAAAAGATTTTCAACGGAAAAAATAATTATATTTTTCTTTCTTTCATAAACTATTTAAAAGATATATAAGCCCTCCATTTCTTTTTTTATTTTAAAAAAAAAATGAGGAAATTGCAACAGTATAGAATGATATGCAGCACTAGTTCATTTTTAAGGTCAATGACATTTTAATTAAAAAATTACGAAACACTGCACTTCAATTAAAATTCAAATCGAATCGTTTCGTGTATAATAAAATCCCATTATGCAATTTTCTCACACCCCTCAAAAAAAAAAAAAAAAAAAAAAATTATTTTTTAAATCCAAAAAAAAAGAGGAAAAAAAAATTCAACTTTAATCTCATTTTCCACTTTATTCCCATGAAAAAAAATGTTAAAACCAACAAGCAAAGGGTTAATGGTATAAAGGAGATGAGAGGGTGTTGGAATGTGGAACCAACTTTTGACAGATTTGTTACCGCAATCGACGGTAGAAAATGTTTTCTCGAGTACGGCTTTGGAGAAGAAAATTGAAAATAAACTTGAAGATCATGTGTAGTTCATTTCTCCACCATTTCCCCCACACCCATCCACCCACCCATCCCCATCGCCATCGCCATCGCCAGCACCGCCTCCACTTCACCATATTTCGTAAACCACTTCTAGGCAAAAGATATTTACTACTAAACTCAAACTACAAATTGGAGCTTAATTTCCTCAACAACATAAGCTCGAAGTAGTGTCAGCATCAACCTGAAGGAGAGAGAGAGAGAGAAAGAAGGAAAAAAAAGTCTCTTTTGTGTCGGTTCTACGCAAATAAAAGAAGTCATTTGACTGTCATGGCTCGTCGACTGTGAAATGGCGACAACCAAAATGGCTCCCCTTCACTAACAAGAAAGGAAATTCGAAATAACAAAGGAAAAACAAAGGAATTAGGAGTAAGAAATTATTTGCAAATTTAATTATTTCAGCTGCACACTCGAGTAAACAAAATGGACACATGCTCGAGTATCAAAATGGGCGTCATTAACTGCCAACAACAAGTCTGCAACAAATTTAATGGACAATCAAAATGATCTTTTTTATTCTTTTGGAAAAAATAATTTAAAAAAAAAACAAAACATGGCTGATGTCCAAAATGGCAGTTTTTGAGAGTAATTACACAACGGAGCATCAAAATAAGGTTCGTTTTCGATCAATTGTGTGCAACAAGCAACTCGATGACCCAATCTTTAAATTCAGGTTTAAACACTTTTTTTTTTTCTTTTTTTTTTTCTAGGTTTCAAATTCAGCCGTCGTATGTGATGCGAGTAAATGTCACGTTATCAAATTTTCTACCCTCGTTCATGAGTTCAATAATTGAATGTTATATGTGCTTTAAAAGCAATAGTTCAGTTTTAAATTTCATTCTTCTATACGGTAGCTATCCAGTATTTTTCATGAATAAAAGAGAAACACACGTTGCTCCAAAATCCATGATGTAAAATCCAAACAAGAGTGTTCGAAAACGCCGTGAAGGGAAACGCGAAAAGATTATTTATGAACTAATTTAACCCCCTTTTGTAATTACAATTTTCCAGGCTTGAATTCCACCCTGTTGGCAATTACTAATGATGAATGGAATTCAATATCTCATCGCTAAATGATTGGCAACCAACAAACAAACTACTTAAACTCATATTACATGTAAAGAATTCGTGACTTCTCGTTGATCACAACGATAAATCGATATTTAAACCATATCAAGTGACTACACAGCAGTAGAAACGATGAAACAAAGTGAGAATTCCACAACAAACAACAGAAAAATGTAAAAACTTCAAAGTTCCACTTTAAATTTTTAAGAAATATAAAGATCGTTCATTCAAAGCACGTATATTGAAGGTTTTCTCTGTTATTCTATGGACTTTAGGCATAAAATTCAATTTCCAGCTTTCCTTATGCAGCATGTCTAGAAGAGAAAACAAATTTACTGGCACTCTCCATACAATGTAAAGACAAGAGATGGGCGTCGCCCTGTCAAACAACAAGCCCATTGCACATAAAAACTAAACACTTTATTGCTAACATGTTGTTTTGCTACTTGTAAATTATATATTTGAGCAACTTTTTATTTTTGGATTCGTGTTGATGGTACAAACCAAACAACCAAATAAGAAGCTTGGAGCAGCTGGTCCATACATAAACTATTCACAAACTACCTGATTGCCAAATCCAGACCGAAAAAATCGTCACAGAACTACACAAGCTTAGCAATACAATATACTACATACTACGTACCTAACCTAAGAGTTCCGTTCCAAAAACACATTTGCAAATCAAATTGTTCCCAAGTCAAAGTGGAAAAATTGTTAATCCTAATTAAAGAGAACATTTTTCATCTTATTTTTCATCTTACTTTGAAAAGTACAACAGCTAGCATACAATGGCCGACATTGAGTGATACGTATTGACACCACAATAAATATTTTGTGCTTTACTTCAATTTTAAAACAAAAATGACATCATTTCCTGTTTAAACCCATTGCGAGTAATGCAATCAGGCATGTCATCATGCAGCTTCCATATTTTCCCCTTAGTAACGGTTCGCCAAATGAGGAAACAATAAACAATTCAGCCATCTTGTTTTAGATGGCTGGCAAATTCAACTACCTCTGCTCCGAGGAGTTGAAATAAGAACAATTTTGCTAAACAATGACACATCTACCAAAAAGAGATGGAATTTTGTCTCCTTTCAAATTTTATGGGCTTGATTTAGTTGTATTCAACACAGACAGAGGTCAGCGGCGTTCCGTCACGCCTTTCGGAACAAGAGTCAATTAGTCTCTCTCATCTCAATCTCAAATCTCCATTATCTCCACCTCATGCCGAGCAATGAGAAAACAAAACTGCCAGAAATACCCTCCCAATCGGCCACACCAGAGTAAACAGCTTGCTCCTCTGATCCTCTTCTCAGACCACGCCACTTAGACCCTCATTCCCCCTCGGTAAAGAGTGGACATCTCCAATCCTCCAATCCTACCAAAGGGATTGGGTGGGGCCATCGAGTCAACCACAACTGGTTAATATTGTATTACGCATTAATTAAATAAAACTCTTAAAAAATTACAAATAAAAGCGAATTACACTGTTTTTCCCCCGTTTCCCGCGTTCCCTGTCCCTCCTCTCAGGACCCCAACGTTAAAAAAAGAAAGAAAAAAAAATGTTTTAGTCAGATGATGATACAAGAAGCACTTCCATTAAGTGATCCCTTCTTGCAATTAACAAACTACACAAGCCATCAGGATAACAGTCACCAAGGCAACACAGTATCGAATTACTTCCAACAGATTTTGTCAAAGTTGCAGTCATACGAGCCGGGTTGAGCAAACAGGAAGTTGGCGATCTATCGCCAGGACATTTACTTTACGAGTGTCACCATATTTTTGATGGCAAGTGATAGTTGGCGAGAGAGAGGCAGCGCGAAGGGAGAGAGTGGAAATTATAATTCTAACTTGTCACTGAGCAGCGGCAGCAAAGATTAAAATGAAATGGTTATAAGTTACAACCATAGGCAGACATATTTGTTACCACATTGCTCTACCGGCTACGTATCACTCATACCTAATTTATCTCGCCCCTTGATTTATTGCTTCCACTCAAATAATTCTTCTTCCAACGCTTTATGACTTTAAAGACTTTTTTCGCTCCTGTTAAGAAACCAAAAATTGCCTAATTGGTGGGCAAAAGCCATTAAAAACCTATTTTTACACCGATTTTACTAAGTTAAAACTGAATTTTGCCTTTTCTTCAACTTCAAGCTCGTTTTAGAATTGTTCGTTGTTCGTTGCCGCAATCTCTCTTATACATTTCTCTAAAACAAAACGTCCCTCCCTTACAAGATTTATGGCTTGTGAAGTACGAATACATTTTTCCTTTCTTTCTGCATGCTAAAAAAAAAAAAAAAATAGAAAAAACAAAAAACAAAAATTCATTCTCCAACTCGGGCAAATTACACACTCCCTTTCATCTTAAAACTAATCTTTTATTACAGGCCAATAATTTTCATCAAGCGCACATTGCGCATGACCTCATTTTCACTTATCACTTTAATTTACAGTGCGCAATGAGCTTTGCACATCTTGTAATTCAGCTCATAGTCAAATTACACCCCAAATCCCAGCTGTCAAAATGGAAGCCGCTCGCGTTCAGGGGTCATGCCATTTCATAGGGTAAGGGAACCCCATAGCGAACCAGATTCCAGTTCAATTGTGAACACATGTCCGTGCGTATTTCCCGTCCAAGCCAATCCTATAACCTCAACCCGAATCTAATAAACATAAACACCCATCCGTAACCCGACTGCAATTGATGCACCACGGGGTGGGTATACCCGGTACCCCTATACTACCCAACTTCCTTTTTAACAAATTTCCCCCCAATCCCCAAAAACCTCCATGACAATACAACTTGACCCGACTTCCCCCTCACTTCTTATTCCACATCTTTATGCCTCATTTAATCCTATTCCTCGTTCACATCTGCCACTGCAGCATTCGCTTTTATGAGGCGAAAAAATCCAGCCAAAGTAAGCCTAACCCTTCAATATATACCATATATATATATATATATATATATATATATCCATCCCTGACAAGGAATTTTTCTATCAACTTGGAAATGTTGGGGTGAAGGGGATTCTTGAGATCAATAAAAGGGGGGATATTGAGAGCTATAAAATTACACCGGAAGTTATCTCCATAATAATGAATTCCCCTTTCCCCCTGTGTAATTTATGTCCATACTGACCTTCAGCAAGTCATGTACCATTGCACAATGTCATTCAGTCATCAATGACTTCAAAATCCTTCTCCCTTTTCCAAGGATCCACATTAAATTGATATTAGTCAGTAGAAAAGCAAAATCTAAAAAAAAAAGTAAAAAAAAAAAAAAGAAAAAAAAAGTGTAACTCTTTAATCTTTCTTCTACACATACTTCATCCACTTGAAGTGTTCAATTTCCCTTAAAGAAGTCCTCATTGAACTGCACCAATTAATCTTAGGGACCTCTTTGCCATTAAGCACTCAAGATGAACACAATGTTCCCTTATTCAGTCACAACCTCTCCCCTTTCAAATCAAGAAGTTGGAGAATGGATCTTAAATTGTCAATCAATTCAATTGGAAAATAAAATTATACAGTAATCTAATCTAATAGTTGAAAACAGATAATGTGCATTGAACTTGTAGAATCAAACAAACCGCTTAAAAGCGAAAAACTAATTAGACAAGACACAAATTCCACACTATTGATTAAATGTTTTGTGTTACAACCCAGGTAGAAAATTCGATCCTGGTTTTGGACTTTCGAGTTCAAATATTTCACAGATATGGTTCACACATACAATGGCTGGCAAAAGGTTTTTTAGAATTGCCCTGCACGTATACCTTCAGTGGACCAAACACAAAACAGTATGTACAGTGTCTAAAATATTAAATCTTGATGCCAAATTCAAACTGCACATTCCTTTCTGCGCAATGTAAGCAAACAGTCAAAAACGGCTTGTTGCACACAAGAAAATGGTGCTATTGTGAGTGCTATTGCCTGTTGTTCTATCTGAAAGAATTCATTATTTGTTGTGTTTATGTGTGCGCAGAAAGGAATGCGCAGTTTGAATTTGACATCAAGATTCCAAGCCAGACTATTGCTAAGGTAAAAAAACGAGTAAAATTAAAGATTTTTTCCAGGGGGTTTACAATACCCCCCACAACCCTACTTTATTACATGTATATACATATATATATATATATAAATAAATATACTCGTATATATTGGTTTATGAGTTATTCCTGCTGCAGCAATTTTATATATATACAAATGAAAATAATACTGCAAGACGGAGTATCGCATACCGGTAATTTTTTTTACAATTAAACGATTACTATATATTTAATTTTATTCCAAATGTATACATTTTCTTTTATATATATATATAGAATATATATAGAGATTGCGCTTAATCTCAATTTTTTTTTATATATTCTTGTTCATGACTAAATAAAAGCATAAAAAAAGCAGACCATTAAAGTATAAAAAAAAAGAAAGAAAAAATGTTATTCAGAATTTCTATCTCTGCACGACATTTTATTTCTCTCCCATACACTTTATCTCTGCTGGTCATTGCCTGCGGCTCTGGCAAGACCTGCATGCGTATGAGGAAAAGTAGGAAAATGTGAATAGAGAATTTACCTAGTCCATTCATGGACTACTGGTTGGTTCTGACGGATGATAAAGAGCCCTCTAGGGCTGCTGAATAATATCTTCATTGCATTAGCATACTTTTCATCACCAGAGACGGCCGTAGATCGTAAGTCACGAGCGATTAAGTGACAAAGAGGAGGAGAAAGGACATGCGCTGGACACGCCTCGTGATTGATGACACCTGAGCAGTTAAAACCGGAACAAGACGTGCGACGTGACCAAATCACGACTTAATTTTCGGCCGGACGACACGAAAAGTAGAAAACAGCGAATGGTTAACCGCACCACGCGAAAGTTAGTCAACGACTAATTAGAGGCCGTTTCAATTGGTCTCTTTATTTAGCTTGACCTGTGGAGTTTAAAGACCTCAAATGAATAAAGGCGACAGTTTGCAACTAAAATTATTGCACATGTGTGCTTTTCTGTATTAAAATTCTCATTTGCAATTCCTTAATCATTTCAAACAAGGCATGTCGCATTGAGCAAGCTTGCAAAACACTACGGCAGAATTATTTCACAACATTATTCACAAAAAAATGTGAGCAGTGCAACTACCGTAGCTTTGTTTGTGTGCAAGTCAGCTTTAACCTGAGCCAGAATACAATTTTCGCACCAAGTATTAATTAAAATAAACAATAAAGTTTACTTCATGATTTTCACTGGCTATTTCTATAATGTTCCTTTCTTTACTTAATACATTCAACTGCATTGCTGCAGCTATATTACATTGTGAACAACAGCTGGCCTGCACCCAAGCCGACATTAAGACATATAGTTCCTTGTACACTTGTAGTTATCACAGCCAGGATACACAACAGCTTTGCTTCCTAAAGTTGATAAAAGCATTGTTATTTTCAATTATAGTCCGCTGTCAAGAACCTTGTCACACCGCAAGTGTTCACGCTTAAATCACTTTTATACACAACTTTTATAAACTCTCGTGTTCACACTGTTCTAGTTTTCTACAACTCAGGACAAAATGGCCACTTTTCTGCGACTTGAAGTTGGAGACTTGACTTCTTTGAAACACAACCCTGAGCGAGTAACGTGACAAGTACAGGCGGCGTGGTTAACTGCCAAAACCAAGCAATCGATCAATTTTTGGAGAGGTGCATTAGTCACTCCTTGTCACAAATATCACTAATTTGTACAAAACTTGTAGAGGTTGGACTTTAAAAAGTCATAACTTGTACAAAAGTGGTTTCAGCATAAACCAAGGATAACATGGACACATATCCGTGTGTTATTTCCTATCGATTCCTTGTTCTGTGCGCTGATTGGATGACAGCAATCATGCGTAATGCATTGCCTGCCAACTTAGCATGTTTGCGACCTGTTGTCATCCCAGAATACAGTGCGGCTATACATTATGTGGCGCCATTGGTGGCAAAACGCACTGAACATGTGGATATGTGTCCAAGTTATCCTTGGTTCATGGTTTAAGTGTGAACTAGGCATATATACTCTAAACCGATACAACGTTGACCTAACTCCAGCCATATCACTGGTGTAGTGGCACAAAAAAGTAGCCCATAACACCAGAATTGTTATCTAACTAGGCAAAACAACCAATAAAAAACTAAACCTTTGTTTACCTGCCAAAAGAAACCAACAAACTATGCTAACATTGTTTGATTGATTAAAAGGGAAAAAAACAGATTTAGCAAATTAAATAAACATTTTATTACCAATAAAATAAAATCCATCATTCTAATAACTTTTTACACTGAAATTCATTGAAAATAAACAGAACTACTTTTCCGCTTATTACAGCACAGTCCACAGTTAGACGTAATCCGGCTCAACCAATTGGAAATAAGTCAACGTTGTATCGGTTTAGAGTATAGACCAGATGTCAAATGTTATACCTAGCAATTTTATATAGACTATTTTTTAATTGAAAAAATAAAAAACATTGCCAGCCAGTGCGCTTGACATTTAAAATACCTCTACAGTTGATGTGTCAACATTTTCTCCGACAGAGTTGGCATAAACCATTGGAAAAAAATAAGTATTTTTCACACTTCAAAGGAATAAATATTCATATTTTTCAAGGGAGTGGTAAATCGGACTGTTTACCTCCTCGTGATCGCCCCAGAGCAACTGATGGCTGCGTCCTGGACTCCTGGTGCTACTAAACAAAAGCTATTGAGCCTCCGATTTGGAATCTGGGATCTTGCTTCCTTTCCTTTTTGTTTGGTGCTGCTGGGTCTTCATTGAGCGTTCCCAAACGCCTGAGTATTGTATATATTACTTGTTTTGCTACACATCTTTGCCTCCAGTTTTTCATCATCTTTTTTTTTTTTTTGCTTTTTGTTTTGCTAGGTTTCCTACATTTAATGTCAGTGGTGTAGAGCTTTAAAAGCATTTAGGATTTGTAAACAAGTAAACAATAAAATCTTGCTTATTGTTTGTATTTCTTCCACTTGTATTTACAATTACAAGAACAAACATTGAAACTTTAATGTTTTATCTTTATTTTGGGTGCAACATTTCAGGCGAAAACTAACGTCCCTACAGGTTAACAAGGAAAACGAAGAACCGTGTTCAGCTCCGTACTTCTGGGTTCTTTAGGCACCATTTCAACTCAGCATGTGCAGTTACACTGAGCTTGCAACTGCAAGAATGATGGTCCACTCTCAGCTCCACAATGTTACCCCAGAGTCCATTGTGGGTGCATTAAATATTCTCAAACAATAGCTCTCTTGATACTTTATAGCTACAAATGCATTCTTTAAATATACATATATATTTATTTTATAAGAAATATATATTTTTAAGATTGATTTTATTCAAACTCAATCGATGCTCTTTCAATATTTCTGTTTTTGGTGTTTTTAGTGTTTTTAGTATTTCTAAAGCAACCATAAAGCCAACATCAAAACCCATAAAAACAGAAACTCCTCTGCAGTTGTTTTTGAAGTTTGCTTCTGCCTGGTTTTGGCTTTTACAACCAAATTCAAAAAGCCTGCCAATTGTTATACTGCTTTCAGGCGAAGAATCCAGCAGAAAAAAAGCGCGAGTGAAAGCGTAATCAAGTTCAAAGAAAAGACCATAATTCGTGGATTTTGGTGAAAATGAAGGAATTTCAAACTGCCACTTAGTTGTAACCTACAAAACAGACACAAAAACCAAATAAACTCACACAAACAAACACATTTATTCATATAGCTTAATTCTGTTTTTGCATATAAACAGAAACTTTGCCTGCGCCTAATGCCACAATCAAAAACGAGTAAAAATTTATTCCGCAAAATTATATTCCAAAAAAATTGTCAAGTCCACATTTTTTTTCCCAAGAAAAAGTGAGATTTGAACTTGGTCCAAAACTCTTTTGGTGCCAGCTGTTGGTACCCGAAAACATGCTACAAGATAATTAGAAACGCGCTTCAAAATCCCTTTCTATAATTACTCATAAGCCAATCGACCCTCTGCGTCTAAAATGCCATTTTTGCTCTAGTCCAAACCAAACAATGGCAATTATCACAACAACATCAACAAACTGTAGGAATAAGCTCACTCTTCAATTGCATCATGTATCCAATAATCCCTTGCCCATTTACCAAGCATCGAAAACCCCCATTGGACGCATTTACCCTGATAATACCTCACAAGTATCCCTTTAATGCATTGCTAGATGCTATCACACCGCAATAGGTGGCGAAAAATAGCATCAACCATTTACAATTTTCCTAAACCGAATTTCGGCCGAATTTTCCTCTCATTTTTTCTTCTTAAAAATGTTTCTGTTTAAAAGTGACAGCAAAGATTGAAAATGGCTTATTCTTATTCCATTGGGTTTCCAATATTTCCCTTTCGCCCAGCACGTACTGGATTAAAATAACAAAACCGAAAGGTCAATTCTAGAAATACAGAAATTTAAAGGTAAAGGAACACACATTTTTATGAAACAATAGCTGCGTTCAATGTCCCATGCCAGACAAATGTGCACCATTGTTCGCCCCCTCCTTCTTGAATAAAAAAATATTTCCCCCAAGACATAGGGGGGTTTTGATTTCATTTATTTATTTATTTTTTAAATTTATTCTGGAGATGATAAAATTGCATTTTATTTTATTGGAAAAAAATCTAAAGAATTTGGATTTTCCAGCTTAAGGGCTAAGTTCAACTTGTCTCGCTCCTGCTTGTGGCATCCACCGACTGTTTGTGTCACCAAACATCATGTCATCTACAAACATGTAAACTTTCACCGCAAATGCTCTTATTGAGCACAGGATGCTAATTGAACGCGGTATCCTTTACATCACGAGTCTAAATTGACCAAAACGACTGAACTCAATGTCTAAATTGACCAAAACGACTGAATTCAATGTCTAAATTGACCAAAACGACTGAACCCAATGTCTAAATTGACCAAAACGACTGAATTCAATGTCTAAATTGACCAAAACGACTGAATTCAATGTCTAAATTGACCAAAACGACTGAATTCAATGTCTAAATTGAACAAAACGACTAAAATAAACGTCCAAATTGAACAAAACGACTAAAATAAATGTCTAAATTAAACAAAACGACTAAAATAAACGTCCAAATTGAACAAAACGACTACAATAAACGTCCAAATTAAACAAAACGACTACAATAAACGTCCAAATTAAACAAAACGACTAAAATAAATGACTAAATTGAACAAAACGACTAAAATAAATGTCTAAACTGATCAAATAAATGTTTAAATTGACCGAACCGATTGAACTCAAAATCTAAATCGTGGAGGAAATCTAGGTTCTGTTAATAGAGCGCGGGTGCTCTATCATCAGTGCATTTACGGTACGTACGTGTGTTCATAATTAAAGTTGATTCGGGATCCCTCCTTCGTGGATTCTTTTATTATCTGCGGCTTGTTATGCCTACTGGAGATGGAGGAGGAGGAAAAAGACAAGTCTTTTACCCGGAAATTTAAGAGTTAAAAGCATTCAGCTGCCACCAATGCTAACATTTAGACTTTTAACACAAGATGGTTACGTCATATACAAAAACATAAACAATAGAATATTCAAGTGTAAAAAAAAAAAAAAAAAAAAAACAACAACAACAACAAAAATCTGAGATTCAAGATTCAAAGATGGATCGGCCCAACTAAACAAACCATCAGATTAATCATACATTTGAAAAAAAAAATTATATGTCAAAAATGAAGGATTAATTGTTTGTTTTACTTGTCACCAAACATTAGTGAAATTGCACTTTTAATGACATCATCATCTTGGTAAACACTTGTTTAATGACATCAGGCACATCAGCACTTTATACATACATACACTTGCACTACATACAGTCTTAATGGAAAATAAAAAGTTTATTGCTCGTTGTCACTAATTTTTGAAATTCTTTTTTAAAAAAAATTTATATATTTGATTTGGTGCATTTACAGAAGTGATCCATATCAGATTTTCTACACCAGATTGCTTCCCTGTCATTTTATAGCTTGGATTTAACGATAACTACAAAAATGACAAAAAATAAACCCTTAGGACTGACAAAATCCTAACATATAATGGAAAAGAAAAGGCTTAAAATTAAGATGACAGCAACCAGGAAGCCATAAAAGCAATATAAAGTGGAAAATGTCAAGTGATCACGTGATAAAATGAAGTTTCGAATATAAATCTTTCCAAAGCTTTATCTTCACTGTTCAACTATTTACTGTCACCCATTTTAACCCTCGCACATCATATTTACTTACATTAAACAAAAAAAGTGCATAAAGTGAAAAGAAATTCGTTTTATGAAAAACTCATTACTCTCAAAAATAAAGACAAAACCAACTTTCTCCACCAGCTTCTTTACGCGGAATGAAATAAAATTACAGCAAAAATCCTCCCTGCTGCACTGACATTCATTTTCTGCAATTCACATCATCATAAAGAAGTATTTTATGTCTTCTTGCACCACATTTTGAGGGGGAGGCAAAACAGGAATCCCATAAAACCCTCATTCATTATTCCACACCAACTTTGTCGGTTTCACCATTTTCCCCCTTTCCTTTCCTTTCCTTTCCTTTCCTTTCCTTTATTTTTTTTTTATTTTCCCTTCATAACACAAAATTGGTGACCGAGAACTGACATTCTCATTTGCAACTCTGCAAAGCCAGGTTTGTATTAAATGAACAAACTTTCAATTGAAAAAAAAAAAAAAAAAAAAAAAAAGTACAAAATTACCAAAAAGGTTTTCCCACAAATTACTCCTCAGTCCCCCCCCCCATACTTTCATTGGGCTTACACCTTCTATCCATATATATATGTAAACAACAAAACAAATCAAATATGCAGGAGCCACAGAGTTGAAATAGAGTCGTATTTTAAAATTTTCATATCCTTTTTTGTACAATTCCAGAGTCATAACTTTGGTTAATAAAATTCAGAGACGCATGCGCACATCCATTATATCTCGTGTTACCGTTTCTCTCCTGCCTTTTATTATGCCAAGTACACATGGTGAAGAAACGTGAACCCTTTCTTACATTTTCAACTATCAAAAGGCAAGGAACGCATAAAAATTCATGCACAACAAACCATTCCCTACTTGAGAAATGTCAACACAAACCCTCTTTGGTTTTATTGTATTAAAGACCTTGCCTGCTAAACCGCACTAATAAAACGAGTCTGCTCGCGCTTTTAATCTTCAAACCTCTGACGTGCTCATGAAATCATTTTTCTACAACAACAGGCTGTTCATTGCACTGCCACTCCAAGTGCTCATGTAAACACAAGAGAAGGCTGAAGAGACAACTGACTTGTTGCACACACCAAAATTAGTCCCATTGTTTGCTCTCTCTCCAATTCGGTGCATCCAATAAGAAAACCAAGCGAAAGAATGCACACATCAAATCAAACACGAAGCGCATTTCTTTCTGCCATACTAGAAAAATACCAGTTGGATCTCTTTTGGCACGTTCCATCTCCTCTAACCAATACCAAAAAATTGTGTCAATAAATTCAAAAAAAGCAAACTGAATGCTTGTTTTGTTCAAGCGCCGATCCAAGATGGCGCCATACATGAAACTGAATTGTACACATCTAAAAAACAAGCCATTTCCGTCTTCTACGACTCAAAATCCGCGTTAACGTCGTGCAAATTGAGATTTAAACGAGCGTAAACGTGTAAATGACTTCTCGAACCCGCCTACCAAATACCAATACAGCCTTGGTATACAATACATCCATTTAGCTCATCCCGTATTCAACCAGTGCGATGGCGGTGGAAATACCCGACCAGCCAGTCTATCAGGATAAATTGTCTTATTGTCATGATATGATGTCTGTATACGCGCTGAATCCCAAGACTGAGCTTTTCCATGTCAGAAACAGCACCCTCCCTCTCCTCGGTCCAGTATGAACCAATCTAATCCTCGAAACAAGGCTTGGGTGGGGCCATTGAACTTTGACGTCGCGGTGACCGGACGTCAAACTATGCGCTCTGGTCACAATTTTTCTTGATAAATAAACGATTGAAAAAGCAGAGAAAAAGAAAATCGACCTTTGGAGTCGGAAAGCTAAAAACAATTCGCTGTAATTACGTGCAAACGTTCGAAAAGTGCACATTCAATTAATGCAAGTGGAATAAAAAGTTGTTGGAGGAGGGAGGTTTAAAAATAACACAAAATCTTACCATGTGATAGACTTGGCAGCCACTAGGTAGCAAGAACGCCAAGAATGCAGTGTAGGGTATAAGGGTACCCATTAAAAAAAATGAGGTTATATTAACACAAGAAAAGGATCGAAAAACGTCTCCACGTTTAATTTTAACCCGAAAAATATTTTAAATAAAAACAATAAAATTCCAAGTAACCTAATTGCAATATGGGACACGTGACTATTTTTTCTTTTTTACTTTTTAACAAAATGTCAACTCGACTATTATGCATCTCTCTCTGCGCATTGGAATGAGTTCATTTCACATTTTGGTCCTTGACTCGGTGCCATCTCTCGCTTGAATCTTGATGATATTGTTGCACAGCATTCAAAATGGCTACCAACCATAAAAATAAAATAAAATAAAAAATAAAAAAAAGTTTTTCAGTTCAAACTTCTTGCTTTGTCTTTTATTTAGTCCGCCGCTAATTTGTCTCTTGATACGAGCCAAAGAGGACGATAAAAACAACAACATCAACACGGCCTGGACCTCGCATAAAAGCATTCAACGATGAATTGCTGTAAATCCAACTAGGAGCTGTGTGCTCGCTTCTTTCCCTTCTATCTCTTTCATTCGTCCTCAACTCAAGCGAAAGACAAAACTCCCTCATGGTCCAGATGGCCAATTTTGTGCACAAAAACAATGTAACTTGCAATTGTTTTTATATAAGCTCCACTAACATAGCAAATGCACACAACAATCAACCCAACAACAAAAAAATACATGGTCAAATATTCAGTTAGAAATTCACGTAAATAATTCTATCTATATCTATTACCTTGTCGGAAAAAAAATAGAGAAATAAAGAAGATTGCTCCCAGTTATTAAAGAGCCATTAAAAGGTTTAAAATTGCTATTTTGCAAAGAAAAGTCATTAAAATTAAACTTAAGCCAAACTTCCTAATGCAATCTGACTGGCAAAGATCAGTTCCTTCTACTTCCTTTTTAAATTTCATCAAAGTTTCAGAGAGAAGAAAATCAATTGCATTGTATATTAGTAGTGTAGTAATGCTAACAGATGAGACTTAACAAGCGAAGGGACTAAATCCCAGCTTGAAATAAAGCTGAAACTTGCAGTTCGTCAATGACGGCTTCGTGCTCGCTAGTCAATACCTGTGACCAGTTGGCAGCGATTTTCTTCTTTTTTTTTATCGCCAATGTGGCAATCGCTCGCGATTAGATGCAATTCTGCACATGTAAACGCACCTTAACTGTTGATATAAAAATGTTTTATGGCACACTTCATTTGAATGTAACTGCACGTTGCGTTGTGCTGTTGGTACGTAAACTGTCAATCAGGACTTCACCAGGACTAACCACACGTGCACAAATATTAGGCTTGGACTTTTGGATTTACACAAAATTACTCCACTTTCTGTTGGTAAATAATCATGTATAAGGTTATCCGTGACGACATCTCAACGATACGTCACAGGTATAAAATGTTAAATAAATAGTCCACCACAAACCATTGATCATAACGTGTTGTACGTGCCACCGGATAGATAAACTTAAAACAGCTAAACTGCAGGGAAGTTTTTTTTTTCCACGACTGTACATCGACTCCATCTCTAAAGAGTGATTAACGGCACTAAAATCCAACAAAACTAAACAAATAGATTTTCTACCAAAGGCCTTTCGATCTTGCGATCATCATCAGTGCTACTATTTATTAGATCACTTGTGATGCTTTATACACAAGATGGACGAGTATTCCTAAAAATGTGATGAGTCACACCTTTTTTCACTGAAGATCTATCAATTCTAATAATGCGATCGAATAGGAAGTCGACGGCTGGCTATCCAGTAGTGACCTTAATAAAGTCATCTTCAAGGTTTATAATCAGTTGAAGATACGGCAAAATTTCCAATTACAAAGTCATTTTTGAAACAATTGGCATCTATTTAGGATGGGAACGGCTCACCGTGCTGATCACCTGTTCCCATTAGAACACAGCAGTTAAGCAGCATTGGGTCTGGTCAATACTTGGATGGGTGACCTGCTGAGAAACCCAGTTGTTTATCTCATCCTTGTCTGATTAAGATACTGTTTCTATGGCAAGAACATCTGCCACCCGCCACCAACTGGGTTTTCTTTCGTTTTCCCAGTGTTCGGTGCAAATGCAAGGTTGGGTCCTTAAGAAAGACGTCCCACCGATCGCGGCTTGCACGGCCAAAACTCCAGACAGGCACCCTGCCTAAGGACCACGCTAAGATTCACAAACACAATACCATACCGTTTATGGTTAGAACTAGGGCGGTATCTGATCGCCTTCGAACCTCTAACTTTCGTTCTTGAAAACATTCTTGGCAAATGCTTTCGCAGTAGTTCGTCTTGCAACGGTCCAAGAATTTCACCTGACGCCCCCCTTATAGACTTCGGCTGTTGGAGTTGACAGAGCCCATGCGGCAGTAATAAACATAATGAATAACAACTGGATAGCCCGCCATCGACTTCCTATCCGACCGCATTATTGGTATTGATATATCTCCAGTCATTTTCAAGAAAAGAGCCGTGTCCAGACTCTCAGCCGCACCCCGTATCTATCCCAGCCACTATCAATTATCATCACATTCTCTTAAGTAACCACAACAGAAATAGTCAGAATGTGGACCTACCCTGACAACAAACTGAATATTTTGCAACAAAATCCACAGGTTTATGCAAGTCAAATGAAGAGGGTCCTTGGGATGAACTCTTTCTTTGTAACAACAGATTTGCATGCCCATATTTGCTGGGTCTCCAAGATATCCTCAGGACATGCCGAGTTTGTCATCATAATCTGTTCAAAACAGAGTACAGTGCACAGGTCATAAGCAATTGACATCACATTCATAAAAGCTTTACTTTCTTCAAAATCGATACATTTCAACTACATAGCTGTACACATACCACAATTTCATTTTTCGATTAAACATTTCGTGCGGCGACATTTGCTTTTCACCTTAAGTGATAACTTAAGAACACTTACCTTTAGAAGATCTTATGAAAGGCCACCACTGATCGTCTTTGAAATCAACTTCTCCTCTTCAGCGAGATATCATAGCTTTTCAGTCTGATTGCGCATCTAAGGCACAATTTTATTCACCGATTTGAAAATTTCAGCATCTTGAGACACAAACTATCTTGCTATCCGAAAGTCTCTGAGGGGCAAATGAGGGGTTTGGATAAAACGTCTCAGCCACTGCTTCGATTCTAACCGCAGATTTCAACTTCTGCACTTACAAGTTCCAAGGGATTTGCACAACAAGCTGCTGAGTTTGTCGTAAGTTTTGACTTTTCCGAACAGAATGTAAAGCAGCGCTTCTCAAAGTGGTCTGCCACTTCCCACATGGTTCATAAATACATTGAAATTATATTGCAATGTATTTTGAAATGCATTGGGTTTCACGAGAATGTAATACATTTTTGCGTGCTATTGGTTTGCAAATAATAATACATTTTGTAAAATGGTATTATGAAATGCACTATTTATTGTACAGTTGTGGACAAAAAAAACTTCCCTTCAGTTTAGCTGTTTTAAGTTTATCTACCAGGTAGCATAAAAATCCATTGAGATTCAATGACATCAATCGTGACTCGGTCTCTCGTCTTACCCTAACAACAGTATTAAAAGATAGACCGGGCAAATAATAATAGATAAACTTAAAACAGTTCAGACTGTATAAATAATATATACATTAATACAGGCTTAGTAGAGTAATGTTGCGTTACCGGTCTGCAACACATTTGAACAAAATATGATACTGTAACACATTGGGACAAAAATACCAGTCCGCTAAATTACATAGTTTGAGAAGCGCCGATGTAAAGCATTATTTGTGACAATTACTACCTATTGATTTACGCCTGTATCTATTTTCTGCACCCGTTATCTTGATGCCAAAAACCAACTGACAAATCCCCGTCTCTGCACACACATAAAACGCAACAAATACATGATCTTTAGAAATAATAACAAGTAACGGCACAATTCACTTGTGTGCAATAAACAATTTCAGACTTTTATGTTTTCGTGTGCAAAAAATGGAATATTAGTGGTCGAATTTAACATCAAGACACCAATAGCCTATCACTTCATTTATATATTTCTCGTGGCAGAAAATGACAAATTGTGACGCTCTACGTCAAGTCAATACCATTATTATTAGATACTTCACCCATTAGTTTTCTATTGGTGCAGCGTCAAACTTCTTGAAACTCAAACAACCAAAGTTCAAACAAATACTGTTTTGTAAAAAAAAAAAATATTCTATACAGTAAAACGTTTAATATTCCAGAAAAAAAATTTTTTTTTCCCTTCTTTCATTTTCTTCACCTTTTCCATTATCCAATACGATATTTGCGTTGCAGAGAGATAAGAAAGCCGTGACTTAACAAGCTGCGCATATTGGAATCTTAAGGTAGAGTTGCTCAAGCAAAAAAGGTCAGTATCATCTCCATGTCAACACTCAGAGGCGGTGTGCTCGATTGTTAATTAATGCCGAACATCATTCTTTTATCGCAACTAATTTTCACATTAATTAATTGCAAGTCAACCGCAATCAACGGCTTTTCATTTCCCAATTGACTTGAAACTCTTCTGCAATTTGCATTCATTTATTCACCTGACTTACGGTAATACATTTTATATTCATTCCCACACAATTAAAAAGATCCTGACACTCTTAGTTCCATCCACACACCCTTCTCATTGGCAAACGCCAAACACGTGACCAAATAAAGACGTCACACCTTATGTCTAAACATTTCGCTGCAGCAGTGCAGTTTCGCCACCATTGCCAGCGATTATTCGGAGAATTAATTACTGTAATTAAATTCTGAACGGTGTATTTTATTTTCAATCAAAATCGTTACAGTGTATTTTTTTTTTCGTTGTTGTATTTTTTATTGTTGTGATTTCAGTCACCGGTAGTGCTCTTTGTAGTACACTAATAGCTGCTGTGCGACATAAATATGACATAAAACAGCAGCAGGAAATTAAATCGCTGTAACGAATTAATTTGCTGTAATGCAGTTGAAAATGTAATATTTTAGCAATTTCTTCATTAATTAAAAAAAAAGAAAAAAAAAAATCAGATGACACAAAACCTACAAACATTTCAATAAACACATCACCAACTTCCCATTTCCTCTTCTCTTAAAAAACCAACAACAACCCACATGGTGTGTTCCGTCATTCATTACAAAACAAAATCCAAACACACTATATCCCCAAATATAAAATAAAAAAAGCCAACCATCCCCTAGCCACCCACCTAAAAAAAAAAAGAAGTACAAATTGCACTCATTTGATTTCATTTTCTGGCCCGTAAAATGTTTTTTCTCTCCCGACTTTGACAGGCGCGTGAAATTCAATCTCTTCTGCGACGCGCTCAATCATCTAATTAAACCCCCTCTCCATGTCTTCATGGCGCCAGGTGTGACACATACTAACCATAAATTTCGAAAATGTGACAGTGCGCATGCGCCGCAGTAGCTATTTGTATTCACCAATTTTTATCCGTCAAACTAACTTACATTTCAATTGCACGAGTACACACGGCATTAGAAAATTACTTTAACAAATTTGATGCCCAACTCCTAATCTCTTCTATTAGACCAACGTGCCTTAACTAATTAAAAACAGCCCACTTATTTATTCATACATAGAAATTAACAACAACAAGGTACATTTTTTCCACCTCAAAAACCAGCTTTAAGCCGATATTTCCATTGTGATAAATGATGTGAAACCAATTTTCTTGCTTTGGAACGAAAGTGGTGGTGAGGGAAGGTTTGCTTGGTGTAGGGACAGGTGTAAATTATGGCGCATTTCAACAGATAAAGGCGTGTTTACATTGCAATCAAAAATTCCGCCAGGTGTGCATTAAGAGGTTGGTGCACATCAATTTGTGGAGTTAATAAGAAAAAGCGCTTCTTGTGCGCGTTCCAAGGATGATGAAAGAAGGTGGATGAGCCCCGCAGATAAAAATAACAACAAGTTCCTTTCAGATAAGTCAAGTCAAAAAAAAGAAAAAAAAATATAAAAAATAAAAAAAATAAAAAAAAAAAACAGAAAAAATAAAATAATTTTGATAATACCCTAAGCTTAAGTGAAAACAACTCCAAGCATTACCAACCCATCATGCGATAACCACAAGCCTAATTTGCATCCATTTTGGCAACCATTTCTGAGAGCAAGTCAAACATTCTTCGCTTTATTCTCCTCAGGAATGAAGTAAAGCAACCAAAAGTGATTCAACACCACGACACTATAGTTCCACGTACAGTGTATTTTCCGTGGCCCAGACACAGGTCAAGCCCCAAAAGTGTGTCCAGTCCAGAGGGTGTACAATGCACTTTAGTATTGCTGAAGATTGAGTGGATTTGGCACATAGCTGTCTATCAGGCGCCATGTTCCAGCCACACTTCTAGCTCCATTCGAAAAGCGTGTTGAAAATTGCAGTTAAACAAGTTTTACTGTTTAAATCTTGTGCGCATGCCCACCACTGAAAGCCGCCATTTTTTAAACGTTAGATCGAGACAACCCTCAGCCGAGCAGTTTAAAAATGGTGATGGTGTCTGGCTGTTTGTGCGAGTGGATAGAAAAATCATGCAAAGATGGAGAAATTGGATTTTTAGGTGATATAAATGCTAATGGAAGCAAACAAAATTAGTTTTGGACTGAAAAAATGTTAGATACAGTTGGAAAATTAAAGAGTCAAACATGCAATGGAGAATTGCTAACATTCATACACTCATCTTCATTTTATTGAAAACACTTTTGTTACATAGCAACAGAAAGATACATTGTTAATTTGTAAGACATTGTTCCAACAAAAATTATTATTCTTGCAACTACAAGTATGCGAGAAGCACAAGGTTCTAAAAAGCTAAATGACTTTTCGAGTGCAGCTACTGGGTGTGGATCTTTCCGAAGACCGGTTAAACTTATCGCCACAAATTTAATAGTTTACATTCATTTCGGCTGAGCTGTGTTAATAAACATTAAAAAATAAGAAACTGGCGTTTATATCTTGCATCGCCCTCAGATAGGCAGTGTTATTTCTCAAACTTTTCACTACCCATCAAATTTTCCAAACAATTTTTATTCGGTGAGTTTACATGGCTGGGAAATTTAAAGTGTGTTGAACATGACATGATCGTCTTTAAAAATAAATTGTTTGTCGTATGCCAACCTCAAGTTGTATCAAGTGAAAGAGAAATGGAAGGACGAAATGAGATTATTGCGATTGCCACTTTGGGATAAAACCGGCCACCAAGCGGTCAGCGCTATTACCAGTCAAGTTGGATTGTACTCAAATCAAGTTGCACGTCACAGTCCCTTTTTTTAAAAATAATAAAAATAATAATTTAAAAAATAAAAAAAAACAAACATAGTTTGCATAAAGTTCAAACCTCAACTCGAACTAAAAATTCAACCATAAAAATCCTCAAAAAAAAAAAAAAAAAAAAAAAAAAAAAAAAAATTATTAATGTCATTAAATAAAAATGAGGATAAAAACTGAGAATTAATTTAATCTCTAAGCTACACCTTATAAAAACGCTTCAAAGAAAGCTATTAAGCTATTTAGAAGCCATGAAAGTTTAAGTCCTTGCACTTAAATTATAATAATTTTTTTTCTCTTTATAAATAATTAAACAGAATTTTATATCTGACATTCCGGTTATAGTTTATGTCAACTTTCAAGGAACTTGAAGTTCAATTCTAGTTACAGCGGATGTGAAAACCTTAAATATTAAAAAGGTTCAAAGATTGCGTAATTCCGCATTACACTTGCGAGATTGCATAATTGCCAAGAAATCCTTCAACCCTTAATGAGCTTTCAATTAAATTTCGTGTACGCAAAACTTCTTAATCACAAATCACATGTTAAACACCATCCAATTGTCCATTCATTTGCACGTCTCACACTTAATCATTAATTGCTGTAAAAAGACAACACAAATCGCTTTAGAAAACCCTAGTTTACACACAAACCTAGTTTAATTAGAAATATCACTTTATTAACTTGATTAACGGTAGAAAGTCAATTGGGAAAAAGAAAATTAGATCATTTCTACTAGAATTTTACATTTTAACAAGATTAGACTATATCCAATCACAAAAGACGTCGCGGCACCGTAAAACAACATTAAAATGGCTTCACATTTGCGTTTCCGCAACGTAAAAACCAAAACCAAAACAGCTTCAAAAACCACACCAGTCGTGGTTTCTGCTTTTCATCATGATTTATGCGTCATTTTGGCATCCAAATTCCAATCAATTTGCATGAAACATCAAAACACCAAGAAAAATCAAATCAACAAAAAAAAAAACCAAAAAAAAAACAATTGACATCAGACTACGCAACATTACGTAACAAACCATTACGTAATATTCCGTTTACGTGACGCAACAAAACTTAACGAAACGTAGCATAACGTAACGAAATGTTAAGTTATTCTACGTTCCCATCCAGTTGCATGCAAAACGTTATGTCGATCTTCCGTAAAACAACGTAATCAAACGCCACAATACGAAACATTAACATAACATTACGTAAAACACATACTTACGTTACGTTCAAAACTAAAACTACAAGATTACCTAAAACAATTTCTTTTTTTTTCAAAACCCGATTTTAATTTTCAAAATGTACAAATTCCCCCTTTTTTTATCGTTTCATACGACAAAGCAGAAAACACAATCAAAACCCCCATTTTTCTCCATAAAACAGTTATATACCATCCCTACATGACACACGCATTTGTTACATTGATGGCGCTCAGAATAACCCGGTTTAAAACAAGCCCTACGCAAAATAAAAAATAAAAATAAAAACACTAAATAAAGTTACCCAGGTCGGAGAAAACGAAACTCCGCCAAAACGAAACAAATTGTCCATCATCAACACAATCACAACTCGTATAATACCGGGGCAAACCCAAAAAACTAAAAAAAAAAATTAAAAAAACTAAAAAAAAAAAAAAAAAAAAAATTCAAGGTTTCAAAGGATTGAAGAAACGGTACGCTGACCTCAACAAGGCGCGCGCCATTCAACCTCTTGAAATAAACAGGCACGAGAGGCATTTGTCCTCCGATTGGACGAACAAAAATAGTAGAAAACAAGGCTCAAATAAGGCCTCTTGACTTACCTAAATTACTGCTACAAGTCCAAATGGGAAACAAAACGAGTAGTAATGCAAAAATCAGTTCACTCAACCACCAAATACACATGTTGTCCATTTACATCGGAGTTTTCAAGTTCCGTCTTCGTTCGTCGGTTAAAAACTTGCGGAGAAAAAAAAATATTTTTTTTCTTTTCTTTTCTTTTTTAAAACACACCAAACAATCCCAATTTAACGTCTAAATGTGCAAAAAGTGAAACATTGAGGGGTCTGTTTGTAATCCTTGCCGTTTCTCCAACTGTGGCCGTGAAATTCGACGATCAAGTCAAGCGCGAGATACGAGCAGCGGCGGCGGGACGCGAGTTGCCCCATCGCCGCCACATGAGCGAATGAACCGGGCCCAAAAACAACGAGCGGTGGTTTGACTCGTTGCCGCTAGAGTGAGACTAAAGTGGGATCATATCGAGTTTGGCTGCTTCCCAAAATGTCATTGATGTAAACTGGCGGAATAATTGTATTTGGTGGGAGGAAAAAATAAATAAATACAACCCCAAAACAAAAAAAAATTAATAATAATCATTGAGAAGAAACCATTTTGGTTTTATATCCAAGAACAAACAAAAAAATAAAAAATCCTAAAACCTGAAACCAAAATGTTTATTTCCCACAGTACGTGCCAGCAAATCCAACTGATTAGTTTAATATTTCATCACTTAATTAGTCCAGAGTAAAAAAAAAAAAAAGTAAAAAAAAATAGTCATGACATCACCGCACGCGAATATTAATTATTTCTTTGTTTCTTTGTTATTTACCAACCTTTAATGAAAACAAAACAAAAAAAAAAATTTTTTTTGTTTCAATTAATTTAAAAACGAGGTGTGAACGAACTCAAGGGTCATTAAGGTTAATCTGTCTCCCCATTCTTATCTTTTCAATGGTGTGACAAGTATTGCCCACTTGATTAACCCCGCTGATCCCCGAATACGGTAGAATCAATGTACAACTTAGGCCTAACCGAACGGATCTCAAACTCAACGCACAAACCTGACTCATTAGTTCGGCGCGCCAGGTGTGTCAGATGATTACCTCAGAGCATGACCATCACCATCGCATGTCAGCTGGTTGATTCATCTCAGTCAGAGTAGTCACACTCATCTCCCCAACCAAAATTCCCCCAACTTCCGGTCCATCGATCCATATCAATAAAGGTTCCAGTGACATTACAAAGTGACCTGAACCGTGGGAAACAAATTTTCGTTTCTCATAATAATACATCGTTTAATTTATCTATTTTATTTATTTATTTATTTATTTATTTTTACTTTTATCGTTATTTATTTATTTATTTATTTATTTATTTACTTAAGTTATTTACCTTCTAAATCTGTCCATTCATTGTGGCATGAGCATCTTGTTTAATGTACCGTTTCAAATGAAGATTTAACACTCACAACGTTTCAAAAGATGTGAGCCATAGTACGAAGAGAAAAACAGCAAATTTACATGGAACAACTCAACCGGAAATTAACTAACTCGACAATTTACCGGAAGCTATCGCATTTCTACAAGTAGAAACGTATTAAATCATAAGCTTTTGAGAATATCTCTAATAGAAATCGGGGGATATGTTGTTAGTAATAAAAGAAAGGACAAAAGAAGAAAAAGGAAAATGAAATGGAAATGAATTTTGTAAAACATATTCGAAACTAATATCCATTTCTCTTTTCTAGTTTCCCACATCCGGTTCGCCACATGCTGATGATTATGAAATAAGATTTTGTGGTATTTTTGGAGTACAAGCGGACCTTTATTTGAAATAATAGAAAAGGAAATCGATTACGCTGCTGCGCATTCAACTTCATTAACTAAAATAATAAATTTCATGTGTAAATTTATCGAGTAAAATCGCTTTTACGACAAATTTCTTGTGCAAATATCGATTAAAATCCGTTAAAATTGTTTCTACAACAAAAATGTTGTGTAAATATCGATCAAAATCGTTTTTACACCAAATTTATTGTGTAAATATCGATTAAAATCCATTAAAAATCGCTTAATCCAGACACGAAAACGAGGTTATCAACTTAAAACATTTAAAGCAGATTTCTCCTAACCAATTTGACACTCCCAGTGTCCAAAAATAGATTTAAAACAAATATTCTCACAGCACTATCGAATATCAACTGAAAATCAATAGCATAGACAATACCCAAAATATTCATTAATAGCAACATGTCGGCTAGACAACATTGCCATTCAAAAATGTATACAAATCAATCGTGACGTTGACGACCAACATTCGAGTCCATCGACTGAACTGATTCAAGGGATGAGACCTAAAACCAATAAACTCGACAGTCGGACATGGCACAATGTGACTGCAATATCCCAAAACAAATATTTATCTTCCGCCCCCATGCACTTTTCCCACCGCCATTCTTTGCCCCAACACCCCCCGACTATTCGACACCCCCTAAACAATAGCCATGTCCACACACCCCTTCAGCAACTCGCTCATAATAAACCAAATCCTGCACTTTTTGTTTATTCAGTTGCCTCTAGAGGCATTCCTCTCGACAACAGCAAATTTTAGAGACCCCCACTTCGTCCAGTGTATACAGAAATCAGTGACAAACACTGGACCCCAATTTACCCAAGTGTTGTTCAGCTCACACATCTCACTACACATTTTCCTATATTAAATCTTCGTGTCCCTGGTGATGGAGTTTGCAAACTGCAATTACTTAACGACGTTTTAACCTTTGCTTTTTTTTCTTTTCTCTTTTTTCGTCAACGTATGTGCGAAATAGAAAATTAATTCAATCAAGCAGAATTTCTTTTTTCAATTACTTTTTTCGATGCGAATTTAATTAAATTAATGAGTACAACTTAATTTCTTTTTTTTTTATTTTTAATTTCATTAAATTTTTAATTTTTAATTTTTTTTTTTAAAAATTAAAAATGGTTTTTATTTAATTTTATTTATTTTTTTTGTTTTCTTTGATTTCAATTGCACGTAGACAAAAAAAAAGAATGAAAAATGATGTTCAAGTGTTCCATCTAATTACAAATTGAAATATCATCCTCGCCATTTTCTTAACCATGTTTCTTCTCTTTCAAACAAAGCAACTCATTTTATTGATCAATTCTCGAGGAGCAAACAAAATTAAACTCTCCCAATTCCATTTCACTTTGAAATGCTTTCTATTTTTTTTCCTCCCACGTAATACTCTTGACAAAATAGGTGCACTCAAGTTCAAGTCATAAAAGGTTAATTTCGATTCCTATTGTTTTTCTGAATATATTACACAATACGCATGTGCAAATTTATACGATAAATTAATAATTCTATCTGTAAATATTATTTTTCTCCTAATAATGTATACGATTTATACAAATACGACGAATCGACTTTTTGACGGGGATGGGTTTCAGTCTTGGCCGCTCGCAGCTCACCGATGTCGGCAGCGACGAAAGGCCAACTCCGTACAAATGACACGTCCTTTATAAAAAAAAATTTTCCTATTCTGACCAACAAAATTTAAATGTTGAAGACAAATGGGACAATAAAATTGCTTACAAATCAAATTCATGTTTAATCTTCAGTCATAAACAAAAAAAAAATGCAAATTTTTAACATTTTTCATTCGCGACGTTTTAACTATTTACAACCCGTTTTAAAAACCTGTGTGACGGGTTGTGCATGTATACGTACACTTAATGAATTCATCCTCCAGAGAATTCCGTAAAAAAAAAAAAAAATGCAACACACTTTAAAAAACTAAATTTTTTATTAAAATAAATGGGAATTGTTTGATTTAAATACGACAAACGGGAAAAAAAATCCACAAAATTAAAATTTAAATTGACACACACCACTTTATTTCACGACAGCGAAACAAAAAAGAAAGAAAGTAAAAAAACATTAGTGCAGATTCCATTCCGTGCGAAATGCAATGAAGAAGAAAAGTTGCAAACCGTTTGATCTACCATCTCTAAATACCTCAATTCATTTAGCACGAGATTCAAATAAAAGGTGAAAACCCACGCCACGCATTCCTCTAATCAAATCAACATCACACCGTAATCGACACGTGTCACTTCACCTCAGTCTCTGCACTGATGAAATGAAACATCAATAGAATATTCAATCACGGTCTCAGCCAACCTTCTCCATCAACCAGTGACAGCATCAGTTTATCAATCATTTATGCAGCGAGAGCTACTTCTATTTTGCATTCCCACGTTTAAATTCCTCCTAATTCCCATCTCCAATTTCGAATTACAACCATTTTCAATTTTCAATTTAATATTTATTACGGTATATACCTTTGTGTATAGAGCCGCAATACAACTTTTAATCTTAGTGCTAATTAGTGGCCATGTAAGCAGTCATCATAACAACTTTGATTTGTGAATGCTTCGGAGGTATGTATTCTTAAACGTGAGGTTACACCCCGACCTCATTAAGCACTGACAACTGTTTACCTTACACTTTATGAATAAATCAGTTTTAAGTTTAATCATATACGTTGTCTGCCTTTTGATCACCTAGGGACCCATCGTGCAGCATGCAGCACACAAATAAATACGGCAAACTCAAATCCACCAAATATATAATACTGCAAACCGAGATCCACCAAATATATAACACTGTAAACTCAAATCCCACAAGATTAAAAAACCGCATCAACTTAACGCTTGCTACGGTCGCGATAACACTCGCGCTCGGCACGGTGTTCGGTTGCCGAATGGAGGTATTCAGGGCCGCAGTTGGAGCGCCGAAGCATCCCAAATTAATCGAAAATTGTCTTGCAAGATTTGTTTACTGTTTGCCGACACAAAAAATTCTACAAACTTTTCTATTCCCAGAGTATTTTATCAAAATCTAAAATATTCATTCCGACTTTAAAATCAAAAATAAAACATTTAAAATTTTAAAAATGAAATCCCAAGCGCAGCCAAGATCTCTTTTCCATCAATTTTTCTGCCGTATACGGTTGTCACTAAATAAATGAAATTTCAATATTACTTCCTGCATATCGCTTGATACCTATTAAACGTTAAATCGCACTTAAATAAACTGAAAACGGGTGTTTATTTGTCTCTGTAAATTCCTTTTCCATCTCAATTTTGCTCCGCATTGAAGACTAAGCCCTTAATTGCACTTAAGCATCACTAATGATGGCAAGCGAAATTGAAAGTTGAGTAACTTAAAGGATTAAAGCCCCTAACAGAAAGGGTTAAAGGAGAGAGACAAGAGAGTCAAATGAACTCTTATTCACTAAGTACTGCAAAACGAACAAACTTCCCATTAAAACTAAACTCAACATGCGCAATCAAAACCTAATGTCCATGTAATGCATATAATTAAAAAAAAAAAAAAAATCTAAAAAAATCTTTTTAAAAAAATATTAATATACATATATATAGAAATATATAAATTATTGCATCCTGACAATTTAATAAAAAAGAGGAGCAATTCGTCAGTCAAGCAAGCATGTATCACAAAGGCACAACAAAGAGTATAGAGAACAGGGCCAATTTCAGGTAGTTGTCTGGCAATCTGACAAGAGATAAAGGACGTTTCCTCAAGAGACCTCCAAACACACAATAACGCTCTGTTTATTGATCTTCGCCCCAATGAGTTTTAATATCTTTCTCCAATTGTTACTGTATCAATCAGAAGCGCATGTAATACACACTGCGCCGTTTCACTTAACCTCTTTCGCAGTCACCCAAGGAATATCCATTAACAAATGTCGACTCCATTTATACTTTTCCATACAAGTTTCACATTTTTAGAAAACTTTCTAACTGCATTCGAAAAGTCGGTTTAAAATTGCACTCAAAACACGTTATTCCGTCTGCGCATGCCCACTGCATGCCCACTGCGACTGAAAACAAACTAAATCGGCCGCCATTTTTACAAGTTTGCAATAAATCAAACAATGGCGACAACGTTAACGTTTTTTTTATTTTTATTTATTTATTTATTTATCGTCGGCGCCAATGTGCCAAACTTATTTGCGGACACGCAGCTCGTGGACCCACTGGCTTAGTTGAAATAACTTTTCGAATGCAGCTACTAAATTTTATCCGAACTATATATAATATTTCATCTTTTGTGTGTGTTGCTTTATTTGGACGGAGTCCGAATCTGGTTGCCGCCGCAACAAGTCAACCATTTCCCGCTTGAAAAACACTCAGCATTCCATCGAAAAAAAAAATAAAAAAAAAGCAACCATTTGTTCAATTTAAATAAATAAATATAAAAAAAAAATAAAAAAAAACCTCCTATATATCTAGACATCTATCAACAATAAGCTTTCAAAACATTGCTGGAATTTCCGCATTTCACACGCAAACATTACTCAAAATCCAACACCATTAAAAAAAAAAGAAGAAGAAGAAGAAAAAAAATCCAACTCACGCATCGCCACAGTGAAAAATCTATCAAGATTTGCACACTTATCGCCTTGCACCATTCCCCAACTGAATTCTTCCCTGCATTTTCTCCTCGTCATCACCATTCCTCATGACTTTTCTCAGCATTCCCGATCGCGTTGATCGATTCTCTTCGATTACAGTACTCTGGCGCCCAAAAATTCCACAACCCCTAATGACACTTTAAAAAAAAAACATCAAACCCATATTGAAATTGATCTCCATATATACGTGACTCCATCAACATCCAAAAAAGAAAGAGAAAAAAAATCTCAAAAAAAAAAAAAAAAAAAAAAAATCCAAATTTCGCTGACATAAAATGAAAATGATAAAAAGCTTTAATCCACACAGCAAACTCGTGTTATTAGCAACATCCGGTTACGATTGTATCATTAAACACGACTGCTAGTTATGAAGGCAAAGAGTCAAGAGTTGCGGGATAGATAGAGGCAATCAAGCGTCCAAAGAGATGCTGATGAAGTGCGTGCAATCAACGAAACGTGACTCCTGTATACAAGAGCAGGTCAGCAACGATTATCACATCCAACCACGTGGCAAATTAAACACAAAGTCCACTTGACTAATACAAATAAATAGCAAACAACCTACACCATCAACAACGGATCCACAGTCCGGCTAAAGCGGATAGAACCACCGCGTATATATACAATGCGGATTTGAAAAATTATTCTTTTCAAATCCAACCGTCATAAACACCAGAATCAACCGGTCTTCCTTGTCATCATGGAATTTTTGTAGAAAGCCCTAAATCCTAAGCCTAGACAACATTTGGTTGAAGGGTGAAGGCCCCAAAGATGTTAAATTTGTCGGATTTATATTTCAATGACCCTACGTCGTACATGCATGAAATAATAAGCACGTGTTAGTTTAGCTAAGACGATTACAGGACTTGCTAATTACCAACGCCATTTTTGTTGATGATTAAAGGCACCATCTGTTGTTGCGATATTACAACTTTCTCTGCAGACAACTGGCGACTCATGATAACTACAGGCGTTTACCCATTGTTGGCATTTTTGTTGGATTTGAACAATTCACCGTTTGTCCGCAGAATGACGTTTTGGCTACAGCTGGCACCAGACAAGATTCTTTCCCCTTTAAACCATGAAAAAATTGCCAGATGTAAAGTCCTGTGTTGTGGTGACCAGGATGAAACTAAAAATAAGAATATTTATTGGAAATATATATTTAATTTTATCAGAGTTATTTCTGTTTATTATTTTTTATTTTGTCCAAAAAGTTGGTTCTCATGAACAATTAGATCGTTGCCAGGGCAACAGGCCGACAAGTCATAAACTATAGCAGTCAAATTGGTTAAGAAAAATCTGCTTAACCGTATTATATTGATAACCTCGTTTTCATTTCCAAATTTAACGTTTTTTTAAAACTCATATTTTGCTCATGTTAGTCTATTTATTTTGATTAACTTTAAGCAAGGGGTTGGTTGTGTCACCTACTGTCCTTTACTTATCTTAAGTAACAATAACGCGATTTGCGCATGCTCGGTTGAACAATCATTCAGATCTTAGCTGCGCACAAGCCTGCGCGTTAGTAATAATATTATTTTACATAGGAGCATTCAATAATAAGTCATTTATTTCACCCATTTCTCTTATTTTTATTCATTTAATTAAACTTTAGGTAAATTCTATACGATCAACTAAAATTCCACTAAACATTTTTATTAAATATACCCGAGGAACCTGAAAATGAACTCCGACAAAATACGGACAGCGATAAAAAGCTATTACTTGCATAATGCAGCAGCAATAGTGAAGCCAGCTACTATTTTTCCATTAGCACTGCCATAACTGCTGTACTATAACTGACCTTTTAATCTTTTTTCCGCTCTCCAATAGTTGGACAGATTTCTTTTTCAAACAAAACAAGTGGTGTATGTAAAAATCGTAGACTACCCTTTGCTGTGTATCAGCAACAAACAGACCCATTCCTGGAAAGAATATAGTTCAAAGATCACTTTCAAGAGGGCAGCTCTTTAATCGACAGCGGTCATTGGATCGTAAAAGAAGTCGGTTTAGGTGAGTGAGCCGATTCCCAGGAGAGATTCTGGGGCCAAGTTGGGCGAGAACAAGAAATCGGCCGCAAGGGAGCGGACCTGGATCACATCCAACGATACACACACAGCGTTCAAATGGAACGTGCTGCTCAGCATCACAGAACAATTCACCCTTAAGGGCGTTCAATTGAGGGAAAAAAGATGGGCCATCATTCAAGACAAATTTTAAACCTTCACAACCACTTTCAGCATCTAAATAAGTTGAAATTTTTGTTGGTTTTTTTTTTTAAAAAATAAAATAAAGTAAAATAAAAACAAACTGGTGCAATTACCTAAGCACAAATGAAAACCACAAACTCATATTAGCCTTCAGGTTATAGATGAGAAGGATTTTGCTGTTGTTCTACCACTGACCCCTTACACCCCCATCCAACATTGTCACTAGAGGCTCGTTGGGGCTGGCTAAGTTGGCCACAAGTGACCGACAACCAACGTGATAAAGTGGTAGAGAAGAAAGTTTAAAATGGGAATTACTCTCAATTCGGCATAATTTCGGTCTAAAATTACAATGTAAGCGTATATATATATGTATCCATATTTTATATTCAAGTTTGCAGTATTTTAATTGATGTTTTAAGGCTCAAGTTTTTTTTTTTTTTTTTTTTTTTGGTTGAGTTTGCACAGCAAGATTGTTGTTTAGCATGTAGCGTAGATTTAATGAGATTGTTGTTGCTGAAGAATGAGTCAGTCGTCGTTAGTTTGATGTAAAGAAGCTTGAAGTAAAATGTTTTTGACTCTTCTATTCTCTAAGATCCTAGATGTCATCCTTGATTTATCAGAGCTTAGCAAGAAAGGTTTGCAGATTTGTCTTTTGGGATCTTCTAGTCTGATGCAAGTGAGAAATAAATCATTACAACAATTGTACAATTTTAAGGCATTTGTCAACCATTTTAACCATTTCGACATTTTATTGGAAAATGTTGAAACGTTTTTAACATTATGTTAGAACGTTTTCAACGTCTTCAATATTTTACTAGAAAATTTTCAACCTTTTAAACATTTTACTAGAAAATGTCCAACCCTTTCAACATTTTACTAGATGAATTTCAACCCTTTTCAGCGTTTTAATAGAAAATTTTCACCCTTTTCACCATTTTCAGCATTTTATTAGAAAAATTTCACCCTTTTCACCCTTTTATAATAATTTATTTCCACATATTATTAAAAATGTTCAGAATTTTATAATACAATTTTGCCAAAAATGCGTTTCCTTCAAATTGCCAACATATTCTCTAAGAATTTCATCAAATTAATTTAAAATGTAATTTTCTGCCTAAAGACAGGAATATTCCATCACAAATGTTTAGAAGACCCTCAATCATTTGATGAATTAAAGTACATGTAGCTCAGCCTCGTATCGAAGATTTCAAATTCTTACCGACAATAACAAATCCATCTCTCTATCTCCAGCCCCATAAAAAAAAATAAAATAAAATCACAACTTGATTAAACCTAAAGCACAACTGCACAGCGACTATAACCCAAATCCCATAATGCATCTCCTTATCCCTCACCAAGAGCAGAATAAAATACGAGAAAATTGTTATGACAATTTATTACATCTTCGTAAAGCACCCTGCAAAATATTACGAGGCCTGGCAAAATTATGGCGCCATAATTTTTTTCCTCCCTCCCATACAAAACGAGTCCATTAAAAATAAAAAATAACTTCCGAATAACACCATCCAAAATCCAAAATCCCTCACAAACTCATATTTTAAAAGGTTTATCCTGTCAAATATCAATTTCACAATAATCTCTCTACATTCAACAACAAAAAAATCCAATTCCCCAACAAAAACAACAATAAAATAAAAAAAAACAAAAAAAAATACGAACAAAACGAATAATACGAAATTAACCACGACTGCATATCCCTCACTTTTGACCATTTCCCCGCCCGCATACGATTATTTCATTCCATTATTTTTTTTTAAATATTTTTTTTATGGTGTGTAATTTCAATTTCGATTTACTCACATCTCTCCCTCACTGACACATGTTTATCCCCATTCCATTAAAATCCCTCCATATGCTGGCACCATCACCACCACTTGGCCCCACTAGTAATTGGACCATAATTTTCGCCTTGTCAAGTGACTTAGACAACCCACAAAACTTCCAATTCTCAACTTTAAGCAGAGAAAATGATAATCAAAGATTCATGACTACAATTAAAACAACATGGCAACATCCAATTTCCCCAATTTTTTTTTATACCCACCCATGTTAGGCTTAAATCTTTCTTCCTTTAAATAGTTATTATTTTCTCTATGTACTCTCACTTTCTCTCGACCCTTTGCTGACCTCAGCAGGTCGTTCCAAATGTCAGCAAAGAGGTTAGTTTGAGGGATGGCCAGGAAGAGGAGGGCAGTTTGTTGATGGTGGAAAGGGACATTAGGCCCGCGCCATCCAAAGGTGGGTGGCTGGTGGTGGTGGTCGAATAGTGATCGCGTCCCATGAATCCTTGCAAAAAGGAGGGAAAAGCAATGGCTCCCATTGCCACACAACAGATCGCTACTTTATGGCTTTTTCAGTGATATTTTATCAGGAGGACGAGGCCGAAAATTTTTTTTTTTACTTGCCAGACAGAAAAAGTACATTATGGATCCTTTTAAAAGTACAAGACGGATGACCATCCATATATTTTGCCTCCCAGGTCCCACCACCCTTCGCCCCAGAGTTTCAATAATTAACAAAAAATATATATTAAATACACCAAAATTCTGTTCTTTCGTAGATACGATCCAGAAGAAAAAAAAACGTGTAAAAAAAATACAACAAATAAAGGAAATTCCCTAAATATTTCCTAGACAACAAACAAGGGAAATTCCCTAAATATTTCCTAGACAACAAACAAGGGAAATTCCCTAAATATTTCCTAGAAAACTATACAGTTAAATGGAAATGTTTTTCCTTAAAATCCAAATCAAAATGGGATTTTTAAAAAAGCCATTTTTGTAATTGCGTTAAATCAAAAGAAATTGAATTTATTTTTCTAGAACGCGTGAATCAAAATAGTGTAAAAACACAATTGGGTGTATACAAAGAAGTGAAAATTCGATGTACATAAAAAAAAAAAAAAAAAGAAAAAAAAAAGAAAAAAAAATCACAGCATGGGAAAATTCCAACTCGCGCCACATTGTGTCAACCACTAAAATTAGAACTTTTACGTCTTTACCTGTGACCATTAATTCCTCGTAGTTGCAACAGCTTTTTTCCCTCCAAACTGCCTCGAATGCCCAATAAACTGATTGGACACCGAGTTTTCTTCCACTCCTCTCCTCACCCTCTCCACTCACCCCCCATTAACCACACAACTGAAACGCTTTCCCCCTTTCTTGGCGTCTCTGTAGCCGGCTCTCCTTCTCCTCTCTCACTCATCCGGATAATTGCATGGATAAAGAGTTAGCATTTTACCCAATCATATTTTACAAGTATATACTTTAAACCCGACCTCTTTTCTCACGCCAACAATTGCCCGCTTCTTTTCGATCGAGGTGACACGTAAAAAAAAATATCACAAACTTGCAAATTAATTGCTACTTAGAGGGTAAAACTCGGGGTAATGACGTCATACACAACGGACACCAACAACACGGAGCGAAGTTTCGCTGCTCGTGTCTTAAATTCCTCCAGAGAGAGGGGGAAAGAATGAATTTATTACGGCAACATGGCGTTGTCCTAATGGCTTAATTCGACATTAATTTAAGGAGAAAATGCTCTTGTTAAAATCTCATAGCGTTTCCACTCTCATCTCCCTTCCACTCTCCTCACCTACACCTTCTTGGCAATTCAAAATGCAGGCTGAACTCATTAAAAGTGCTGAACGTCAATATTTAAATGCGTGATTAACTCCACACAATTGCTCTTCTCCATCTAAGTCCCTCAAACAAACCTATCAAAAGGTTAGGCGTGGATTTTACATATGGTAAACATTTCAAGTCGAGGCTCTCCTCGAAAATAAAAATTTTAAATATAAATAAAAAATATAAAAATAAAAAATAATAATAAAAAAAACCCAAACATTAAAATTATAAAAACGATTTTGCGTGCAATATAAATTCAAAGGTGGTTAATTAAAAGACGCACGCACACCACCCAACGTGTATATACAACTTGATTAAAATTCGAGTTGTTAAAAGGCTTTATTAATTACATTATGCTAAAGTAAATGCGCTCGTATATCTGATTTGTCAAAAGCTACAAGAGTTGAATCAAAACACAGTTAGTTGCCAACATCATGTTTCAGTTTCTGTGTTCAATCCACCAACCGCTTGAATTTTAATGAAATTTTCAAGTACCACCATATCACTGAAATTCCGAACAGATTTATCCATATTTCCAGTAGCGTGAGCTGAATATATCAATGGAACAGTTGACAGGTCCTCACTGCATTTTTGCATATATAACTTGTTAAAACGATTTCTTTCCAACCTATCGAAGGTGCAAGGTGCGTTAGCAGTCTTAGTATGTTACACCTCAAGCCGAGCCAAAATCCAAATGATTAATCAATCATTCCCAATAGTTTTCAACTAACTTCACAGTCTGAGGACAACCACATGGCGCTGGACACACTTAGAACCCAGAATAGAAAAATCACTTTCCTTCCTTTCAGAAGGTCATAATTTCAACCAAGTCAATCCCGATCTACTTTCTTGACTATCACGGACACCTATCCACATGTTCAATGCGTTTTGCCACTGATGGCGCCACACAATATACAACCGCACTGTATTCTGGGATGACAACAGGTAACAAACATGCTTAGTTGGCAAGCAAGCAAGCAAACACGTGATTGCTGTCATCCAATCAGTGTACAGAACAACGAATCAATAGGAAATAACACACGGATAAGTGTCCATGTTATCCTTGGTTCAATTGAACGCACCTACTGGATTTAGGTTTTGATTATTATCTCGTGTATTGGTGCGGCAGTGACCGCTGTCCACACATCAGTACTTCTCATTCGGTCATTCCAGCCAGGTCCGATTAATTGTGATGTAAGAAGCTCGCGTGACCAACACGACCGTACGACTTGATTCAGCAACAACCTTTGCCACATCATCTTATATCATTCCATTGCGAGCGGGTCTTAATTAGACTTATCTCACTTTCATTCTACCAATCTAATTACAAGTCAAAAATTCACTTTAACAACTCACCTGCCCCCGGAGCGCCCCCACCTAAACTACGACCATGTGTGTCACCACTGATTAATAGTCTTCAACTCCATTAATCACCGCCACGTGTTTCTTCCTCCACTTCTTACCCCTCAAGCTAATACACACTTCCAACAGGCTACAAAATCCTCCCAGAAAAGCAGAGAGAAAAAAAGAGAAGAAAAAAACACACACACATGGCGACTTCAAAGATTAAATACCAAGAAAAAGCCACAAGACTTTGTTCTTTGAACTAAAGTGGAAAATAAAATTTATTGGCTATTCTGTTGCACTCCTGCTAATAAATCTGTCATACAACCTTTTCTACATCCTCCATCTTTTTTTTTCTTCCTTGAACCTTTGTTTTGGCAGCCAGATGTAAATTTACACAAACAACAATGTACAATTATCCATCATTTTGCGAATTCTTCAGCTGGACAAAATCCAAATGTACTTGTTATTTACTCGTTGCGCATTCTGGGTCATTGGTAAAAGCTACTTTACATTCAATTAAGGAAACTCTCCATCCGGCAGTTGCGACAAACAACTAAAAGTCTCAAGTTGCGTGATCTCCTTATTACACCCCGATTCAAGTCCGACCACACACAAACCCCAATTGAAAAAAAAAAAAGAAAAAAAAAAATCCATTTACTGTACAATAAATGGATTTTTTTCCCCTCTTTCTTTCAGGACACTCGATAAGTGCTGAGTAGTGCCGCTTTAGTGCTAAATACCGACTTGGTACATTTACCACTAATAAATGTGTGATGCCCAGCAGCAAATTTATCTATACGAAAACTATCTTTCCGATTGGCAACAAATTCCAATTTGTTTTAAAAGCAATTTCAAATTGAATTAAAAACAATTATCAGCCAATTATGAATTAATTTGTCACATTTTTCGTCTTCCCTCAACAGTTTTTAACCCTTTTAAATGCAATAATGCAGTTATTCAATGCAAAACCATCTCCATCTGTCGCAAAATGTAATAAAGCCAAATTCAATTTTTGATTTACGGGTTTCAAACCTAACTAATACTAACTTGAGGTCTAATCTAAAACATATTTCATAAATTGTATGCGTGTACAAGAGCAATATATTAAATTAAACATGCATTCGTGACTGCACATTATCTCGCACAAATCGTACGAGTAAACCGGTTGCACTTAACAACGCAGTAAATTCTAATACGGCTTAATCAAAAACACCATTTTTGATACCATTTACGATCACAACATTGCAAAATCATCCCAACTTTAATCCTAATTAAAGCTCCGAGGGTGTGTGACGAACAAAATATCTGAAAAATAGACCTAAATTCAATTGTAAACAAAGACAATCACCCATCTTGGGTCACCTGGGCGTCGGAAAATGAGAAGCAGATGGTGCCAACCTTAATTAAGTCAGTCGGCCATGTTGGTCTAATTACTCCCCATTCATCTGACCAATTGTCCAACAAAGGAAAATGAGAAAATTTACGAAAATAAGCGCGCAAAAGGAAATTAAATTTCAACAAACAAAACACATTAAAACCCATGCATTGTTACACCATTTTCACTTCACGTATTTAGAAAAACAATCCAAAATAAAAAATAAAAATAAAAATAAAAATGAAATAAAAAATAAAATAAAAAGAAGAGAGCCCTAGTTGGCATTTCTTATCTATCTCATATACTCCCACTTGCTAAGAATTCCACTTTTCTGCTTCGCTGCAACAGTGACGCTTTGGAATGCTATTCGATTTGGAAATGGGAAACCGAACCCAACAAAAAAGGGGAACAACCTGGGCATTTCCAACTCGATTTGAGTCAGATGCACAAGTCAAATATATTCCTCTACCACCACCTTAAAAAAAATTCAACAAAAAAGAACAGGACTTTTTATTCGAGTGAACAAAATATCGAAGGACTTTTCAAACCGAGAAGAGAATAGGGAAAAGGGAGGACCAAGAAAAAAAAAAGTAAAATAAAAAATAAAAAAAATAAAAAAAACGGCAAAACCTGATCTGGGTTTTGTAGCAATTCAATAATCTTGTAAGGCAGACTGCGTTTCCCTCCGTTGCTTGACACTAACGAGACATAAAAGTGGTGCTAAGAACAAGAAACGGTCACCATCAACTCTATACTTCCTTTAAACTTTCCACATGTGACTTCAAAGTTCAGATAAGAACCCTTAACCCTTTGCATGTGTGTTCTGTCTGAACTAACAAGAGTCGCTCGTGTTAGCTTCAAATCGAATTGGCTTTTAATGCTTTATTTATTTATCGACTTCAATTCAAAAACTCGCGTTTTCATCATTTTTGTCCAAAATACAAAAATAAGAACACTTAAAAACACCACTTTTTGAATGCAAAATTATAATTAAATCCTATTTCTTCCAAAAAAATATATTTTACTTTTATTTAAAAAATTTATCTATACAAAATGTCTATTCTATTCAAATGCCGAATTTGTTCTGCAATTTTTTTTCCTTCCCCGCTATTTCCCAGCTTAAGGTTAAAATTCAGCTTCGCAATTTTAGCAATAGCGCTTCTACTTGTGGCAACCACCAACTGCGTTTGGCATAATGCCATCTGCAAACACCAGGCAGCATACACGCTGCTTGTATATCTTGACTGATCATGCTCGGTTGTTCCGTTATCATCAGCCGGGATCTGTAGGATTACGGGAGAAATTGCAACAATGCTTAACAGATTTAAGAGGTATGGACAATTATCCACATAAGCGAGAATTAAGTCCATTTCAGAGTTAGTGCTGTACGGAGGATTAATGAAAGAAGTATCAAATGAAATTGGTCCATAAAATATAGATTTGTCGACGGAACTTATCTTCCAAATTGCCTTTTAGGCTCTTCTAGGGGAAAAGTACAGCACCTATCATAATAACGTGACAACGGGTTTGAAATCTTGACCGTAACCGTAAGATAATTACAGAAAACAATAGCAAAGCTCTCCATTAAATGGTTCGAGGTAAAAATTCGAGAATTCCATTATTTGTTGGAGCTTGCATGAACAATGCGCAATCCCTTCATTGTTTATCTGTCTGTGTGTATTAACAATGCAAAAATGAAACATTTTATCAACAGTAGACGGGGCAAATTCAACAAAAGAACTGAAATAAGCCTAAGCGTAAAGGAAAACTACCGATAGATGGCTTAAAGTTTGTGTAGAAAATAATAATTTGTGGAATATTCCACAGGGAACTGCTAGTACAAGTATAGTCCAATTCGATGTTTTCTTCCAGATTAGATTAAAACTCGCCTTGTTCCATAAAAGACACGCGTGGTACTTATCAAGATTAGTTTAATAATGTCAAAACTGACCACAAGGGTCAAAAAGCACAAATTTATACGCAATTCGTACTCTCTGGACAACACGCAGGATTTTAAAAGTTCCTAAAAGTTGAATTTTCGTTACAATTAATAAAAACAATTTGAACATAACACTTAAACGGTAAAATACGGTACTTCTACTTTAGTTTGTCCAGTGTAGTATAGTAGTGGCGCCCTCAAGTGTGTGACAAAACGTTTCACACACAGCCAGGCGCCGTCATCTTTCCATATTAAAAAAAACGTTAGTTACACTAATTATCTACTCGAGAACCCCTGGGCCTGCTTGCGACCACAAACAGTAAAATATGTACGCAACAAACAAAATAAATATCCCATTTAGCAAAAATTCATGTCACAAAATAAAAAAAGAGCGTCAAATTCCTTACATTTTTTCAAGCTCCTGCTGTGTTGAGTTGTTGGAATGTTAGTGTAAGCAAAACACTAACAGACAAGTTTGTTTTTTCAAGAACAAACCCCCTAGTTTTAATTCAGCCGGCGTTTTCTTACCCCGTAATAAATGGACCCTTTTTACCAGTTAGCTCCCCCCAGAGTTAAAAAGTTGCACATGGGAGACGACGAGCGTCTTTTATAGAGTTTAGATATGGGGGATTATGGGAGAGTAGTATATTTAAAGCGGTTTTTTTTAACGAGTTCCGCGTTCGAGTCTGATGTGCGCCATTTGCAATGATAAGTGGTCTCGTGTTAGAGGCGAGACAAATAGGAGAGTAACGTAGCGTTAAATTGGTGCAACTACTAACCAGATTTTCGTACACTATTTTTTACTTTTTTTATGCTTCATTCACAGTAAATAAAAGAAGTTACAAGTTATACCGAAGTGTTAAAAATTCCGTCTTATCATTTCATTTAGGTACAATTGGTCTTGATCTCATTCATCACTTAGTTTTAGAACCATTTGCACTTTCTCTTTAGTTTAATGACTAATATTTTCTCCTCGGGGCTCATCGTAAAGATCAAATTTGCACGAGTAATTGAGGATGGAGAAGACGAAGGCTATCAACGTTTTCACTGCTTTTTTTTCTCAAAAACTTAATAAGTTTTCTCTGATCTTTACAAGTTTGCAAACGAAATGAAATTAGAGGAGGAAAAGCAAACTTTAGAAGAAGAAAAAAAAAATCAGAAAATTCAAAAAAAAAAAAATTTTCAAAAAAAAATGGGTGAAACGATACAGAATTGTTGACTTGTCATTTCCTAATCAGATAAAACCTTATCAAAGCGACACTTTGCGCACGTAAATGTAACTCCATAATGTACATTAGAAGGGGAAAAAACCACGTTCATTTTTTCTCATGGTGTTCCTTCCCGATAAATCTGACTATACCCACACGTTCACATCCAACTTTCACAATAACTTAGCTTTAAATAAAGTGCTGGAAATTCATTTTTTTCCCTTCTTCTTCTTCCTGCGAAATTGGATGAGCAAATCGTGACAAACAAGAAGCACGAAGCTAACAAATCCCTTCTCCCATTCCCTACTTACTGTCACTCTGTAAACTTTGTAAACCGGCACAAGTTGCAAGAAAGACTTTCACCAGAATACCTGATCGTTACTTTCAGATGTATGTTGCTGAGCAATTGAATAATCTCATCTGATGTGATCGTGGATTTAAATAAAAATCCCCTTAAAAGTTGCACGGCGCAGGTCCAAACAACTTTTTTTAAACTGCTCGGAACAAAGTTGAAAGAGCTAATCCAAAGTAGGCCTATATATGATCATTTATTAATTCTAAACCATTTATTATTTATTATGTTTTTCGCACGACACATTCGGAACCCCCCTACCTCCCCACATTCAACATTTGCACATGGCCCCTACCACTGGCGCTTGGCAGATGAGAGCCTAGGTCAGTCACAGATGTAGGGCCTAAGAGAATAAAATCCATAAATGCACAATGCATAGTTTTTTCTAAGTGAAACTTCTTGCAGTGATTCCTGTACGTAGAGGATTGCAGTGGAAGACCTACTGTATATAATGCGCGAAATTTAGGGTGAAAAACACCACCTTAAGTTTAAATACCGAATTTTATCAACTAAAAGCCGCGGCTCAAAACTGCCATTATTGTCAGCAATTACAACTTCGGTTTTTCGTTTGTTACATTTGTTTAATGTAACAAACAAAGTCTAAACGTCACGAACGAAGCGTAAATCCATCGTTCGTGAGGTTAAATACGGGAACAATACCGTACTTTTCCAAAAATGCACTATTCTTGGTGTCTCAGCCGCGGCTACAATTCGAGGCCGACTCTTAATCAGTAAAATACGGTATTAGAACAAACCTGCCATATGTAGCCTAAAAATGAGCCAATATAAATGTAAACGTTCATCCTACTGATGAATTTATACATAAAATGTTTGATGACTAAAAAGATGAAGAAGAATCTCATGGATTCTGACATTTTGTTTTAAATAAATAAATTTTTCTTTCGTTAATTCGTATTGCATTATTCAGAATGTTATGGAACAAGATTAACAGTTCGCATTATACGCGGACATGCCATTTTAGGGCTTATTTTCACACTAAACTTCTAGTTTGCATTATACGCGATTCGTATATAAGGTAATTTAATGAAGAGCACAAACAAAGTGTTGTATCTCGTTCACCAAATCGCGAACTAGTTCAAGTTCGCGTTCATCACCGTGTGAACTAGTTCACGTTCATGTTCACTACAATTTTTTTCAAAGTGAACTAAGTTCAAGTTAACGAACTTGAACCAATAGTTCAGTTCACTTTTCCAATGTTTTTTTTAAAAATATTGAAATTTTTTTTTTATGTTTTGTGGTTTGCAGATGGAAAAAAACACTTTTTTTTTTAGTAAAGCAGTCGTTTTCATTGATTTTAATGGCAAAAACAGCTGATTTCGCCGTTTTCGTTGTAAAAAGTGATCAAAATGAATGTTTTGATGATGAAAACGTCATCAAAACGATTAAAACCGATGCAAAAAGTTATGTTTTTGCCACGTTTTCATCATCAAACATGGTGAACGCGAACTTCGTTCAAGTTTACTCATAAAAGTGAACTAAGTTCGTTTTTTGCGTTCACTTGTAAAAGTAAACTAGTTCGCGATCTTAGTTCGCGTTCGATACAACACTGCAAACTACATACTGTACATGCTGCCATCTTGGCTTGCTGTGATAAAGTAACCAAGTGATCATGACAACTTCAGGTATCGACTATACTCCAAACCGATACAACGTGGTCCTAACTCCTATTGGTTGATCCGGTTTACACCTAACTGTGGACTGTGTACTCTACTACGCGGAAAAGTAGTTCTGTTTATTTTCAAACAATTTCAGTGTAAAAAATGATTAGAATGATTTGGTAATAAAATCGATTGCGCAATATTTCCCGCATTTAGATAAAAGTGAATTTTCAATTTTCAATATTGAATTCGTTTTGCTGCATTATAAACAGAAACTTCGCAGCATCGTAAACTAACCTCAAAGCACACATTCTTTATTTTGTTCATAACTCGAGAACGCCTAAACTTTAGGGGCCCCCTTTGGCTAGGACGCCGGTCCAGATGACCCTTCTGGCTCCCACCCCCCTCTAACTGGTCCTGCTCGTCTCATTTCCATGAAACTTGAGCTCCATCTCGTGAGTTTGTTAATCGGCATTGTTTCCATCAGCAGCAACAATGTGCAAATTGGAGGAACTGCAAGCCTTTAAGTCCAATCGAGGCCAATTGAGAAGAGAAAAGTTGTACGTCGATACAAACAGAGAGAGCTCAGATTAAGTCAGCATCCATCCACTACTAAAACCCCAACTTTATCACCTCCATAATTCCAAGAGGAAGCTCCCCAACCACTCTAGGCCTAAATGACTAGGATTTCCTAAAGTTCCTAAGCCTAATCGTCCTTGCTTAACGAGAGACATTTCGTTCCCCTACATAAATTTCCCTTAAACATTTGCTTAATCAAATTGCTCAATTCTTTTAGGCCCAACAGACACAAAAGTAACCAAAAAAAAAAAATTAAAAACGAAAAATTTATCATTAAATTTTGATTAACTTTCAGCGACCAAACAATAAGGGGCTTCAAAAATGATACGCCGAAGGCACTAAAGTGGTTATGACGATTATTCTGCTGAAACTGTCATGTGACCTCTGTGAGCCAATCACATGAATAATCGCTTCAGCACTACAGTGCTTATGTATAATCGTCTGAAAACAAGTTGTTAGTGCTGAAGAATGCTTAAACTAAGAAAAACAGAGTTTATTGTGATTATTGGAACAATCTCTTCAGTGCCTTCAGCATGTCATTTACGAAACCCCTTATTAATTATTGGCCGTATTAATCAGCAATTTAGTTCACGCTCGAAAAGCACCACCAAAATCGAAACCTGCAGCTACAATTTTCCAATCGAGTAGATCTGTCGAAATAAAGCAAAGCTCGATCCCGACTAACTGATAGGGCTCAGCAATGTGTTGTAAATAAAACTCATCACGACTAATTAAATGTAATTGGGAGTCAACTTTAGTCTCATTTAAACTCCGCAGATTAATTTATTTGCACTTCTTACATTTTCCGCATCATTTTCGCTACTAATAAGACAATTAATGCAAATATTTTGCATTTATAATTGCGAAAACAAATTAACAAGCAGCTTTCTTACCACCAAGAACAAAGTACAACTTTGCCGGTGTTTGCGACTTGATGCAGCAAGAAATATCAACAAGCCGATCACAATTTACTTGATTTTATTTCATGCTGAACTTTTTTTTTGTATCTAATAGGAAAAGTGTGAGCCAAGCACATTGTAGTCATGTCATGTGAATTGATCATCTGACTGCATGGCTGTTTGTCATTGGCTGACAGCAAGCTGATTGCTTCCTGTAACTTCCTTACTTGCTTCTTGGTGTTATCACTACACTGCCTTCCACAATGAACCTTGTTCTATGCGTTACCGTTAATTCTTAATGCTAGTGTGAACACAGGGATATAGGAATGGGAAATTGGCGCCTTCTTGTGTTTTTTGAACGAGATTTTCACTTTTCGGACATCCGAGCGTAAACCCAGCGTTTTTTCACAACAAAAATGAAACCAAAAAGTGCCAAAGTGAAATTATTTTTGCTTAAAAAAAAAAATAATAATAATGCAAATTTTTTAATAATATGCTAATATTTAGAGATTTCTGCCCATTTTTATAATTTTTTAAAAAAAAAAAACCACCGTTGAGAAAAATCGATTTCGGCCAATTCCGACGGAAACAATTTAATTTCCTAAAACTCTTAAACTCAAATTCTGTAAACTCCCGGCAATAAATAGTTGAAAACGATCGCATTTGCTGGTGTCGCCAATCGGGCAAAAAAAAAAAGGCAAGCACAGCACAGCAGAGCAGAGCACAGCACACAAGACGAAAGCCACTAACACCTAATCTCCAGTAAACACTAGACACTTTTCAAGCGGATATCAGTGTCTCGCAATTAGTTTCTGATGACACTTTTTCCTCGAGTTAGCAGCACATTAGCTAATCACAAATTGAAGTCTCGAATACAATGACAGGAGGAGGAGATTTTATTTACAAACACAATCCTTATCTGAGTAAAGACATAAAACCAGATGAAGTTAGTTCAACAAAAGATTGAAAAGTAGTAGGCAAGTTGTTGTTGGCAGGAGAAAACCCTACACCAAGGTCCAAGAGTGAGATAAGGGAAGAGAATGAGCGCAGAAGGAAAAGGAGCACACAAACATCTCGACGCAGATAAAACCCTTCACTTTTCTATGACACTTCTATCCGCCGCCATCATGCAAGTTGCCATGACAACCCGGGCCAAATTCATCCTTTTTTTTACACCCTACTCGGCTCGCTTAAGTGGCAAATGTACAATTAGGAGTTAATCACACACTGTATTGCTCAAAAGAACAAATCCCTTGTACACATACAGCCAAGGGGAGCCGTCAAAGCCATAATTGGAGACGCCGTACTTCCTTCTCCTAAAGCATCTTTTCAAGTTGTTCTAATTTGGTGAAAATTTAATGAATTTTAAAAACCCTCTTCTCCACCCTCTGCTTCTTCGTTCATTTTCCAGCATCCGAGAAGAAAATATCATAATGTACTTGCAAAAAGGAGATGCTTCGGAGACGCATCCACCAGCTGTGCACAGAAGATTAAAATCCCTAGAAAATTAAATTTGAGCAAAATATTTGATTTTTATAATAGGAGAAATAAATTCTGAACAAAAAAAATGCGATTCGCTTGTTGTTTCGAAGAAGAACAAAGTCTTTTCTTTTTTAAATTAACTCCAATTCCAAATGAGTTTCAAATTGTATTTGGATAGTTAAATACAATCAATAGAAGACGTAAATTGGATTTTCAAAATGGACCACAATTAATGAATTTATGTGTAAATTCTAAGTGAGTAATAAAGCTTTTGAAATTATTTCCTCGGAGAATTCTTTACCGTTTTTACATACCAATGCAATTACGTCTAGATATTGAAGCACGCATACTATTTTAAAACAGACTTTTAACGTAGAAAATGCCTAATAAATTTACCAAAATTTGTAACATTTGTGTCAAAATTGTAACATTTGTGCAAAAATTTGTAACATTTGTGTCAAAATTTGTAACATTTGTGCTAAAATTTGTAATACCTGTGCAAAATTTATAATATTTGTGCCAAATTTGTAATATTCGTATAATTTTCTACAAATATTTTTAAAAGATTGTGCAAATATTTTTAGAAAACTGAACAAAATCTTAAACAAATTTTTAAAGAAAAAAATAACAATTTTAGTTGGAATTATCAAAACTGCAGTACACTTTTCCCCCATCTATCCACCACATAAGTTTCCATCTTCTCAATCAATCAATATAAACATGTTATGGCACTCCCCCCAAACAGAAAACAAAATGCATTCAGACGACAAATTCAAAATCCAAACAAGTCCAACATTAAGGGGTTTCAAAAATGACACGCTGAAGGCGCTGAATTGATTGTTCCAATAATCACAATCGCTGCATTATTGAGGACCCACACCAAGTCCAAGTGATTATTTTGCATGTCACATGACTTTTATTTATACTTTTTATTTATTTATTCATTTATTTGTTTTTGTTAAATTAAATTGATTATTTACTTTTATTTATTTAATAATATAAAACAAACTCTCTTTCTTAGTTTATGCATTCTTCAGCAACAAAAACTCCTTTTCAGACGATTATACATAAGCGCTGAAGCGATTATTCATGTGATTGGCCCACACAGGTCACATGATAATCGCTTCAGCAGAAAAATCGTCATAATCACTTCAGCGTCTTCAGCGTATCATTTTTTAAACCCCTTATTCATATTCTAAAAACTACCTGGTATCAAAATAAAATTATCCCAAACAAGACTCAGAACAGTAAAAAATGCTAAAACTTCACCATCCAGCAGCCCAAAACCCAGCATGGGTGACGAATTATTTTTCTTCTTCTTCTTCCTTTCCTACTTGCACAGCATCCTACATCTCCTCCGATCGTCCTCCTCCCCCTTCTTTTTTATTATATTCTGGCCAAAAGCCAGCAATTCCACTTTAAACCATCACTCCCCAGTTTGTCACTCTAAGTCTCTTTGGGTTAAAATTTACAATTTCATCATCAAATTTCCTTTCCTCAGCCTTTTTTTTTTTCTTCACCTAATTTACAACCAAATTTATCCCTTCTTACATCTCGAGTGGATTCAAAATGGCCACTGTTTTTAACACTAAGCTTCCTCGGTAGTTGTGCGAGTAAAACTGAACCTAATCTTTCCCCAGTGGCCGTGAGTAAAACCGCCAAAATCCCCTTGACAAGACTGCTCCATCTGCTGTAATGGACATTCCAAGTTCAAACTGTTTTTACGACGGTGAGGGGGAATGCAACTAAAATGGAACTTGTTAGCAGGACGATATGAAAGTAAACTCCATTCCATTTTTTCCCTCTCCCTCTCCTCCTTCCCAAGTACTTCATAATGATACAATAACTAACATTTCGTAATCCACTACGGAAATAAAAAAGTTCTAAACTCCATTTTAAAACTTATTCACACACCCCAAATTTCGAAATTAAATTCGAACCCTTTTTATTATTATTCACAAACCCTCTTGCAACGCCGTCAAGCTCGCCAAACATTTCGCAATCGATACAGAAGCGAAGGCCTATTTTATACCTCCTTTAATTGATAACCCCGCACTTATTCTTATTGCGATCTGTTAGACGACTTTAAGACTCTGACCATCTCCTTGCGGAAACGTCCAGCCGGCTTTTGCGTCGATCCACACAAACACTGGCAATGTCGGACGATGCCGTCAACGAGCCGTGGCTCCTGTTTTCTATTTTCTCTCGTAGAGAAGGCACTGACAACTGGAAAAACCACAGAAAACCCAGATTTTTCTTGCCATCCTAGCGGACAAGGATGGAAAAACAAGCGGGATTCCAACTACTGACCAATGCTGCTTAACTGTGTTCTAATGGGAACAGGTGAGTCATTTGGTCCATTGGCCACCGAGCTAAAATACAGAATTGCACTTTGTGCAATATACTTCCACTCTTCATAGATTGGATGCACCTAGTTTCCAATTAAAATATTTTTTTTTACAGAAGAGTTGTGCACACAAACCTCCCACGGTTTAAAACAAAAGTCCCAAAACGCTTTTTAAAAGGTCCAATTCTCAAGTAAAACACACAACAGCCACAGAAATGCACTAAGCATTCAATTAAGCAAACCTAAACACAATGTGCTTCACCATCTTTGATTTCCCCAGCGAGGAAAACTGCACTGGGCATTGCTCAACTTGCTAATGACTTTGGCACTGCCATAAGATGAGATCTCACATTGCCCTCCCTCTTTTTCCCTCCTCCATTATATACCCTTAAAATTCATCATTTAAATTTATTATAATGGCTGCAAAATTCACATCAACTGATAATATAATGAACCCTACTTTTATCTCCGACCTTTATTACCCCTACACCAAACTGTCGTTTCCTCTTTAGAATGCACTAAGTCTCACTTTATATGCCTCAAAATGACTCAAGATTGCATTTAGTCCTAAACCCATTGATATTCTTCCCAGATTTACACTAACTCATTCCTGTCTTCCTTTTCCTTCATTTTTTCCTTCATTTTTAAATTTTCTTTTTTTTACTTTTTTTACTTTTTACTTTTTTCTACAACTCGATCCATCATCATTAAAATTTATAAAGTCGAAGAATAAAATTGTCAAAATCTTGACAAATGTATGGTTTCCACTTTTCATTTCCAATTCAAATTCGAACATGGCTGACAATTAAGAACTTAATCCCTCACTAGTTCTTCAGCTCAGGCACCCGGCTCATTAACCAACTACTAATTACCTCATCATTTAATCGCGTACGGTTTCAAACCGTTCTATTTTGCACTTCATGACCACTAAATGCCCTCTGTTATGATGATGTAAATCTGCACTGCCTGAATTCAGTCGCAACTAATGGAGCGTGGAGCAAAGCTCAGCAGTCATCTTCAAGAACCAACAACTTGCAGGGACATTTCCTCGCCATGGCAGTGCAACGATTAATTTTTAAATTCATAAACACAAGACCTTTAGCCGGAACCCACTCTTTGTGCATTTTGCCGCTAGATGGAGTATCGCCAGAAAAACAAACACACCGAGTACTAGCTGTTATTGTTTATTTTCGCCAACAATGGCTAAACAGCTTATTCTCAATCACATTGTTGCGATTTTATTAGTGTTTTCTCTAATGTTGGAACATTCAGTGTTACCAAAATGTTGCTTATCACCAATCATTACATACACAACCGTTAACTTAATGAATTATGGCCGTGTGTTTGCTGCGTCAGTAAAATGTCATTCATCTTCAAATTATTATCACGTGACAAATGAAACATTGTCACCTGGGCAATTTATTACTGAAATGGCCTACTGTAGTTAAGTTAAGATCCTTATCGCTATTCCTTCTGGACTGATAACAAATCGTGTTAATTTTTACAAGTTCTCGACTAATACCGATACAGTAAAGACTCGATTATCCGAACAAATCTGTGTTACGAACAATCGACATTAACTACTAAACTTGGTCCATTTGCTATTTTTTTCAAATGCCAAAATCGTACATTTTTCTAAATAAATTCTGAAAATGACATGTCAACTACTCAACTTGATGTAATGACGCTTCGTCCAAACAATTGCCAATATACGGTTTCATCATAAAACAATTTCAAACAAACCGCAGTCGTATCCATTGACCGGTTTCGTAATTTCCTAAAACTTTAATGAAATCACCAAGCGGAACAATAGCTTCAAGTTTATTTGCTAAAAAAAACCTCTTTACATTACCCATTTAGACAGCACGTGAATGCAAAAGAGAAATTTGTTCAAACAAAGTCAAAATCGTCTTCAGAGCTCAAACATAACAAATAAAAAATACAAAATATTATATAACGTGTATAAAAAAAGAGAGATTATTCCTCCGACACAGAAAATATCTTTGAAAATTCATTGCCAACAGTCTGAATAAAATTTCCTCCACAACAAAGCGAAAGACTTTATACCCTGTAGAGTTCTTTACCCACTAGCAACCAATTTATATTAAATTTATTGACAAAATGTAATACATTCACATTTTCAATAAATCTCGCTTCCATTTATTTCCCCACACAAACCTGCAACACCGACCTCAGCAGTAAATCAAACGCCTTTTTTCTTGCCGCTAATTCAAATGAATCTCAATGTTATTTTTTCCTACAAGCAAACGCATATTCCCACTATACGTCCACGTGTGTAAATCTTCCTAACTGGCAATGAACCAAATTTCCTCTCTCACCAATCAAATCTGCAAAACATTACATTATTCCCTAGACAATAGGTTCATTGAATCGCCACATTAGCCCATTATTCAGACAGACCACAAGTTCACAGGTGAACAACTGACCCCATCGGTTTCGGTGTAAAGAGGAAACAAATCTAATCATCACGTCCAAGTGGACAAACAGTTAAAGTCTTTACAACTTGAAGATAACACCTACCCAACCCTCATCTCATTACACTTTACTGCCCTCAACCACAACAATGACTTACACCCACCCCTACATAATCATCAGGAGAAATAAAAGGCAGATTAAACGAGACCTGGACGTCCATCCTCTCCCGTTTCATTCATTTAATCAAAAGGTTCCGCCTTTTATCCGAAGCACAGGTGTGCTTACCCCTTACTCCACCTGACCCTAGTTAAAATTCAGCTCAGGTGCAAGGGAGTGGTTCATATATATTTAAAAAAGAAAAGAAAAATGATAAAATCCATTCTATAGTTCACTCACCCATGCAACAAAAGATGATGTCATTACACTTCTTTCTTCAGGCATCCCTCTCAATCAATATTTTACTGCTAATTCATTTGAATATTTTTTACAGCAATAAATAATGCACGTCTGAAGGTTCTTCTAAGTCGAGGTGATAATTGGTCGTTTTAATGAAACCGATAATTTAAAATGACTGCACAAAATAAGGAAGATGATTAATACCGCACATTGTTGTTGCTTTTTCATCATCATCTTCTTCTTCTTCTTCTTCTTCTTCTTCTTCTTCTCTTTTTTAAAATTCTGAATGTAATTGTTGTTAGTTTCCAAACTTTCAACATTTTATAAATTTGTTATCCTTTCACTATGAAACTTTAATAATGCTCTAAAAGCAAAAAAAAAAAATGAAAAATTTTTTTAAATAATTTTATAATAAAGTACCAATACGTATTCTTTTAAATCCATTTTTGAAGAAAAAAATATACTTTCCTAATTCAAACCAAATATAAACTTTTAATACAAACATTTCATATTTTTAAAAAAAAAAAAAAAAAAACTCACTAGGAAATGAATAAATAATCAAAACTGCCATACTTTAGTTGAGCACCATCGATTTTTGTATTGCAATTAAAACAACTGTCTATCCCAACATTCCTAATTTCCTTCTCTCTCCTTTGTTTACCATACGAAAATTTTCAATTATAAGTTGAATATTAAAAAAAAAATTGCACCAAATCGCCCAAAATTTTGGACTATCATAATTATCGCGCACTTCCGTTGCAGTTTTTTTTACCATTTTTCGCTTCACCCCCGCTAAAAAAAATTTAACTTCAAAAAAAAAAATCAGGTAAACTGCTGCAGCCATTTAAGTGACTTAAAAAAGAAACGCCGTTGAAAATATTCCAACGAAACTGCTTACCGCCTAATCCACAACAATTTCATCACACTTCACCTCTACCCCAATGCGTATAAAAATGCTAACAAATTATAAAACCCTCAACTCAACCAAAACTTTTGCATACTGCAACATGCAAATTGGCTCAACATGAAAACGCCATCGATGCAAGAGACCTGAGGGAATATCCAACGCAAACGATGAGATGCTTAATCGAGTGACAAATTAAAACTACTGCCTTCTTCCTCCTTCAGCTCCACAACCGAAATTCCATCAAACGAGATGACAAAAGCGAAACATCTTGAGGCAACTCTTCAACTCTCCAAACTTCAACCCAACCCAATCCAATCCCACCCCACTGTGAAAAATCCACGTTTCAATGTCTTCGACAAAGCACATACAAACGAGGCATTAAATATGATCGAGCCCCGTCATCTTTCAAAAACGCAGGTGAGGTTAAGTTGCCATGGCAACCATTGTGGGCGCGCCTCTCGGGGGTGGGTGGCCCTCAGTTGGAGCTTTCAAACGTGACTTGGATAAACACACGTGTTCTTGGCATTGGCCTCACCTTGACCACAATATTCAGCCGGCTTCATTAACAATCTTCAACTTTCTGCCGTCAAAGGATTTATTCTTTATCAATCGACCGCCAGGGGATCCAGGAAGGTGTCCGCTTCTTTTTCATCGCCGCCGAGCAGCTGTTTATCACAGTCCAAACAACAAATGAAAATTACACGCTAAAAACGAAACACGCTAAATAATTTATCAGCTCCATTCCATCAACAAATAAATGATGTTACTCTATCACACTCTTTTGGAGACCTCACACTCTAACATTCATATTTGTTATTTCGTCTAAATGAATGATTTATGTTTTATAAATTTTTATTTTTCTCTTCAGCCACGAATTAGAAGAATGCCGAAGAAATAATAAAAAATCGGCTCATTCGATTTAAATGTATCTTTTGATAATAAAAAATAAATTTTTTTCAATAACAATCTTGTATGTCTAACATTCCTAGAACTAGTCAGATTATTCATAAAAATTGGACTGGTTATGCCAGGGACCGGAAGCCCATAATAGGGGATGCCCCCTGGTGGAATGTTCTTTAAAAGTACAGTCGTGTTTAAAAAATATGGAACATCACCCTACATATGAAATACAAATAAATGATGTTATTTATGTCTTGTCCAATCAATGTACAGTCATGTTAAAAAAAATGGACCCTTACTCTAAGCTGGCAATTGAACTTGTGAGCAATTTCGTCTTTTGCCACTAGGTGAAACACCAAACATGTTGATGTGGTGATAATACATTATCACTTGTTGATGTCTGGTGTTTCATCTAGTGGCAAAACACGAAATTACTCACAAGTTCAATTGCCAGCTTGGAGTGAGGGTCCAGAGTAAGGGACACAACTGTGCATACATTGGACAAGCCATAAATAACATCATTTATTTGTTATTCATACAAGTAATATTTTGCTTCATATTTTGTAATGTAGACATTTCATTTAGATATTTATTCTTCAACCACAAGCTTCACAATACAAATGCTGATTATTAATATTTAAATAATATTCTTGGAATATATTCGGATTCCAATATCAATTTTAATCCTAAACAATCAACAATACGTTTCAATACGTTTCATTTAATTGGGATTTTGTGTATTTTTTAATGAAATTACGCAAAGTCCCTATTATTTTACGCTTCACATAATGCAACAATACATTTGGCGTTGCGTTACGTTTCACCTAATGCAACGTAGCGTAACGCTTCATGAAGTAACGTTGCGCCATACGCAATGTAAAGATACATTTCAAGTACCGTTACATTTTCCCTGGCGACACGTTTTACGTTGCATAACGTTTCACGCAATAAAACAATACGTTTTACATAGCAATACGTTCGACACGTTTTATATAGATACGTTTTCCGTAGTGCTATGCTGATACAAGTTATGTGTAACAATACCTTTCACATTTTATTCGTGACGTTGCGTTTAAGGTTCACTTGTGCTCACCCGACATGACTCAAAGCAAGCTGACCTTGATGTTGCATTGAACTTCACCCAAGTTGAAGTTCGACACAACGCAAAGAAACATGCTTGCAGCTACCCAAAGGTTCAAAGCACATTGAAATTTTAAACTGCAATATGTAGCAAAATATTTTAAAATACATTGGGTTTCCCGTTTCCCGAGACTGCATTTTGTAATACATTTTTGCGTGACAATCATTTTGCAAATGATAATACGCTTTGTAAAATCTATTATAAAATGCGATCCCAACTATTATTTGTCAAACATAAATGCATTTTCAAAACGCATTTTTTTCAATTGCATTATGAAATGCATTATTTAATGTACAGATAACATACTTAATTAAAAAGCTATGTATTGTAAAATATTTTTTTGAACCATGTGGGTATCAATAAGCAATCAGAATCTCGTCGATTCACGTGTAGGATGAACACTTCAACCTACCTTTAAACGCGACGTAACGTTACGTATAGTTTCAGGTGTTGCTGCAAAAAAAATAAACAGTTTCAGGTGTCACTCAGATGGAACGAGATCTAATCCAAATGAGTGACACCCCTGGTGTTTATTATCATTTATCAATGGTTTATAATTACTGAACAAAAGCAGAAGGATTAAAATCAATGTGGAATACCTTACTATATAAAGTCTAACTTTGTTTACTCGAAGCTTCTATTGATTTTGGCTTGATTGTTGAATCCATATCCTTTACATAATAAAACAAACAGAATATTTAAACTAAAAAGACAAATAAAAAAAGAACAAAAATACACAACAAACAAAATTTAAGAGTACAACTGGGAACTGCCAACAAGAAAAAAATTCAACACACTTTTTAACCAATTCAATTATTTTCTATTATTTTTTATTACTGACAAAATAATTCCAAATTTTTAATATTTCTACCAAAAAGGCGAACTGCTGATATGATGGAAATCGTTCCGAAACACCCCTAGAGAAAACTTTCTCAAATAAGTTTTTTTTATTTTTTTTTTATATTTTTTAATGCACTCGAAGAAAACGGACTGGTTAATTTAATTTCACAGATGTCGTTTTTTCAGTTCAATTTAACTGGCAACGACTCGACCAAAAATATGAAATTAAAAACGAATAAACTCTCCTATCCCCCACCATCCTTTGCCCTCACGTATTAAACTAAAATCAAATCATACCGGCGTAGAATCGATAAAAATTCATTTTGCATTCAATATTTCACCTTTAAAATGCAGAGAAAAAATAAATATTTCTTTTATTCGAATAAAACAACAAACACGAACCCATTTATTGATGTAATACTAGACATTAATTTGTCTCCACTGAGTGCAAACTTCATTTCATAGCGGATTAAATAACAACTCGAACCTTTTCATAATTACCTTTAATCCTTAATAAAAGCTGAAAATCACCAAGACAAAAATAACAAGGATTTAAAATCAAGTTAAAACAACAAAAAAATATCAAATTTCCAACTCGCTTGCCACGTCAAAACCACAACATTTTAAGAAAAATCGACAACAACAACACAAACAATCACTTCAAATCTAATTTAAAACTTTCCTGTCTGTCTAATCTAATCACCTTGAATTTCTTTACAGGTTTAATAACATACACTTATTAAAAAAAAAATGTGTAAAAAATGTTTATGTTTACTAATTATACACATTAAACCAATATAATAGCACACTATACATCCAGTGACAGGTCACCACTTTACTTCCTCCATTATCTCTACCATTCATAATATTGTTTTGGGGTTGTGAACAAATGACAACATATTACCTTTACTGAATATTTATAATAAAAAAAAACTAACTTTTGAGCAAATGAATTTCCTTCTTGTCTAATGAAATATTTAAATTGCCACTAATTTACAGTGATGACAATTTTTTCCAAAGTTGGGATGTGGTGTGGATGTGGAGAGAAAAATCCATTTAATAATTAAACCAGCGACATTTAAATGACCCAAGAACTTTCCACTTTCATTTTTTCCCTCCACAGAAATAACTTTTCAAAAATGACAACAATTTGCATTCACTCTAACATACGAATAAATAAATACTGCCACACAGAAAATGTTATTTTTGATAGGAGATCCATTTGAACATTTATTTATAGGTCTATTTTGATTCTCTTTGTTTCTTCTAAGTCAGCACAAACCATCAGGGGCCACTGCAAAACAAAAGCCTAAACCTTAACAGCCCCAAATCCAAACAAAAAAAAAATAAGAAAAAAAAGTTATCATTTTTTCCAATAAACCATAAAATTTCGGATTTTATTGTCAAATAAATGTCAAAAATGCTAAAAAAAAAAATAAAAAATAAAAAAATAATATTAAAAAAAATAAAAATAAATAAAATAAAAATAAATTCAACTGATTTCCCACATATATAAATCCATCTAAACTCTTATATTCCACATCCTGTTCCCATGGAAACCCACAATGTCAATTGAATATCCCACCCCATCTGTTTCTCCAAACTGGTGTGACTCAATTCATTTCCATCTGGTTGTCCACACACAAATAAAATACTTTGTCAATTTTCTCATCACTCCCCACAACACAAAAACAAACCCTTGGGACCCCCATCAAACAAGATCTAGTTCCTCCTCTTCATCTTTTTTCTCCACCACCACCCTATCACTTTCTTTCAGCTACTCCACTTTTTCTCCCTAGTCCACACCTCCTAACCCTTCCAAGATCCAACTCACCACTACAAACAACAAAGTGGTGCAGATCAAATATTTAAAAAGTCGACAAAAAAATCATAAAAACCCATCCCAAGACCAGATGTTCAACCTAGAATTAATAATGAGTCAAGTTGATCATTTTTTGCCCCAAATAAATAAAAATATTCAAAGAAAAGCTAAAGAAATCCAAAAGAAACTACAACTTTTGAATTTCCTTGGCATTTCCAGCTAATGCGATTTCAATGACCTCAAAAAACATTTTTCCTTTTTACACAAACTTCTATGATTTACTTACCCAAATTGCTGGCATGTGTAATGATAGGTACAAATCCAATCAGTCCAATAATCCACTGGAACAAGAATGTCATGAACCGCATAGTACCTATTTGGTGAAATTTGTCCTCGCGGCAACACGGGTCAATCATAAGTCTAACGACACAACCTCATAAAGTGCAATTGCGCTAAGAGATTCCCTGTACAGCATAGGATGGAACCATGAGGCAACTCCATCGCCTACACAACCTTGAATGAGCCATACCCAGTCCAATATTAGTTACTCAGACTAGCACTAGAGGACTTCGTCAATAAGAAACACAAGTTATCCACAAGTGTCAGAATTGCATGTCAAAAATAAATTTTAAAAAAATATAAACAAAAACCTTGAAAAAAAAATGTTTAAAACTGAAAAGCGGCAATTTTTTAAAAAAAATATCCAATAAAACATCGATAAAAGCTTAGGAAAAACGAAATAAAATCAACTTTCATCAAAATCAGATTTAAAAAAAAAAAATTTTTTTAGAATAAATTTCAAATTAAATTTAAAGGATCATCCACATTTTTGCCATGGACATAAAACTTCACTCCAGGACGAATCGAGGAATCCATTTTGCATCGTAAAGAATATCTTTGTTTGATTCCTCACGACGTTTTATACGAAACTAAACAACAAAGAGAAAATACCTCAAAAAGGTCGAATAGAACGCGGGATGCCCATTCAACGTGGGTCTAAATTAACCAAAACGACTAAATTCAATAACTAAATTGAACAAAACGACTAAATTCAATAACTAAATTGAACAAAACGACTAAAATAAATGTCTAAATTGATCAAAAAATAGCTATTAGAGCATGTCCACATGCTTCAAAAATATATTCTACAATACACTGCTTTTCAATTAACCCTCCCCGCTCCAACCTGGGGTCAATTTTGACCTCCAAGAGTGTTTTTACTTTTTTTTTCAAAAACTATCAGGATTTTCTTTCTAAAATTTCATGTATTTTCAGTTAACATCATAACAAACAATAAAAAAAAACTAAAGTAATTAAAAATTCCAAAAAAAACTTTTCCAAAATTCCTTTTTGTCCCTCTTTCGACAAATACCGAATTGATTAAATTTCTGCATAAACATGAAATACTCAGAGAATAAAATCATTTTCACAAATTTTTGCAGTGCATTCAATAATGCATTTCATAATTCAATTGAAAAAATACATTTTGAAAATGCATTCATATTTGATAAATAATAATATTGGGAATGTATAATCATTTGCAAACCATGTATTTGACTATGTATTTTTGAAGCATATGGGTGTAAAACACAAGGTCGAAAAGCTTAAATTCATCACCGTCAAAATGGCTGGGTCAAATTTGTGAGTTTAATCAAGACCTTTCAATAAGCCATCACACTTTCTCCCCCTTTTCCAAACCATAAATTAATCTCCATTAGGACCACAGGTGTGCAGAAGAGCCATCTGGTTCTTCCTCCCCTCGAGACTCCCAGGTGTATTGTCAGTTTCACCTGAAGAGAACCGTTGTGAATTTTGCCCCATTAACTTGCATCACGGAACTGTCAGCCAGACAGACGGAGATAGTGAAATGGGAATTCATTTTGGAGGAAATGCAAACTGCACATCAGGCCAAATGTCGTCGAAATTGACACCGAAAAGGAAATCGGATTCCACTACAGTAGAAAAATAGAAGCAGGCGCGGGCGAGAAAAGCAACAAATTGAAATAACAATTTAATTATAGAAACTATGAGGGGATTGAGTGGGATGGCGAGAGCGAGTTTATTTACAAATGGTTTGCACGTTTCAAATTTGAAATGGAAATTACGATTCTAATTACCAATCTTAATCAATTCTTGGTGAACGAGTCAACAAATTAATCGCACTGATTAATTATGCACACTCCAGTGATTACTTAAGTCATTAAAATAGAAACTTTTAAATAGGAAAAGTCAGGAAATCCGAATAAAGGAGATGACCCCTCAAATTGCTTTCTTCTCACAATCACACATCCATTTCAGGGAATATCAAATCAGTCGAAATTTCTGACAATGTTAAAAATAAAACTTGTCCAAATCACCAAACTTTTCTCGCGATTTTCAACGATTTATCAAATAATCTCGATATTTTCATCGATTTATCAAATAATCTCGATATTTTCAACGATTTATCAAATAATCTCGATATTTTCAACGATTTATAAAATAATTTCGATACTTTCAATGATTTATCACATAATCTCAATACTTTCAACGATTTATCAATTATATATCTCGATATTTACAACAATTTGGCGAAATTTTTAATAATTTCTTGATATTTTCTCCAATTCCTTCGTTTATTCAAATATTTCTCGATAATTTTCAGAAAAACTTAAATTCAACTGAAACATTTTAATTAATTGGACCAAAATGAAATCAAAAAGAAAGCAAAAACAAGCCCAATGCTGCTCTAGCCTTATCCAATTATCCCTAAACGAGAAATAATGCCCCGATAACCAATAACAAAACAAAACAAATCTGTTGAATTGCATTTCCAAGTATTAATCTTTTTTTCCCCCCATAAACACTCGCACATCTTTCATTTTTCCTTTGGTGGTGGTGTGTTCTAATTTTTGAAAACAAAAAAACTTTGAGAAAAAAAAATTAAAACTCGTAAAAGCCATTTCGTCGGTGTGTCAGCATTTTTACGAGTACAGAATCATGATCGTGAAACTGTCTGAGTGAGACCTCCTGTCATGTTGCAAGGAGAGAATTTATTAGATCTTCAACGTATGCTCACCTGTGATAAATACGCAACACTGAACACTAATATTTGCTTTCATCTACCAGTCAACACCATCTATCGTTCTTATTTTAAAACATTATTCTCTAACGTCCCATCTCATCCCAACACAAATACACATTACAACTTTAAAAAGTACTTACGGGTTTTGTAGCTATATTCTAAACCGCACTGTCGAGCCGAGTGGGTGTTAAACAATGGTTAGGCCTACGACGACATCACTAGTTCTGTAAAATAAAAATAAATCAGAAATTAGATAGTAAAAAGTTTTACTACTATTACTTACTCAGAGTTTACTTACTGTACCTTTGGCTGCAAAAAGTCATTCACTTCGAATTCGTCTTTGAATTTCTAAGGCCTCAGCAGATCACTCAGCGAAGCGTCGTATTTGCCGCCATGTTCGTAGAGGTGGAACGACATCGCCATCTATTGGTAAAACCTAAAAGGTAAAAATTGACACTTGAATAACGTCATTGCACTTTTACGTAGAAAATTCTGAAATCTGTCATGCTGTGTTCTTTGTGATACACATTGAGAGAAATAAAAAATTATTTTAAAAAAAAAATAAAAAAAATAGCATATTCTTTTCTATCAGAAGCACTAATTACAGATCTATCACAATTTATTTTTAAAAAAAGAAAGAAAAAAAAACTTGGCATTCTTCCTGCATATTATACAACCTTGCACTCTCCCGACTACGCCACTGACAATGCCGCTTATAACTGCTTAACTTCTGCGTTCAGATAAGAACAATCAATCAGCATATTAGACACTTCTATCCATTCATCATTCTAAAACACAACATTGATGTAACTTGGACATCCAAAAGCTGTCTCTAACATAACGATTTTTCATTCTGACTGAACTTTCTTCTTGCGAAAGTCAGTAACAAGTGACAGCCACCAAGGTAATATAAATTAAACTTTTCATCATTCCAAACTATACCTTGTACCACTTGTTAGTCCAGCAATGTGGTTACAATCCATTTCACACGTTTTTCTTTTTGGCAAAACTTCAATGATGGCTGTCCCTTTTATTTCGTGTAGAAAAAAATGGAATCTGACGAAATTGAGTGGATCTTTGCTATTGCAAAGATATACTTTTTGAAAATTACATGGTTACTTGTTTTGACTATGTTCCCAGTTTGCCGCCTATGGGTCGCCACGGCCTTGGATGGCTGTGAGCCAAGAACTCGAGTACAGTCTGTTATTCTGTGGTACCGTCCTGTGGCTACCCGCTCATATCGCTGCATTGTGGGAAGGCGTCACTAATGGCCGCTACATTTTGAAAAACATCAGCGTCGTCACAAAGGCCGCCGTAATATAAAATTTTGAGAGGTTCGTGTTGTATATAGTAAAACATTTCAATCATTAAAGATGCAATAAGTATTTTGTTCATCTTTTTCTGATAATTTATCTTTGTACAATTTAATTTCTAATTCAGATTTGTCAAATTTCAAACCATAACTAAATTTTCTTTTGTTAGTTCAAATTTCCGATCAGAATACGAAATAAAAAATTGAAAAAGTAGTTTATTCAATTATTTACTTATTGATTTATTTATTTACAGATTAAATTTATGTTACGCATCGAACGGGGCGCATAAACTGAAACGAAAATGAAAATCAGCACCATCACCGACGAATTGAGATTTTCTACCACGGGTGAAGTGATTGAGCTCGTAGAGTGCAAAGTTAAAGGTACACTTTTGTTTTACGTTTATATGACGTTACCGCTAAGTGAAACGTCTTACCTATATACGTACTGGCGCCGACCAATCAGGATCGAGCGCATAGATATATAAAGTATTTATTATTTTGTATCAACAATCATCTGCATTGATACCTGTCGTGTTAAAAACTACTCTTCTGCGGCGCATAAGTTAAGATTTGGAACCGGACAACGATCGAGAAAGTTAAAACGTTTTTGACGAAGATCGAAAATCTACGAAGCAAACAAAAGTTATGACGACTGGAAGAGAAAGTTGGGTGAAAATCGAAAGATTGGGAAAAGATAACTTCGATTCATGGAAAATCCACATGGAAGAAGAAACAGCCACGTTAATAAAACGAATAATTCTACACAAAATGGCCGAAGGTGAAAACGTAGGAGGCCACTTAAAAGGATTTTTCGACGCAGCCGGCAAATTGGACGAAATGGGCGTAACAATTCATCCTACTGTCGAAACAATGTTGTTGCTGTATAGTTTGCCGACGTCCTACGACATATTCCGATCGAAAGCCGTGACGAATTTCCAAAACCGGAAGCGCTGAAAATCAAAATCATCGAAGAATCGGACGCACACGGAAAAGGAATGGAAAACGACCCCGACGCAAAGAAAACGTTTGAGGAAAGACATCAAAGTCAAGCGCCAAAGAAAAACGATGACGAAAAATCGAACTGTTGGAATAAAAACAAGAAAAAAAGTGCGTCAAGAGCTGAAATTGCTTCAAAAGCCGAAAGTATGTCAAAAGCCGAAACTGCGTCAATAGCCGAAAGTATGTCAAAAGCCAAACATGAGTTTAATGTTCTCCGTGTTCTCCAACCTGAAGAGTTCAGCAAAACTAATGTATGGGCCTAATCTTCTTGACCAGGCCCATAAATAATCACAACCTACTCGGTTTCAAGCTTGACATAAGAGTAATTTATTCGTCGCTGTAACAATCAACACCAATTTACAATAAAAGAGTATCAAATGCATGCACTTTTCATTAGTATCAGAACATAACACTACTCCCCAGAATTGTGAATTTCTAAACTAACCTATACAAATGCACAAATCAAATAATTTCTACATCTAGCGGGTCCCAAAATTAGTTGGCACAGAAATCACCCAAAAAAACGTAAGTATTTACATTAACATCATTTGACCAAAATTCATCATTTCTTTTTCCTTCTTTTCTTCACTGGCATCGTCACCAACACTTTCGGGTCTCGGAATCCAAAGGTTTTTGGATTTCTGCAATGATGATAATGACGTGAGTTGAAGCTTTGAAACCAAATCAAAAAATATATCTTCAAAATCTTTCAAAATTCAACACCATTTTTCGGTGGAACTTGTGTTCGAACTGTCCAAACCAAGTTCCATTATTGGCAAACTTTTCTGTGGCAAAACGACTTTGGTAAAAGAAATTGGCGGAGGAGTAGCTTCATCGTAAAGTCACAGCATTTTAAACAACACATTTAATCTGCTTTGTAAACTGTTTCGAACTTAAAAATGGCGGCCGATTTAGTCTGTTTTTAGTCTTTATAACTTATAACTAACAATAAATAATTTAAAACTTCTTACATTTTTCAAGGGCAAGTACTATGTGATGTGTTGTAGCGACAATTTGAAAATGTTCCTAAGTAATCCTGGAACGTTTTTGCCGCCAAGAAAATCGAACAAAGCTCCCGAAGTCTTAGCTCTGGAAAAAAGTTCACAAATTTCAAAAAACCAAATGGAATTCGTGGGATTCTGTACCGTTACTTACTTGCACAGTTTCAAAACGTAAGTCCCCGTCGACCTAACCGGATAAACGTTTTTAATTTCCATTCCGTTTGCTAGATTTGAATCACTGATGAGAGGAACTGCCTTGTCTGATGTTGTGTACAATGCAAAAGTGTATTTCATGGTTTCTGAGGCGGAAAGAAGAAGGTAAATAATGTGTAATGTAGAAAAATATATCACAACAGTACCGGTACTTTTAAATAAGTTTTTGGTTTGGTTATAAAGGAGACCCGATCTTTACATTCATTTGAAGTTGCCACCAGATCCAGAACCTGTGGATTTTTTGGATTTAATATATAGCCCCGGATCCACGCAAATTTAAATTATTCACACATTTCTTTCTTTATTTATTTTTTTGCGATCTCAAATCCGCGCGTTACTAAATCCGCGCAGATTTAAAAAACGAGACAAGACGCACAGCACAGCAAATTGATTTTTATAGTCCAGGAAAATCAACATCTTTTCAAATTATGGGCATATTTGTTCGGCACATCCTCGACGACATCCGCGATGCAACACACGATGGCGATATCCGATCTGGGCTTAATTATCCAATCTTGTAATTGTGAAAGAACTCGTGCTGTTTTAGCCACGTCTATCTTTGCCTACCCTTTCTGCACTTTGCGCTGATAGTTTCTTCTTGAATGCAAGAAGAAAGATCAGCACAAGGTGCAGAAATGTTAGGCATTGCTCGTTCCGTGCATTTCACAAGTTCTGCGTCGCGAAAAATGATTTCAGTTGATTCTTGGGCAACTACGGAGTGACGGAAATCCCACAACCGTCCCAAATGTCTGCCTCAACAATGAGCTCAACATTTAACACGTTCGGAATAATAAACGCATCGTCTAGTTCACAAACTGCTTCTTTAGGTCTTTTCATTGCTCAAAATGACTGATTGCACTCTTTCTTTCAATTACATTGAATAACGAAATATTTGGGCCGCTATTCCACGCGCGACATGGGTTGGCGCGACGTCGCGATCGTGGATACGTCCAACATTCGATGTAGCGATGTCGCGCCAACCCATGTGTGTAACATGCGTAAGCGCGACGTATGTATTGGTTGGCGCGACATTTGCTGAATGAATCGTCACATCAGCGACCCCGGCCACCTCCGCGATCTCCGCCCGACTCTTCCTATCCCCAGCCGCGTGACTCGCCATATAAATCGCCGCCGCCGCGATCGACACAGGACTCCTACCGGACACTATCTCCAACTCGACCGCCTTTCTCGCAATATCCGTCGCAGTACGCTGCGTCGAGTGCGTCAAACCCAAATACCACGCATATCAGCAAGAGCGACGTCGCACCTATGAATTTTTGCCGGCAGCAGCAAGATTGGTTGGCGCGAATTCGTATGTCGCGCCAACCCATGTCGCGCGTGGTACGTAACACCAAATATTTCCATAGCAAAACCGTTTTCGGGAGCGTAATATGATTTAGATTTGCCAACTCCAAAATGGTGAAACGTGTGTCGTTACGGACCGATTTGAGAACCAATGAACGGATTTAGTAACGCGCGGATTTAGAATCGCGCGGGTTTAATCATTTCACATTTCATTCGGGGCACCAATACCCGAAAGGTTTACCAAGAATGACAATTCCAATACCAGGCGTAAATGTTCAAACTATGTAAAAAACCTTGAATAAAACCAATCTGTTCAGTTTTGCACCAAACACAAAAAAATGCATTTTTGCAATAAGACTCTTGTTACGATGATGACGCAGCAAGAAAATTGAAATAAATTGCAAATTATTTTACGAAGTTGCCAATTTTCTCATTAGACGCAGGGAATTGTGGGAAGCAGATAGTTATGCGCACAAACACTAGACTCAACAATAAACAATACAAACCTGAATCGATCCAAGATGACTGCTCATTTGGCCAAGCATAGAAGCAAGAAAAGAATCAGCAAATCCACATTATTTATATTCTATGTGATCCTCTACTTCGATAAATTCAAAATAGGAGCGTGCAATTCGTGCATCGTCAAAAGAATTCGCAAAAAGTCTTACCAGTACTTCTTGTGTATGAGGATGGGAGTGGGGCACCAGCATGCCCAAAAAACACAAGTGCACTACAAGTATATCCTAGGAACAGGCCTATAAAATTGTGAATGTAAAAATGATTTTTTTTAATTACGACAAAGGACAAGGGGCGCCTGATTTTTTTAAGCCCAGGGCGCTGAAAAGTGTTGAGACGGCCCTGGTGCTAATGCTATCCAACACATCAGCAGAAAACGGTTTGGAAACAAAAACATAAAAAAAAATACCATTAATAGCACAAAAATCAAGAAGGCTGACATTCACTCAAAGAATGTACAGATTTCATTTAAAAATCATTAAAATAATTGTATTAACGGATTTGCTGTGATTTGAATCTCAACCAGATTTGCCTCGAAATTTGCTGGAGTTGCAGCTGATTTGCTAAATTTGGAAAGACTAGATACGAGATTTGGTGGGATTTGCAGCTGATTTACTGATTTCTGGCTTGTCGCTTCTCTGGCTAAAAATACCCAATAGTAACTGCTGCCATCTAGTGGTGGAGTTATGTAACTATTTCCAACACCAATCTATTAAAAGGTATACAGTCGAACCACGTTATAAATGACCACGATATAACGAATTTTTTGGAATAACAAATACTTAAAAATGGATTGGTTGGTTGGTCAGTAGGCTAAAAAAATATGACATAACGAACTTTCGTTATAACAAATTTTTCGATTTTTCTCTTTCCTTGCGATTCGTTATAACTTGCCTCGACTGTAATACATTTATTTGTGCTAAATCAAACATAATTTGTACAATTTTAAATTGTACTTTACCATACGTATATATTTTTTTCAGAAAGTGTTGCAATAAATTATAATGCACTAAACTAAACAAATTTACTTTTAAAAGGAATTAAATTAAGAGCCAGCAGGCAACAACAACAACAAGACAAAATAAAACTAAAACTGAACGTTTTTGCTTGCCCCAACAAGTTTACACAGTTGTCAAATTAAAATGTTTGAACAAACAAAAAGGAAATGGTTGTATTTTCCATACTCTTGTCAATTTCTTCCTCGCCCCAGGATCTAGTGCCCTCTAGTGGGAATTGTGCGTCTCGCGTGTTCTCGTTTGCTCATTGGTGGAGCAGCGGGACCAATAAAAGGATCAGACGCGGCACACGCGCCAATCTGCCTGGGGCCCCGTTTCGAGAAATTAAATTTTAAATTCAAACAAGAGAGTGAAGAAACTCAAAACTCCGACTTGACGCCAACTGAACGCTTGGCCACGCGAGCGCATCTGCCGTTGGCATTTTTCTGCATAACTTGAGTTTATTATGAGATTATACTCTCAGAGACGAACAGTGTGAAAAAATTGGCGTATGAAATATATACATTGTTGAATTTGCACTCAAAAATGCTAGCTTTAAAGTGGCCTTCCATTGACAAATTAAATATTAACGATAACTGCATGACTTTACGAAGCCCTATTCAGGTAGATTTTTTTTCCTGTAAGAGACCTTTCTGAAGGTGGTTTTGGTTGTATTAGACAGGTTGTCACTAAATGGAGGTCGTTTAAGCATTACCTCCTTGAATACAATTTTTGCATGGAAAGCCAAAATAGCTTGATCTGGCTCTGCACAGCATCATGCTGCAGCTAGCATGATCTCCACCAAACCAACCGAACCAACATTTTAGTCAACCGGTCGATTGATCTGCATTTAGCATCGTGCTGGAGCTAACTCACTTTTGTAATACAGTGAGTTCCCTACACGAACATTCGAGTTACAAACTTTCAGACATACGAACTTCAAATTTCGCAGCAGCACGTACACTATAGTGCGTGTCTAGCAATGTTTGCTTGCTGTTGTACTTTTCAAAGTACGATTAAAAATTTTGTTGTACCTTTATTAATTTCTAATTTAAAGAAAAAAGATTTAAAATGTTTTCTTTAACCCTCCATGGTACATCAGCACACCTACATTTGGGTGCAGCCATGAACAAATGATAACATGGACAAGTATCCACATGTTCGTTCAGATTTTTTTGCCACCGATGGCGCCACATAATATATAGCCGCACTGTATTCTGGGATAACAACAGGTAACAAATATGCTTAGTTGGCAAGCAATGTGTGACACATTGCATAGAACAACGAATCAATAGGAAATAACACCCGGATACGTGTCCATGTTATCACTGGTTCATGGTGCAGCTATCTTCTTAAGCAGGAAAACTTTTTTTTGGTTTGCTATATTTTGCTGAAAATTTCTGACAAGTGAGTTTGTTTGAACAATGATAAAGTTTGTTTGTAAAAAAAATTGGGGTGTTTTGTGCATTACTCATTTATTCATTTAACATTGAATCAACTTTGGTGTGAATACAACATTATCTGGGAGAATATTTGAACTCTGTTCAGTTGGATCTGATCGGGTGGATCTAGATCTGTTGGTGTGAAGGTGGTATGAGTTGGCTTCTCCTGATTTTACAAAAGCGCTTCTACTTAGCACTTTCTTTAGTACTTTCAAGTTTTACCAGCAGATGGCGTGGCATATGTGGTCACATGATTTGTCAAATGTTGCCAAAACACCAGCGCCACGTTTGACAATTTCCTAAAATGCACTAAAGCACTTTTGCATATGTCCTTCCAGATTTTATTTTTATGCACCCAAATAGGTATACAATACATTGAGTGGACCAAAGTGTCGTGTTCATACCTTCCACACCTGAGGATTAATTAAGATTAACAATTTTTTCCACCTTGTACACCATTGCTGGATTTACAAACAGTTCAACTTGCTAACGCTTTCTCGGAACAGAATTCGTTCGTCGTATGTTAGGGACTTACTGTATAGCTTTATAACTCAAAAGTTCTAACTTGTAAATATGTACACAAATTTATAAACTTCCTTATCCTTTTAAGAATTTATACTACAGTTATAAGATTTTAACTTGACTTTTTATGACCAACAAGTACCCTTTCGCAAACTCTCTATTATCCCTTGTAAAGCCTGGTTCACACTTGCGGATACGCTGCAGAATTGTTGCATCCGGGGTTTCCTGCAATGAGCTGTGATTAGCTGCGGAAAAAAAATCGCGCAGAAAAATAGAAATATTTCCTATTTTTCTGTCCAATTTTTTTCTGCAGCCAATCACAGCAAACCCCAGCTGCAACAGCTTTTCATTTTTTGGCCTGTTTATAAGCTTAGTGTAGTCTTGTAACTAAATGGCGATTAAAAGTTCCTTCATTTTCACTCAACCAACATATTGTGGTCCACTTATTTGAACACAATTGTGCATTTTACTCAAATTTTAAGAGGCAGAGGCTTCACCTAAAAGCATTACGACTATTGGCAATCTAACTTTTGTGGCAACCATTTTGAATTTGGTTGCAAAAGCCAAAAGCCAGCATAAAGCACTTCGAAAACAACTCCAGACGTGGTTTTTGTTTTTGTGGTTCTTGGTCATGGTTTTTGGCTGTTTTTGATGTCCATTCTGTTCATAGAAACTCCACATAAAGGGTAAAAACAAACTTTGAACACACCTAATGTTTGTGTGTGACAATTTAACATTTAAATGATGTCACAGAATCATCTAACCCATGACGTCGAGGTGATTCTTACATCATTTAAATGCCAAGTTGCTACAAAAGCATTGTATCCATCATCTCTGGTCACTAGTGGATACAACTCATTCTGCAGGGAAGATTTTTATGACCACAGCTGTACACCAGCAAAATATACATGTAAAGTTTAACATAATTGAGGTTTTCAAAACTAATCGCTTACTGGTAGTGCAGTAATGGCGGCCATTCCAAAAGCAACCAACGCCATCTAGCGACAAGACGTACAATTATTGACTGTAAAAACATATGCTTGAGCGTCGACTATTCTGTAAACAGACCACTTACGACAACCGTTTGTCTGATAAAATAGCTGTATGGTGCCCTTTTAAAGTGTTGAAAATTTATTACATAGCATAATAAAGCAATAAAACGATCGTAAAAATATTAGTAACATTTTTCAGAGAACTTTAATTTCGTTTAACCTTCCTAATATGTAATATTTAATAATTAAAGATTACCACCTGTACAGCTGTCCTAACATTTGCACTGAACTAAACCGTTTTGCTTTCTACATACAGACCAGTGCGCAATCTGGTCTCAAGCTTGAAGAGCTGAATATTTATGCACAAAACTATAAATTATTGATACACTGTTGGCAATTTCTCTCCTTCTCAGGCATAAACGTCCTTAAATCCGTATTACAAATTCAATTCGAGTAAAATAAATAAATAAATAATATTTTCTTTGAATGCTTTTTAGACATATTCGCACGAAAACTCCATACCATCCATTTGTGTGTTGATAAATAGGTGCATTCAAAGTTTTTGTTTCTGTGGTATTTATTGTTTTATAAACAGCAAAAACAGAAGGCACCCACACGAAAAAGTCATATATTGCAGATATATATTCAACTTATAGTCCACATAAATGGCAGTATGTTTTATTTACAATATATAACCAATATATTTAAAATAAATTATAACTTAGATATATTTTACATCACATATATGTCCATTGGGAGAATGTATTCTTGATGTATTGTGTGTATATTGTGCGATACAAACTTGTATTATAAATACATTTTAAACATATATAATAAATTCATTAGGTACTTTTTGTGTGGGCAAAAACTTGCTGAACTGTGAATGTGTTCGTTTCTGGGCCTGTTTGTAGTGTAGTTTTAGGGTCTTGCAAGAAAATTTCAACTAATTTCAACTAATTTCAATTAAGTAACGAATTGTGGCTCACTTGTTTGAGCAAAATTATGCCTTTACTCACGTTTCAGAAGAATGCAGCATGACGATTGGAAAGTTTCGTGGCAGCCATTTTGAATTTGATTGTAAAAACAAAAAACCCGACATAAACCACTTCAAAACAAACTCCGGCGTTGTTTTTGTTTTTGCAGTTTTTAATGAAGGTTTTTGGCTGTTTTTAGTGTCCATTCTGTTCATAAAAACTCTACAAACAGTAAAAACACAAACTTAGAATGCACCCACTGTTTCCTGGTTACTTTTTGACTGCATAACAATGTTGTATTTGTGTTTACAATTATATTTTAGTGCGGTAATATTCAAAAAAGTTTAAAAAGTCATCCAAAAAAAACAAAAGAGCTTAAAAACGATAAGGAACTCTTTTGTTTATGTTTATAACATACGAAATAATTAATAGTTGGGGTCTCTTTACTGCTTTCTTCTTCTCCCATCATAAAATCACACATATTCTCTCTCTCGACTACACACTACTTTCAAGTTTATTTATCGAATTGCTCGAAATTTTGACTTGTCCTGCTGCTATCTTATCAAGTGGTTGTTGAGTGTTAAGTCGAGCGCGGTGATTCATTGAGCTCATTAGCACACTGGCGCCCTCTTTCGTCACAACAGATAAGCGTTGCAAAAAGACGACACCCACTAATGAAAAGACCAATACGAGGGTGAGAGTTTTATCGCTAGACAACGCCTTGGCACACTCCAGATGAGACGCAATTGTAATTTTAAAGAAAAAAGAAAAGAAAAAGAAAAAAAAAGGAGCGAGTGGTTTGTTATCCCATTAAAGCACGAGGCAATTATGAATGAAAAGAAGGGCGCGTGCGCACAATGGCACAAATTCCTTTCACTTGTTTACATTTAGATTAAGTTTGAAGTCAAAATTTCCCAATATTACCTGATGAGGTGTCTATTCAAGGCGAGAAATGAAGACAAAAAAAACGCGAAGGAATTTCCTCGTGCGGAATAATAGTTGATGATACGATTCAAAAGTGAATGGAGAGCAGAAATTTTTTTTTCTTTTTCTTTTAATTACTCGTGCACAAAGATAAGTGATATTGAGATGACGAAGCTTAAGTTTTAACTCCAAAGATGATTTTTCACTTTTTACCTCTTCTCCTTTGTTCTTTATACATTCTTTTTTTAAATGCTGACTCCTCTTTTAGCCTTAACAGGTCTAGATTTCATCTTTTCGCCCGCGCCATTATGCAAGCACAAATGCACAATTTTGTCGTTATGCCAGGCACAAATCCCAAAGTCATCACTAAAAATTACACACTTTAAAATGGATAAAATTATTTTTTCCAAAACATTGCACGCAAATATCCTCGATTTCAAATATTAGAGAAAAGAAAATAATAAGAAAAAGAAGACAAAAGGAAAAAAAAAATATATAATAATGCAAAGTTTATATTTAATGATAAAAAGCGTTGCAAAACTTGCCCTTTCAAGATTAATATTTTCTGAAAAGTGGGAGCACTTAATAAAAATGACATCACCACTTTGTACTCATGAGTTGTTGACTTAGTCGAGGTACTTAACGACACCTGTGGAGGAAAAGTGTAAGCGACAAACTTGGATAGAGCCAACTTGATTTAAAGTTTTCAATTAAGCTCTGAAAGCAGCCATCTAACAAATCGCTGCCCTTTTCTCACACTTTTCTCTTTACAAACTCCTAAAACTGCTCACCGTTAACTATTATGCGTCTCAAACACCACCCCTCCACCCTCTTTTTAACTAAATTGGCTGTAAAAAGAAACATGAACGACAGGAAAAGAAAAAAAAAACCTAATTCACTCACAAACCGTTCATCTAATTCAAACTGTCTTGTAAGAAGTGAGAAATAAAAAAAAAAAATTTCCCCCTTCCCCCCACACCTCCACCACTTCCTCCTCCCTCCTCCAAATCATTAAGTAAAAATTTCTAATTAACAAATGTCAATTACATCGAAAGTTAAGTATAGAACTCACATTTCACAAACACAGCAAAAAGTAAATAATATTTATTCATTTCAACAAATTTAATTTTTTTCCAATAATTTGGACCAATTTAACAAGTTGAATAATAAATGATCAATCCAGACAAGTTTTACTCATTAAAAATGACAGATTTCGTCAAATTTCTTTTCAATTTTCCCAAAAAAAAACTGCTGAATTCTTAAAGCATGGTAAACACAGCATATAGTTTGTTTTTAAATATTTGATGTTTTGAATAAAATTATAATGGCTTTTTGATCCCACGTGTATATGAAAAAAAATCACGGAAGTGCTTCACAATTTTTAAGTGAATGTAATTAGACAAGCCATAAGTAACATCATTTATTTGTTGTTGTATAATTACTAGTGAGAACCCGTGTGTGCCGCACTGTCATCAAATTGTTGGTTGGATAGACGTTGTTGGTGTTTTTCTGAATCAAGTTGTTTAGGATTTTTCTTCAAACGTCTTTGCTTCTGCTTTTCGCCGTTGACTTTACATTTCTCCTTCTTTAATTCAGCCGGCTGCTGCCCGTTTTTGTTTTTGCCTTTCAGCGTTCGCATTCCGCTACTCCTGCTGTTCAGAAATTGAACCGCATTTTTTAGCCTCAAAACTGCATTTTTCATCCTCAAAACTGCATTTTTCATCCTCAAAACTGCATTTTTCAGCCTCAAAACTGCATTTTTCAGCCTCAAAACTGCATTTTTCAGCCTCAAAACTGCATTTTTCAGTCATAAAACCACATTTTCAGCCCATAAACGATATTTTGCAGCCTAAAAATGTCATTTTTCAGACCAAAAAATGTGAAAATGGCAAACAGCTTCTTTCATTTCTTCCACCATCTATATTGGTGGTTTTCCTTAACACTTAATGTTTTATCAACGTCCAGACGAATAAACAATGAAGAGCAAATGCTTGTATTGTCCCAATGTTGCAGTCAAGCCTCCCCTTCACCAGACACACACAGTCCAACAATTAACCACTTCTGGTTTTAGTATATAAATAAATATATTTTGGCAAAATATGAAACAAAATATTAATTGTACCGGTATGAATACTGCAATGTTAGTTACATTTGTTCGGTAAGTATTTATACTCTTGGATACAAATTAGGACTCGATCTATACCTATACCCAAATTTACAGTGAGACTTCGAAGAACTATAGAATAAAACATACCGTATTTTACCGATTAAGAGTCGTCCTCGAATTGTAGCCGCGACTGAGACACCAAGAATACCGTATTTAACCTCACGAATGATGAACGTATGCTTTGTTCCTGACGTTCAGACTTCGTTTGTTACATTAAACAAAACCAAAATTGTAATTGCTGACAAAAATGGCAGTTTTGAATTAAAGTCGAAATAATCGATAAAATACGGTATTTATAACTTATACTTATAAAAGATTCCAATGATAAGTCATTTCAATAACTATGAAATTTATAAGTGTAAGGTATAAATGTGTGTAAATCAAGTTTCATAAACTCCTGTTGTAACTTATACTTAAGGAATAGAATATTTATAAGTTATATAAGTTATAAATATGCATATACTCTAAATACGGCTGGGCAAAGAACTTGTATATATTTATGTGTGTAATGCTGTTTTACATTTGTGTATACTCGCCGCTTATGCGCCTAACACCTCCATGTGTGTTTATATTTTTTTCAAAATTAAAAACTCACTATTTTTTCTCAGTTTTCTTCCATTAGATGATGAATTTGTTGTAGTCTTGCGGCATTATGCCAAACTATCTTTCCATCATCGCTATTTTTTTTAATTCCACACAATAATTTTACATAGCCCAAGACCACGCCTTGAGAGGTCATTTTCTTTTCCATTCTGCATGTCTCGAGAGACTCGTGACAAATTCATTACTTTCTGAAAACAGATTGCCAACAAAATTATCATCGTGTGCAATCTTGTTTTATTTTTTCGGCCCAACCCAACCCATAAAAAAAAGAAATGTAAAAACGAAATTTGCATTAATGACCCCACGGGTCGACTTCATTGAAATTTGTTTTACTCGTGTCACAACACATTCATCTTAAAGCACCACGCACCAAATGTATTTCTTTAAACATCCTTTCGTACAGTGTACAAGAAAAAAAAATCGATTTAATTTTGCAAAACAATACCGGAACACCGAATTTCCAAAACAAAAATTTAAAACATATTTTTTAAGCAAACTCGTTTAATAATTCATTGTGTGTTTTGCAGCAGAATCTGTCTAAATAAATGTAAACAATAAGATTTTAATAAGGTTTTTGACACAAGTTGGTGCTCTCGATTCATGTTTTCATGTTGTTCTTAATGAGAATAAACGATTTCTAATTTTGTTGCTAAATTGTTTATTTATATCAACATGATTTCCATCACATTTTTTCCCCTCGCTCCCAATTTGCAATCCGCAATTTCAATCAACAACTGTTTAAAAACAAACTATAAAATATTTACCTTCAGGAAAGCGAAAGAAAACAAGCGCGGAATTAAATTTCCAATTAATTGCAAATGGCTTTCTATTTAAATTTTAAAGAGACTTGAAAACAACACAGAAGAATAAATAAATAAATACAAATGCTGCAATTCCCAGTTTATTGTAACAAAGGGCGCAAGTTGAACTATTCTATTCGTTTCTTTGTAATTCGACTAATTGTATGTGTTTTCGTGCAAAGACCGCTTTTTCTGTGTTTGCACGTTTTATCTTTTTCTTTTACCTCTTCTTCAATTTTAGACGTGTACAACTACCTTATACTCATTTTCGTAAATGTTTTTCTTGCAAGTATCAATTTTTCAAAACAAATTTCGTCCCGGGAGATTTTTTTTTTCAAATGGAAAAGCTTAAAGGATGGAAAAAAAAAAAAAAAAAAAAAAAAAGAATAAAAGTAAATCAAGAAAAAGAAAAAAGAAAAAGAAAAGTGTTTATGAATCATTGCTACAGAAGTTGTAGAATTAATAAAACACACGAGGAATTTATACCATCAATTTTATATATAAAATCCAACTTATCATCCAAAAAAACAAAACTCAAAAATCTACCGCATGTTGATTTCCCCCTCAAGTTTTCAAAAATCAAAAATATATACTCTTGATGTAATCTGATGAGGTTTAAAAATAAAATGTATTGCTAAGTGCCGGAAACAAACGTGAATTTAAAAATACGTTATCAATAAGCGTATGTCATGTTCCATTGTGTCAAGCCGAGCCGGAAGTCAACATCACCAGGAAATGTGAAAACTAATAGTAATTTATTGTTTAAGAATTCTAAAATTCGAGTTGTATTGCGAAAAATAAAATTTCTACCTGAACAACATGGTGAAACGATTTGAAAACTTATTATCATTTTTTTTTAAAGAAAAAAGCAAAAATGAGAAATATTGATACTAAATAAATTTAATTTTACATAAAAATATCCACAAAAGCGATTTCTTTCCCCGTTACATTTCTGTAAACAATTTAAAAAAAAGCGATGTTTAAAAATGTCCAGATTTCCTGGCCGTAACATCCACACGAGACCCGAGCGGCAATAGATGTTGACTATATCCAGTTACAGACGAGTAGCTAGTCTTCCGTGTCCGGAGACAGGTTACAAATTTTGCACTTGCGCCGCCAACAGAACCGGATCGAGACACTCAAAACACGTCGCTGCAGGGGTCCGGTAAGTCCTGGAGACGCCACAAAGACATGCCAGCACAATTTTATTTTTTCTTCCAGGGCCCCTAAATAAACCCATTACTTTTTTTTCGGACTCCCATAAAAGATTCAATGCTACAAGTGAACAACTTGTAATGGTCATTAAAAATTAAATTGACTACAGAGCTTTTCTCTTCCAGCGACCCGAAACAAAATCTAAAAATCAAGTACGAAACGAAACACGTATGAAGCGAGTTTCTGCTCAGTAAAGCGCATTCACAAAGTCATGTTTAACGCGCATTCCCATCCATATGGTTCAAAAATACATTGAAATTATATTGAAATCTATTTTGAAATACATAGATTTCGTTTTCTAAAATGCATTCCCGATATTATTATTTGTCAAATATGAATACATTTTCAAAATGCATTTTTTCAATTGTATTATAAAATGCAATATTTAATGCACAAATAATATACTTAATTCTAAAAATAGTCAAATATATTTTTGAACCATATGGGCAACTGAAAACAGACTACATCGGCCGCCATTTTTCAAGTTAGATAAAGACATGAACCAAGAATAACGTGGACACGTGATTGCTGTCATCCAATCAGCGCACGGAACAACGAATCAATAGGAAATAACACACGGATACGTGTCCATGTTATCCTTGGTTCATGATAGAGAAAACCTCTTGGTAAATGCTGTTTAGTCTAAATTACTTTCTGCATGCATTTAGTTTCTATTTCCTAATGCAGCGACTATAAACTTAAATTAACATTTTCTAATTCTTTCAACAAAACGTATCCGAGTTGTCACAACTCTTAATTAAAAAAAAAAAAAAAACCTTTCTCTCGCAGGTTTAATACATCAAATTTATACCAAATTGGCATTCACGCTCATTAACTAAAAAAAAAGATTTAAAAAGATTCTTCGTCAGATTTATGACTCCATCAGTGTTCTCCTGTGCCTCATCACTCTCGCATACATACCTGTTATGTAAACACGGCCATCTTTTTTTTTTTTCTTTTTCAATTTAAGTCTGGACATAAACCATGACATAAAGAGGAGAAATTTAAATTCTCTTAATTGATTGGCTCTATCTCTCAGTTTACTCCTTCGCTTGTTCCACACCTTCAATAAAAATCCAACTGATCAATAAATAAACACCAATAAAATTTACAAGTACCACTTTGAAAATTGAATTTTCCCCAATGCCATCAAACTTGATGACAAACTTACTTTAAAAACAAGCAATAATTAACTAACACCTCTCCACTTTAAAACAATTAAAACTTTTCATTTATTATGAGTTTCACTGAAAATTAATTCTTTTAATTTAATAAAAGAAAACAAACAGTAAAAAAAAAAACAAAAAAAAAAAAGAATAAAGAATAAGAATAAGAAGAAAAGAAAGAAGAATAGAAAAAAATCCCTTTGAATCCAATCTAGTTTAAACTTTGGCCCCTCAAATCCTTTATTAGAAAATCCCATCTTTTACTTTTCTTAGCACCTTCAATTTCCATTAAAAAACCATGAGTCTGTCCTCTTGGCCCCTCGAGTGCCTTGATTCATGTTCTGCCACTGACACACCTCTGACCTTCTCTATGGTCAGCAAAAGACAAAGTGAAAAGAATGGACCAAGTCACACACAGGCTCCATTAAACTCCAGTAACCACCGACCAATATCCAACAACCAATTCTTCACAAAATACTTTACACTTTCAAAGAAATGTCTGCGAAACACTTTCATTTTTTTTTTTTTTTTTTTTTTTACTTTACATATCTTTCTTCATTTTATCAAATCAAATATATTCAAAAATGAAAAAAAAAGAAAAAAAAAAGAAAAAAAAAAACTTTCAAGTTGTTGACAATTCAGTACTGTTTCAAAGATGAAGAAGAATTCAAAACAAAATCACTAATAAATAACAATAAACATTTTTTTTTTTGCTTTTTTTGTTATTATTATTATTATTTTTTTGTTTTTTACAATTACCAATCATTTCCCTGTGTTGTTCACCATTTTATACATAATAATAATTATACCATATATTGCCAAATGGTTTTTAGGATATGTCCAAAGAATGTACACTTGGAGTCAAACTATAATGTTGCATTGTTTCGTGCTGAGTGTAATTTGTCCATCCTCACAACACAATTTTTTTCTTCTTCTTCTTCTTATTTTTTTTTCTTTCGCTCTCATTTCTTCACGAACAAGCCAAATCAATGCACAGACAAAATTATACAAAGTCGAAACCAAAATGGCGAATAATAAAATTTTAAGTTGAGCTTTTAACAATACACAAATAGTTGTTAGTTGAACATCTTAGTCCACATGTTAGTTGTTGTTGTTGTTAAGTTTTTGTTCTTAAGTAAACTCACTTGATAAGCCTTGTCCACACTTTTTCAGTATCTTTCTTTCACAGTTCATGATATCTTCTTTGAAATATTGTCAGTCTCAAGATTCGCTGACGACGATGCCTGTACCTAATGGCGTCACAATGGCGTGGGACGGGAGAAATGTGGCCACCACTGTTCGTGTTTAGATTAAGGACGGCCTCGTTCTCAGCAGCCAAATAAATCACGCGAGGCCAAGGCTTGTTGGGAAATGCACTTTTTGTCACACGTTCTTTTCCATTGCACCTCTCCAGCTTAAGGAAACATGTTCGCTGAAAAAAGAACTGATAATCAATTAACAAATTCCTTACAAACTCATAAATAAAATATTGCAATAATTAATCAGATTAATTAAGCAAACTTTTCCGAAATGTAGTTTCATCTATCAACATTCTCCAGGCAGTTGTTTATGTTGTGACTGAAAATTCTCCCACTAGTAAGTGTGTGTAAACACAGAAGGAAAAAGAAAAAAGAAAATACAGGCGACCACAAAAATCAACACGTGAAACCAGAAGATTAAAGCAACAAAATTAAACTAGTATAAGCACTTGGACTAACACTAGTCATACTCATGGCACCATTGATGATTTAACCGCGCTCCCCAACGGCAGAGTCTAGACTTAATCAGTCAATTTGCGGTGGCTGCTCATTCTGACAGCGAAAGAAAGAAGAGGGTAATTGAATCAAAAGGCCGCTTGTCTCTTGTGAACCCTCCAGAGACAAAAGACTGCAGGAACTACGACCAGACCAACCGCTCTCACCACCCCACCCACCTCTTTTTCTCTCTCTCTCACTCTCCTCCAGAGCACAAACTTTTCATCACAAAAACTCATCACGATAAACACTGATCTCAAACCAAAACCATTATCCAAACATTACCCAATGGAATGCGAAATATCCAAAAAAAAAAAAAAAACATGAAAATCATGAAAATGCAAAAAAAGGAAGTTGTCCCTGTACATTTGAGATCCCTTATTGTTCAAAAATACATTGCAATGTATTTTGGAATTGGGTTTTCCGAGGATGCATTCCCAGTACTATTATTTGTCAAATATATAAATGTATTTTCAAAATGCATTATTTAATGTACTGTACAAATAATATACTTGATTGTGCGAAATGCTATACAAAAATATATTGTAAAATATATTTTTGGGAGTACTGTGCTCGCAGTAATGTTTTACACATGAAATATTTTGTCCGAAGTGGCCTCGCAACCCCAGTAAAAATCTATCCCTGAACCAGCGGTTTAGATTTGAATGTACACGTACGAAAGGCATTCATTCGACTTTTGTCTAAAGACTAAAATGAAACGTATACAGTTTTCCTATACAGTTTGCAATGCAAACAGACTGTTTGGTAGTAAATTTATTCACTTATGCATTTATGGCATATATATACATCAATAACAATTTCATTCTTGCCTCTCTTTCGATTTAGAATTGCAACATCTGCATAGATCAAATAAAATCATCAATTTTAGGTGACAGTAACATTCCGGGAGCCAATCAAAAACAAAATAGTTTCATCAATCATACGTTGTAAGTTATTTCCGAGTCTATTTCGTTTACTTCTTTTCAATAAGCAATTGGCAAACAAAATTGAAATTTATACACCGGCACACCGAAAAGAAATGAGTGTGTGGGAGAGATGAAGGCCGACCGTGGTAGCGTTGTTAGCAGTTGTGTTGGCAGTAAAAAGACGGCAAAATGTGCTCGCTCTAGGCTTACGATCGATTCAGTCGATGGAAGAACAGACGCTGTACGACCGACTCCATTTCCACACCATCCACCCACTCTTCGGTCATCACCCTACTCCCACCTTGTACCTCGCATTTGTCTTAGATGATGGACCAAAGAAACAATTCCACCGTATAGTCTTTTCAACCTATTTTATCTACCGTTTTATCTGTATCAGTAAATTTTAAGCAATCAGACAACAAGAAAAGAAGAAGAAGAAAGAGAAAAAGAAGAAGAAGAAAAAGAAGAAAAGGAAGGATAAAATAGATTTTTAATAACACGTTCTTAATTCTTATTTATATATTTAAAATTTAATCTCGATTCTTCAAACTTGTATTTTTACGCTCATTCTTTGAACTTTCTTTGCCTCATTTCAAATTCCACACTTCTCCCCCAAGTAATGGCGCTGCTTAACGGCTTTTAATATAATTATTATTATTGCCTTCACATTCAAATTTCAATCCAGCTTTATTTCGCCTAAAATCCACCAGATGTCGCTCATTGGACATTTTTCACTATGTCAAAGTTGCACGTGATTGGTGCCGTACAAACTTTCGATAAAGCAGCAGGCAACAGCACGCCTGCTTCCATTAGATTAGAGGTAATATTTAAAATGAGCTAACTTGTGTATACAGTGCGTGGGGTCACGAGAGCAGGCAAGTTGAATGATGGAGAGGGGGGAGCCCTAATTGCCCCATTGCCTGATGGGAATTCATGAAGAAAGAGCGGCCAAGGTGAAGAGGGCGCCACCTGTTTCCTTACTAAACCAATCGAGATTTTTTCCCCCGCTTTCTCCCAGCGCTTATTTCGATGAATATTAAGCCCAATCACTGAGCTCTATGCACCAGATGCGAGCAACCATACAATACTATTTCGACCAAATTGCTTTTCGATAACTTGTTCAAACTTTACATTTTTTTTAAAGGGATGGATGATCATACTTATTCGGAAATAATCAAATAACTCAATTCCGCCTTTATTTTTATCTATTTATTTATTTACCCTATTTCCTCTTACCTAACACTTAATTTTCTCAATAGTGCGCGGGTGCACAATTTATTTATTTATTTATTTATATTTTTTTTTTTACGAATTTTTAAAAATTCGGTTGCTTAGTCCGAATTAAGATGATGATGTATGCACGTGGCTTTGGCATATGACCCTAGAAAACCAATGTCAGAACATTTTAACCCCGGATTCCTTGAAACATTGCGCAATCCTCGAAAATGGTGACATTCGAGCAGTATTTACCACTGTAGAAACGCGGGAAAATGGTTATTCAGCAGCCATTCTTTCACTTTATTTCCAAACGCAGCGAGGATCGTTTAAAATGCAATTCAAACTCAAACTTTTTCAAAGCTCACAACATTGATTATTCTCATGTAAATTCATCGGGTGAAGATTTAACTTTAATAATAAATAAAGAGGGCTTTTGCTATTTGTACGAGTATCCGGTAAATTCTGCGGGTCTGTTTTTTTGCGCATGAATGAATCGAAAATTGAATGCTGCAGAGTGCAGGTAGCGTAAATTATGTCCCGACTAGTTCAAAAAAAGACATCAAAATCCACTAACTAAAAAACAAGCTAATCAAATAAGTCGCAATTCCCATATATTGCTTTTCAATTAAAGCATTCCGAAAAGTATATTATTTGCACATTAAATAATGCATTTCATAATACAATTTTTAAAAAAAAATGCATTTTGAAAATGCACTCATATTTGACAAATAAGAATACCGTATTTTACCGATTAAGAGTCGCCCTCGAATAGTAGCCGCGGCTTAGACACCAAGAATACCGTATTTTTGCAAAAGTACGGTATTGTTTCCGTATTTAACCTCACGAACGATGAACGTACACTTCGTTCGTGGTGTTCAGACATTAAATAAATGTAACAAACGAAAAACCAAAATTGTAATTGCTGACAAAAATTGCATTTTTGAATAAAATACGGTATTACAAGATGCATTTCATAATACATTTTACAAAATGTATTACAAAACGCATTGCAATGTAATTCCAATGTATTTTTGCACCACACAGGTGCCTGTTTCTTTTCCAGCTCTCTTCTATTAATCAAACCGAAACCATACTTTATATTACCTGACACGGCTAATGAATAATAGTCCGAAATGGCGTCACAATACTTGTGCTCTAACTATCAGGATGAGTAATGGACGAAAACAGACCTAATTACCCCGGAGACTTGCTTCGACGTCTCCTTTAACGAAACTAGTCCCTGCAGTCACAACAATTTTTTCTTCTTCTTCCCCCCCCCGCACCCCCCTCCCGACTCAAATTCCATTCTTCGAAAAATGACAACAAAATTTCCAAACCCACTGAATAATTCAAGTAAAATGAATCTTCATTCTATTTTCATGGCCTATTTGCTTAAATCCGCTCTTCCATCATACCCAAGCGTTGCCACGAGCAACGAATTACACAATCAGCAACCGGCTCCCCGCCACTACAAATTCCCAGGGATTATCCGGATCAACCGATCCCATCCGCCACCTGCAGAGCAGGAAAGGAAACAAACATGGCACCCCTGCAAGACACATTTGAACACAAAGCAGTTGAAGCACAAACCCTCAAAGCACTCCCTCGACTTGAGTATTTCAGATTGAACACTGCAGTCGAGCCCACCCTCAAAGCGCCCCTTATTTCACATTGAACCGTGCAGAGTAGCTGAGTTGCGATCTTAAAAGCACCCCGATGCCTCGCAGCAAAGTCCACCCGCTAAAAGCACTTGTCAAGCGCTGCAAATAAGATCAATTTCTTGATCAATTTTTTTCTCGACCTGCAAAACCCAACTCGTTTGATTGGTCCTCAAAACCGTGCGACAAGCAAACGACAAATTAATGTCACTTCTTCTCCCCACACCCACCTTTTCCTCCTGTCATCGTCCTACAAATTACTAATAGTCATCTTCAAACGGCACAAGATTAAAAAAGAAGAAAAGAAAAAAAAACTCCTCTCCGAAAGAAAAAGTAGCACGAAGAAAAAAATAATAAGATTCTTTATGTGAGCACGTGAGCAATCAACCAACTAGCCAATTATATAGCAAAGCAAATTACACACACACTCCAACACAAATACAGCTCAACATACTTGTGAGTGTGCACAATCATTTAGGAAATTAGGAAGTAATAACATGCCCAACAAACTGCTGATAGATTAACTACATCTGGATTGAATTTCAAAAAATAGATAACAACTAAGAAGAATCTTCACCTACCTTTATAATACATCTCATGATACATGGTGGGGCAATGCTTTCCCTGCAGAAAAACGAAAAGAAAAGAGAAAAAAAACATCATTAATACATGAACCATTTTATGGAACTTTTGTCCTCCGTTCTTGGAAAATGCCATTCAATCTTGCAAATATCTCCACTCCACTCTGCTGTGCTCTACCCCTGGCATTTCACTTTAAAATCCTTCAAATCTTGCAAAAAGCGTGGGCAGATGGCGCCACCCACTCGTGCTTTACTGATCCCTCCATCAAGTGCAAAAGAGGCGCACAGGGGAGTCGTCTCGTAGCGTGGCAGCCACAATTCTTTGCTACGGATTGATGAGGCAAATTTCACGGGGATCAGGAACTTGCCCGTTCCTCCTTTTCACAGTACCCTGAGCCTAGTTTCTTTGCTCTCACCTTTTATTTCTCTTTTTATTACTCGCTTATCAATCGTGCCATTTCCAAAGGTAATCTTTGCACTATCTAAGTCCTGTAATGAACACTTGAGCACAAGCAGAGTATCATTATAATGTCAAACGACGTTGGGGTAAAACAAAACGAGGTCATAAAAATAACCTTAGATTTTTAAGGAATAAATTTCCCCACACACACACACACACATTCCATCAAATTTTAAATTTCTTTCACCTTTATAGGCCAATTTGACCAACATTTCACATATACGATACTTAAACCGTAATCACCATTTTCTTTTACATCAGTGTCAAACAGTTTCGGCCTTACGAAACTCAACGGTAGAGTTTTACATGTTCAATTTTACATTTAGACTGGTTGAAAAAATATAAACAAGTTTAAATGACTTTATGAATGCACTGTGTGTTCAACTTTCCCATATGGTTCAAAAAGACATTACATGCGTTCAAAGTTTCCGTTTATGCCGTTTATATAAACGTGCCTAACCGTGAATGAGTTCGTTTTTATTAGGCCCGTTTGTTGTATCGCGAGTACATTGTGCATAAAAATTCCTTTTCTTTCATTTAACCAACGAATTGTGATTGTTGCCCCTTCATTTAAACATAATTTAGCATTTACTCACATTTTTGGAGGCGTTTGCTTCGCCTGAAAGTGTTTATGACACTTGAAAGTCTGATCTGTCTATCTAACTTTCGAGGCGGCCATTTTAAATTTGGGTGTAAAAACTAAAACCCGACATAAACCGATTCATAAACCACTCCAGTCGTGCTTTTGGTTTTTGCGGTCTTTGGTGATGGTTTTTGGCTGATTCCGTTTATAGAAACGGTAAAAACCGTAAAAACCGAAACTTTGAACGTGCCTATTAATATTATATTGCAATGCATTATTTAATGTACAAATAATGCGCTTAATTCCACATATTGGAATGCATTTAGCAAAAAGCAATACATTAATAAAATATATTTTCGAGCCATATGGGTTTATCTATCATATTCAATTAATCACCGATTATTGTTACGATAATTAAATAAAGAATGACCTAAATCGTTCAAATTTGTTTAATAAAATAACGTTTAATCACAAGGTTCAAAGATCACCGGCAAATTATTTAACGAACACCACAACCAAGCACAAATAAAAATGACCAAACTAATTAAAGAGCAAATTTCCAGTTTTCGAGCACAAACTTTAAAAGCATTAAAGTTAAAGCTTCACCCAATAAATGAATCATTTTCTTTCACTCGGTGTGGCTGTGGGTGGTTCCATGCAGAAAAACATTGCACAAACAAATTACCATTTCTATTTCATCCACACCTTGCTTTACACAAACCCATCAATCCCAAACAACCTTTGCACCAACAAATTCCCAACTTGTACCAGAAGAAAAGGACAAACACCTGTGCCACTTCCCCACCCCACCTCTAATGGTAAAGCAGTGAGTTAGAGTGGCCAGTGGCCGGCTCCTAATTCAATGCATTATTTAGAAGCAGTGGAAGGTTGATGGCCAAACTGACCACACGAGCTATGGCTTACCATCTACACAACTTACAGCCCCGATTTCAGTCACCCCAGATGGCACCATATTTTGCTACTCTGGCTAGCGGTGGCGCTGCAAATCGTAAAAAAGGATGGCAGCAATGTGCTATGTCCTCCCAACTGTTTTTTTTCCTCCTTCTTCTCTTTCTCTTTTCTGTGACACGGGCTCTATAAACTCAAGAGAGCAGCGCAATAAATAGAGAGATTGAATAGTTCTCGTAAGACTTGCCCCAACTACCATACCTGCTCGTTGCTCTTCCATCTTATCCAATGACTTATGTCTTTAGATATCAACTACATTTTCTTAAGTGAACCCAGTGTAGTTTGAACAGTGAATTCCAAATGCCCTCAAATATATCAAAAGAAATAATAAAAAGAATAAAAAAAATAAAAAAAAAATTCGTTCTGCCATTTTTTTTTTATTGAAAAAAAAAGAAAAAAAAGAAAGAAAATTCCACGTTTATCCTGTTATCATTCATTTTTCACGTTTAGACGGGTTTTTGTATACCGTGGAGAGCGAGGAGGAAAAAGAACAAAAATAATGGTGTGCTCACTAAGTCTGAGGTGGATTCGGACCTGAGAGATTGTATTTGCCACAGGGATTTACAACTGGCAGCCGTGACGTGAGGATTAAAGAAATAAATGATAAGATGCACAAGAGACACAAGAGACGCTTTTCTCTCGCTCTTCTTTTCCTTTTCCCTTGTTCTTTTGTCTGTGTGTCTTTATCATAACAAGTGTTGGGTTATGTTTCTTCCGGAGATCTCTAATTGGTCATTTTTCATGATAAACACATGACCACAGCTGGTTTCAAAACAAACTTTTGAAAATCCAAAGCGAATCTCAGCACCTTCCACCTTGCTCGTGGGTCCACGGGGGGCAAATGAAGGGAGAAACGTAATGCATTCCTGTATTTGGAGGGAAAAGACTCGAGCTAGATTTAATACACGATTTTAAATAGATAGTTTTTCCATTAAAAATCTGACCACATAACTTGTTCTATCGTGGAAAACGGAAAGGAAATTGTTTTTCTTCTTCTTCTAGCCATTGAGATTCGTTTCGGATCCATGCATTAATAGTTATGTGTGTTTAACATAAATTTAAATTCAGGATATTTCCCTTCCCTCCTTTTTCACTCGCCTCAAACTCGATTTTTTTTTTTGGCCACAGAATAAAGTTAACATAGCCAAACATACAGTAGATTGCAGAAACAGCACGTGCTGTATTTCATTTAAAGATCAAATAGCAACAGTCGTTTTCTTATTGTCAACTTTAAATTGGTTAACAAGATTAAACACTCACAAGGGGAGAGCACCAATAAGCTATCACAGATTGTTGTAATATTAAACAAGAAGGATTGTTATATCATGCTGAATGAGACCCTAAAATAATTTCATTCCATGAACAGCCAACAATGCAAACAATGAGCTGAAAGTTGGCACTATTTTGTCTGTGTATACATCAAATCTGAGCAATCAGGCCTAGTGTATGAATACTGTAAACAACAGTTGCTAGGTAAAAAATAGTTCCAAGATCCAAGTTCAATTTTATCATTTGAGATTCAATGATGTCATTTCCTCTTTTGATATCACATGACATATGACATCAGAACTTTGTTCAACAACATGACTGTCTTCATGAAGACAATAATAGTTTGTAGTGGTGGTTCAGTGGTTAAGGCAATGGACCAGGAATCTTTCCACACAGGTTCAAATCCTGTTGGGTGTGAATATATTTACATTTATTTTTTGTTAAATTTTAGCAGTTATTTTAATGTTTGTAATTTTATATTTGTTTCCAGAAAATTTTAATTTGGTTAATTTTAATTTTTTAACAAATATAAAATTACAAACATTAAAATAACTGCTAAAATTTAACAAAAAATAAATGTAAAAATTTTCACACCCAACAGGATTTGAACCTGTGTGGAAAGATTCCTGGTCCATTGCCTTAACCACTGAACCACCACTACAAACTATTATTGTCTTCATGAAGACAGTCATGTTGTTGAACGAAGTTCTGATGTCATATGTCATGTGATATCAAAAGAGGAAATGACATCATTGAATCTCAAATGGTAAAATTGAACTTGGATCTTGGAACTATTTTTTACCTAGCAACTGTTGTTTACAGTATTCATACACTAGGCCTGATTGCTCAGATTTGATGTATACACAGACAAAATAGTGCCAACTTTCAGCTCATTGTTTGCATTGTTGGCTGTTCATGGAATGAAATTATTTTAGGGTCTCATTCAGCATGATATAACAATCCTTCTTGTTTAATATTACAACAATCTGTGATAGCTTATTGGTGCTCTCCCCTTGTCAGTGCAATTGACCCTTTAACCGCATCACTTATTATTATAGCGGTTTCAGCACTTTAAATATAAATAGATTTATGTAAAAAAATTTCGGAAATGAATGCTTAAGCGGATCTATCAGAGAACCCACAAAAGTTATGCGGAATTACGAATTAAATAATAACTACTATAAATCTCTTGATAGAACCTAGATTTAGATGTTGAATTCAATCGGTTTGGCCAATTTAAACGTTTATCTTTGTGTTCTTGATCAATTTAGACATTTATTTTAGTCATTTTGTTCAATTTAGACATTTATTTTAGTCGTTTTGTTCAATTTAGATACTGAATTCAGTCGTTTTGTTCAATTTAGATACTGAATTCAGTCGTTTTGTTCAATTTAGATACTGAATTCAGTCGTTTTGTTCAATTTAGATACTGAATTCAGTCGTTTTGTTCAATTTAGATACTGAATTCAGTCGTTTTGTTCAATTTAGGTATTGAATTCAGTCGTTTTGGTCAATTTTAGACCCACGTTGTAAAGGATACCGCGTTCAATTAGCATCCCACACTCAATAAGAACTTTTACGGTAAATTTACATTTTTGGGTTGAAGAGCCCCTGAATAATACCATGATGTGGCGCCATATTTGAACTGACAGTTATGACCATTGTTATAAATCGAGAGTAATGCTTTGACTAAATGACGCAACAAACAAAATTTAAATGTGGTGTGCCAATCACTAGCAAGGTTCACTTTTAAAGTGTTTCATTTTTGAGTATTCACCCTCTGTATTAACCGATCGCCCATGGGCCCAAAAATTCCACCAACCAACTGTTTAATTTTTTAGAAATATTTCATACTATTTTATTAACACGAGTACTTTAATTTAAAAAAATAACCACTTTAATGTGAAGAAATATATCCACCTATATATAATTTGTGTCATTTGTTAAGTACTAACATTACTCTTGACTCAGAAAAAACCCATCTGGATAATTTTGTAATAGAAAATGTATACAAAACCAGAACAAATTTTGCTCTTTATTTCCAACGAAAAAATGGGACAAAATAAGACGTAAATCTTTTGATATTCTCGAATTCCATTTGCCATGACCTCGCCAACGTGGGTCTATAGAAAACTATTGTCCAAACAGGAATGTTGTTTTTTGTTGTGAAATATTTCAATGCACCTACCTATTTAAATATTTCAGTGCACTTATTTTGCAGAAACTAAAGTAACTTTTTCAATTTAGTTAATGTTTTCTCACCTGTTTCCCTTTGAAGTCGATGTTAGTACGAACAGGGCGATGGTGTAAAGGAAGTGGGGACCGGAAATTACTTCCTAGTGGAGCTTTTGGATGTTCTTTGTCCCCTTGCATTAGTTTTCGCAGTGCATGTAACTACAAAAAGAAAATATAATAAAAAAAAAATAAATATATGTATAAGAAATTGTAAAAAAAAAAAAAAAAAAAAAAAAAAAACAGTGAAAATATCAACAAATGAAATTTCAAATAAATATTATGCAACGTGTACAAAACCAACCATAACATTCATTCCTCATGTCAAACATTAAAAAAAAAATGCTGAATTGGATTTTTTTTCCCTTTTAAAATCCCCCATAGAAAAGCAAGAAAAATCACTTTGCAAACATAAAAAAGAAGGATAAAAAAAAAATGGACGGTGCACCAGCTGCCAGACCATTTGACACCTCGGTGAAATATTAGGTAATTACTAAACAATTTCTTCAAAAATCCAGCCCACCAGAAATAGGAAAAATTCCATCCCATCCATTGTCGCTTTTTAAATAGCAGCAATATCTCAAATTTTGTAATCAACTCGTTTACAAGGTGCCATCCGAAAACAAGACGTCTCGAATTACATTAAACCCTCATCACCACCAAAGGATTACCAAAAAACCATCAAGATTAATGATGTAATGGGGAATAAATGGCACTCAGATTACTCGTCCTGAATACCTTTTGTAGCCAACTTTCTTTTAATCTACAATATAAACCGTCAAAGATGTCCCACGCCTAAAATGTAAATGTAAATGGGATTTGGAATATTATTCAACGAGGTCAACGACTAAACGCAGCCCTAATATCCAAGCGCTTCCGAACACGCATCAAAAAAATTATTTGAAATTAGCTAGAAAACTTGTCCCAAGATGCACAACTTAAGTGATAAATGTGTGAAGACTTTTTACACCTGTGCCAGGTTTAAAGCCGCACTCTCAAGTGCATATTTGCACTTCAGATGTGCATATTTGCTTATAAAATTGCATATTTGCCCCTCAAATGTGCATATTTGCTCCTAAAATTGTACATTTGCCCCAGAAAATGTACATTTCTGCCCCTAAAATGCCAATTTCTGCCCCTAAAATGCCAATTTCTGCCACTAAAATGCAGATTTTGGCCTTAAAATGTTCATTTTTGCTCTACAATGTACATTTTTGGCCTTAAAATATGCCAAAGAGGATCTGTGTACCTAAAAAAACATTTTTTTGCATCTAAATTCACCATATACGATTGAGTAAGAAACGGCCCAATGGTTAATACAGACTATAGTGTCTGTCCACACTCCACAGCTTGAGTTAAGCTCAATGAGAGTAGAAAAAAGTCGTTAGTTACCTATAAGGGTTGACGTGTAATAAATGAGTAATTGCAGTTCTTAAAGATTTAGAAGAAAAAAATGTCGTTCAATTAACTGCTAACATATTCGTTGTTATCAGCACAGCCTCAAATCTCAAGAGTGAATAATTCAAATGTTGTAATTATATTTCAAAGATTCAATTTTGTTCTACTCTGCACTTAGGTCGCCATGTTTCATTACCACAACCAACACCAGGGGAACTCTTAAGCGCCAACCGCAACAAGGCCAAGCAAAACCACATTATGCTCAAATTATCACAACTATCTAATCACTCTGACATTAAAACAACTATTCAAACTATGCCAACAATGTATATTTAAAGGCGAGACAGCGGAAATCGAAAAAAAAAAAATTCAACTACAAAATGTAAAAAACCAAAAAAAAAAAAAAAAAAAAATTTGGATTTGTCAGAACCAAAGTAAAATGATAAAGTGATTTTAATGACACCAATGGCGCTCTAAACTACAAGCAATAAATCAATGAAAAACCATAGGCCTTTCGACCAAAAGATAATCTTCAGTGGTCAAATGTTTATTGAAATTATATCGCAATGTATTTTGAAATGCATCGAGTCTCACGAAAACGCATCTTGTAATACATTGGTTTGCAAATGATAATAAATTTTGTAAAATATATTACGAAATGCATCCCCAATATTATTAATTTGTCAAATATGAATTTTCAATTTTATTCTCAAATGCAATAAATTTTGGAATACATTTTTGAACCATATAGAACCTACCAATACCAATTTAGCGAGATACCGTATTTTTCAAGTAAAAAGATGGAAATTAGGTGCAATTACGCCTTGCGACAAGAGAAAATAATAAAAACAACACCATAGAAGCCAGAGATTTAATGAAACAGCATATATATTTTTAAAGGTGCAGCTGATGAGGATATACAATGGGCCTTTGAACGTTAAAGGAATGTGTTCATAAAAAAGCGCCTTCGCCACCAACCCTGGCGACGACATACTACAGATGGATGAATGGTAGGTGAAGGGTGAACGTAATTTCTCGCTTGAGCAGGTGATAAATTCTGAGGGCGGCGTATATTTCTTTTTCAAACTCTGTCGACGAGTGACTCGATTTTACACGGGCAAAGGATTAAGTGTACCGAGTTCCCATTCGGCAGACGCACGCAAAGCTTACGTATGAGAAAGAAAAAAAAATGACTTAAATCTTCATGAAAAAATTGATGTCCCAAAAGAGAATAAGAAAGAAGAAAAAGAAAAAAAAAAGTTGAAGAAAAAAAGTGATTGCAGATGAAAATGCCAACGTTTGGGAATTGCTTATCTCGACCAAAATCGTTCCAAATCAGCAACAAAAAATTACTGTGTATACAAATACCTAAGTTACCTTCAAATTGGTTAAGATAAATCTACTTACATTTTTTAAGCAGATAACCTCGTTTTCGCTCCAAGGAATGACGTTTTTTACGTCATATTTCACTTAAGTTAGTCCATTTATTTGGCTTAACAGAGCGTTCTCGTGAAACCCAATGCATTTCAAAATAAATTGCAATACAGTCGAACCTCTTTAAAGTACTAGTTTTTATTAATTAAATTGGACAAGCCTATAGTTAACAACATTTATTGCCTAGCTGTAATATAATTTTGATACAACAAACTTTCGTTATAACGAACCGATTTTTCGGGTCTCTTGCGAATCGATATAACGTCCGATTTCTAGGGGTCCCATTTAAGTTGATCAGATTACCAAAATATGTGATATTCTATGATGATAGTTTTGTAAGAGCGCTACCTGGTGCTCAGCGACTTTAGCGTTAAATAAAATTGTAACGGGACTTCCGTAGTAACCCTTATATAGTATGGTTTAGTTTTTGTCTCTCTCCTCACCAATCCTTCAAAATACATCAAAAATACAAAAAGAAAAGAAAACAAAGCATTTTGTATGCTTATTTTGTCTTAATTTTATTAATATAAATTTGGGGGCCCCCCCATTTAGAGTACCGGTGCCCAGGGCCCCGAAAGAAGCTTGCTGGGCCTATTACATTCACTCTTGCTTGTACTAATACTTAAATGCGCCGTCCCGGAGTGTGATTAATCGTGACCATATTTCATGCGTTTTTATACATCCGAAAAACATAAAAAGTTTCAAGTGTTCTAGTTGGTTCCTGAATTAACTTAGTAAGTCATCTCAAAACACTTCAATTGAAATAAAAATAAAATAGCCACTTATTTATGGGTGTTGTGTGTAAATTGTTATTATTATTGTTATCATCATTACCTACCTGCTGTTTTGTTATATAAATAGGCTTATTAAGGATGATCCACGTGACAGTTTCGTGACATCCGGGCATTGTGGTGGAACCCTCATACGTCATAAAAAAATCCGTATCTGGCAGCAGTTGGCGGATGGATATATTCTTGACGGGGGCTTGCTGTCCTGGCAAAACAGAAAACAAAAAAAGTATGAAAACAAACAAAAGGGAAAAAAAGAAGTAAATAAAAATGTATTAAAGAGCAGCAAACAAAGCACTTTAACGATATTTCCTGTACTTTAAGCACTTCTTGCTCTTTTTATTTTATTTTATTATTACTGTATTAATTATTATTAATTATTCGCCACACCTTATTACTTGAATAATAATAAAATACGGAGTAATAATTTAAAAATGGAAATTAGCAAAATTCAGCACCTTTTGGTCTTTCAAACAATTCTAGACCACAGTCACCGCCAAAAAATTACAAACCATAAAATGATAATATAATTTTTTTTATTTTAGTTAAAAAAAAACGTTGTTTTTGTGATAAGGTATGTTCATACACACTAACAATTTTCGCCGGTAAAATGGCACTTTTATTATCACACTGTACGCATAACCGTAAAAAAGGAATTAAAACTTAATTGCCTGGAAAAAATAAATATCAATTGCCGCAGAGAGGGATAAACTTTTCTCATCTACAACTGTCTCGAAGAATAAATCTTAAAACATAAATATATGTTTAAATAAAAATTTTCCAAAAAAAAAAAAAAACTAAATCCAGTTAAAGAATTTATAAAGAAAAAAAAATAAATTCTGCCTTTTAATTATCATTTAAATTACCCCTTTTCAAGGAATTAGATCAACAATTTTTTGTTTGTTTATAATTACAAATTACAACACCGTGACAATTGCAATCTATATTGAAATTCGGAATGTAAAAAAAACCCGCCACCCAAAAAAATAAATAAAATAAAATAAAACAAAACAAAAAAAAAACAATTTGTTTCTTTTTCTTGCCAAAGATTAATGCGGTGCAGTTCTAAAAAGACATAGTTACACTAAACTTCTGGTAGTATGAGAGCTCCCACTTGCCCTTCTTATCAACAAGTGATCGATTGGCACTTGAATTATGCAACGAGAAGGCTCTATTTATACAATCGCTACAGGCGGGAACCTCTTGTAGTAACAAAAAAAATAGATATTCATTTCACCTAACCCCCGAGCCGCTGCAGGAGACGTGGAAAAAAAGGGTGGATACAAATGTTCTGTTTTTGTGGCTAGACAAATATTTTGACGAATGGTGGCCAAAACTGCATCGAAAAAATTTTGGCTGCCATCTTGAATGAAGTTTTAATGCCCAAAGAAAATATTGTTATCTAATCAAGACCCATGTATGGTTCAATACATTGCACTCCAACATGTATATACTGTAGCATTTCGCGAAATTAAATATAAGCCTATTATTTGTACATTAAATAACTCATTTCATAATGCAATTGAAAAAATACATTTTAAAAATGCACTCATACTTGACAAATAATGCATTTTACAAAATATATTATCGTTTGCCAAAAAGGTATTACAAAATTCATTCTCGTGAAACCCGATGGATTTAAAAATACATTGCAAGAGAATTTCAATGCTAAATTATAGAAAAAAAAATAAAAAAAAAAATAAAAAAATAAAAAAAATTATTTTTTATAAAAATCTGAATAAAACTCGTGCAGATTTGTGAAAATTAGTTGACCAATAAAGGCACGAAAGCGCTCTAAAGAAAAGGGATAAAAAGAGGCGCATTCTAGGGACATAAATGTCAGTAATAAACACACGTTTTCATATTTCACACCATCTTCCCTCCTTCAACTAATATTATGGCTGGAAAAAACCTAAGTGGGAGAGAGATTTTTACGATAGTTACCCCTAGCGGCATAAAATACCATTAATGGCTGAATATTTATATATACACATTCATTTCCCCCCAACCAACCCCGAGCTCAACATCCATTACTTCCCAAACACAAATAAAACGGGCAAAGTTAACACGAACAAAATCAAAAACTTTAATGCTTTCCAACATACAAAATAATAATTAAAACTCTTTAGAAAAATAACAAAACAAAATACATCCTACAAAAAAAAAGAAATAAAAAAAAAGAAAAAAACCATTAATTAGCTAGTCTCAAGTCTTAATTGCAGTAGCTATTTATAACTGATGTAATCAGGACAAAAAGTAGAACAAAAAAATATGCCTAATTTCCTGTGACTTATCCCGCTGTCAGAATTAAATGATAAAGATTAAAAAAAGAAGCATTTTTTTCAATTAGCTTTTATAAGGAAGTTCGTGTAGCTCACATCAATAAAAAAAATCATTTCCTACCTCATCTTCACTAACTATGACATCATTAGTATGACACGAACTCATTGGTATTCGAAAAGCATAGCCCTGTACTCTCTAATTTCGCTCCTTGTTTCCGCCTTAATTTCCTTCGTGTCTTCAACCCTTATCTGTTCCTCCCTTTTTTTTCTTTCTTTCTTTCATACACTCGCTTTTACACTTCATTTGAGATCGATAGGGGCGACAGCGTCAATCAGACGACACCTACCGTGTAATTGGGGTTGATTGGAAAAGCAAACAGTAGAAGCGCCTAACTCCAATTCTCCCAATCGGGGTCTCTAGCGGCAACCACCAAAACCTTTAACATACACTGAGAAAATCCAATCAACTTTTTCCGCATGAATGAAGATTGTTTAAATATTTCATTTTTCGCTTTTTACTCTAAAGAGATTAGAATTTAGAAAATCCAATTTTTTTTTTTTTTTATGAAAAATTATTTACGAGGTTTTCTGCAGCCAGCATGATACTTCGAGAGAAAAATTATATATGTACCTCGTTAAAATATTTATTTTAATAGTAATTCCTTTCAATTGTGCTTCAACCCAGTGATGGCTGAAAGATTAAATGCAATGTTGTGATGTATCATGAGATCTTGTGCCAAATTCGACATACCGAGCAGATCAAACATCAAAATATAATCAAAAGATGGAAAAAAAATTATTTTGCTTTTCTAATCTAAGGAATGTAGAACTACAAAGTAACAATAACAATATAACAATATAAATGGATCTACTAGCATGTAAAATTAGTAAATTAATAAATTACTACGTTTACATGGTCAGTTTTCGAGAAAGTAAAAATCCGAATTTTACTTTACTGGATAATATTTAATTTTGTGAAGTAAGGTTTTTTCTTCAAAAAATACTGATTTTAGATACAATAAATTGAAGAAGTAACATGTAAACATGTCTGCTTTGGGCAAACGAGGAAATTCCATTTGCACGAAATTAAATTTTTGCTGCAGCAGTCACATGTTTATACCAGAAAAATAAAATTCTATTTTTCACTTATCTGGAAACCAGTGTCCATGTAAACTCCGAAAATGATTTAATCCACAGAAATCCAGGACAACACAATCCTTCTCAGTTCGCGGCTTAGATTACAAATCCGACTTGATGCCAAAGAACTAAAATACGTGCACAACGTGACATTTAAAATAAACTATACGATTCGTAGCACTCGAGCTAAAAATGTGATAAATAATATCATCACATGCCAAGTGTGTAACCTAAAAGTTACCTAAACTCGAATTGAAAAAAGTTTGGTGTAAATAACGCAGTGCATTTGCAATTTATTTGCAAGCATCAATAAATTACAGCTGAATTCCCTTCCTTCCCCTTCATATCTCCGTAGTTAACATTCAAGTAACATAACCATTTTATTTCATCCAATTCGAAATAACATTGTAATACGGCTTGGTTATCTGTTTGAACGCGATCTAACTTTGATACTTACTTCGTAGTTAAATTATGTAAATTGGGAATGGACAATCTCCAAAGACGACACTTTGGTGCCCATAATGTACCAAATTTGGGACAAAATAATTAAATCCGGAAGGCCGTTAGCTTAAGCGCTGTTACGGTAGTGCAAAAAATTGTCGCACTTGGCGCTACGGTTGTTGAGCCAAGAAAATTAATTTTAAGTGAAAAAGTTTAATTTATCCTAAAAAATTTAATTTTAAATGTATATTTTAGCCAGAAATGGAACCGTGTAATCACTTGTGTTGGACTACTAGCGCCACACTAATTAGAAGGGCTTTTAAAAGATTGGGAGAAGCCAAGTTAAATTTAAGCTGGAATTTCTAAGGGGCAGAATTTTCAAAGGTGAATAAATAAATAAATAATGTTCAGAACACTCCAATTTTTTTTTGAAACAAACATTATTGTTGTGTGAACAAAGTCAGAAATTTTCAGAAAATTATATTAAACCAAAAAAAAGTTTTCCTATTCAAGAAAAGTGTTGTCCCAAAATTGATATAGGGTTGCCCATCTCAGGGATAATTACAATTATTCATTTTTTACTTAGTCTTTATTTAATTCAAATTATTATAATGTATAATTAAATAATTGGTTTCAATCGGGGTTATTGGTAGTCAAATTTTGATAATTCCAAATTAATGGCTAACTAAATTTAACACTATTCGTTCATTCGAATTAGGACTAGTCCGATTCCGTTAATCGTTAGTTCACACTAACAATTGGTACTAGATTGGTCGTAATTTTACGCTCCTTCGATTAAAATGCATATAAAAATGGTAGGACAATTTAGAATTATGTATTTCTGACTTTACATGATTTTAACAAGCATCAGTCCTCGGTCACTCCGCGTGGTTTACAGTACGTCGACCTGATCGTTGAGGTAGCGATGCGTCTTGTTAGTTGGTGGTTGTTGTAAAAGTGCTCCTTACTTCCTGTTGAAGCAGTATTTATAACCAAATATCAGGTGACCGGTCGTGGATTATTATTCATTGTCTCGCTAAATCACATGATCAGCTCATGTGTGAGATGTGTGACTGGAGGGCACACACAGAGTATTTGTGACGTGTGAAAGTGGATCACACTTAGGAATGCCGATGAATATTTATAACTAAACATAATGACGAAATAATATTGTTTTAATCAAAGGATTTTTAGTGATTACAGATATCTTTCTGGGATCACTGCAACATGTGTAAATTGCAATGACTTTTATTTTTGAAGAGATAAGAAGCTATCAAGTTTTTAGAAGAAATGGCCAAGAGGGATTCGTGCACCCAACTTGATGACCATATACAAAGAATGCAATGTCACGTCCTTCGCTACGTTACTTCACCAACACAAATTGAGTGTCATTGAGGAGCCTACAATAAACATTGGCTTCTCTCCCTTACTGAAAATCTTCTTTGCTGCTTCAAAGAGATAGCGTTTCAACTACAAGCACCGCGGACCCAAACTATAGCACTAGTAAATTCCGCTAGAGTGGGTCAGCTGCTACCAATTTGCAACAAGAGGGCCTACTCTTGTTCACGGATCACAAATACCGCCTCGAGCAAGTGTGTCAACATACCTAGCTTGGTCATGTGCTTAAAGGCTAACATAGTGTAAACATCAACAAGAGTTCACTCACTTGAATTAAATGATACCCCGAATGCAAATAAGGAGAAAAAATAAAGAAAATAACAACAGAGAACATTTCTAATCCACAGCTCTGTGTCAACAAGAATCCTTTCACTTATTTTTATAAATATTGCTTACTTACTACACTCTGGTTATGCTTAACGTCACGTGTAAACACACGGATTAAACTTCCTTCTGCTAACTTTGTTTGTATTAGACTTTTAACGTTTCTGATCCTAACTTTATTTCAACTTTCCAAACAACTATTCTGACAACCCAACCACACATTACAAACTTTATTAATTACTACTTCTCTTGCAATCCAAACGTTGCATTTTTAACTGTAATTTCAACTGTCACCACACCATTTTTTAAATCATTCATAATGAAATGATAGATTTATCAACACACTATTTTAACTACAATTTACACTAAAAAACTGAAGTGTAGATGAGTCGCATCTACTGGTTTATTGTCTGGGTGGGCCGAGGAATAGGGCTGGCTTCACGGCACAACAATGTTACGTGGCCATTTGGCTAAATGCTACAGAAAATACAATAAATCTTTGGAGTTGGGTATTAATTTTGGCGTGGAGAGTCGACGATGATCCACAATCATCGGGGGAGGTTTTGACACCTCCAGCCGCCTCAGAGCCGTATCGGTGGATTTGATCGCGCTGATCAACAACCGGAATTTGTTGGACGGGTTTGTTTTCCTGTATAGACGTAATGGTGGCGGGGACAGTGACAACGAACCATGATCATTGCGAGAGGTTTTTCAGGCCTCCATCCGCCTCAGAGCCGTAACGGTTGGATGGTCGCGCTGACCAAGAACCGATGTTTATTGCACGGATTCGCTTCCCGCACAGCTTGTATATAAGCACTATTGACAGCGACAGATCAAAATGTGAGATACAAAGAAACAAACAAAAAGCAAAGATCTGATGAAAATCCAGACCTTACATATCTTTGGAGAACAAAGGGATTAGTGGCAGCCAATCGGACACCAGAATCCACGGATTCGCAAGTCACTTTAGGGATTAATAAGTCCGGACCTTGCAGAAGACTAGGTCCAAAAGAGTCCATTTGTCACTTTATCATCATATTATTCAAATAGTAGTCATATATTTATAACTAATAAAGTATATTTTATTCTTTGCACCGATATATTATTTACACATCAGTGTTTAAATCAAATCTCGCGCACTTTCGGCCTATCGCCGCCATCTGGTGCCGATATTGCAACTATTACGGTTTTATACCCGTCACACGGTTTATACAGTTTATAAAAACGGCCAAAATAGTAAGCAAAAAAGTGCCTAACCATGAATGTGTTCGTTTTTAGGCCCGTTTGTTATATTGTTTTTGCGTCGCGATCGCACAAGTACATGGTGCATAAAAATTCCTTTTCTTTCATTTAACCAACGAATTTTGGTTGTGGCCCCCTAATTGATTTAGCATTTACTCAGATTTTGTAAGGTGGATGTTTAACCTGAAAGTGATTACGACGCTTGGAAATCTGATCCATCAATCTAACAGCTGAAGCCATTTTGAATTTGGTTGTAAAAACCCAAACCTGGCACAAACCGATTCATAAACCACTCCAATCGTGGTTTTGCTTTTCGCCGATTTTGGTGATGGTTTTTGGCTGTTTTTGATGTCACTTCGCTTAGAGAAACGGTAAAAAACCGAAACTTTAAATGCGACTTAAGCTTTTAGGATAAAGGCTTTTGTTTCAAAAAGTGGGCAAAAAAAGAGAATTTTATTTTGAATAGGATTAGCCTGCTTTCAGAATTTCTTAACCACTTTGTAATGAAAAACAAAGCAGATTTAGAGTTGACCCTGGCAATCTGGCATCCATCTTTGTTTAAATAGTTTAAGTGGTGGCGCTACTATGCACAGGAAGTTGAAACAGACAAACTACGACAAAAGCCTTTAAAAGAAAAAGCCATTCACACACTAAATAACCCCGTGAATTCCCATTAAAAAAATCCGTCAATATTACAAATCGATTAAATAAATCGAGAATATTTTTTAACCATTACCTTTCTCAACAGAATTCGTTAATGCGCTCTTTCTATTGTGTAAATGATCCGTTAAAACCAGCGACGAGCAACAAAAACAAACTTTAAACAAAGAAATAAAGCAATGATGCAGATTCACTCTATTGAGAAAGTTAAATTTACTTTGACGAGTAATGGTGGAGGCGATATTAATCATCAATACGTTCAGCACAGAGAACATGTCTATGCAACATAATATCATAAAGGCGTCTCTAATGCGCCATGCTCCAAATGAACACGCATTCGATCACTGACGATGCACACGTGCCATTTCAGCGACCCTTTTCCTCTCTCTATCTCTCTCCATCCCCTCATCAAGCTCGCACTCGGTCCCTTATGCTTTAAATATCATGTTGCAAGAAATGGGGATTCTCGACGAGCGCTATGCCGCTGCACGTCGTGTCTCGATCGGCATCTGTTCCCCTCCCTTTACAAAGATTAGTCGTCTGAGAAGACGGTTCTCGGAATTAAAGGGCCCGGATGTCAGTATACTGTATAATATTTGCAAGGTTACAGTCAAAAAGATAATAAAATGTTATATTATTTTAGATCTGCAATGGAGTGCATTCCGATCAGATAAATCAATAAACGAGTAGAGAAAATATTGAAGAAAAAAAAAATCAGCTAGATGAGGATGATACGTCCATTTTTAATGAAGAAACATTTTCGAGAACTGCAGAAAAGCCTAACTACTAGTTAAGCTGGAAAGCGCAAGGGGCAACAAGAAAAGCATGCGTGCATGTGGCGCGAGTAAACACTCAAATATATTATTACCATATAAATCTATATGTAATATACCAAAGCCAGGCAGAGCAATGGGCACGAGTATCTACTAGTTTAATTACATAGAGTGAAAAAATTGACCATTTTTTTTTATACAAAATTAAAATGTGGAATATGTTGCTAGTCCTAGGACAAAACAAAGACGACAACATATCATATCAGTTGTAATCGATGCTTTTATTCTACATTTCAATTTCAAAAATGCACTTTGTTCCCTTCCTTGATCCGTGATGACAGATGCAGAAAAAGACCATTGCGATTTGCTTTGATCGCACTTTGAAGAAGAATACAATTTGGCGGCGTCGCTTTTATTCCAGTTTGAAGTGGAATAAAAATGGCGGCATCCTTCGCCTCAAATGACGACCAATGCCCACGCATGCGCCCGAATTATATTTACGAAAAAAAAAAGAAAGTACAAATATATTGCATCGGCTTTCTCTATACTTGACAAGTACGATTAAAATACAATGCAATTTCCAACAAACATTCCGGAGCATTATTCAAATGCTTTTGCAGCCTTTTCAACTCTTTAATACCTAGCAAACTAAAAATTTAAAATAAAAAAATAAAAAAATTGCATAATTAACATAAAATTGGCTAATCAAACAGTTTTATGCAAGCTTAAGCAAGTACAAGTGGTTAGTTCGTCTTTAAAACATTAAACTTAATCCAACAATTTCAATCTAAAGAAAAAAAACGTTACCAAAAAATGGTTTTAAAAAATAGGAGCACTTGCAAGGATTATTCAAATCCCTTCATCCTTCCCGAGTAAGATTTGCTTGTGTTTGAGAACATTATTGCGCACTAATACAGGAAGGGCACATTTGAATATAATAAACCACCTAGCCTTCCTTTCGCTCCCCCTCTCTCTCTCTCTCACTCACTTATTTTGCCTCCTTCATCCACTCCATACACATCTAACTTACATTTCCCTTAATAAGCAAGCGAAGAAAGGAAGGAAACGAGAAAATTCTACGTACTGAATATGCATAACATCCAATCATCTTGTTAAGAAAACATCAGAAACAAGCCGAGTGAAGAGAGACGACAATTGAGAAATAGAAATATATATATATAAAAAAAAAAAAAGAAAAAAAAAAAAAGAAAAAAGAAAAGAAAAATAGAAAAGAAAAAGCCGATTGCATTATTTTATGCACATATTGCTTCTTGTTTATATCCTCTTTCGGCGAGCACAAAAACTTCCCTTTCAACGGATTTGGATGTGAAGAAAGAAAAATGTAAAATAAAAACATGTTCAAGAGAATTAAAATTAAAAATAATAATAATAATAATAATAATAATAATAATAATAATAATAATAATAATAACAAATTGATGAATAATCAAGTTGTTAAATGAGAAAATAAGTTTTCTTTTGAATTTGATTGGATATTAAGAATAAAGAAATAATTGATTGACACGCATTCATGGATGACACGGTGTCAACAACTTTAAGAAATAACTGTCTTAAATTGTCGCTGTAATTGTCATTTTTGATGTTAAACCTACCTTTGTATTTGATTCTGTCCAATTGATCTGTCAGGATCCTCAATTCCGGATTGGAAAGGTCTCCAAGCTATTAAAAGAAAAAAGAAAAATTAAAAAAAAAAAAATCAAGAAGATTTCATCGCTTGAGCGTCCAAATTTTAATTACCGCAAGTATTTGTTTTCTTTGACTAAACTCGGATGTTTACAACATTTCAACAAATTTATTTCATTTGTACTGTATATTGGCTTCACCGCACGCACACGCACGTTTCCAATTTGAAAACACACATAATCAGACATTTTCACCAATACTTTCATTCCCAGTTTAAAGAGTCCGAAAAGAGAAAACACACTACATTCCAATGTATTTCGAAATGCATTTTCAAAAGCATTTTTTTCAATTGCATTATGAAATGCCTTATTTAATGCACAAATAATACACTTAAGTGCTATATGCTTATATTGTAAAATATATTTTTAAAACATTATTTAGTTTGAAAAGAACGATTTGAACACTTCAAAAATGCCGGGCGTAAAAATGCAGATAACTCGCGGATCAAACATTGTCCTGGAGAGCAAATTATAACGATTGCTAACGAAGAGCAACCATTTAAGTCCAATTTCTTGAAAATGTGCTTTTTAAGTCGTTTTCTTGTTGTTGCTGATTGCCCCCCCATTTATGTAGAGGCGCTGCCTTTTAATGGAGTGATTAGACAAACATTAGAGGCGCTCGCACTAGAACATCGTCTGCCTTATTGATGCTGTAGTTTAAGTGGTGCTGCTACCCTGACCTAGCCCAATTACAAGAGCAGCAAAAGCCTCATCTGGCGGCCACTGCACCAACTAATAGAGCAAACTATTGCCTATAAATGAGTCGTTTCATCTTCACAGGCACCACCTAAATTTAACTATTAACTCTTCTTGCGCAGCTGAGACCATCTTTCTAAATTATAAACTCAACACACCAAATCGACAAAGACATTTTTTTCTCCCTTCTCTTTCTCTCCAATTTTTACCTTAAAACAAAAACAGCATTTTTATAGCCGTGACCCCCTTCTTATCGAATTTGCTGCGCATGAACATTCTGTAACAATTTTGCAGCATTTCGGTGCTGTCACCATTATTCAATTCATGGTTGAGCATTAAAGGAAAAGATAAGACTAACATTTTTCATTTTTTGTGATGCGAGATAAAGAGATTAAGCTTTCTGGATGACAACTTCATTAAGTTGCAAGAAAGGGAAATAGACTAAATCCAGGAATAAATTTCCATCTTTTTTTTTCTAAAAAAATAAAAAAAAAAAAAAAAAATAACATTGCGTGTTTTAAAATGAGCCATGTTTACACGCTTACATTTTACGAGATCATTTTTGTGTTATTAATCGTCGTCTATTAATAGATGCAAAGCAGGTGAAGATGATTAAAATGACACCAAGCACCCATTTTATACACTGTGGTTGAGTGCAAACTGCCAAGGTACTGTACGTCGTGTGAATACTAAATATTTTGATACATGAATTTCATAGATTATTTTTGACATCAGAGTGAAGGTGTCACAATACCGCTATTCAAGATAAGCTCTGAAAGCTTACATTATAAAACCAAGCAGAATAATAATCAAAAATGGCTTACCGGTATATACAGTATCAGGCAGGTGTAAAATCGTCACAAGGTGCACACACCTTAAGTAATAGGGCGGTAAGTTTTTTTTTTCCTTTTTTAAATTTATTTTATATTTTTTTTTATTATTCTACCTAAAAATTCACACATCGGAAACAAAACCCTCTAAACTTATCTCACGCCGCCTTATCAGACATGGCTGACATGCACTTGGCATACCAATCTACGAAGGAACACGGATGGATTAACGGGATCCTGCTGTTTCTATTTTCGAATGCAGCTATTGTTTTACACCTAAATACTAGTATACCGTTTTTATTTTTTAGAGTGTCGATACAGCAACATTTCTGACATTTTACGTCGTATTTCTACCTCTGATATATAGCCGGGTATGCAAAACTGAGAGAAGAAACAATTTTCCATCATTTTTCTATCTTTGTTTCGCTTTGAATAGAAAATAAATTTTAATAGGAATTCAAGTAAATATAATTTTTTTTTTTAAAAAAAAATAATTATTCTTGCTAGCAAGTTTGCGTTAGACTAATATTTCATTTTGTAACTGCTTTCTTTTATGATTGAAATTCACTCCCCTTTGGGTGTTAGAAAATGAGATTCGCTCCAATGATAAATGAAAAGGAATCCAGTCACACGCCATTGGAAATCAAAGTGGATCTCACTACTGACCATTGATCCACGCTTCAACTCCCTCTAGCACTCAAGTCGAAACACAAAAAAATTATTAAAAGAAAATAAAGAAGAACATGGAGTGATCCATTTGTTTCAAGAATTCTAATTAAAAAATTATGCTGTTGTCATAAAAACAAATACTCTTGGTTTGCAACAATCTTTTTATTAATTAATTTTGGAAGTAAATAAAAGCTTTTGTTTTTTTGTTATTAGCTTTTATTTCTTTGGAATTTTTGCTTGAGTTTTTACCTGCGTTAGAAGAGACACAGCAACGATGCCTTGGGATTTGTGCATTGCTTCAGACATGTTGTGGTAGAGATGTGAGTTGAAGCCGTACAACTGGACCTAAAATTGGAAATAGAAAAAGAAAACCGGGTTAATACTATCGCAATACCTATATTTTGACATTTTATCAAACTAACGGTTCATTTCTTAATATTACTTCACACTTACTGTCAAAAAATGATTGTCAGTCCATTCTGGTTGACACTTACGACAACAAAAATAGACATCAATGCAGAAAATAAATACACAATACAATTTTTCTCACTCGAATTTACAACTCATATATCTTTTAAGTATGATGTTTGTCATATAGAAAACATGTTATAAGAGTTCCATCAGCAATAAAAATGGGTCAAAAGCGATAAAACTAGACGTAGTAAACACTAAATCCAACAAATTATCTTGAAATAAATCTTTTTCTGTAGATTCAAAACAAAAATTACAGTTATTTACTATTTATTCATTTTTTTAAAAAATATATATATATTGAATATTGATCCCTTTAGAATAAATATTAAAATAATTTGAAAAAACCCTTGGCATGACCTGCAAATCTAAAAAACACACAGCTGTGTGTTAATTCCATATTTTCCACATAGGAAATCTTGTCAAAACAGTGTAGGGAATTAAAAAATACATCCAAACACAAAAACAGGAAATCCCAAGTAATATCCATGCGCTTTTTCCAATCGAGAAAACAGCAGGGAGACTAAGACAAAAGAAGATTTAAACTAGGAAAAAAAATATAAATAAAGAATTCTAAAAGGAATTTGTCGATAAAAACAAAACAAATATAGAAAAAATAAAAAGGGACCAAAAAAAAAAAACTATACCAGATAAATAATAATAAAAAAAAATTGTGATGGTGCTATCCAGAACAAGAAGACAATTTAAGATGAAAGAATGAAAAAAAAAATGAAATACTTCAAATTCTGCTTTAGAGAGAACATGATTGGACATGCGAAGTTGAAAAAAAAAGACCTGAAAAAATAAATACAAACATAAAAAAAAATAAAAAAATAAAAATAAAAATAATAAAAATAAAATAAAAATGTGAAATTTTGTGAATTGTGTAAAACACTGACAGACTTTTTTTTTTTTAATTTATATTTTTTTTATTTACAGAATTAATTTGACTTGTTTTTATTTTATTTTATTTTTTTTATTTCGATATGGTCTAATGTGGAGAGAAAGTTTTGTGAGGTTGATTCAATCAACGAAAGAGGAGACCTCGGTGATGAAGTAAAAAGGCAGTGCAAGTTTCAACAAACCCAACCAAGTAAAAGAAATGCAATTGCAGCGAAGCCAAAACACATAGCTACTGGGATTGTGGCATCAGAAAAGCAAACAAAAATTGACACTAAAGCGCTTCAGTCGAGATACTCCAGAGATTAAAAATTATAAATAAAAATAAATTAATTAAAAAAGTTTAAACACAAAAAAGTAATTTTGAAAAAATAAATAAAAACTTTTTCAAACAAAATCAAAGAATTTTATCCAAATAAATAAATAAATAAATAAATAAATTTCTTGGGTTTTCTCTCAACATTGACATTTTAGTTTCAATTTTAGTCAACACACGGCACTGTTTCCGTGTTCCGCTAACCTTTAAATTGCTAATAGAATCATTAAAATCTATCAGCGCAAGTTTATGTATTTTAATATTTGAATAATGAACACTAATTGGCACTAAATGGCCAGCCAGTGCTTATTGACTTATTGATTAACCATGAAAATCCCGAATTGCATACTCATCGTATAACAGATTACAATTACAATTATTATTTCTCATAAAAATGATGAAAATTGATTGAAAGCGATTAAAATCTTTAGATTTGTTTGAATGAAAACTGAATGATGTAAACATGTCATGTAATCTCACCTCAGCCGGAAACGAGTATCCGTTAACGGTATGTTCTGATCCAACATCATCTCTGATGCCGTAGTGCAGATGAATCTCTTCAAATTGATATTTATAGGACAACGGACCCCCAGTCACGTTCACATGTTGCCTCGTGCTGTTGTCCACCACAAAGATCACGCTGTGACCCGTGTTCGATATGTTGCCACTCACCTACCAAGTAGACAAACAAAAACACCAACTTAGTGGACACAAAGACAAATAAAACAAAAGCAACTAGTCACAACATCGTATGAGCACGCATGATTCAATTACACAACTTTTAACTTTTTTTTCCCCAACCCAACACGCAGCATATTTGCACTTTTCGCCCTCCATTTTATAGTTCAGTTACCTCACCATGCAAACTCCTTTACAAAATGCATTTAAGTTGACAAATTTCCTCGGGGCTCAACTTGCCCATTCCCATCATCCCTTTCGAATGGAAATTTGTGTTCATAAAGAGCAATGAAAAGGCTTTGCACAAAGATAAGGAAACATCATATACAAGAGAGGGCGCCACCTGAAGGCAATTCCATATTGGCAACTAGATGAAATCACAAGTTTATCAAAGAGCCAAGATGGCGGCTGCCTTGCCTTATACATATACCAAACCAACGACGACAACTCCAATGCTGGTGGGCTTCGCCTATGTCTGATGACCAACTCATCCAATATTATTACAAAAAAGACCTTTGCCATTGGCCTTTTTCCTTTTCAGCACTGTATTTATTTTATTTTATTTTTTATTTCTTTAAAAAAAAAATAATAATAAAAAAAAAAAACTCTTTACACAATTGTGAAGAAAGAAAAAGTAAGTTTGGAAAATGCGCATTGTGCTGGCCATTACCCAAAGCACGGAAACAAGTGTAGAATAAATAAGAGGAGAGAGAAAAAAAAATTGGAATAAGATGGAGAATTATATAAAATAAAAGACTTCACTCCAAAATTGTTTGCTCCTATTTCACTGGAATATAAAGAAGATGAAAAGAGTAAATTTCATTTTTCCACTACCACAATCTTCAATTTTCTCAAGAACAAATAGAATAAATCCCAAGACTTTTTCCTTCTTCTTTATATCATGCTTTTAACAATTTTTTTCTTCAAGGAAAAAAAAAAAAATATTTGCCAAGTTTTCTACACCACAATTTCAACTGTAGTCATCTCTACAAGTACCTACAACAACCAACAGGGGAAATTCAATTCCCAACTGAACCTGTCAGCTGTCTTCGTGCCTCCATTATCCATGGTAGATAGGTCTAATACCTATTCTTCAATTAGAGGGTGTGCCACTTCAACTGTCTGCATCATTTAAGAGGCCTATCTACCCAATTACAGTCGCAGGCTCAATTCCACTGTATTATCAATGAATTGGTACCTATAATTTACCAAACCCATATATGGATTCTTTGCACAACTCGATCTTATCACTCTAGTTGCAAGTTTCAGCATTGCCGATTTGGAAATCCATTTATTTTAAGGAGGCAGATATGAATTAAGAATGATGTCATGATAAAAGCCCAACAACCCACTGAGATAAAAAGAAAAAGAAAATAAATGCACCAAATGCATCAGGCTAATAAAATATATATCTAATTAATTTAGAAAGCTTTACTTTATTCCAATCTTTTTGTTTTAGTAAACTCAAATGAAATTTTCTTGATGAGGTCGCAAATTGAAACTGACACAAATTGAAACTGCAGAAAAGGACACAAACTGCATAAATAAATGGAAAGCAACTGTATAATCCGTTTAAGGAAAACCTTTTTCTCACACTATAACAAGATGGAACAGAACATATCTTGTTCAAAACTTGTCACCAGAGGTCGTGGCATGTATGTGGTCACAAGTTCACTGACATCTGTTGTGTCTTGAGTTTGACGAGAACCGATCGTCGATGTCCGAAATTACGGAGGTTGAAAATTAACATAAAGTAAATTTATGACGAAAATTAGCACAGAAATTAGCGTCAGAATTGACCAATGGAATACGAACACTCCGTACGATCTTACGCCAACTCAAGTTCGAATGTTTACAAATGTCTGCCCGTGTCGTGTTCCATCCTGCATCTTTATTTAACACTTGTTGGTTTGATTTCTTTCACTCTGTTTCGCTTTGGGTGTCCCAGTTAAGGTGCGGTGAGCGCAAACTGAGCACGAGACTTGCCCACCTGCATTAACAATTCTGTTCGAATTCGCAGCCCGAGTCGACCGACGTGACAAAATGATCTACGACGAAATGAATTTTCCGATCATCCCCCGAATTAGCGTCAGATCATCGTACATATCGTATTTCTTCGATTTAAAGTCGCGGCTTATAATTGCAAACGCAATTAACCCACACCCGCATGGCATTTATTATTTGTTCCATTTTGATTTGTGTTTGGTTAGAACAAGAGCCAATCTCTTTGTGTTTGAAAAAATAGTTTGATAGCACAATCAGCTCACCATCATCACCCAGCCAGCAGCTGACAAAACAGCAATTTGACCTATGGTTAATAAGAAAAGAAAGGAATCCCTCTACCCTTTTCTTTCTTTCTTTCTTTCTGGCACAAATGAGTTCCCTGAACCATTGCTCAAAATATCCGAGATGTCACTCACCAATCCTGACACCTATCGTCGAGTCAACAATTCTGTATCCATAAAATGAGACAAAATGGAGATAGACAAAGGACAAATCTCTGATGGGTGAAGTGGGGGAAATATTTGAGTCCAGTAGAGCATGACAAGCAAAGGAGAACATTATTTCCTGACAAGAAAAGCCCGGATTGAGGTTTGAAAGGAATTTGACGAGATTAGATATGAGTTCGTCTCCCTGAACAAAAATGACAACCACTGCGTTTGATGCGCTTAGAAAAAGATAAAGAGAAAAAGAAAAACATCTCAACAAAACTCAATAGAATCTTGACTATAGAACAAAATTCATACATATTTATAGCAAGCACTTTATTCGACACTCGTGATACTTCAAACTAAATCTCACGATATTTCCGTCTCCAAGGTATTGACCCTGTGGGTTGAGATAGAATTTTTTTATTCTTCTCCTTTTTCAGCAGTCACTAAATTAAATGCAAGACGTTCGCTCCAGCAATTTTTTCTCCTTCACTCTCCTCTCTCTTCTCTCTTCTCTCTTTCTCTCTCTCCCTGCCTTTCCTTATGTTATCGTATTCAATTTTCATCATCTAGTTTTCTTTTTTGTCCCGCCTTTCGGCTCTACTTTTAACCGTTGCAATTGTGCGCAACACAGCCATAAGGTGAGCAGACATGAAAAAATTTGCAATTAGTTGATTGTATCTTGAAAAAAAAATAGAATACAAATAAAATCTGGACTACCCTTTGACAAGTTTAACACATTTCTGGACATTTTAATTTCGTCACATGTCCAGCAGCCTATTCACCAAGTGTAATGATAAAATTGGCATTTTTACTCAAAAAATAAAAAAAAGTAGTGTTACAACACACAATAAAGAATTCTCTGTGTTGTAACTGTTTGAAACAATGTGTGAGAGAGGTGTATTGACTGTTTAGATAATAACAATATTTTATTTAAAAAAAAATTTAAACAATGACAAAACAATTAAAATCTATGGATATGTTCATACTTCAGGGTTGTGAGTGTTTATTTACTTCTAGTTTGAACGATTTCTACTCATTCTAACATTTTTTAAAAAATAAATACATAAAGCGCCGTGTGAAGCACACTAAATGCTTGATTAAACAGCCATTTTAAAAATATTCACTGTAGTGTGCTTTAAAAAGGAAATCTTGTAAATCTGACTCTCTGAGGCTTTAAAAATAAAGAATAAACATTTGCCCCCTGTGGATCACAAGATGACTGTGTGGCAATGGCAAAATGCCGATTTTAAGAGATCTTTTTAAAATTTTAAAAACCGCAAAATCAAATGAAAAATTGGAAACAATTACAAGTAGTGTAATAATCTGCAAAACCAGCGTTTTTCATATCGTATATGAATTAGACTTTTTTTTCTGCATTTGTATTTTATATCAATAGGCCTATATATAATATATTATATAAATCTTCCCGTACTCTTTGTTTTATTGCCTACCGAACACGCCCTCGTTTAACACTCGGTTGAACTTCTCCTGCCTCGATTCAAAAAACCAGAAGCAAACTTTTACTTTAGCTGAAATAAATCTATTTTTTTTTTACCAACTTTTAGAAAAAAAAGTAAAACCGTAAATCAAATTAGCGTTAAAATTTCGTGCATTAACAAAACCGTATTCTCAATCCAAAAATGTAGATTTTTTTTTCTCTTCCAAACATCCATTCATGCATCTAATAAATTTTTGGAGAAAAGATGAAAATATTTACAGGTACAAAAGAAAAATAAAGTTCTCTAATTTTAATTTTCCACTCGAAGAAACTCCTATTAAAACACGGTACTTATAACAACAAAACATCAATTTTTCTATAAAACAAATTAACTTTTTTGCTCAGCTTTATCAGCATTTTTATGATTTTTTTTTTGTTGGGATCTACCAAAAATCTGCGTACGAGTATTTCGAAGCTAAAAAATCAATTTCTCCTTTAAAAAAAGAAAAAGAAAACTTAAAAAAAAATTAAAGTTCCTTTACATATTTTTGAATTCCTGCTCCATCTTCAATCTTCTCCCTTCCTCCCAAGAACCCAACCATGTCGTCATCTACCACGCACCAACGCGCGCATCATTCCTAGCGACATTTTCCCATTAAACCCCGCGCACTGAAACATGGGATGGATTTTAAAAAGGCGGAAGATGAATTATCACGTGACATGCCTCTACCACATTCTCTCGTGTGCTAAGTCAGCAAAAAAAGCAAATAAGAAAAGAAGACGAGAGAAACAAAACGAATAAAAACACATGCCAAAAAGATGACATTATCGCAATCAAATTGCAAAAAAAAAATACACAAAAAGAAAATTACTATTGATTCGCATTATTACCGAAAAATTATTTTTCCCCAAACTTATTTAACTTATTAAAAAAATATTTAAAAAAAATCTCCAGAGAGAAATTTTCCATGACATGGGAACTCCAATTTCCTCTTTTTTCCCCTTTCTAATATTATCTTCTCCCCAGCGATTATTCAAATGCTGACCGTAGAATCCGTCATCCATCATTTAATTCAGCAATGAGCAACTCAGCACTTTACTTAACACCTTTATAAAGAAAAGCAAAAAAAAGAGCAAAAAGAAAGAAATAAAATTAAAAAATGGAAAACGTGTTTTTTTTTTTTTTGTCCCCTTTTTCACCTTTCATTTTATTCATATCATCAGACATTTCCATAGCCAGAAAATCTAGTCGGTATTTACTCAGCGTTGTTTATCTTTTTCTCCGGAGCTTTGCTGCACTACATATATGCACAGTGGCGAACGTTGCGCAGTTTTTTGATATTTTTTTTATTGCAAAACGTTCCATATTAGCTCAGAAAACTAAAACACACATACAAATTCAAGCAAAATTGTACACTATGTAAATTAAGAAAAAATATAATAATAATATTAATCAAATAATTCCTACTCACAGATCAATCTTTCTAAATAACTTAATATAGAAAAAACGATAATAAACAACCAAGGAGAATTAATTTCAAACACACTGTACACAGTTTTGCCTAAATACTATTTAAAATTCTTTCTCCATGTTATGGAAAGTGATTTTTTTCTGCCACCCGATTATAATCCCTCAAATTTTCCATTTCAGCAGTTTAAAAAAAAAAATCTATTTATTCCTTAAAATTAGGGGGGAAAAAATCCAATTTTCTCTCCCACCCCCACAAAAAAAAAAAAAAAAAAAAAATCATCTACTTTCAATTTTTTCCATCACCTTATTTTATTATACACCATCTTGTTTTATTCTAATTAAATGGCAGTGGTGCATTATACTCTCTAAAAATTCAAGGAGAGGATTATTTCTTGCTACGGTAGCTTTTGGCAGGAGCCCGGACGAAATTAAAAACGACCCAATTACAGCCCTGAGAAAAGTGTGGGAGAAAAGAAGGGGGAAAAGTATCGAGCCTTTCCCTTATACTCCTTCTCACATCTTCTGAGAAAAGTGAGAGAAAGAAGGAGCGAGCGAGCTTCGTGCAAATTAAGGCCGTAATTTTTATACTGCTCACGTTGTGCCTTTGCTCCATGAATGCAAATTGAGAAAGAATTAAAAGAGAGAGGAGAGAAAATGTTGGAGCGCTTTTCCAAGACAAAATTTCAAAGTGAAAAATCTCCATTGGTGGATGGATTGATTTACAAAAAAAAAAAAAAACGGAGCGAAAAAAGGAGAAAAAGTTTCCAATTGAATTTTAAATGAGTTAACATTAGAAAATGACTGTGTGGGAAAAAGAAGAAGAAGACGAAGAAGAAGAAAAAAAAAAAGAAGCGCGAGTTTATTATTTTCATTTCGTAAATGCCTCTTTCCATCACTGGCGCCTTGACCATTAAGGAGAGAGGTAAATCCGAGTAAATTGGCACTTTTCTTCAATTCGGATACGTACACGAACGTTTGCTCACCCAAAATCACGGATTAATGTCTTAATTAATGAGATGGCGACTCCCATCCCCCAACTGGAACGCCCTCGTTTGCACATTTTGCTGCTTTGGCCTCATTAATGCTAATTTGGGTCACCATTAAACGACAAATGAACGTCATAAGAAAGAAGTAATCTCTTTAATGTCACCTACCCTAACCCTTCTTTCCCCCCATAACCCTTTTGAGTCGCAAATCCGCACAAAACAACAAATATTCCACTTGTTTTTCAACAACTAAAATGTGGCGGATCAACTTTAAAAAACACAAGAAAAAATTTTTGTTTTTTTTTGTTTTTTTTTAACATGCTCACTAATGAAGGACGAATGAAATTTCAAACTAATTGACAACGCTGAATACTGCCATTCAATCACACGATTTTAATAATTTTGATTGACAAATTACCTCCATTATAAAACCGAGGTAGAGATTTTCTCAAATTATTTTTCTTTTTCAAAATCAAACGTTATCACAACCAAAATCGATGCAAGAACCGGAAGTATTAATAAAAAAAAAAAAAAAAACACCTGAAACTAAACTTTTCTTATTTTTTTTTTTTACTTTTTAAAAAAAAAATATATATATAAAAAAATAAAATAAAAAAAAAAAAAACATTCAAGTCCAAGATCCTTAAGGTAATCAAGAGATTCAAAGACCACAGCTGCTCTTGCAACTCAGTCATGCATTGGGAAATAAAAATATGTGAAAACACACGGCAGCGTTTACAGAGGAAGGGAAAAATATCACAACTTAGACCTCGATTTTTTCCTCAAGAGAAATACATAAACTGTCAAGGTGGAAAGAAAAAAAAAACAAAACAAAAAAAAAAAAAAACCCAAAACTTTTCCAACTGACATTTGTTTATAAGCACTATTCCCTCGTCGGCTAAAGAAAAAAGTATATGAAAGCTCAAAACTAACTTCCGAGTCAAGCGCCACCCTGTAATGAGTAATGATAACTGTATATATTACCTGTAATTTTGTTTCCCCACCCTTTTGATGACTTAATTAAGGTAAAAACCCTCACAACCAAAATAATAAATAAATAAATAAATTAACAAACCAAAAAAAAAAAAATTTATCACAAGAAAAGTAATCACAAGTCCAAATATAAAGAAACAAAAGAATCTATTTTATTCATGTAACAAGCACATTAATTCTTAGTGATTTACAACACGAGCAAAAAATAGATACACAGTACAGGAAAACAAAAGAAAAAAGAAAAAAAAATTAATTTGCTTCATTTTTTATCTGTTTCGCACTTTTCCATCATTTATGTCATTTTGTAAACAATAAGAAAAATTGTGGGAAGAGTAAAAAAAAAGCAGAAATCCGTAAAGAAAAGTGGGTCTGCTAAAAGAGAAACAAATGGTGGAACGAGCCATTCGTCATCACGAATGTCAAGCATGATGAATGGCGAGAGAAGAGAACACACCTGGCACCTCAAAAGCCCCAATACTTCAACCGCATGACAAATTATAACAACTTCTAGCCCATAATTACACATTGTAATTAATATCCCATTGACCTTTCGCGCTCATTTGCAGGCCCCGCTTTGTAGAATCATAAAAAGAATGAATATAAAAAAAAAAAAAAAAATAGCTAGGAAAAGATGAAAGGCAAAATGGACTCTGTCACGTTTTTAAGCATCTCGAGCGTTGAGTGGTTTAAGATTTATGAGTTAGCAGGACTCACGGCGTCCGTGGCCGACTCGATAAGGTGCCGCGTGCACTGACAACACCCCGCACTCCCCCCTTCGCACATCCACAAGACTCTCATAAAAGAGCGCCATTAAAGTTCCCTGCAGAAGAGGCATGAAAACCTAAGGAAGATGTATAATGGAGTGGATCAGCATCTTCAAACAATTAAAATAATTCACCATGCATCAATTTAAAGTCAACTTTAATTAACAACTTCTTCTTTTTTTCCATTTTCAAATTTAATTTAGAACGCTTTAATCGTGCAAACCCCCTTTTAACCAAAATAAATTTACTTGCAGCTTTTCGAGTTGAATAAAATTATCTATTTCATTCGGTGACAAAGGGGTTATGGTGCACTAACTGATTGAGCACATCCATAAATGACATACACGACTAAGCACGCCGTCCAGCAACCGAGTTTTCAACGTGCAAACACAAAACAGACACACCACACTACACAACAAAAATGCTCTCTGTGTGCTTTTACGGTCTGACCACTGTGAGAAAGACCTGAAAAGAAATAATGTATGTTTCGTCAATCCAATTTCCGCATTGGGATTTCTTGTGGACGTGGGACCAATAATTTCGTCTAGTGCTATCACCGTTCAAATAAAATATAATACAATAAAAAAAATCTACAAACGCAGCAGGTAAAAATGTAGAAAAAAAATGTGACAAATAATTGAAACGTTCGTCAAATGTTACGTATAAATGTGTTTCGCTGATATTCTGATAATAATTCAATTGCTTAACAACCATTTTTTTTAAAATTCTATCATTATTTGATTTGCCCGTTGTGATTTCCATTTAAATTTGACACTTCCATGCACCACGAAACGACTCAAACGCCTAATAACACGGCCGTTTTGTAGCTAAAGAATCACTGCACTCTCGCCATCTTTGGCACAGAGTTCAAATTTTTGCCATGAGGGCGCAACGATCGTGCGGGACGATGGTTGCTTGCTACAGATTGCATGTAAATATTAAGAAATTGCTCAAACTATTATCTCAGAGAAAAATTATTATGTGAAAACTTTTCCACCATGATCTAGTGTATGATTTTTTTTCGTCTGAACCCGAGAGTTTGTTTGAAATTAAAAAAATTGCAATACTTTGGGAAAACTGGGTTGCATACGTTATACGTGCGTAATTGATGACAATATTTTAATTAATTTTCACGCAAAAAAAAAGAAAGAATAAGAAAAGAAAAAAAAAAAAAGAAAAAAAAAAATCTGGTTTTCCCCCAATCTGTCGCATTATTATGTTTCTTAGGCAATATGTTTAACAAACATTAAAGACCGCTCAGTTGAATGACTGTTAATGAATTTACAACAGCATACAGCGCAGGATGTGTGCTTTAATTCGGGCCGCCGCTCTTATCAGGCTAATTAATTGGCAATTGTCCGTGAGCAAATTTAATTTGTAGCCCGTCCCTATGGCATGACTGCGTTTCTCATTACATTCATGACAAACATTGTTACAACCTTAATTCGTGACACCTTTTTCACTACATTGTAACTTTTCCAATCTCATTTTTGCACAGGTAATTTCATTCAAATTAATTAAGACCTAATTATACGATACCAATTCATATATACGAGGCCATCTTTTGACTAATTATGTGAATCTAACGATCGCAAATAAATAGGTTACGTCATTTTCTTTCTTTCTTTTGGGGAACGTAATTTGCCAAAACAAAATGCTCAATTTTCAATTGCCTCATATCGAGTTTGACTCCCAAATGTGCAATACGGCTAAACCAAAGACTTAATTAAAACCGGATTTCGCGTTGCATATTCAGTAAAACCGAGTCAAACCCAATTGATGGCTCACGAACACCTCCATAAATAATCACAATTAAGTGACTTTCAAGTGGACAACAATTTCAACAAGCCGCGAACGAAAATTGCATTTACAATCCAGCAATCAAATCACAAGAAATGCCGACACAGTCCACGAACCGTAGAAGAAAGAGGAAATTAAATGTCCACTAGGTCTATGTAAAGATGACCTCGCATTTGCACCTGGAACAAAGCAAACCACAGGAAGTCCAAGGAAGACTGAAGCGATGGGATTACCCATTGTTGCTCGACCAGCATGGGTCCAAGTAAATGACATCACTTCCTTTCCACGGTTTTGTCTCTGCTTAAAGTGTAACACGATTCGATTTGCGTTTCATGTTCATGTTTACGGGCGCCAATTTGACTTCCGGTTGTGAAATGACGCAATACCCGAGTGAGTGGGAATCGAAAAGGCAGAAAAACAAGCAGATGAATGTTTCGAATTTGCCCTAATCACTTCCGGATTTGTTTAATATCTTCCAAATTGCAATTTCGATGCGAAAATGAAAAGATTAGAATTTTATTACACACGAAATCTAATTTAATATTCAGAATCAACTCTGGTCGGGACTTTGAAACCACATAAAATTGACTTAAGCAAACCAACCTCTGACATCAAACTTGACTCAGTATAGCAAAAGACGACGCAAGCTAGCTTTGCTGTTGCATTGATTTGCTTAATGACGCTCAGCCGCCACTAGAGGCGGTGCTCACTCGAATTATGTTTACAAATGAGTTTAAAATCGGCTCGCGATATAATTAAGTTTAACACATCCAAAACGCAGCTGAGACGCCACTTAGCCGACCATCTGTTGTTGTTTGGTGGGCTCTCATTTCAATCAACATTCCCTCCTATTATAATTATAAAGGCAATTACCACCAGCCCCACCTCCCAATTTAGAAAAACAAACAAAAAACAAAAAACAAAAAATAATACAACTCAAATAAAATGCACACAAATTATTGGCCCACCATTACCTCGAAACAATACACCCATATGGTTCAAAATATATTTTACAATGCATTCTACAATGTATAGCATTTCGCAGAATTATTTGGAAAATGCATTCATATTTGAATATTGGGAATGCATTATCATTTGCATGCTAAAATCTACATGAATGTATTTATTTGTAACGGCGACCCATCTATGGACAAAGGGCCGCAAAAAGGGCCGCTAAAATCTACAGTCGAAAGTCTTTATAACGAATCGCAAGAGACCGGAAAAATCTATTCGTTATATCGAAATTTTTTAACATGGTGTTCTATGGCCAGCCAACCAAACCAGCCATTTTTAGGTATTCGTTATATCGATAATTCGTTATATCGCAATTCGTTATAAAGAGTTTTGACTGTATTAACAAAATGCATTCTCGCAAAATACATTGCGACATAATTTCAATGTATTTTTTAACCTTATGGGTCTCTATACTTGCAGAAGGAAAAATCAACTTACAGTATTTCCTTGGAACTCTGGTCTTCTCCTAGTCGAATGGTTCCGTAGAAATTCCAGAAATTTACACATTGTGTTACTGTCGACATTGTGCATTGAAATATGTGCGATAAGAACGCTTCATCTTGAAAATAGCGTCTTGTCTTGTTATTAAAAATATTTTTCCAGAATTAAAATTAAAATTATAAAAAAAAAAAAAATTAATTAAAATAAAGAAAAAGACTTTACTTTAGGATTATATAATCTTTTTAATTAAAACTTTTTTTTTTAATCTTCCTTGCTTATGTTAGGGCTTTAAAAAGCTTAAATAAATAAATTTATTATTCTTCTCTCACATAAAAACAATTCATTTCCTTTAAAATCAAAGTAAACACCACTTGAAAGTCATTAGCAATCATGCAGAAAAACAGGAAAAGAAGACACGTCTTTTGTTTTCTCCAACTTCTATCCGCAGAGGGGAATTTTAGACACAATTTATCAATTCCCCAACCCACCGAAAATATACAGCTAAGCCCGTTTCAACTTCATTACCCAAAACCACCCACACTCTCTCTCCTCTCTAATTCCCTTTCCGATGCCTTCACACTGATTTTCAACTCTAACACACTGAACCTGAACCAAACTTTTCATCAACCTTACCCCTAAAAAAAGAGAAAAAAAAAATTTCACTCAAGTTCATTTAAATAGAATTACCTTTTTCAACTGCACCTACCTTCATCATTAGGTCAAAATCCCCCCAAAGTTGCAACCTACAGATCAACAAGTAATCAATATTTTTCTTTTCTTTATACAGTAACACAATATATATACAACTACACTCGAAGAAAAAAAAAGTTATTTATTCTTCCATCCTCAACCTAATGCCCTTTTCTCCAATTCTTTTCGCGAACTTTCAAAACCGAGCAAAACAACAAAACAAAACAAAACAAAAAAAAAAATTAAACAATTGACAAGCCATTTTTTCCAATGCCTCATCAATCATTCTTAAGTTTAACAACTCCTCCACAGTTGGCGTTTCTCACCGCCTGGTGAAAGAAGGCTACGGGTAAAACTAATTATGTTTTGACTCACTTCCTGACCTTGTTTCGCTTCATTTCACTCACATTTGCTCCACCCAACTCCTCCTCGTTTACACCGTTCCATGCAAACACAAAACGAACATAAAAAGAGAACAAAGTCAACATTACATTACATTACACATCCCCACCCCCAAAAAATGTAAACTCGCTTTTCCCACACAAAATAAAAAAGATTTATCCGCCGAAATTTTTTTTACGGGTTCCACCAAATATCAAATAGATATATTTATGTGTGTAATGTTCCACCTTCTCCCACTAAGTCAAGCAAAGGCAAACGATGGTGGGAAATTTATTGAGTCCATGTGTCTTTTCGTGCCTTATCGCTATCATTAAATTTAATCCATAAGGAGATAGAGAGGGCCGAATTGCGGCGAGAGAGAAAGACTGAAAAACGAGAGAGAAAAAAAAAATACAGATAAAGTGAATGGGAGGAGTAACACAGAGAGACCGAACCGAACTTATGTTTTTCCATTGATTACACCTGACTGACTGCACCACGTTCATCATTTATACCATAATGAGCTTTTTATATACTTCAAACACATGGTTATTAGGGATTAGAAACGGGAAGGGAAAAAAACTGAACACACACTCAAGTCAATTGTTATCACAAATGGGTTTTAATTATTTATTTACAGCTCCTGTATCATCCATCAATCGTTCGATGTTAGGCTCCACGGAATTCGAAACACGTGTTTTCGTACGAGCTCACCGACACTCGTACATTAAACATTTCAGTGTTTTGTATTTAAATTACATGAGGATTATTGATTTTTATTTTTCTTCTCTCTCTTTCTTGAAATATGAACAAGAATGCCAGCATTGAGTGTAAACATTTCAACATTATTGCTATACTTAATGGGTTATTGTTGCTTATGGTTAATTTTTAAATATTCTTTTAAATTTTCGTGACACATTCCTTGATAAATGCACTTATTGACAGTCAAGAAACCCATATTTTGGTTTTTCTTGCAACATTTGCATTAGGAGAGTTCAAAATTCAATCACACTTGACTAACATTGTTTATACGGGTCTTATTTGCACAAAAATGTTATTCAGGCAGTTTCAGTTTAACCATGCAAATGACTTATTCAACTTAATTCAAAAACGCATCCACCTATGAAAGAAAATTCCTTGCAAAAATGAGAAACTTTAGCTGCAGAAATCTTAGAAAATCGCGTGCTAAGTAAGTAATTAAAACCAACGTGTCACCATCAACATTCAATGTCTATTAAACGATCCAATTTAAATTTCACGATACACTTCACCCAATTTTGCAACAAATATTTGAATGAACCCGTTTAAAGTCACTCAAGTCGAGTCTTTCACCACCAGATTCCGGTGCTTCAAACTTCGAAAAAAAAAATATATATATATATACATCTCTCCCATAAAATCAAAATTTATGAACTGCTCGAAATCACTAAAACAACAAAATGTTGTGTACAGCAAACTTTAGCCAAACAAGTCCGAAGTACGAAGCTAAAGCACATTGAAAAGTGGAGTGCTTAGTCTCAGTGCGTGGCCACCAGACGGCCCTTAATCTCCTAATGAAATGCACTATACAAAAATGAATTCGACCATTAACCGGGCAGTGAATAGGAAAATTCCTTCCTCTGGCCGCACCTACAACCGCCACCTGCTAGGGCACAACAGAGTACCTCAACACGCAGTTGACGGAGCTGCGTCTTCAAGCGTGAATACAAACACACTCTTTCACTAAACCCACCTCTCTTTTCTATGTAAGCGAGAGAGAGAGAGAGAGAGAAACTTATGGCAGCAACCTCTTTATTTATGGATTCATTACGTGGAAAGCATTTTCTACTCACTGCTGCACTTTTCCACTGTCTTAGCCATCACTTTTCCTTTGCAAGACTTGCTTTCCCTAAACATTTTCCACATCTTGCCTCAAGTGTCAAGTGCCGACTCAACAGTTTTAATCGCTTGTAAAAATTGAAGCTACCAAGGTAAATAGACGATAAATATTTATGGACAAGTTGATGAATAAATCGCATTACCTATGCAAATAAAGCCTGAGAAAATATTTTCAATTTCAAATTCCAGAAAATAAATAAGCTTTTCGATTTAAACATTCTCGAAAATGAATGTTTGTTGCAGTTTCGAGTTACAATGCTCTTTTTGCTCATTAGAAAATGCGTCTGCAGCTGAAGCCAACAAACCGAGGTTCGTGTTAACCCTATCTGCTTGCAAAACCATTCCTACAAGTCACGTGCAACACGTTTTCTAGAAACCTTCAATCCTCTTTCCGACTGCTCTTGAAAAAGAATGAAAGCACCATGGAACAAAAAAGAAAGAAAGATGAAAAAGTAGAAAAAGAAAGAAATGCTTTGATTCATGTTTCAGGTGTTGTTAAACGAAACAAAAAAAAAAACATTAAACTTAAAATACATTTATTTTTAGCTTTCAAAAATGCATCATCATCAGGTTTCAATGCTTTCAGCTGCACGTATTCCTGTCGGATGTACATGGAAACCTGCATTTTTCGTGTTGCACAACTCGTGTCTCGTCACTGCGCATGCACACGACGGCTAAAATGTTTTATATTAATAAAAATATATATACATTTTTTTTTAATTTGCAAAAATATCTGCGCATTTCAAAGCCCAAAATCAATTCATTCTTTGCGAACACACCACAAATTCTATAGAAAATTAAATTTTTCATCCTCAAAGAATCCATTTGATAAAAACAAAAATTAATAAATATTGTTATTATCTGCTTTTGCTTTGAATTCTCAAAGTATCTCGTATTATTAAATTTTTAAAGCTAAAATCAGAGTGGGCATTTTGAAAACAAACAAACAAATAAATAAATAAATATTTGGACTTCTAATATCAAAAGAAAAGAAAACCACATAATATATTAAAACTCATTCTGCAAATTTAAAATTTTATGTAAAAAGATAACGTCTTTAGAGAATATATTAGAAGCAATTAATAAAAACAAAATGGAAACGGTGAAGAATTAAATTATCCATCACATTAAAAGATGGAGGATTCAATTAACGCGGAGACGGAGTCTGTGATTCATCAAATTGAACAGCAGAAAAGACAGTGACAAGATCAATAAAGAAAAGAAAAAAAAAATCTTCTAAACCATGTCACTTTGGAAATAAAACACATTACGTCCTTGCAAGTTACATATTCCCTTTACCTTCAACTCTTCCATCGCTGATAATGACGTCAAAACAAACTTCAACCCCCTCGTGTAATGTACTGAAGAGTACACAACGAATTAATAATATATCTTTCCTGGGTTAGTGTTATGGTAAAGAAATAAAAAAATAAAGTAAATAAATAAATACTTAGCCATAAGCGACAGAACTGCAAATTTCCCAGCGCAAAATATCAATTTTTTAAAAATTCCAAAAAACTTTTCAGACCAATTTCTTAAAGAGCGATGTAATTTCATTGCAACAAAAAAAAAAAAAAATACAAAACTCACGAACTAAAATATTTGTGTCTTTGCCAATTTTAACTTTTACATTTTAATTTAAAAAAAAAAAAAATAAAAAAAATATATTTTCGAGTGTTTATTTGTTACAAAGTAAAACACATCTGCTTGTTACTTCTCTCACGTCCATCCATGATGGACCAATTTGTCATGAGGTCATACCCTGGGGGGTCAACGCCCACGCTTTTTAAAATGGAACCCACGAAATTCCACCCATACCTCGTGTCACCGATCAGAACACAATAATAACAAACTCATAGGCAACGATGCACGGCGCCATTTACACATCGCTACACCATACATGCCCTGAATACAGCGCCGCGAATTTCCCTCTCCCAAGAGAAAACCAAACTCGAACAAACTCGGAAACTAAAAACTCTCAACAAAAAAATCATTCCGCTCTTTTCACCCTTCAAACTCCACATTAATTACAATTTTTTTTAAAAATAAATTTATTATTTCATACCAAACAACTTTAATTTCTAATTTTATTTAAAATTTCGGCCTACCGCATGTATTATTATAATGGAAATCGAGTGTTGGCCGTTGCTACACAACAGTTATTTGAAACTCAATCGTTCTCATTAGCAAAGAACTGAGTAACCAACAGCAACCAATCAAGCTTAAGTTTTGCTTTGAGTTAAGAGAAAATAGCTAGCAGGTCAATAAACCGCACGCGAATTAAGATGGATTATGGGAGGCGAAGTGACAAGACCGGACCACAACATAAGAAAACAAGATACACGGCTTTCTGGTTTGGATTATATAAGCTAATTAAAACTGCATTAATCCCATTTGTTCGCTGGGAAACAACTCATCACAAATTATATTCTTAACACGTTTCCTACAATCCTTCGTTAATCACACCGACTTGACGATAAAAGAGAAAAAGAAACGAATACAAGCAAAAGTCAACGTATTTGAGCGATTAAACGCCGCGCCAATTTCACCAGCGATGCACAGGGCAAACACACAGCGATTTCTCTTCGATGCGCGAAATTGCGAGCAAACAAAAATCGCTTTTTGTAAATAATTGATGATCCCTTTATTAATTTTTTTTTATGTTGTTATTTTTATGTTGATAATTCATATTAATTCTCGTCATTTACGTCAAGAAAATGCAAATAAATTTAAAGCTTCTTCATACAGTCACAAAGCTGGTTTCACTAAACTATATCGTTTTTCAATAACGATATCGAGTTTAATTTTTTTAATCAATCTTAACCGTTATTTCTCTCTTATTCACGAACACGAGACACGACATGATAGTTAACGATGTCGTTCCTGAATCCCCAACGATAGTTTAGTGAACCCGGCCCCCTTTTGGCTGCAAGTTTGTCTCACAGCTAAAAGGTACAGACTCTCAGCCACAGAGAGGAGAACGTGACGTGTTTATGGACGTGCGCACGCGTGAAATCGCAGTACGGTAACGCACGACAACGCCACCCACATGCTTCAAAAATATATTTCACAATATATTGCTTCACACTCGATGCATTCCAAAATGTACAGCATTTCGCACAATTAACTAGATTATTTGTACATTAAATAATGCATAATACTCTGCAATATAATTTAAACGTATTTTTCAACCATGTGCGGATCGACGTACATTTTTATATTTCAACATGCTCAAACCTGCACAATTCCTTGTGGTGCAAATACACCAAATTTATACCATTTACTTTTTTTTAAATTTAAATAACCAAACCACTTACTCTGTGCTTATCGATATGCATGAAGCGAAGATGAGGATCAAACAGCAGTTTGTTTGGGTCGATATTAATAGGCGATTGTCGACGTCCCTTGTTGCACAAGCTCCATTCGGGATTGATGAGACCCCAAAACGAAGGTCCTGGTCAAAAATAAAAAAAAAAATTAAAAAATTAAAAAATTAAAAAATTAAAATTAATTTACAAACAAAGTGTGAAATCCAAGCTACATTCCTGCTCGTGTAATTTAAGAACCGTTTGCCCGATCTCACCAGTAGTTCAACGACAAATCAAAAGCACCGCCTTTAATGTCGCCTGCACTGCACTACACTCCGTCAAGCATCAACCCTTATGAGTCTAGATAGCACAAGTTTTACCTCTTTCCTTCAGATCTTATCTCGGCATAACCTGAAGCAGCCACCAAACTCAAACGACGCCGCTTTTTTTTTTATCAGCCCCAAAAAAAAAAATTAAAAGGTCATTTTGGTCCTCGGATCAAAGCCATTTAAATTAATTAATTATAAAAAAAAAAACTAGACTGCACACCCAGTATAAGACACATATAGCAGTGAGTGTCGTTTATAAATTCAGGCGATAGCCCAATTAAAGAATGAGGCATTGCAGTGTCCTGCATGAGGTCCACTAATGTGCAGTTGCCGTGATCCACGATCATGACACAAACACGACTCGGCCACCCACCCCGTCTCCACCTTGGTCTGTTTTAGTCACACAGTTTCTAATTAAAAACCGTTGCTACCCCCGTCTACGCTTCATAGCGTGATGAGACACAATTCCGAGAAATTGCCACCAAGTGACACACCAGAAAAACACACCACTGGCGCCACACTCCGGTCGATGTGGCAATCTGGATTCGTCTCTGCGGACTCATCACTAAGTGTAAACGTCATCGTACCATCAAATTGTTCGCGTCGAGATGCAAATTTACTGGCGCATTATTTACCGGAGAATGGTTAAGTGAAATCTAATAGTCACACACGTTGGTATGTTCTCTCCAGGCCGACCCCGAGAGTTGGTCAGCCGGAGACGCATACAAGATGTGACCTATGTGGTAAACTGGCGAAATGAATCTCTTTTATTGTAGCAGCAAACCGGCTTGCGTTTAAATGCTTTTATTTAGCCCGGTTTCGGTGGAATAAGGTTTCGACTAATCGATTTGCAAATCAAAATAGCCCCGACTTCAAATTCAATTGCCTTTTTCAAGGAAAACATTTCTCAAAATATTCAAACGTTGATTGAAATAAGTCCAAGTTTTTATCGGGGCAATCTTTGATTACCGCGAAAACGCGACATGTTTTTCATTTCCGAATGCAACTGGTATATAAAAACAGAAATGCGCAATGGAGCAGCATGCATCAACACAACATTTGTGGTACACAACAGACATAATTAGCCTCTAATAAAACAGCATGACTGTCAAGAAAACACCTTTATAAATTACTAAATGACGAGTTTCTAGCTATTTACCGACAACAAAAAGTATACGTTTACCAAACTTATCGACCTAACGACACACGAAAATCGTTACAAATTATTGCTTCAATTTAACAGCTGAAACTTGAAATTGTAAAAAAAATATTCGACTTTATGGGTTCAAATGCTCTAATGGAACGCAAGATGCCCATTCAACGCGGTATCTATTACAACGCAGGTCTAAATTAATCAAAATCACTAAATTCTATATCTAAATTGAACAAAACGACTAAAATAAATGTCTAAATTGAACAAAACGACTAAAATGAATGTCTAAATTGAACAAAACGACTAAAATGAATGTCTAAATTGAACAAAACGACTAAAATGAATGTCTAAATTGAACAAAACGACTAAAATTAATATCTAACTTGAACAAAACGACTAAAATTAATGTCTAACTTGAACAAAACGACTAAAATTAATGTCTAAATTGAACAAAACGACTAAAATTAATGTCTAAATTCATCAAGAAATCAGGAATAGTTGGGGTTTTGTCAATAGAAACACCCGCATTATATTAACGTATTAAGCGTAATTAAAACATTGTACCCTAATAAAGTTTGATATCGACACTAAAAACAAGCACTTGAAATCAATTTTTCGTTTTTAATTCCACACGATCAGCTCTTAAAGCACTTTTTTTTCGGGTGAGCAGTAAATTCCGTCTCCCCGCGGTCATCCTGTTGAAGCTGCAGTGGCTTATATCATGGAGCTAAAAGAGAGCTCTTATTAGTCCAAATTGGACGGATGTTCATGTTTGACTTTCTTTTCTCGACTTCCCTTTCATCAATCCCTCCTCTTCTTTCCCCCGAATTTAAATAAAAACCGAAAAATGTGAATATCTCGATCCAGAATCTTTGCAAAACGCTTCGCCCACCAGCGCAATGAATTTCCTCAACTGTTGTGTATAGATAAAGATGACCTTCAAAGATGAAGATAGATGAGAACTCTGATGTTACATTGGACAAGACACGAATAAGGCGTGGCTAACCTCTGCTCCTCCATCTTGGAAACATTTGCACTTGGTTGTTGCACGGAGTCATCAGTCAAGTCATCAGTCACCTCATCATCATCATCATCATGATCTGCTGATGCTCGTAGGTTATCAACACCAGATGGCGTTGAGGGGATACTGAAGCCAAGAAGCAAAAGGCGGAGCCATAATGACAGGAGACACAAGTTAACTTGTATTAACAGTGCTGTTAAGAGCATCGCTGCAACTATTGATTTCACATCTAAAGATCATCTGAAGAGACTCTTTTTCTCATAATGGTCCCCAAATTTAACTTTTATTGTCTACGTTATCAGTATTGTCCTCGTTCCTCTCTTCATTTCTAATAAATAAAACCATAAAACTCAAATCGTGATAATGATTTTTCACTCTCTCTCTCTCTCTCTCTCTCTCTTTGCGAAACCGTGTTAATTTTTCGCCTTCTACAGTAGCAATATTTGAATACAATTATCAACATTAGAATTTCGTATGCATTTTAACATTTGTTTTAACTAATCAAATGGAAAATGCAAATGCAGATTTATCAATTTCGCCACGACGTGCATGCGCGAAGCAAGGCCGGTTTTATCCATAAATTAGTGCATAATTAATAAGTCATTCAAAGTACAGTAATGATTTGACGTTTATGATTGTTTACATTCATCTGATCTGCTCAAATTCAATCCGCGATTACTTAAAATCATTATTACAGGTCATTGCACTTGTTTGTTGATCCGGAAGTAAACGGGTCTTGTTTTAACATTCACGAAATGAGTAATGATGATTTTTTTTTACATTTCATTTTGAGAATTAAAAATCGAGATTGCATATTTTCGGTTGGAAGGAAAAATCAGCGACGAAACCGAACGCAAATCCCAAAAACAAATGTTGTATAATCGCGGTCTTCCGCGAGCTCGTCCACCCACCACACGCCATTTTATACCAATGTCACGTGATTGAGAAAATTTGACTATTTCCTTTTGGAATTCCCCATCAGTGTTAAACCCCTCTCTCGAGTATTAAATCACTTGTTTCCAAACAAACTTTTATCACGCCCACACATTTCAGTTTCAATTAAATCACAACTTTTCAATTTCCAACTGTGTACACACTACACAATTTTCCAAAATCCTTTACCTTTTCAATCCCATTAACAACACTCATCCAGTGATTTATAGCGCAAATTCGTTTAGGGACTGCCTACTTTAATATTATGATAGAAATTTATATTGAAACTACTGGTCCATTGGGTACTGCCATATACAAAAAATATATATATATATATATATATATATTTATACACCAACAGAATAAAATAATAATAAAAAATCACGAGTTTCAAGTTCAAATTATGAAAAATTAATTTCATCTTTTTAATTATTTCATTCTTTCTACGAGTATTTAAAAAAAATAAAAATAAAAATCTATATTCTCTTTCTATTTTTATTTTTTTATTTGTCAAGTGAAATCTTTATTTATCTGTTTATTTCAAATGACATTTATTTCTTTGACTTTGTTTAGAACCTATAATTTCCTCAAGAAAAATGACACGATTCGTGTCATCTCCTTTAAGCCATTAAATTTTAACTGCTCTTGGCCTGGATATTTACAACTTTCACTGCAACAGGACTCAATAATAAGATCTATTTCCTAGAATTCTATCAAAAAAGTCAATTCAAAAAAAAAAAAATCTAAATTAAAAATCTCTTCTAACACAGTTGTAGTTCTTCAGCGACTCCATAGCCCATACGGTTCAAAAACACATTGAAATTATATTGAAATGCATTGTGTCTCACGAAAATGCCATTTTGCAATACATTTTTGGTTTGCAAATGATAATGCATTTTGTAAAATCCATCACGAAATGCGTTCCCAATATTATTTGTCAAATATGAATGCATTTTTTCAGTCGTATTACTAAATGCATTATTTAATGCACAAACAATAAAATACTTATATATTGTGAAATATATTTTTGAACCAAATGGGAGATATTGACTTGCACCCGCCAAGAGATGCAAACTCCATCAAAAAGCCGAAATATTTCAAATGGACTAGCAAAACTTATCCAGACGTTTCGACAGTCTAAATCCTTCATCCGGATCAATTATTCTTGGCTACTACCTCAAGAATCTAATCAATGTCCCCTTAATGATACCTTTTCCTTCTTTATTTCATTTCAAATTTATTTACAACGTGCAGCAAGTAATAAAAGATTAAAGAAATGCTCTGCAAGATGTTCTAATAGTGGTTTCGCCTTTCCATTGGACGTGATATACGATACCGAATTTCTTACATACTTTACAAGTGTCATTACACAATAACGAACCATTCTCATGCAACATCTCCCATCACTGTAATCCAACCAAGACCAAAATTTTAGCCTAGCAATAAACAATTCCAACTAATTTCTAATTTGTCACTTCTAATTACCAAACAACTGAAATGCTCAAAGTCATAAGCAACAATTAGAAATAAAATATTTAATTTACACATCCAATTAAAATTTAATCAATGAATAAACGCGTAACATTACATTGAAGCACATTAAGCAGTTTAATTAATCAATCGTTAAAAGCCATCAATAACTTTCTTATTTTCGGCTTACTAACCAACTTTCAACCTCACAAAATGGCCACCCCAAACTAAATCAAGGTGCACTCAATTGCACCTGCCGGTAGTACAAAAAAACCCTCGCACAAAAAAAAAAAATCTCAAAGGGTAGAAAACTCAATGCCCACCATCTTTTCCTAACGACCCCCAAGAGGTCCCACAGGCCACAATCATCACGTGCAAGCGAACAAAAAAAAAAGTCCATATATGTTCTCTCTCTCCGCCTTTTCTCCGACAGCACACTGGGCTTTAATTGGGAATCTTTGAACAATCAAGAGGGGAAAAAAATCGCACCCATTGCCACCAGATGTCACAAACAAAAATAAAAACACAAACAAGCAAGATTACAGCAACATCAATAACAAAATATATTTCTAATCCTCAATAAATTTCACCTAGTGATGTTTAACGCCATTGAAAACATGCTCTCGTAAAGAAATGTTTCCATGTCAACCAAATGCTGGGTGTGGGCCCCGGATTTTTTTTATTTTTATTTTTATTTTTATTTTTTTTCCCATCCATTTGAATTTAAATAGAAACGTGGCATTCGAAGCTTTTGTGTTTACTACAAACGACAAATAGAATCCAATTGACTCAAACAGCTTGACATTTTATTCATTCGGTTTCGGTGATTTCTTCATATCTGAATATTGTTTTAAAAATATATTGATGTTTAGCAGAAAAGCACAGGGGCAGCAAACATAACATCAAAATCTTGCTTTATTCTGATTGTTTTCAATTTCCACGAGCGAAAAAAAATTCATCCTTGCATAGCAAAAAGATAAACATTTGCTTTTCAACGTGATAACGATAATAAAAAAAAGCAAAATAATAAAAATTAAAACAAAATATATAAAAATTCAATGAATATATATAAATATATTTTTTTTAGAAAATTAAATTTTTTAAAGTCGATGTTCCAAAACCTCCAAAGCTATAAAAACACACTTTTAAAAATTAAAATCTAACCCTTGTTTAAGGAGAGTGGGGTAAACAATAAAAACTTTTCTATTTTTTATTTTTTTATTTTTTTAAAAATAAAATAAAAAATATATAAAAAACTCATTTGAAAAAAAAAAAAAACAAGCCATAAAATGCAAAAAAATGGAAACATTCAACTTTGAATTTACCAAATTGACATATCTAAGAAGGTAACAAAAACTGCAGAGAAAAAAATGGCATTCAAGTATCTAATAGAAAAACATTTGCCAAAGGGATTTCCATCAGTTTGAAAATGAGAAACTATAAAATGCTTCCACTTCCCTCCCATCTATTTGCAACGCCATAAATGCTCAAAAAGTGAAGAAGAAAAGCAACAAACAACAAACATCCAACGCTGGTTTTACCTATCTAAATAAATGTTGCATTGTATTCAAATAGGCTTAAATACACAAAGCAAAACAATTGCCACAAATCTCAACCATTTCCACAAATTTACTATCAAGAATTTCCACAATTTCGAAAAAACAATTTGGCATCCAAAAATAAATAAATAAATAAATAAATAAATAAACAAATAAAAATAGAAATAGAGAGAAAGTCTAGATAAATAAGAAAATCTGTTGACTAGATTACAATCCAATCCACAGTTCAACTTTAAGTGACCAGTGCAGAAGATAGTTTAGTTTATCAGGTTGGTACAGTCAACCAACGACCCAATCATGAGTTCACGGATGGAATGAAAAGGAAGAAGAAGCAGAAGAAGAACTGGTCTTTGAGTTGAGTCTTTGCTCTGCTCTTTCTGTCTCTGCAATTACAACAGCTGTAACACTGGCCAAAATAAATACACCATCACTGCCGACACGCAAAAAAATAGTGCTGATGTCATGAGTAAATAATTGCAATCAAATGTTAAAACAGCAGCAACAAAAAACACAAAACAATAATAATAATAATAAATCAACACCATTCGTGATTAAAAATTAATCGTGCAACTTGAATAGACATCAAAAATCTGATAAAAATCAATACCGGCGTGACCTCTCCCAAGTCTTACAGTATTATTATTTTATTAATGTTAAAACCACTTAAAATTCTTTGAAATTTTTCATTCATTGCTGCTATTTAGTGGTTATTTTAGAGATGGGAAAAAAGATGCACGAGTGTTGAGTGGTTACTACTAACTAACTTTATTAAAAAGTTAAAGGTCAACATACTACAAACAGGAAGTGGCCAGTATAGGTCACTTCAGGAATGTCCAAGTGTCATAAACCAAAACTTCTGCAAAGATTACTCGGATGTGATCATGTTTATTCCTAGTAATCTTAAGCACTTTTCATGACTTGGCAAGAATGTCGGCTGGCATTTCTTGACTTGACTTGTATAATACGATCATTTCCCATTTTTCTGCCACTTCTCTCTGGAAGTGCTAACGAATATCAATATGCTTACTCCGATTGTACATACATCATATTGTGTTTGTTCAAACAAATCGCGCTTTGGTTATCGCAGAATAATTTCGTTGGTCCGTTTACTAATTTTTTGAATCCTAATTCTTCCAATAATTTCCTCAGGTGTATACAAGTATTATCACCTGTTGATGTCTGGTGTTTCACCTAGTGGCAAAATACTGTTCATTTTGTACATTAAATTAGATAATACATTTCGTAATACAGTTGAAAAAATGTATTACAAAATGGCAGTTTCGTGAAAACACATTACAATAGAATAAAACAAACGTCCAGATTTAATTGTGCGTGTGGTTTCATCGCACCATTCCTTTAAACAATACCAAGATTTGTGGTACGCTAATTCAGCTACTAACACCCTCATTATCCTCATATCTTTCAAAAATCAGTGTAATCGTGCTGCTACACGCCTTAGCCACTTCTAAACAATTAATCCTAGCCTCTATTTCAATCACCAAAACGCGTTCAATTTTCCATCCAAGTCCAGCTCTTTTCTTCCAGCAGAAATAAATTGCAATCATCTCGTACACGCAGCTGTTTAGGGAATCCATCATGGTCACTTAACCCTTCTAACACTTTAATTATCTGATCTGAGTTCAAATTGCAAAAATTTCTCTTCCCCTCCCTTTCGGTGGCCCTCCTTCCTTCCTTCCTTCTCTTAAAGAGAAATGATTGCTGCAAAGTCCATTAGGCGACCCTTGTTGCACTGGGCGCCATTTTCTGCGCGCCTGGTCATCCAACGGGCCAGAAAATGAAGCCAAACACCTAATTTAATTAGATGATGCCACTTGGAAACACCACTGGCTCTTCCATTCATCCACCATCATCCCTGCTTCCGTCTCTTACCCCCCTCTTCGCTCAAATCTCATGGGCAATCACGTCCAACTTTTTGCAACAAATAATACAGTACACGGATAAAGAAGCCCTCTATCAACCTATCAAAGAAAAATAAAAATATAAACATTCGGCAAAAAATAAATAAATATTAAAGTTGAATTCAAAGCAAATATTTTCTCATTTCGGTCGATCTAACAACCTGGCAACCGAATTAGTTGCAATCACTTTTTTTTCTTTTTTTTTTTAAAAAAATTTATTTTATTTCTAAGCTATAAAAACGCAAATAATTGTGTTTAAAATTTTAAAAACTAATTTTGAAATTTTCTGCTTAAAATTTCTTAAGCTGCGCAGTGTGCTAAGACTAAGTGCTGGAAGAAAAAGACGTTCCATGAATCTCGCAGAGCACACAAGTATCAGAGACGTCTCATAAACATCCTTGGAACGTTGAGATTTTGGACATCCCATCGCCAAGATGTGTGGGCGTTTCCAAAAATTTATTGTTCAGAATTTCTAGAATTTGAGTTTATATTATTTTTAGAAAAATAAAAATAATAAAAATAACAATAATAATAATAATAATTTTAAAAGTAAATTTTTTTAGATTCTAATTCGATTCTTAAAACTCAAATTGCACAACAATTCGACTTTTTAAGGAAGCAAAAAAAAATTAATTTTCATAACTAATTCCTAAGTAAAAAAAATAAATAAAAAATAAAAAATTTCTCAGGAAGGTCGAAAATAAAACCAATCATTTCATTTTTTAAAAAAAAAGAAAAATCCGAAAAATTGGTCTAAATCAAAATGATCAATTTGTTCGTGTAGAGCAGAGAAGCTCAACTTTAGTTAGGTGCGTGGAAGTTGATGCGTTTGACGTCACAAAAACGACCGTTAGTCCTGACCCCGAGACCCCCCGGTTAAAAATCCACCATAAAACACCTTTACTGTTATTCTGATTGATCGCGCGACCTAAAAAACCTATTACGATTTAAAATTCCCCGAATTAAATTGCAAAATTAAAGCAACATCCAAGTGCTATTCACCTGTATCGCACAACAGTCGCGATAAATTAAATGTGCTAAGCTGGACACTACGCACATAAAATAAAAATAAACCTAATAAATCAAGTCTCCCCACATTTCTACATCAGCCACATAGACGAAAGTCAAATTAATGAATAAACTTCATTCCCCACAACAAATTAATACACCACAACTTACAATAAATAATTCAAGCGCAGCCATTTTGTATCGCCGCCATTCGTCATCGCAAGGAATAAAATTCAATCATTTTTCCTTCCTTTTTTTTCCTTTCATTCTGTCTCCAAGATGATTCGACATTCGTGATCAACTTTTGTAGCAAATTAAATTTCACAACCTAACACATAAATGTTTAAATCCCATTTGGGAATAAATGACGTCACTGCTTCTCGCGCACGTGGAACAAATTGTAGACAAAGGTTGGGTGGAAAAGTTGTAAAGACGAAAGAATCAATTCTAAGGGTCGCTATTCAACCTTCGACACCTCCACAAGGTTGTGAAAAATGATGCCAAGTGTTCCCTGCTTCCCATAAACGAGTTTGGTCGCCACAGTCCACAGATCAACGATTTTTTTAGGGTCATTCTAAAAACACACACTCGCGCCTCACAGTGCCAGCTTGTGGCAGCCTCCAAAATATTTTCTTTTTAAAGAATAACTGCAATATACAACTCGTAAAATTTTAAATCATTACATTCATCGATTCTTTTCAACTTTATATATATTTAATTTTTCTCTGGAAAACTAATCACATTAAGGATAGTTCACACCTGCCGCGGTTTTTTGCTGTGCGCATTTGTAGATGGGCACCGAAAATTGTTACATGAATGGTTGTGTTTCAACTTCCGGCGGTAGTAGCGCACTCCGGCGGTGATCCGAAGCACTAATATAAAAGCCTTATAAAAGCCCTATATTTACTTGTTTTCCTTCAAACAATCCCACAGTCAAATGTATGATATCATTGGTTGCCTTCTGATTGGCTGCGGATAAAAATCGCACAGAAAAATTGAAAATCCGCATTTGTTACAGGAAGTGACGTCATTGTGAAGTGCATATGTGTGAACCCCTCTTTACTAAAATCGATTTTTTTAAAAAAAATTATTGGGTATTTATTTTTCTTTGGATCAAAAACGGCAGTTTTGTCAAACTTAAAGAATAGCGTCTCTTTAGATGTTATTTATCTTACTGGATCAATGATCTGGTTTGTGTATTTAACCAAATTAATAACTGCATTGTAGCATCAGTTTTGGAGCTCTCCTATAGTCAAGAGCGATCCTAAAATAATTTTAAAATAAAGTTGACAGACAACAATAAGAAGGAAGCAGGATGAAAGCGAGACCAAAACGTGAATAAACGAGATTGCTTCGTCTCAACCGGTAAAAGCATAGAAGAGACATTGTGAACATTCTGCTTGCTAAAACACTAAATATTGAGCTTATGTATTCACTAAATTTTCCAAAAATGGAAAAACGATATATTAAAGAATCTTTAAGTGCACATAAATATATATTTAGTTCGAGTTACACTCGTAACTCTTACTTAGACCCTCCAGTCTTGTGCATTTTAAATATTTAATACCATTAGTGGCGTAACAACAAGCTACATACAGTACTATTTTTAATAAAAATAAAAATAAAAAACGATTTTGGTCTTATTCCTGTCATTTATTTATTTAGTTTTATTTTTTTTTCATTTGGATTTTAAATTCATATCAGGACTGTTTTATTAAAACTTATTCATATACTGATAACAATTTTAATGGTTGAAAAAAATTGACAAACCGTAAAAAAATATCAGATTTCAGTACTTTTTCCTTCCAAAAAAAAGGAGAGTAAAAACGTTTTCAGTACAAAAAAAAGAAAAAAAAATCCATTTTATAGATTTAAAAAAAAAAAAAGAAAAAAAAATGAAACTTCAAAACTTTTACAGTGGCTTCACAAGATGAAAAAGATAAATGAAGTCGACAAGTTTACTTCCTACACAAAACGATATTTGAGATGAGAAAGGATCTAATTCAATAACTGTATTTTTCCCCTCTTTTGCTGCCATGATTCATTAAAAGAAATAAAATTAAAAAAAAATTTTAGAAACATTTAGAAAATGTGTTAAAAAATCCTAAATTAATATTATTTTATTTAAAAGAATAAACAACAAAAAAAGAAGAAAAAAGGAAAAAGAAAATGGAAATCAAATGCCATAGATAATTCCACAGAGAGTTCACCATAAATCAAGTGAATTGCATGCTTAGAATGGTAAATTACGCAAAATTAGGCCTACAGCCCAATGCCCAAAAGAGGGACATTACAATGAATCTAATTCAATTAAATTTCAAGCCATACGCAAAAGCTCTATACAAGGGTAATTACCTGAACTCTTAACCCTTTATTCCCATATAAATTTCAATACATTTCTACTCCAACTTAAGAGGCTTTCGGACAACCAAGAACAGAAATTAAATTTGCATTTTCATGTTTGGCTTCTGGATTCATTTAAAGTTTGCTTTGAAATTTAACAAAAAAAGAAAAGAAAAAAAATAAGAAAAAAAAATATATATTTATATATAGATATATCTTTTTTTTTCTTTTTTTACTTATATATATATACATATATACCGTATTTTATCAATTAAGAGCCGCGACTCTTATTCAAAACTGCCATTTTTGTCAGCAATTACAATTTCAGTTCTTCAGTTTGTTACATTTGTTTAATGTAACAAACGAAGTCTGAACGTCACGAATGAAGCGTACGTTAATCGTTCGCGAGGTTAAATACGAAAACAATACCGTACTTTTGCAAAATTACGCTATTCTTGGTGTCTCAGCCGCGGCTACTATACGAGGGCGACTCTTAATCGTTAAAATATATATTTACGGTATATATAAAAATATACTTTGACATTTCATTTCCGTAAATGAAAAATTCCTTATTATTTCGTTTAATTAAATAACCAGTGTCGAGGGTTTGACATAATGAAGATCTCTAGTCAATTATCAGTAATTTAAATTGATTACTATTCAGATTTTTCCTCCGCTAAATTGTAAACTGTACGTGATTTTTAACCTAATCTTTCATCTTTAATAATAACAAAATAATTATTATTTAATTAACGATGATGTCAGATTATTTTCAGTGCATTATTTAGAGGCAAAATGACAAATATTAGACACATTCCAGATCGCACATCTGATAATTACTCAATGCATTAATTAAACCATCGAACAAAAATATCTCTCCCTATTTATCTGTATCCCTATCTCAATCTATGTATCTCCCTTTTAAAGTCAATCTCATTTCATCATCTCCATGATGTTCATAATCAATTTGCCGTTTATGCGCTGTCATGTCCTTCTTAGAGCCGAAGCAGACGCCATTTGTTAAGCAAAGCAGCTAAATACTAAATACTCTTAAACTCAAGTACTGTCACTGAAGGCAGGAGAAACTAATCGAACACTAAAGTCATCCATTAAAAGGGATAGCACACATTTAATCCCCCGAAGCCTGGAACAAAACAGCTCCGTGTTAAAACGATAGAGATAGAAATCCGGCGGATCTGGACTGCCACAAAAGAGAGATCGTGTGATCACGTCTCAACCAAATTTCATGGAGCATTTTAACTTCCAAAATGGCGGCCGATTTAGTCAGTTTCCAGTCGCAGTGACATGATTTACGAATGCGTCTAGTGAGCATGCGCACAAATTGTAAAAAATGAGACAAACAAGATATGTGAAAAATTGGCAAAGCGAGATGAAATGGCTGCGACGAGATTTAATTGAATCAATGCTGTAGATCCTAACGACTCTTATTAATTTATGACTTTGATTGCAGTTGACAAGCCGTTTGCGATAACATTTATTTCTATTTCTATTTCTCCACAAGTGCTGACACGGATTCGAAACGAAATCCGATCGCAGCGGGAGTGCTAAAAGACAGAAAGTGATCACTCGGCTAGTCAAAAGTCCTACTCGCCTAATCCCAATAAGGTCTAGAGTCAAGCATTTCCCTTTTGCAACACCAGGGGCCTTCACTCGAAAAGCTAGGCTTAAGGGCGTCGTGCTGAGAAAACAATTGACATCCTACAGTCAATGAAGAGTGGGTGAGAGTGAGCAGCAGATGGCACTTGTCGGTTCGTCAAGCAGCAGACTTATACTTCTTAAGTATATGTTGAAGCAACCAAAGTTATTGTTGATGTTGCAGACTAATAACAGATGGTGGTGCTCATGACACTCGCTTGATGAGGAGAGAGTTCTGTCAAGACCAGGTCCAATAAAATTGTACCATAACAACACCATCTATGGTTGCTATGGCAACAACAACAACATGAAAATTATAAGCGAGAAGGAAAAGGAAAAATAAATCTCCACTTTCATGATGTAGCAGGATGGAATTACCCTTCTTTTTATTTCCACTTTTTTCATATAAAAGTATGGAAAATGATTCCATGCACTTTTCCCTCTTTTAAAGTGCACGCATAACTTCATCTCAAGCTCATCATTTCAGCAATGGCCGTGCATTACTCATTCATATTAATGCTCTACATTAGCTCAATGTCTCGCCTTCTATTTTCTGCTTGCCTTTGTATTTTTCACTTAAAAAATAAAATTTAAAAAAAAAAAAAAAAAAAAAAACCCACTCGCTACACACAAAAATATGGAAAAATTAAAATGCTTTCAATCGTAAAACTATTACACATTTCGGAGGGAAAGAGAAAGAGAGAGATGTGTTTTTTATAATCAATTTTGACTTTGAATGAATGCACTTATTGATTTAACTCTCTCTAGGTCACAGGCTTCATTTCTCCAATTTCTAGTTACCGGTTTGTGTACAGTATCTGTCATTATGTATGCCTATCGTACAACCTTTTTTTTCCAAAATGCGATCTTCCAATCTGCGAAACGTTGATACCTTTGCTCCTAGTGCTCACACCACCTTTCATTACACAGATGCAAATGTGAATTTGTTGTTACACACAAAGCTGCCAACCAAACCAACTTGTAAAATTAGAAATTAATAAGTTTTAAATACTGAATTTGTATGTTCTGAAAATCCATTTCGGCTTAGAGATTGAAATATCCAATAACAATTCAATTTTTACGACTACTCGTTCCAAAATTACATCGAAATTATATTTATTATTATGAATGCATTATTCAACGTATACAAATAATATACTTAATTCCGCAAAATGCTACACCGTATTTTACCGATTAAGAGTCTCCCTCGAATACCGTATTTTGGAATGCATCAAGTGCAAAATATATTTTTAAACCATAGAATTCTTATTTTTTATTTTTATGCCATAAGTTGTTGACTAAACCATGATTCATGATCTACGTACCTCTTATCTCTGTTGCCTGGCATTAGTCGTTTAGAAAAAGTTGAAAAAGAAGTTGTGTGTTTAGTTTAACATGAGCAAAACAAAAAGAGAAAGAGCGAAAACACTCAGTCGGCAGAATCGCAGCACGAGTCAGTGAATGCAGTAGTTTAATCTTTTTTTAAAAACGAGTATAATCAATTAGTGCACCATCAGCTGCACTTGTTACTCCTCTATTTATGCAGCAAGCACTCTAATCCCTTAAATCTTTATCCGCAACTTCCTACACATACTTTTCCCTTCCCTTCATTAGTTCTTACAACATATCCACTCACAAACTCTCAGATAATGGCCAAATGGCAGTGCCATAACACCGAGTAATTGGCACAGCGTCTTCTTAAAGTCTCTCTGCTTCCTCTTTGTACAACACTTGAACAAGATGTGAAAGAGATCTGATTTCCAATTTCTTGTACTATAGCTTCCAAATGAGAATCACGAACGAGATGACAAAAATCCACGCTTCTCTTGAGCACAGAAAATTTGCTTCTTAATTGAGGCCGCGACCCTTCAAATAGATGGAAGCTAATGAGCAACAACTCAACTTCGCACACTTCACTTTTAAACACAGCATTGCATTTCCTTCTGGCAAACATTCAATTCCTCGCTCCAAACTCACTTGTACGCTGCATCAAGTACATGGATTTATGCTTCGGGCTCGTGCTGCACTAAAACCTAACGAGCTTGTCTGCTCTACTCAAAACTGTGACAATTTCCACTTTTAATATAAATGCGTGCCTACACATTTGAATTTCTAAATTGTACCTATTATTACAAGTTATGCTGGTATTCACGATCCTAATTTGGATGTTATTAAATCACGAGTTAAATGACGCTCTCTCTCGGAATGCAATCCTGTCGTCGCCATCTACAAATCGGCAGCGCAAACACTTTAAGCAACGAAACGAAGAACTTGTAGCGCTCCTTCCTGCAAACTTCAAGAGTTTTATTCAACTCCAAATTGCCTTTTAGCTGCTTCGCGATCTCACCACCCACGTCTTTTAACCCGGTTTCTTCAACCTTTCTTCTTTCTTATTCGTCGTCTCGTCTCGTCTCGGCCAATTCCCGATTCTTTCCTTGCGTTTAACTCGATTTCGCAGCTTTTCGGCCTTTTCGGCATCGAGTATCATTGCTACAGTATGTAGTCTCAAGAGATGAGCAAACAAACAAATCCACCGGCTTTTTTCTTTTCTCTTTTATCCACCAATTGCAAAAGCTCAAACATAAAACGAAAATCTTATTTAAAGACACAGTTCGCCTTGTATCTTTAAATAAGATTGCACTTTTAAATTTAATGCTATCTCGTATTGCTCCGATTTGAATTTCAAAAAAAGCAAAAGAATTTTCATATTTCTCATCGATTTTTCCAACAGTTTTAATTACACAGGAACTCAAAATGTAAATACATATCATATTTTTTTTTCTTTCAAATTTCTTTCAAATTCCCATTTCAAAATGCATTTCTTGTTTTTCTCTTGAAGCAATTAATCTCCAACGTTTAAACACGTTCAAAAAATACAACGACAAATCGAGAAAAAAGTAATTACACCCAAGAAAAAGAAAGAAACAAATCTCACACAGTAGCGTGACATCAACGCGGAAAAAATGTGCGAAATTTGAAAGGCGTTCAATCTCCTTCTCCTAAACATGACTAGTTGTTTTGGCCTTTGATTCCGTTTTGCTAGCTTATTCACAGCTCGTGTTCGACTTTCATTTGGCTTTTATATTGATTTTTTTTTCTCCCCTCCGTCTCTCTCTCTCTCTCTCTCAACCATTCTTCCTTTCTTTCTTTCCATTCTTTCTCCTTTTCTCTGCTTGGTAGTCACCGTTAAAGAACACCATGTGAGAGTGAGGTTTCCCATTCGTAAACCCAGATAGCATTCACACTTGTGCATCAGCCTCTTTTCTCGTCTATTTTTTGGACTGGGCTCGCGTTGCACATCCATTGAATTCGCTCTCCTTTTCATGATCGCTTCACTTGATGCAAATACGTCGCAAGGAATGATGGGAGAGAGAGACTTTAACTAAATTGAAAGAACGAAGAGTGCGATTGGAAGGTGGGGAAGAAAAAGTTGGACTTGCTTCCAAACAGCAAACGACATTTGCTGATTGCACGGATAACAAACTGATGTGGGACTCAAACATTGCGGTAGATGAAGTCGAGCATTTGTTTGAACCAAGTGCCACTTGTTTGAACTCGAAAGAGGAGAAAAAACCCAAACACACACACACACACACACACACACACACAAAAAAATCGAAGTAGAAAAAATAAATAAATAAATAAATAAATAAATACATAAATAAATAAAGATGTTCATCAAGAAACTTGTCCTCATTAATGTGTAATGGGAGTCACTTCAACGCCTGACGGTATCAAAATGTCAAGTTTTTAATATTTTTGTAACATTTTATGGATATTGCTTTTTTTATTATTGCGTTCCAGCGTTGTGATGGACACTGCATTCTTGGACATTATCAAATTCTTTTCATAATAACATTACAATTTTTTCCCTCATTCTCAGTTAGAACATTCTTTTTGAATATTACAAATTCCTTTCGGAAAATAGGAACAGTCGAAACATTTGACATTTTTGAACACGACATATTTCATTTTTCAAAATTGTAGATCTCAATATTGTTTTTTTTTTTATTTTCCCCATCTCCTTTCCTCTTTTAACTGCCAACAAAATTTCAATATCGACTAAACCCAAACATTTCGATCCTATTGCTTCGACACAGTAAGCATCCTAGTTACCACTTTTCAACCATGTTGCAATAAATTCAAATTGTATTGTTATTAGTTATTACTGCTGTATAATTCGTATAAATTGTATAAATTGTACATATAATGCTAGCAACCAGCTTCTCAAATAAACTCACTATACTAGGTGCTTAAAAGAACATTCAAACCCAACCAAATTAAAATTATAACCGTAAAACCAATTAAATGTGTATTAGCATTGAGACTCAATGTTGCTATGGATAAAAGCCTGTTTTCAAAAGGAGAATATAGACGCCTGATTCCCAATTGCATTAGGATCCAGCTACGATAGAAATAAATAAATAAGCGCCCAGACCTCCAGTTTCAAGATTTTCAGTTACGGAAGCGAATAAATAGCTTTAACTTCAACATTTTCCTCTTCTTACTCAATCTTTATGAAAAATGGCCGACTTAAACCGAGCAAATTACGACACATGTTAGTTCATTCCTCCAGCTATTTGTGTTTTCTTATGTCTGTTCGATGCTTATACTAATAACTCCATCTACAATAGATGGAAGACCGGAGGCTCATCCAAAAACTCTTCATTAACAGAAGAGGTTTACGTAAGAATATGGCCGAGTTTGTGTGAATTAAAGCTAGAAAAACCACAGAATTTTAAGTGTAATTTGACCACAAGCTGGGAGAATCGTAAGAAACCACAAAACTCATGTCCTTCTGTGTGAAGCAGCGATTTGTCGTGTAGTTTTTAGGGATTTTCCAAAATTACTGCTAAAAAATCAAGAATGGAACAACACTTATCTCTCTGCTACTAGACTCGAGGCAAAGCACGGAAACGTTATCTTTTTCTATCTTAAATATTGGCTAATGCGCTTGCTGTTATTCCAAGGGTCAAATGTTCAAACTCATGAGATTTACTTCCAGAAGTAAAGCTTTTAGTTCAACGTTTTGAATTACACATCAAATTTTCTTTAAAAAAGAAAAAGTAAAAAAGAAATAAGAAACGAAAAATCTTTTCATGATAAAACATTTTTACGGTTTCCAAAACACACAAATTTACTTCTTCTATTCTCGCCTGAACAGAAACATGCAACAACCACATAGTTCTTTCAGTATCTGTATTCTGAATCTAAAATCCACATTTCAAACATTCTACCGGTTCCCCCGTTTCTGATCAGCTTTAGAAGCTTTAGCTGGTCAGATCCAGTAAAAAACTGTGCACAATTCCAACATTCTCTATACCAAATCCAATAGATTGTAATTGCGCCATTCCAATGTTGCAAAAAAATCACTCCTTGTTGGTTAATTTTCCTCCAAAAACTAAATTATTGACCACTTTATTCTGGTAGAGTCAAAGTATACAATTAAAACAAGCAATTTCCTAATGCAATAATTATTAGGAGCCACTGGCAGAAAGTAATAGTTGCAAATCAAACCATAAATAACACGAGATAGTCCTGCACTTAATACTAAGCCAATGACACAACAACAATCAAGTAGATTTGTTGGGATTACCCGTTTTAGCCCCAAGTTGTACATTTCTACGAGCACCATTCAAACTTCTAAAATAATAAACACTAAGGCGCATTCTTAAAGCCGCATGTTTAACTTGCAGTTAAACACATTTTGTTGTTTAAATGTCGTGCGCATGCCCACTACGACTGTGTACACACTAGACGCAACGCAAGAAAACTGACGCAACGCAAGCTGCTTGCGTCCAAAAATTCTTGACGTTGATGCCAATTCCTGCTTCAACATAACGCAAGGAAAGGTCTTGCGACCAACCAATCACGATCGACTCCAACTCTCGTCGATTCAGGTCTGGTTGGCGAGACTTTGCCACATGGTTAATTCTTTTAAACAGGCCGCCATTTTCGAATTCTGAAACTAGTTCTAGAACTAGATCCAATTCCAGGTTTCATTGAAACCATCTGATTGGCCAAACTCAACATCAATTATTTCAGCTCTGTTGAGTTTGACTAATTTTTCCTTGCGTTGCATCTTCCGCCATTTTTTATGTTAGGCCGAGACAAGCAGTTTAAATATGCTGTTTAGTCTAAATTACTTTACCCTGATGGTTCAAAACTATATTTTACAATATATTGCTTTTCACTTAATGCATTCCAAAACGTACACACCATTTCGCAGAATTAAGTACCGTATATTATTTGTACATTAAATAATGCATTTCATAGTACAATTGAAAAACGCATTTGAAAATGCAATCGTATTAGAGAAATTAAAAATATTGGGAGCGCATTTCATAATACATCTCAAAATACACTGCAATACATTGCAATATAATTTCAATGAAGTGAAAAATATAATTTCACTTTTCGCATGTGTACACTTGAGATTAGTTTTCCGGTAAACACGATGTCCGTAAGTGACAAGCAGATGGAATTTGGTTTTTCGAATTAGCACGTCTTGAGTGCAAAACCCAGCTATGTTTACATGATCAATTTTCCAGAAAAGTAAACTGTGGCTAAGATTTAAAGTGAGTACCTCTGTCACTGCCATCTTGCACGTCCTTAAAGCAACGTAAATTAAATGTGAAACAAATTTAATAATGGAATTTACACCAAATTTAGACCTTTGGCTTTGAGTCATGTATGTGTCTGACTCGTCAAATGAATGGTAATAAGTATTCCTTGTGCTGTCAGAAAGTAGAAACATGTGTGTTCCATCATGCATCTTTTGACAGTTGAAAGCGAGACTTCGTTGCTAGGCTAATGTGATATGACTGACATTGCCTCACACATTTGTTAGATGTGGGTTCCAGAACGAGGGTACAAACCATCTCTTTTTCAATCCTGACGTGTGACGGACGCTGATGCAAAAGGCTGGGGTGGAAATGTGAGTCTTAGTAATCAATTTCTTGTGCCAATCTGCCACCAGAGGACGATTCCAAATTAAAAGTGTCTCGTATTGACAATTAATTTTTCCTCTTCCATTATCTTGTGGTTTTTAAGATTGAAATGGAACAAATCCTTTTGTGAGTCTCGTCTGGCTAAGATTGCAATTCCAGCCATTCAATTTCTATTTTTTTTTCTTTCTCTTTTCTTTCGTTTTAAAATTTTTGCTTAATTTCGTCTTAGTTCTATGCGAATTTCTCGTGTTTATTCTGCTGCATTGCCGCAGAAATGAGTCGTGTTGGTTTAGGAAAGAATTGCAAAAAAAAATAAAAAATATATAAAATAAAATAAAAATTTAAAAAAAATAAAAAATTTGAAGAGGAAAGAGAGCATGCCTTGCCGGAGGTGGTTTTAAAAAAGAAAAATGAGAAAGAGACAGAAAGAGAAAGAATGAGCTGAACACACATCTGTCTTTTGAAAAGTTGAGAACAGTTTTGCCAAATTACCACAGGGGGGAAAAAATGAGGAAAAAATGAGGAAAAATAACATATAAGGCGGCAGAGAACAAATGACGAATATTTGTAAACTTCGTTACGATTGTTATCATCATCATCATCATTATTATTATTATTATTATTATTATTATTTAGACTGTTATCAAAATAAACTCGTATCCATGGCATCTTTGAAGATCCTCAGACACAGATAAAAGTTCAATATTCTCCACACTTAATAAAACTGGCGCCATACTGGCGTTAACCTTTAAAAAAAAATGGCATAAAGGGAAAAGTGATCTTAAAGAATAAAAATAATTTATCATTTTTTTTTATTAATTCAAAAAGGACAAATTCACTCGCAATCGTGTTTGACTGATTTATCCGACACAGGTTTTTAAAGATAAAAATTTAACCATTATATTTCCGATTCAAAATTTAATCCACATTTTTAGATACAAAAATTCGTTGTCTAGGTATTCGTTTGAACCAAACACGACTAAAACAGCAAGTAATGCGTGTGATGTGCTAATCGGAGTGTCAAATACGTCTGATGTAGAATCAAGAGATATTCAGTCGCAGCTAAAACACACAGATAAGGGATTTCACTCGCGAAATTCAAGATGGAAATATGAACATAAGCTTCAAACCAACCAACGGAATGACAGACGAAATGTTTCTAAACTTTGAAATAATTGTAAAAACCAACCTGCACGAGGTTATATTTTCATTGTTTAACAATGAGTTTGCGGTCCAAGAAAACTTGTACACTACGTAACACTACATGAATAGAATAGGGATGCACCGAATAGTAAAATCACTGACTACCGAATATCGAATATTTAACAAATACAGCTCAAAACTCTTTATAACGAATCGCGATATAACGAATTATCGATATAACGAACACCTAAAATGGCTGGTTCGGTTGGCTGGCCATAGAACACCATGTTAAAAAATTTCGATATAACGAATTCTCGTTATAACGAATCGATGTTACTGCCATTTCAATGCAAAATTCAAACTTTTTCTTTTCTCTTAATTAACTCTGTCCGGAAGCATTTCATGCCAGCAAATCAATACCAAACTGATGCAAATTGAATGCTCTTTATCAAATATCAAACGCGCCTAACCCAAATGTCAAATCCAATCGTTCAGGGGAAAGAAAAAAAAAAACATATCTCCGTAAGCCAGACAATGCCGTAACATTTTCCATCAGCTAATCGCTCAGCAATGACATTTAAACCAAAGTAATGCAGGAAAGCCCCATCCCCATCCTTCCTGCACAACAACACCATATTGCTATCCTTCGTCAATCTTCATAAATCAGGTATGAAGAGAGGAAGTTAACGAGGTCATGATGTTTCCAGAAAACTCAATTACACACACAACAAGGCACAATAAACATCAAATCAATAACTATATCATGCTTCCCATAAACTGCCGACAATTTTACATTCATATTTTATCAAAAAATTAACTTAAAACAAAAATCTCAATCTCCGCTAAATAATTGACTCACTTACAAATTGGAACCTCGTAATACACTTATAAATCATTTTCCTACAACAACACACGTGCCAGGTCAACTTAAATTAATTTTAATAATTTAATAATTCATTAAAAAAAAAAAATAGTGCACAAAAAAGCTGGCCTTTGAAATTTATGAGTAAATTTGCAACAATTTAAACTTTAGATCCGTCCAAAACCACGTACTTAGCTTCTCCACCCTGCAGCAAATGGTTAAATCCTTGTGGTTGTAGGTAAACATGGTGGTCTCCCCCATCTTCCTCTTGACTTTTACCAAAATTGAGTTGTGTGTGCCATGGGCCAAACACAGAGAGGTTTGTGTCAGTAATAAATTTAACTTTCATGCACAAGCTCGAGAATCGTGGTAAGAAAGTAAATTCGGTAAAGAGACTTCATTCACTCTGCGAAACTCTTCGGACATGTTTTGCATAATAATTGCATCGGCTCAAACAAAGCGGAGGGCGAAGGGAGAACCGAGAGAGAGAAAGCGCATCATTTATTATGTTGACATCTCTCATTAAGAAATTATGGGATTAACTTTACAAAATGGCTTTTGTGTGCTTGACTCTTATTGCCATTTTTACACCTGAGGCACTTTTCAATTTCAATTATTCACAAAACCCCATTTAATATGAGAGGCCTGCAAAAGTGTTGCATGCAAGTGTCAATTTTAAACAGAACAAATTTAAAAAGATTATAAATATCTCATTGTCGTGCTTATCATCTTGCCATGAGATAGCTTTATCTCGTCGTTGTACTTTACTTTGCCTCGAAAATTTAATTATACATGTGGACTTCAATGTTTGACCTGATGCCGTTAATTCACTTACGTACACACAATGTTGGAGAATGCTTTGCATTTTGTCAATTCGATTTATATACTTTAAAACGAGGGAAAAAAATTCGCTAAAAGGTGTATTTTTCGTGTGAAACAATGTCCTTGGATGCGCAGCTTTTACTAAATTGCACTTTTTAGATGCACAAATGCACTTTTTAGCTTCAAAATTGCACTTTTATGTGCCGAAATGCACCGGGACCACCTTATTATATCATTTTATTCGCAGCATTTAAGCTGATTGCATGTAAAATTTAAGCAATAACTAAAATAACATTAGCTTACAGTATCATCATACACAATTCATTCATTCACAACCAATAAATGAAAAATCGAGATAAAAATTAAGATAAACACACAAAACCATTCAAAGAAAAACACAATTATAAAAATAAAACAAATAAAAAAATAAAATAAAATAAAATAAACAAAACGAGGAAGTGAATGCAAACGGCAAGAGAGACTCGCTCAAGTCTCTTCCCTTCTTGTTTATTCATGAAGGGCAGGAAAAAAATGGTAGAGCGAATGACTTCATGGAAACGGAATCGAATTGGACGACACACCGGCTGCTGCGAATATCAATCACTCGACTCAAGTTGGATTCATAGAAAGACGCAAGCGAGCCATCCAACTTCCGCTGATGAGCCCCACAGCGAAAAGCACACCGTAAGAACGACGAGTATTGTCTTCAGCCAAGAAATCAATGGACGGATAAAGAGATCCCCTGCTTTCCCCAAAAGAAAGCCGTGAAATAAAATAATATAAAAAAAAAAATAAAGAAAAAAAAAAAAAAACTGTCACCGACTTTCAGTTGCCAAGCGTGACACTTCCATAAGGAATTACTTCGCGATGGGGGATGCGTCAATTCTCTTTTTCCATCGCATCATTGCCTTTATAAACCCGCTGGAGTTAAATTCAATTAAAAGCGAGTGCAAGTTGAAGTTAAAACGCGCTCCTAATAAGATCCGTTTTAACCTTAATTCTACTCCTTTATGTTCAATCAGTCGTCACTTGTATATCCAAATTATGAGTAACTCAATAACACGGTCAACTGGCATTCAAACTTGGCGTTTCGAATCAAAATCGCTCCTTTTTAGGACATAAAATATCATTTATTTGTATATATCTTATAGGAAAAATCAGTGCGTGTCGTCACCTGCTGCATGCAGAAGTAAAGAATCGAATTGACAAATTTCACATCTGTCCTCTCTCTTTCGCCGTTATTATCGAATCGTGCCGGTAAAAGTGAATTTCCTTGTTTTTGTTAGTCATTCATCCATTCACTTAGGAGTAACCGTATGGCAGTTCCATTTGCCATGTCTCTTTCCCTTCTCATCAATGTGCATCACTATTTAAACTCAAGATACGTTGCAGTTTAAATATACTGTATGCAGTACAGCTGCATTCGAATAGCGTGTTTAAAATTGCAGCTTAACATGGTCTGTTGTTTGAGAGCTGTGCGCATGCCCGCTGCGACTCAATCCGTACTGAATCAGCGCCATTTTTTAAAGTTAGATGGCGACAGCCCAAAGTTAAACGCAAAATATTTTCCTTTTTGAATGCGGCTAGTGTTTGTGACCAATTTAGACATTTATTTTAGCCAGTTTGTTCAATTTAGACATTTATTTTAGCCAGTTTGTTCAATTTAGACATTGAATCAAGTCGTTTTGATCAATTCAGACCCGCGTTGTAATAGAAATCCCGTGTTCTCTAAAGCCTGCTTCACGCTTGCGTACACGCAGCTCAAAATGGCGTCACTTCCTGTTAAAACGCGAATTTTCTGCACATTTTGAAACTTGGAACCAGTGATTTAAAAAAATGTTGTTTAGTCTAAATGACTTTTCGAATGCAGCAAAGCCGAGGCCAAGGGTTTTCGCTAGATCTCGTCTAATCAATAAAAAAGGTTCGAAATCCAATATCAAATATTTACATCCGACGATTATGTTTACTCCGACACAATAATACAACAATACAGCTTATTGCAGAGGCTTTCTAGTGATTGAGTGGAGAAGAAATAGCCGCTTTCCATCAATAACCCTGGATCAAGCTATACAAGCAAATATATGCGCTCGAAATCTTAGCTTTCAACAATTCCCACAAGATCGCATATACTTCTGCTAAAAGTACCTATCACGTTCCCCACGGACCAACAATGGTCAGCACAACCGAACATTTCAATACAACAGCATCTTAAGTATCTTTTGGCTGGCAAATTTGGCCTTTCTTTAGGAATTAGCCGAAAGAAAAACACTTCGTGGTCTCTTTTCTCCCTTTTCGATTTGTCTTAAGCCGGAATTGCAATTTGCGCGTGCATAATAGCTCGTCATTAGTGACTTTTCCATCTCCATTGCCTCGTTGCAAAGTAGAATGCACTTCTATTTGTCACAGTCAACTAGAAATTGACTTATTTTAATTATCAGACATCCAACCTTGTATCAAAAATGTATAAGGGACTTTCTAAGCCTCGGCTATCATTCTTCATCATAAAAGGCATTAAAAATTAATTAACTAGCCATTAACTAACATGACTTGGACATTCCTTTCTCATCATCTGTCGTCCACTCGTAATATTGACAAAACTAAAAATCTATTAATAAATTAATTCGAATGTTAAAAATCTCATTTTCCTTTTTTTTAAAAAAGACGGAAACAAAAAAAAAATCGAATTGTATTTTGTCATTTATCAATAGAAATGCATTATTGATGAGCTCTCAAAACCTCTCGCAGACTTTACACCCCTACCTTATTTATCAGCGCCAACATGGCCGTCAATAGCCGCCTGGAGACGATGCGCGCCAACTGGTGACCGCTAACGACGCTCAGTTTATCTGTATGGATTCTCGCGGTAAATTCTCAATAGTGCCATTCTGATTACAAATGAGGAAGAAGCAAAATTCAATGGTGCGAGAAAAACCAATTCTTTTCTCTCACACGTTTTTCTCGCATATATATTTTTTCTCTTCCTCCTCCTCCTCCTCTTCTTCTTTTAAAAACTCCACCAATTTACATTTAGAAAAATCCGATTTTATTTTTTCTAATGCATTTATTTTCGTCGTGTGTACCAAACCGACAAAAAAAAAATAAGTGGGAAAAATTAATCTAACAACATGTTGAAATTACATTAAGATCTATTTTTAGAATATTCAATTCTGTTGTCACTCGCAACTCTTTTCACCATTTCCAAACCGAAGGACATGAAATTGTTCAATTTGCTCAATGTATTAAACCCACAGCATCTGGTATTTAAAGATTAGCGAATATATTGTACTGTAATTAATTATCAAGACCGGATGTCCTGTCTCATTAGCGGCTTTGCAGCTCCAATAACATCCAAACTATATCATTTGAGATGCATCTACAAATCACAATAAACAGGAAAAGTATAAAATGAAATGAAAATCGATATCTTTAAAACTCAAATTTCGCTAACACGCAATTAGATATAAAAATATTTATAAAAAAATATATATAAAAAAAAAAAAAAACTTTTTCGTTCCGTTATGTTTACCTAGAACTAACAGCACAGAACAGGACGTTTCTGCCCTACCCAAATGTAAATCAATACCTAGTCTTATTTGCATACTTTTCTCAGTAAACAAAAACAACATTTATTTATTTTTTCCTCTCTTTTTGGTTTGTTGCACAAATATCAAACAAACGGAAAAATGCTGAAAAACAAAATAAATCCATCTAGAACCAGAAGTGGTGAAATGTCCATCAAGAGTGATCCAAGTGTCCACCAGGGGCTGCGAGTATGGTTCCCTAGGGCGATAGTAATCGGAAGTTGGCTTAATTGCTTTGCCAATTCGAGTATCAAGCAATTACGAGTGTCATGTGACAGTGGAAATTCCGAAGCTGCCACCTGATGCAAAAGACAGAACCAATCAGAGTCACATCCAATCAACATTTCTCCCAAAACCCCTCATAAACAACATTTCTCTCTACGTTACAAACATTTTATTTATCTATTTTACCTTCTTGCAAATCAAACTTTAAATTCTAAACCGAAAAAAAAAAAATGTAAGCCATTAATTTGAATTACGGTTTTCAAAACTTCCCACTTTTAATCCTCTATTATTCCTTCATTAATCCTCCATAAAACAAATAGCCCACATACCACACTAACTCAGGTGATTTAACTCAAATAAGTGGGCAGTTTTTAAAGGACTTTGACCCAAGCTGGATAAGCTACTTGTAGGTACAAGTAAATGTGTTTCCAGCATCCATTAGAAAAGAGACACCTGGGATAGTTCAAGGGCCCCGTGTCTAATGAGGCAGTAATTAACTCGATTGCAATGTGAGCCGAGACAGACACAAGCTGAGTCGAGTCGGCAAGGGGCATGTGATAAGATTTGCAAGGTGTAAAGTGTCACACAGGTGTCAATTTAGTTGTTACTCTGATTGTAGCTTATTAGCATCATTTACCTGGTGAGAATTGGTGTCGATTTTCTCATTCGAGCTTGTGTATCTTATTCGATGTTACATGTTGGGTAAAGTCGAACAAACAGAGCACCACACCATACTGTACAGGCCCCCACGTGTCGCGTCCTACTTCGTATAAGTATTAATACTACTTAAGTGAGCTAGCGTGGTTTACTTTACCTGTGATCGTTTGATTAGACCCAAATGAATACTAAATGTATGTAAATGAACAAGTAATTTATTCAATAGGCTTTATGCCTTAAAATATACTCAGTAATAATTCTAGAGTCGACTTGGTCAGAGTCGAACATAGGATTTCTCAAATACAGCTATGGCATTATGACTTTTAAGATGCAAAAAAAATTCATTTGCATTATTTCATCTAAAAATTGTTGTAATTAGAACAGTCGCTTCAATGAAATTATTGCTGCTGAAGTACGCTTTAATCTTTAATAGTAAAAACTACTAAACCGACGAGTTTAGCTACTTCCTCTTTACACAGTGTCTGCACCAATGTAAAGCCATTTAAACTCCATTCAGTATTAGCATAGACATTGCTAAAGACATGTTGTGGTTCCTCATCCTCATAATAAGAAGCGAGTCCTGAATTACAAAACTGGCGATCCCTCTTGGAAATCAGGAATGTTTGACAATCAAAAACGCCAGCTGCCATTATTTTTTGACATTTTCGACCGACTATCGAGCACATTCGACATTCCTGCATTCGAGTTGCTAAGAAAACCTATACAATATTTGTTAACATTCTTCTCCGTCTGGCTTTTGAAGCTTCGAGGTGTATTTACAATGCAATTCTCCTTTACTTGACTTATTCATTCGAAATACTTTCCCTATTAAACATACATGACTCAAACAATGCAATTGCATTCTTGTCGAATTAAGTTCCTCGGATATAAAAATAAAATAGCCAATAAAAATAATGATAATGTTTGCAGCGCTATGTCCGCCGTGTTTGTTAGCAGTTAACTAATACGTCATTCTAAAAGCCAATACAAACAATTTACAAATGTACAAGATTCGTTACTTAGATGAAAAATTCATTTTCTAATAAATAATTAATACACACGCGAATTAAATTATCGCGAGTAAAGATCTTTTTTCATTTTTTAAAAAGCACATATAGCGTACTGTGAGTTTTTTTTATATTTTTAATATGACAATAATTGCGCATGTGCGTATCAGTAAAAATATCTATTTTCATAAAAAGGACAAGGAGGCGGGACATTCGTGTGCAAATAGTGACCGGTTGAAAAAGTCCTCTCTTTGTGTTTTTTCAAACGACTTTTGCAATTTTGACCTTTCGTTGCCTATCACATAAGACAAAAATCGACTTTCCCGTCCTACTTAAATTAAACAGTCTCATTTCCCCCTTAGTTTTTACAGCCCGAATGAATTCACAAACTGCTTTGCAATTCGCATTTCAAATTTAAATTTTGAAAAATGGAAAATCCAGTTTATAAACACAACTAAAAAAAAAAAAAAGTGCGTGCTTAAAACCACACAGTAGAAGTGAAATTTCTCGACTTATTCCAAATTACCAAGTATATATTCCGTGCTTCTGTTTGAAAATATAGTTAGGCCCATAACCACGGAAACCAACAAAATCAAGAATATGACGTCACTATAATGGCGTCCTCAATTCGAAAATAGATCGTTAACACCAAATATCACATGTAAAACATGATATTAACTTTATCAATTGTCCCAAAAGAAGCTTAACTTAAAAAAAATAGTATATATAAAATAAATAAATACGATATTTAATTACATTTAAAATTTATCACCAACTACGAATGAATTGCAAATGTATCCTTATAAAATTAGCGGCCCTTTGACCCCCAAACTAATAACTATTTGCATATATTTCCATGATTAATACAGTGATTTCAATGTGATTTAACTACACATGTATATCACACAAGTTGAAGCTGGTCTTGACTGTTGTCATCTGGCATTTCGAAAAATAACGAGCAAATTTTAATTAAATTCCCTCTCGTTGCCAACTAACAAGCATTAAGCTACACCTATATCTATCTATTGATCACAACTGTCAAAATCAATTTTCTTGTAAATCCACAAATCCAGACAACTCTTTAGCTGTCCCTACCTCCACAAAGGCAATAAAATTTCCTCATCTAACAACACATGTAGCGAGGAAACGGGAAAAAATGTTCCAATCAGAACAAGGCCACTTGGGGAATGCAATGCAATGCAAGCTAGGCCGTCTCTTGCCTCGCATTCAACAAGCAAATTTTTCTCCAGCTTGTTTACGCACTTCAAATCAAGTGAAATAAAGTTTGAATAAACACGGTCTCGACTGGGCAAGGCGAAATGCGACTGCCGCTGCCACTTCCGGTGAATCATCACCGTCTATTGAGTGCGAAAATCTGTCGTAAGCAACAAGAAATGCCTCCTACGCTCGGCTTATAAAATAAAATAAAATAAAATAAAATAAAATAAAAATAAAAAGTGTTTGAAACAAAAGGTTAAGTAAGGTTCGATAAAAATTAAACCCGTCAAATACCTGTAGGAGGAGGAAGGAATGGAGGATGTTTCATTCACGATTTAAAGGTTTAAGGTCGACTTTTCCCTTTTTCTCCATCAAAATTTTATAAAATAAAAAGAATTGGTCAAAAAAGTGAATAAACTTGCGCCGAAATTATTTATAGCTACCTAACTTACCTTTCAAGTGATAAAAGCTAAAATGACAGGAAATCAATGATAAATTGTTGATGACAGTAAAAATTGTATAAGACGGTAGGCTATACTGTCACCAAATCACATTATTGGTCGGCAATCCCGCAAAAAAAAGGAGAGCCTTTAAAGTTTGCTTTACCTATCCAATTATTAATCGAGGAACTTGTTAAATTTACATAGATCCCGGACAGATTGCGACACTCAGTTGCAAATGCACGTCCTACACATGAGGGATAAACAGCTAAAAGGGAAAAACTACAAACAAAAACAAAACAAAAGAGAAGAGATCCAAAATCCAAGTCACACGGAAGCAAAATGTGAAGGAAATCGAAAGTCACGCATCTATAATTCATCACCGACACGAGAAATAACTTCGACAGTTCTTTTAAGAGGGTAAAAGGACTTTAAAAGTTTTTTTTTTTTTTTTTTACGTTTTCTCTTTTTTCCTTTTAACATAAGAAGAAGAAAAAAAAGTTTTCAACCATGTGGGTCTTAAGTTTCTAGAAAATTTCGCCAAGGTGGTTATTACTACTTCTTTTTTACAAAACATGAGAGAAAAGTAAAAAGAAAAAAAAAAAAGAAAAAACATTTAATAATTTAATTTCCCCTTCAAATTTATTTTTCCTTCAAATCTATTTCTTTTTAAACAAATCCATCACTGACAAGAAATTTTGCCACTGCCATTTCTTTTTCTTTTTCTTCTTTTTCTTTTTGGGTACAAGTTTCAGTTGAATTTGAAATTGACTTTAGGTGGCGTAAGAAAAGTCATCATTCAGCATCGGATCGCAGGAAATTATGAAAAATGTTTGTCAGTAAATTGAATCGCGAGCAAAAATCTTCATTTTGTTTTTGTTTTTGTACAAAGAAAAGTTTAGTCAGATTCGTAGGAAGCATCTTATGTATGGTACATGTCTTAATCCGCATTCCTGGCATCTAACCATTTTACTGCAGATGAAGTGCCAGTTTATAGTTGGAAAGGGGTGCGTGAAAACCTTTCAAAGTGGTCCTTCAAACATGCGCCTTGACATTAAGGTACGCAGTGCAAACAACCAAAGGACATTGATTTCTTCAACTAAAAGATTGTTTTGCCAGTCGCCACACAGTGTGCAATGCAAGAATAAAGCTCAACTTTTAGTAAAAACTCAACAAAAAAAAATTAAGTAAATAAAAGGTGCAATAATCGTAAATTACGTCCACTAAAAAATGACATTTAATGGCAAATCAATACCTAAAAACCACTAATTTTTATTTAATAAAATGGTTTTCGTTATCTTTATTATCTCAAAAGAATAATTCACATTTACAGATGTGAAACCCCTAAATGACGCCCATTTCCTGCCACAAAATGTCAACTTTTGCTACAATTGAAACCATTTTTGAAATTTCCAATTTCTTCTTTTCTTCAAGAAATTCCAAAATGGTTAAAGAAGAAAAATAAATAAATAAACAAACAAATAAATAAATAAATAAATGAATAAATAAATAAATAAATAAACAAGGACGTTAATACTTTATGAAAGAAGTTGAGAAAATAAATCTATATTGCAAGGAGAAGTAAATAAATAATTTGATCAAACTGCAAACGGATTTTTATCCGTTTTGTTTGTCATTTGAACATTATCCATTATCACGTCAACAGCGCGGTGCATGAAAATTACAGCACGACATTGTGATGAAACACTATTGTACTGTGTCTCAGTGTGCAAACACACACACAAATCGATGTGAGACGTTGCTGCATCACTTCCCTTTCCTCTTTAAATTATTTCGCTCTCGAATATTTCTCACTGCCGCCCGCTACCGCCTTGAAACGGCGCGTGGTCCACAAGAATTCATTTTTAAAGCAAATGGACTCTTTTCCACGTTACAATGAACCTCAAAACCTCATTACACCCAAAACCGACACTTTTTCTCTATTAAAGATGATGCAAACCCCGTTTTATCTGTTTATTCTTCAAATCCATTCAAATCAAAATCACTCTTATTCTCTCACTCTCAATATGCGATTAATTATATTGATTACGGCAAACATCAATCTAAAATTGCAATTAATAATATTTTTTTTTCTCTTAAAACCAAATTCTCATTTGCATTAATCAGGAGACAATAATTCAACCACTTTTTTTCTGATTTAAAAATTCCCCTTACAAATTACCAATTTCCATTTTCCTTTTTAATTAAAAAAAAAAATAAAAAAAAGAGTTCAAGATGTGAAATTGAAATTAAAAAAATCAATTATGGTCTATTTTAAATCTTATTTGTTTAAGAAATAGTTTAAAAAAAAATTAAACCATAACTACACTATCAAATAAAAGAAAATAAATTGTCCACACTTTTTAATAAATATTTTTCACTAAAATTATCAAATTTCAACAACTTTAATAGTTGCGTTAAAAAAAAATAAAAAAGTTGATTGAAACTTTTTAAAACTTTAAAAGCACCATCTTTTTCTGAGATAATAAAAAAAAATAAAAACCTTCCCAATCCTCTTCCAGGAAAAAAAAAAAAATCGAAACTCTAAAAACCAATTTTCGACTCCAAAATGGTTGCTACAAAGTCGTAGTGATAAGATATGAACCCAGCAAATAAATTCAATGCAGTTTCAACATTTATGAATACTCGAGTCACACTTTTATTTTTAACTTTTCTCCCCCCGCAAAACAAAATAATTCACACATAAAAATACAAATATATTTCATTTACCTACAAAAATCAAAAAAATCAAAAAAAAAATTAAATTTACATTTAAAAATAAAAAAAAAAATCAATATTTACGATCAGTGAAACCTCACCACAATTTTTTTTTATTATCAGCATAAAAAAAAAATAAAATAAAAAAATAAAAAAATAATACTTTACATAAAATCCCAAACACCTCATTTGCCTCAACATGTAATATTCAAGAAACTAAAAAAAAAAAAACGTAGTAAACATAAATTAATCACTCCCTCGTCCAATTACCACTTTAGACATGGCTCGTGTACACACAATCTCAAGACGAGATGCCCATGGGATAAGGAGGAAAACCTTCAAAATGGCCGCTCCAAAGCCACAAGGCAACCCAAGAGGTTGCATCAAAGACTTCTCAAATTAGACTTTTTTTTCCCTTTCTGTTGCAATCAAAACTAGACATATTTCACAACTCAAACTTAGCATTCCATAAATAAAACATCCAAACCCCTTTTAAAGGATGAATATATTGGAAAACGACTCAATTTTTTAATACACATCTTCATATCTGCAATTTCCCAGCCTAACCAACAGTTGTTGTGCAATATTTCACATGTACTAATTAGACGACGCCATTTTTTAACCCTAAAAAAAATCTGTCTTTAATCGATAGATTCGTTTGTATACCGGAAAGTGAAAACTGAATAATGAGAGCCTGATGTTTATAGTTTCCTGTAATGTTGTAACCAATGCATCACGCAATGGATACGTATACTGTAAATATGGAACGTGTGCTTTTTTTCCGCCGTCCCTTTTTGTATCAGCACACAGCATGTGCCGGCAATTGTCAATGTAAACAAGCACCGATATCTGTATTTATTTAAAAACGTGCTGTCCTCCCTCAGAGCAAAATATACAGCGGGTGCATTCGAAAATAGTTCACGTTCCGAGTTTATCTTTGAAACGAAACCTTGTAAAAACACACGCTGCAGATACAACAACACACAAGAAACCTGTTAAAACAAAACGCGCTTTGTCACTTGCAACTTATCTCGCTCGAACCTGTGACAAGTGGCGCCTTAGTCGCATGACTAATGACTCGTCTTAATCCGAAACTAGGCAAGCTGTAACAAATTGTACATACACAAAAACACCACAAGTGTGTGTTGTCAAATCACAAGCAAATATCACCATAGAAACAACAAAAAGTACACTCAAAGTAAAAACACACTCTAATATTAGTGTTGGAATATTCAGAAACTGTTTATTTCATTTCCCACTTCGAATCTTACATTTTTCGCTTAAATTTCACAACTTACTACTTTAGACACTTGAAATGATTGATTAAACAAAAAGTCTATTCGTAAGAAGTAGATCTAAATCACTTGAAGCAGCAGAACGACAAGTCATGAAGTCAAGGTTTTCAAATAAGATAAGGTGGTCTGCCATGGAACAGAATGATTAAACAAACTAGAACTAAACTCTTTGCCAGGACGCTTTGCAATGTGCAATAAAAGCTGGTAATGCATGTTAATGGACATGTGATCTTTGGGGCCAATTATTTATGATTTACAATACTAGTTGCAGAAAAATTGTCTTATTTACAACGTCAATTTACGACGAGCAATGTAAATGTAAATTTATAAGTGCAATAAAATGTACATTTATGATCTACAATGTAAATGTGATACTTACCCTGTACACATCCGTGATTTACATTGTATATCTATGATCTACAATGCAAATTTGATATTTACACTGTACATCCGTGATTTCCAGTGCAATTTATTATTTACAGTGTACATTTGTGATTTCCAGTGCAATTTATTATTTACAGTGCAATTTTGTTATTTGCAGTGCAAATTTATTTTTTGCAATGCGAATTTATAATTTGCAGTGCAAATTTATTCTTTGCAGTGCAAGTTCATTATTTGCAGTGCAAATTTATTCTTTGCAGTGCAAATTTGTTATTTACAGTGCAAATTTATTATTCACAGCGCAAATTTATTATTTACAGTGCAAATTTATTATTTACAATGTAAATTTATAATTTACAGTATAAATTTATGATTTGCAATGTAAATTTATGATTTGCAATGCAAGTTTATGATTTGCAATGCAAGTTTATGATTTACAATGTAAGTTTATGATTTACAATGTTAGTTTATTATTTACAATGTTAGTTTATTATTTACAATGTAAATTTATTATTTACAGTAAGCACATTTATAAAGTTATGTAAACGAATGTAAAACGTCTTTACGCGTGCAAGTAACTTGTTTTACATGTTTAAAAAAAGCAATTTGCACCTGCCGAAATGTTTTACACTTCCATAAATGACTAAATCTGCTTCGTGTAAATTCATGATTTACAGTATAAATTTATGATTTGTTATCTGCAATGTTAATTTACGAGTTGCAATGTAAATTCAAGTCTTGCAATGCAAATTCACCAGTTGCAATGCAAATTTACGAGTTGCAATGTAAAAATTTATGATTTGCAATGTGAAAATTTATGCTTTACATCGTACGTTTAGGATTTACTGAAGGCGCGTCCATTTCCCATCGTCATTTCAACAAGTGTAAAACATATTAACGAGTTCAAATCGCTTATTTTAACGAGCAAAACAAGCAATTTGCGTATGAATGTTTTAGACTCCTTTAAATAACTCATGAACGCCACCTCAAGTAAATTCCCAATTGACAGTATTAAATTGACGATCGAATCCTTTCCAAAAAATTGTAGAAAACAGTTCCATTTTGAAAACGACGAGCAGTTCAGCCAGGAAAAGAAATCATCTGTACCAGGGTTCGTCTGCATGCAGCCAAATGGGATTACTATCAACTTTTATTCAACACTTAAATTGCTCCTCAATTCTGCACACCTCGAGCCGCTTCCTCCGATTTCGAATCTCCCATCTTGTAACCATCCATTTTGCACACTCACTGTTCAAAATGTGAAATACTAACCAGTTTCCGAATACCCCACCTGACAATTGAAATGCAAGAGTTGCGCCGCACCACAACTCTCCGCAACGTCAAAAGCCAAACCACATAATCCTAAATTGCAAACTGTTTATTGATTCTGGTATTTTCTCCTACAGACTCGTAATGATAATTATTCCGTTCTGTCCAAATAAAATTCCACCCCCATGTAAACTAAAATTCCTACACAAATTCCTCTTGCGCTCATTTCATCATCAATAAAATAGAAAATTAAGTGGCGTACCTGATATACCATCGTAGGTCCACCATTCTTCCCAGCTTGCATCAGCGCCTGTAAATAAAATCAAATAAATAAATTAAATAAATAAATAAATAAAAAGTAGATTAAATTTTCATTAATTTAAAAAAAAAAAACTAAATTCTCGGAATAACAAACATCAATTTACGCTGTGATAAGATGTCCACCCACACAGGAAAAAAGAGCGCAAAAAAAAATGTAAAGTAAATATTTAAAAACAGTCGTGACACATTAATCAATTGATTTCACGACCTGAAAAGCTCCCCCTTCATCTCGGCTTCACGCACTGCACCACGCGCGAACGGTGAAGCCAATCGCGTTCAAGAAGGGGTAAAATTAAATAAGGAGCTTTGAAAATTATGAGGCAAGGTCACACAGTTCACGTGTTTCAAGACAAGACACCGAAAAGCGTCAGCTCTAATTGCTTCCGGTGATTCGAAAAAGTAAAAAAAAAGAAAAAGAGAAAACAAGGAAACAGCACATGTTTCCATCTCGACATGCAAATAAGGAAAAGGGTTACGCAACAGGGTCAGTTTAACACCTCAAACAACGCACTTGCCTATTAATCACAGAACTTGTTCCAATTTCACCCTTTTTTTAATTAAACACAAACATATATTTCTTTTTCATTACGTACTACTTTTTTAATTAGGCCTAAAAACGGAAATTAAACCTTTTTTCTTTTTTTCCCCCTTTAGATTAAATCCTATTACTTTACTTAAAGATCAATTTCAATCTGACAGTTAAATTATATCCAATTAAATATTCGATCAATATTCATAGTATACCTTTTCACTTCCAAATAAATAAGTCATGAAAACTCCCTTCGCCTTCGTCCCATACAAAAATCAACTAATCCATAACGTACACGACCAACAGAGAAGAAAAAAAAAAAAACATAACATACAAATAAAAATCCAATACCTTGTTTTACCGAATACTTGTCTCCCACCTTTATTAAAATTAAAACGTCAACCCAACAATTCAAAGATAATAAAAATAAAAAAAAATAAAAAATTTAAATTTCTAAATTTTGCTTTTGAGAAACATAAATATTGAATAACTTATAAAATTTATTGGCGAGGGTAAAAAATATAATTATAGCGAGATCGAGGTTCTATACGTCCGTATAAATGCCACATGAGAGTTGACAGAACTGACATAGAATCTATGTAGCTGTTATATAGAATTGTCGTCGCCAGGTCGCGATTTCGACATGATAGAATCTACCGATATGATTCAAAAATATATTTCACAATATATATATATAGCTTTTCACTTTTAGTATTTCGCGGAAGTAAGTATATTACCTTACTAGCTGTTCACCCGCAGAATGATAAATCAGACAAATGTGTACAGCCATTTTTGCTTAAACCACACAATTGTTTCCGTATTTAACCTAAAAATGGCAGTTTTGAATAAGAGCCGCGGCTTTTCGTCTTTCGTAATACAATTTAAAAAATACAGCACGCAAAAATGTATTACAAAATGCAAATGTGTTACTAGTATATAGAAATCTTGAGCGCTGCAACGTAGATTCGTTCCTCGACTCGTAAAAAAGCATCATATAAAAAAAAATGGTGGTCGGATTGGGCATTATATATTTACCAAAGATGCATTTGCATTACCAATATCCATTGAGACTGCGAATAAGAGGTTAAGGGAGTGAATCGTTGGCCACGCTTGGTCTGTTTTTGTTTGCCAGACCTCACTAGAGGCTCGCTCAACTGATAGTAAGAAGCTACAATTCACCGAGAAAGTGTTCAAATTGAGGAAAATAGAATGATAAGTCCCAACCCTCTTGATATCTGCTGGAAATGCAGAAGAGGCGGCTTTTCCTCTTCAGACATTCAACCGAGAAGAAGCGAAAGATATGGCCTGGTGCCAATGATTGCACACGGCTATCATCTTGGAGCGCAACTGGCCATCAACACAAATCAATAAACAAAGAGCAAACAAAATTCTATTTGCTCAAAACTTTGTCAGAATTGACGCTTGCCGCAGAAATGGAACCAACATGTGGAAACAATCAAATAAGTCACTAGCAGGTAAATGGATTAACCAAGGTGCTGGTTTGCACGCCTTCCTTCCATCTCTCGCTTCATTCCTATTCTACACACAACATCATTGTGTTAAATAGTTGTACTAAGACCACGCATCATGCATTTTTAGTGTTCAAAGTCTTTTCTTCCGTTTTAATGCTTTTAAGTGCACCTCTTATTAAATAAAAAGAAAGGAAAAAGCAGAAAAGAAAGAAAAAATAAATTTGCAAATTCAATTTTCTTGCTACAAAAATCGTAATAAGTCATCGAGACCGATTTAAACAACTTTTAAACAACTACATTTTGAATTTAAACAGAAAAACTCTGCTGCTTCCCTAGAAATTAATGGGTGAGCGTCAACCTCCAATTTAAATTTACATATCACCAAGTTTAAACTGGTCAAGTGGTCATATGGCCATTATAAACTCAATAGATATCGCTACACTTTGGAAAGTGTCCAGCTGATGAGTTAGTATCAATTTTTATTAAATCAAGTTTAATTCATTTACAGATAATCGATCTACCACAACAATCACTAAACCTCTCCAGCAGTAGGTTGCCCTGCTAACAAGAAGTGAGCAAATAAATCTGTTCCACTAAAGTTTACTACTTGTTGAGCCCAAACATGGCCAAGCCAGTAGTGTCCAGGTACGTCTGTGACTAGACTGCACTATTGACTCACAGCAGATTACTGTTTTCGTCTATTACACGTCATCACCCATCAAACTGAATATATTGTGCGGTATGATAACATTATGGAACAACTCCTCCAGCTGATCACCCGTTCCCATTAAAACACACAAGTTAAGCGGCATTGGGCCTGGTCAGTACTTGGATAGATGACCTGCTGAATATCCCAGTTGTTTTTCAATCCATGTCTGACCTACAGTACGCACCCGGTATCTTCACGCTGAATTGGTACTGAGCATCCCATTCTCCGCAGACGATTTTCTAATTCCAGTTGTTATTTAACAGTATTAAGCCTAATATTAAACCTAATGCTAGCTCATAATTATAAAAAAAAATAAAATTTGATTCTTTAAAATCCCTATAGTCAATTAATAATTGATGATTTGACCTTGCAATCTTTTTTTTCTATTTTTTCCTAATTCTACAGAAAGTAATTTCATTTATTTTATCATCCATTTTTAACAATACAAACCAAATAAATGGGAATAAACGTCAAAGGTTTCTCGTTATTGCAAGATAGCAGAACAACTTAGCTGAATTGAAGTATAGAGCTAGACCAACGTTGGTAACGTTTGATTTTTGGCTACACCGAAAACAAATGCCCTAAAATGGCATCAATACATGATTCAATAACCTTGCACTAACATTATCACAGCAAAGAGAACTCACTCAAATAATAAGCTTAACGATAACAGACTTGGCGAGGCTGGAAGTCACACGAATTTCAATGAGTGCATTCAATTTTCAAAAGAAAAAAAATCACTTATCCTTTTATTCCTATTCCACAAGTCACTTATGAATGAACGCATTCATTTGACAACCGAATGCCCATCGATGACTTAGGATAATTTCCAAAATGGCTGCCGATCAAACTCGCAAAGCGTATAAGTCTTTTCTACGAGGAAATTATACTTTGCTAAAAAATTGATCATGTAAACACGAGTTTAGTGCTAATTCGAAAAACAAAATTCCATTTTCGGGAGATAGATTTTTGGTGTTTTAGGAAATTGCCCTTTGCTAGTCACACACACACTCACACACGACATCATGTTTACCAGAGAACTGACGCCATGTAAACACACACAGTTTACCAGAAAAATAAAATTTCACTCATCTGGAAAACTGTCTCCGTGTAAACATTGCTTTTATAAGTCGGAACGAAAATGTCGACACTTCCGCAGCATTCTACGAGTCATTTAAGGCGAATAAGTACCGGAACCATTTGTAGTTTTTGATGTGAATAACAACGTCCTGTCCTGCCTCTTCAACAAGTTTATTTCTACTAAACTAATTAACAATATAACAAACAATCTGCTCTTTGCCGATTGGTCAGAACAGACAAATCAGGCTTGTCTTTTGCATCCCCCGAGGAAAGAAGAGGAAAACATGTTTTCATTTTAACAGCAAAGTTATAATTGTGTCTATAAATCGCCAAATTCGGCAAAATCCCTATTAGCGATAACTCCCGCCTATGTACATATCTGCAAGCTACAGTTTGCGATTGCATTTCCAGTTTGATGTATCACTGCCATTTTCAATGTCAATTATTAAACAATAAACAAATAAAACTCGTTTTCCCATTCCATTTATCAAACTCCCTCAAACGGTTTGAAAAACTTTTTCAAACGGTTATCATTTCGAGCATTTAAATTCACCGTTAGATAATTTATTTCTGGTGCTTAAAAGTGGATCGATTGAAAAATGGCGTAGCGCATCACATGATCTCCGGCTGATTTCCAAGGCATGTGCAGCTCTAATTCGAAACTTAGTGCTGATAAACTAATAAACAGTTTTCTGCTTCTAATTTGCACAACATCCGCTTAAATTTCAAAGAAAAAGCTGCTCATTTTTTTTCTCTTTTCTTTTTCTCTTCTTCTTCGTTTTTTTTTTGCCAGCTAGCTTCGGATGAGTTTCCGCTCGCATGCAAACGCAGCTCCAGACTCCCGTCGCCGCCCCAAACGCGAAAAATGCTTTAAGTAATAATTTCAAAGCCAATAACCAAGATCTTTCGAATATTATTTCCAAATTAAATGCCACAAATCCTGATTTGAAATGCATCATCAGCACTAATTCGCTCGCCATGCATCCATCCATCTCTTAACGAATTCGCATTTCAAGAGCACGCTTTAATGAGGCGCACTTCCGAGGAAGCAAATACCACATATCAATTTCGTATTCATCAGAAATTCAAGATTCAGATCGAGAAATGACGCACTCGACTCGAGCAGAAGCAGAATCCCAGCTCAAACCTGTGCATTGCATTATGGGTACTTGGTATACAATCAACTGCTGCACACACACATACACACGAGCTTTAATATCGATCTTATGTCACCATCCCACAATGCACTGTTCAACGAGACAATATATAAATCTATTAGAGCGCACACACTTTCAAACTTCCAACCGATCTGGGCATTCAATCAAACAGCGTCGCATTTATTAGCGCAAATAATGAATAGCAATAAGCATGCACCTTTTATCCACCTTTTACATACCAATTGGTTTACTTACGATAAAATTCAATTCATGTAAATCCAATTACATTCATAAAGGATCCACTTTCCTTTCTTTTCCACTGTACACAGCCATTCGCAGCTGCATCGGCGAAGTGGGTATCGTGTGACAAAATTTTACCATTTCCCTCCTTAATCTTCCTCTAACATTTCACCCAGGCGACATTTAGAAAGAAAGGGAACAAATCCCCGTCAATCCAATTTGCCAACGATTAGGACGAACACATCAAATGGAAAATAATAAAAAAAAAAAAAAAAAAGAAAAAAGAAAAAAAAAGAAAGAAAAAAAAATAACAAATCCCACACTTCTCACGAGCAGCTATGATCGGCTTGAGCGCCATCTCCACTCTAAATCCGATTGGTCCATCGGTTAACAAAAGAAGAAATCCTCTCCCAAACCGTGCCTAAAAATCTTTTTTCTTTCCCTCTCCCTTTTTTTTATACACTTACACGATTTAACCTCCTGATATCTATCGTATATACGAATTCCTAACCTCCTAATACCCAAGTTTTTAATAATGCGGACTAGACACTTCGCACCTCCGCAAGAACATTACCGAAACATCGCGAGAGAAATCAAACAAAAATGAGTTCGGATCCCAACGTTTGCCTAGTTGTGACACGATGCCATTTATTTCAATCCCATTTCTATGTTTTATTTCATTTTCCAGTGATTATTAAGCATTTATAAGCAATGATTAAAAATCAAATGTTGCCTTGCATCCGAAAAAGGAAAAAAGAAATAAAAAATGGAGGGGAAAATTTATCGACTCAACATCACGCAATCACTTGCAAAATAACAAGCCCAGTGACATAGAAATATTTCACATGCCACCTAGGGCGAATCAACTTCACTTGATTTAGTCTACCATTTCATTTCTTTTTAGACTTATTCACTTGATTGCAATCAATCACCCGAATAACGGGATAAAATTAGAGTTTACCACAAAGATCCGAGGACCAAAGAGCATCCATCTTATTGACTTAACTGTCAAGAGAGGAAAGGCAACAAAAAAATTGTTTCGGCTCACAAACCTGTTATTATACGTAACGTTTCAAATGCACACATTTTTATATTTAATTTGAACTAATAATAAAATAAATTATTAGCGAAAGCGAAGAAAAAAGGGGAGCTATTTTGGTTGTATGTACGGTATGTATGTTGCTAAATTGGATGTATGCGTGACGCACAGGATAATTACCTCGTTATGTATATCGCATAATGTTCATCTTCAAAATAAAATAAATAAACATAATGGTCGACAGTTTGGCAATATGTGCGGTATTCAAGTAGCAAATTATGGTCAGATCGACATTTATTTCGGGTTTGATTGATTATCTCTTTAATACAAGTGTTGACAAAGTTACTCGAATGAAACCAATTGGAAATAATCATTCACTAACCCGTCTTCAAGTGGATATTTTTTTAAATCGTTCAATTTTGCAATAAGTTTCAACACTTTTATTTTTTAGAATTGTTGAAATACACCAGAACGAGACTGGAGCCAGTGCGTTGCTAAGATCGGATTCTACAATAGTTGAGAGCATTACAATAAATAAAAAAAATAATTAAATTCACTTTACTGTGAATATCACAGTAAAGTGAATTATGGTAAATCGTCAAAACCAGATTTTTTCCCTTCAAATTTCAAAAGCTGTTTATCAACAATTGTTTTTCTACAATTTTTCAATTTTTCTCCTTTTTTTATATAAAAATAAATAAATAAATAAATAAATAAATAAATAAATAAATAAATAAATAAATAAATAAATAAATAAATAAATAAATAAATAAACAAACAAAAAAACATTTCAATTTTCAATATACACACAACTGCTATGTTAGTCGAAGTTTAATTGAATTCGCAAGTTTGCATTACAGGAAAAATCAATTGTCACAAACCCATGTCCATCTGCAATTGAAGAGAAACATCACAAACAACCGAAAAACTCCACATCAAATCAATCCTTTCCACCAAAGAAGAAAAAAAAAAGATTTAAAAAAAAAAAAATTTAAAAAATTTAAAAAAATATTATTTTTTTTCCTTTTAAAATTAAAAATAAAAGAAAAAAAAAACTAATAATAATAGCCGAAACATTTGTCATTTCGTCAAACAAGAAAGCAAAAAAAAAAATCAAACAAAAAATTAAACCCCTTAACTATTGACTTTCCTTCATCCCATTTGAAAATGACACAAGACACAAATTTATTTCACAAACTGCAATGCACAAACATATCGCATTATGATACAGAGCGTATCAACTGTATTAAAGAGGGATGTAACTGTCAAAAGTGAAATCTTATTATAAACTTGCACCGGAGATGCAAAGTCTTAAGTCACAATCGAATTTATGGTAAAAAAAAATCACACACACACAGAAAGGGCGTAAAAAAATAAATTAAAAATGTTCAAAACCCGAATAATTTTAGATATCTAAACGCGAGTGCGAAAATTTAAATTTTCTTTTTTCTTTTTCTTATCTCTTCGTGTAATTTATTTATTTCGTGTGTGGAATAACTATATTGTCTGAGTAATGTGTATGTGCATCGAAATTATTAAATGGATTCCAGAATGGATGTGCAAATTTTTCTTTCTTTTTTCTTTCTTTTTTCTTTTCAATTTGAGTAAAAATTTCAGGAGAAAACCGCAACATTGTCTTGATCAAAACAGGGGGGGTTTTGAATGACATCAATTAACATAAAATCGATAAAAACTAAAGATCATCATTTCTTCTTAAAAGGAAAATAATAACGCAACAAAAAAAAATTAAAAAAATTAAATTAGTGTTATATTTTTAACAAGATAAATGCATTTATAGTTCAATTTCAGTGTTCCCTACCCCAATAAAATTAAAAATTAAAAATACAATTTTCCACACTATAAAAAATTTAAAAAAAGAAAGAAAAAAAAAACACCCGCATTAAAAACAAACTTTCCCTCAAACTACACACACAAATTGCATAATTAACTCGAATTAAATCTTAAAATTTATTACCACCCAATTTTATTACACTTGAATCCAAGTTCAAATTTAATCTTTGCATTTTAAATGTGTTAAAAAACCAATAAATAATAATTTACGACACTTCGAGACAAACGCAAAAAGATTTTCAAAAAAAAATTAATTAATTAATTAATTACTTAAAAAAAAAAAGAAAATATATATATTTCGCAATAAAAACCAAAAAGAAAATTCAAAACGCGTGTCCATTTGGCGCCGTTTTGCACGCAGCTTCGTTCGCCGAAGCAAATACAAATCTCCGTCACCATCACACCAACCATGGGAATGTGTGGATCAAAAGGGCGCGCAGGATTCAGTCTGGCGCGTCATGAATACCATCCAGATTGGTGCGCGAATCCCGGAAGGAAGGATATATATCACTATCTCACTGCCGCCTCCCATCGCCCTTATTCCCCATGGCTACGAAAGCTCTCTCACGCGAGAGACCGTTTCATCAGGAAAGGAGAGCGAGCGAGAGAGAGAGAGGGTCTCCTTCACATGCCTTCTTAGGACAGCTTCCGTTTCTGGCGAGCAACTCGGGCGGAGCAGAGTCGATCGCGCGCAAACCGCAAAAGGACCTCGGGCAGGAGTGCTGCACGCGCCCGTCTCCGCCCAACCCATATACCCAGACCCCAGTTCCTCGCGATGCTCTAGGCAGAATGAGAACAGATGGAAAAGTGGTCCGGTTTAAATTGAGCTCCTCACTTGAGCACAAACTTCCGTAATAAAATAGTTTGATATTTATATTGTGCAGAGGGGGAAAATATATATTCATGTAAACAGAAGAAGAACACAGTAACTGTCACGGAAATAAATAGAAACTTTTTTTCTTAAAAAAAAATAAAAAAATAAAAAATAAAAATAAAGAGAAAATTTGAAATTGTAAATTTATTTTTGAATAAGTGATGCACTTTGATGTTATCACGAAAGATGCCAATCTTGAGAATAAATTGACCAGAGCCATATCTAGAATTTGAATGGCTGATATGTGGGCAATCTTGGAAATGCACAACTGAAACAGATCAAAGAGCTGAAGCTTGAGGGAAAGGTAAACATTGAATGCGTCAACTTATACATGCAAATCGCACGCCCCGGTTCAAATTAATCAGTTTTTTTCCTTCCCCGACTTTTCCTGTGTGTGTGTAGTCGTAATGATGTATCAATAATGTAAGAGATGAAGCAATTCACCTTTTTAATCATCTAAATCGCCATCAAATGACAATTTCGAACGACAAAACCGTCTCTTAACCTAATTGTTCCGAGTCGTAATTAACTGACACGCAGAAAGAAAGGTTGGATTTTATCATTTCACGTATTCTTTTGTTCGTGCTAGACACCACTTGATCGCTCACTAATCCCCGCCCCTCACCTGACTGAGTGCCAGGTGCACAAGACAGACAAATGCGTTTCTCATATATTTCAACACGTTCAATCCAAATTCTTGAAAATTTTTCCATTATACCTGAAATCATTTCTCATCCAATTTTCAATTCAACTTCCTATTTTATGAATCAAATCATTTTCTACGACTTTTTCTTGCTCATTCTCATTCTACAAATTCCAACACAATTCTATAATGCCATTTTTCTACTAACATCACCAATATTTATTACTCAAAAAAAAAATAATAATACCGTATTTTCGCGATTAAAAACCACTTTCAGCCGCGGCTATTAATCGAGTGCGGCTCTAATTTCAAATAGTGGCCGATATCAATGTTGCTTTCATTGAACGTTCGTCATATTTGCTCTACGTTTATTATATTTACCATATATTTAAGTCATTTTGTGCGTATTGGTTCCCATTACACTAGTAACAATAACCTCTTATATCAAATCGCCTCTCACAGTCGCGGCTCTTATTCGAGGGCGGCTACAATTCAAGAGCGACTCTTAATCGGTAAAATACGGTAATTAAATTAAATTAAATTAAATTAAATTAAATAAATAAATATTGAAATTTTTTTCTCGTCAAAACGACAACAAATTTTTAAAAATTTAAAATAAAATAAACAAATATTTCAACTAATAAAAAATCAATTACATTTTTTTTTTAAGAAAGAAAAAAAAATATGTAAGCTTATATCTAAACATACTGTATACAAGTTTCTGTTATCATGAAAAAACATTCGAATTTTGCAACACATAAAAGTGTCCTCTTACCTGTAGCCAGGAGTAACATGTGCAGCAAGAGAGGCAGCCAACACGCAGGGGCTAAGACAACCCGCAATTCAACCATGACTCGATGCAAGAGTGTAAACAAAGCATAAGACAGGTGCCACCATAATCCCAAAGATGGGAGATGGGCAAAACCGAACTCGAACGACCGACTCCCGCACAGTCCCGCTCACTTCCACGACCAACACGAGACTGCAGCAACCGTGCGCGCGTTTCTCTGGGTCTCCGTCAGCCTCCTTCCCTATTGGCCCGCCAGAGCCCGTTAACGGCCAATCACGCGACGGGACGAGAAGCGACGGAAGGAGGACACCGGTCACCAAACACAGGTAAATAAAACGATATGTCAAGTTCAGGTGAGAAACCCAAATTCGATGCTAACAACTTTTACTGCCTTTCACAACACCCACTTACCACCCTCCCCCACCCCCACCCAACCCCCACCCCACCTCCCAAACTCACCATTTAATTACTAATATAATTCAACTTCAATTTTAATCTTATCCACCGCCTAAAAGCACCGCCCGAAGAGGTTGCTTTGCCGCGGAGCAAACTACACTTGCCGGCAAAACGATCAATACATGCAGTTGCTCGCAGCCGAGGTGGTACTTGTCGCACCGATGGAAATCCTCCCATCGTTGCAAGTCACTCATCTACCCTCCCTTTACAGCCAATCTATCTCTTCTTCTAAGGAGCTGCCAATGTAGCATCAAAACTACAATTTTCCACGGATAATCCCCCATTTTCTGCTTTCACAAAAAAATCTCTTTTCACAAAATCAAAAAAAAAAAATAACTTATTTATTTTATTTATTAAAAAATATTTACAATTTCAAAAAAAAATTATTTTTTTTAAAAAAAAATTAAAGTTGTCCCTCACCGAGCAATTTTCTTGACATCTCGAATTGAGCTGAATGAGAAACCAGGCAAAACTTAATTACATCTCCCCTTTCCTTCACCTTCCCTGAATCCGAGCACAATTTCCTTTCACAGAAATTATTTTCGGGGGCCTAAAAAATGGCGGAATCGTATGAAATTACAGACAGAATAATTGTTTAGTCGATGCCATAATGCTACAAAATTAGCGGAGTGCCAAAGTAACTGCTTCAAATTCACTTCCCGTGACCCCGGTGTGACAAGCGATTCTCAAGCGGCACGCGCTGTTCATTGCAGATCCATTAAAACGACGGCCATCTTGCATAACTTTTGTGTGCCAGCACACGTATCCCCTAGCATTTCCGTGCATGCGCACAAGGAAAAAAAAAAAAAACAAGTATTACCATTAAAAATAATCCAATTCTTTGCCTTCTGCATCATTTATTCTTCAAACTCGAACCTAAGACTCAATCACCTCATTGCAATAACAAAACGGCGTTGCGAGGGCGGTTACACGTGACAAAGACTAAAACGGAAACCTCAACCACCCCTCCTTCCTTTCCCCATCGATTCGTCACTTCTGGTCACGAAAGCCGCACCCTTCTTGACTCACACCCACACACTTGTCACCCACAATCCAGAATCTCACCAAAAGCGATCGTCAAATTAACTCGTCCGACATCTGGTGGCAGATTTTTAATTCATTTTTCTTCCCCACACTTTTTCGAAACGCCAAATTTCAAACTTCCAATCGTTTCAACACTTTTTACACTCAGAAATAACACTAAATGATTCCCTTCCATTCTTTTTAGTACCTAACTTCAACTCAAATCGTTTTTTCCCATCATTAAAGCATTCATTAGCCAAGACAAAGTCACTCATAACTATCAAATTACAACCAAGGGAAGAATCAAACATGGCATCCACCATTAAAACTCTACTAAAATCCGCTCCTAACAACTATTATTTCATTAAAATTAATCTCTTTTTTTTACCCTCTCTCTTTTTTATTTTTTTTTATTTATTTATTTTTTTCAAGACACACAACAATCATGAAAATGGCGACCAAATCGAAAATCACAAAGACCAGATAATTCACTTTATATCAAATTTTCACAGCTTGCAACCAAAATGACCCCATTGTTTTCATTTATTTCTGCAATTCTAATTAAGTGAGTTGTTGAATACAGGCGACGATATTAATTTATTGCGCACACCTAAATTACGACCGAAAGCGATATTTCACTTATGATCTATTGCCATTTGTCCACGATAGTGCTATCCTACTCACACCCTCTACACTTTACTCATAAATGCAATACAATTCAATTCACTTCTTGAGGCTAAATGCAATATGCAATGTGAATGCAAATGTGTATCGGATTTTCATTGTACCGCTCCAGACCGCGCTTGCAAGTGAGAAAATTCACGAGCACATTTTTGTACCACGTACCCGTCAACTTACTCAAATTTCCCCAACTCCCCACCATTGTATAGTTTGACATGTTTGTAAACCTCGCTATCACAACGTCCAGTTTATTGTCAACAATTCCAAAAAGTGGAACCAACTCAACACAACCACTGTTTTGTTTGAACGTGATGAATGAAGTGGCCTTTTTGTTCTCTCCTCGTTTAGGCAAGTGTTGCTTAGCAACGCACAACTCATTAGGCCTCCATACACACAATTTTAACTTACTGAAATTAAGGCTTTAATCCAGCCATTCATTTACACTGATTTTTAGCTAAGACGTCTTTTATACATCCGAGCAATTCCTCTCCGTTGGAAAGACATAACTTCTCAACTCTCTTTGAATGGGAACCAAAGATTTTCAATTTGGGATCTCATCACCAATCCAAGCTGTCAATCTTATTACTCAACGTCCACTGTTTCGTCCACATGTGGTAAAAGTCTTGCTAGGGAATTATTTTATCACTCATCGCCAAGAGGACATGCTCTAATGTGCCAATGCAAACTTCGCAACTGACCTACAGTTCGTGCCCAATATCTTGATGCCAAATTCAAACTGCGCATGCGCATTCATTTAACATGGCGATTGTCGAGCTTGTTGCACACAAAAGAAATAAAGCAGCAATATTTCAGCACCATGCTGTAAATTACTTTTGTTAATGAGTAGTTTATTCGTTATTTACTTTATTTTAGCATTATTAGGCCTAATATTAGGCTTACCGTATTTCTTCGATTCTAAGACGCACCCGATTTTTTACAGATGTTAATATGGAGATTAAAAAACGCACCGGTATTTAAAAATGCTTACATGGGTAATAAAAAGTGCATCTTAGAATCGAAGAAATACGATAATACTGCTAAACAACAACTGGAATTAGGAAATCATCTGCGCAGAATGGGATGTGCAATATGAGTTTGGCATCAAGATATCGGGCGCGAACTGTACACACTTGCTGGAGATGGAGGATTACACCCATTATCTCTCTTCCGTGGATACTTAACGGTCCGATTAATCAAGTCAGGCAAATTTCTTCCCGTGCATTGCCCCTCTGAGGATTCATGAACATGGATTCGTCACTAAATATGACATTTTCCCATTTTCCAATAATCCCTCCAAAATGTAGGTATTTTCTTGCCCGTTGTAATTGTTTTCGTCATTCCGTTCTGTTTACTTTTTGGATATAATGCTATTAAACCAAGTTTTCTTCTAAAAGCTTTTAAAAATAGAAGAAAAAAAATCGTGTAAGAGCAAACATTTGTTGTTTGAAATGTTCAAGTAATACTATATAGTCTCTTTTTGTGTTGTTCAAATGTGTGCATTGTTTTACTTGACAAATTTGCCAACTGCACACTACATAGTCACTTCTCAAACCAAGTAATTACAAGATGCAAACTGGCCACACAGATTTATAAATAAAATTTAACCGAATAAAAATATCCATTAGTACATTACTATGCATTAAATCAATTCAATCAATTGCAACTTATTCCTAAGAGTCTGCATCATCTTTAAGTAAATATTTGCAGTTCAACATTTTCTATTTAGTTTTATCAGATTGGATAGCATTAGTCGAAAATTTAACAAATTATTTGTTCAGCTGCCCTGAGCTTTGCCGCATTGCTTTGTTTACACACACTGCAATTACAAAATACTTTCCTATACACACAGCAAGACCTTCAATACATCATTGAAAAACATTCATTTTCAGAGTCGCCTTACATTTTCCCTATTCTTTAATTCAGTTGCTTTAGAAACCAAAGACCAAACACTAAACTGTTGAAGACGACCTTCTGGAAAGACGGCAAACTCTGGTTCTGGACATTTCTACCATTGATGGATGTCAATCTTGTTTTTATCTAGGAAATATTCCAACGTATATACTCTTTAATTTCTATTCACAAAACCCTTTCCAACATCTACTGCTATGTCATTTGTCTTCTCTCTAGATGGATATTGCATGTCATTTCCTATGTCTGTTAAGCGCTTGCTGTCTGTGTTCTAGTGGAGTCCTGGATAGCGTAATGGTCAGTGCACCTGTCCGGTAAATGGAAACCAGCAGTCCAATTCCCAGTCATGAATTTCTTCTAGTTCCAAAATGTTTGCTTTTTTCAGTCATATCCAAGATTATAGATATGGATTTCAATCTCACTACAGTCTTTTCTCTGTTTTTAAATACAATTTAGAAGTGGATTTTCTTTTCCCTTAACAAAAGTTGCATTTCAAAAACAAATTTCTTTTGGAACTCAAATTTTTCTTCTTTTAAAAAAAAAAAATATAAAAGGTGCTATAGTAAATCTAGTATTATTGCTGGCGAAAATAGAAATCCCGGTATTTTTAATTCTATTGCTGTTATCACCACCTGCATTGACAACACATGTTGAATCGCGAATCGATTCACTTTTCAATCGATTCTTTGTGGTGAACGTGTAACACTACAAACGATCTTCAATAATCGTTGGCAGTTGGCATGCGCACAATTCTTTTTTTCAAAAATTCGGTCTTGACCAAAATTTGAAATACCGTATTTTATCGATTAAGAGCCGCGGCTCTTATTCAAAACTGCCATTTTTGTCAGCAATTACAATTTCGGTTTTTCGTTTGTTACATTTGTTTAATGTTCATCGTTCGTGCGGTTAAATACAGAAACAATAACGTACTTTTGCAAAAAATACGGTATTCTTGGTGTGTTAGCCGCGGCTACTATTCGAGGGCGACTCTTAATCAGTAAAATACGATATTTAAAAAATACCCAATTGCTAATCGACAGTCAAAAACGCCCAAAAAGCTAAATAAATAAATCGCATAAATCAAAATGTAAACATTTGACATCACCTGTTCTGAGAGAATAGGAGGGGCGAGGATTGCTCATTGTGGTCGCCAGGAATGGTCAGTGGTTCCATTACTGGGCAGCCACATGGAAGAAGAGCAAGTTAACATGATTATTAACTACAATTACACGAGAAGCTCAACTTAAGAAATAACCTTCAGGCTGAGCCGGGTCAATTTGGGAAGGACCACAAAGAAGTCCATCAGAAATGCATTGGCCTCGAGGAGGTTAGATAGGGATGCGGAATCTGCCTATTTGCAAGCGTCACAACACATTTGATTTATGCAATGCACAGAACCGCGTTCAAATGCCTGCAGACATCAAAGGAAAAGAAAAGAGTAATTACTGTCAAAAGTTTGTACAACTCTCGTTACAATGAACACTTGGATTGAAGTTAATTAGTAGTGGTTTTATGTGTGATAGCGCAAATTAGGTGGAACTAACATTTCAACAAGACGGAAAAAAAATTAAAATAAACTTGTCAATTGAATAAAATCTAAAATCCACGTTCCAAAACGTGTGTACATTTTGACTTGAAAATTAAAGGATTTCTCTGCACACTCCCATTAGTCGAGCTCGGTTAAACGAGTAATTTTTTATATATAAAACGACAAAAAAGCGCGTCGTTTTGTGTTTGAAGAAAAATTCTTCCGAGGGCAGAATCAGAGTAAACACTCGACAAAACCACCTTTCGTGCGAATTATTTCAATTAAAGAGGAAGTGGCATACAAACTAAAAATATTTTTAGTGTTCCCAAACAATAAAATAATCACTTTTATTCCCAATAATGACAGCAATCGAGTCTGACCTTAGCTATAACGTACACAATGTACATAAAAAATATTGCTACAACTATTTTCATCTTCTTCTATTCACTGTATCAAAAGCAGCTTGGTGTGTCATTTTAATTCAATGAATAACGTCTCTTTCATCATTCATGTAACTAAAAAAAGATGGAATTTAAACGCCTCAATGAAAATTTTAATGGACGCGAAAATTGTTTATTTGGTCAATTACATATGTGGAAACTAATGATGATATGGTGTCATCAACATACCTTGCTAATGATAAAACAACCCATCATTTTTGTGATGCAATGGTCAAAACTCTGTGAACCAAACCATTTCCTATTTAAATAAAAAAAGAAAAACAAGTTTCTCTCATGCGCAACACGATTATACACAACAGAAAATAGCTTTCTCAGTTTGATTCAGTTTTCTGGCCGATCTAACTCAGCATGCAAAATAGCCTCGATAAAATATTTCTCAATTTTTAAATTTCATCGTCGACCAATTCCCACTTGCTTTCGTCCCTTTTTTTCCGTTTCTTTTAAAGGTAACTCGATGCACTCTGCCTCGAGGTACCATCGAAGTTGGGAGTGAAGTCTGTGCTGGAGGAGGGAAAAGCAAATTGTTTATTGATTCGCCTAGGATGTTGTGTCGGAGTGATTTGTCGCCGGATGCGAGTATCTCCGTCCACGGCTTCTCTTGGTCGATTCCCTCGCACGACAAGAGACTGACGAGTCCAAATGCAGCTTCCACTTGGCTTTGGAAACTTGGCTACAACACATCCCTCGTGTGTGATAACCACAACACATTCCACTTAATATTTCACCAACTTATTTTTATTGCTCGCCTTTTGTTCTCATTCTCTTAAGCGCCGTTGCATTTTTCTCGCCCTCAAAATTATCTTCACATTACAACACGCCACTTTATCTCGACCTAAAATCCAAATAAATTAGTATTTAATGCTCAAACCTTTTATTTCTTACTAGATGGCGCTACAAACCGGAAGTTGACAATGTAAACAAAAATGGCCTTCAATGGCGAGGCGCTGCTTGCTTTTCTTTCTCTTTTCGCTTCCATTTCCTCGCTTCAAACCGATTCAAATCATGTACCAACCGACAATAATGCATGGCCAATTGTTGTAAACACTTGGGCATTTCAAGAAGCGGCAGAAAAAGGTAAGATGATAAAAAAAAGAAAAGAAAAAAAAAACAAACATACACGAAATATAAAGCACGAAAAGAGATAGATTCGAGAGAAACATTCCGTACTCGTACTCTTATCACCTCGGAGCAAAGCGATCGTTTTCCCCATGTTATCGATTGAACTCAACTACGATGTGGTCTGTGTGTCACACGAACGTGTGCTGAATCGAATGGGACACTGGAACACGCAGACAGGAAACAATATGGATGATAACAACTCGCTCAGAAATACACACCCCGACAATTTTAGCATGAAAAATGCAACTCCCGCTAATCTTTCCACGTGTATCACGTTCAAATTCCTTTCACTTATCAATTTCAATTCGACTTTGACTTCTCCGAGTGCAAAATAAAAAAAAAATAACAAAAAATAAATAAAAAGCGAGAGACATGATTAAAACTTGTTCATTTCCTCTCAATTTCATCGTGGGCGCCGCCCTGGTGTCGGGCGAATCACATTAGTAAGCAGGCAAAGAGTTGCCTGTGCAATTGTATTCTATAATCACATGCATTATTCATAGTCGTGCAAGATCCATCCGTCACACAGATTAAAATTGAATCCTTAGACTCTTTCTCGACTTCCTTAGAAATGGTCTGATTGGAAGACAGTCGACGTTCACGACATCTGGGGACGTAATTTGCCTCACACGTGCCACTGCCCCTCTTCAATGATTGCTATCTGAATCCATTCAGAAATAAGTTAAAGTCAAAGGAAGATGCACAGAAATTGGCTCACTCAGCACAATTCCTACAGGATACTTCCCGTTTCGCATGACAATTTTCCGAGCACCTTTCATTTCATATCACAGAGAAGACAAGCTCAATATCAATGCTGCATATCTTTTTTCACTCAAACATTTTATCCTCTTTCAATTAATTCATTCCATTTCAATCTAACACAATTTAACACAAGATCTTCGTGCAAAATCTTATTTTCACCCTCGTGGCACTACAAAAATAGCTCCACCTCTGGAGGGTCATCTAACGGTTGTCCAACGAGTTTCGTCGTGTTTCCAGGCAATTTTTAGACATGAGAATCATGTGTTAATACTGAGCTATCTTGTTACATTCAAGAACATCAACTCCTGCTACAGATAGTGCTAATTCTTACCCAAAATATAACACCATCATTACAACACTAAAAGTTTGAAGAAAACAGTGCATAGTAATGTGGGAAATTGTATTTAAAAATTAATAAAAGCAATACAAATTTATTTGTATCCATTTATAGATACCTTAAGCGTTTATAAATAAAAAATAAAAAGTAATTTGCAGAAATTACAATTAAATTACGATATAGTCTAGTAGAATTTTTAATGTTTTGCGCAATTGCCATTTGCTAGTCACCCACACAAGACATCATGTTTACCAGAAAACTAATGCCACATATACTGTACACATCCGGTATTCCATAAAAATAAAATCCTATTTTTAAACTTAGGAATTGTTTACATTTTCCCAAAATGAAAACATTCCTGCATGTAAACGGATGTTAAAGATGATGATAGTAATAATGATGTCTCCCAAACTTCAACTAAGCATTAGTCTCAAAATAGGCCTGCACGATGGGAAACACATTCAATCATTTTGATTACGCCTAATAAGAAAAAACAAATGGAAAAAGATTACTAACTTACCATGTTAAACAAACGGGGATAAGTAGAATCCCTGCCATTTTCTTGGATGAGATTTTTTAAGTTACGAGATGGCTAAAAATCACAAGACATTGAAATTTGAAAAAAATAAAAAAATTATATCTTTTCTTTTCCATACTCTCGTATTGAATGGTCCCAACTCCCAATCGAGACTTTTTTTTACTCTCACGTAATAACGTAATAACGACTTTAAACGCGCATTCGCGACCAAATCATGCAAGACCGACAGACAAACACACACGGCATCTTGAATGCAACTCGCGCTAGAAGATAGCACAAGTGTTAACACGAGATTCTTCTTTAGTGAATGCACCTAGTGTCAATTGCCATTTTAATTGACAACAAAACTAGATGCACTTGACCTTTAAACTCGCAATAAACAAATTTCGCTGGAACATGTCCATTAATTGACCCAAAATTGATCAGGCAATCATACCGTGGGTTAAATGAGTCGTAACTATCTCGCTCGTCTCCTAAGACCTTTAAATTACAGCAAACTCGAAGATTGTCATTATCAATATTCCACAAGAATGCAATTAATTTGCATACCTTAACGACTTTGCCGTGGGTTTGCAATGTTTGTGCAATGTGCCATCAGAGGGCAATCTGCTCACACGCTGTAATGGTCTTTTGTCCATGTCATTTGACATATGCCAAGAGGTGGAGTCGACTATATTCTTTTTTCTGTGTGTTGTGGCTGCAGGGAACACAAAGATCATTGTCTCAAAGATGATTAACCTTTAGGCCTTGATGGAAGGAATGGCATTTCGCGACAAATGAACGTTACAATAATGTCACAATACTTTCCCTCCCTATGTAGTCACCAGGGGGCTGTAAATAAAATTGAACAAATAAATCATCACTGGTGTAAATAACTTTTCCCCCCTCCTATCACAAAACTTTCATTAATTTAAAACTTCGCTTTTCTAATTAATACTAAACAATTTTTATCATTGTTTTCCCCTCGCTGATTGTTTTATGTGCTAGCAAACAAACAAACTAACTAACAAAAAATCCTTTCCATTCTTTAAAACTTAAATTCACTAAATGGGAAAAGCTTGATCTATGAGAATCCGCCCAATGCCTTTCTTCAATAGCGAGTAATATGGAACAAAACATGCCTTAAATTCCATAAAACCGACCTTTATTACAGTACATACACACGCCTACCTCTTCCTCTATGGCTTCAGTTCCTGCCTTAACAGTTTGAATTAGAGCTTACTACATATCACTATCAGATATGCGTAAACCACATACTGTACTACAGCTCAAATTATTATTATTATTATTTTAATTAAAACAGCTTAAACTGTTGTATCCTATGGGGGCCCTCTGCTAGACAGAATTTCAAGGCCCCCTAACATAAATTTGCATAAAATTTCAGTACAAATAAAATCATTTTTTGCAAATTTTTTGCCTAATAGACGCTGAAATGATTTTTTTTTAAATTTCCTTGCGCACCCACATCAATATGCCCCTGTATTCAAAAAGTGGTTTTAAATGTTTGTGTTTTTATTTTTGTATTTTTAACATCACAAAACAAAAATGCAAACACTTAAAACATTTGTGTTGTGTCCATACCAACACATACATTAAGAGGTTTCATAAATGATGCGCTAAAAATAAAATAAATAATTTCAATAATCACAAATCGCTGTATTATTGAAGACCCACGCTAGGTGGTGCCAGGTCCAATTGATTATACTACTATCACATGACTTCCGGTTATGTTATGTTATGTGTTAAGCATGAAAAGCTCCTTTTTCAGTGATTATAAATAAGCGCTGAAACACTGAAGCGATTATTCATGTGATTGGCCCACGCAAGTCACATGATTATCGCTTCAGCAGAATAATCGTCATAATCGCTTCAGCGCCTTCAGTGCATCATTTATGAAACCCCCTATTGTAAAATTGAGTAAAGAATTCAATCGGAAACCATTTTCATATTTTTGTCGTCTGCTCGAATACTCTTATTATCAGCTGTGTCAGGTTTATTGTTCTAGTTATACAATTGATTTACGTACACTTTGTTATCAAGCTTTTGTTCGCACGTTATTGAAACAATAATATTAATATGAAGCAAACTGTTAAGTCTAAACACAGCAATTTGCAACATGACATTTTGAATGCAGCTACTAGACTATAGTTTGAACAAAAATATCGTTGCATATAGACTTCCATGTTAGACCGAAAGCGATCAAAGTGGGCTTCACTGTGCTGTCGAGTCGACCAATGATCACATAATCCATTGTTAAAATGGAACAATTTCCACAATTTTTGACTGAAACCTTGAAATGCTGATCCATCTTTTTAAAGCATATGTCATTTTATTTGCTGCAACAGTAGAAGCAGTGATTTATCTGTTTTTATTATTTTTTTTAGCTAAACAACTCAAATTCTAGAAATCCTTCACAATAAATTTCTAAACATCTCCCCATTTCCTGGTGACATTCACTGTCAACATACAGAAAAGCTGCTAATAACTTTTTTCTCGCTTTCCACGTGCTATTCTCACTTCGATCACTCCCCAATAGGTGCGTTCAATTCTGGACAGATAAGTGACTTATCTCCCATAAATGCCTTTTAGAAGGCGGAAGTGCTGAAACTTTCATCAAAACTTACAAAAGTCGAGCTTCAAGGAGCTATTTATGCACTACACAGCATTTTTAAACAACATACAATGGCTCCTCTACTTATGATTATAAACGAGATCGGTTCCGAGAACTTGTTCTTAACCCTCGAAGACATAAGAGTAAAATGTGCAGTTTTGGTATAAGGCATTACGCATTTAGGGACAGTTTTCAGGCCAATTAGTTAATGCGCCGTTTAGGTTTTTTTTTAGTTCGTAAACAATAAAAATAAATAAGTTCGAACCATCTGGTGGTGGTTTTAAACACTACTGGTAAAAGCCAAAAGCTGTTAACTGAGGCGCTCTTTACTAATGCAGTAAAGCCAGCTTAAAAGTTATGCTGGAGCTTTAAGGGGCAGAAAATTTGCAAGTAGAATATCTAATTACATAAATGATGAATCACTCCAAACCTCACCAGAGATATAGTTTTCAGGGAAAAAAATCAATAGAAAAGAATTTTTCCTATTCAAGTAAGTCGTTGTCCCTAAACGCGTTTAGCCTCCAAGGGTTAACTCCAATTATTCTTAAGTCCAGGAAAAGTGTACAATGTGGGAAAAAAAATTTTTCTCTTTTTTATTATAAATTAATAAAGGTTTATATTAAACAACATTAAACAACAATAAGAGTGTGGGTTTTGCACTCCGCCGAATACCCCAAATTCGTATCTGTATTTAAACTGCCTGACTAAAGGTTGTCTCGATCTAACTTTTAAAAATGGCGGCTGATTTAGTCTGCTTTCAGTCGCAGTGGGCATGCGCACAGCATTTATAAACAGAAAAACACGTTTAACCGCAATTTTAAACCAACTTTACGAATGCAGTTAGTGAAAAAGTAAATAGATCAATGGCAAACAAAATCCATAGTTTAAACTATGTAAACATTTAAAGAAGAAAAAAGAAAAAAGAGAAAAAAATCGCCTAAAATCAATAGGACCTAAATACTACGTGATCCATAAATTTGCATTTCTAACTACTGGATTAATTCGAATAAATTAATATTGTAAATTTCCAAAACAATGTCGGGTTGCTCATTATATTCCCTCCGACTGTCCTCCAATAATCCAAGTTGTTTTGATATTTTTTTTTGAAAATCCTTTAAAACGATTAACATTTAAAGACTTACATTAAGATAATTATAAATTTTCATTTGTTTAAATGCTAAGAGCTTGATTACAAATTGCAGTAAGCGGATTTGAAATACAAAAAAAAAAAAGAAGAGAAAAAAAAAAAAGAAAAAAATCATTCTAAAGTTGGGATAAAAATTTATCTGTTTTAAATGAGTTTTTAAATTGTGTTGCATTTTTATTCCCTTTTCCTCACAGAACAGAACAAGGAAAAATTTAATTTTCTCACTCTTCCCCTGGCTTTGCTTTTAAATTCTGCAAAAAGGAACTAATTAATTAACCAAGAAAGAAGGCAGAAGAAAATAACCAGAAGACGAGAGGAAAACTAACCACACTTGCTCGCCTAATTTGGGTTCTCTTGCTCATGAATTTGAGAAGGGAATGGGCTAAGTTGAATCGGTTGTGGATCCATGAACACTCACCTGAGGGTAATTGGTGGACGAAATGCTTCAATTTCACAAGAAAAGAAACAAAACAGGAATGAAGTTGGCAAGAAGGAATTTATTCCTTTCCTACTCTAGTAAGATATGCATAAAGTTGCATTTCTTTGACTGCAAGTATTCAGAAATTCCTTTTTCAAATTTTTTTGCTTCATGTGTACAAAATTTAAAAAATTAAATTCAAATCAATTTGTTCCGTCTTCATTTTCAAAAAACTATGAATAGATTCAGATCTTTCTTTTAAAAAATAAATGCCGTCACCAACAGCGTCACCCATCTACAGTTTGCACCATCTAACATCTAACGCTTCGGTGTTCTCTCCGAGTTCATCTGTATGGCGATTGATAGCGGCCCAATTGGATTCTGGAAACTTCGTTTTGACCATCCAAACATTTGTCCTGGTCAGTGTCTTCGGGGTGCTGCGAGGTCTAAGTCTTTCTTCTTTCCTTTTTGCTTTCTTTTCTCTTTATCGGGCTTCTCGCAGTTGAATGAACAATGTCCGATTTCGTCGCAATTCCAACATTGCATAGTGGACATGCCCATTCCCGATGTGTAGATACTCTAGATAGCTCTCTCGTTGCGGCCATAGCTAGTCTGCTTCGTTTCTGCTTGTCCCTCAATTATTTTCAGTAGCTTGCATTCGAAAAATCATTTATTTAGACTAAACAGCATTTTTAAACTGCTTGACAGAGGGTTGTCTCTATCTAACTTAAAAAATGGTGGCTGATTTAGCCTGCTTTCGGAGCATTTAAAGTTTAAACTGAATTTTCGAATGCAGCTGGTCTTTCCGGCCATTTCTTGCATCGAGTTCCTGATTTTCTTTACATCGCCGCTGTGGACGACTTCACAGGCACCAGATGCACGACAGCAGATTAGATGTGTTCAATGTTAAATGGATTTCTTTGATTTCGCTGATTATTTTGATTTTCTTGATTTCTGGAGACGTGAAGTGATAATTTTTACGTCATCAAATGAAAATCTGACTTCAGGTAATCGAATTTCTGAAGATCCACGTGTAGGGTCGATTTTCTTAATTTTCAAGTTGATTTTCTTGGTTTTCAAGTTGATTTTCTCGATTTTCAAGTTGATTTTCTCGATTTTCAAGTTGATTTTCTTCATTTTCAAGTTGATTTTCTTCATTTTCAAGTTGATTTTCTTCATTTTCAAGTTGATTTTCTTCATTTTCAAGTTGATTTTCTTCATTTTCAAGTTGATTTTCTTCATTTTCAAGTTGATTTTCTTCATTTTCAAGTTGATTTTCTTCATTTTCAAGTTGATTTTCTTCATTTTCAAGTTGATTTTCTTCATTTTCAAGTTGATTTTCTTCATTTTCAAGTTGATTTTCTTAATTTTTTTGATTTTCAAGTTGATTTTCTTCATTTTCAAGTTGATTTTCTTCATTTTCAAGTTGATTTTCTTCATTTTCAAGTTGATTTTCTTCATTTTCAAGTTGATTTTCTTCATTTTCAAGTTGATTTTCTTGTTTTTCAAGTTGATTTTCTCGATTTTCAAGTTGATTTCCTTGATTTTCAAGCTGATTTTCTTGATTTCACTTCTATCGTGTGGTCTGACGCATACTAATTTTACTTCTCTTAAGAATCTTTAGCATCTAGACATCAGAAATAGATTTTGCATACGGTACACTGATGAATACACTGAATTGTAACATGTCCTAACTAATCTCTTAGCATCTCGTACGGTTATCTCAATCGCACCATGTTCGCTAACTAGTTTACTACTGAACTTACACACGTTTACACAATGGTGTTCCGCTCGTACATAATGGTTGCTGTAATTGATCATTGGTTAGTGGGCAAGGTTCAGCAGACATTGATCTGATTATAAATAAATTAAAAATTAAAATGAATGATTCAGGACAAACATGGCACACACATGCCGAATCCCACACATCCCAACTTATGATAAATATTTGCAATTTATTTTTAACATTATATTTGCACTGCAATCAACATAATGATGAAATTTCAGTTCAAACCTGAACAAAACTCTGGGTCAACACTGTCTGCTTTAATTTTTTTCTTATTAGGATAGAAATTCTAAAATTACTTGTGTAATTTCATTTAATTTATAAATTTAAAACTTAAAATTAAATTTTAATCACAAATTTTGATACGTTTGTTTTTGCGTCAATTAAAAAAACATTATGGTAATTGCCAAAACTTCGAACCAAGATGCAAACACACGAACTTGCAATCTTGTCTATAAGATATCCTTTTAAAAAAAATATAAACATGTTACGTCCAAAAATCGCTTTAAAATTTCCATTTATATTTTTATGAGTTTTCAAAAATAAAAATTTAAAAGAAAAAATTAAAATAACAAAAAAAAATAATAATAAGAAAAAAATAAACCTTACAACATGAGAGCCCTAATAGTTGTCAATCATTAATGCAAAGTCTGTCTAACTTAATCTATTGTATATTAAACGCAAAATTACCATTCATTTTTTCCCCCAAAAGCAGAAAAGAAAAAAAAAGAATTAAAAAAAGTAACTTTTGACAATAATTAATTGATGATAGTAACAGTTGCAATTCATCCGCAGCTGCAGATATGTCAGTGTACAACATTTTGTCATTCTTTTCTTCTGGAAAAGAAAGCAGAAAAAAGTAAAGACTATTTTCCTTTTTTTCTCTTAAGGTTTCATCGCTTTGTCTCCGTCCTCCACACGCAAGTTGTGAGTGATGGCAGGTCAGTGGCACCATGGAAAAAAAATCTCTCCAGAGATTGGCTCCAGTTGCAGCAAATTCCACGGTGCACTGACGGTAGAGTAGCCAACCTCAACTGAATTATACACTTGTAACCTCTTTACCTCATGCTCACCTCGCTGCTGACACTGAAAAGTCAATCAAAAGGGCATAAGAAATGAAATGGTGGAAAGTGATATATTGTTAATGATATGGAGAAAAAGATAAAAACGTTCAAACGCTATTTCGATCTGCTGTAAACTCAAAGTTCCAAGGATAGAAGCAAATTAACACGTTTAATACGTGATCTTTCCGTCACGAATAAATTATTTCACTTAGTAATGGAAAACTCCCACAAAACATCTGTTTGACGCATTCAAATTCCCCCTATTACATTTTTTTTAAAATTTTATTTAAATGTTGTCTACGTGTGTTGTATAATTCACAATTCACTTCAGGTTAAGGGATTTTTATAATTAAAAATTAAATTTATAAGTATTCCCATCCTGATCCCATTTCGGCTTGTCAGTTACGTGTTTGTCGTGTAGGATAAACTCATAAAAATGCTGGTGGGAAAAAGAGAGATCCAAAAGCAAAAATTTTTTTTCCTTCAAATTAGACATTCGAAGGTTGTTGACCAACTCCATTTTATCGGTTTTGATTTCGATATTTTTAATGTGTTCTTCAAGTTGGACACACAAGATAAAACGATGATGGTTAAAAAGCAGCCATTTGTTACGGTGGAATTTACATAACTGTTTATTTGCATAAATTTACAGAGGGCGCTGCGAATGCACGCGCGTCATAAAATAACAACGAATTAAAAGATGGAGTTGAAACACTCCATTTTTCGTGAACAAATTGAGCATACCCCAAACGCATTAATATTTACTGTTCAAAAATACCATAAACTGTCACGGCCCAGGTTTTCATCGTAATCGCGCGTAATTCAAAACGCAGTTTTTCTCCATCATAAACAACTCTTGAAAAATAAAATTTCAAAGAAATAAAATAAAAATAAAATGATCGGGACGCGTCAGTTGTGAGAAACTAAATTTTCCCACTCCAAGTGTGTGTGTGTGACCAGCGACCAAGCAATCAAATCGAAAACCAAGTTCATTCCTTTCGAAAATTTATCCTCACTACGCAACGACACATCAAACTCGCAAAGTTTCTAGCATCCAACTATTACTAAAAATTCCCCATAATGCATTCCATTCTAACTTGCAATCCGAGTTGACATGTTTACGTTTTTCAGTTGATGCTAACTGACATTTTCTGGTGACAGAACGTCCACATTTTATTATCTCCAACCAGAAACGAAAATAATTTCACACAATATGAATATAAACCCACCTAAACAACAAATTCTTTTGTAAAAAAAAAAATCAAAACTAAAAAAAAAATTTTTTTTTATTTTTTCCAGCTTGGTCTATTTTGAAGCAAAATGGTTCCGCCTTAGACGCCGTAGAGAAAGGATGTGCCACGTGTGAACAGTTGCAGTGCGACGGAACAGTGGGCTACGGTGGCAGTCCAGATGAAAATGGAGAAACGACACTCGATGCCATGATAATGGACGGGTAAAAAAAAAAAACACTTTCTCGTTTGTGTCCTTCGTCCTTATTCCACCTTTTACTTATTAACCAGCAAAGCCATCAAGCGAGCAAATTGAGAACTAATCTGACCGAGGGCAGTGCCTTAATGTCAAGCATCTAGTCCAAAACTTGGTTAATTCAATCAGCGACCTCTTGACGCCACCTTAGGCCACTTAAATATCGATTCATAAAAGTGCCTATGTCACCTAGATAAGGAAAAATGACACTCAGTGACAAACAGTTCGTAATTTACTCATCAATTAACAAAGAGTATTCAGAACAACGAAAAAAAATTGGACATAGCCGAGTGAACCGATAAGCATTCTTAATTATTCCACTCTTGAAAAGTTACCGTATTTTACCGATTAAGAGTCGCCCGCGGCTGAGACACCAAGAATACCGTATTGTTTCTGTATTTAACGATGAACGTACGCTTCGTTTGTGACGTTCAGACTTCGTTAGTTACATTAAACAAATTTAACAAACGAAAAACCGAAATTGTAATTGCTGACAAAAATGGCATTTTTGAATACGGTATTGATAAAATACGGTATTTACTTTTCCCCTGCAATACCTGTAGTTTATTCAGTGGTGTTACCCAGCCACAATTAAGACGGAGGCTATTTATTTTGTCATTTATGGTGTACAAAATAAAATTTCTGAGGCATTAAAAAAATTTATAGAGGGTTTTTGGTGGGAAAAAAGTGATAAGAACCTATTAGGATTCTTGACCAGCATCTTCAGGAAGGTTGGGTCAAGCCCATTCTTGGCGTTTGATCAATTAAGACATTTCTGCACACACCTGGGCAAAAAGCCAATGTGTGAAAAGTCTTGCTGACCTGGAAGTCTTAGACCACTTAGAACGATGGATGTGTCAAAAAAAATTATTTTTTTTAGTGTTCAGCAACAATATTTAGGTATTCAAATCTGAAAATATAGAAACTACTTTCATTTCTATTTTCATACATTTTTAAAAAAAATTATTTATTTATTTTCACATTTAATCTTTTCGTTATTTATTGTTTTTCTTTTTTCTTTTCTTCTTTTTTAAGTGTTAAGAGCCATTTGTCATGGTTTAAACTTAGAAATGGCACTTTCTGGTTTAAAACGACAGCAATCTCCTTTGAAAATGGATGTCACTAGCAAACCGGAAATGAGTACAAACACAAAAACGAACATCCAGCATGTAAGGGGTGCTGGAAATGAAATCATTTCCAACTCATTTGCAGAGTACTCATTTCTAGAAAAGAGAAACTTTCACTCGGTCGACTGCTCAACCCACTGGGGGGTTGCTGGGGTTTTGGTTGGATGTTGAGTCCTGACAACCAATTCAACACTTGCCCAATGGCGGAAATAGTTCCAAAGAGCGGAGAGAATGAATGGAATCTTTTGTACTTTATTCACTCCTACACAACTCAAACAGGTGGAGAAAAAAATTACCACCGAAAAAAAATATATCTGGACAAAATCAGACCCATTCTTCGACACAAAAATAATCAAAGTATAGTAGTGCATGCTACAATGCTTCAAATTCAAGACGGAATAACCAGAATCTCCTTACGTTTCAAATCCCCTTTATTTTTTTAAGCTTCAAATCAACATTTAAACCACTTACAGTGATCGATCGCTCGAAAAATTTACCTTCATCTTCCTTACAAGTAAATCTCAATCACGTGACTAACTTTCCAAACAAGATAAAAAAAAAATCCCCGCCATTTTTTTAAATTTTTTTTATTAACAGAAAATTCCGAGAAAAAAAAATCAATAAAATTATTCATTTCTTTTAGCTTGCATGCAAAAACTCATTGCAATATTTCATAATAATTCCAAACTCATTTCCAGAAATAAAGTGTTAAGTTATGTTAATGTGATGTTGAGTTCATTGTTAAGAACGTGTTACTGCTATATCATACTGTTACATTGTTGTAAAAGCGTTACCATGACAATTTTGTATTACTCCTCACTTGCTTGTATTTTACCCACGAGTAAAGACGTGTGTTTTGTTTTCCACTTTAAAAACCTCTCCTTTATTTCAACGTGATGCCCCAGCATAACAAATTGGTTATGGGTCCAGGACGTTAAGCAGCGCGGGTGTGTCCAACGAATATCGGGAAGGTAGACGAACGTTTCGACGACACGACGAGACGATACGAACGTCAGACGGACGTTTCGAACGAGTGGAATCGAGCGGAATCGAACGTGTGGCAAGACGGGCCTAAAATCGAACGAGGACGCGTAGCAAAGAACGAGGTCGGGAACTGTGAGTTATTTTCGACTAGTAATTAGCTTCATGAGCCATAAGGGACGAAAGGCATAATTTTCAACGAGTTTGCAACGAACGGGATTCGAACGACGCCATTTTCGAACTGCACGTGCAACCGAAACAAGAAGAAAACGACGCCATTATTGAAGCAAAACGAACTATTTGTGCATGCAATTGTTTAAAACTTGTATTGTTAGGATCTGCGCAACGAAGCTTTGTTGTAGTTTTAAGATACAATTAAGTTTGTTTCAATTGTTGTTGCTATTTTGGGGGAAAATTGTTTGAAACTGACAACAGTCTGTGCTATTTGCAATTTTGAAAATTTTCCGAGACAAGATGACGACTGAGACTTCATCTAGCATTACTTCCTACGGGATAGAAAAAATGGATGGTACCAACTATTTGTCTTGGGCATTCAGTGTCAAGCTTCTATTAACCGAGAAGAAACTTTGGAAAGTAGTAGACGGGACAGAAACTGAAGCCGATGCAACGAAATTGGCTGATTTGACAAATAAAGCTTTTTCAATAATTGGTTTGACAATCAAAACACAACAGCAATCACATATACGGGGATTGCAAAGTCCAAAAGAAGCTTGGGATCGACTGAAAGAAGTCTACGAACCGACGAACTCGTTACGCATCGTCCAACTTCGCCGAGAACTTTACTCAACAGTGAAGCAAACCGGTGAAAATATGGACAAGTATCTCATGAGAGTGTCCGAATGCTCCGAGAGATTAACGAATGCGGGCCAAACGGTCGGGGACACAGATTTGGCTTGGGCCATGTTATGTGGTTTGACCAAAGAATACGAAGGACTGATTACGTCAGTACACACGATTGCAAAAGCGGATTTCACGTCGAACAAAATAAAAGACATGATATTGGCGGAGTCTTCAAGAAGAGAGACTTCAGACAATACCAAACGGGATTCGGCTGTGCTAATTGCGAACAAGATTCCACAGCAACGTGATCTTAAAAAGATCAAATGTTACAATTGTAACAAATTTGGCCATTATGCGCGGGACTGCCACAAGCCCAAGAAGGAAAGAAGCGCTGAGTCCAAGAATTCCAGTGACCACAAGAAGGCCAATGTTATGTCGGCATTTGCGGCGCGAGCGGATAAGGACGTTTGGGTGATCGATTCAGGAGCGAGTCATCACATGACAGCGCAGAAAGGGAAATTTTTGGAACTTCAAAATCCCAAAGTGGCGGAAATAAATATCGCAAACGGAAAGAAGGTCAAAGTAGAAGCTCAAGGGGACATCAACGTAGATTTCGTGTACGATGGGCAGACAGTACCAACGATTTTAAAAGAAGTACTTTACGTGCCGGAAGTGACGATGAATTTACTCTCCGTCGCGCAACTGGAAGCAAAAGGCTACTGGTTGTCATTCAAGAACGGATTTTGCAACGTGATGAATTCAAAGGATGTCGTGATTCTTCGAGCGAAGAGAGAAAACAGAATGTATCTGGTCAACGAGGCGTCACATCACGGGATGACGGCGACAACGGAAGCGACCAAAAACGAAATTTGGCATCAAAGATACATGCACGTGTCTTTGGACAGTCTACAAAAGATGGCCGAAAAAGACAAAGTCAGGGGATTGGAGATCAACAAAGATGCAATCAGCAAATGTGATTCATGTCTCCAAGGAAAATCCACCCGAAAACCATTCAACAAGGAAGAACGGAAGTTGGCATCCGAAGTACTGGATTTGATCCATTCGGACATTGCGGGTCCACTTCAAACAAAGAGCAAGGGAGGGCATCGTTACTACATTACGTTTATTGATGATAAGTCAAGGAAAATAGATGTCTACTTTCTGACCCACAAATCTGAAGCGCTTGAAAAATTTCAAGATTACATGACGAGAATGGAGAGAAAAACGGGGAAGAAAATAAAAGCCTTGCGAACGGATAACGGGCTCGAATACTGCAACGAAGAATTTGACCGTTTCCTGAAGGAGAAAGGAATTTCTCATCAACGCACCGCAGTGTACACCCCAGAACAAAATGGAATTTCTGAGAGATTAAACCGGACATTGCTGGATCTGGTGCGGTCAAGTTTGATCCAAACGCAATTGGGTGCAGATTTTTGGGCTGAAGCAGTCAATACTGCAGTTTACGTGAGAAACCGGACAGTGACACAAATCACTGGGAAAACGCCGTATGAAGTTTGGTACGGGCGAACGCCATCCGTGAAACACTTAAGAGTGTTTGGCTGCAATGCAGTGATGCACGTTCCCGCGGCCAAAAGAAGAAAATTGGACAATCGCGGAGAAAAATGCATATTTCTTGGGTATTCAGCCGGGGAGAAGACATATCGGTTGTGGAATACCAAGAAAAGAAAAGTGATGACTTCACGTGACGTCGTGTTCAAAGAAAATGAATTCGGATTCAACGAAACGGATGAACTGGACGCGAAGGAAGTAATGACTCTCACTTTCGACGAACCGAAACAAGTTCCGCCAGCGGCAAAACCAAAACGTGGACGACCGACAAAAGCTGAAGCCGTTCAAAAACAGTACGAACCAACAAAGATGATTCTCCGAAGTCAGGTGCAACAACAAGCGGAACCGGAAGTTGCAGAAACGGAAGATGCTGAGGAGGAAGATGAAGAGGATTTGATAGGAACAGCAATGTTTTGTCATTTTGAAGAACCTTCTACCTACCAAGAGGCATTGAATTCCAAGGACGCAACGAAATGGCAAACCGCAATAGATGACGAATTAAACAGCTTACACAAGAATGAAACATGGGAGATTACGGATTTACCAAAAGACAGCAAAGCGATTGGCTGTAAATGGGTGTTTCGAGTCAAACAAAACCCAGATGGTTCAGTTGAGCGGTATAAAGCGCGCTTAGTTGCCAAAGGATTTACACAGCGCTACGGTCATGATTATACCGAGACATATTCTCCAGTGGCCGGAATTGCGACAATGCGACTCATAATTGCTATAGCTGTAATTTTGGGTTGGGTGTTGGAACAAGTTGATGTAACGACAGCATACTTAAATGGTATACTCGAAGAAGAAGTCTACATGGAAATTCCCGAAGGCTTAGTGGGAAAATGGAAAAACAAAGTGTGCAGACTAATCAAGTCGTTATACGGATTAAAACAATCAGGACGTGCGTGGAATGACAAGTTGGACGAGGAACTCGAGAAACAGGGTTTCAAACGTTGTTTTTCCGACGCGTGTGTTTATTGGATTCAAATAGGAAACGAACGCGGAATTATCGGGGTTTACGTCGACGACATGGTGATAGCCGGACAATCAGAAAACATGTGTCGAGAAATCAAAAAGAGACTGCGTAAATGTTTTGAAATCAAAGAACTTGGAACTCTGAAGTACATGTTAGGAATCGAATTTGGACGGGATAAAAACGGAAACATGTTTTTAACGCAAGAAAAATATGTTGAGAAAATCCTGAAGAGATTCAACATGACTGATTCAAAACCAATGGCGACACCAATGGTGAAATGTACTGACAACAATAAGAAAGAGCCAGAAGAATTTGAAGATCTGACGGTCGAGCCTTATAGAGAGGTAATTGGCTGCTTATCTTACTTGGCCAACAGTACGAGACCGGACATTTCACACGCTGTAAATGTGTTAGCACAATTTAACAGCAAACCAAAAACCAATCACTGGCAAATGGCCAAACGCATTCTACGATATCTGTCGGGAACCAAGAAACACGGATTGGTTTACAATGAGAATAAAGGATTTTTGACTGCATTCGCAGACGCAGATTGGGCGAATTGCAAGATTAACCGAAGATCTTACAGCGGAACTTTGCTGAAACTAGCCGAGAATTTAGTAATATGGCAGAGCAGCAAGCAGAAGGTCGTAGCCACCAGCAGCATGGAAGCCGAGTACATCTCGATGTGCAATTGTTCGAAAGACATTGTATGGATGCGACGACTGATCGAAGAGTTGGATTTGTCAACGTTGATCGGAGGACCAACAATCATGAGATGCGACAACCAACCAGCTAAAGTTTTTGCACAAAGCAATGTGGAGAACCGGAGATCAAAACATATTGATGTCCGGTACCACTACATCAGAGAACAGATAAAGGCGAAACGAGTCAAATTGGAATTTGTTCCAACCGAGAACAATGAAGCTGATTTATTGACAAAGCCTTTAGATAAAGTGAAATTAAGTAATTTCAGAGAATTATTAGGTGTGAAACCAATTATCAGGGCATAATGGGTTTCAGGGGAAGTAATGTTAAGTTATGTTAATGTGATGTTGAGTTCATTGTTAAGAACGTGTTACTGCTATATCATACTGTTACATTGTTGTAAAAGCGTTACCATGACAATTTTGTATTACTCCTCACTTGCTTGTATTTTACCCACGAGTAAAGACGTGTGTTTTGTTTTCCACTTTAAAAACCTCTCCTTTATTTCAACGTGATGCCCCAGCATAACATAAAGATTAAAAACAAACAAAACCAAACTCCAAACACGACACAAAATAAATAAGCAAAGAAAGAAAGAAAAAAAAAACATAATAAAAAAAATAAGCAAAATTGCAAAATGCAATGATTACTTTATGACGCCACTCTTCCCTGGGTTTAAGAGTGCTTGAGTGAGGCGCTTTAAGAGGTGTATCGGACATAAGGTTCGCTAGTACCACGAAAGGGAACACAGCTAGTGGAATGGGTGTTGATAAGGGAAGATTTCGAGAACCGTCTATTGCATGTCGGCCATTTTTTTCTCCTCAATAAATCGAGGCATTGCACTGGATTTGGGCAAAGTAGGTAATAAAAAATTTCTAAACACATCATGAAAACGAGAAAGCAAAACGGCTTACTGTATACCAACGCCTTTTTATTGAACTTGGTTTTCAAAAGAGAGAAGAAGAAAAAAAAAAAAAAAGAAAAAAAAAATCTTTCTGCTTACTGACAAAATTTCCCCCGTCCCAACTCTTGAAAATTCTCACATTTGTACGCTTTATGACCATAACCATATTTTCCCCAAACTGAACATTGTGCCAAAAGAGAGAGGGATATCTTTTTAGGATGTTATCTACCTTTTGGAAGGATATAAAAATAAAAACTTTATGAATGGGATTTATAGAATTTTTCTTGGGTTACAAATATATTGATAGAATTAAATGTTTTCTATTTTTTTTTTTTTTCAAAATTCCACAGGGTGACTCACAAAGCCGGAGCAGTGGGTGCACTAAGGAGGATAAAAAACGCCATTTCGGTCGCTAGACACGTCATGGAGTACACCGACCACACCATGTTAGTCGGAGATCAAGGTTAGTGCAAAACCAAAATATTTTCGCCAACACTTGTCCATTTTCGTGGCCTACAAGTGACCAGAGCTTTTGAAACCTCACCCCCTTTGTGTCAGAGCAGGATCGCTTTAAATTCCCAACATTTTGTTGTTTAAAGCTTTTAAATTCTCGCCCGTCGGCATTTTTCCTATAAAACGCCCCCCCAAACTTGTATAGAAACCTAAACTGTGAAGTTTCTTGGAAATTCTTCTTCTTTGCGCGACTAATGGACCCCACTAGCAAACTCTTCAAACACACTTGAAAACTCCTTGAGTTGCATCATCCATTTCTCGTGGCACCGACATCAGCTTCCGTTCCCCCACTTAGATTTATGCGTGTTTGGTCCAACAGTCCCCAGATGTCGTTTCTCTTTCGAAACTGAAAGCTGCGGCTTGTATTGTCCAAGCGTGGGAATGGCATTATCGAACGTCTTTCACCCGTCCAGCGACAAGATATGTGAAGGACATTTCGATTGTCACGATGGGCGGCGTCTACAAAATCCAATATGGCGACACCCCCCTTCCCATCCTCGTATGAAATGATTGAAAACCAACAAAGATATAACAAATGGAAAATATAGATTTCACGCGACTTTTACACGCACAAACGTAAAGTCTGCGTTGCAATCAATATATTCTTGTCATATGAAATCTTTAAAAATACTTTGACAGCATTAATTCCATTTAATAAAAAAAAAAACACAAAAAATACAAAATAATAATAATAAAAAAAAAAAATATTTATAAAAAATTCGACAGGAAACATATGACATTTCTTTTTTTTAAATTTTTTTTTAGTGTTGCCATGAGCAAACATTGCTAATTGGTTTCAAATACCTTGGGATTAGCTCCATGTTGAGTTTGATCTTCAGCTTTCAAATTATAATATATTTTTTTTATCATCGTTTTCATCACACAAGAAAGTGTGTTGCAATTAACTATATGTACTAACTTACTACTTATGATGAACTAAGTAAAGAACTGCTCAATTCCCATCAGCAATTAGTTCAGTTCCCACTTTAAATTCATCATCAAAATTATTGTGAAAATTAGAAACCGCTCTCTTTACATAGAGAGAGAGAGACATCAAATATTTTAAATTTTCATTCCAAAAAGAAAAAAGAAAAAAAGAAAAAGATTTGAAACCAGCACTGAGGCTTTCTCGAATGACTGCTTTTCTAATAAAAGTTCAAATTAAATTATCATTTTTTTCATTACAAAAGGCTTCCCTTAAACAGAATCAATCAATCTGATACAATATTTGGTCATTCCCATTGACTACCATGCTCCAACAATGACAGGGCTGGACCACTGGCTGCAGTGATAACGAGCTGACCATCATCCGATTGATTTTGGACGCAAAGATAGAAAATTTGTCTTTTTCAATAAAAAAAAAATTACCAAAATTCCCTTGTGCTGATATTTCTGCTTGCATTCAAGAATAAATTATAAGCGCAAAGTGTAGAAAAGTTAGTTTGCAATTACTCATCCAAGATGACGCGAGACGTTGCGTACATCATCCTAAGATTTAATAACCAAGCACCAAACTTGCTCTAATCAAACTAATGCAAAGTTAACGTCACTAAATGTGATTAAAACTTAAACTAACTTGTAAGTTAAACCCTTCACAGGTTTCGTTTCAGCCGCCTAAAAGTGAAACCAACTTTCTCTTGGAGCCAAGTCCAACCCAAATGCCGAAAACCATTAAAACCAAACTCGTTCATCAGAAATTCAAAACTTGGGACCCGAAAAAAAGAAATTCAAATAAAATATAAATTGTGACATAAAAAAGTAAATTCGCATAAAGCGTAATCCCAAATTGGCATGAGGCCCAGAATGCAATGGGAGGAAATGCTTTAGTTTGCAAAGTCCATGGACCTTGAGTGGGCACATGCCAATTGGCGAAGAATGTTGGTGCATGAGGTCGTTCAAACTGATTAGTCTAATGCAGGAGCAGTGTTGGGATCAATAGTATAAAAGGAGGAAGCTCTTTGTTGTTTGAAAGCCATTCTTACCTTGAAAAGAGAAGTTTGCACAAGGAGGGGAAACAACACCTGACCAGAATGAATAAGTAGTTGCCACACGTTTGGCCATCATCACCGCAAACTTGGCTCGCAGCACTCAAATTATATAATTGCAAAACAGTTGGATAATTAAGTTTGCACGTTAATTACTCTCTACCAAGTTGGTAATTAGCGATAAATGGACAGACTTTGTAGCTACTTTTGGAGAAAGAAAAAAAAATTATTTTTTCTATTTCGAACTAAGTCTTTACCAAAAGTGCCTTAATTACAAAGTTATTTTAATTTTCTATATTTCTAAACCAACTGATTGTTTTAAATAATCTGAAATTACAGTAGTGCCCAACGTACAACTATACTCTGTCTGACCTTAAGAATAGAGAAAACTCCCATTGGTCAAGACCTTTTCACTGGTGTAGTGATACCTAAAAGTAGAACAATACGACTACACCAGGTTCTAATAATACATCAGGTTTTATTAAACACTTCGTTGTTGTTTTTAATGGAATTCTTTGCGATCACAGTAAGGAGTAATAAGACTGGAGTTTTCTCTATTCTTAAGATCAGACAGAGTGTAGGTTGTTTCTTGTGTTTTTATTGTTGATGGGAATCGTTTTCCATCACCATTTCCGTCCCTGGCGCTGGTCTCCATTTCCGTTTCCAAGATTGACCTGTTAAGACGTAGTTCTACGTAAAAACCACGTGTCTCCTCATTTAACTACTGCAGTAAAATTAGGCTGCGAATCAGATTCCTGGATAGACAAAGCCCTCCCCCGTCTCTCTTTATTATATATTAAAGCACTAGATTTATTAACATTATTGGACAAGCCTTAAGTTGACAACATTTATTGCCAAGATGACATAAGCTTATAATTAATAAATTTCGTTCCCGCAACCTTTAACTTCACTTAAACCCTTCCACCAAATGCATCCTCCTATACTGCGCGAGTTAATGCGTTGGTCCCCATTATTGCTAACTGGGACTACCAAATTACACCAGTTTCGCCCAAGGACCCCCTATTTGTTTCCGCGCACCCACACTATTCCACAAGGCACTTTTATTTTCCACTGACGTCAATACCTTTCCCAGTATACCTCAGGCCCAAGCTTGCTCTTCCAAAATCCCCAGCGAGATGGTCATAACGAAGATAATAAAATAAAAAAAATAAAAATTTCAGAAATTCACATAAAATTAAACTAGAAATTAAATGTCAACAAATTTCGTCGCGCATTTCCCTTCCGCCCCTTCTGCAACGGCATCCATTAACCCGCAATAAGTATCACTGTATAGTATACGATTATTGTTTTACAACTCGGAGCAAAGCTCTCGTCCGCTTTAATCTCTCATTTAGAAAATCCGACCCCATGTATAGCGGAATTTGACGATCACTCCATACCAATTAGTTTAACGTTTCTCAAGTCGATGACACTTTTGTCTCTAATAATGTAATGAATATGGGTGCCTCGTATTATTGTGGTGGCTCGAAACAGGAGCGCCGCTATACTAGCTTGAAGACAAATTAATAACCCACTCTGCACATCTCTCTCAACTATCGTGATGGCTATACTTTTGCTCGCCAAACACACCTCGTTGACAGGGCCATTGTGACATTGTCGGCTTGGCTCGTCGACTAAACTTTATAATCATTATCCTATAGGCACAGAACTCGTATATTTAACTAGGCTTAAACACACACTTCCGAATAAATCACAATTCGCGTTAAAGTGATGCGACACTCTTCTCGCACGTTTAAAAACGTCGCAAAGACTCACTGTTAACGCCTCGTCTCGAACGGTAATAGAAATAGATCGCAGATTATAAATGTGCTTATTTCGACCAAAAATAGCGACTTGCTGGAAATGACAACTTCGCAGACCCCGAGTAAGTTGAATAAAAATCGATTGCCGAAAATCCCACAATGCACTCTCACAATTTTATATACTTTGCTCCGCCGAAGTCGAGCCATTCCCCACGTTTAGCCCTAAAACTCGACAAAGAAAAGCATCGAAAACACATGGACAAACAACTGTCTCTTAAATAATATTCAGTGTATTAGGACACGCAGCAAATAAAAACGAAAATGCTCGTTCGAGTCGTTACAATTGACAATTGCCATGCGAGATTAGGCCTAACTCGAAACGAGAATGACCACCACGAACAAAATTGAGTCAAGACTAAATTTACACGACTTTTACCGATGTTTTACCATTTTTCCACTACTCCCAACTCATAATCTCGTTAGCAACAGAAAATATCTGGCGACAGCAAAGCACGTACACTATAAAAATATAAAACAATGGCCCCGAATGGCACACCTTTCAGTACAATGTTTAGATGCAAATGTGCATCTTAAAGCGCAACTTAATGCCAGTCGGGTGTGTAAAAAAAAAAGAAAAAAGAAAAAAAAGACTTAACACCGTTACAACTTTCGGTGCACACCCTGGGACAACTTTACGCCTAATTATACTTAATTTTACAAATCACATTTGTCAGTGCGCAGAGCTGTCTTGTGTAACCCTGACAGATGGAATACATAAAATGACAGAAAAAAAAATTGTTTTTCTGCACCAAATAAATAAAAAAAAACACCAAAAACTCAATTTCCATGCATGAAATCCACCTATGACCGCAAAAAACCATTAGAAATCAATCGTTAGTCTAAAAAACGATGCAATTAAGTGCAAAGTTGTCACACGCTTTTTTTTCATCCACTCGTGATTGGTGTGGTGAAAAGCGGCACTTTAAGGCGCACACTCGCACTTAACAAGCGCATTTTTGGCAGCTTAAAAAGTGTTTCTCGGCCAAAAAACGCCACTTTTGCATCGAAAAGAGTACATTTGGGACACTGTTTCACACGTAAAAACACATCTTTTATTTCCTTACGATTGCAACCATTAAGCAAACGCAGCCGATAATTTACAACCGTTCGACGTTATTAATTAGAACGCGCCACGTCGGTGCGTGCCAGGCCCCAAACACGAGCGAATAAAAATGAACACAAGTCTGAGGAAACACAATTGATCCATTTATGAAAACAATTCAGCATACGTTTCCCTTCTGACACAGTTCGCATTGCATGAACATCTTCCAATCTCCTCACTCCCTACAAAGAATCAATCGACGATATTGATTTGCACGCGGAGGCACACCTGGCACCGCATCTCGTCTCTTCACAGCCTCCCACGCCCCACCCACCATCCATGATGCATGAGCCTTTCGTCCAACTCATCTACAAGGGACAAAGGCACCACCTGCTGGCTATTCACACCTCAACCAAATGTGAATCATCCCTACCTTTTCCTTGTTTCTATAGCAACAAACGTTGTCGTAACCTTGATTCCGGTAAATAAACTTACACAATATCTTACAATAATAACCTTTTATTTCACACTTGTAATATAATACAAATATACTTAACAATGTTGTGGTCTCGGATCCTTGTCGGCGGATACGATTTGTTGCTGCACGGCAGTCTTACACGTGGTTTCTGTTGTCTAGGGTAATGGCGTCTGGCGAAACACGTGTTCGCAAACGCTTCGCTTCGGTAGATATTACTATCGTAGTATTGCTACGATAAATATCTGTGACTGTGATTTATAGATGAATTTGGCAACGGGCATCGATCCTCTATCAATCCGGTAAACGGCCTGACGGTGAGGTGGTGATGCTAATGTTGCTCTGGTATCTATAAAGTGGGGGTTTCCGGTCAGATACGGGTTTAAATAGTGGCTGGACCGGAAATGACGTATTTGCATAAATTCGGGGAATTATGCAAATCTATGACGTTGTCACGTCAGTCCCGCAGAAACGGTAAAACTAGTATAGCTAGTTTTCCCGCAATAATCTGACAATCATTTTACTATCAATATTAAAATTACTATTTATTAAGTTATGATTAATTAAAACACTTTTGTGACCTCGTGGTCACCACACGTCCCCTCCTCAGCAATGTTGTTGGGGGATTTACAATAAAACAACAAACATTGCGAAAACTCAAAGTTAGATTTAGTTCGCTTCCTTTTCAGATGATCCCTGAGGAACGTCCGGAGGCGGAGGTGGAGGTAATTCTTCGGTTACAGGTGGTTTAGCCATCTCCGGAGTTGCTGGAGTCGTTGGTTCGGCGATCGGCAAAATCGAGGTGAGACGTGATGAACGATCGCTCGGGTCTTCAAACTCCCCGATGAAGTATCGATCGTGGCCGCCAACTGGTTCGTAGGGGGCGCCGACTCGTTCATGTACCCAGATACGCGAGAGGAAGGGGGCCAGGCCTTGATTGGTATGGTGGATCTTCTGGGCTTCGGCCGGATTCTTCGGGGCGCGGTGTGCACGCAGCAGACGTTGGTGCTGAATGAAATCGACGCCTGGACCTGCCTCTAGAGTTCGCTCCATCCATAAGTAGAGCGAGTGGCCGTGGTCGCTCGATCGCTTGATCTGGTTCTTCGTCTTCTGGGTCATCGTCAAACTCGGGTAGTAGTGTTTGAGTTGTGCGTCGATCGGAGGCAAAGGTTTCGGCTCTAATTTTCTCTTGGGCCGCAGGATCTTTGGTTTTGTCTTCGTCTTCCGGACGACTACTTTCACGCCTTCGATCGGAACCAGTCCTTCGGGGAACTTTATCGTCTCCTCTGGAGTGACTGCTGGGACTGTCTGGCTCGCCGGAGTCTCAGGAAGGGGTTTGTTGGTTAGTACGACCGGTTCGCTTTGTGGTACAGCCACAGCTCGGACTACCTGGTATGATCGTTCTGGGTCGGCATCTTCTGCAATTAATTGCGCGCGGACCTGGATACAGGAAGGAACCAATTTTAGCCATCGCTCGACGAGAGCGGGAGGCAGCTGAAAACTTTCATGTGCGACGACCGCCCAGGCTGCCAGTGCCACACGGGCGTTTCTAAACGTAGATGCGGCCAGCACTAGCGACATCATGTCGGTGATTACGACTGTCGTTCGTGCCATTCGTGACGGGTGATCTCGTCCAGGGCTGTTGGTGAACTCGATGGCCGCGCTTCGGATATTCGTCACGGCGATCTGCATCGTTCTGGCTTGGTAGTCATCGATGTCGGACACCATCTCTTTTGCTTGCTCGATCGTGGTTGTATCGAGGAACGACTGTAATTCACACGATGTTGGATCAAACTGGGTTGTGGCTCGAGTGTCCGAAGATCTGTTATTGGGGGGTGGTCTTGAAGGCGTTTGATTGCTTTCGTCGACTCTAACTACGGTATCTTGTCTTGAGTTAATTAAAACTCGTTGAACATCGGGTTCGGGCTCATCCCAAACAATCGGTGTTCTCAACGTAGAAGTCTCGCTTCGCGTTTCTTCCGGTACGGCTGGGAAAATTGGTCCAAAACGATCTTGTCGTCGTTTGAGTTGTTCAAAGGGACTCAGCGATGTCGGGGCTCCGATGACCACAGTTTTTCGGAATGCGCTGGGCAGACTAGAAGGCACGCTGGTGGCTGGCTTTGTCGGTGTTTTGATGAACACACTTGGCACCGAAGTTATGCTCATTTCGATCGATTTAGTCGGCCGGTAGACAGGCTTCGATTGTTCATTTTTGGCCTTCAGGACTGCTGCTACCATGTCGGCTTCGGTATATTTTCTCTCTTGTTCCGGTACGATCATCGGCTCTGCCGATTGTTCGTGTTCGATCGTTAATGGCACTTCTTGTCGAACTTCCACTTGCAAAGTCTCTACCTCATCGACTTCACGTGATCTCTCAAAGCGTCCCCATGTTTCTGCTCGTGGCCTTGATAACCTGAGGCATCCGCGTTGGTTCGGTCGATTTCTGGAGTAGCGGTATGTCTCGACCTCCCGTGGCTTCTCGACTCTGGGCTCTCGTCGCGGCGAGGGTTCTCGAGCGTGTCGGTAATAAACTCGAGGATGAGACTGCGATCGATCGTGCGTGTTGTACGACGTGCTTGGCTGATCCAGGCGTCGTCGCTTGTTGTCGTGTGTGTGATTTAATAATTCGCTCGAGAGTCGCTTCTCCGCTTTCTGTCGCTTGCGCCCAAAGATGCCCAGGTAGTGGAGCTGGTGCATTGCTTTCTGTGAGGTAATAAATCCGTGTTCGGGCCGCCAGTTGGGAACGTCTGGTCTTTCTCCTCGAACCTGGCTTAACCAAGTTTTTATCTCATCTGTCGAATACCCTGCTGGTTTCAGTATTTTGAAGAGATCTCGATACGCCGTCCGTCTGACTTCGTTGTAATAGTCTCTGTGTATTTGTCGGCGCTCTTCGTCTGTAGCGGCGTTTTGCCACCTCTCGAGGACAGCCCACTCTTCGGGCTCGCTTGGATAGTCCTTTTCCAAAAACTTGTTTGGGAGTGGTGCTGGTGCGTCGTCGCGTTCTGGAATTTCAGTCCTCAGTGCGTCGCGCATCTTTTCTGGGAAGTAGTGTATCAGGGTCTCCTGACTTGCCCAAAATCGCGATCGGGCTCGGGATGAAGTGAGCCGAATTTTCCATGGTCCGGTGTCGACGTCGTCCTCTAACGCTCTTCGAAATGGGGTCGGAATTTCGCTTCTCCAGAGTGTACCCGAAGACACGTTTTGTGGATCGATGGGTCCCCACGTAAGTTGGTGTTCCGGCTGAGGAATGAATACATAAAAATTAGATTTTTGTTAAATTCCGAATTTGGATTCAAGATGGCGCCATGGTCGACCATGTGCTTTTTACACGTGTTGAATTTTAAATAATGGCTCGTGTCATTTTTCGTTTGTTGACATAAAGATGTTTTCTTTTATGAATCTTGTTTCACGTATTTTCGTGGTTTAGCCACAAATTAAATTCTTTGTTATTTTTACCTTTTCGTTTCCATCGGGCTTTTCCCGATTTTCTTCCGGTTCAACCTCGTCCCATCTTGCGGGATCGTTCCATTCGTCTTCGCTTGGGTCCCGATCCATTTCTTCCTCTTCGTTGTCGGGTGATTGCTTCCAGTTTCTTCGCATTTTTGATTCGATTTGTTGGTTGCGATTTTTGTCAAGCACCTGTTGTCGTCGTGACAGAACGCGGAGTGCAAAGTTGAAAGGGTAGTCGAGGTTAAGTATCTTGATTGGCTTTCGTATGTAATACGTAGTTGATTGTTGGAGTCTCCTTGTGATTGTTTTTGTCCCTAGGAGGTCGGGGTAATTACGTCATATTGTTTTATCGCTTTTGATTGGTTATGCCAACCATTTTGGATTTTTCTTGCTTTATCATGTCCTCCCGGTGATTTTACCGTCCTTTATAAACGGGTTTGGTGCCTTTTTTCTTGTACTTTGTCGTGTTATAGGTTTCGGTATTTTACTTCTCGATCGTGTGGATCTTTTAGTAATCTCTTTTTCTTTTTCAGGAGTTTTAGGAGTTTCTTTGTTAACTGCTGCTTCCTCCCCTCCTAAATTTCCATCTGGGGCGCTAGTTAGTTCGGCGCTGTCTGGAGTTGCGTGAGTCGTATTTTCGTTCAAGTCTGAAACAGTGGCGATGTCGTCGAACATATCTCGTATTGTGGGCGATGGAGATGGCTGCGTTTGGTCCTCGGCCCATTCTTCTTGTGGAAATTCCGGCAAGTAAGGCGTCAGTTCTCGAGCGTGGATTGATCGAAAATTTACATTATCGGCCAAACGTTGCAGAGAAAATGCGTTCCCGCCGTGGGCCTTGGTAATTACGTATGGGCCGTCTCGTTTGTCGGCTAAGCCGGCATGAATCCCTTTATCTGCACTGGATAAAATGTGAGTGTCCTTCCATACGAGATCGTTGATTTTGAAATTACAAAATTGTGTGTTCTTTTCAGACTTTTTCACTCGTTCGCGCATGTCAAACACATGTGACATCATATGTTGGTAGGTTGCCGAAATTGCTTGTTCTAATTGATGTACGTAAATGTGAGGATTTTTTGGATCGACTTTTCGAATTCCTTCTGGGATGCGTGGATCCCAGGGCACTCGTAGCTCTCGAGCGAAGTTGAGATAAGCCGGGGAAAAGCCGCGGTTTCTCGAAATGGTCGTTCGGATGCTAAATGCTATTTCTTTAAGGAACTCGTCCCACTTGGAATGTACGTCTGTGAAAATAGCAAGCGCATATTTTATGTCGCGGTTGAGTCGCTCCACGGGATTAGCCCGTGGGTTATACGTTGAAGTAAATGATGGTTGAATGTCGAATTGATTGCAGAAATCCTTGTATAACCTTGATGCGAATTGTGGGCCATTATCGGAAATTAATTTTCGCGGGAAGCCAAAATGTAACGCGACTTCGTAGAGGCACTGGATTATTTTCTGCTTAGTCGGGTGGGCCATCGGATACAACTCTGGCCATCCTGTTGCGACATCCATGATCACGAGTATGTATTTGTGGCTATTTGCACTTGTTATCTTAGGACCCATAAGGTCTACGCTCCAACAATCAAAAGGGGCGAACGGTCCAAGTGATAAATTCTCGTAGTTAGCCTTATTCCGAGGCTTGCAGGCTTGGCATCGTGGACAGTGTCGTATGAATCGTACGATGTCCCTTCTCATTTCGGGCCAATAGTACAGTTGACTGGCCCGGTAGAGAGTCCTTGCCACGCCGGCGTGTCCGGCTAGAGGGTGGCCGTGTACCATCCACAGAATTTGTGTTCGAACTTTTCTCGGAATTACGACTTTAATTGAACTCCCTGACTCTGTCAAGTCGTCCCGAAAGTTCGGATGGTACTTTAAAAGTAGGCCATCGTCTATCAGATAAGCGGAAGCCTTAATTTTGAACTCTTCTCTGGATTCTCTGCTGTAGACGTCGCCAGGGAAAGTCTCGTTGGTCAAGTAGTCATAGAACCTTTTACAGAAGGCGGTGTCGTTCTTCTGAGCTTCGACGAGTTCCTCGCGAGTAGGTGGGACACAGTTCGTGCCTTTACTCACGTGTGTAACGAAAGCTCGCACAAATTTATCCGAGACTCTGGGTTCGATGGATAAGTCGTAATTTGGTCTGGCATCTTTTGCCGATTGATATGCCCTCATCCAATATCCGACGTATTTTTCATCGGAAGATTCCAACTTTTCTTTCGGCAGTTCATTCTGTTTTCTGAATTCCCACTTCCTGATCGGGGTGGGACAGTAAGCTATCCGAGAATCGTCGTCGCCGTCGTCGTCTGGCTCGTCGGGTTCTGAGGCGGGAGCTCTAGAGAGCGCGTCGGCGACTGTGTTATACTTCCCTGGCTTGTACTCGATTTGTAAGTCGTAAGCCATGAGCTCTAATTGCCATCGAGCCATCCGGCCCGAAGGTTCTTTCAGGCCCATGAACCACCTTAAAGCCTGATGGTCGGTCTGGACGGTAAATTTTGTAAACTCGAGGTAAGGCCTGAATTTACGAACTGCCCATACGATTGCCAAGCATTCGAGCTCTGTCGCTGAGTAATTTTTCTCGGCGGCTTGAATTTTCCGGCTGATAAAGATCGTGGGTACTTCTTGATGTATGCCGTCGATTTCGTGCATTTGCATCAACGCAGCCCCCAATCCGATTTTACTCGCATCCGTATGTAAGATAAATTCGCGATTCAAGTCGGGGAGAGGGATGGTTTTGGTGTCGATTAGCATTTGTTTGATTTTGTCAAACGCTGCTTCGCAATGGCTGGTCCAGTTAAATTTGATTTCGGGGTCTTTCGGCGGGTCCTCCTTTGGATTTATTTTCTGGACAGTCTTTAAAAGATCGGTGATTGGGGCCGCGACTTCCGCTAAATGTGGTAGGAGTCGGCCGAAGAAATTTACCATTCCTAAAAAACGTTGTACTCCTTTCACGTCCGTAGGAGCCGGAAAATTGGTGATTGCTCGTACTTTCTTTGGGTCTATGGATAAGCCATTGACTCCAACTTTGTATCCAAGAAACGCAAGTTCTTTTCGGCAAAACTGGCTCTTTCCGGGGTGTATGTGGAGTCCGGCTTCTGCTAAACGACGTATTACTTCGTCGATATGTCTGATGTGTTCGTCAAAAGTCTGGGAGACAATAATAATATCGTCCAGATACGCCCAGGCGTATTTATGTAGCGCGTCGCCCAAAACTTTTTCGATTAAACGTTGAAATGTTGCCGGGGCATTTACTAGGCCAAATGGCATGACATTAAACATTAACCTGCCCATCGGGGACCAGAAAGCGGTTTTTTCTTTGTCTTCGGCACGGAGTTCGACCTGCCAATATCCTTTCGACAGATCCATCGTTGTTACCCAATTAAATGGGGCTAATTCTCGAAGAATGGCTTCGATTGATGGCATCTGGACGGGGTCAATAACGGTAATGGCGTTTAGAGGTCGATAATCGATGCACAGTCTGGGTTCCGATCCTGCACGCATGACGAGCACGATTCTCATCGCATATTCTCCTAATGCCTCGGACACTATCCCCTTGTCCAGTAAGTCTTGACAGATCGTCTTGACGATTTCGCGTTTTTGGGGGTTCATGCCCTTGAATGGAACTCGTACTGGCTTATCCGTACTTAATTCTATTTCGTGTTTTACGTAATTTGTCTTTCCCGGTTCTTTAGTCAGGATTTTTCGATGTTTTTGTAGCATTTCTTCAAGTAATTTAGTCTGGGTTTCTCCTAGGTTCGCGTCCATGGCCAAATTGTGAGCCAAATTTCCTTCTTGGAGTCGGGCGTTAAAAGATTTGAAATCGTAATCTTGTACGAATTGCTTCAAATTTCCGCCTTTCCATTCGTCCTCTTCGTCGTTCGAATCTAGGAGTTCGGTAGGTACTGTCATTAGTCGGGGGTCCTCGCGTTTATCGATATAGTTCCAGGACCTCGTTATGGGGTTGGGCTGGATCTCCATTATGGCCATGATGTCCATACCCAAGAGTAGGACCGTGTCGTAGGTTGGTAAAACGATGAAAGGATGGGTTATTACGCCTCCCTCCCATATGACTTTTGTTGTCAGTACTCCTACTGGACGCACTTCTCCAGCAGCGGTTTTTACGGCCACATTTTCGCTTATTCCCCGTAGTTTGTCGCGTTGTTTTTTGTCCAACGACTCGTATAGATCTGAAGAGATAAAGGACCGGTCGGCTCCCGAATCCAACAAACCGATGAATTTTTTGTCGTTAAACTTGATTGTTAACATTGCGAGTGAGTCCTTCCGCTCTTTAGCCAAATTACAATGTAAAATGCGTTTCTTTCGAGGTGGGGCCTCCTCGTAGGCGTGAGGTAATTCTTGGAATGTTTCGGCTATTTTTTCGCCGTCCGCCGTATTAGTGGTTGGGCCACTATATTCGCGTTTTTCTGTGGTGAAGTAAGCCGTAGTGAAATAAACGACCTTTTTCTGTAATTCTTTTATTTGTTTTTCTAACCAATTGGTGTTTATCCATTTGGCTTTTAATTCGTCTTCCGAACTTGAGTCGCTAATTTCTTTATTATTCGTTTCAATTTCTTTCGATTTTTTCTCTTTTAATTCGAGTTTTAATTTGACTACTTCTTCCGTAATTACTTCGTTAATTGCCTGGTTAATTGTCGTATTCGTGGTAAATTTTGGGGTTTGGTCTTCCGGGCGTGCAGACAGATTTATTATTTTTTCTCTGTCTGCTTTAACCAGTTTTTTGTCAGTTCTTCGAATTTGGCTGTTAGCTTTTCTAACAATGCGTCGTTTTTGGCGGCTTCCTTCTCTTCTTTCCTCTTCTTTCGTTTTGGACAATCTCTTCTCCAGTGTCCCACCTCGTTACAATAATTACAAGGTTTTGTGGTGGAGTTATCTGTTTTCGGGTACGGTCGTCTCACGAACTCTTTTTTCTCGTAGGGTTTGTCGCTTTTTGGATTGTGGTGCTCCGTTTTATTCGCGGTCTTCATTCGGGGTCGGTAGCTTGGGGCGATTTCTTTCCCCATGTTAGCGTGGAGAGTCTCTTCTTCTTGTTGGCTATCGCTGGTATCCCCTCCTGAGTTTTGCTCGGAGTTATTGTCTTCACTTTCCCTCCCTTCTTCGAGATTAGTTGCGTCGGAGTTTGTACTGGCTTTGTAAGCTTTTGGAGCCGGTATCGGGTTCGAGGTGGCTTTATCGTTCGCCTTTTTCGGAGGTGCGGCCTCGATTTCCCCGTTCAGGAAGCTACGCGACTGGATCAGTCTCCCTGCGTCATGATTTTTCGCATGGATACGCTGTATGCGGAGTTGCGTTTGTGTCCTCTGTTCGGGCGTCAGGGCTTCCGTATAACGATCGTCTACTTCTTCGTGATAGTCATTTACAAATTTTAGCAGCTGTTCGAAACTATCTGCTGTGGGAGCGTTCATATCTCTCAGTACTTTCTTTGAGGTGTCGTTTAACCCCTTTTCGAAAATCACGTTTTGCGCATATTCGTCGAGTGGCGTATCCAACTCGTTGAACAAACTTTTCGCTCGTCGGAAATAGGCTCGTAACTCTTCTCCTGCGGCTTGTAGCATGAGACTGACTCTCTGTCTAATTTCTTTTTGGGTCTCGCCGTACTGACTGTTGAAAGCGACGACAAACTGTTCCCAAGTTTTTAATTTTGCTTCCACATACCAGGCTCTGGCTTCCCCTATTAACATTTCGGGTAGCCCTTTTGTTACCATCTCGTCGGGTTCGGCTCCGAGTCGTGAAATGGTGAGTGCCACTTCGTCTAAGAAGTTATTGCCGGCCCTCCAGGTTCCGTCGAATCTCATCAGTCGCAACTGTGACCATTTTATGTTTCGGTCCTTTTGTTCTAAAGCCCATTGATCGGCGGAATATTTTCGAAGAAGGCTCTCGTTTTGTCTTGGGCGATTTCTCAGATTTCGATTTTGGTTGACCTGGGAGTCGGCGCGTGCTCGTTCCTCGAGTGCTCTTAATCTAGCTTCCATTATGGGATCGGCTTGGTATTGATTCCCACAGTTCGGGGACGTAGCTCCATTTTGGGGCGCAAATCGTTGGAAATTACCGTTGGTTGAGTTCGGGTCGGTCAAGGTCGGTGTTGTCGAGTTTGGCTGCGACTCGGTCAGTTGTGTTCCGGGGGGGAAAATTCCGTTTATGGCTGTTCCATTTAGGACCCCGTTCTTCTGTCCGATCAAAATGGTCGACCCTCTCCCGCCGTAAAGTTGTGTCTTTAGTCTTGCGGCTTCTCGGTCGACTTCGTTGGCGGCTTGTATTTTAATTCTTTCCGCCTCGTTTGCGGCTTCGACGTTGGCTTGTACCGTCTGGATATCTTCGAGGCTTGGCATTGCCAACCTGTTCCGTCCTTGCTGGTTTCTGAGGTGGTTTCGCTGATTTATCAGTCTAATCATCTCTGCGTTAGGGTCCTTTGGGGTTTGACTGGTGTGGCCAGCTCTCGTAGCAAAGGATTGGGCGATTGCCCACGACTGTTGACCCTTATTATTTCGACGGTCCTGCTGGAAGGCTTCCAGGAATTCGTTCTGGATTTCGACTGGCTCGTCCACTATACTATCCCATCCTTGAACGTTGATTCCTTTCGAGCTGAGGGAATCGGCCTCGCTTTCGTCGTCGGCGTCGGATGTTCGGGTGGAATCATAGGAGTCCGTCGTTTGGTTATTCGTTTTTTGACGTTTTACGTTTTTTCGACCTCTTCTAAGGGCTCGTTTTTCCGCTCGCTCTTTGGCAAGACGAATGATCATGTTCATCTGTGCTAGCGGGTCCCCTTCTTCGTTGTAAGGGATTCCCTCCAGTCGAGCGAGTTCGTACGCTTCTTTACAGCTATCGATCTGGGATTTCTTCGAATTATAACCGTGTGTGATCGTGACACGATTACTCTGGCGATTATCCTGATTGTCGAATAGGTTATACCCGTTCTGACTTTGTTCGGATTCTTCTTCTTCCTCTTCGACTTCTTCTTCGATTCGCTGATTTATCGGCGTTTTATTGGTTGGGTTTTTGCTAGCGGGTACTTTACTAGCCGGCGTTTTTCCGGTCGGCACATTCTCGGGTGGTTTTTCCGCGTGGTTTTCGTTGACTGGTGTCTTTCCAGTCGTCTTTTCCCTCGTCGGCTCCGGTGGCTGCTTTTCTAACGCTGGACTAGCTAATGCTTCGGCCCTTGCCTTGGCGGATTCCATGGCTTTTCTTCGGGCGCTTGCGGTTGAAGGGTTTCGATTTTTCCCGCTTTTCGTCATTTCGATAGTTTGCAAAGTTCAAACCGTAAGATATGTTTATTTAAAATAGTTTGAATGTTCAAAACTATCCCGGACAGACCCCCACGTGTCGTAACCTTGATTCCGGTAAATAAACTTACACAATATCTTACAATAATAACCTTTTATTTCACACTTGTAATATAATACAAATATACTTAACAATGTTGTGGTCTCGGATCCTTGTCGGCGGATACGATTTGTTGCTGCACGGCAGTCTTACACGTGGTTTCTGTTGTCTAGGGTAATGGCGTCTGGCGAAACACGTGTTCGCAAACGCTTCGCTTCGGTAGATATTACTATCGTAGTATTGCTACGATAAATATCTGTGACTGTGATTTATAGATGAATTTGGCAACGGGCATCGATCCTCTATCAATCCGGTAAACGGCCTGACGGTGAGGTGGTGATGCTAATGTTGCTCTGGTATCTATAAAGTGGGGGTTTCCGGTCAGATACGGGTTTAAATAGTGGCTGGACCGGAAATGACGTATTTGCATAAATTCGGGGAATTATGCAAATCTATGACGTTGTCACGTCAGTCCCGCAGAAACGGTAAAACTAGTATAGCTAGTTTTCCCGCAATAATCTGACAATCATTTTACTATCAATATTAAAATTACTATTTATTAAGTTATGATTAATTAAAACACTTTTGTGACCTCGTGGTCACCACAACGTTTCTCAACTTGCATCATCTGACAACACGAGGTGGCCAAAGTAGGAATGATGGACGTAATAAAAAAAATTGTAAGGAGAAGAGGAGTGGGGTGGGGGGGGAAAGCAAAAAAAGATCATACTGGCAATATAGGAGAGACCAAATGTAAACAAACAATCATGGCCAGCAATAATATTGTAGAAATAACTCAAACCAATAACTTGTCGTCAGTCATTGTTTACATTCTCCTTATTCAAACACAATATAATAACTTGACTGACCTGTGGTCGGCCGCATCAACTACAACAAAGTCACAACCTACGACTCTTTATTTGCAGCCACTCAATTCGCAGTTTCAATGGGATTTCCAAAGGAAACTCTAAGCACCAATGCATCAATTGAAAAATGGAACAAGTGGAAACAGGATAATTGTCAACCCAACTATTGGCTAGTGAGTGAACATTTATTCTTTCGTCTCCACAACAATCGAATTTTGCGCAAAAGACTTGCTAATTCTAAGATGCTAAATTCTGCGCACATGATTTTATAATTCCAGTTGTTATTTAGCAGTATTAAGCCTAATAGTGCTAAAATAAAGTAAATAAACAACAATAAACTCATCATTAAAAGTAATTTAGAGCGTAGTACCAAAATATTATTTTTTTTTCTGGTGTGCAACATGCTTGAAAAAAGCCATGTTAAATGCATGAGCAGAATGTGATGCGCAGTTTGAATTTAGCAGCAAGATACCAGGCACGAACTGTAGTCATAGTCACACATGACGTCATGTTTACCAGAAAAATTAAATTCTATTCTTCACATTTAAACTTAGTAAATGTTTGCGGAGCAAATTCTTCCGTTTTTCATGTTTACTCACAAATTCCACACTCTTAAGTATAGGATTAAATTAAATGGAAATTTAGTAGCCACAGAACCAGTTTTTCAAATGCAGCTAGGGAAAGAAAGGGTAAAATATCTTGATGATCAAGCAGTCCGGAAAAAGTGAGCAAGGTTGCCTGGATTTCAAACAGCGTCAGCAATAGTGCAAAGCTAACACTGCGGTAAGAGATTGTCAAATTTAAAGAGTCCTCTTGCACTCGAGGGTAACGGGGTGCAATGCCAAAGGTGGTTCAATAAGTCTTGCATTAAGTGTGTTAGGAGTACGAGTGCAGTATTAATATTTTTACTCCACTTCATGTTTTGTGTTTGTTTAAGGCCCCTACAACAAACTAGCTTCAGTTTGAGAAATTTTATATTTATTATTCATTTATTTATTTATTTATTTATTTATTTATTTGAACACTCAAAGAGTACAGCATGGTCACAAAATGTCTGTACAGTAGAACCTCGATTATCCAAACTAATTGGGAGACATAGGTGTTCATAAAACCGAATTGTTCGGATAATCTAACATTAGGTTTATACACATGCTGTACTTCGTATGAAAATTAAGAGTCATTAAAATATTGTTAAAAAGCATTAAAACCGACCAAAAATGGATAAAAACCGTCAAAAAACATTAAAAACTGTCAAAAAACATTTAAAAACTGTCAAAAAACATTTAAAAACTGTCAAAAAACATTTAAAAACTGTCAAAAAACATTAAAAACTGTCAAAAAACATTAAAAACTGTCAAAAAAACATTTAAAAACTGTCAAAAAACATTAAAAACTGATTAAAAATAGGTGAAAAATCGTAAAAAATCGTAAAAAAAAAAAACATTAAAAATCGATTAAAAAACCAATAAAAATTGGTTAAAAATCGGTAAAAAAAAAAATCGATAGAAATTGGTTAAAAAATTCGCCTACTGCTGTTCGGAAATCGAACGTTCGTATAACCGGTGTTCCGACAATCGAGATTCTACTGTATATGAGTTTGGACAGATGTCTACACTGGCTAATGCATCGTGAATTCAAGCAGAAGACAGAAGAACGGATTACGTAGATAAGAGAGAGAGAGAGTTACGTACGAAGTTTGTTCGATGGACGTTAATTTCGAACAAAAACTGGTGGGTTTCCACCTGAGGCGAGGGAGCGGAATTAGAGTCTTTATAGGGTGTGATGGGTTTTTGTAGTCACGTAACGAGTTTGCGATGGCAATAAGGTCGGAGCATAGAAGAAGATTGTCTAGGTTGAGTGCATGCAATACATTTAGTTAGGAACAATTTGGTCAGTCTCGGGGTCCACCAAGTGTGGCGATGAAAAATTACTTTTTCATGTATAAGGGGAGGGGCATAATAGTTTAAATTGTTTCCGATGTTATGATGGGTGAAAAAATTTACTTTGTCGCCATTTTGTTCTGAGTTGTAGAAAACTGGAACAAGTGTGAACACAAGACTTTCTAAAAGTGGGCGGATTTTGTAGAAAAGTGGTTCAAGTGTCAACATGGCATAAAAGAAGAGACTCCGTTAGTTATACGCACGATTATTCATAGGATCGTCGCTGTCAACCTGAACTGTGATTGTGTAGTCATGTGTTGTTAGGGTTCGTTACCACATGGTCAGGCGTACGTGCATGGCGGATTCACGCGCTTATGCCCTTTATTACTTGATTTTGCGATGCCTACTTTCAGAAAAATAGTGTTGAGAGTGTCGGCAGCTTGAGTTAAACATTGGTCATCGGGGAGCCCGTTATCAGTTGTGTGATCACTCAAAGCAGTTTCCCCCATGCACGATAATTAACAAATCTCTTGTCACTCACCTTTCCAGAACTTATATACCAAAAAAATAAAAATACAAATAAACTGCAATAAAAACTTCTCGTTTCGAATGCACATCACTTTTATTGTTGACAACTCATATTTTAAAAATAACAAACACAAGGATGAAACTAACTATTGTATTTATCATTTATCATTGTCAATAAATAAACTCTAAAAACCAATTGATTAATTTTTAACTAGCAAGAAAAAACAAAAAAAACATTAATTATTTTTTTTTTCAAATTTAAATTTCCTTCCCTTCACGCAATAATTTCTTGCTTTCAAATAAAGTCGTATCAATTTGATAAAAAAAAAAAAAAAAAAAAAATTCTCCCCAGAACAAAGAGATAGTTAATTATTTAGGTGATGTTTCTGGCATTGCACTTAGTAACTGCACTATAATTTGCTAGAAACCCACCATTGAACGACTTAACTGTGTAATCAAAGATGAAATTTCTCCATAGCAGGAAGTAGAAAGCATATTAGTCATTGATTATCTCATAGTAACCAACACACAAGTACAAAATTCCGTTATAACACCTGTATACAGCGCAAAACCAAATAAATCAAATAAATTCACGCGAGACTTATCTCTCAACATTTATTTGTGTGTAATTGCACGGTCCGAGTGAGGAATGTGATACAAACAACTCAATTCACACAGGAGATGTTCCCCCAAAGCTTTAATCGTCATGAATTATGCAAAATTTAATTTTGCACACACGAACTGCAAATACTTGACACACCTGGCAGAGAGAAGCTTAACAGCAGACCCCAAACCAAAAGTTTCCATAGCAACAACAACATCAAAGGCATCCTTTCTATATCATCATTCTCACACACAAAACAACAAAAAATTCCACGCAAACCCCAAAATCATCTTTTTTTTATCAAAAAATTTATTTTTTAAATTTACTTTAATGTAATTAATTATTTAAATTAATTTTTTTTATTAGAACGTTTCGCCAGATCCCACAGCACAATGCGGCCCTTACCATCCTAAAATATCACCAAAGGCGCTTCACCATTTTCGTCACCACTATGGAGAAGAGGAGAGACAAAAGATACGTTTAAGCCACGACACAATCGGGATGGTTGCCATCGATGCCGCTGGACGTGTTGCTGCAGGAACCTCGACTAATGGACTCATTCATAAAATACCGGGGTATTCATCACAAGACGGAATTTCGGTTATTAACTCGCCGATTTAAACCAATTTTCCTTCAGACGAGTTGGTGACTCGCCCATTATAGGTTCGGGCGCGTACTGCGATAAAGACGTCGGTGCAGCAGCAGGTACAGGCGATGGTGATGTCATGATGCGATTTTTACCAAGGTACCGTGTAGTCTTTTACTTTTTAATCAATTTATTACAAATTGATGGCGGGGAAAAAACAAACTCTTTTTAGATCTTTACGGAATGATTAATGAGAATATTTACTCTTGGATTTAATAGTTTTTAATTTATCGCTTTTTATCCTCCAATTATTTCCTCCCAGATCACAAGAAATCGATAACAACGAGTCGATGTTTAATCACACAATATTCAATGATATCGAATTTTAAATGTTAAAAAGAATTAGCAGATTGATGGATCAATTAAAGCTTAGCCGTAAATTACGGTTGTCACAATTCACCACGAAAATGTAGTACTAATTAGTACTCAATTAGTCCTACAAAATTCCAAAATCCTAAAAAATCCTAAAAACCAGGAGTTAAAAAATTTTGAATTTTTCCAAAAAACGAATAAAACTGTACACTCAATTCTCAAACCGTGTAAAAAAGTCGTGTTGTAAGTGTTTAACAAACACTTAAAACACGACTTTTTAAATGTAGCTACTGCGTATCTTCTTAAAAAATCTTTATAAAAAAATCGTGTAATATCAAAAGAAATCGTGTAAAAACGGAATTGGATACACAAATTACTAAGCAAATGTCGTAACTGTTGTGCCAACTTGAGACGTGTAGACTATTAAAGAAATCAATCATTAGGTATTGATTGCTTTCGGTTTACAGTTACCAATCAGTTGAGAACATGAGAAATGGAATGAGCCCAATAGCAGCAAGCGAAGAGGCACTCAAGAGGATCATTTCTTATCACGCACACTTCTCAGGAGCTGTCATCGCCCTAAATATTAAAGGCGAATATGGTAAGGGGCTAAGGGCTGAATTGGTTTCAACATTTTGAAAACTGAACACATACACACACTGAGCAAACTTCATTTCTTCAACTTGATTACACTGCCGTCTTTCTTAGCAATGTGGACACCGGTTTATACCTGTGGCCCCATTTTACGACCAGGTACAATTTCTCTTTTCTCAGTTTGGAAACCATTTTATGACCATTGGATGTGTCCATGTAGCAAAACTGGGCTCAACCTGAACTCGCCTTTGATTTCTTTTCCTCCAACAACCATGGAGTCGCATTATAGTACCTCACTTTATTCCACCCAATAACCCATTGAAAACAGCTGAGAAAACTCACAACACTTAGACAACACTCATAAGCCACTGACCTAACGCCATAATCCTGGCAGTCACCAAGGATTTTCCACATCTTTAATACTTTGCTATACTAATTCAGGCATCCACTAAAGTAGTCTTCATCATTTCATTTCCCTCCCACTATTTGTTTCTTTCCATACTAAACTCAATTTCTAACACCTTCTCCTCCTCCTCCGGTAGCATGCCAGTGGCAAAATTTTTAATTAAATTAAATCTGCTTTACGTCTGAGTCATGGGCAAACTGCACGTTGAAGGTGATGCAGTTCTTTTCCTACCAATCAGAGCTCAACAATTCGAGCCAATTTCGCCTCTCATTGGTCAGAAAAGTATTGACACCATTAGCTTTTAGTGCCCTGGCGACTCAAATGTGTCACTTTGATGCCACCAGAAGAACAGAACATCTCACTTTTACTGCTCCTATGTTATCTTATGGTAATTCATTGCAGAGGTGCATCCACTTCATAAGGCGAAAAGAAAGACACTCATCGGCTTATTACTCATGTTAAAGTGGCTTATGAGCCAATGCACTTCCTGGCAGGTGCATCACTGACTTTACAGACATTCTTCAAAATGGCTGAAAGGCACAAAAAGAATGTCTACACAACAGGTGTTCTTGTTCGCACCACAATATTTGAGCTAGCTTAACACTTTGTTTGCACCACAATATTTAAGCTAGCTTAACATTCGAACCCAGATCTGAAAATAGGTGCGAACACATGCAGCCCAAAATTATCTGGTTTAAAGCGATTAAACCAGATTGTGCAAAGCCAGATTGGCTGTCGAAGCTAGCTCAAAACACTTCCAACAATTCCTTGTGCATTGTCAGCTGATTGTCCGTTGGTGCAGCCACATGCCTGAACAGGACGCCATTAATGTGACGTTATTTTCTTGATTTTGTTGGTTACCATGGTTACGGGCCTAAGATATTTCCAAACAGAGAACGTTTGATAATTTAGATTAAGTTGAAAAGTTTCACTTCTACCGTTCGGTTTTAAATGTACTGTATTTTATCGATTAAGAGCCGCGGCTCTTATTCAAAACTGCCATTTTTGTCAGTTTTTCGTTTGTTACATTTGTTTAATGTGACAAACCAAGTCTGAACGTCACGAACTAAGCGTACGTTCATCGTTTGCGAGGTTAAATACGGAAACAATAGCGTACTTTTGCAAAAATACGGTATTCTTGGTGTCTCAGCCGCGGCTACTATTTGAGAGTGGCTACAATTCAAGGGCGACTCTTAATCGGTAAAATACGGTAAGTATTATCTCAACGTAATGCGGGCTAGCCTAAGTTATTCCCCCGTCACACTGCCCGAGCTAGATGATTTCGAGCTAGATTAGCACAACTTTAATCTAGCTTAGTAAGCTGTTCGCACTGGCAATGAAAAAACATGCTGTTCCAAGCCTTGGTGAGTAATAACCTAACGACCTAACTAAGTGAACGACCCCCAAAATACAAGCATAACACTGCAATGCACTCTGGTCAAAACTAAATCGCTTCAATGTAGCTAGTTCTCCAAACAATTTGCAAAGTAGCCGAACTCGAGTCGATAGTGTATTCACTGCTTTTTCCAAGCTACGATTCGTGCCCAGTATCTTGATGCCAAATTCATACTGCCCATCACATTCTGCGCATGAATTCACCATGGCGACTGTCAAGCTTGTTTCACACAAAAGAAACAAAGCAACAATATTTCCGTACCATGCTGCAAATTATCTCATACAAATATTACTTTAAAAAAAAAAACACACAAATTTTGCACAGAAAAGAGCAGAAATTTTAGACTAATCAAGTCGACCACTTCTTAACAAAATTAAGGTACAATTTCTTAGCCGTTGCACTTTAGTCCAATGGACTGGCCAACCAATAATTAACTCTTGGCCAGAGCTTAATTGTTGACCATTGATTCAATTTCCATTTGCTCTATTTCTCCCCCAGCTTACTCAACAATATGCGCCTAATATTGTTCCAATCAATAAGTGCAATCACAACATCCCTTTTACTTCTCCATTCAGTACAGACAACACTTTGTCCAGCCGCATCAGCTCGTGTTTATCAAACCCATTCAAATGTCGACGCTACGTCGGCAACTGCAAGTGTGGGTGTGCTCTGACTGCTAACCAATGGCCACTGCCTGATTACACATGCCCAACACCGTCTTGTAAAAACAGTTGGTCTCATCGTTTTCAAGCTGAATCGCCGGATTTTGTGACCATTTAACCTTCAAACTCCTCCACTCTTCTGACTGCAGATGCTGATTATTGGTTAATGTTATGTACCAATTCGGGTGGATTCAAGCGTGCTCAATAACTATACACAATAGATTTACACCTCTGGCTATATTAAATAGCTCTAATGAAGCAAAAATAGCAATGACTTCGATTTCAATTGCCAACTGTAGACTTGAAAATTTAAAACAAAAAAAAATAATTAAATTTGCCAAACTTTTCTATTTTTACTTCCAATAGCAAAGCAACCTTAGTCACATGCAAATTGTTGAAACAACATTTTTAAACAATACATTTGGAATGTAAATTTGGTGTTATTTGATCTGGTCAGCTTAACTGAGGGTTGCTCGATACAATTCTAAACGCATTTTTTGGAGTTACAGTCGAACCTCGTTATAACAAATCGCAATATAACGAATTTTTCGTTATATCAAACACTTAAAAATGGCTTGGTTGGCCATAGAACACCACGTTAAAAAATTTTGATATAACAAACTTTCATTATAACGAACTGATTTCTCGAGTCTCTTGCGATTCGTTATAACGAGGCTCGACTGTACTAAATTTAATGCAGTTAAACGGCCTTTAAACAACTTTTGTTGTCCAAATGGATGTCCAAAACATATGCATTTAGTCTGGCTTAAATTAGATAAACCAGACTAAATAACCTTCGGAATTCAGCTGGTGAATTTGTCCACTGTTGTGTGCTGGAATGTAACTCATCCGTGAGGATGCTGGAGATTTCGTTTCAAAATTACTGTTAGCTGTTCGCACTTGTGTGATAAATAGCCAATCGGAACAATGCAGCACTTTTGATAAATGGTGCCATTTTTACTACTGTAAACTTCTAGTGGACTCTACCCAAAATGCATTGCACAACAAAAGAAAAGAAAAAAAAGAAAAGAAAAAAAAAACTGTGATTGGTTGATTTCTAAAGAATAAAAAGTTGGATGAAATTTATTTTCTTCTTCAAAATAATATTCAATTTATATTACTTCTTTTCAAGTTTACACTTAAACAAACAAACAAACAAAAAATTATGTCAACTTTTGACAAATTGGATCTACAACAGCATCACGCAATCGCAGCATCAAGATCCTCCAATTTTTAACAAATGAGTGTGAAAAAGTGATGTGCCAGAGTAAACAAAAACGAGTTGAGAATGGAATTGAATTAGCCGACCTCAGAGCCCCTCCCAAAATGACTTGGTACTCTGAATTATGGATGAAATTTGCTATGAAGAATACAATGAAAAAAAGGGGATCTTCCACTAGCAACCCAGAAACACACATACCCATGGCATTTAAGCTAAAAAAAATAATTATTATTAACATTGCAAAATACGAACCCTCTTTCACTCTTTCTCTCTCTTTCTCACACACTCCAAATAATATTTCGTAGAATTTCGAGTCATTAATGAGTCCCCTGTGGATCTTGGAAGGTTGAAGGTTATTCAGACAAGAAGGTCTTTTTTCAAGGCAAGGAACCGATTGATTGGAACATTCCACACCCAAACGATGATTCAACAACAGTTTTACAGCAGCTCGTGAAAAATACAACTTCAATAGAAAATTCCTCTGCTCACTTCCTCTTTTCCTTGTCCCCCTGATGGTCACAAAACTGACTCGCCCCACTGATTTCATGGCTAGTGCACAGGAAGATTTCAAACTCGGAGCAGTAATACTAAAACTTTGATCTGCTTTCTTCACTTTAAAAAAGAAGGAAATAATTTTACGAACTCGAGATAAAAACCACTTAAAAATGCTATTTTCTCAAGTTAGTTTCCAATAATAAATTAACTTAAAGCGAACCCACATCCACTACATAACAATCTAATTTCTGCTTTTAATTTTTCTCTTTCTCTTTCCTCTTCTTTAATTAAAACGTATTTAATTCTGTCGCTTCAATTTTCATAATTCCGTGATCAAAATTCAACTTATTTGCCCACAAATTTGACATTCGGTATATTTCCTTGTGTCTACACGTTATTCATATTTTGTGTGGATTCAATTTTAAAGTCATAAAAGGTTAATTTCGTGGAGTTAGTTTCTGCAAATTAGTGCAAACAATTTAAACAAACACAGTTCATGAATGAAAAATGAAAAATTTAACTCAGCCTACAGCTCTATTAAAAAAATTTATAAATTTAAATAAAAATCTTATTACACTTGACTCTGAAAATATTTAAAAGCAAAACTTTAGTGCAATTGCAAACACCGTAGCACTAACCCTTTAAGCAAACAACCAAAGGAGTATAACATGTGATTGTCAATAAACTATTTGCACAATCGTTTAGAGAAGTGTTTACAGTGTGAGAGGCAAGTATAATTGGATAAGCAGTGGATATCCATGCACAAACACACCATTTAAAACTGTTTAAAGTTGTACTTGTAATTTAGTACGTCAATTTCTAAAAAAAAAAAAATTTAAAAAAAAAATTTAAAAAAAATTAAATTGTTCAAAAAAGAAAAGAACAGCAACTTTGATTCGTAGCTATTTTGACGCATGAATTGACAACAGCAAAAAGATGCAGTTTGATCTCAAACATCAAGATGCTTTGGATATACCTTGGATGTTGTTCCCAACACTTTAAGATAATTGATTTCAGAAAAAAGCACCTGGAATTGAACACTTCAAACATCTCAAATCATCTCCAAACTTGGCAGAATGTTCTTGACATGGTAAAGAACGTTTTACAAAAAGTTTGGACGCAATCTGACAAACTGGTTTTTGAACACTTCAAACTTTCCTTATCTGTTGTGTGCGAGAGTCTGATGCAACATGCACGCTGATGCCTTAAATTCCAGGGTTTGAAAACAGTAGGTGCATTCAATAAGTCTAAAACGTATGCAAAACTCGTTTCGTGTTTGCACATGATGTCATTCCCATTCACATTGAATAACATATTATTCAATGGGAATGACGTCACTTGCAAACACGAAACGAGTTTTGCATACGTTTTAGACTTATTGAATGCACCTACTAAAAATGTCTGCAAACTTAAATTCAAACTCTTTTGCGTGCAGACATGTATATCGCTAACATAATGAAGCAAAATGAAAATTATACTAAGCAAATAAATGTTGCTAACGTTCAAAAATATACTTAACAATATTTAATGCATTCCAAAAAGTATAGCATTTCGGCGCAATTGAGTATTATTACACATTAAATAACACATTAAATAATACAAAATGTATTATTATCATTTGCAAACCAATACTATGCAAAAATGCATTACAAAAAGCATGTTAAGCATTAAATCACTCCAAACCTTTATTTACACCTAAATTCTGTGCAAACACATTTACAAAAGTTAAGCTCCAATTAGCAACTGTGAATATTTGGCGACTTATTTAACAATTGCTTATTCTTTTGTTTGGAATAATGAATTCTCATAAAGGGCTACAACACTATTCTCTTGCACGCAATATGCTATTTTTGGCTGTTATATTATACATGTGTGCAGAAAACGAAAAGAAAATGCAGTATAAATTTTACATCAAGATTCTGCATCAGACTGTAGCATCACCACACAAGAAGTACTACTATAATTAAAAGTCCATGATTATCTAGTTATTAAATTTACAAACAAAGTTGTAATGAGACTTTAACCATTATTGCACACTCAGTTAAGGAAAAAGTGACTGAACCCTGATTCAGCAATAGGTTTTCCTAAATTGGCACCAGGGGCGAAGTTTCCTTTAATTTGACTTCTTCCTCTTTCTCTCTCATCTTCCTGTGACCATTTGTTTTTATACCTGGCAAATGGCTCTCCCCATATCTTAATATTTACAACCATACCTACTAAACCTGCTTCCCAAGGCTACAGTAAGTGAATAACCCTTTCCAGACCTGCAGCAACTTTTAATCAGCACTTTCTAAAACTCTCATCCAAATCCTACAAATCCCATTTACAATTTCCTGTCACACTCTAACAGATGGCCAGCATTAATTATTAAAATCTACCTTGTATTCCAAATACTGTCTTTGGGCAGCTTAGCGCCTAAATCGTATTACAAATCAACATTTCCCCTTCCATTTTCTTAAGTGTTAATTAAAATAATGTTACAAACAGGAGGGAGAGAGGGAAAAAAAAATAATTAAAAAAAATTTCACAAAAAAAGCGAAAAGAAACAAAAGCCAACTCATTTTATGTTTATTGGCGCAATGATTCAGAGGGTTAATCGTCTGCCTCGCTCAGCCCAATCCCAGTGTTCCACTCCATAAAATTGCACCCACCCACCCACTCACTGCCTGCCCTCCTCTGTACAGCCCCCGTTCTTTGAGTCTATTTGCATCACTCATAAAAAGAAAGAGAGGCGTTTTCAGGTGTAGGCTCGTACATTTTCATTTGTAAAATGCACTGTGCACTGATTTGCCATCACGACATGTCCCCTCCAATGCTCATTTGTCCTCATGTGATCACGTGAGCGTGAAATGGAGCACCCTTTTCTTCAAACTGCTTCATGCAAAATGGCATCTTTACTACTACAAAGATGATAAAGAGCAGGAAAAATCATCATTTTTAATCTGGCTTGCATCAACGAGAAGGAAAAAGAAATTGCTGGAGCCTAGTGTCAAACATTGAAAATGCTGCGCAAACTTTGCACGTTGCATTAAGCTTACTAATAACAGTGAGTGTCGACATTTTTATTTCTCTCTTTACCGTGTCGTCAACATCTGTCTTTCAACGCCTTTTTCCATTTTCAAAACAAACAACCGAAAATAAAAGTGACAAATAATAATTCATACTAAACAAATTCACACAAAATCGAAGTTGATTACAAATAATTAACACAGCACGAGAATTACCACTACCTTCAATGTCCCCAAGCTAGCGCAAATATGAACAGGCTAAAACATGAAATCTGTGATAATTTATAAGCAAACAAACCAATAGACCATTGCAAAATTATGGCATAATGCAGTTTGGCTCCCCCACAATCAGAAAACTACAAATTAACAATGTTATAACGTTATTTAGCAATAATTTTTCTCATAGAGGGGGGCAACCGTTGTTATGATCACATGATCGTATCACCTGACCTCATCTTTCCAAAGGTCTATTGTCATAAAAATTGTACAGCATGTGTAAAAACATTTACCGTATATAGAATTTATACTTTTGTAACACACTACATAAACACAATAATTTATTTATTTATAAATTTTAAGTTTTCTGGTTAGTCATAAAATAAAAATACCAATTAATAAATTAATTAATTAATTATCACATAATCAAACATGCACACCTATCATGTAATCGCAAAATACACACCACCTTATCTATCAAACTCATCGTGTGCACCCCAAAAATAACGTGCAATTTTATTAATTCTAGGTGCTGCCTGCTATGGAATGGAATACTTCCCATACATCGTGAGTGGTAATGAGATTTCCGACGAGCAAATTATTGTTCACACAAAATGCCTTCCTTAAATTACTTTTTTTTATCCAATATGAACATAATGCACATTTCCTTACAAAATAACGAAAAAATAATAATAAATTTTTTTTTAATGTCTTCTTTTATCTTCCTTGTTCAAATAAACCAAGAAAGAATGCAAATACAATCTACAGTCGGTTTGTAATAAGTAAACAAACAGTTGCACATGCATGCATTACGTGTACACCATAAATTAAGAGCAAATAACATGCACCAAACATTCATCAAACCCCGACTGCATCCGCACTAACAATGCGACGCAATTGCAACAAAATTGCACATCCTCGACAACACTCCTGGATATTTGTTTCCTCGACATGAATCATGGGGTAGAGCTGACATATATTACAAAATATACAACAATTCACAAACAACAGATGTCATACTACTTAATATGCGCATAACTTAGCACTTTATCTTATTTTAAGAAATTAACTCTCCATAGGAAAATGCGAAACTTTCAACTTTTTCCCCCCTTGATAACTTTAATCGCGACTAAAACAGAGGGAGGACACACGCCTTTCGCAATAGCTGTGTGGGAAAGTGTCCACCTGCTAACAGGTGAAGGGAGTAATTGCTGTTTATCTGCACTGCCACACGTTTCCAGTGGGAGCTCTCTGTAATTCCTCAAGTGAAACACACTCCTAAAGTGGTAACTATGGTAACAACCATTTCTCAGCAACCCCCTCACTAATTTTTTTCCTTATACATATCTAAAAGGAGAAAAAAAAGAAAAAAAATCGAATGTCAACGGGTAATTTCTTGTTCCCTACAGTCACTAGACGTTTTTCCAATAGCACAATATTCAAATGAGACTTAACTACATTCCCATTGCAACTCCTAATTAAGTTCTCCACTGTCAATCGTTAGTAAAAACAAAATTCGATTATTACTAAATCCTAAATTTCTAAAATAAAAATAAAATAAAAAATATATAAATATATATAAAATTAAAAATACACATCAGTTTTGCTCTGAAAGAAACCAGGTGATCGATAGGTGCCATTGCGCAGACTGATATCAAACTGGCTAATGAGGCAAGTACGGAAAGGCCAAGTGGTTCCCTTGACAATAGTCTTTATCCTGCTGTATATAAACCTGCAGAAATAATGACCAAGACTCAAGTCACTAAAAGCGAAGTTGAAAGGTCGCCATCTACTGCATTCACTGGAAATACTCAACTTCCAATCACGTGACGCCCAGTTAACCAAATATTCAATTGAATAGTAGGCGCATTCATGAAGCAATTTAGACTAAACAGCATCTTAAACAACATACAGTAGAATGCCGATTATCCGAACACCGGTTATCCGAACAGCAATAATCGATTTTTTTTATCGATTTTTTAATCAACTTTTAACCCTTTTTTATCCATTTTTTGTTTTTATATACAACACAGGATGTACATAAACCTAATGTCTGATTGTGTCAACAATTCATCTATGTCCTCAAGTAGTTTAGATAATCGGCTTTCTACCGTATTTAAACTGCTTTTAAAACTGCTTTTCTCGTTCTAACTTCAAAAATGACAGCCGATTTAGTCTTTAAACAACAAAACATGTTTACCTGCAAGTTAAACTTGACTACCGTACCGCCCGTTTAATAACCCGGGCGTTTAATTCTGTTTTTGACCCGCCAAGTCCGGCACCAGTTTAAAACCCGGCGCTTATTCGGGCCCGGCGCATACGCGAAAAAATGGTGATTTTACCGTTAAAATCACAGATTTTTTGCAAAAAGTCGGTGATTTTACCGAACCCGGCGCTTATTCAAGGCCGGCGTCAATTTCCGAAATCGGCGCTTAAACGGGGCCGGCGATTAAATAAATCCCGGCTATTAAACGGGGCGGTACGGTAGTGATTTTTTTAAAATTGAACATTTCTTGAACTACATTAACTCCTCAACTTGCAAACAAGTACGATGCCGAGAATTTGTTCGCAAGTCGAATTGTTCCTAAGTCCAGCAAAAATGTACAATGTGGAAAAATTGTTCACCCTAATTAAAGAAAACATTTTTCATCGTACTTATTTAATTTTCTAAATCATAAATTAAATAACATTTAACAATAATAAGAGCATGGGTTTCGCACTCAGCCGAGTGTCACATACGTAAACAAAGCCACAAATTTAAAGTTCGTATCTCTGAAAGTTCGTAACTCGGGTGTTCGTAAGTTAAGGAATTACTGTATATTTTAAGTGCAATTTAATTCCACAAACTTAAACATCCGAAAGAATTGATGTGGAAAAAAAGGCTATATCATTTTTACAGTAACGTCTAACCTCAAAACCTTATTTCCACCCATCTATTTTATTAGATTCTTGTTTTAATTTTGAAATACCAAACAAAATCAAATTTAGCCAACTTCGCTTATTAATTTGGCTGGAGGCAAGCAGTGAATAAAAGAATTTAAATTTCAGTCGATTTTTATCACAGAAAATTTCATTTTTCAATTTCTACATTCCAATTCCACTCTTGATAATTACAGAAAACATCAAAACTCACTCCAGGGAAATTACACAATATATACCCTGACATCCACAACTTACAAACCATTAATCCAAAACAAAATGTTTAACCCAAACTTAGTTATCAATTTCAATTCTCCATTTTTTCCTCCTCTTCAAATCACCTCCACCTCAAATCTCAAAATTACTCTACCCACTTCCCCTTTAAAAAAAAAAATCTCAACACATTTCAAATTTATACACGAAAAAAAAAAAGAAAAAAAAAAGAAAAAAAAAATACCCACATATTTCTACCCCACTACCAATTTTTTTAAAAACACTTTTTTTCATAAATCCTCCCCAACATTTTCTCTCACAAAAACCACTACACCAAGACACTTGCACTTCATCCTCAACCTCAAATTTTTCTCAAACTTTTCAAACCAATTGCTCACTCAACTGGATATGATTGATACCACGTGACATCCAAGACCCTTATGCCTCCACTTCCCAACATATTCCCCCACCAAAAAAAAAAAAAAAAAAAAAAAAAAAAAAAAATCATCTCTCATTCTTTCTTTCGCAAAAGGCAATCGCAAGTATTGGACCCTTTAAAATACTTTTTTCCCAGCCCTATTTGTTCATGCATTGCACGCGAGAGAGAGAGGTGGAGCCGCCATCTCGCGGTCGTGTGGCTCTTCCACCCACCCACCCTCCATCCTCAAGTCTCAAATTGACGAGATTAGAAGCAAACGGAGGGAACGGCATAAATTCCTATTAATTTGAACGCAGTCCATGTACCAAATTCCTACAATGATTTTCAATCGAGATGCCGTCACATGACCGAGCCCGCCAATCGCGTGTGAGCAGCTGAGCTCCGTGCACTTTTGCCAATATGTGCACCAGGGGAGAAATAAAGTTAACACGAACAGATGGATTCCTTGTGAAACGACCGACTTTAAATTCTTCTCCAACCCTTTTCTACAAATTAATTGTCTACTTAAGAAAGCAAAGCACAACGACTCATTGTTTATATCCGGGCAATTGAGGATAAAATACAATTGATGAATATCTAAAAAACGTGCGAAACTCTTAAACCCTCGACAAACAAAACAAAAAGTCAAAAACCCCAAAACCCGTCCAAACAAAAAATATGAAAACAAACGAAAAATAATTACCTGATACGGAAATAGGATCCTCCGCCCCAGAATGACATGGGTGGAGTATCGATTGCGCACACTTCACCTGCCCCAGTATTCAAACAGTGATAGGCGGGTATAAATTTTTAATTGTTTTTTGAATGGTGTCCAAACTGAATGACTGCAATGCCAATTTGTAAACATCAACTTTTATGGGTATCATTATCGAAAATGGGTCCCATTTCTATTTTCTTTATTAGCTAACTTAATCATTAGTTCTTTTTTTTCTCTTCTTTTTAAAATACAATAATTATTAATTAACTAATTGCGAAAAATGTTTTCCCTCACTACAAATTCCAAAGAAAAATCAAGATAATGCCACTTGATATTGAAGAATTTACATCCATTCAAAAACAATTATATTTATTAGATTATAAATATTGCACCGAAATGGGTTGGTGCCAAGAAATTAGAATGCCTCATGCCAGGTCAAATAAGAGGAAGTAATTTTTTTCTTTCTAATATTAATTTTTTTTAATACAAAGTGCATTTGCAACCAATTAATCCTTTGGCTCAGGTAAAATGTACGACATGAACGAAGAATAAATCCAACTGTCTTTTTTCACACATTCTCGCGACTGCCTCGTTTATTATCATCTCACTATATACGCAAGGTAAATGTAATAACAGTCATTCATTGTTTCACAATACGATTCCCGTAAAGACTGAAACTCAAGACCCGTAGGCCTATATACAGGGGGCAAATGAAGGGTTTGCAAGAAAGAAACGTGCAAGCAACTGATTTCTTCCGAACCACACATTTGCATTTCTATATCAGCCGGTTTGCAAAATAAATTGCATCGCAGAACCAAATGAAACTACGAACCAAAAGAAAAATATCCCAGTCAAATTTAAATATTTTAAATAAATAAATAAATAAATCAATAAATAAATAAATAAATCAAGACTGATTAAGCTTGCAGTAAAAGCACTAATAAACCCATTCAACGCAGTATCCATTACAACGCGGGTCTAAATGGACCTAAACAACTGAATTCTACATGTTTATTTAACCAAAATCAATGAATTTAATATCTAAATTGAACAAAACGACTAAAATAAATGTCTAAATTGAACAAAACGACTAAAATAAATGTCTAAATTGAACAAAACGACTAAAATAAATGTCCAAATTGAACAAAACGACTAAAATAAATGTCTAAATTGAACAAAACGACTAAAATAAACGTCTAAATTGAACAGAAACACTAAAAAAAAAATTGCGAGTGCAATCTAGATTTTGTCAATAGAACCTCCGCGTTCTATTAGAGCATTTACTAGTACATACATTCATTAACACAATTTTCACTAATACAATTTTTTTCATCATTTCTTTTCGCCTGTCTCAGTAGAAACCCAGAAATAAAAAAGTCAAGGTGGGGCGAAACGGGATATACGTGTGTCATCCTTTGACAGAATAATTAGAAGTCACCAAACCGCTCAAGGGCGGAAGTGAGGTGAGCTGACTCAACACTCCCTTCATCTCCCACCCAATAAACCTGAAATAAAAAAATAAAATAAAAAAAACCAAAAACCATAGGATTCAACCATCATGTGTCAAATTATTGAGAACTTCCTTTCACCTCAAAAAAATTATAAACGAAGACAACACAACATGACAATCTCATCAAAAATATATTTTTCTTTAAATATTATATATATACAGTAGTATATATATATATTATATACAGTAGTATATATATATATATATATATATATATATTATATATTATACCAAGGTGTCTCAAAAAATGAAATATATATTAATTGTTAGTTGTGGACAGTATTGGACCGGTAGACAATACTTCTGTGGATTTCTTCAGTGGTACCAGTATCGGCACTTTATTTCCAGTAGCGGCCACACTGCCCACAACTAACGATTAATATATCGTATTTTACCGATTAAGAGTCGCCCGCGAATTGTAGCCGCCCTCGAATAGTAGCAGCAGCTGAGACACCAAGAATACCGTATTTTGCAAACGTACGGTATTGTTTCCGTATTTAACCTCACGAACGATGAACGTGCACTTCGTTCTTGACGTTCAGACTTGGTTTGTTACATTAAACAAATGTAACAAACGAAAAACCGAAATTGTAATTGCTGACAAAAATGGCAGCTTTCAATAAGAGCCGCGGCTCTTAATCAATAAAATACGATCTATTTAATTTAAATTTTAAATCAAAATGTGTATAAATTTTTTTGAGATACCCTAAACAAAAAAACAAAAACAAAAACACTTTAAAATAGTACAAATCACAATCAATAAGCCTAAGCACCGCTCCATTTTTCTTGGCAAATTCCACTTTAATTTTGGCGCGCCCACAGAGAGCCCTCGCCCCATCATTTGTATGAGACGTTGGCCCACATGATTGATTATGGCGGAGGTTGGTTGTCATGAGAACGAGGGAGCCTTTAAAGCAAAGAACTGCTCGACTCCTCCTCGAGGATACCTGGCCCAAATAGAAATCGAACGCTTGTCACCTGGTAAGCATCGAAGAAACTAATATCGCTCTTTCTGCTTGATCCAGGATATTATTCAAAACGCCAATGGGACACCTCCAGGAAATCATCTGATTCACCCAACCTCTTGCACTCGTACCCCCGCCCATTCCCCCTCACTTTTTTCTCCTTTTTTGGATACTTTTTTTCTGTTTTTGAACCCACAAAAAACACTTGAGGCAAAGTTTTCAATAAGAAATTGAAAAAAAAAATGGGAAAATCGATTTAAGGTTCATAAGAAAGAAAAAGACTAAACTAAATAAATAAATACAAAAAATACAAAAATAAATAAACAAACAAACAAAATGGAAATAAATAGATAAAATAAAATAAAAAAAAACATCATAAATAATTACAAATGTTTTTCCAAAGGTCATTGTATATCACATTTTTAATTTAATTGATTTTTCATACCTGGTTGACCACCTTTTGAATTAATTACACTAGAAAAGAGGTCACGGTTTTTATTGTCAACCGGAAACGGATCAATAGAACAATTTTTTTTCACCCCCAATTTTTTATTTATTTATTTTTTAAAAAATTTCACCATTTAACCTTGGCCTTAATCATTCAAATATCAATGCAGACAACAACAAAAAACCAACAAACCAATTAACTAATTATCATTTTAAATTATGAGAACAAATTCATTCATTGTTCCAAACATTTTCCTCCCCCCCCCCCCCCCCAAAAAAAAAAAAATGACAGGTAAAACATAAAATTGATCTCCAATGAGAGCGATCCCACCAGCTGTTCAGACGCCATTTTCCTTCCCCCATTTTTCAATACAACCATTTTCATTACAAATTACGCTGCAGCGCCAGAACAAAGTTGAAAATAATTTTTTCCCCGAATACAAATCATCCAGATTTTCTAATTTCAACCACCCACTTCCTAACATCAACGCAATCACGACATATTGCATCGCATTTACCCTTTCTGCACCTCGCGCCAATAATTTCCACTCGCAAACACGTGCAAACGTCCACGGCTACACCAAATAAATAAACAAACAGCAAAATGTAGCATACCTTGTCTGGTCCGTTGCCCTTTCCCACACTACATCCATAAATTGACCGGTCTTCATCACTAGACAAGAAAAAAACAAACAAGCAATTACCAATACGTATCAAACCACGAAAACTATGTCAAACGAGCGAAACTAGGCCTACAACACAATGTCAATTTTTTTCGCCTCCTCATTACTTCATCTTTAATTATCTTTAATCAGACAATTTCGTAAAAATCTTCCACGTGTCCCCCAAACCTTATCTGCCTCTCTCCTTCAGCACCTTGACCACACATCAACCTCCAACTGCGAGTCACCCAAGCGTCCCAAACCTCCACAGAATGACACCGCAATCGAGAGAAGCGAAATCTTGCTGCTTCTAAACGCGTCACGTGAGTTGCAACTAACGAGTCCCAAGTACGTTATCCACTTGACTGATATCTCAGATGCTTCATGAACGCGCACCTGATACGATGGGAGGTGGTGGAACCAACACGGTAATGGAACATGTGCCTGTTGCACGTGGCATTTCAGACGAACGTTTGCGCCGAGAATTGATGCAAATGTTCGACCACGCTTTTCGGCCAAAACTCAAACCGGTTGCGATCAAATGGCGCCAATTCCTGCACTCGTCGTCCGGCAAAGTCTTGTGCTCGACGCCCAGCGAGACTTGCACAAATCAAACGTGCAAATGCCATACCCCAAACAAAAAACAACCGGCCATCATTCGCCAATACTATCCAGGTAATGAACTCTTTTTTTACAAAAATACTTTTTTCAACTAATTTTTCACCGCTTGTATATTAAATATTTATTTCATTTTTTATCTCGATAAAATTAAGTTGTGTTTACACGGTTAAGTGTGACAAATGTCAGAAAGAGAGAGATTCAGCGGTACATGTCCTAATTATTCGAGTCACGATGGTGTGACCGGTCATATTCGTCAGATTTTTATATTATTTTTTTTTAATCTCATTTAAATTACGAACGATTATTGACCGTTTTTAATTGCGCGCACTGAACCGTGCCTCACAGGACACCGTTATTGACTTAAGTAATTATACAAAGCGATGACAAATCGATGGTAATTAGCGTGAATAACGTCACTTTGTTGCTTCATTGACATGTGTCAGTTACAGATGAAGAGCTCTGTGACAAACCAGACTGCTGGAGATTTCATTTGCGGGAACGCGAAGAGCCAGACAGTGATGAAAGTGATGCGTCCGTATTCGCCGGATGTCAAGGTGTGGCTGGACCGGAATCTGCCATCTGGAGTAAAGACGGGACTTTGCGCGGTGTCACCAACAGAGTACGGGCAGGCATCGCAACGTTTTTACACCCTAGTGGTCAAGTAAATCCAATTTTTTTTTTTTTTTTTAAAACATTATAATCTTAAGACAAACTGAACATCTTTCGACACAACTGTCTCGTGGCCCGTGGAGCAGTTCGTCCAAAGATTTTCAACATTTTCGAATTGAAAATAAAATCATTTGTCGCGTGAGAGACGCGAAAATGTTTCTATTTCCCAATCGTTTTCTTTTTATCGGGACAACTTAACGAGCGTCTTAATCACGTCATGTGACCTAAAATCCTCGTAATGTCGTCTAGACTTTATTAAACACAGTTATTTTAGAAATGAAAGGCACTCGTTCTCTTTAGGCTCAATTTTCATTTTCTTTTCAAAAATTTGATTTATTACTGCGGTGATAAATCGATTTTTGTTTTCTTCTTTTCTTTTGCTCCGGTGGAAATACGTGATATTTTGCCGCGGCGATTAGAGAAGGCCAGCTCGTACTTCAATGACCAGCTAAGCTGAAGCGACAATTAGTTATTGGTCAAATCATCACATAACATTGATATTATTTTGCCACACAAATAATTAAATTACCCAAACCATCCAAATAAAAAATTAAAAAAAAGTTTTAATTTTTAATTTGACATTAGTTTCGTGGTCTTGACCAAACTTTAGAAAATTAAATGTTCAGGTGACCTCAACCAGCACCACTGACAGTGAACTGGCCTTTAATACTTAAAACTAAATACCGAAAAATTTAATGTTTGATAATTTAATACGAGTATTTAGCAAAAATAAAAAAAAAAAATAATAACAAAAAAAATAAAAATAAAAAATAAAAAACTAGGTCTATTTTTTGGAGCAACTCAATTACATTTCTTCGCAGAAAATCGCAATGTTAATTTAATATCGATTCTCCCCCTCCATTATTAATCGATTTCCGCTCAATTTATTGGGTACTCGTAGACAAAAAGCGAGCCTAATCCGCACAAAACACTGGTAAAAAGTGTCACATAATGGCAAAGTGTGGGATCTCATTCAGATGTTAAGTCTAATTGGTAATGATCAAGTGGCCATCAAAGAGAACCTGATAAGGATGCGATTAAGCAACCTGAGCGTCCTCTACTGCCCCCATCGCTGGAGGGCAAGTGGCCATGCGCAGTTCAGACAAAAGGAGCTTTAGCTGGGAGCATCAAATTCCGTCATAATCTCTCATGTCGTCTTGTGTGGCATTTGCTAGCAGGGATTAAGGGATATCAACTGCAATTGCAACTGATGCTCTTTCCCTGAATTCATACCACAAACTAAACTCCTGCAATTCTGAATTTCTCTTCATGCTTGCTTAACTATCAAATATGAAGCACATCTAAATATTAATTTAACTAAATGCTAAATTATAGCGCATGTTTTTCCCCCTCTTCGTGAGAAATTATTTACAAACCCCGTAACGCCAGAATACAAAAATAAAAAATAAATAACTTTATAAAAAAATAAAAAAATAAAAAATATTCCAAGCCTCGGCAATAAATAAGGATATTTTTTTTATGTTAACATTGAGAGAGAGAAAAAAAAAGGAAGGAAGGAACGAAGGAAGTTCAAAATAAAAATCAAGGTTAATTAAAACGCCTTTACCGTGATTCCAAACTTAAATGAACTTGACACACATTTCATAACAAGCGATCCAGCTAACGAACAGGAGATTAAATCCAACTTACAGGCGTGAGCAGTCAAGAATGCAAAAACTCAGTGTTAACAATTCAATTTCACTTCATAATAACAGTGGAAGGTCAAGTAAAGACACTTGCAATGACAAGTTGCATGCACTTCAACTTCCGTCACACTTTTGTCATTGAGAATAATGCCATTCTTTCAGCAATGACCAAACTGCCACAAAATGCACCAAATTTCAATCGGCGAGCATTTCACGACCGCACCGAAAACGCATTAAAAATCCATCCGTGCCCACATGGTTCAAAAATATATGTTACAATATATTGCTTTTCACTTACTGCAGGGATGTGCAGCCTTTTTTCTGCCAAGGGCCATTGGAATATTTCTAACATCATTTGCGAGCCATATAAAATTATCAACTTAAAAATTAGCCCGCTATACTCTGTCCATGTGTAACTTGGGCCTATTTCCGATTGGCTGAGCCTTTTCACTTGTGTAGTGATACCAAAAATGGCAGTTTTGAATAAAAGCCGCGGCTCTTAATCGATATGCTACGCCACCGGTCCCTACACTGCAAGTCACTTATAACTTGAGGGTCCATTTTAAGATCAAAATACTGTTCCCATATACTGATGACTGCAATATCGATCTATTGATATTTCAGCCCATTTCAGCAATTGAAAAAAAAAATCCCGCTAAGAAAATAATTTTAAAAACCTTTTCTGGGGCCCCGGGTCCCCTCTCGAGACACGGCCCGCAATCGAAGAAATACTCTATTCTCTCTAATCTATCCATCCCATCACACAGTTGCTAGGCATCCCGCCAATCGTGACTTAACCCGAAGTCGTGGTTCAATGCAGTTTAGGCGGTTAACAAATTAATGCAACGCCATTACAATAGCGACCGGTGATTATTCATTAAAAGGTCATCGCCGATTATCGCTAAAAGATAGTTACGTTTAGATGCCAGATAAGCCGCTTGAAACCACAATAAAACTTGTTTACGCAACAAATTACTATTGTTTATAATCGATACTTTGTCAAACAAGCAAAAAGGCCGTATTTGCCGACAACTTGTTTCTATTTATTTTTTCATTCGCTCAATGAAATGTTTTCCCTCCCACTTTAATAACTATCTAACCGATCAACCTTTTACTTTATCTAATTACTTTTTTTTTTATTTACTTACTTATTTATTATTTTTTTTTTCCCGTCTATTTCCAAGAGCAAATTGGGTCAAGAGAATGGCCATGTTGTCGTCTACATTTCATCCCTGGGGATCATAAGAGAGACGTTTCAAAAATGTTTATCTGTACGTTCCATCTTAAGCACTTTGCTCATCCACTATGACGAAAGAGATGTGTATCTCAACAAGAACCATCAAGGACAGTTAATGGACAGACTTGGAATCGACAAACTAACAATTCCTCAAGTGTTTGTCGGAGGACACCATTTAGGAGTAAGTCCAAACTTCTTAGATAACGTTACACACGCGTCTTTACCGCTAAAAATACCATAAACAACTCACTTCTCTTTTACTAACCATTCCAATCGAAACAACCACAAACAACGTCACAAAATAAAATAAAAAATAAAATATCCAAAAAAAAAAAAAAAAAAAACCCCAACAAGAACAAGAAGAAAAAAAGCCAAAAAAAAAAAAACCTTTTAATTACAGTACGCAACAATCGTTTCAATCACCCGCCAAAAAAAAATCTTACCTCTTTTTCTTGTCCTTTTTTATTTGTATTTTATTTTTTTACCCATTTCGAAAATACCCAATTGGGCAGCACTGAATCCCTCGGCAAGAGAAGGCCATGGTCCCCATGCAGCGAGGGTTTAGCTCGGCTGACTTTATTGACTTATTCTGATCTTGCACCAAGTGCTTGCAATCCGAGCGACTTTTCCTACAAATCCCTGGCGGGTCCCACGAGAGCCCGAGAATGCGTGCATCTCCCTTGATCCCCGGTCCTCACTCACTTTACTAAAGCACAACATAAGACTCGACTATTCACAAACCCATCAACAGACGTCGCCTTTTGCACTTTTCCCAAGACATGGTCTTGTGATAGATTCGCGCGCAACCACGCGTGACGTAATGGATGATTCAAACAACCCGCTGTCAAACTCATGTCTGCGTCTGCAGAGTTCCTCGGCTGCTACGACCAACAATACATCTTTTTCTTTCCCCGCTCTCCCCCTCCATTTTTTCTTAATCGCCAACAAACGATCCCGTTAATGAAGCGGCAAAACTTGTTTCTCAAGAAAGCCGAATCAATTACTCAGATTTCTTAGCCGCAGCTCTGATTTAAACCAATTAAGCCTACTTTTCATCATTATCCTTATTGTCAAACATCCCCAGAGCACGATGCAGAGCTTCATTGTTAGACGTGCAACGTGAGACGTTGTAATTGCTCATCAAGCAAAATTAAACACGATTTACTCGGGTCATATTTTTCAAGCTACAAACCGTAAACAAATCCGTCTGAATTTTATTAGGCAATGTCTGCCGCCAGGGGAAAACAACCTAACCTTATTCGCACAAAATCAAGCCCTAACCTATAACCTAGGGGATGATTTTGCTTACAAAATGATTAGGCTAATGCGCCACATATCCAAGCTAGCATGGAACCAATAGACAATCAACTGACCATGTGCAAAGAATTGTGGGAAGTGTTCTGGACTATAGCTTAAGGCAGCCATATTTTATTCCACAAAAAAGCTTTTTTTTTATTTTACTAGTATATAATGTCTAAATACGAATAGTTTTTTAATTATTATTAAGATAATTTAATGTTTATAACATATAACACCCTACAGGGGAGCGCCGTATAAAGTTTTGCCATCCGCTTGCACTAGGTGGCGTATTAAAATTAGTTTCAAAACATGGCTCCTGCCAGGAAAAATGTGATTGCACCAGGAAAAATGTGATTGCACCAGGAAAAATGTGATTGCACCAGGAAAAATGTGATTGTGCACATGTGCAGAAGGATTTTTGAAAAGGAGACAGAAATGACCGACCACGGCTATGGGAAGGTTAAACGTTTTTAAACTATCATATTTCTTCAATTCTAAGACGCCATCGATTGTAAGACGCACCCAGTTTTTAGAGATGCTTAAATGGATAAAAAAGTGTCTTAGAATCAAAGAAATACGGTAGATAATTTTGGGTTACATGCATTCACACCAATACTTAGAATTAAATTGAAACGTTACACTAGTTCAAACATTCTGATACAAACAATAGATCCTTTGTGTCTGAGAAAATGTTCACCAGGATACTTTTACTTATCAGTAGACACATCCATTTACGACTATCGTGCTTGCAAAAACTTATCCATCTGCATCCCACCTCCAATTTGAAAAGATGGATGTGGTCCGATATGGAAAAGGTTTGCTCATCCCTGCTTTGGACCATTAGCCAAAATGGATAAGGGAGTGGGAGAATAATCACCTCATTCTAACTGCCATCTAATAACAATTAAGATAAACAATCCATTCCTAATTACAAGTCAATTTTTGATGTGTTTGTAAGTACCTTTCGGGTTTTTTTTAAAAATCCTAATCCTTCACATTCACAACATAGAAATTTGATGATATCTAAGTAGTGGTACATTAGAAACCTAACGTAATATCACAATCGATCATTCTCCCAGCCCATTCTTGTTATTGGTATAAGGATGTACACAAAGTAGAATTCGGAGAATGAAGACAGACTTTTGGTCAAAGGCAACTTTTACCTGGGGTCGATTTTGCTGTTTTCTCAATAGTTCCTTTCCGTCGAAATTAACCATTCCCTGCAAAATACAAATGTACATACATATAAATATACATAGACTATATTTAAAAATATATTAAAAATGCAATTGTTGCTGAAATACCTCCTATTCTCTTTCTGTTTGTTCAAAATTCAAGACAATACACGAATTTATTTTTATGAACTAATTTGTACCTTTAAAGATTCTAATGCCTGCTAGCATTGGCTTTTAATGTGCTTAACACAATACTAAAAGCTCCATTCACAATTTACTAGGCCCTTTTTTAAGCCTTAAAAGCCGATTAAAGGTCGATACATTACAACCTCATATTTTTTCTATCTAAACATGCAATAAAAATATTTAAAAAAAAAAAAAAAAATCTGAAAATATTACTTTTAATACTCCCACTCCCCAAAAAAAATTTAAATTTACTCCCATTTATTTAGAGAATGCAAAAACCTCAACAAACTGCAAAATTTAAATTAAGTCATAAGATACTTCCTCCGTAGTACAACTCTATTCATTTTCAACCCGATATAATCTTCGTTATAGCGGGGTTGTGTGAAACCCATGATTTCTAATTAGTTATCCAAAAAAGACGAGTTCAGCATGAAGGAAATCTAAATGCGAAAGGCATGTTAAACAGCACATAAAATAGCGAAGAGTAAGATGAAAGAGATGTTGACTCCCATCCAATAGTGCACCTGATTCCTCCAAGGAAGGGGACATCATTCAAGAGAATTTTTTTCCAATCTTATTAAATCACATTCACTTTTTAATTCAATGAGGTTTCAAAAACAGGTCAATTATTCATTATTGCAATTGTTCCATTACACAATCAATCACGCACGGTGAATCGCTTCACAATAAAGATTGATTATATTTCATCTAATTCCCTCGTACTACAAATATTATCGTCAACTAAAACTTCATAAATAAGCCATAAGCCACTTAAAATGAAAATTGTTGTGCTCTCTGGAACGCTTGGGGGGGCAGAGGTCCTCCTTGTAACGATATAAAGAAAACATATACCCTAATATTAAAAAAAAAACATTGACAAAATAATAGGTGCATCTTGGTTTCCACAAACTAACAGCAAACAAAAGACAAAAACACACCTGACTATATATTTGTAAACGAGTTGATGCTAAATTCAAACTGCGCATCCCGCGGTCTGCACACCGTTAACGTGGTTCAAATACAGTTAAAATTGCAAATTATATTTTTTTTAAATTACTTTTATTGATTTCTTGTTGTTGCCATACATTTTCTTTGGTTTAGCAATATTAAGCCTACACTCAAAACCACCCCAACGTTGATCTATTTCAGCCGGTTTACGCCTAACTGTGTACTGTGTTCTACTACGCGGAAAAGTAGTTCTGTGTCAAAGCATCACCTTTGACAATGTTGGTAATCGAGCACAATGTCTGGAGTTTGATTACAATTACGGCCCACTTCTTCAACATAATTATTCTTTTCTTCGATTTTTTTTCGTGATGGATGCTTTACCTTGAAGCAGCCCTACAACAACTGCAAGCTCGAACCCGACATAACTCGTGTGGTCGACATTTTGAATTTGGTTGTAAAAACTAAAACCAGGGCATAAACCTCTTCAAAAACCATTATGATTTCTGCTTTTGTAGTTTTTGATGATAATCTTTGTATCAAACACCAAAACAAACAAAAAAACAACAAAAAAAACAGCAAAAACAAACGATGAATGCACGTATTGTAATCATCATTATTTTCTGGTTATTTCTTTCCACTTTACCCGTTAATTCCTCCCAGTTGGCTCAAAAACAATAAATCTGAAACAAAACACCAGCGAATTAAAATTCTATTGCTTTCTGTCCATGTCACCCAAATCGGCTTCACACATTTAAAACCATTTAACATTTCAATAACTCTTGATCCCACATTTGAATATTTCATCCAACGTCACACATTTCTCACCCGGCACGCCAACACAACACCCCAAAAAAGAAAGCACGAACGAAACGGGTGTTTCTCAACTATTAAATCTCTAAAGCAACAATCTCCCAACGTTCAACTCGCAATCAACCCCGCAAAAAAAATACAACAAAAGCTTTTCATCAGTTCCAGCACCACAATGTTACCTCTCTTCAATCTCATCTTCAGATCCCCCTTATACTCTTGATGAATTCTTTCGCCGCAATCGACGTTATGTATTCTACGCATGCGTCAAGAACAATTCCCCATCTTTTTATTTCTTTCTTTCGTTTCCTTTTCTTTTTCACTGATCGTAATCCGGTGCCATTTGCATTCGGCTTACTAGCTCCCTTTTCCGTGGGCGACATTGATGGAAAGGACGGGCCTTCTTTCCTCGCTCAGGGAACTTTGCTCCCCTGGCGGCCATTTTACTTGAGTGACGGGCAAAATGGAAGAAGGTGAGGCGATTCTAATAAGCGGCTAGCACCGTCGCACACGCTCGCGAGGCATATTTATGGCTGGCGAAGAGCTTCGACGACCCTTCTAATACCTTATTTGCACAAAACCCAAACCCTATCTCCAATTCCTAGTACAGAAAAAAGAAAAGAAAAGAAAACGTCTACCAAACTCAAACTATATATACTTTTTCAAATTTTCATTCAAATAGTTCTCTATTTTTTCTTTACACAAAATCAGTGGAGAATAGAATAACCCTTGCATGCTAACGTGATGGATGCGTTAATGCTTTACACGTCGTTCATTATTTAAAGCCTAAGCTGCATTTGCCGTGATTTAGTAGCTACTAATCAGTTTATTCGCTAGCAAATGCATGTTTAGTCTGCAACCCAAATGCAAAATTCCGACTAATCTTACCATTAAAAATTAATTGTGCCAACTCACAATTTGCAGCGTATAACAACAGCTCACTTTTGTCATCTTGGGATTGCACAATCCAAGTAATGAGAAGAAAACTTTAACCCACTAAATTGATTTATTACTCAGCTGAACAAACTGGTCAACAGGCAGTTAACCTTCTGCAGTTATCAGTAGCCTCCAAACAGATTGTTTCTTTAGTTAAAACACGTAATATGTCCTTTGAGACAGCGTTAATGTAGCAAATTCACTTCGTCTATCACGGCGCTTTATAAAAATGTATTTGTATTTTTCGCCTTGCGTTCGATACATCTAGCCTTGCATTTGCACATGTACTTACCATTTCCATAGAAAGTACTCACCACACCACAAATTGAAAACACACATCCAAATACTGATCAGACCCAATGCTGCTTAACTTTCGCATTCTAATGTAAGGTGATCAGCATGGTGGGCCTTTCCTGCTTTACCCTCTTTGCATCTTGCACTCATACTTTCTGCTTGCATACATATGCACACGTTGAGGGATAGTTGCACTCAACAATCTCAACAATCTTGTCCGGTGATTTTGACGCCAATAGTAGCCAAAATGCATTTATAAAAATGACATCATTCTGCGGACAAATGATGAGTAGTTTAAATCAAACTGAACGCCAACAATGTAGCCAATTTGTCCACAGAAAGTTGTAACAACACACAGGGCTAGACTGGCCCGGCGTGATACCGGAAATTTTCCAGTGGTCCGTTGGGTTGTGAAATCTTTTTCATTTCACTATAGCCTGGCCCCGTGAGCCGACTTATCCAGATTTCCCGTTACTAAATTTGTTCCCAGTCCAACCCTGACAACACGTTTGTACAGGATAACATTGTTCACACAAAAATGGCAAATAGAAAGTCCTAGAGTAAACTAAAATTTCCTTTTCATATCCTCCACACACACACTCATATAATAAAAAAAAGCAGAACCGTTCAGACAATAGATGAATCCAATATTAATTCACCAGTTATAAAGTATTTGAATCACCTGATTGTTTCTACACACATTATTCAATTGAGCAAGCATTAAGACAAGCCATTAAGAATTCTCAAAATTGAATTCAAGTGAATGATTGAAGCACCTTTCAGATGCAGCTAATATGGTAATTGCAAGACCAATTCACTTGGCAGAAATGCTTTATCGATTTTACACCTTTCACAATAACCCGTCAAACAGTTCAAAGTATTAACATCTTCTGTATTGGTCTTTCTCTTCTCATCTGCTTCCATGTGCTCACCTCAAACAGCACCAAGCAAAAAAAGAATAATAAAAAAAAAGGCTTACCTCAGCACGTGCCAAGAGATTTGTGGGCAGTGTAGAGTTAAAGAGGGCGCTTTAACGACTGCAAAAGCCCAATATAGAGAAGAATCTCAAGGGCTAACTGCACTTGGAAATGCCTACTGCTTGCCAAGGGCTGAGAATGCCCAAGTTGATGGATTTATTGACACCATTTTGGCAGAGGCTCGCTAAATATTTACCTATTTTATTAAGAAAAAGGTCTGTGAATCAATGTGAGGAGAGGAGGTTAGTGGCAAATGAATTCTCAAACAGTCGAATCCTGAGGAGACCATGCTCAAGATGGTAGAGCTAATAAGACCAAAGAAGCAAAGGGGCAATAGATAGTTCTACTGCCTCTTGCATTCCTCACGTGCACGCGCACATTCCTGGTCAAACGACCCTGAGACCCGACGTAAGATGACCCCGTTTCTAAACCAACTTCCTCCGTCCACCATCAGAGTTCAATAAGCGGAAGCGTGTTTGTGTTAGTGACAAAGGCCATGGCAAAATTACTATCATGATTGACATCAGCATTAACCACAAAAAAACACCAACTAAGCTTAGCACCGAAAATCAATTAAAACTTTTAACTAATTAAATCAGGATTCGCACAGTTGCCTAGTCAACATGAAACACAAAATAAAATTAAAATTTTGCTATTCACCACACCAATGCTTCCTAGATAACTGCTCCTGATATTGAATTCCAGTCCAGGGTTTGCAATGGCCATCATAAAGCCTCAACAACAAACCGCAACAACCCATTTCTCATCCTACCAAACTAATCAATCATGCCGAGTAAATTCGATGCATATGCGACTGTGGTTTGCGATCCTGTTCACTGAGTGCAGTCTTCCAACAAATACTTCTTCCAACATTTAATAATTACTATCTACTAAGTTAACAAACGCAACATGTGGACTCCCATGGCTGTATCTTAGGAAAAAAAGGCCGGAAAACAATCAAATTTAAACTGAATACTTGTACTTGCCCCACATTTTGCTTTAGTCAACTTAAAATTTAAAAAATCCTGGTCAGACTCACAATTTTTGGACATGCCCTTTAAAGCGAGGTAATACGGTATTTATGAGCAAGTGTTTTTGACACACCCACTAAAGACCAAAGTAAAAAAAAAAAAAAAAAAAAAAGACCCACATTTGATGTCCACACACCGTGCGGGCAAATCTGTTCTGGTGGGAATGAAAAAAATCACTTATCGAACTTTAGTCTGGGTGTATCTATTGTATCTATTCTCCCTAAAGATTGTTTCCATGCTTTTCGGATTCCCCCTATTGGATTACTCACTGCAAGACATAAGAAGCGTGAGAGTTCGTGTTGGGTGAGCCAGCAAAGATTAGACATAAAAAACTGTAATTAAAACTCAATAGTCTAAAACCTGCCCCAGATAGCACAATTTACTACCAAATTATTGGTTGGAAAAAACCATACGGCTCGGACTCTGCGGAATCCTTAGCTGTACCTGTAGCAGGTTGTAGACCATTTGTGATAACTCTGGTTGGCATCACTAATCAGTCTGCACAGCAGACTTCATAGACTGGGCAGAATTGGGGTCTAATCAGGGTTAGAACCCCACAAAGAAAGTAAGTCCACTCGATCGTAGATTTGGAAGTGGACTGCTGTCTTTTATTTAAAGAGCGAGGTTGCTAGGAGTTGATTCTCCCATACTCTTGTTCGACTCAAAAAGGTGCCCTTCTCCCATTGGCCGAGCCGCATTACTCCTACCTCAAGTTTGTATTACTACCACTAGGAGAAGTAGTTTTTATTTTTATTATCATTTGTGATTGCTATAACCATTTAGGTTGATATAATTTCAATTATTTGTATCAAGAAATGTAACTTCCTTTGAAGACATAAAGTTATATGAACATGTAAATCAAAAACTCATTTTTGTTCTGTTTATCGGTTTCTTTGTCTGGAAAGCAAACAATTTTGAAATATTGGCTGTTCCTAGGCAATCGATTACAATGTCTGTACATTGTAATGCATTTCTGGTGTTTGGGTCTACATTTTTGGATCACTACACCAGTGATACGGCTCGGCCAATGGGAGAAGGGCACCCTTTTGAGTCAAACAAGAGTATAGCAACAATTGATTCATTGAAACGATCATGGCCGGGCCTAAATAGTAAGTTATGATATATATCGTAACACATTGAATCTAAACTACCATATTTTACCGATTAAGAGTCGCTCTCGAATTGTAGCCGCCCTCGAATAGTAGCAAACGAAAAACCGAAATTGTAATAGTTGACAAAAATGGCAGTTTTGAATAAGAGCTGCGGCTATTAATCGATAGAATACGGTATATGGTTCACATGAAGTTCTAAGATTATATATGCAAGTCTGGTATCCAACGATTGGATAACGTTAAGGTCGGGGTTCCGTGACAATCTTGAGGTTACCGAGGTCGTCACACGCATGTAAACAAACATTTAAACGTTTAATTTGTCCAAACATACTATCTCAGTCAAACAAAATGCATACACTAAACTAGTCAAGCTAATCTAGCACGAACATTTTATGTGACCAGAATTGCACATGTTACATGTTTGTTACATGTTTTTCTACAAGTTGCAGCTTCTAACTCTATTGATAAAACCAACTTACTTTATTGACTTACAGACTGCCCAAGACATCGAAAGACTCAACGAAAGTGGACAATTACGACAAATAATGAAACCATACAAAGTTAGTTTAGACTTTACAATAACCTTTCAAAAAAAAACCTTTTAACCGAATAAAATTGAGTAAAAAAAAAAATAAATAAATAACAAATAAAAGTAAAAGAAAGAAAAAAAACCTTTAAATTTTACTTGAGAAACCCTAAAAATAGATTTGCCCCAAAAACAGGAAGCAATAATCAATTCAAATTCTATTATACCCGAGATACAAAGTATTTAATTATTTAAAAATCAGTAGCGCGCTCGGAAAACCAATGAATTTTCCAGTCCCGACCAAAATTTATTTACTAAAAGCCCTGAAAAAAAAATGGTTAACACGTAAAAAAAATTAAAGAGAAGCTAATTTCCCCAGAATCAGCAAAAGAATTTTAAATTCCAAATTATTATTGTCGCAAATGTTAATCAACATACTGTAGCTGCGTTTGAGTGGCAGTGCCAAGACACCCCGAAAATAATTTACGCTCGTGCGCCAACCACTATTCCTTGTTGCCCCTCGAAGGATCTTCCTCGGTGTGCCCAAATGCTTCAAATCTTTGAGTGCAAAATGAATCAATGAACATGAAAACTGATCAAATAATTAATCAAATTAATCGATTAAAATCGAAAATTTATGCCCATTCCACGTCTGATTAATCGCCTAATATGTAAAGCAATCGATTAAAATGTAAATCATTCGATTAAAATGCAAATTTACCCATAAAATAGAAAATTAATCCACCAAAATAGAAAAAAAAAATCGATTTATTCATCGGCTTAATCGATTAAAACAAAACAAAATCAAAAACTTCATTTGCCTAAAACCGATTAACTTAAATTATAAAACAAAATAATAGATAAAAAAAAATAAATAAACCTAATAAAATTTTAATTTTTTTTTACAAAAATCCAATAAATTAATCAATGGATTAATTTGATCAAGTTTTCAAAACATTAACCCCTAGTTACAGGTGCATACAAATTCAAAGAAATCCAATTAAACCAAGAAAAAAATAATTTAAGCTAAACAGAAACTCAATCGATTAAAAATCAACTAACCAATTCAATCTACCATAAAAACGATAATTAAAATAAAATAATAAAATAATAACTGTTAACAATTGTCGACCATTCCATTCGACAATCTAATCCCCAAATATTCAGTCCTACAAAGTTAAACACCCAGAATTACAAGCTTAAAAGCATTAACATCAAATACCCAGAGATTTAACCAAATTATTACATCATATTCACAACCCCTTGGTCTTTGCAGAACCCGAACGCCACGACGCCGTGCAGTGAATGCGGTGGATACAAACTTCTACCCTGTAACGCCTGCCAGGGAACGAAAAAATCCGTCCGCCATCGCAACACTTTCACTCAAGAATTTCCCGCACTCAGATGCATGCAGTGTGACGAAAGAGGATTGGTGAAATGCAATGCATGCTGCTTAAATCAATCTCCTCGCTAGGCGCCGTCATTCAAAATGAGATATCAAATTAAAGTTGTATATTAAAACTTGGAGAGATTATAAAAGACAATTTCTTAATTAAATTAATTTCTTCCTCTCCTTTTCTTCTTCCCATCAACTAATTTCTTTTAACTTCTCCAATTCTTTACGAGCGGCCATAAAAAAAACCTCCATCATCATCTAACAGATGCTCTTCTTTAAAGTGTTATCACTGCGTTCACACTGAGTAACTTCCGGTGAGGCTTAATGACAAAAGCAGTCACAGTGGGGCGCTTCCTCCCCGTGATTTGCAAGAACCTTATCTCTTCAGTCTGGAAACACAGGTAGAACACTACATGGGAAATCGTTGCACCTATTGAAATTAGACTACGCGGCTTAAAAGCCTCTCAAACCCAAATAAACATTTACAAATCCCAAACATTAACTGCTTTCTCAATCTACATCCATTTTTACAAATCAGGAATATTAGCACCATCAATTTTCTAATCTAAATACCATTAATGCGCTAAGACAATGCGGCCATTTTAATTTTAATATCGGCACAGGTATCGGTATCGGCCGATATTCGATTGCCGATTATCGGCATCGGCGATACTTCAAAATATCGATATCGGTCAAAGTCTACTAAATTCAATATCTAAATTGAACAAAACAGCTAAAACAAATGTCTAAATTGAACAAAACAGCTAAAATAAATGTCTAAATTGAACAAAACAGCTAAAACAAATGTCTAAATTGAACAAAACAACTAAAATAAATGTCTAAATTGATCAAAAACACTATTAAAAAAAAATTTGAGGAAAATCAAAATTTTTTCCAATAGAACACCCGCGTTCTGCTAGAGCATTTCCAGTACAACCAGGCCTGAGAAACGCGATGGGGTCCCGGTTGGTCGCCAATCCATAAATCCACAAAGCGTAGGTTTATTTTTTACCATTTATTATTTACATTGCGGCCACAGGCCTAAATCTGTTAATGTTACGTTAATTATTTTTTGTGTCTAACTCGAGAACCCTTGGACTTTGGGGGCCCCTTAAGTGGCCCTGCTAACCCCACCTTTAACCAAACCCGCATCCCACCACTAAAAATGTTCCATTGGACTGGCAATGTAATAAAATTGGTGTTTTTCATGTTTATTTTATGATATTTACATTCTAATTAATGCATTATGGATATCATGGTCGCGAACTTCCCGATGCATGTGGCAAATGCATGTGGCCAATTCACATAATAGGTGCGTTTTAATACTCAAGCTTTAAGTGACTTTACTGACTTTAGTTGCTTGTACGATGCGTTGCGAGTCATCGTTGTGATAAGTCAAATATTTATACGAGCAACTATAAAGTCAGTAGTCATTTTATGCTTCAATATTGAATGCCACCATTGTTTAATTTCCTCTTAGCTCGAGAAAATCAATCAATCGAAGATGACCAAAAAACATTTCGTTATACCAGAAGTAATAAAACGGAGTGGTCCTTTGAATGACCAACCAGAAATTTCATTATACAGTCTATTAGTTTTCCTCAGCAGTTTGTAATACCAAGGTTCTATCTTCATAGAGAATTAACATTCCTCGGTTCCGTTTGATCTTTCCCAAACCAAATGACAAAAACATCAATATCTAAATCATTTTAGCATATACTAACAATACTCAAACAAGTGCAGCCAGCAACCCTTGATGTTTCTATATTTTTTTTTTTTTTTTTTTTTTTTTGCTCAACCATCAAAGAAGTTTTTCTTCAATTTCAGTTTTCCTTCACAAAATTAAATGTACACTACCTTTCTTTCTTTCTTTCTCTGTCTTTCTCCTTTGTTCTCGTCGTATTGCACGTGTCCACTTTGACACAACAGGTTGATGCAACTCCAGCAACTAGAATTTAAAAGAAATCAATTAATTTTCATTTTATCAAATTTTTGACACAATTTATATTTGTTAAATATTAATTTACGTATTTTTTGTTGTTGTTGTTACTGCTGCAATTTTTTTCAATAAAAAATATTTAATAAATTAAAAAAAAAAAAAAAAAAAAAAAATATCGTTATTTAATAAAATGATAAAAACTTGGATCATTAGAAAATCTAACTTTTCTATGTCATTGACAGTTGAGTTCCAGTTAAAGCCATCATTCATTTTTTTGTGCTAATCCATAAAATATTCATATTTCATGCTGCTAATAATTCTCCATGGTGCCTGCAAGATGCTTACGAACTAAGCCTATTTCAAAATTAATAATTCATCACACAGTCAATTTCAATTGACAACCGTATCTTATAACATTGTATTTTTTTATTTTTCGCCGTATTGATGGATTTTTTTTCGCGCACAATTTATGGCGGTAAATAAGACGCCATTTTTGTTCGCTTGCACTTGCTTGAGCGAGTAATTACTGGCGATTGTTTTTATTTGCTCCAACTACGAAAACACGACGATTTATCCTGATTGAGATGCCATTTCCACTAGATGAACATAGTTTCAATCTTTGGAATTTTTTATTTTAACTTACCCACATGTGCATGTGACATCACTCGACTGGAATTTTTTAATAACAAACATTTTTGTCGTTACTTAAACATCGTGAAGAAACATTCAATCGAATGAGGATCTGATAGACATTTGTTTACAATATATTAATCTTCACATCGAAAACAAAGGCATTTTTTCCCCTCGACCCGCGATCGATGCTTCCTTTGTTTCGTGCAATCTTGCTGCAGCACGAGATCAAGATGCGAGGACTCGCGCGGCAGGCGAATAGCGCCGCCTGTTGTCAAAAATAAAAAACTCTACGTTAGTTGTGTTTCGTCTTTTAATCATTGGGATTACAGCAGATGTGACGTCATCAATTGTGACACCTTCGCAGTACAATTGAGAAGAACATACGTTTTTTCTATACCAACACCAAACATTACGAAATTTTGCCGCTAGATGGTTGCAAAGAAATCGTCACAGAAACTGAAGAGGACACGACTGTCATCTGCTGGAGTAAGTCGCTGTTTATCTTCGCTATTTAGGGGCGTTACATCCTCCCAAAACGATGTAAGAAGGGGATTAAAACTTTTTATTTCACGTACTAAATAGTAAAGCTTAATAATCTCATATTTCTTATGCAAAGCAGCTCTTAATCTCATTTTCAATGAATATAGATTTTCTTTTTTGAAAATTTAATGCCGCAAATAATGTTTGCTTTTTTCTGGTAAAGTCCAATTAAACATGACCAATAACTATGAATATTTATGTAAAGCTATATTTTATATGTACTAACAAATTAATGACTTTAAGCATTGTACTTTTATGAATACATTGGTTTTTAATTAATATTAATATCTTACCATTAAATAAATTTCTCAAGGCTCTTTGCACAAAAGCAGACTTAACATATCATCAAATATGAATATGAGATTAAAGTTTAGCAATTATTACTGACATTTCTTCGCAAAAAACGCCATTTATATTTTTCCAACATATTTCCAACCGCTTTTCCCATTATATGTATTTCCATTTCCCCCAAACCAAATTGATTTTGGTAGCCAAGTTTGTGTCAGATAATGAAATTTTCCTTTTTTTTCCTCCTTTTCCCAAGTAAATTTGCAAAACTAATTCTGTCATCAGCTTGAAAACATTTTATTTGTATGGAAAGTCTCATGATGGTCATTTAGTAACATTGCTTGGTGGACCCCTGTATCATAAAATAGTGCAGTGCAGGGGCCAATTGTGGTAGCAATGTTCATTTTGGTCACACTCATATGCTGTAATTCCCACGAGCATGAAAGTAGTAGAACAACACTAATGAGAAGTCCAAAGATGGATTACTCATCAAAATAAAAGAGGAGATTTAAAAAAATATATATCATTATTATGATTATTATTATTACTATTATTAAAACGGAATGAAACAAGAATTACATTTGTTTTATGTGGATCTTCTCATAACTAATGATCCTTCACAAGTTTCACTTTTAAGCGTGCTAATTAATTAATACAATTCAAGTTTTGGTTCGTGTTCGGTTTCAAAGTTGACAAACTTCACTATGAAATGTCAGCTCAAGCAAAAATGAAATGTAATTAGCCACCCAATTGTACTTATTAATTCCACTTATATTAATTGAAACAGCTTTTCTAATGCCACAAGTTTTAGGAATTTGTAATTTAAAATTACTGTCATTTACGAATATTTGGATTATTGCGCTTGTTACTTCTACAAAGCTGGCTTCACACTGGCAAGCAAAAGTACAAAAAAAGCTTGTTTACTTGCTTTTTCCACCTGTCAGGCTTGCTTGCAGTGGAAAAAAGACGCTTTCCAGCAAACTCAGAAAGACAATTCTTACTAGAGGTCATGATGTGATGTGATAAACTAAATTCTTACATTCTTGTATTGTATAAATGTATAAATTGCTAGCTTAACTACTACGAACCAATGTAAAAGTAAGAAAGCCCCTTGACACCGAATTCAAACTCTATAAATTCCATTTTTTTGCGCATGAAACCACCCAAGTATAAAATTGCTAACTGCACACGAGTGGATGGTGCCATCATCCGTTATCGTCCCCTTGGATGGTCAATTCATTGGATTTTTTTGTTCAATTTTTCTAATTAATAGTGCAAAAAAAGAAAAAGTAGTGCTGAAAAAGATAGTGCTGAATTTATAAGTGCGCCAATAATTTAATCTCTCATGTATTTGATGCGTTTTATGTTGCGTAAACAGGGATTTTTCAGCTAAAAACATCTATAGTAACAAACATGTGGCAGAATGTTAATTCTTTAGTTTCTTCTTGGTGCAAACTAGACTTTACTATCTGCGTTATTTCTCTTCTATAATGCACCTTGTTCTTGCATTACTGCTATTTATTACTGCTGGCTTAACCCTGCAGTACATGGAACCTGATGATGACCCACAAGGTCTAAAAGCTTAGTTTTATTTTAATTTTTTTTATTCATTATGGCTGGCAAGTGGCAACAGCCATGCCCAGTTCTGCACATCTTTTCTACCGGTGCAAGCGTGAAACAGAATGAAATAAAAAGAAAAGAGATTCTGGTAAAAAGAAAACCTTTATACAATTTAACTCAAAAGCCAACTTTAAGTTTGGGTTTATTCTATAGAAAAAAAACAAGAAGCATCAAAATCACAATGAAACCTTTCAACCAAAAAAGCTGATTAAAACCTGCCAAATGAAATATCCTGGTGCGTATTTCTTCTAGAAAAAGCAAACAATGCCCAGTTTGGCAAAACGCCTGAAAACAATCCTGCAAAAAAAGTCAGAGGCCTTAAAAACTTTTCTACAGTACTAAAACATCTGCAATTCATTTCTTTAAGCTGCTGATGTGAACGTTTTTTTTCCTTGGATGCAGTTTCAATCTGACAGCATCAAGTCAACCTTTGGCTGAATAAAACAACCACTGTCAGATTACTGCCAAACTATGTTAGAACTTTCTTTACAAATTTGTATGAGTGCAAAATTATAAACAACTCAATGTCTGGACCAAAATTCTAAGACAAAGGCCTGTAGCAAAAAAAACAAGCAGCTTTATTCCACAATGCTTTCATCTGCCACACGAGGTCCAAAGTCATCTTCTGGACCAAAATCCAAAGGTTTTGCCCAGAACCAGTGCTACCTAACGTGACACCCTTAGGAAAAATCTATCTTCCCATTCTTCGTATAGCATAGGAACGGCTCACCGTTGTGATCACCTGTTTAGAACAGAACAGTTAAGCCGCATTGGGTTTGATCAGTACTTGGGAATCTCAGTTGTTTTCTCACCCTTGTCTGATTAAGATACTGTTTCTATGACAAGAACATCTGCCACCTGGGTTTTCTGTAGTTTTCTCAGTTCTAGGTGCATATGCAAGGTCGGGTCCTTAAGAAAGTCGATTTGCAGATCGCACTTGCATGGCTGAATCCCCAGACAGGGGCTTTGGCCATGCCAAGTGTCACAATACAATAAGCGCATTCATAACGTCACTTAGATCAGTGGTTCCCAAATTGGGGCGTGTCATCTAGCGCAAAAAGATCTACTGCGACACGAATCTACCGCGACTTTGGAAACTGCGACTACGTATATTTTAGGTTTAATTCCTAAGAAGACCCCCGCGAACCTAACCTTACTGGTTTTTTGATAAAAAAAAAACTTTTTTTTTGAGCCGGCTTGTCGCGGTAAATTGTGTCGCGCTAGATGTGCACCCCCCCAAATTTTGTATTGTAGAGGACCAGTATTTTTTGTCCCAACGTGTCACGGACCAGTGTCATATTCAGTGCGATGAAATTTTAATTGAACTAAGCCTTATGTAACATTTTTGTAAACCGAACCCAATCTTTATGCAGTTTTAGACCAAATTCAATATCTAGTGACTGGTAATTATGTACAGTCGTTGACATAAAAAAATTCCCTTCAGTTTACCTGTTTTAAGTTTATCTATCATTATTTACCCGGTCTATCTTTTAATACTGTTGTTAGGGCAAGACAAGAGACCGGGTCAAGATTGATGTCATTGAAACTCAATGGATTTTTTATGCCACCTGGTAGATAAACTTAAAACAGATAAACTGAAGGGAAGTTTTTTTTGTCCACGACTGTACATGTCGTTTTGGAAATTACTATTTTTTTTAGCCTATTAAATCCAGTAACAAAAATCAGATTCAAGAAAATGCAAGAGGCTTTTCAACTGCATTGTCTGTCCTTGAAGGTTAATGCATTTTGCATATTTCTAATATGGATGTTCTTGTTTTATCTTTCACAAATAAATGTTAAGTCTACTAAGCTGTATGGAAGTGAAGATGATTTTGCAAGATCCCTGCTGCTAAGTACTTTCCTATTCTTATGATGTTTTTGTTGACAATTGTAAAATAAAACAATAGTGCCTTGATGTGTGTCAAGCCTTTAATAACACTCTTGAATGTGCAGTTATTTACTTTGCAAAGTGTCAAAAGATTTGGAAAGGAAAAATAATGTCGTTTACCATCTGTTCATTCACAAAGACAAACAATTGCATTTACCAATTCAAAAAGCAATTGTTTATAAATTTGAATACGCGCAATAATAACGCCAAACAAGTAAGTATTTTGTATTCTGAAGATGTACTTTAAATGTATAAACTGCCCAACATTTATATATTTTACAATTTAAATGACCTGTTTTGTGTGTCCATCAGTGAGAGTCAGAAGACAAGCTAGTTCAGGTCTCATTCTACTAACAAGAAACATACAATATCAAATAATGATCGGTTTAATGAAAAATACAATACACGACGTTAGTATTCCAAAGGCCTTCGACCGTTGCCGGTCATCTTCAGTGGTTACTATTATTGCAATATCAAATACTAAAAACCTATAGCTCAGTTTTTGATTAAAAATAGAAATTATTTAATAAATAAATAAATAATAATAATAATAATAATAATAATAATAATAATAATAAATACCTACATCCCTTGTATCATAAAGATTAACTAACAAAACCTACCTAAGTGTGTAATAATGTGCTCAGGAAAAAAAATATGATTCATATAAGAAAATTAATGACTAGCTGAAAATAATCACTAATGGAAGAAAGATTAACTTGTGGTTCTCAAAAATAAATAAGAAAAGTTGCTAAAGATTTTGTAAGATGTTGGTGGTGGTGTATATCTTTACTACCAAATCTGCATTTCAATCTACTGCATCAGTATGTATTTATGTGTTTGTGTTTCCATTGCTGAATTGGGCTGTGAAAACCTTAGCAAAATCAAAATGACATTTTCTTCGCTAAAAGGAAATGGAAAAATAAATTTAAAAAGAATAAAAAATAAGTTTAAAAAAATATATATAAAAACCAAGTTACACAGATGTTTGACAACAAAACTAACAAATATGAAACATCTAAGCTTTGGAAGACGTCTGTGTGCTTAAATACTTAAACAGAATCAAATCATCTCATGAAAAATGTAACACATGAGGAATTATTAACAATAAACTTTAAACAACCATTGGAAAGTGAATAAAAGCCACACAAGTTAATATTTGGTTCTAGTAGAACTAGGTGAAAATTCTGCACGCACACACAAACCAATTTGTTACAATGGTACCACTAAATAGAAAGTTGTTGAGCACAAGCTGTTTGCTAATGTTTAAATTAAATTCTAATAATTGCTAGATAATAAATTAATTAAAAAGGGAACAACAAAATGACAACTAACAGAGATCTCCGCAAACTTGCATCTTCCTTTCCATACATGAGTATAAAATTTAGATATAAATGATGATAAAAGGCCAATGGCCCATTCAATTTACTGATGTTAGAAAGTTCATTTCAATCCTTCTCTCAATTCCCAACTTGTTGCCTTGTTGTGATTTATCAACCTGTAGCCAGACATTGCCTGTTTTTTTTTTATTTTTTATCTCAGGCTGTAAATTGAGTGAAGAAAATCTAAGAGATGACAGATCGCCCTAGAGACTCTCCCTTTTATAAAGTGCCATTTTCAACCCCCCACAAGGCAGTTAATAACCCCCAACACTCACACAACACCCCACATACTTCCACTTCCATTGTGAGCAAAAAGCCATATTTTTTTCTCTCTCTCTCTCTGATGGAAAGGAAAAAAAAATCCAGTAAATGAAACCTGAAGAATTGACTAGGTTTTTTCGCCCTCCTTTTTACTCTGTTTTTTTTTCCCTCTACTCCTTAAAAGCCATTGCTGGTTATTAAAAAGTTTAAAACATATTTGATATTTCTTTGCCTCTCCAAACCTTTGGTCACCGCGAGAACCAATCAGAACATCTGGAAAACCCCTTATGCTGCAAAAGTGGCTCGACTGAAAAGTTCGAACACTACGCAATTGTGTATTGACAATGCAAATGAAACATTTAATTAAAACTAGATGGGACAAATTCAACAAAAGAATTGAAATAAGCCTAAAGGAAAACTGCCAATAGATGGCAAAAAGAAAGAAATGGCATTAAAGTTAGTGAAAAAAAAATCATAATTCCACAGGAAACTGTCAGTTATTCATCAGGGTAAACAATCTTTTCTCCTTATTTTTTTCCAGAAGCATCATTAAGAAAATGGAGCTGGCACTACATTTGTGGCTGATCATCATCTCAAATTTAGGTAAAAAAATATGAAACTTTACACTATCCTTACCATTTTATGATGGTTTTGCATTTACCACTGTTTTCCTTAGTGATCCATTGCTATGGTTGCACTCAAGAGCAAAGTCGTTTCGGATGCAGAATACAGGAAAAGGAATGTCTTTGTGGAGTTGGGTGTGAGATTGAGTACATATATAGTTCCAGGGAGGACTGTCTGACTGCACTTAATGGTAACAGCAAACAGAAGAATAAAGTTGAGAAAGTGTGAGATTTCAAGTTTCTCTTATTCCAGGACAAACTAAAGATGCTTGCAGCATAAAACCTTGTAAAAATGGAGGATTGTGCACACTCAAATCAAGACAGGTGGGATTCATCTGTCACTGTGCGGCTACAGGATATTACGGAGTCACTTGTGAAATACGTAGGTTCAAGTAATCACAATGGTGTCTATTGGATACGTATAATTAATGTGTCAGTGGGTTTCAAAGCCTAGCTTAGCTGCTAAGGGTGTATGCAACCTGTCACAAAACCTAAAACATAAATCGTCTCTCACTGATGATGTAGAAAGGAAGGTTGGGAAAGGAAAGCGTGCAAGCCGTGATGAATTGATCCGTGTTTCCGGAAACCATGTCTGCCATCTTTTGCAGTCACATTTCATCTCATTCTGACCATTATTTAAACAATTCTGCCACTTGTTTTTTTCTCATCTTAATTCTAATTACTGCTGACAATTCAAGTTAACGACTTGGATTATTCGAGTAGTGAATAATCCCTCGCAGAAGGTTGTTTAATTCGAGTGATCACGAATTATTTTCTGCATGTAAACACAACAATTTGATCTCGAATTATTCACCACTCGAAATATTCGGTGCATGTAAACGTAGTATTAGCATAAGTAGAATACTTGCGTGGGGAATTAAGCCATGCAAGCCTCGATCTGTGCTCTGTGGGACGACTTTTTTAAGGACCTAACCTTACATTTGCACCGAGAGCTGGGAAAACCACAGAAAACTCAGTTGGAGGCGAGTGGCAGATGTTCTAGCCTTAGAAACAGTACCTTAGTCAGACAAAGTTGAGAAACGACTGCGAACTGCGATTCCTTAATCTGCAAACCTCACGGAATGCCGCTGCTTTAACAGACTAAAGCTGCAGTCCAACCCTTTAAAAAACGAAAAGCTGCTTTTGATAACCAATGTCTAGAAAAACGGCAACAAATTATTCACCTCCCATCTTTGACTCACTTACCCTCAATATTTAAAAAAAAAAATCCAAATTTTGGTTCAAAAATCCTGATACAGGATAGTTTTCCCACATTTAGTTATCCTTATCCACTGAACTGAAATTCTAAACTTTCGCAAGCCAAGACTTAGAATCCAGGGACACCCTCAAGAAAACAAAAACCCGAAAAGAAAAAAAAATAGCAAAGCATGAACCCAGGGCAACAAAGATAGAGCCATATGGCACAAACTAAAATAATGCAGAGAGAAACCAAGAGCCAGAAATCCCAAGTGAAAACTAAGCTCTCATGTGGAACCGTGAGGACAAGTCACCATGAGCATGAGCAGCCTTGGGCAGTTCTGAATATAGTTAGAGATAGATTGGCAATCCCTAGACAGCTAGGCTTAGTTTAATTCTTATTGTGAGTTAGTGTGAATTTTTTGTTGGAGTTTAGCAGCTCAATAAGTTGAACAAAAGCAAAAGCAATTGAGGTGTAACTGCAATTCAGATTTACAAACCCTTATTGCATGTGCAAGTGGCCAGCAGCTCCTCTCTGGAGGTCCTTTGTCGCCACCCTGGGAATTTTGTCTATTCCTCTATCAGTGGTTCTTAACATGCAATGCACACATGGGGACTGACATTGAGAAGCTTTAGTATTGATTTTTATTTATGTTGTTAAATTGCTATTTACAATTGTTGTTTACCACCACTTACCCACATATCCCCTGGTCACTAAAGACATTTTTTCCCCATTTTATTTACATTACACATTACGTTGGTGCGTGTTTACAATACAAAGGGAATGCCTGTGCCCCCACTCGAGACAAAAGGACGGTTACTACTGCAAGAAATATGATTTGCATAAGAGCAGAACAGGAGCAGAAAAAATGGTTGCAGTTGCAGGCAACGAAGTGGAATATTTGCCATTGCAGAAATTCTCGTTGCGAGTGTATGGGAGTTTAGTTATTAGGAAAGCAATTTGTTTGTCATTAGGAGAAACAACAAATCATGCAATGTCACCAAGCAAATAACAAATAGTTGTCCATTAATTTTCACTTTTTCTGAGTGTTTTGCCATTTCCCCTGTCTATCAAAACGCCATTTATAACGGCGCAACAGAGCAGCCCCACCCGCGCGCACTGTCTCCGCCATGTTTACACAAATGAATTAACAGCAAATGGCAATAAATTTCCGCGAGAGTTTAACAACTCACAAGGGGCGCGAATAAAAAATGGCGGGAAAACAAACTTTCTAAATGGGATTTCTTTTTCTACTTTATCAAACGAGTATACAAAAGGACATGGTGAGAATAGAAAAGTCACTTCCTCTGGGAATTAGCGCAAGAACAAGTGCAGTTATCTATCCTCAGAGTGCCATAAGGCGCCTTTCTCTTTTTCCATTTTCCTCATCAGATGGACGACGCAGGCTAATCAGACTAAGAACCCTATTTGCTCCCTTAATTGGCTTCTTGCGTTATTTCGTGCCATTTGCCCATCTCAGCAAACGGCAGCAAATTATTCCATCAAAAATTTTTTTATCATTTTTTTATTCTCTACTCGCACCAAGCCACCACCAAGACCCGGTGTAATTTAAGCAGTTGACTGTGCAAGTGAAATGTCTTAATTTGACAGTACAAGGAGACGGAGACATGACTCGTGATTTGCTCTTCCCCAAATGCATGTTTGCACACTAATTGGCTAAGTTGTGTTTGTTCATTTCCTCCTGAGGGCCCTTGCCGCCTCCATCTTCGCTCCACCTTACTCTGCTCTCTCTAGCATTGTAATGTCCACAGCAATAATCTTCGCAAATGGCTTTAGTTGAGACAAAAATCCTGACTCCCGTTTTCCTCTTAATAGTCGTCGAGTGCAAATGAGGTAAGATTATTTGGAACGCGGCCACTTCTTAACCCCTTTTAATACTAATGTTTATGACTTTAAGTTTGCCAACTTTAATGCAGACTCTCTTTTTAATTATAGCTTGCCCACGTTTCGCTAAGGCGCCTCACAATGGACTGACCGTCAATTTTACGCCCGATTGCATCCTCCTATAAATATTATTCGCCATTCTTCCCAACACTTTCCCTATTTCCAATTCACTATTTTCATTTAAGCTTCACTTAACCTCATTCATTCATCCAAAATCTTCCTTTCCTTCTATTCCCGAACAGAACATTATTACATTACAAAATTACAAAACTACAAAATTACAAAATTAATAAACTATTTTCTAGCTTTGAAAACGAGAAATATTTTTCAACTCATGCTATGAGTATATTTCAATCACAGTGATGAGAAATAGATAAATTCAAAACATCCTTCCAAGTAATTAATTAATTGTCAAAAAAAAAATTTGAAATGCATTTTTAGTAATTACAATTTTTCTTCTTTTCTTAACAAATGAAAAATAATCCTCAATTAAACACGGCACTCAAATTCCACATTCCCACATCAGAATCTAAACTTAAACATAAAACTACACTTAATAAGTGATAAAAAAAACTGATTTCCTCAAACACGAAATACTTATTTCTCAAAATAATTATTTTTACGAGAAACGAAAACCCCTTTCAAGTGATAAATCTAACTTAAATAAAATATTAAAATAAAAACATGGCAGCTAAAGAAACGTATTGATCAATTAAAGAGCAAATGTCAATTGAGTCGAAAAACTAACAGCACCTGGCGTCTTTCTCAAGACTGAGTCGATAAACTCAGGTGTTGTCTGCTTCCCATCTGAAGATGAAGGCCCATAATTCCACCTATCCACCTACAAAAATAAGAAACATAATATTTTATGAGAGAACAACACCAACATCCCCTGCTTCAAATTACCCATCAACTTCGCAGAAACTCATACCTGGCCATAATTGTTTTTTCGTTATTAGTTTTCGGCTATTATTTTCTCCCCAGTCAATAGATTTTTTCTTCCTCTTCAAATAGTTTGTTGAAATGAAAATTGTTATCGTTTAGTGTTCAGGTAATTTGATCACATTGTGATATTAAAATGTTTATTCCAAACTGTTGGCTAAAATTCTATGTACGTTATTAAATGTTATTAAATGTTTATGGAAAATTTACACACATTTCATTCATTTCTACAATTGCATCTCGAGCTTGAACAAATGTATCTTCCACACCAGCGCTTCTCAAACTATGTAATGTAGTAGACCGGTATCATATTCGTACCTGGCAATTGCAGTGAGCAGTTGGTGAATCGCTGCGATTATTTATAAAAAATTAAACGTGAATTATCACAAAAATTACAAACAATTTATTGATAATTAATATAGTGATTTAATGACATTAATGTCATTAAATCACTATTGATTATCAAAAAGAAGGTGCGTATAGAGATAGAGGTTTTTATAACAATTTATTGATGCTATCAACTAGTGAGACAGTTCACTACATATCTTTTCTTTTCAATATTTTCTGTATTTTCTGTAGGCCGGCCACGGCACCCCAGGGCGCCCTGGCGCACAGTTTGAGAACCACTGGCCTAACCCAAATGTTTCAAAAATATATTGCAATTATATTGCAATGTATTGTATGAGAATGCATTTTGTAATACATTTTCGCGTGTTATTGGTTTGCAAATAATATTACATTTTGTAAAAAGTATTATGAAATGCATTCCACAATATTATTATTATTTGCCAAATATGAAAACATTGTCAAAATACATTTTACAAAATGTCTTCTAAAATGCATTTTAAAGAACTATTGTTAGAAAATTGCAAATGCATTTTCAAAATATATATTTTTAATCGTCTTATGAAATGCATTATTTAATGCACGATTAGTCGATTAATCCATTTAAATTCCGTGAAAAGCTACATATTTTGAAAAGCATTTTTGAATGCATTAATTTGGCAAATCAAAAAAATATATTGTAAAATATCTTTTTTAACCACATGGAAATGTCCATCATCTTAGAAAATCAAAAGGACAAGTTTACATTGAAATCCAGTTGACAACTTAATTTATTTTGATCAAACAAAAGAATTAAAAAATTAAAAAACATCAATTTCTACTATAAAAACCCAAACAAAAAAATCATTGTGCTTGTCTGTAAACATAATTTGTTCATTATTTCTGTATTGCTGTTGTCTAAATCTCCTTACAAACACAACTTTTGAGATATAATTTAATCAATTCAATTTAATACAGAACAAATAAAAAAAAAAGTGCAAAAACCACAAACAAACGTGAAACAATAATTCAAACACAAAAACATCAACTTATTTTTCTGTTTCCGTTCATTACAATAAATCAATGAAGAACATTTTGAGATTTTTTCTTTCTTTCACTTTTTCAGCATGCATGCATTTTAATATTAAAATAAAGAAAAGAAAAGAAAAATCCATCACATGTGCACCGTTTCTCACATTTCTCCTTCATACTTGCTCATCTCACGCAACAACCAATGAAATCTTCATCTCTCATGCTGACAAGCCATTAAAAAAAATCCCATAGGTTTTACAAATGAATGCAAAACTTTTCGCATCCATTTTTTCTGTCAAATAGAAATATTCCTAACAAATTCCGAATGAAAAATTACGGGTGTAAGGTGAACACCCATCATCAGGTGCAAACACCTGCAACTTAAGATGAAAGAGAGAAAAAGAGAAAAAAATAAATAAATATAATTTCTTTTCTTCTAAACTGTCATCATCAATTACACGCCTCTACAATTAATAAAACTCAAATGGCCACATAGTTTTGCCTAACAAAATATTTCAATCTCAACTAAATTGTATGCTTTTCAACGGCTAGTTTAAGCAGTTTGACTTTGACCACTCGTTTCTGGGATTGGGGCTGCTTCACCTGTTGGTGAGGTAATTTCTTGGCTGGGAGTGATCTCTATTGATTCGGTGGAACCAGTTTCGGGAGTAACGGCTAATTGGTTCTGTTTGTTCATTTCTTCAATTCGCCGACTCACAATTTGAGGTTGCACTTCCATGTAAATACTCATCATTCTATGGTTAATATTCACATGTTTTGAAGCACATTTGTCCACACACGATTCCTAATTAGGTAAATTAGGTAAATTCAATCAAAACATTTTCGTTTTTCGTTTGAAAATTCATTTTTAGGTAATTTTAACAATATTGCAACAAAAAAAATATTTCATTTTTACGAACCACGTAATTACGTGTTTCGTAATATTTATATTACCTCGTCTGATGATAACGTTCGGTAATTCAGAGAATCAACACATCTACCGAAACACAGTTCCGTCATTTGGTTGTAAATGGTTAGAAAATCACGAAACTGTAATAAAAGGAACAAATTTCAAGATCAAATTCGATGCAATTTCTTTCGTACTCTAACTGATACCTACATTTCTTAGTGCTGCGTCTTCCATTTTATATATTTAGCTTCTCAAGATGAATGTATGCATAAAACATCGACTGTAAATCACAGGAAAGGAAGAAATTCGTACAGAAAGCGTGGTTTAATAAACTGCCATTTTTTAAAAAAAAATAAATGAAGAATAAACTTCCCGTCAGATGGCGATATAGAACAGATCGTACTCGGTCACGACCGTTTCGTGCGATCATAACCGGTCCGATGAGTAATGATAAAAAAGAAGTTACATCAAATAGATACGATTTTTTGATGAAATAGAGCTTTTGCTCAATTCGAATACTCAACCGCATCGATTGTTGTTGAAAATAATAATTGTTCAGGTAATTCAAGTGTTTTTGAGTTGTTTTGCTGTCGATCTAGGTGTATTTAGTAAGAGATCAGGTCGAAATATAAAACAGTTGTTCGTTGGTAAATCAATGGTGCACCCCTAACGACGCATTACATTTTGCAGAAATTAACCGCGAAATGGAAAACGCACTGTGTGAAAAGTTGGTACAAGCTGCGAAAATAGTCGAAGATCAAGTAAAGTTTTAAATAAATAAATAAATTAATTAATGTTTTGAAATTTTAAATTTAAAACATTAATTATTGATTAAAAATTCTAGGTTGATGCAGAACTTGAACGACTAGAAAAACTCGATGACGATGATTTGGAAAAACTAAGACGTGAAAAATTGGATCAAATGAAGAAATTGTCTTCGCAGAAACAAGAATGGCGTCAAAAAGTTGATAACAAACGATACATTTAAAAAACAAATGCTTATAACGGAAAATATTTAAAACTCTTCAATAGGGTCACGGCGAATATACTGAAATAACTGAAGAAAAAGAATTCTTTGACGTCTGCAAGCAGAGCGACAGAGTTGTCTGTCACTTTTACCGTGATGATACATTCCGATGCAAAATCGTCGACAAGCATTTGGCCATTATATGTCACTCGCATATCGAGACACGATTTGTTAAATTAAACGTCGAACGCGCTCCCTTTTTGTGCAAACGCCTTCGAATTCGTGTTCTGCCTACGATTGCTTTGATCAAAAATGGGAAAACTGGCGATTACATCGTTGGATTCGATGATTTAGGCGGCATTGACGATTTCAAAACTGAAATGCTCGAATGGCGAATCGCTCGATCCAGTTTGATATTTTACTCGGGTGATCTCATGTCTCCGCCCGATTCCGCCCACCCACAAACTAAGAAATCGTTTGTAGTTCAAAATAAAACCATTCGATCGAAAGACGACGACAGCAGTGAGGAAGAGGATTAATAAATTACAAATTGCATCAGTAATTTTTTTCCTCTTTATTTCTACGCTTAACTGTCATCATCGAATGATGATTTGCATGCAATGTTTCAATTTTTTTGTTAATTTCTTTTGTTAAATGTTTTTGTTATTAAATTGCTTTGATAAGAATGGTGAAATGAATTAATAAAGAAAACACGATGGAAATGTACTTGATTGCAAGGATGATTTATTTAAATAAAACAGAGAACATCTTACAAATCTCCATCTTCCATTCCACTTTTTGTTGTTTCAAAAAATAGAGGATAAATGCCATTAAAAATCAGGAACCTATCCACCACATAAGACAGGTAAAAGTGCCTTTCAGGTGAAAATTTCTCTCTTTTTATTTTTTTTTTTTTTTTATTTTTATTTTTTTGCACTTCAGCTTGCGAGCAGATGGGTTCTACGTATTAATTGAAAAACTCAACAAGAGAACAAAAAAATCGTGCAGCAAAAATTGTTAAAACCAGTGGCAAATAAGTTCCTGGTTGCAATTTCTTTTCAAAAAGATAAACCTTAAAATATATATAATTACAATACAATATGCTGATCATCAAAAATACCCACATTAATTTTCATAAAACTCAAGAGTGAAGGAAGGAAGGAAGGAAGGAAGGAAGGAAAAAGGTATTTTAAAGTTGCTGGAGGAGGGGAGGGATTTTTTTTGGTTTAATATTGTAAAAAGAGCACCAAAATAGATATCCTGTGTATTTATCCTGCTTTGTAAATATTTGTAACATATTTTAAATTGACAATTCTTCAAAAAAGTTAATAACGAAAAAACGTGAGGGATAAACAACAACTCGTGGGCCCAATCTTTGCATAGCTTCAGTCCTTTCGCAATTAAAACATGAAAAATTCTATTATTTATTATATAATATAATAAATCAATGATATGTTTAATTATTACTTTTTTTTAAATATTAATAATTATTATTTCTCTCTTTTTTTTTAAATATTTTCAATGACGAATGTGCATTAGAATTATTACGATTAAAGAAATACAAAAAAAAAATTTTAATATTGTTTTTTTTTCTTCCCCAACAACTTATATATAGAAATATCGATATTAAATCCAAATTTTTACTTTCAAAAATTAAACCACACTGAGCCAAAATTCATATTACAGGTAATATAATTGGTTGCCCCAACTAGGTAGATCGAAAAATATTTTTCCATTAACTTTACTGACATACGAATAGGACATTAAAAGTATATTGCACACAATAAGAAGAAACATTAATGGATGTTTTTCTTTTTTCATTTTTTTTTTTTAGTTTTTCTTATGTAGCTTACAGTATGCAATACGTCAACAACAAGTAGGGTATTATTTTCAAACATCTAATTAGCATTTCTCATTTTAGATAAAAAATTCATAACACTACATTGTATAATTTCTAAAGCAATGGAAATTGCATTTTCCATCTGTCTAAAGTGCGAAATGCATTTTGAAGAGCCGAATAAGTGAAATAGTGTAACACTTTTATTTTCATAGATAAATACCCTTTTATAAGTGCTGAGTTTAATAAGTGTGCAACTATAGAAATGATTTTTTTTTTAATTTTTTTTAATTTATAGATTAAAAATCCAAAAAAAATCTTATTATTATTTTGAATTATTAAAGGTTAAAGGAAGGGAAAAAAATCTATATAATTTGGCACTCATGTATCATAAACGACATATACAATTTAAAAAATGTTTATACGTTAAGAAAAGAACAAAAAAAAATAGATATCAATATTTTTTTTTTTTTAGAAATAAAAAAAGCAATAAATTAAAAAGTTGGATTTTTTAAAACTAATTCTTCCTAATTTTTTTTCCATTTAAACGCCGACATAAATACTGATTTTCATTCATCACATGGTTGAAAGCCTCATGTTATGTTTATATTCATTTAATGCAACAGTAAATTCGTAAAGAATTTTTTTTTCTCCATAAAATTCGTTTTTTTAAGCACATTTTGACACAAATAAACACTATAAAAAAACAGCTGGTTATTACACATTTTTTTGAGGGAATAAATTCTTATACCGAGTAAAAGTAAAAGTGAAGAGCAAAAAATTTTACATCGTTTCAACCCCTCACAAAAATCGTAGTGTATATTGTTTTGCATCAAAATGTATACATTGAACTAGAAGATAAAACACAAACAAAAAAAATATTGGCAACACTTTCAAAACTTGTAAAATACTGGAACTAGAAAATAAAAGACAATGCAAAATTTGTTAATAGATTCTTAGCTTGTTTACAACTTGTTTCGTAAGAGGAAGTGACCCTTGATATAATTATCATATTTGCTCAAAATGTACTAATAATAGTTCAAATATATAAAGTAGTTTAAAGGCAAAGTCTTTTACGCATTCATTTGAATCATTCGAATCATTCGATCATCTCAAAGCAAAATAATAATAATCATCATAATAATGATAATAAAAAAAATATATATATAAAATTAAATAAAACTACTTTTGTCAAAAACAAGAATAATGTGACTAGTAGTCATTTGACAAAAGCACAACATTTTCAAACATTCTGAAACGTGTTTTCTTTTCTTATTTTAAATCCAAAAAGTTCCGTGCTATAATAAGTACGTTTGATCCTAAAACGTTGATAACAAAAAAAATTGAGCTTATTAATAATCTAATAGTGAATCAAAAGTTTTCACGTCAAAATCACATCCTCTATACAAAAAAAGTATTTTTTTTTTTTTACAAAAGAAAAAAGAAAATATTTCAAAATTGAAACGGTGTCCAAAAATTGAAAACATGAAAAATTCAAGTTCTACACAAAATAATAATAATAATAATAATAATAATAATAATAATAATAATAATATAATAATAATTCAAAATTGAACAAAAAAAATATTAGTTAAAATAGAAATGACAAAAACATTTAAACATCTTAAATTATTAATTACAAATACCATGTTTAGACCACTTTGCTACTTAAAAATCCCTTTTCTCCTGCTCTTTTTCGAATCAATTAGATTTTCCTTACGTATTATGTTGACCATTCCAAAAACATTTAAAACAAAAACGAAAAACAAAAGAAAAACTGAAGAAAAAAAAAATCTGGATTACAATATTTTGTAGAAAAAAAAAATTACATAATAATTGTATATGAAAAGTGTAATTAATAATAAAATATTCCAAAACAATATGATTAAAATACCAAAAAAGAAAAAAAAAAGAAAAAAAAATTTACCTAAAGTACTTTCGGAAATTTACACAATATTAAAAACAGCAACCAAAAATTTAAAAAAAAAATTTACATCAAACAAAAAAATTATTTCCATTAAATGTAAGGAAACAAGTTATCTGTGCAGCAATAACGAGGTTATTGAAAGGGAAAGGGGGAAAATATTGTACCAAATGACAACCCATGTAAGAGTGAGCAAGGAAGACAACGATAGGGTCGCCAATTTGGTAATTATATAAAAAAAAATGTGTTTAAAATAATAATTATAATAATAATAAAAGGTGTCATGGCAGTTACAGAGTGACTTATACAGCTGTGTTTTTCATCATCCCCTCGAAATATTTTTTTCTTTTCTTTTTTTAAAAAAAAAACAAAAGAAAACACAAAAACAAACCGAAAAAACGAAATAAAAATAAAAAAACATATTCCCGGAAAACATCAAATACGTGGATGGAATGACTTGATTAGTTTGTTACAACATTTTGAGGATATCATAAAAACTTAAGCACAATTACATAGTTTTCTTTCTGCTCAACTAATCCTATCTTTGTACATATCCAAAAAACCTGTTTTATCACCTCTACTGAAACATTTACAACATTTGAGCATTACAACAGAGGATTCTGGGATGTATACAACAGCAAAAAAAAATGTCAGCATTTTTTTTTCCTTTCTTAACTATCCTCAAACTCGTTAGTTTAAAGCTAGTGCCAGATTTATGACAGTGATTCAAGACAACCTAGAGCCGATAAATGAGATATTTGCTTATCTGAACATTACCATTTGATATCATTTCATTTCTAACTTTGGATTACAGACTGACTAGTTTTTTGAAACGTTTACGCCAAAAAAAATAAGCTTATAGTTTGATCAACATCACATTTAAATATTTTTTTAACCATATTTTTGTTTTCTTTTCATTTAAATACTACATGAAAAAATCCAAAGTGCCATTGAAATGGTAAATAACAACATCTAAGGCCACCACTATTGCAAAAAAAAGACATTTTTGTTCCTATCAAATTACAAAATTCAAAAAAAAAAGGAAAAGAAAAAAGTAAAATAAACATTTGAAAATGTAAAATTTCCCAAAAATAATAACTATTTCCAGTGTTTTAAATCGATATATTGTTTTTAATGATCACGGGAAGGAAAAATTTAAATGTATGAGGTATAGAAAAAGCAGAGAAGAATGCAAGGATTTTTCAAAGCAGATTGTCTCTACTAAATACCGGATCAAAGTTATGTATATATATATATACATATTATTATATATATATATATATATATGAATATTGGCAAACAAGTGACATTTACTTCACCAAATACTCTGTAAAAACATAAAAGCTCAAAAGGGAGCTAGCTCTTTTTTACTTTTTTTTTTTTTAAATTGGTTAAAGTTGTGATCCAAAATACTGTGAAGTAAAACATCAAATCCTTGGTTTTCTTACACTACACAAGATGAAAAATAAACGGTAAACCTTTTTAAGAAAACTTTTAACACGACCATTTAGTACTTTTAAAGCTGGTAGTATTTTTTTTTTTTACTTTTTTTATATAGATATATACTTTTAGATGCACGTTTCAACCAATAATAATAAGTAGATACGAGATAAACAAGATATTTAAGAAAAAAACAGTTTTTTTCTTGTTAAAAGTTTTCTAAGTTTAATTTAGCGTATTTCATGCCACCAACTAATTCTTTTGTACAACGGTTTTCCTAGGAACAGTTGGCAATATTTTTTTTTTTTTACAATTTGAGAAAGAGGGGAAAATTGTTCACCTAAACTACCACTAAAACACCTTTTTCAGGTACAAAAAAATTTTAAAAAAGTGAGCTTTGTACACTGTAATGAAATTTTCTAAACTTTTTAATAATGCTATTTAGGAATGTGGCTATCTTCTACTCAATTTGTAATAAAAAATAAATTAAAAAATGAGGGAATGAAAAACGAAAAAAATTATCTTTGGCAGTCAAAAAAATTTTTTTTTTTTAAGAATTAAAAATACACATTAAACAAAAGTTCCAAGTGAAAAATAAAAATGTATAAGTGCGCACAAAAAATACTCACTCTACCTGAGCAATTTTTAAGAAAAAAAAAATGTTTGTAAATTATTTTTTGATTTCTTTTTTTTTAATACTTTCTTTAAAGTTACAAATAAAGTATAAAGTGTAAATTTTTAGATTTCTTAAAGTATACAAACAAAAAAAAATTATAAACGTTAATCGAGGTAATCTATAAAAAACAATTACCGACTGCACTTATTCACTTGGACAATTTTTTTTGAACTTTTTCCAATTTTTTTATGATTTTTTTTATGATTTTTTTGTTAGCACAATAATTTGTAAAAAAAAAAAAAAAGAATAATAATAATAATAAAACAAAAAACGAAAATAGAGAAGAAAAAAATAAAGGAGAAAAACAAAAGTTTGTAAGCGTGATTAACCTAGCCTACACCTGAGATCAAATAACTTTTTTGTTTCTAATTCTGTACACTTAAAAAAAGCAATTATTAATTATTGCCACCATATTTTCCAAAACGTTTTCTTAAATTTTTTCCATTTTCGGGGTTATGATAAATGGTTCTTACACATTTGACACGTTTTCATGTCTAAATAAACAAATAATTTTTTTTTTATTTAAATATCACAGTAATATTAGAGTTGACTGAGCCTACTTTAAATTTAACCAAAAAAAAAAAATTAGCTATAATTGCTGAAGTTTTTTTTTTTTTTAGTCTAGGCTACAGATGTATTTAGGGTTCCCACGGAAACCCAAAAAATTTAAAAATAAAAAAAATGGAATTTAAATTAAACTGTAAAAATAAAAAGAATAAAAATAAAAATCAATACAAGTAATAATAATTATATAATATTATAATAATAATAATCCGCTTTGCTTTATAATTACACTGTTTTGAAAACTAGTAACTATATTTTCTTTAAAGGGAAAGGTAAAACATTTTAGGGGCTCCAAACAAAAACGAAAAAAAAAGAAAAAAAAAAATTACAAAAATTAAAAAAATTTAAAAACAAAAAACGAAAAAAAAAAACCGAGGAAAAAAAACTTTTTTTTTTCTTTTTTTTTTTAAAGCAAACGAAAAAATTCGGACAAAAATCCTGAAAAATATCCTCAATTTCCTTAGACAGAAAAACAGAAAAACAGAAAAATAAAAAACCAATTTCCTTATTTTTAAATAATATATAAGGTATTCAAAACAAGAACGTGGTGGTTATTTTTGGCCAGTGTCACTACGAACCCCTCCGAGGTGATTTTCAGTCCACAGCAACGGCTTACTTTAACGTACGGACACTCAAACTCCGAAAGAAGAGACCCATCTCGTGAAAAAACCGCTACGTGAAACCGGTTGCCATGGCTGTCACCTACCAATACATCTCCCGCATCGCTGATGTCGATGCCGTTCGGGTAGTTAGTGATGTTTTCACAGCCGATGCGTCGCAGGAATTGGCCGTCTTCGCTGAACACCACCACACAGTGACCCTTAAAGTCGCAGACAAAAAACTCCTTTCCGCTGATCGCAATATCCGAAGGCTCTCGCATGTAGTCGCTGCAATCAAACCAACGAAGAAGATCGCCGCTTTCCGAAATCACGAAAACAGTGGGCGAAACGCTATCCACAGCCACTATGTGTCCTTGGTTAGTTATGGCTAAACCAGCCACAATATCTATATATCTGCAGTGGGCAAACACGTTACACAAATGTTAATTAGAAATCAAATTCAACCAACAAATCCACGTAACTTAGGGTGCAAATGTCAGTAAATTAATTACTAAAAAGGATTTTTTTTTAATTTTGTACATTTAAAGCGAATCACCATTATTAGCCAATCAACTGTGCCTATTTATTTGATTGGCTAATAAGGTCGTCGCTTTTTTTTCTTTTCTTAAACCAAAATTACCGTAAAGCTTCAAATTGCGGCCCGGGTGGTTATTTATTTTTTAAACTCCAGCGCTCATTCGGGCCCGATGGATATCTAAAAAATCGCTGATTTTGTCCAAAAGATTAAAGTTTTCTTGTAAAAATCAGCAATTTTCACACGAATTTCATCGTTTTTTAAAACAAACACCGACATCTATTCAAAAGTCACCGATTTTTTGAAAAAATTAGTGATTTTTCCATAAAAATCGGTGATTTTTATGACCCCCAGCAGTTACTGCCTTTATTGCCCGGCCCCCATATGAGCCCGGCCGTAATTTGAAGCTTTACAATAAACCAATTTTGTTTTAAACGAGTTTAGTTACTCGAGAAAATAAAAAGGATTACACATCCGGTTTTGTTTTAACGAGTTTTTACACGACAAATCCTTTGTTAAATCACGACACTTTCATACATCCCACACACAAAAAAATCGACTCACCTGATAGCAATCTTTTTAATGAAATGACCGTTTTTTGTAAATATTTGCATCCGAGATCTTTCATTGCCCCGATCACACACGACGAACTTGCCCGATGTTCTCATCACAGCAACTTTGCGTGGGTACCATAGTTGTCCCTCTTCTTTGCCAGGAATTCCAAATTGGTACTTAAATTCACCTGTCTTCTCAAAAACCTATCCCAAAAAAAAAATATTAAAAAAAAAAAAAAAAAAAATTAAATTTAATAAAAAATTTCAGTTTTTTCATGTTCCCTCCCCCATACTTGAATTCGATGATTATTAGTATCAGCTACAATTATATCCTCTTCAATTCCTAAACAAAAACCGTGTGGAGAGTTGAACTGCCCTTTACCAGGTCCCAATTGGCCAAATTTGCATCTAATTTAAAAAAAAAAAAAATTTCAAAACTTCAATTATTCGCCGCAATAACTCTTTATTACCTAATCTGCATTGGATTTAACTTCGCCGTCGCACTCCGCGGTGCTGCAAAAGCAGACTGGTTAAACGAATTCATAGCTGAAACAATAGATAAAATACATTTCATTTCTTTTCATTTTATCCTCACGAAAAACTCTCCGCCTTACCCGACGTTGCCGCAAGCAATGAACTAATAGTTGTCCCTGACAAGCCTCCATTAAGATGTCCCATCGACGAACCATTTAGCAAATGATTCGAGTCCATGTGTGGACTCCCGCCCCGAATTAGAGTCGGCGAAGAAGCGGACGACAACGACTGCAAACTGCCATTAAGCAAAGCACCCAACGCAGCGTGATCTAACGGAGACTGAGAAGAGACACCTCGTAAACCTTGAGTCTGACTCGGTGGCGGCGAATGTGTCGAACGTGACTGAGGACTAGGTAGACCATCCAATCCTGAAACTACCTGTCCATTTAGAAGCAGCTGACCTGCAAATACAACAATTCAAATAAAAAATTTCCATTTTTCAATTTTTTAATTTTTTTTTAATTTACTTGTCAATCCTTGATTTCCCAAAGATACAGAACCAAGTTTCGCCAAAGCCGAAAGATTGTTTAGCGCATTTAGATGGCTGCTCGTTGGGCATAGCGTGTCTCCAGCTGCTGACGTGATGATATCAGCAATCGTAAGTGTGGTGGGGCTGTGAGTATCACGCGATCGGTCAGCCAATGATGCCAAATGCGCCAAGTTAAAGTCCGATACAGACGAAGGTGTCAAATCTGCAGCAGTTGTGCTGTCCGAACTTAACACGCCTGACGGCAAAACAAATCCTTCACTTTCAAAAGATGAATGCATTGGAGACATTTGGTTGCTGTCTTTGGATTGCTGATCCTTCTTGAAATAGCCGAAAGTCATCTGGAATGAATTCAACAAATTAAACCCACCAATCTTTCAAATTCAACCATAATTAAGTTAAGAGTGGATTAAGTGCACTTAATTCATCTTTTTCTTTATTTATAGTTGAATTTAGGCCTTTTTAAAACCCACAAATTTTATTTTTTTAAAGCTAATGAAACTTGTGGATTAAATTAGACAAAAAAAGCCAAAAATAAAAATAAACAAGGAAAGAATAAAATTTTTAAAAACCTTCACGGAATCTTCAAATTTTTCTGGATCGCTCATGAATTCCAAACAAATGTTCACTTCAGGTTTAGGTGTATTATTGATTAAATACAATAATTGTGAACCGACAATTCGTTTGAGCGACAAAACTTCAATGATGTCTCCGTGTTTGAGCAAGCGCTGAGTAAATTTGCACGCATCTTCAATTTTCTCGATGGTTTTTTCAACTCCATGGAAAGTGTCCATTATAGCCAATTCTTGATTTGTATGGAGTTGCTCAAGTTCAGATAGTAAATTTTCTTTCCGCTTTTCCAAAATTGCCTTGAAAAAATAAAACAAATTAAAGAAATTTTTAATTTAAAAATAAAAAATTGATAATTTTTTATTTTTTAAATTAAATTAATACCTTATAGCTTTGGTAGGTTTCATCAATTGATGAACGAACATTGTCGTGTTGCATTTGCAGCTCACTTAGCGTGGACTCCAACGCTACACTTGCTTCTTCACAGAAATGAACTTTGCTTTTGCTCTCCACCATCAAATTTTGCAACTCTTCACGCTGCTTCTGTTCTATATGCGAAATACGTTCGTAATGGTGCTCTGGTTGCTCGTGTTCAAGTACCAGGCATTCATTGCATACAGGAACTTGACATGAATGACAAAAAAATTTCATCGATTCACTCTGGTGGATGGGACAAAAAATGGGTTTGTGAATCTCGATTCTGTTGTCATCGTCGTCGCTGTCGTCAGATTTCTTCATATCTTCAAATGAAACTACCTAAAAATAACAAACAAAAAATGCCATCAATATTACCAATACCTATCCTCCACTATACCAACAAACCAGCAAAAACTAATCAATCGGATATTTTTCTCAAAGTGCACTTATATTTTATTTTATTTTTCAAGAAAAATATATCATGATCATTTAATGTTTGCCGATATTTTTAATTATAGTATTACTTTATGGTTTTCAAAACAACGCATGTATTGATGTGCAGTAACGCAGTTTGGACACAAATAATTAGCACAATCGCTACATCGGGCCACGGCTTTCTCCTTCGCTTTACAACTGGTGCAAACGATCTGCATGTTTTCAATTGCAACTTTATCCATTAAATTGCAAGTGATGTAATCAATTGGAAATCCAATTGCTCCTTTATTAGAAATCTATAAAAAGTGATAATTCGAATACATACAAATTAATCAAATTTAAAAAAAAAAAATTAAAATTAACAAATTAATAAAAAAAATAATTAATGAAATAACAAAAACAAACAAACCTTTGTTTCTTGTTTACAATCGGGGCAGGAAATTACGTTAGTAAGAATTCGATCTTGGTCTTCATTGTAAATTAACTTATCGAGGCAATTCTCACAAAACACGTGCAAACATGGCAGCACGCGTGGTTGGGTGTATTTTTCGTTGCAAATATTGCATGTATGCTCCGTGTCTGGCGTAGGCGAGACCAACGGGGAGACTTCTTTAGATGCCATTTTGTTCTTTTATTATTCCTTATCTTGCTAGCCTGAAACAAAAACAGATTTAACCAAAATTTATACAAGCTTTTTCTATTACATAATGCGAATAAACCGTTGCAACGAGGAAAAAAAAACGACGAAAAATCAAAATATAAAAAAAAAAAAAAAAAAAAAAAGTACGCCAATCGCTGCATCACCATTTATGAATTTTGACACGATCTCGAGAGTTAAAATCGGCAAAATTTTCGTTTTGTGTTGTCGGAAATTAATGCATTCAAGCAAATTGCCCGTTATATTCCCTACCAAGGTGTTTATTGCGTGTAAGAGCGAGGCCTAGTTTCCCCAAGGTCGCGTAACAAGTATGGCGCTTAAAAGTGCTTTCGTCATTCGCCAACAAACTCATCAAAGACAATTTCCACGATAAACATGTTCAAGTGATATGTGTGAGATAAACCTGAGCGCTTGTAATATAAATTGATGCATGCAATATAAATACCTTTTCACTCACTTCAGTTTAATTGCGTAACGTTATGCGAGACGGAAAGTCAGCAGTGTTGACTGGTAGGCCTCCCCGCCATCATAACAGAACTCGATACCCAATGCAGTTGGTGCAATCTGCGCACGCGTTGCATCTGCATTCGCTTTATCGTTTGGGGGGTATGTGACGTCAGTAAAAATACAATTGCTTTATACAACGCAAAATTTTCATATAACACACTCGTCAATAATAATCAAGTGAGACAAAAATGCGAAATCACGTGATGAAGCCGTAGAAACCAGCAAACCAACTATGATTTTTTTGGGGTGAAATAAAATAATCGTTTTGAATAATATTTGAAATAAATAATTTTTTATTAATGTTGGAGCTTTAAAACAATTCAAATAAAGCTGAAAAATACCGCAAATGTCATAACTTGATCTAGTTGGAGGCATTTTTGGTTAAACTAATAATTTTATTTTGCCACCTGGATTATTTGATCTGTTGAATAAATAAAAAATTAATTCAACTTCAATGATCCACATCTGGATTCATAATTTCATTATTCATTTGCATTTACTTCTGTTTTTGATCATTTTTTTTTCACTTCCGGATTTTTTCGTCTTTTGACACTTCTTTTGTGAGCACCCATTTTTGTCGTTTTCATTAATAAAAGCAAAAACTAAGATTATTATTTTATGATGATAATAATAATAATAAATAATAAAAATAAAAAAAATTTTATCTTATATTATATAGTTGTTTTTATTTTGATAATTTTTTTTTTTACAATGGAAAGTTTATTATATCTATACGCTAACCGAAAAATTCTTTCAGATAAGTCTAAAAAACCTCTCAACTTTAAAAACATGAACTGTTATATACAAAAATAAGCTGTGTAATCCTGATTTTACAGATTTTGTAAAATTAAATTTTTAATCATTTTTTTTTTTTTTACATATGGTGTTACTATATAACAGTAACAGGTCATTTTTTGAGCAAATGAAACACCATTTTTAGACACTTCTGGCAGGTAGATGAACATGGTTATTTAAGCAGCAGGTCTAGCATATGCTATTATATATATGTGTATTTCATATTTATGTATATTCATGATTCTTTTTATATGAATAATTGGTTAAAACAATTTTTTATTAAAAAAGTACTTTCAATATTTAAGGTAGTCCAACATAAGATAGGCAATAAGCAATAAGCAATAAATTAAAAAAAAAAAAACATAAAACAAAAAAAATTTGCGCATGTATATGTTATTTAAATCTGACCAAAATTAGGATTTCGTGACAAAGTGTTAAATTGTTAATTAATATTCTTTCTAATAACTCAAAGTTTAGAAATTTAAAAATAGACAAATTTTCACTTCTAGACTCAAACTACCCGCCGGAAGTAGAAAAATAAGATCAATAAACAGAAAATAAGACTTTCAGATGTCTTTATCAGTAAGTTTATTCATTATTTAAAAAATAAAATCACTTTTCTTAAAATTGTCTAAATTCATTCCAAGTGATCTTTATCCCTCTTTCCTTCCTATTTTTCCTTGAAGACGAGTCTTTTTCATAAATACTTCGACTTTGATTCAAAACAAATTCATCAGTTTACCGAACAACAAAATCATACATCATTGCTATCACGAAAAGAAAAGAAAAATACAAATAAAAACAAAAGCAATTTCTAACACCCGTTTCTTTCAATCATTAAGTACTGTACACATTTCATAAAAAGCTAAAAAAAAACAATATCATAATCTTCAGCTTTCGCATAAATCTCTTATCTCTTACAAAGCCATAAGTCGTTCGAGTAATTTGTCGGCGTCGGTCATTATCGAGTCGCTGTCATTGCGCACTCCATTTTCTCGGTCTCTCCCCGTCGGTGGGTCCTTAGCGGCGACCCTTCGCGTTCGCCTCGGCTTCGATATCACAGATGATTCCTCGACTTGAGGCTGTGACGGTAGATTTTCTTCTAAGAAATCGCTACTGAAACTTAATTTTCTTGCAGTTGGTGACGTTCCAAGCAAATTACTACGCGAGCGACTTCGATTCAATTGGGCTTGTCTCGCGGCTGAAAATGGACGTAAAAAAAGAAAAAACAAAAATTAATTAATTTCCAACTTTCAAAGTAAATTATTATACATAGCAACAAATAAAATGTCGTGAGCAAACCCAAAAATCATTTAAACTACATGCAAAATCAAATTGCACCAGCCTAAATAATCGAACACAGTTTTTAATATTTCTCAATCTGCATGCTTCAAGCAGGAAAAACAAAAAAAAAAAAATCTAATTAAAAATGGTTTTCTTACCAATCAAATCTAAATGGCTGCTCTGGGTGAAAGGAAAAGAAAGAAAAGAAATAACTTACTACCATAAATATTTATTCAACTTTGTTTGAAATGATTAGCCAACACAAAGCTTTTAAAACAAATTAATTTAAATTGAAAAAAAATAAAACAAAAATAAATAGAAATGTGCTCACCTCCAGACGCGCGAGGTTGACGTTTACGTTGTTTCTCACGACTGAACGCAGAACCAGTTTTGAGAGCCTCCAGGAGACTGTCCATGACACCTTCCTGGTCACCCTCTGAAAATTTAAAAAAATAAAAATAAATAAAAACAAAAATAAAAATAAAAACAAAAATCTGACCAGCATCAATGTCAATTAATGCCTTTTTCTTGGCTAATCTTTCTTGCTTCTCGCGCTCCGACTTTTCCTTCGCTTCTTTGGCCCTCCTGATCTTCTCCTCCGTCTCACGAGCTTTGATGTTGTCCCTAAGCGCTTCCTGGAATGATGTTTTGAATGTCGTGATGTCCATGAAAAAATCTTCTAAAGTATATTTCTTGGCATCAAACACAAAGTAGTCGGCAATGTCTTGAAACAGTTTGTCGAGTCGCTTGTACATGTGATCTAGCTTTACAAACTCGTCTCGCGCCTCTTTCGAAAACGACTAATTCGTTCGAGTTAAGTTATTATTTATTTGTGACTTCCAAACTTCCAAGTAAATCAAATCAAAAGGATACAGTCATCACAGCCTCAAATTTGTCTTCGTCTCCTTGTCCCAGTTTGTAATTCTTGAGATCAAGTTCGAGCTGTTGTACCGACGTCTCCATTTGCTTCAAATATTTCTGCAACTGTTCAAGTGACACTTTGGCCGCTTTCTCACAGAACAACAATTCGTCGCCAAAATTGAGAACGTCTGGAAATTTGCTTTCAACTATCAGCGCTAAGAAATGAAGTAGTGTCGTCTTTCCGTCGATGGCTTTCGTTCCCGATATCTTCGTAATGAAATTCATTTCAAAACCGATCGACTGTGCGTTTTTTGAGCCTGAGTTCATGTAATTTCCAACTAAAAGTATTATTTCCAAAATCTTGGCAAACTTTTTGCTCTTTTTGATTTCCTCGCACGCACTTGCCGCAGAAACCAGACCCTAGAAGAAGAAAAGAAAAATAAATAAATATTACAATACACAAGGCAATTTAAATTTACTGGTCTGATGTCGTCAATTATCTCGCAAAACTTCGCTTTGAAGCTCATGGATTTCAAGCGCGGCATTAATCTCTTTATACTGCCAACCGTTATTGCAAATTGCTCCGCTTCCGCCAAGTCGTTATATTGATCTTTAAAATTCCCCAACTGATTAATCTGCTCGGGCAGTGGCATGCAATTGATCAATTGTTGCAAGTGTGCTTCAGTTAAATGCTCGTCATCGCATAACAAAATATATTTCTTCACATCTTTGTAAGACATTTTCATGGATCCTATTAAAATAGCTAAAAAAAAAACAATTTGCATCATTAACTGTAATTAAAAATCAACTTCTTAAATCAACCGACATAAATTTTGAGCAGTTTTTCCATCCAAAACTTTGAGTTCTTTCGTCTTCTTCGACGGCTTCGTTGGAACATTGCTACTCTCAATGCCATCCACGACTTGCTTACCTTTGAAGCAAACAAAACTTAAAAAACCTGCACTTCCAACTCAATCGCTGCAAATCTCACTTGGCGGCTTTGTTGTGAACATCTGTTGTAATTCTTGAAATATATCGGTGCTCCCAAGCTTGTCCTCTTTCACATTCGTCCAGAAAGCCTTTTCCGTCAAATTCTGAGGATGTATTTTCGTCCAATTTGCTTTCTTCATTGGTGTTTCGACCACATATTTCTTCTTCGCTTCCATTCCAAAAGGCAACTCCAGCACAACGGGAGATGGCGAATTATACATCCCTCCGGGAGGAGCAAACGGCATCATGCCAGGTGGAGGTGGAGGTGGACCCATGCCAGGCATGGGCGGTGGAGGCGGACCCATGCCGGGCGGCGGCGGCGGCGGTGGTATGCCCATTCCCGGCATTGGAGGTGGCATTGGACCCCCAAAAGGTGGCGGTGGTATGCCCATTCCAGGCATCGGTGGTGGCGGCGGCGCTCCTCCTAATCCTCCCGGCATTGGCGGGGGAAGCGGTGGAGGTGGACCACCGCCGCCACCGCCGCCTCCACCTCCACTTCCTCCACTTTCGAGTAATCGACTTTCCAGTTGCAGTACTTTTGCTTCCAGCTCTTGCTTCGCCGTAAGAGCCTCGTCCAATTTTTTACTCAATTCGTCAGGAGCAAGTTCACTTTGCTCTTGTCGTGATTTTTCTGCCAAAGTTTCTGAAATTGCAAAAGAAAAAAGTATAAATTTGCTGCACTGAACGAGAAATGAAAAGCAATATATTTTATACCGATTAAAGGCCCCACGTCGAGATTAAACCTTTTAGTGGCCCTAAAGTCCGGGTCACAGCCTGATTTATGGAGCACTATTTGACAGACACATTCCTCTATTAGCTTAAAATATGCGTGTCGAATATCCGATTGATCACGAATGTACAAAAAATGTTGCAAAATGGACAGAAAAAGTGGCTCGGTTGGAGTGTTCTCCAAATTGTTTTTAATCAAATCGAAACATTCATTAAGATCAGTGCGATCGGAGTTAAGGAAACACTTCCAACATTTCTAAAGAAAAAAAAATTAAAATAACGATAATAAATCCAAAGGATATTCAAAATCCAAGCGCAGGTTATCAAAACGCTGTTGAAACTCCTCCCCATCTTCATCCTTGTGCTCGTTAAAGATTCGGATGTGGTTGAGCAAGTCGGTGTTTTGGCTGCTCTCAAGATTCTAATCAAACAGACGAAACAAATTATTTCAAACTCGTGCGTAATTCAATGCGATATCAATTACGTCGATAAGATCGATAAGTCCAGACCGCATAAACTCGTTCCTCAAATGAAGTCTGAAATCGAGATCATCAGCTTGCAGAACGATGGCATTGATCAACTGAACACACGCGGCCTAATTTACAAAGATCCAAGCGATAACAATTTATTAATCAAAGCATAAAACACTTTCGAAATACACACCTTCAATGCATCATTATTTTGCACCCGCAAACCTTCGATGATGGGCAAAAACCGATCCCGATCTTCAATTTCACCGCTAACTGTTATTGCTTCAAGTGCTAAGGAATGTCCCTCCGGAATAAGGCAAATGGCAGCCATTAATTTTGCAGAATCCATCATAATCGTCGGATATTTTGAATCGATGCATCTTGCAAGAACTTTGAACATTTTTTTCATCTTAAATACTTGCTTAACGCCCACCTAATATAAAACATAAATTGATTTAACGATTTTATTCAACAAATACGATCAAATTATCGTCTACCTTGTTGTTCATAATCACTTTAAGACATCGTAAACATTCCTGTTGTACTTTTTCATACTTTCCTTCCCTGAAAAATTAAACACTACAATTATTCCAGTCATTTTGAGAGCTCGTATCTTTAATTATGATATTAGATTTTTTGTTTTGTTAAATATGCAGGTGCTAGTGCAAACTAAAACTGAAAATTACAAATATTAGTACGGTCAAAGTGAGTTGTGTTTTGTTCTTACACTTAAAAGGCTGTAAAAAAAGAAAAACTAATTAAACTTACCTATGTTTTCTTAAACATCCAATGGTGGCAAAATAAACAAAGAAATAAATAAATCAATAATCAATGTAATCAATTTTCTTAAAATAAATTTAAAAAAAACAACAACAATGGTAGCACAATTGTTTTTTTGTAAAATTATTGTTTCGTAATGTATTTGGTGTAAAATTCATCGTGTTAAATTTAATTTCATCGCCCATAACCCTTAACCCAGGGTATTGCGAGATTGTAATTGACCTACTGGGATAGAATCACACACACAATAAGATTGACACACCTTTGAAAATTCACAAATTCGAATCGCATTTCCTCGGAGAGAATTCCATCAAAATTGCTGAATTTCTAAACGTGTATAGAATAGGAAAAAAAAGTGCACAAGAAATAATTTGCAACTTATAAAATAAATTGTTGCAAATACTCATGGCTTCGAAAAGAACGAAATTCAAATTATTTTCGAATTTATTCCGAAAATAATTCAAATTTGTTCCAAAACAACATTTTCGAATTTTTTCCCACGATTTGCACGGGAAAAAAACATAAAAAAAAATCAAATAAAAACACGACATACTTTTTAAAACAGTTTTCTAATATTTCCAGAATTTTTTCTAATCCTTTTTCGCCGAATTCCTGGACCCAACTGACAGGATTATTGGTCAAAGCAACTCGCAAAGAGCTCAAACACTGTGACAATTTTCCTTGACTCAAATCAGGATTCCCAAGATAAGAAATATAGCCGTCAGGATTGTTAAACTTATGATTTCGACCCTAAAAATAAACAAACAATTTTAAAATTAAACATTAAAAATTCATTATTCATTATTCCTACCACTGCTCGTTCCTTATTCAGCAACATCTCTTTCTTCTTCCTAATATCCATTTCCCTTAATGGCTCCTTCTTGTCCTCCATCAAGTTCATGTCTTCCAGTAATATTTCAAATTTTTCCGTTATTTCAGCATCGGTCATGTTTTCAAAATACGACTCGTAAGAGTGTCGTGGATCTTCATGATCCGTAAAATCCTGAGATGCTGGTCTTGGCAATGATGAAGTTTGTTTTGTTGGTTTGGTTTTCGGTTTTCCGAATCCACTGAACATGTTGTCCAACTAAATAAAAAAAATTATTTTCCTTTTTTCTTTCTTTGTGATACTGGCGGGGTTCTGTGTCCTCCATATCTAATTGAAATGCTAAATTTTCTCCATAAAATTTATGCCATTGCAATTTACTAAATAAAAATTAAAAACACAAAATAAAATACAAACCCCAAAGGACCGTCGACGTGGAAATAAGCCTACCAATGACTTAAACATGTCATCAGTCATCCAAATGCAAACATAAAAAAATAACTCATTCACAGGGACGTAAAAATTAAACACAAATGCACCAATATGGTTGCAGCGACCACGACATGTTGCACACAAGGAAAAAAAATATATTTCCCATTAGTAAATAAAACGATTAAAAAAAAAGAAAGAAAAAAAAAACTATTTTAATAAAATAGAATAAAATAAAATTTAAATGAAATTTTCATGCAACTTCCTCTGAAAACAAAACAAAAAATGTAAATTTTTTAGCGTGACAAACTGCTCCAGTTATGATGCCACTGTCACGAGACCGGTGATGCTAACAAGTAGGTTAATAGGTAAAAATTAAAACCACATCAAGTGTCACAACAGTCATTTATTCAAAACGTGATGGCTCGCTCACGACTTAAGAGCGCCATTATATTTTTTTTGCTGATAAGTTTGAATTTTCGGATTACTGTTTGAGCCCGTGACAGAACAGTGATCCAAAAATAAAAACCAATCACAATTGGCCGTGGTTAAGTGGCACGAAATTTAAGTTTGAGAATACAACCATCTTTGTTTATTAGCTTGGATTTTTTGAAAGTGTCTAACCGAAATAACGGTTCCGCCTAGGCCCGAATTAAACATTAATTAAATTTAATCGTAAAACCCAGTAAATCGCAATCGGTAATTCATTTTACCAGATTTTAACGACAAAATACATCGTAATTAAACCGGAAAATGCTGAATTTGGTACTTTTGTCACGTGTCAAAAAGTTTGAATAAAAATGGCCGAAAATTAGTTGTGTCACAAAACCAAGTATATTACCGTAATGGCGATCCATTTTGTCGTCGAGACATGCAAAATTAATTATAGAGTGATTTACTGGTTCGCATGATTAAATTTACATTAATAAATTCAAAATCTGGGCAAGTTGATATTTTGCTTGCAGTCTTTAACCTTTTATTCCAGTTAATTAAATTTTTCTATTTCACAAAATGGCCTAGATAATACATTGAAAACTTACAAACTTGATAAAATAACGAATATTTTTGATCATTTGAAATGATAATTATTTATTAAAATAAAAATATTTTTACTCAGTTTATTCACTCATTTTTTTTTTATAAAAAAAAAATAAAATAAACCAGCACTCATAAAGAAAGGAAAAGTATGACAAATCAACAGCTGTTTTCATGAGGAAGATTTTTTTTTTTTTTAATATCAAACAGTTGGTAGTAGGGGGTAAGCAACTCTCCAAACGGGAAGAATAATTGCATAAATTTATAGCGAGATAAAATTTTTAATGTATCAGAAAAACGAAACAAAAAATTCGATTTAAACGAAAAAATTTAAAATTTAAAAAATTCCAATTTTTCGATTTTGAAACGACAGAACTTTCAAAGGGGGAAAGAAAAGTTCACGTCGTGTTGATTAAAGTTTCTTGTCAATCGACAATTGGACATAAATGACTCAACAGGAAACTTATAAAAAACAGTATTTATAATACTTTCATCTTGATGTAGCCGTGTTCTAATAAGCCATGGATTTCTCTCGCTCTCTTCCGTTTCTCAATGAGGATGTTGAAAGGGTTTATTTTATTTCGCATAGTTTTATGTTGATTATGTTTCATTTCATACCTTCTATCCCCACATTTCAAACAGACAAACACAAACTATATTTTCTAAATGTAAAACATTTTTTGTTGCTGTAATGTTTACTCAAAACCGCCGTTTGAACGGAATTTTAAGCCTATTTAATTTTTTTGTTTCTTTCAGCCGCACAGGAACTGAAAACCGATCTCTGTGTTAGATAAAAATGGAATGAACAACAGGATAGAATTGTATGCAATTATATTTTGTGCACTTTACTATCACTATCATTCCTCGAGCCAATTTCTACGATTGATTAGATAAAAATTGGATTTATTTATTTATTTATTTTATTATATATTTTATAAGATTTTATTTTACTTTTAAAATCAGAACTTCCGTAAACCGATTAAACTTCAAATTATCAAACAACTTTTTACGTAATAGAATGTTGACATTTTCCCCGGACCTAAATTTAAAAACAGACCAATTTTTTTTTTCCTTTCAAGTTATCTTAAGTTTCAGACTGAACTCGAAAAAAAAAAAACGTATTTTAAAAACGTGCCGACATAATTTCCTCTTTGAATTTCTTACAAAAAGCAAATAGAAAACACTAAATGGTGTATTCATGCAAATTTTGACCTTCTTCGTGGCATCCAAGAAGTTTACAAAACTTATGTAGGTTAACTTTCTCCCTGCCTTACCCTGATCAAAATATTCCTCAACGAATTTCCAATTTTTAAAACCATTCAACAACTTTTAAACCTTTCAAAAATTCAATTTTTCTTTTTTTTTTAAATTTACTACATCAACAAAACAAACTTACAAATTTCGCTCCTTTCTTTTCTGGTCCGCTTTTGCCGGCCATGTTCGGTCCTTTCGTCCTTTCTCTCTATAAAAGGAATAAATATATTAATGAACGGTTCAAACTAGCTGCCAAAATGTTGATTGCACGAATTCATTCAGAGATTTACGCGTGGATTCGTTGCTAAGTTAGCAAATTGAGGATTTGCGGTTGCGCCTTAACTGCCCAATTCACGCACATCTCGTTTGAATTCATCCAGTCGGAGATTTTTTTTTTGCACAAGTTCTACTTACCGTTAACTGGATCGATCAAAAGTAATTTCCGAAGTTAGTGGTGAGATTACATGGCGATATTTGTTGTGTTTAGAAAAGTTATCGTCTTGAGCACAATTCCTAGCACCTGTCCGCCGCCATAGTGAAAATGTCACGCAACTACAAGATGGAATCGTGCCAAATCCGAAACAAAAGGTTTTTCTCAAGATATACTTGTATAAACAAGAGTTTTGAGTTTGTAACTTGATAGTAGCTGAATGAATTAATGTTTCGAAAACTGATTTAACTGAAAAATGTTATTTTTAAAATTTTGTTTACGCGAGTAGCTTTTAGAGTTAACACATTCGTACAACGTAAAAATGAATAAAATAGAAATGATTTGGACAGAGACGTGTGAGGTTGGATGTTTTTTGTGTGAATGAATTTTTGTCTTTTTTATTGAAAAAAAATTGCTTAAAACAAGAAATTCTAGTTCCATGTGATCTCGATTTTACTCAGAATTTCACAGGTTGCTGCATTCAGTGTGCTGCAACCTGGTGGCAAATTCGCCAATTTTTAGTCCGCATCTGCGCCTAGATGTTGAATTTGCTGATATGACGTCATCAGTTGTACCGCATCTCCATCTGCACTCCATAACTTAATACGTTGGTCAACGATCAATATGATTCCTAAAGTGTCTGGTAGGAATGCAAAATGGCTGCCTTTGACATTACAAGTATAAATATTTCATAATAAAGTGATCACCTTTGAATATTATAGCTATGAGTAATCCTGAACCTACACCTTTATGCTCCCAAGAGTCTGCCACCTGTGACGAGGTAACCTTGAATGAAAATAGCAAAGATTTAACCGAACAAGAGATTGAAAATGGAAGCAAAGCGGCTGAACTAGAAGATTTAGCGTCCGAAATTCAAATTTTAGATACAAATTTGACCACTGGCACTAACATATTAGGAAACAAAGTGCTGGAAGAAATTTTAAACGAGAAGAAAGTCGTAAGAGTGTAGAAAAAATTGTACTTTTATTTTTTAATTCTAATTTTTTTTCTTCTGCTTCCAGGCGCTGCTAAGAAGTCCCGAAGTAATCAAATATTTACAGCAAAAATCGACCACGAATAAATAGCGAAAAGCAATATAAAACCACATAAATCAGTCATTTTATTGTCATAAAATAACGCATTTTTACATGTATGACGTAATAAATTGAGATTCAAAGCGGTTATGTTTGATTTAGCTATTTTTATTTCGCTAACTCGCAGTGCTACTTGAATCGGCATTCTTTGCCTGTTGGATAAGATGTTTCACGCCCACCAGCCAAGGACTAACCTGTGACATTTAAAAAACAAAAATAAAACGATAATAAATCAGGTTATATTTGCATAAAAAACCATCAAAATACTCACCAATCCAGCATAATCCACCGCTAATGTAAGATGAATACGATTTGCTTCATCAAAATTCGCGTCTTCGAGAGCTAAATAAACAATTTCAATTTTGAGTACAATTAATTTCAACATTAAAAAAAAAAAAGAATAATAATTTAAAAAATGCAAAATAAATTCTCCAGAAACACAAAAATAAACAACCTAATTACAGAAGGAGGGGAAAAGGGTGTTGGCATCAATAATCTGGTTCATCATCCCAAGCATGAAAAAATGAGGTTTGAAAGAGAACACTGACAGCTCCAAATGAATCAAGCATAGAAAATAAGAGTTGATGTTGTCAAAAGGAAGCTTAGCAATTCGTCACTCTAATTAATCATGTCACCCGGCCCATATTGTGTATCCTCTACTTCTAATGCCTGTCATTATCGAATCAAACTTGTTATATTCACGTCCCGGCTTGTTTAAGTTTGCGGGGGCGAACTCAAATATCTGGTATGCCTCAAATAAATTGGAAAAATGTCAAAAACTTATTTTTAGATCATTTCACAAGGCTGTTAAAGACAATATCCTTGGGTTATTTTATTGGATGTCTACAGAAAATACTAGATGTACAAGTACAAATGGTATAAATAAGTGATGATGATGATGATGATGATTCAGGTTTTCCTCAGCAGGGGGCGTGTTTTGTGGTTCAAAGAAGAGCCCAGTAAAAACATGTAGCACAAATAAAGTTTGGAACATGCTGAGTCGATTTCTTAAACAAAGCTCTTGATTTTTCAGTGCTAAAACTGTTTTGGATTTTCCTACGAAAATATTTTTTAGGCGGGTGTGCACCGCCATATCAAAGATGGCGATTATGAATCCAGATAAAAATACGTCGTTTAGTTGACAAAATTAAAAACTGGAATGTATGTTTTCATTATAGGGGATTAATTTGTTGTTTTTTCTTTTTTTAATCGTCTGAAATATGACTGGTCTAAAAGTAAATATTTTTTCAGACATTTTAAACGGTCCATCACTGCACAATGCCCCCGTTATTTGAAAAACTAAAAGGCCTAAACTCTAAACTCGCGTTTTTTCCCAACAAAACAAACATGATCATCAGCTCAAGTATAAGTGAATTAAATACAGAGATGTTTGATTTTGTTTTATCTTTACCTAAGTATGCAAGAAGTAAAACTACACCGGATCTGCAACACTTTCAAAACAAAATAATAAAAAAAATTATTGAATTTAAACACCAAACATCTTACATCATTTATTATCATTTTATAGCAAATAAAAACAAATAACTTTCATTTCCTGGAAAATCCACATACCAATTATGAAATGTATTAGTAATAAAAATTAGGTTAGGTATACATACACCCAAAAAATTATTACGTCCTTGCTCCATATAATCTCATTTCACCAACAATTTTAACTTGTTTTTCTTTATTTATATTTATATTCCACAAGAATAAATGCCAAACTGCTAACCTTTCACTTTGCTTACTAAATACTCATCCCCACCCATCAAAATTCAGCAACCTCATACACCCAACTAGCAATTACATGATGTCAACATGTCTCCACTTTTTGCCAACCAACTAATTCATATGGCTGGATCATCCAATCTCTCTCCACACACTACAAATGTGACCCAATTCATCAGCCATATCCCATGAATTTCAAGGTTTTTGCATAGAAATTCCTTCTTTAACAAAAAGAAAAGAAAGGAAAAGAAAAGAAATAAAAAGAAGAATTTTTTTTTTCATTTTCCATTAAATTTATATTTGTTTGTATACATTTGAGGAAAATTTATCCATCCACTTTAGTTTAGCTTCGCCCAGCACAGTGCACACATTGATTTCAAACTGGTCACGAACCAACTATGCCAAAAGTCAAAGGTTGAAAATGTTCACCCTTTAGCCATCTTCTTTTGCCTACTGTCCTAGTTAAAATGCAGCACTCGTGATGGACTGAGCTGAGCTCATTTCATTGTAAAGTCAAAGGAAGGGGGTGTATGCAACCAATCCAATCAACATGGGTGTTTTTAACAACTACACTTAATTAACAAGGGGAAGGAAAATTACAGAAAAGCAAACTTAATAAAGGGTGGTGGGAAAAAATATAAATGGATGTGAATGAAAATGCTGCTTGTTATTTTTTTTCTTCCCATGTTAAAAATTCGTAAATTTGATTGTACATGACGGACGTAGTTTATTACCTCATCAACAATTCGCATGGCAGGTCACGGGAGGGAAAGACGATTGAATAAAATTTCTATGAATGTATAATTAAATTAAGTTGTATGGAAATAGATTGAACTAAACTTAAATAAAGGTATGCAGGAAGTGACTAAATGCTAATCAGTCGATAGGCCCTTTAGAATTCCATTTTATTTGTTGTTATCGTTGAAATTTGTGTGTATTTACAGGGTATGTCAAATACAATTAAATATATATTAATCGTTAGGTGTTGGGATAATATACAAAAAAATCCAATATGGCTGCACATTTTCTGGGTAATTTAGTTTGATGAACTCTTTATCCGTTTTATATTTGAGAACAACATTCGTTGTGATATTTATTTATTTATTTTCAAGTTTGTCCTTTTTTCCATCAGCAAACTAGAAAATGGGGAGTGAACTCTTGCTCTGCAGGGGGAAAGAAAAAAATTCAATTTACAAAGAAAATATTCATCTAAAAAGAGACATTAAAACTAAGTTTTCAAAAAATAAAAATTTAAAAAAATAAAATTTTTAATTTAAAAAAAAAATATTCTTATCAAAAACCATTAGATTTTTTTTTTTTTAGCACAACTTTATCAAACTACTTTTATTTTTTTTTTAATTTTCAATGTCAAATCACCGACATTAAGTGGATAATTAGCACGAAATTTAACGATTTTTTTTCCATTTCCAGAAAATTCTTTTTAAAAAAAAAAATTAAAAATTAAAAAATTAAAAAATTAAAAATTAAAAAAATTTTCTGAAAAAAAAAAAAGAAAAAAAAAAAGAGGGAGGAGTAAAGAAAAAGTAACGATTAGTAAGTGAAAGAAAATCCTCCATCGCACCCTATAACAGAAGACAACGCGTTCACTCTCCACTCACAGCTGTGAGCGACACTTGATTGGATATACATGAACGCTTACAGACGAAGGAACGCCGAGCCGAACTCATCCTTCAAGGTCTGCGTCTCATTTTCACAGGTGTCGTAAATGGAGTTATAAAAGCAACTTGCGATTCATTCCAGGTCTTACCATCAAAAATAACTCTTTGAACTCCACCAACAACAAAAAAAAAAAAAAAAAAAAAAAAAAAACTACAGAAAAAAAAGAGAAAAAAAAGAAAAAGGAAACACGAGAAAAAAAATCGAGAAAAACCGGGCGCAAATCCAAAAGCGCCGTTCCGAATCGGTTCCAAGCGTAAATCGAATCAAGACGAAAATCCAAAAACAACAGGTGATCAAAATCGCAAGACAAAGTGTGATATATGGCCTTCAAAACTCGCATTCAACTCGACTATGTAAACACCAACCGGCCAACTACATTTCGCACAATGCCAAACAAACGCTGAAGGCGCGATCCAGCGGCTGCCTTTACCCGCCTTTCTGGATGGCGTCCCACAACTTGCTTCCAATCGTACTTTACATCGTGTTATTTCGTTCGTGTTGTGTTCATTGTGGCCGCGATGCCAGCGGCCCGATTGAACTCATTCCGAGTCAGTTGGAAGATGCTCCAGTTACCATGGCAACTGGGCAAAGCATCAAGGATGAGGTGTAAGCTATCTTTTATTATTATTAATATATATATATATATATATAAATTTCATTTAAAATTTTTAAATATATATTTTTTTTACATTTGGCCCTTTATTATGCAGATAAGATTAGATATCGTCTGGGCATTGGCCTTTATTTTTACTATGTTGATGCCAAATCAAGTCTAATGTCTACGTTATCTGTTTGCTGGTGTTAAATAAAGTCTTAAGTCGAGTAATAATTTTTTTTCCCTTTTTTAACGAGAGAATATAAACTTTTCTGCTCTTTTTTTCTCCTTCTTCAAATAGCAAGGCTGTTTTATTCTTGAGACTCACATTGGGAACGAGACACCCCATCATCTTTAATCAAATTGAAATAACCGACTGATAATCGCTGCTGTTAACAGTCAGTAATGACCGATTTGATGGAAAAGCTCCTCTTTTTTCTTTTTCGACAGAACTTGTGACAATTTTGAATGCTCGTGCACATGTTAAGCACATTCTGAGCCGGCCATTTTTTTTTTCCTGGGTCAAACCCTAAAACTTGCAACTTTGAACCTCGTGTCACAGTCCCATGAATCATCAAACCAATAACCACACAAGCACAATTCTTCGCGTTAGACTTCAGATAGTGGGACATAGGCCTTTTGGTTGACATCCACATTGGCACAACTTGATCGCCAAAGGATACCAATTAAAACAGCAGCTGCATTCAAAAACTAAAATATTTTGTGTTTTACTTCAATTTTAAACCAAAAATGACATCATTTCCTGTTTAAACCCATGTTAAAACTTAAAATACACTTAAACTAAAATTTTTATTTTTATTTTTGAATGCATCTAGTGAAGTTTAACCTTTTCGGTGTCCGGCAAGATTCTCAAAATATTTTTTCGTATGTTCGGGTTTTGTATAACCAATATTATTTTCAACAAATTTTTTATTTTTAACTGTATTTTCAATGCTGCACTTGACCTTTTAACTGGTTTTGATTTGAAAATTAACTTATTTACCATTAGTTTCATCATCGGTTCAAAAATTAAGGATATTTGTTTACATTTGATGATAAAAGTGAAGAAAGTTCAATATCAATTTCCTTTTTTGTGTTGAAATCCTCCAACTCATTAAATAATTCAATAACAATTTCAAAATTAAATTAAAATTTAAAATTTACATATTCTTATATTAGATATGTTCCTCATTAGAGAGACCACCAAACTCGGGTTAATTTCAAGGTTAAAACTTTTATTCAAAAAAAAAAATTTAAAAAAAAATTAAAACTGCATCTTGAAAATAAAGTACTTAAAAAACAACATACTTCTGTGGGTAACCAAAAACATTTCCCATGAACTTATTTTTTTTTATTATTAAAATTGTGCATTGGATTTAATTTTTAGAATTTTATTCCCATTAAAATGAGTTCCCCACAGATTGCAATCTCACAATAAATCTTCAATTTTTTTTTTAAAAAAATACCCCATCATTAATCTAATAATAAAAACTGCCAATTTTGCATACCAAACTTCAGCAAAATGTAAATAAATTCAAATTTTAAAAAATCTCCCCCAACAATTTTATGGAGTCAAGCACTTGACTCTTTAAGATTAATGTTTTACAAGGTAATAAAATTTATCAGACAGGTTGAGGTTATATCAGATCAAGGAAATGACAGTTAAATGAAAAGTAAACTTTTTTTTTTCTTATTTAAAATTCCTCGTCCAAAATCAAACAGGTTTTCTATTCAATAGAAAAACTTGCCGTTTCAAGACCATACCACACCATTAGTGCCTAATTCCTCATATCATAACTTAGCCTTCATTGTATTGACACACCACTTGAACTTTAGCCTAATTTCCTTCCAAAAATGCCTCACTTCTTCTCTTTGTCTTGCACTTGAAAAATGCAACTTTAAAATATACAAAAAGTGAAAAAATTCATGGCTTCCAGGCCACACACTGAGTGCAGATAAAGTTTTAAGTATTTTTTAGAATCACTTAGAGAAAAAAAATGTTTAAAACTCCCCTACTGGACTCCATGAATAAGCTAAGCCTTTTTTCCCCCACAGAATCAGCATAGAAAAAGTCGATTTCTCAGCTGAAATTCACATCACGTTTTACATGTAATCAAATCTGACATGATGAAACGACGAAGTGTCTAAAGGGTTATGACCGCAATGACAGTTACATACAACGCCATTTTTCCAGCGTTTTGGTGTGCAATGTCGATGTCAAAACAAAAAATTTAAGACCTTTTCGAATGGTCGCAATCCGAAGTCCGTTCGATGAAATGCTGCGAGATGTCGTTATTTATTTAATGTATCTAATATGAAGCAGTAAAAACTTGATCCCCGTGCAAAACATAATTAATGTATCGACAATCTTAATAGTCTTGCACTTGAGGCTAACGACATCCAAGTTACTATCAAGGGACTTAAAACGGTCCATTAAAAATCTGGACATTGGAAACGCGTTTTAAGCATGTTTCGTTTTTGCATATTTTGTGTGATTGTGTATCAGCTACAGGCCCGTTAGAGTGGAGGTTAGCAAGGCCACTTGGCCCGAGTTCCCAAAGTCACGGGGTTCTCGAGTTAGAAACAAAATAAAAATTAAAAGTGGATAATTAGCGTAACGTTAACTTTCGTAATAATAGAAAGATTTACAATAAACAATGGCCATAAATTAGTTGCACACTATTTATTCTTAATTTCGCACTATTTTTAATTGTTTTCGGCACTACTTTTTTCCGCACTATTTGTACTGAATTTTACACTAAATCTTCTTTATTTGTCACTACTACCGAAAAGCGTCCAGTAGACGTTTTTTCGGTAGTAGATGGATTTTTATTCACAAAGGACCAATGGATTCAGATATAGATTCGTATATTGTTTTGAATGCACAAAAAGCAAAATCGGTCTTTTTCCGTTCGCAACTATAAAGCTACCGTCTTCACCTGAAAATAACACCATGGTGTTGTATTCGAGTTTCTTTGAAAACTGTAATTTGTGAAACATTGTTGAAAAATTCGAATATAACACCACTTCAGCTATATCACCATCTTCAGATTTGTATAAAAATATTTAAAACTTAAAGTATATCGTTGTTTTTGTTAATTTATATATCCTTTTTGTATTTTTAATCAGCGTAATGAATGCAAATTAATAGAGTAAATAACAATTTTACTTTTTCGACAAACATACATGATATTGGCTTAATATAACACCATGTTGTTGTATTCGAATACAACACTATGGTTTTATTTTCGGGTGAAGACGGTAGGTTTGGTGCCCTGTGCAGCCGGCACTAAGACCTGTAGCTCGGCTTCTTCTGCGAGTTTTTTATCAACATTGGGCCTTTCCAACAAACAAATTACACAGCTAAAGTCATTTTTTTTCCTTCTTACTATGAGTATGTGCATTCACAAAGTAATGTAGATTAAACAACATTTTAAACAGCGTATTTAAACTGCTTTTTAACTTTCAAAAATGGCGGCCGATTTAGTCGGTTTTCAGTGCAGTGGGCATGAGCACGACATTTAAACAACAAAACATGTTTAAATACAAGTTAAAAATGACTTTATGAATGCCCGCCTTGTGTTTCCTAAATAAATAAATATTAACTAATTAATTAATTCAATTTTTAAAAATCTGTGTTCAAGTAATCCATTCATCCACTTTCTATTCATTTCACAGCTCAATGCAAGACCTATTTCAACGAATAGAAGAAAAGCTCTTCAAGCCAAATTTCGATAACTTAATTCGTCACATGGACAGATTCGGCCGCGCCATTCTCAAACTAGACGCCCGCGTTGACTCCATGCATAACCAAATGGAAGAGCTCCGCAAACAAACATCCAACTGTTCGTCCGTGCCGCAAATAAACAGGTTACAGGCCAACATGGCGCTATCCTTAGACGACCTGGATCAAAAACTAGACCAAATCGAGCGACAATTAAAATTGTCATCGGTTTCCACCGTACACACTACAATTGAGGACATAAATCAACGCACCAGAGACATACAAATCAAACTCGACCTCTCAAGTGCAGTTAAATCAAGTGCGAGTGACCTCGAACCCCTTCTCCTTTCGTTGCAAGACAAACAAACACGACTGAGTGAAAACTTAGATCCGCTAATTAATGGCAACATAACCTCCTATTTAGAATCGATCGACACGGCTGTCCATTCTCACAAAACATTCCACGATCAATTCAAACCGGTCACGCAGGACACCGAGCTTCAAGCATCCATAAGCAAATTGGAACTGCTCATGGAGCAGAACAACGACGCGCATTACACGTGGTTCGGCAATTTAATCGGCATGTTCAACGACGGAATCGATCGCATCGAAACCAACTGCATAACTGGAAACGCCGGCAAATCGACGAACGAGAAGCCGGACGACGCCGTGTCCACTGCGGCTCTGAGTTTGAGTGTTTTGGAACACCAAATGGAAACCGTACTGCACAAAATCGAGAAACTGGAACGGAATCTTCCCGGCATCTCGAGTAAATCCGACGCCGCCAAACCCTCTGCCGACGTCGGCACCAATTGGCACGAATGCAGTTTAATCATGCCGCTCTTAACCCAGATATCCGACACGCTGGGCTTCAAATTCGACCAAATTTACGACGTTTGTCACAAAGAGGACAATCTTTTAGCTGCAAATATGAAAAACATCAATGAAAAACTCAATCAAATGAGCAAAGTAGGCCTGTCCTCCAATCTGCTGACCGCTTTGGACGCCAAATCGAACATGACCCAAGAAAAACTCAACTACATCACGAGCGTGTTAACTCTGTTGCAACTCGACCAATCCAGCATCGGGATGAACGTCAAATCGATGGTCCAAACCGGAAAAAGCAGCGAGCAAATGAGCGAAATTCAAGAAACGTTAGAATCCGTCAAACAACTCATCCAAAACGACACTTCGCATTCCCGCAGACACCAACACCACTGGTCAAACATCCAACACACCTTGACCAAAATACAAGCCTCGCTCGCTCGTCAGCGAAGTGGCGCAACGGGATTCGAGGCCAACTCGACGCCACCAGCTGCGAACTGGGACGAGCAAACTCGAATTCCCATTCCAACGGACATCAACTTCCAATTGGATAAAATAAGCAAATCCCTCGACGATTGTTTGATGCCCAAAAAAGAGGCGCAAACACTCACTGAGCAGAATGCGAACAATCTGCACGACCTCAAAGAGGCCTTGGTCCACCAGGCGCCAATTCACATGGAATACAATGCAATTTTGGTGAAAATCGAGTCGCAAATGGCGACCGTGTCGAATAAATTGAACTCCATTACGAGCGAATCGGTGGAGAAATTATCCGCACTGCTCGAGCAAAGCCGCGGCTCGCAAAACGACACCTTCCTCAACCATTTGGAAACGGCGACGAAAATCGACATCATTTATCAGCGCTTGTCGGACGACACGTCGTTCGAAATACTCAGCCAACTGCAGTCGGACATGAGGATGTTACTCATCCAACTTCATCCGCTGATAGAACTGCCGGCGCAGTTGTACAATTTCAGTCTGTCGGCGCAAACGTCTCCGAAGGCTTCGGTCACGTCCGACATCGACTCGTTCTTCTGGAGCCGCACTTCTCGCGTCATCGATTCAATGGCCGATCTTCAAAAAAGAATGGAGGATAAATTCTTAACGTTAAAAAACTCCTTGCAGAACACCGTCGACGAAGGAATGGTGGAAATCGTCGAGTTGTTGGGACAAAACAAGAACTGGCTTCGACAGACAGCCACGTCGTTCGTCAGTCAGCATTCGGATAATCTGGTCGAAATGAAAGAATCCGTGTCCACTTTGGTGGCAAAAGGCTTCGATAATCTTCACTTCATGTACCAATATCTCAACGGGAAACTGGACCAAATTCATCTCATCGCTTCGCATAACATGGAGGATTGCGCGGACGTTTACAAAAGCGGGCAGACAACGTCCGGAATATACACGATATACCCGCGAAAAAGCAAAGAAATGAGGGTCTACTGTGATATGGACACAGAAGGCGGTGGTTGGACAGTAAGCAACAAATTTTAACTATTTCCTTCGATTTAAATTCTAAGGGTGGAAACACAAGGGAGCGGGTAAAATTCCAAAGCTTGCTAGTACAAGTTTAAAGAGCGAGTCATTTACAAGCTCACTTCACCCGCTTTTGACTTACCAGCTTAACTGGAAAACTCAAGCTAGCTAGGTAGCTAGCCAGAAATTACGGCCAAAATCTCCTCCAAGAATGTCCTCACGATTCTGATTGGCTGTCAAAGTCGCATGACCAAAACACCAGCAAGCTTAAAGCTGGTAAATCAAACTCGGTTCGATTGGAGCGGGTGAGTACAAGCTCGCTTCAAAGCAAAGCTTTGAATAAAAACGCAAGCTTGTGTTTGCTCAAGCGAGCAAGTTTTTAGCCGCTTTTTCAAGTAAAAGCAAGTTTTTAAATTTTACCCGCTCCCTTGTGTTTCCACCTTAAGAAAAAATATTTTCATTAACTGCGATTTTCGACGAAATATTTAAGGAATTCCCCTTGTTTTTTCAGGAATTGGGTGTACTCTAATTATTTTTTTCCCCGTTAATTTCAGGTGATCCAACGCCGAGACGATCGAGAATTGCATCCGCGAATATCGTTCAACCGGACATGGCTTGAATACAAATATGGATTCGGCAATCTAGAATACGAATTCTGGCTAGGGAACGAAAACATGCACACGTTAACACATCAAAATAACTACATGCTTCGAATCGACATGTCGTACGCCGATCCGCAGCCGCAGATGCCACAATACAAACGAAAATTCTGGCACAATTTAGGGAACGACACCAGATCTCTTTACGCTCAATACTCGCATTTCAGAGTCCGGTCCGAACATTTCAATTACACATTACTGTACGACAAATACATGGGAATTCATCCTTACGACGGCTTGGAGGGCCGAGATCACTCGGTGTTCACCACGTGGGATCACGCTGCGGACATCAACCTGGGTCACTGCGCTAAGGTTCAAGGAGGCGGTTGGTGGTACGGTAACGAATGTTTCCGCTACGCATTAAATAGTAAACCCAAGAAATATTATTGGGAAGACGGAAGCTTGTTTACTGGCATAACTTGGGGTGGTACGGCTGATTTTGCCCTATTGAAGTTGGTGGAGATGAAGATTGTACCAATGAGTGTTTATCAATCAAGTTTATTAAGAAAAGTTGTATAAGTAGAGGAAAGATGCAATTTAATAAGCTTACTTACTACATTTCATTGCAGTTTTCGCTACGTTTACATGCAGTTAAATTTTGTGCTTTTTTTTTGCAAATTCATTGTCACGTGGACAAGAAAAAGGCAAGAAGTAGAAAATAGCTGAGAAAAACTTCAAAAAATCTCGGAATTTTGTAACCACGTATTTTCTAGTTCCCGACTTCATCGATTTTCAAATTTTGCATGTAAACACTGTTTTCTTTCGGAAATTTTGCATGTAAACATAGTGTACGAATTCATTTTATATATTTAATTTTTAATTTTTAATTTTTTAGCCTATAGTTTATATAATACCACTTTTTGAAATAAATATTACATTTTAAGATTTACCGTACTTAAAAACAGTATTTACCAAACACGTGCGTAATTCAAAGCATTATTTGAAACAATTACTGTAACGAATATTACTTTTTAGTTTTTAATAAACATATTAAACTCTTACCTCTGCTTAATTGCATTATCCTTTGTTGAATGACGTCATTTAGTTTACCATCTCGCCAAGTTTGTTCTAGTATTTGCAATCTCTTAATTATCTCGTCGTGTGTTTTCTTCTGCTCGGAAATAATTAATTGAACTTTTGTAATTGCATCAACAGATGTGTTAATAATTACATTGAATTTATCTTCATGCCGCGTCAACATTGATTTAAGCCTGCTGTTTACTACCTCGATGTCGCTGCGTTCAATTAGTTTTGCATCGTCGGTTTTCGTTTCAACATTTTTCTCGTCGGAATTCGCACAGAATGGACCAACAGGTGGTAATTGTGCTTGTGCAGGTTTCTTGCTGCGCGACGATGCCGTAGCCGCTGAAATGCAACAAAAATTATTCGTTTGTTCTCAGTTGTAATAAATAAAAGAATTAAAATCAAACAGAAACTTGTTTTATTACCATCAGGAGGAAAAGCTATCCTCTGATTTAACTTATTTTTAGGTTTTGCTGATATTGCCGAAGTGTACGCTGTCACGGGTGGATCATTCCAACCTCTATCTGTATTACCGCCTTTTAAAATAGAAATCATCAAGTTCACAAATCGTGTTTAAAAATACCAAACCATTTAATCAAATACCATAATTTTCAGTTTCCGCCATTTTCATACCTATGGCCCCTAGTGAGCTTAGGGAAAATGTGACATAAGCTCGGACCGGATTCCAAAAATTTCTTGAAATTTAATTTCCTTGAAAAAAAAATAGTTTAGTAGTTTTCTCGCTTCGTTTGTCCATTTTTTTTTTGTTTGTTTTTAAACTCGTGGAGTAGTTACAGGAGAAACTCGAGAAAACATAACGTTGCACATTGCCATCTAGCGTCATCATACGCAACAGATATTTTCATAAAAGCTTTTCAGGCAAAGACAGAGGTTAATTATTACTAATTATTTTATTAATTTGGTGAGACATTTATTTCCCAAAATAAAAATTTTTTCAAAAAAAATTGTCGATAATCTTGCAAAGTAACTATTAAAAAGTCCGCAAATTCAAATTTTAATAATTATCTATTAAACTAATAAAAATGTAGAAAATCCATCCAATTAAATAAATACAGACAAAACAAATAATTTGCAAAAGATTTTTGTTTTTAATTCTTAAAATTATAAAATATCATCATATTTTAGCATTGAATGCTCAACCACTGGTACGCCTAGCTGTCACCAGTCACCGCCATGTATTATGAGGGTCTTGTTAAACCACCTTGCTCTTGTTCTGTTGTCCATTCTCTTACTCCCATGTTAAAAACAGAAATCTTCATCCCCTTTTAAATCCATTTTCCCACAACATCAGGTTCTTCTCCTTAAGAAAAACAAACAATTTGTTCAAACTTAACGTCCAATGTCTTGCGAGTTTTTCCCCTTTTACATTTTTTCCCTCCTCCAGTCACATCACAATTTCTTCCTACCCGTGTCGCATTTTCTACCTCTCCGTATCTCATTTTTGTCACATCCGTTCCACGTTTTCCGCCCACTCACACTCCTTCGTTCCTTATCTAATCACCAGATGTCGGACAAAGACCAAAGTGTTGAGCGAAATATTAAACGATTTACAAATTTGTTAATAACTTCAATATTTTATTCCTATAAACCATCAATTGTAATATTAAAAGTAACATAAGCAATGAACGCTTGTAAATATCCAATTCCTTCCAACGTTGTATTGCTAAAAACAAACAAATTATCAATTTTCTGAATTAAATTAACAATTCATATTTTTACCTCAAAAGAAACGGTTGGGGAAAACACAACGAAGATGAATATTTATCCCTTATTTGCTGCAACTGTGCAAAATTATTTAACCGCCGAGATGGTGATGCAAGATCGATTTTGGTCATAATTAACTACAAAAAAAAATATATTTTAAATCAGCGAAATCAATGTAACACGTACAAATGCAATAATTACAGCGTACGGTCGCGCGAATTCTTGTAACATTTCAATCGCAACGAAATCCAAATCGTTAAATCCAACGGATGCATCGATTAACAGAAAACATCTATGCAAACTGACGCAACGAAATTAAAATTCGAGAAAATTCCTAAACTTTTATCAAGTGGTTTACTTCGATCTCTGTTTCAAGTAACTCTCCACCGCAGGAACAAAAGTAATCGGTTGATTTACTCCATAACCGGGCGCATCCACAAGAAGAAATTTCTTTCCAACTTGGAAAAAATTCAGTGTTTTGGTGTGACCCTATTAAATTTAAATAAATATATGTATACACTTTGTTAATTTCTTCAATTTTTCTGTTTGTATGTCTCGAACATGCCGGTTTCTTCGATGTTCTCACTAGCTTCAATTTATTCGCAAACATAGCTGAGATTAATGATGATTTTCCAACATTGCTGTGGCCTACAAATAAAATCTGCGAATTAAAGTTAAAGTTAAGTCATGAAACTTGCGTTTAAACGAGTTTCTTTTATTACTTCTGGTGTATTTCCTACTGGACAATCTTCAGGGTTAACTACAGATTTCAGGAATTTAATGTCATGAGCTTTGGAAGGTGTAAATAAAGTTTTCGCTTTATCGATGGTATTTTTGTCCGGTTGGAATGGTTTTTCGTGCTCCCTAAACAAAGGGATTTTCAACCACTGCTGCAACTCGTTCGACGGATCCGAATAAAAATTCGCTTCTTCTGCCTTCCTGCCCGAGCGTAAATATTCTGCTGTGCATAATAGCCGATTAAAATGAGTATTTAACCGTTGCCGGGCGTAAACTCGTACGAAAAAATGCATTCTCGTGGAAAAAATGGATGGCTGACACTTTCCAGTTTACATGTGCATTCAGAACTTGTCTGGAAATAGACGGCACAAAACCATGTGTGTTAAGGCGCCGCAAGTGTCAACAAGATAAAGTATGAAAGCCATCGTCTGCTTACTGTATACATAGTGTTGTTACTGCTTTATTTAGGAGAATAAAAGATGTACAAATATTCTACAGAAACAAGTTCAGAATCAGAAACGACCGAAGCCGAACTGAAAGTAGAAGAGTAAAAAAAAAGAAATAATACAAAATTGCATTCACTATAAATTAAGAAAATAAGAAAACATTCTAAACCATCTTTCTTTCCCCAGAGTAAAACAGAACGGACAACGTAAATATGTATTTATTACGTTTCTCATTACCGCCATCGTCATCGGAACAGTCGTTTCCATGGCTTGGTATTTCTTTTACATGCCCAAATTTGACGGTTTGTAAATATGCACATAGAAAATAATTCAGTCAAATTGATAAATGAATTCTTCAAAATCGAAACAGGAGTTGAGGAGGAAAGTCCCACAGAAATTCCGGAAGACGAACAACCAGAACAAGAATACCCGAATATACATTTGGCAAAAACAAAAATGAACTTGGACGACGCCGTTGCATATTGCAAAGAAAGAAAGATGAACTTAATTGTGCCCTTGAACCAAAACCACGAGAATGATTTGGTGAAAATCGTCAAGAAATTTTCGAAAAAACAAGACTGCAAAAGCTTCTTATTCGGTAACGAAAAAAAATAAAGAAAATAATAAATAAAAATGGATCTTGTTCGTGGTCGTGGAGAAGCAGAAATGGAACCGTAATAACACTTTTTTTGTCATTTTATTTCTAGGTTACAAAGCCGTGGAATCAGTTCGATACAAATTGCCCAAAAATGATCAAAAATGGCCGAGTTTAAGCCGCTCTATCGAAGCGGTGCAGCCAAACTCAGATAAAGTTTGCGTTGAAATTCTATTGGACAAAGAATGGCGCGTCATGCAGGATGTTTCTTGCTTGTCCCACAAAGTGAATTGCGTCCTCTTGCTAGAAACCTTCGGTACACAATATCGACTCAACACTTGAATCATTGTATTATTCATTTTAATAATTACCCTTTTGTGTTGCAGTCGAAGGCCAATGCGAGAACCATCCGTTTAACTCCGAGTGCATCACTGCGTCGGCGCGGCCGAGCGGTACGATGCTCTACTCTGTTGCCGACCACTACAATATATTCAAAGAAGACGCTCCAAACGTGTACGGGGTGGTGCCAATCGATTCGAATTTTATACCGGAAAGTGTTCAAAACTACCGACCATTTGCTCAATCCTCAAAATGTTACGCCAGTAAATAAACGAGAATGATTCGACGATTCGACTGCCGTTTTTTTTTATCCAACAAAATCGTTTTTTCTTTGTTTCCAGTTTCAATGTCGTACGAATTCCGGTACAAGTCCGTTGTCAATGCGTCCGCGGTCATGAATTACAAGTCGGAAAATTTTTACGTAATTGATCCGGAATATAATTGCTTGGGAATTGATCCCACTAGAAATTTTAAGGTGGTCACAATGTTTTGTAACAATCCAGCGTGTGTTTTGTGTCTTTGAATTAAACAATAGTTGTAATAGTCTCGGTTTGTTATGCGTTTTTTTGTTGGAAATTAAAATGCACGATGAAGAAGCACCATCAGACGAGGGCAGAGGGGAATTAGAAGATGAAGGCTACGTGTAGGTTTCATTTGGAATTGTTTTATTCGACATATTCGTGTAAATGTGTTTATTTACAGATGGAATCTGCCTGTGTTGATAATGCTCTCAATATGCTCTGTGCTTCTTATCATCATAACTATTGCTGCTTCACTGTTTGCATTTACCTTTTATTTAGACACAGTTTACTTACGTTAGTGTCAATTTATTTATTTTTTACGGACGATTCATTTTGATTTTTATCTGGATGATCAGGTATAGACGCGAAGACGCCTGCGGTCGTCGTTACAACTGTCAACAGTAGTAGTCGTCATCAATCACAGACAAATCCGCCAAATCGCATCCGTAGGAAACGAATGGTGACAAATTTGCAAGAAAGAAGAATTGGCGATTTTGTTCCGTTGTATCTGTAACGTGTCACCACCACAAAAAACGATTTTATTTCTTCCGCTATTTGCAAACTGTGTTTGTATGCACAATGGTTTCCAATAAATTGTATCGAAGTGAAAAACGTGTATGTTATTCGTCCATGTTTTCAAATTTAGCGGATTATCTCGCGGGACATCTCGCCGGATCTCGGCAGTAGGAGATCAATAAAATGAAATAACAATTTTCTACTACCCTACATTAATTTAATTTGCGTTAAAATATGTGACTATTTCATTATATTAAAGTTCGTAATTGCAAAAGATTTTTTTTTTTAAAAAAGGTTTATTCTTCGAACGCCCATGCGCATTACTCCTAGTAACAAAAGTGTGCCGGTAGATTGTAGAGCTGAACGTTGTGCCGAGGGTTGTGCCTACTTGTTTACGATGCGCAACAAAAATTTATCGAAAAAATTCAAACACAAATCTTAATTATGGTTTTCCTTTAGACCAATACAGATCCATTTTTCCGTGCAAATATATTTCGGGTGGGTCGGGGTAAGAAAAGGCAACAACACCATGAAAAGAACTGTAGATAACTATTTACGAGGACACGAAATCCCAAACGTTAACCCTCGAAATCAAGCAACATTGAATGATATTTCTATTATTAAAGATCGAATTTAATGGCAACTGACGACGAAGATATTGAAATTGAAGTGTCCTGCACGAGTGCAAATACGAAAAGCACACAAAATGAAAGCGGTGACGAACTTATGTACAGCCAACATCTTGAGAACATTGGATTCATTCCCATACAAAATGATTCTGCATCGTACGAATCGCAATCCATATCAGAAACGGAAACGAATGTTTCGGACGTCTCGACCGAAGTGATGTCGGACACGTCGCAAAAGTCCGACAACTTCTCTCCTCCTTACATTCAACACGTGAAAGACATACGAAATGCCGGTTTCGTAAACCGGGAAGAAAGAAGTCTTCCGTCCCATTCCGAATATTGTCGAGAAAAGTCAAAAAATATCTTCACGCTCGAAACACCAGACAAAATAAAGAATAAATTTCTGATGGAGAGAATCAACAAGTTAAAGTTGTTCAAACCTATTGCTACGGTGATGCGAGAGGATAAACGGGAGGATAAACGGGAGGATAAACGAGAGGATAAACGAGTAGATAAATGGGAGGATAAACGAGATGATACACGAGATGATACAACTTCTGGTGGTAAATGGGAAATTAAAGAAAGAAAGGAAACTTTTTGGAACATAATTTTGATTTCGTTCACTTTTTTTCTTTTGAAATTCAGAACAGCAGGAGAATTTTTTGACGAAAAAGTTGGGGATGTTAGAGAAGGAGACTGATGGTAAAAAAAAAATGAACTGGAAATGAAAATGGAAAGAAATTCAAATACATCGTAATTCGTTTGCTAATTCTTTTGTAGAAAAAAGCAAAGTTGGCTCACCTTCATCAGTTTACCGAAAATCAAGTTTGTCAGTTGTGTCCATTCCATCGCTATGGCTGGAAAGAATTCGTCTAGCAAAATTATTTCACGACTTGCAAAAGGTTATTAAGAAATTAGCATTTATTCGGTCAAATCGTTACTAATCAATTTGACCAAATAAAAGATTGAATAATTTTAGAACTAATAAGTAATAACTCACATATAAAATACTAACAGTTGAAAACCGAGCCAATACATACCCCAAAATCATGCGCTCATTGCAGGTAGATCCAGCAAACAAACATCCAGTTTGAGAGAAATTAAAAAAATATTTCTTTGCAGAGAACTATTGAAAGTGCAAGATCAGACAAAAGTTATGAAACGACTCGTAAGTCGAGTTCGAGCTCCCTTGATTGAAGAGAAGATGCAAGAACATATGATTAACTACGTAATTTGTTTTGAATTTTATGAAACTTTTTTTTTTAAAAATCTGTACAATATACTCGTTTCAGACGTCTATTAATCTTATCGGCGAAGCTAGTAGATCATTACCTCGACTTTCAGATTTCAATAAAATCTAATTTGAATTTACCTGAATAATTTTTATTGACACAACATGATAAGACAAGTAATTGCAAGTGACATAAAAATAAAATGTTTTACATGTTTATAGGAGAAAAAGGACAGTTATTTATTCTAATAAAAACAAAAGAAAGTGACTGCACACACCCAATTTACTCAAAGATTTCACACTTCAACCTAAACATTTTTTTTTCTCAATAAATTCAGCGAAAAAACATTGGAATGAAAATTAAACACAATTTAAAAAGGTTACGAAATGCATAATTTAACATAACTTAAAAAATTTTTAAAACAGTGCATCCTAATTACACATGAAAATAAAAATCTAGAAAGTACTTTTTTCAATTTTTCTTTTCATTTGGCACAGCTAAAATGAGAATAATGCATTATTAAATGGACAAGAATAATTTTGTAGTATTTTTAAAAAAGAAAAAAAAACAAAAACTGCATGCACATGACATACTCAGCAGTGGAAGGAGGACAAGGAGTGAGAATTAACAAATGCAATTACAAAATAATTACACACTTGCTTTTTATCTTCATTAAATAGGTCATATTTACAAAGGAATGGTCCCTACATCATTTCGACAACAAAAAAGGCCATATAACAATTACCAAAATAAAAAAAAACAAAAACAAATAAGTGTCAGTCGAATTCTCATTAATTACTGCTTGCAACATGTCTAGATTTGAAAAAAATTTTATGACCTTATAGTGAATTATTATTAACTATTAGTTTACTTGAACAACAATTTGTTTTAATGCACATAAATAGACCAGCTTTTATTTAGTATAAAACAGAAGAAAAAAAAATTCCTTTCAAAAAAATCAGATTTTATATTACAACGACAGAAAAATTAAAATATGCGAGATTAACAACTCCAGTTTCGAAAAAATAAGACATGTACTCTTCTATTTAAAAAAAAAACAAAAAAAAAAATTTAAGAGAATTAAAACAAAAAATTATATATATTTACAAATTGAATTACAATATCAGAGTACAGGTAATACTATAACCTTAGCCCTGACTAAAAGGGGAGTTGCATTATTTGTATACATCCAATTGCAATAATGTCAAAAAAACAATCAGTACGGTTCTTTTTGTAAATAAAAATAAAAATAAAATTTTGACATTTTCTAATTACTAGCTGGACATGCACATTCTCTCAAATTTACTAAAAATTTAATTTTGTTTTCTTGAAAAAAATTCAATATTTCGCAGCCCAATTTAATATGAAAAAAATCGTAAAATAGAATCAACAAAAAACAAAAACAAAAAAGAAAAAAGAAAAAAAAGAAAGAAAAATAATAAAGTCTTCAATTCTACAAGGCTAATGTAAAATGTATACTTTCGAAATTGTTCAATATGATACAAGATCAAACAGAGTCTAGCATGAATACACTTGGATTGATTACTAACACAACTACTTTATATTAATAATTATTTTGTACAAGTAGCAGAAATCAATGCGCATTAATAACCAGTTTATTTTACAATAGTGTACCACGATTCACCATGTTTTCAAACAGTTTTGGTATCGTCACCATCATCCCCACATTTTTCATTCATTTTTTCCCCTTCAATCCTTTTCCAGTGTTGCAGTCTTAAAGTACATTCATTCACACACGCTCGATGTTTTGTTACTTGTAGCAAAATCGATGATAGTGTCTATTACTTCCTAGCTTCTAAATCTTTTGTTGCGTTCGTGGACTTTGTTTTTTAACCAATTAATTTTTTTTTTTCAATATATATATTTTTTTTTGCGGTGAGACGAGAAACTTTGAAGAGACCGAAACTAGATCACTTGAAAGTTGAAAACGATATCTCGACTTAACAGAGAAATGATGTCGGCAAACAGCACTCTATAATATGCAGCAACTCGTACTGCAACAGCGTCTACTTCCATTTTTACTCTTCTGTTGTTGATCTACACAAAACCAAACACAAAAACATTAACAAATCAATACGAAATCGGCATTTATCATCATCTAAATTCAAAATCACCATGTGAATTTGGTTCAGGCAAATTTTCTCGTGGTACTAGATGCATCACTGTCGTTTTGCCTAATGGTAAACCTAAAGCTGTTACGCAAAAGAAGAAAAAAAAAATTACAAAAACTCATAAACAACGACGAAACACAATGATCAAACCTCCTAATGTAACATTGCCATGTAGAAAACGGCCTTGATAAATTAACCTCAAAATCTCAGCCTTGGTAACAGCCTCTTCCGACCACTCTAAACAATACGAAATAACAATAATTATCATCAAACTGACCTTCCGTCGTCAAAATAACAAAAAATAACAAAAAATACCAACCATCGGGCCAGTTGTCAAACACATGCTGTGCGATATCAGCTGCCGAATCGTTCGTGCTGAACAGATATTCCTTGGTCTTACCGGTAACTAATATCAATCTAAGGTTGATCTTGAAAAAGAGAATTATGCAACATGAATAAATAAATAAATTTTTCTCTAAAAAAAAAATATATATATATTATAATAAATAATAAAAAAAAGTGAAATTTTTTTTCCCGCAGAGATTCATTGCATTTGACCTTGATACTGGCGAGTAGCCAAAGCTCGGGCTGCACTGCGGGCACATCACACCCCTTTGCCCATTTTTAATTTCGATTAAAAAAAGTGGTAACCCGGAAATGTGTTGGCAACAACAACACGCCCGGATAAATACGAAATCCGAGCAAAAGTGTTTGAAAAATGGCCTTGATTTTTCGCCCGTCTTGGCTTACTAAGCATCACTAATAGATTAGTCATCGAATCAATTTCAAATACAATCATCGTCACCGCCACCGCCATTTCCAATATTTTTTAACTTGATATTTTGTAAATCGAAACGATGTGTTACCTTGTCTGATGGAATATTTCTCGAGCCCATTTCAAGGTTTGAAAAATTTAAAAAAATAAAATCCTATTTCAAAGTAAACCAACTCAGCTCATCCAATTGGTCGTTTTTATCTCGAGTTCTGCTTACGACTAAACTGATATGAGAAAAAAATGTAAGAAATGTGATTTTCGCTTGCAAGATAACAGGCTGCAGATTAAAAACAATGCTAAACTCAGGGCGATTTAGAAACAAAATACTGATGTCACTCAGTTAGGCCTATCACCTCTCTTGACCCGAGTTCATGCGTATTAATCGGTAAGAACGTCCCGTCAAGCGAAACGCTGCATTATTAAATACACTTGTGATTTCTTCAGCATGGTGAATGATTTGGGACCGTTCCTGATCTCCCAAACTGTGGATAAAATTATATTTGTTTAGGATGTTATTACAGATTGCGAAGAAACCAACCCAAACAAAATGGCGAGGAAAATTCTCTGCGAAAAGAATGTCGGGTAAAAATTAATACTAAATGCGTTACGGGAGGGCGCTATGATTGAAAAAAAAAATACCTACGTGATGATTTTAAAGGCTATGTTATTGAATAAACTATTCTAAAGCTTTTTAAAGCAAGAAATAAAAAGCACAATATGATACTTTTTCAAAAAAAACAGAAAAAAGAAAAAAAAAATTTAAAATTAAAAAAAAAAAAAAAAAAAAACTTTTCTTGTTGAAAAAATTTCTTTTTTGTCGACAAGACATTAGAAAATATTATTTTAAATTCACAAGTACCGTTAGTCATCAAAAAACAATGGGTTGCTGAAGTGGTTAAAAAATCAGGATATATCTAAATTAGATACGAAAAAGAACTCTTATCTGAACGTCAATTGAAAGAATACAAGCCCATTGACCTTCGACTTCAAATTACAGTCACTAAGCCAATAAAAAACACTCATGGAGGGTGCAAAGTAGAGACTGTTACCCAGTCCCGTGAACAGAAAAGTTGTAAACTCTGATTCCAGGTTCCAACCAATCAGAAGAGAGAGTAGACGTCTGGAAGCAAATAAATTGAGCTGTGCCTCTAAAGCGCTCTGCTGTCGTTTCGCCAGCTTTTACTACGTTGCACCTCGACTCAATTCGTCCTCTGTAGTTTTGTCGTAGCACGAAATTGTCAAAATGATTGTCAAAAACCCTGAAATCAAATACACACAGGTAAGTTGCTTTCTTTCTTTGGGTTTTGTACTGCAAAGCTTCATCTTGCATGCAAACAATGGATCGGTTAAGTTTGTTTTGTGAGTATCATTATTGCACGATGTTAGAATTGAGTGCGAAAAAGTGCGTTTATCATCTTTATACATCATTGTATTTAAAACACTTGCACTTATTCATAAGTCGTGGAGATGTCACATATGTGATGCTATTTAGCTGCTCTTTAATCTCCCAGGCATTTAATAATCGACTTCCTTCAAAATTATAGTCCTGGCTCTTGTGGGCAAGTGATGATTGGTGCGAATGGAATGTTCATTTAACTTTTATGAAAGTTCTCCCTAGCTGCTCTATGAATTTATGGCTTGGTTCTACTAAAGAGAGAGAGATTGAAGCAAGGCTAAGGCCATGGATATCAAATGTTATCAGGACTTGCCAAGGTCAATGCAAACTATTAATTGATAACTTGTTGATTTATATTGAAAGTTTCCTGGATGTCTAGCAGGAAGTCAGTCTAGCAAGTCATATTGTTTAGCAAGTGTTTTTGAGGGAAAAAGACTCTTTTAGTGAGAAATGAAATACATATAATTTTTTAAAAAATGCATTATTTTTCACTAGATTTTCATCAATAATGAATGGCACAATTCTGCCAGTGGAAAAACATTTGCAACTATCAACCCAGCAACAGGTGTTAAGATCTGTGATGTGCAAGAAGGAGATAAAGTAAATACTTGGTAATTCTTTATTTTTCTTTAATTTTATCTTTGTTTCTTGCAATTTTAGGCTGATGTAGATAAAGCTGTAGCAGCAGCTAAAGCAGCTTTCAAGAGAGGATCAGTTTGGCGTACAATTGATGCATCTGCAAGAGGACAATACTTGTTTAAATATGCTGATATTGTAGAGAAGAATGCTGAATACTTAGCTGTAAGAGCATACACTTTAGAGAGTGTAATCCTCAAGGAAATTCATCACTTTTCTATGATTTAGAGTTTGGAAACATTGGACAATGGCAAACCTTACGCGGCTTCTTTATCCGACATTGAGTTGACCGTTAAACTGTTCCGGTATTTCGCTGGCTACGCTGACAAAATCCATGGCAAAACCATTCCAGCTGGTAAACACATTGGAATGCAGTATTTCATTTGAGAGCGGCTCACATTTTATTTTAAATAGATGGGGACGTCTTCAGCTTCACCCGAGAAGAACCCGTCGGTGTTTGCGGACAAGTGATTCCCGTAACTATCACCACACATCACACTGTATCCACAAGCTGTCTTGTGGACTTGTGTGCTGTGTCGATCAATACTCAACAATTTGTTAGCTTACGGTTGTCTATATAAATTGCTTTTTCTTCTCTACCTTAAGTGGAATTTTCCCATCACCATGTTCACCTTTAAGGTTGCTCCAGCTTTGGCTGCTGGGTGTGTTGTGGTGCTCAAGCCAGCTGAACAAACACCACTAACTGCCCTCTACTTGGCTGCTCTCGCTAAAGAGGTAAATAGTTAACCCTTTTTGTGTTTTATTTACTAATAGCTGATATAATACCGTACGATATTTAGGCTGGGATTCCTCCCGGTGTGTTGAATGTTGTGCCCGGCTACGGTCCAACGGCGGGTGCTGCCATCACTGAACACCCGGATGTTGACAAGGTGGCGTTCACAGGATCGACTGAAGTTGGCCACATCATCCAACAAGCGTCTGGAAAGGTGAACTTGAAACGAGTTTCTCTGGAATTAGGTGGCAAAAGTCCACTCGTCGTGTTTGCAGATGCTAATTGTACGTAAAGCTTAATTACATCAATAATTTCGTAGCAGTGTTAATCGCTTTTTATTGACAGTGGATTTGGCTGTTGCAACTGCTCACGAGGCAGTCATGTTCAATCAAGGCCAGTGTTGTTGCGCAGGAAGTCGTACCTTCGTCCAGGAAGAGATCTACGATGAATTTGTGAAACGCAGCAAAGAATTGGCCGTGAAGAGAGTAGTCGGCGATCCATTTGACGAGAAGACTCAACAAGGACCGCAAGTAAGAGGCAAAAATTCGAATTTGCACGTGCAAGCGTTTCATTCTTTGCTCGTAAACAGGTGGACGATGAACAATTCAACAAAATTCTTGGTTTAATCGAAGCCGGAAAGAAGGAAGGAGCCAAATTGGAATGCGGAGGTGGACGCCATGGCACGAAAGGATATTTTATCGAACCAACCGTATTCTCCGGAGTCACTGATAAGATGAGCATTGCTCGCGATGAGGTCGGTTATTCAATGGGTTTGAAGTTGTCTTGGTAAAATTGATAGATTCAAATTTAACGTGTTTCAGATTTTCGGCCCTGTACAACAAATTTTGAAGTTTAAAACATTAGATGAGGTTATTGATAGAGCTAATGATACTACCTATGGATTAGCTGCAGGTGTTTTCACTGAAAATATCGATAAAGCTCTGCTTTTTGCGCAGGGAGTGCAGGCGGGAACAGTTTGGTAAATTGATTTAAATTTTGACTGCAATGAAAAAGGTATTCGTTTTATTAGCACTTTTTTTTTTTAATACAATAGGGTGAATACCTTCTTGGTTGTTTCGCCGCAAACTCCTTTCGGAGGATTCAAGGAATCGGGACACGGAAGAGAATTGTAACTAAAGACAAACCAATTTTTTTGATGAAGCGTTATTAATGGAAATGAATTTTCAGGGGTGAAGAAAACTTGAGAGAATACCTGGAAACTAAAACGGTAATATTACAATAATCACAACTTTTTTCGTAATTATCAATTAATATGCATTTGTTTTGCGACAGGTAACTGTCAAGATCCCGAAAAAGCAATCGTAAACTGGACCACCGTGCAGAACATGCAGACATTTCATAATGGGAATTTGAAAAATCTTTAAAATTGTTTTGTAATTCTGTTCTGTAAAAATTAGATGAAATAAAGATCACTGGCTAAAAAAAATATATTTGTATTTATTATTTGGGTAAAAATAAACATTTAAATTAATTAATTACAGCAAGAATTAAGCATTCATAAAGTTATTTAGACACTAAACAGCATTTTCCGAATTGTCTAGATATAACTTCAAAAAAAATGGCGGCGATTTAGTCTGCGTGTGCACAACATTTTAATTAACAAAACGTGTGTATATACCTGAATGATATAATTCTGGGTTGAGGTCTGTGGAACATGTAAACGAAAACGTGTGTGTATTAATTCAATGCCATGACTCCTGGCCTTGCATAAATCACAAAGTTGTTGACAATTTACTCTTTATTTATTAAAAATATTTACAATCAAATATTTTGTACATGCTTATTTTTCTCCTATACCGTACATTGTATACATTTTACAACTTTGAATCAATAATGAACAGTTTTGCATCGTCATACTTTAAATAATTCAAATTTATACAACAAAAATGATATCAGTAGTGAAAATGAGCAAACTTAAGTCATGAGCAAGGGAAAGCAAAAATACTCACAAATTAGAAATGCAAATTACAAATTTTTGTCAAATTGCGCAACAAGCGGAAGACATTTTACTTTCGTTAGGCAAATTTTTCCCCATTAATATACGAAACTTGCTAAACATTGGTTCATTAAATGCAGACATTAAACTCATGAGAAAGATTTTCAAGGGCATTTTAATTTAAAAATTCCAAAAAACTGAATTTTTAAATCCAACAGTTAATATCATTAAAATAAGCAAACAAAATGTACACAGGTATAATGCTTGAGTTGTAGTATTGTCATCATTTTTGTAAGTCGACTTTTTCAGCAAAAATAGATGACATTACATGGTACATACATTTCTTAATTTTATTTTTATTATGTCACACTTTTTAATTGGAATTCAAAATATTCAACATGAAAAGAAAATCACAAAATATCAACACCAAATTTGAGTTACAATAGAAAATATAAATTTAAATACCACTTCAAATTTTGTGCAGACTCATTGACATTTATCATTTTATCATTTAATCATTTCTGGTCGGGTTTCAAGTGTTTGGTCAAGATACTTAATCTGTCTGTCACGTAACAACGACATGCATTTTTCAAACTAAACATGATTATTTTTTTTCTCCAAATTTTAAATATCGAATGGAAAACTGCAAACGAAAAAGAAAAATCTGCACCATTTTCTACAAAATATTTGCCAACATATTTTTAATGGACGTTTACAAGATAATTTTGTGCGTTTTGATGAAAATTGTCATGGAATAGCACTAATTAATGTAATACTAATTACCAACTAATATCATTGAATTCAATAAAGGGGGAATAAAAATCCAATATATCAATTTCTTTCACGTTTCAAACTCCATTTTCCCTTTTTAAAACTTCCCTTTTAAACTCCTTTACATTTATTGCTAAATCCTATAAAATTGGTGATTGTAATCAACTCACACTTCAGCTATTCGATTATTTATGCCCCCACCCAACGCATTCGGCACTAAAAAGGCAAGAGAGGAAATATTTTCTGAAATTCTCTAATAACCACGCACACATTTGTTGCTTCTTTTCGTTTTCTAACCTCTACAAAATAAATTCAAACTTCACTTGTTTAATCCTATACATACATAAGACATGTAAATATTTTTAGCAAACTAAAGATGTAAACCACTTACCAAACTCTTAACTTTATCAAACACTAGGAAAAGAAACGGGGGTTAATTCAATTTAACTAAAAAAAATGTTCAAATTGTTCAAATTTATACGCTAGGTTTTCGATTTTGTTTTTACACACTCATTTTCTTTTAAGTTGACAAAAAATATTTGGCAGCATTTTTTAAATTTATTTATATCCGTTAAATTTAAAGAGCAATGTGAACATTACCATCGTTATTAAAATTTGTACTAAGGCAGGAAATTTCATATTTTTTTTGTATTTTTTAACTTTTTGAATTGGTCAGTGTTTAAGAACATCTCAAAGCCATTTTCGCAACATGTTTAAACCGTCCACTATTTGACAGATAAGCATAAAATAATGATTGTCACAATAATGGAATAAAGTAATCAAAGCATGCTTTTTCTCCTTTTTTTTCATCTCCAAAGACAGCATTTGACATAACATTCAAAAAAAAATAATTAATTAAAATCATCAAATAACTTTAAATTTACCAACTCAATCCCTATTTCACCATGTTGAGTTTTTACACATTTAAAAAGCTATGGAGTTGGGGAGTCAATTTCCCTCACCACACCCCATTCCACCCCCAATTTTACTTGCAGTTAAAATTATGCTGGTTTGGCATTTTGACTCGTCTGGACTACTTCGGTGTAAGAAGCGTCGAAGCACTGCTTAAGCTCCGAATAACTTACAACCAAAACATTCTGCTCGTCACGAGACACGAGACAAATCTTTTCAGTCACACCAGCATCCAACTGAAACATAAAATCAAAAATTAACCAAAAAACAAACAAAAAATAGGTTAGAATTGAATATTTTACCTTATTTAAACACTGAACAATGTGGGCCATATCGACCCATGGACGACCGTCCTCCGTTACTTGATGAAAGAGGTAATCGCGAAACAATTTTAACATGTATCTATCACCGGTTTCAGACCAAGTAGGGTCCAAATTGAACCTAAAAAAAACGAGAGAAAATTAATACCGAATTCAATTATTGCGTATAAGTAGACTTATTACTCCGGTCTCTCGTTAATAATGCCTAGTTTCGAAAGAAGACGAAATAATCTGCCATTTTCAACTTCCTAAAAAACATTTTAAAAAAAAAAACACCACATAAATAACAAATTAAAATTTGTGCTGCGTTCTTTTTTACTTTTGACAATTCAGTCTCAATAACATCACTTCGCATTTGAGCGGCATCCAACTGCGTATAAAATCGAGCTCCAATCATAGGCATGATGTCGTTGACGCTTCGAAAACGAGTTTGGTTCGTCAACAAATATCTAAAAAAAATTAAGTAATAAATTAAGTTTCTAAAAGCCATTTAAACGAGCTTGCAGACCACTTGTTTTGCGTGGAAAAACAAGTGATTTACACGCGACTTAATGAACAGAGCAAACAAAAACTAACAAAATCAGATTCCGAAGATCAGCTGAATAATTGTGAGTGACAAGTTCCATCGAGCTCGTAACATGTTCACGCTGAATTCCAACCAACGAATTGCAAGCCAAAGCAAGAACAATTTTGCCCAATGCAACCAGGTCTTCTTGCTACAAACAAAGTAAACAAAACAATTTAAAAATAAATAAAAAAACCAAAAAAAACCCAGACAAATAAAAGTAACATTTTAATTACTTGATAATGGGGCATGAATGCTAACAAATTGGATTGATTTGGATCAAAACACAACACATCAAAAATCCCACAACAATTAAGGCGCAATCTAAAACAAATACAAATAAATGCCGGTAACCAAACCAGAAAAACAACAATGACAAAAAAAAAATACCTCGATTTTCCCACAATAAGAATTTTCGTTGGATCCAACGCTCGACAAGCCAAACCGGCCGCATGAATTGTACGCAAAGCAGAGCTCAACTGAACCACATAACACCAAATTAAGCTCTCGGGTAACAATCCAGCATTCTGACGAGGCCCTAAACACAAACACAAATCAAGTTGCAGCAAGAACAAGAAAAATGTACAAAATTTAGTAATGCAAACCAGATTTGCCGTGGCTGAATGCGCCAGTACTATCCAAGTTGGTCAAACTCTGCGTGTTCTGCGTAGCGGTCCCGGAGAAATGACGGGCCATCATGGTTTCAGCAGCAGGGTGGTAATCGTGGACAAACACGACCGCTAAAATAACATTTTTTTAAAAAATTTACCAAAAAAAAAAGAAAAAAAGAAAAAAATCGTACAATGTTCGCCGAAAGCTTTAGTCGTAAACACTTCTCGCAGTTGTACAATATTGGAATGCTGTAGTTTCTTCCACATGTCCACCAAAGCCATGCACTTTGTGTTTGTCAAACGCACACCTAGAAAAAAGCAATTGCACAAAAACGAAATTAATTATTCCCAATTCCGTCCGGTCGTTTTGCAATGAGAAGCAATCCAAATCCGCTATTTATTCCGCCAAATTTCGTAAACACAACGATGATGTCGTCGCCTTTGTACCGTGTATTCTCCTCAAGCAATATAAAAGGCCTGTCTTAGTGTTAGTCGCCTTGAAAACGGATGTAATGTAGCCGAACGTGTTGGACTTCTCCAGGGCGCTTGTTGGTATTTTCTCGAGGGGGACGAGGTTGTGGTAGCTATCGACTTCTTGCGGAAGATCTACGCTCGAAACAAACAAACGAAAACAAACCCTTCTATTTAATTTGACTAATAAGTGGCAGGCTTAAAGCACTCAAACGTACTCCAAAGAAACCTGGAAATTGCTCTGGGTCAACCTGGGCCATCAACAAGTTGTGCCGATGAAGAACGTCCTAAAACAACCGAAAAACAAACATTTCTTCAATTTTAAGCTTCAAAACTTCAAAACTCAAAATCTTACAATCCGAAGGTCGTCCGGCATAAAGAAGGATGGAGCGTTGGCCTTCGGATTCATGTGAGCGACGTGGGCTTGCGTCCCCGGAAACATGTGAAAGTTCGGTAGCACCTTAACAATTTAATTAAAAATAAAATAAAATAATTTCTATGTCTATTTTTCAAAAAAATTACAATTCCGCCTTTTGCATTTGCGGACAAGTTGACGTCGTCGTGGGTGTAGTAATAAGTAGTTCCACCGAAATTTTCCTTTCAAAGAAAAAAAATCAACCAATCGGTAATAAATTCGGATTCATTTCACAGTTCACGCCGTACTTGATATGTGGGAATGGGAGAATTAAAAGCATCGGTGGCGGCACCAGCAGTAGCACCCGTGGCAAACGGTGCAAGATTTGGTGATCGTGTTCTTCGTTTTAAAAGAGGTGAATGTTGAGGAGTTAAACGTGGGCTGTGCAGTGGGCTAGTATTGCTCGAAAAAGATGGTCCCCCTGAACAAACAAAATGTACAAACACTTCAAACATCGACGAATAATTGTCTTGTATGCTTAACCGTACCCTGTGAGGAAAGCCTGCCAAACGGTGTGCTTCCTATTAAGTTAGATGCATTTGTTGAAGTCATGTTGATCATTTGATTGTAACTCAAATATGAAGGTGATGTAGATGAACGAGGTACCGAAGGCGTGTTAGAACGCGGAATGAATTCATTAGCTCCAGGATTAGAACCCTGAAATTTATCAATTTGTACTTCGCTACTCAATTACACCGTAAATACTCGAATAGAACGCAAGTGTTCTAAAAACAAAACCTAGATTTTCCCAATCCCCCGCATCTTTTTTTTTTAGTCGTTTTGTTCAATTTAGATCAAGAATTGAGTGATTTCAGTCGTTTTGGGCCATTTAGACCCGTGTTGTAATAGATATCGTGGCGGATGGGCATCCCGCGTTCTATTAGAGCATTTAGGGTAAATAACATTCTGTTTTTACCGAGTCCAAGTTTAGACAGGCGAAACTACCAGCCAGTGTGTTAGCAGCATTAGTGCTTCCAGTCGTGTACACCGGCAACGGATTTGGTATCGTTTTATCCATACTGTTACGTGGTCTCTGCAATTTCAATTACTCACTTGTACAAAAGAACACAATAGAAATCAAATCATTCTTACATTCATATAAGCCGTTAATTTCGATTCTTGTGGCAAACCGTTCTGCTGCGAAAAAGCCATGAATAACGAATCTAATCGATCGTTGTGGCTCTCTAAAAATCACAAAGAAATAAAAAATTTTATTTAAAAAAAAAAATGTATTTATATATGTAAGCTTATATATATATATAAAATAATTTAAAATTAAAATATTAAATATTACTACAAGTTTTGAAAATTCAAATTTATTCCGTGCAAATTGCACATATTCGTGGAATGTTTAAAAGAATGAAAAATATATTTGTCCTAAAACTTGTTTATCTTCGACAGAAATTAAGTCGCAGCTGTTGTTACATATCGAATAATGGAAAATGTTACACTCGACCTCTCCGATCGCCGTTAGCAAACTCGATATTTTCTTAAACGTGATCCGATTGTTTATTTACTTACCAAGCGATTCCAAACCATCATCACCACCAGATACAATTCTGGTTTCTGCAGCCGAAGTTGGATTGTTTGGCGGATTGGCGTGAACAAACTGGCATTCGGTACCGTAAAAACAACTTCCACTGCTAACAAAGTAGCGACAAAGTGTGGGTTTCTTTAACCCGCTTGTGGAACTGTTCATGTCCACAACGAATCCTGATGCTACAAAGTATAGGATCCACTTCTAAAATCATGCGATATTTAGCACACAAGTAAATAAGCCTTTCTGAAAGATTTCGCTTGTACGGCCATGGATGGTGCTCGCTTCACTCTTTCTTGTCCGTTCAGAAAATGTATGCGCGCGCATTTACTCTTCAAGTGCATTGTGGGAATAGTAGGATCTAAGGTCTGCCATTTTGGTTCCAGTTTGAACGTTTTGGAAGAACTTAACTATTCTTCTTTAATTACCTTGTGTAATTTTCAAAAACAATTAATAAAATACTCAGAAGCCATTGTGGTGTAAATATTTATGCGTTAACGTGCATTTTATTTTACGAGAGAGAGTAAAATTTCATTTTTTCGATACCAACCAAATTACCAGGTTTTCTTGTTTGCTCGCGCCACGTTTTAGGGTTCCCGGCTTTCTTTCTTTGTTTACATAATTACTTCGAAACACGAGATAGTATAACTTTAATTACGTAATTACCAAGTTATATTTTCTTTTATTTTTTAGTCGCTCAATTGCAATTTGCAACACAAACACAGCAAAGAAATAAAATTTTATAAAAATAAAATAAAATTTTAAAAAATAGGGCTAGCGAGAATTCTGCTTATGAGACGCTCCCTCAACCTCACGACGAATCATCAATCTGATTCGAATCGAGGCTCTGACGTCGGAATCAGCCGATTTGTTTCCTCCTTCGCGATTGGTTCGCTCTGTCTGAGCCAGCTTGTCGTATGACATCACTAATAACAACCAAGATGGCAGAGCCTGGAAGCTGGCCGTTCAACTCCGAACCTTTACCTGACCTAGGACCAAATTTAACCACCACAAATGAGCTAGATTTGGGTCCCGGCAACGACTTAGAGGGTACGTTATTCACATGATATCTTTTTTTTCCCCTACACATAATTTAATGTCGCAAAAAGGGCGAAAAATGCGATCGATCAATACGAGCCAATGTTGTCGTTGATGATGAACGGCTAAAGATGGTTAGATGAGCGAAATTGGCTGCAATCCAGCCAAATTAGCAGGAAAGCTCGCTCTAATTTGCCTTTGTATTGGGCGAAAATCGATAAACTGAGCCCTTAATGCGCCTTGCATAGCAATGTGCAAAAGGGGGCAGCAACCTTAGGTGAAGGTAGCTTCACTGCAGTGCGTAGGGGTTTGTTTTGGGATTGGACGGACATAATTTAATATTACGTCATTCGGAGGAAGCTGTTGGAAGAAGAGACGTCTCTTCACCTGATTGACTTAAAGAACACGGACGTGTATCAATTGTGTCCGCTATTTTCGCGGCATAACGTTGGGAAATGTGGATCAAAGCGCTTTGTACTCGATGAGTTTGCAAACGACAAAATGGCAACAGCAACGACATCGTCACTTCATTGAAATCGGGCTTCACTGCCTCGCATCCGAGCGGGCAGGTGAAGATGATGGAGATGGGCTCGATCGCAACACAACTGAGGTTTGTTTTCGCACGTTTTTCGGCCTTTTGCACCTTTTTCGGATGGGAAATCGGGTGGGAAAACGTTTAAATGCTACATGGGTCATGTTTTCCCATTGATCTAGGAAGTAAAAGGGTTTGAATATTCAAGTGGAGACTTCGCTATCGATCGGCCGCCTGCTTCTAGAAAGACCTGATTACACTCGGGTGAGCCAATAGCCGAGCGAAGCCGTCATTTTGAATTCTGCAACTGAATTTTCTCTATTGAGATTTTCCTTTGTTTTGCTTTGCGATTCAAATTTTCTACATTTCTGCGAAGAGTGAAATCAAATATTTGAATGTGTTAATCAATTTAAAAAAGAAAAAAAAAATATTGAATGGATATTTTTTTTTTTTTTTTTTTTTTTTTTTTTAAATATTTTGTTTCTTTAATTATTTTTTTTTTTCAAAAATGTTTTCACATTTTTTTGGGGGCAAAGTGCTTGAAATACTAGATGAAATTTCTGTGAACTTTGACTGGGGAAAAAGAAATGTATTCATAGCTTTAAAATTTGTCTTTGTGTGCGAAAAATTTCATTTGAATTAATTTTCTTTGTAGAGATGATGAAGTATTGCAGCAGTGAGTTATTCGATGGGCAATTACTCAATGCGTTGGCGTCTTCGGGCCATTTTTTGGACCACGATGAAGAATTGGGGTTTGATATGTTGATAAATGATTCAAATATTCCTCAACAAATAAATTTGTCGCCACATCTGTCACCTTTAATGCCGAATCAGTCCCCGGTTACCTCGCCACAATTATCGCCGGTACCGCCGCAACAACGGTCGCCGCAACCTGTGAATAAAATTAAACAAGTAAAAAAAAAAATTTTAAAAATTATATATGTATATATTAATTAATTTTTTTTAAAAAAATTTAATTAATTAATTAATTAATTAAATTTACAAAAAAAAAAAAAAAAAAAAAAAAAAATAGAAAGTTATATCTCCAGCGCCTTCGATTTCACCCTCAAATTACTCGCATCCCGAATTAGTCACAGTCCCCGCACCTACAGGACTTGTCATCAACACCAATAATCAACACAGTCAGTTGTTAAGTACCTTGGCAACAGTTCAACCGCAGCAACAACAACGGTATTGTAGCGTGTCATTAGCGCCTAATACATCAATAGCTCCGGCTCAAGTTGCGAATCAAAAACATCACCTTTTGCAAAAATTGGGCCAATTACCAACGCAGCAGGTGCAACAAGTAATTAATAAAATTAATAAAAATGTTAAATAAATTTAAAAAAAAAATATTTTTGATTTTTTATTGTTTTATTTTTTTTTTGAAGTTATTGGTTCAATCACAATTACTAAAGAATGAAACTGTTGTTGCAACTGCATATCCGACTACGTCCCTTACCACAGTAACCACAGCAACACCTATTCAAACGCTGGTCAATACGAATTGTAGCACTATTCTCACTACAGGGATTCCATTGGTATTAGATACTGATAAATTACCAATTAATCGGTATGTTTTTGTTTTTTTTAATTCCAAAAATGTGATTTATGTATATTTTTTATATTTTTAAAGGTTAACTCAAATTCAGACAAATGTTCTAAAGCCGAAAGGAGAAAAGCGGAGCGCACATAATGCGATTGAGCGACGTTATCGCACGAGTATTAATGATAAAATAGTAGAGTTGAAGAACATGATAGTTGGATCTGAAGCTAAGGTGATTGAATTGGGTGATATTTGTTTCCAGAGTCCTCGGTTCAGTGAGTAACGTAAGGGCCATGTCATTTTGTGCCATTTGTTGGCATGTGTGACGTGGTCGTTATGGAATTTTTACGAACGGAATCGAAGTTTTCCGTAAGTTTGTGCTCGAATCGGTTTTAAACCGAAGCGAAACCGACCCGTTCGGTTTCGCTTTGGTTTCGGTTGAGAACGTGTGAATCAACTCACAGTCGTGCACCGATTTTACAATAAAAATGTAATTTTGGGAGAGAAAAAATATTTTATACGAATGAATAAACGTTGCGAACACTACATGATTAGAACTCGAGGAGTTGCTTCGGGTTGTATTTGTGTCGTGCTCAAAGCGAGTGTGCTGCTAAATTATTTAACAACAGGTGTGGCTCCGTGTTGCACAGTGGTAGGTTTTTTTTTGCAAAGAAATCTCTCAGATGTTTTTAAATTTTGAATTGAAAGCATTTCGCATATTTTATTTTTCGTCGTTAAAATAATATTTTGAGTAGATTTACCCGAATAAAATCATTTGAAAGAGGAAATTTTAGAAAATTACATACAAATTAGAACTAAAAAGCAGGTGAAAATTGTGATTTTTGTTAAAACTGGAGTGCTGGGGCACAATTTCCATTCTGTATCTTAACACTCTTAAAAATGCTCGTTACAAACGCATCAATACCCAACCGTGTACGTTTTACGTTTCCACTGCTTTAGGAGCAGTCTAACAAACAGCTGCAGCACACCACTGCAAATACATATTCAGAACTTGGAGTTTTGTAAGAAGTGCCAAAAACCCTTGACAAAAACTTGACAAAGTTCTACAAATATTGTTTGTTTACTCAAGTGAAATCTCCAGTGAAGCTAATTTCAACATTGTTATATTTCAGTTGAACAAATCTGCTGTTTTAAGAAAGGCAATTGATTACATTCGATATTTGCAAAACAGCAATGCAAAGTTGAAGCAAGAAAACATGGCCCTTAAAATGGGAGCAAATGGGCAGAAAATAAGTATAAAATTGCATTTTTATTTTATTTTTTTTTTAAATTTTAAAATGATTTTTTTTATTTCCTTCTATTTTCAAGAAATAGAAAGCATCGAAAGAGACAATTTGCCACCAGAAGCGTTTACTCCACCTCATTCTGATACAAGTTCACCAGCTCGAAGTCCAATGAACTCCGATTCGGATGTTGCCAGTTCGCCTGGTGAAGTTGTACAGACTTTGGATTTCACCGTGAGTAAAATGAATGTGGAAGAAGGCGAAGAACCGCAAGCATTCAAAGGTCAGTATGCAAAATGCACTTCAAATTTTAAATACATTTAAAAAAAAAATCTTTTTTGCATCTCTAGGACTCAGTTACGGAATGTTAGATAGATCACGAATGGCACTTTGTATGTTTATGTTGGTCGTTCTCGCTTTCAACCCGTTCAGAATGTTTCTGGGTCGTATTCCGCTTGGTTCTGGCTCGTTGGACGACAGTTACTCACCAGCACGAACAATTCTTTCCAAAGATGGTAAAGAAAAAAAATTTTTGCCCGAAATTTTTCAGTTTTAAATGCATTTTTCTTCACACTTGTAGAGTACGATGGAAAATATGGATGGCAAGACTGGGTAATGACAACAATTTGCGTTTGGTTTGTCAATCTGATATTCATCGGAGTTTGCCTTACCAAATTGTTGGTTTACGGCGAGCCTATTGTACGTCCAAAATCAGAATCGTCCTTGTGTTTCTGGAGGTGCCGTAAACAAGCCGATTTCGATTTATCAAAGGTAGCAAAACAAGTTTGAACAATTTAACGTTTGTTTTATTATAAAATATAAATTCTCTTTTCTAAAGGGCGATTACCCAGCTGCCGTTAACCAGTTTCAGAAATCTCTGCAAGCACTAGGGAGGCCATTGCCCACAACGCGTCTTGACGTGTTTTCTACGGTTGTGTGGCAGATGATAAAATACTGTTTCCATCGCGTCTGGCTCATTCGTTGGTTAGCGAATCGCGCCGGTGGTTTGCGGTTGTCCGCCCTTGAACGAAGAACCGTTCGCAACACGGCCAAAGAGGCAGCCATGGTGTATTTAAAACTTCATCAGTTCAATTTAACTGGTAAATTCTAATCTGTTTGTGTTTTATCTAGTTATATTTGTCAATTAATTTTTTTTTTGCACAGGTCACAGCGCTAATGGGCATTTAGAAGGGTGCACGCTCGTTTTAAGCGCGATCAACTTGGCCGAAGCAGCGGGAAAGGCCATGAGTTACGAATGCTTAGCTGAAATTTACATCAATGCTGCTTTGAGGGTCAAGGAAATCTTTCCAAATTACATGCACTTTATTGCTGTGAGTTTCGAAGTGGAAATGTATTTTTAACGTGCATTTTAACGTGCTTTTTTATCATTCAGCGCTATTTTTTGAGTCAAGCACGGCGAGTTGCAACTACAGGTGGTGGCCAAATCCCAATTAATTTACAATGGTTGTGCACACCCGTCGGTCACAGGTTTTTCGTCACCCGCAAGTGGGATTACAACATGGAGGATTCCATGTTCAGCAATTTAGGAGTTACATGTAAGCAATTCATCGGAAGTTAATCAACGCTCACTCACGTTTAATCTTAACTTTCAGCTGATCCGTTGTGCTACGTTATGCAGTTGTTCCGCGAACATCTCATCGAGAAGGCACTGTACACTCTGGTGCTGCCTGGCAGTAGAAAAACACGAAATGGAAAACAACCAAAGTATTAACAATTATTTTTCTTTTACAATTACTCTTTAAAATTAATCACGTAATTTGAAATGGCAGACGACGCTTCCAAACATCAGACATTCTTCAATTCGTGCAGCAACTCATGGAATGCTCAAGCGCCGCCGGGGCTCCCAAAAACGTGGCAACATCTATCCGATCCGGAAGTAATAAATCAGGCACGGACGAAGTTGCTCAGTGGTGGGCAGCGGTCATCGGAGTGGCTGCATATTGGCTGTTGGGCGAGGACGAACAAGCCGAACGCCTCTACCCTATCGTGGAATCATTACCACCCTTGTTAGAACACGCAAAGTGCGAATAAAATGTGCACGCGCTTAAATATCATTGCTAATTGCATTTTTTCAAAATATTTTTCAGAGATCCACTGATGCGAGCAATTTTAGTTGCTTTTAAAGCACGGCGCGTTTACCTCAGTCAATCAGGAGCTCGAAATAACATGGCTTGTCTGAAACTATGCGACCGTGCTGGACTCTTGCTCCGTGACAGCATTAATTACGCTGTTCTTTGCATCCCATCGTCAAGAGTACAGGTGAAATATTGAGTTTCTTTTCTCGTTTTTAGAGCTTCATGAAGAGAGAGAGAGAGAGAGAGGGGAAGACATAGCCGTGGTGCATTGTAGTTGCATTGCATTGAAAGCAGACGTTGTAATTGTGCAATGCTTCTGCAGTGCAAGCATGGAAATGATCTAATATCGACACTTCTAATAAAAACTTTGTGTTACTGTAAAAAAACAAATTGGCAATTATTATTTTTTTTAAATACATACTTATCTTAAACGTCTAGATCGCTCAACTCCTTATATCCGATTGGATATTGTACACCAGAACAGCAATTTGGGAGGAATGGCTGAACGACCACAAGGAATCGTGCGCACCTGGAACTCAAATCGAACCCTTTCAACGCGATTTAGCGAGCCTTAGAACACTTTCCCAACAAATTGATGCCGCGTTGCCAAGAGTAAATAATGGAAAAAACATAAATTGGAGAGATAAATTAATCGATTTTATTTTTAACAGGTGTTTTTGCACGAAGCTACTGTTCGACTGATGGCAGGAGCGAGTCCTGCGCGAACACAACAGTTACTAGATCGCAGTTTAAGACGCAAACAGAACGCTTCGTCTTCCATCATCTGCACCAAAGGCCACGGACAGTTGGGCGATCGCGAACACGCGGCAGCTTTGATGCTCGCTTGCCGCCATCTTCCGGATCCCCTGCTATCTTCACCGGGCGAACGGATCGGAATGCTAACGGAAGCTGCACGCACTCTGGAACTTCTGGGTGACAAAAAAGTTCTTCACGATTGCCACCAACTCATCATGTCTCTGGGAACAACCATTGCTAAATGATATTTTATTCTGTTAGCCATTTCGTTAGTTTGTATATGATTATTGTACTTGTATCTCCGGGTAAAAACAAACACATTATTTGAATATATATATATTTTATTATTGTATGTTATGTATATACAATTTATATACAGTGATTTAGCACTATTTCAAGTTTGGAAGATAAAATTAAAAGGTTGATTTTGCTCATCTAGTGTATAATTTTATACTACGAGACAATTTTTCAGAAATATCATATATCAAATTGGATTATAGTGTAGAAAAATTATCAACAATTATCAACAATTAGCAAATACGATTTAAATATTTAGTAATAATAATGTCTTAAGCCACTGACTTCATCTCCTCTTTAACACACGATTTGAATGCAGCCCAGCCTTCATTTTTCATCAGATGGGACTGAATTAGAAATAGAAAAATAATTTTTTAAATACACAATTGGATATAGGAAATATTGCGATATCACCTTTATCCCACGGTGTAATCTATCACGCATGATGGCAATAAATTCTTTATAACTCAATTGACCATCACCATCCTCATCAAATATTTGAAACACTGTATGTACGAGATGGTTACTCAAATCTCTTCCCATACAAATTTTAACGGCTCGATGAAATTCCTCTACAATAAACCACCGATTAATTATTTAAATTAAAAAATAAATAAAAATACCCCTTATTTCCGTCCGTTTTACTCGAAAAATTCCAATTTCTACATTCAAATCCGTGAAAATTAAATTTTTTACCTTGCGAAATTGGTTGATCCGCAAAAGTGTACATGCGCATGGCAATAGCAAAGTCGTCCAAGTTGTTCAGAAACTGGCAGAAGTTTTTAAACTCTGAAAACGAAATACCCTGCAATAATAATAATAAAAGTAATAAATAATTATAATTATTATACATTGGTATTATTTATACTGTACAGGCAGGCGGCTTTGACCCCCCCTGAGTCACGCAGTCGTCTTTCAGATTTTCACTTTTGACAACAAGGAAACAGTTGGTTTTAGCAAATAATTACCAAGCGCCATAATTCCCCCTTTTCTTTCGCCGATACAAAAGCTTCACACTCTCTCTAAAGGGATTTACTCAACAGCTGTTTACCCACCCTCACAATTTCATTTCAGCACACAAATAAAATGGCTTTACTCTAAATCCCTACTAATTACATTAACATATTAGTCTTTCTTCCTGCTGACCAAATGCAAATGTAATTCCTACCACTGATACAGCCAAGCAAAGGTGCAAAATACATTCACCATATGTCTTTCCATCTGTCTTTGTCAAAATGAGGTGTTTGCAATACAATATTTCACCAACAAGCCAACAGATGTATTTGTTTACTCAACAAAGATACATTAGCAACTGCAACCGATACAAATGAACTTTCTAATTTATCTCGACGAGAATTTAGGGCGAAACGTTGCACCTAATAAATCATTCAGCTAAAACAATTTTTTTTTTTAAATAAAAATAAATAAAAATAAATAAATAAAAATAAAAACCTTTTGAACGGGAATTCGACTGATCAGCCTGTCGATGTAAGCTTCATAATCATCCGCATGTAGCAGTGTGTACCGCAGAAGGATTTTTGCAAAATCCACTTCGGAAATCGTTTTTTGACCACGAGAAAACTCGTTGAATTCCAACTCCAAAACTTCGGTCTGTAAATTCTCCATAAATCTTTAAAAAAAAATGTACAAGTCAATTTTTATTACAATTAACAATTTATTTCTTCCATTTTCTTACTTGTGAAAATCCTCATAATCGAGATAACCTTTTCCCTTAGGACCGAAAAAATGAAGCAAGAGCGTTGTATCTACAACAATATTCGAGTCAAGAATCTAAAAACAGAAAAAACGTTAACCTTGTCTCAGGAAGAGAATCGATTTTCCTATAACAACTGGATCGGATGAAAAAAGGAAGGTCAATAAAGGTGGGTAGTGGGTACTAGTTCGTTAGCGGAAAATAAATTTGATTTTAGCTCTTCCACCTCATCTAATGCATCCGCTTCAGGTGATTGTCCTGTGCCATTGATTTTGCCACCTCCGTCCCGCATTTGTTTCTCCTGATGCGCCTTTTCTCTGGCACGTCTTGCAAAACTGAAGATTTTTTCCAACTGAATAAACAAATTTTCAAGTGAAATACAGTAAGAAATAAATTTGACGCATCATCAATCAACTTTATGCATCTGTACATGGATCCATTACAATTTTCTTCTTCATGTCAGCTAAACTTCAAAAACAAAATTTAAAAAAAAATCATTAAATTAAATTTTAAAAAAAATAAAAATTATCGGTTAGAAATCAGTAAATTTTAGTGATGATTGATTTTTCCCAGTTTGTTTTTAAAAAAAAAAAAAACCAAAAAAAAAAACCAAAAAGAACCAAAAAAAAAAACAAAAAAAAACTTACAGTCTCTGCCCCAACTCCTTCATAAATCCCTTGGCCTTTTCCTTCTTTCCAAAAAAATTTTTGTAATAAAGAACGTAACTGAAATAATAAAAGAAAACAAAACTAAAAATATATATACATAAAATAAAATAAAATAAAATAAAATAAAATAAAGAAATAAAAACTACAAAGTTAAAAATAACGAACTAATAAACTAAATAGATACTATTAAGAAAAAAACACAATTAATAAGCAAACTAATAAACAAAAATGAAACAAAACATGAAACTAATTTGTTAGTGTAAAGTCTTACCCTTTAAAAAGGTCCACTATGATGTTAGTGGACATTGAGAGGGGGGGTCCCACGATCGTCCAAGTTTCCCCTTAACATCTTAAACAAGGAAAATCTTACCATTCAATTACAAAGAATTATTTTTCAAAATTAAAAAAAATAAAAACAAACTAAAATGGAATGAAATTCCTGCACTTTCTCGGCTAAAATTGTCCTTTGCAAATTTAAAAAATATATATTTATTTTGTTATTTTGAATCGAATTAAATTATTTTTCACATAAGTAACACACACACAAGCTAATCGTGTCATGCGGTTAATTAACCAAAGACGAAGAGAGGAAAAAAATTTAAAATAACAAACAAGGAGGGGGAAAAAATCCTCCATTAAATTATTTCCATGTACAGACACAACACTAAAAACGGTACAGAAATTGCTCTCAAAACATCATCAACAAGTCACAAACTGAACAAAGTCGCACAAACAAAATAACAAACTTGCCCCTTTAAAAATTATATTTATTATTATTTACTCAGAGATAAAATATTTAAATCACCGTTTTATTATTCAAATCCTACTTACCACTAAAAACTCTTGTTTGTCTACCTTCTGGTTACTGTCAGTGTCAAACATATTAAACGCAATTCGGAAGCCGGTTTGAGGTTCTAAAATTAGAAATTACAGACCAAAAATTTAAAAAATAAAAAAAAAAAAAAAAAAATAAGCTTATTATTACTTACTAGTCAAAATGGACAACAGAAATAGATACTCGGTATAAGAAATGATTCCTATGAAGACAAGAAATCAAATTTATTTTATTTAACTACTGCAAGGACGAATCCCCATTATGAAACTCAAATCACCATTTTTTCATTTTAAACTTGATAAATTTTAATAAAAAAAATCACTTTTCGCTTCGTTAAATACTAAACTAAACTTTCTAATCATATTTATTAGAAATTAATAAGTTTAAATTGAAAAAATCGGGTTCAAATTCAAGCAGCGGAAATAGTCCTCGGAGTAGCCGCACTTAAAAAATATATATATAAATATATACCATCTACGTAAAGAGCTATTCATCAATGAAATAAAAAAAATTAGTCATGAAAAAACAAACACACGTGCTTAAAACAGAAAACTAAAGCAAAAAAGTTGCATTTAACACCTGCAAGGCGTGCGAAATTCCAATTTATTTAATGAGTCTTCTACCCACAAGACCAAACCCCCTCACTAATTGGACCCCGAGTGAGGACAAACAAGAAATTCCCATTAAGATTTTCTTGCATTTATTGAGGGAAATAAACTGTGGGTTAATTACAAAAAAAAAATTAAACCAAACCAAAAGTATATAAAAAAAAATTGTTTTACTTAACAAAACCCCACCTAGAAATTTCCTTACGAAATATATTACATTAAAAAAATTCCATCAAGGGATCGGTCTGCCTTTAGACGAAACGTTCCAAATATTAGGGAGGAAATGGTTCCAGCAGAATTGAGATTTGAGGGAGGTCTGTAGACCTCCAGTGATGAAATGTTTTTCTTTTTCATGCACAACAACTACTAATTACATGAAAATGCTCTCATGTCCTGGTCTTAATTTGGTGGTATGCTTACACTAATTTCTCTCTTTATATACAAATTACCTGTTGCAAGATAAAATGTCATCATATTAAAAAACATTTCATGTTCTAAAAAGTGGGGAGGGAAAACAAAAAAAAATAAAACAAAACAAAATCAAATCAAATCAAATCAAACAAAATTAATCGTTTTAAAAATAATAAAAACGTCAGCCATTGCGTGCCTTAGAACGCGATGCATAAATAATCCAAAATAGCATCCATTCAGGAACAACTTTCTCAATCAAAACACTTAATGGGTCACTGAACTTGACACAACAGGCGAGCGCGTTTAACAACACTTAAATCCTTTACACACTATCAAATTGACTACTGGGAGCACGAGGATTACACGACTCTCAAGAAGAATAAATACAAATTAAACCGTTGTCTCTGAGACTTCTAAACATCCCGGGATGCGTTTTAGTCACCGACGGCGTGTGGCTGAGCATCGTTTCCAATTCCCGTTTTGACAAATCTCTTCGCTTCAATCGCGCTGGAAAAAAAAAGAAGAAAATATATCACTTAGAAAAATATACATCGAGTTTGCATCGAAATGTTTATCGTCATTTTCTCAAGTATTAATAAATTGTGCCGATCAAAAAAACATTATGTAAACAAAGTCATGGTCTGTGTGGTCTATGTGTCACTCTACTTTAACGAGGGATTCTTGAACTACACAAAACAAAATTAGTAGCCAACAATCTAAATAAAACAACTAACGGATTACTGCCAAGCTGATTTACCAGACCAAAGAGGTTAATAACCTTGTTACTGAGCCGAGTAGCTTATCACCCTGAAATAAATATACAAGAGTAATATTTACGGGAGACCTTTTGCCTGTGATTCAAAGCTTGCCAAGTGGGATATTTCCATCTCGAATTTCTCCGCGTCAACATTGCACAAATATTAATAATAACTCCTCGCGCGGGGGCGCTACTCCCGACCACAATGACCGAGTTTGAGCACACACTCAGCACATTACGACAGTTCCCATTTCGTTTGTAACAAAAAAAAATTATTATTGCCACGATATTATAAAAGAAAACTAGAAAATGTCAAAAAGAGAACGTCTAGGTCACCTTCGATGGCGGTTCCAACAACAAAATGGCAGAACGAATCAAATTTTGACGAAACTTATTTCCGCCGATAAATTCAATTCCGTTTTCACACGATTTCAAAAATGGCCTTTTTAAAATCCAATCACCTATGATTTTTTTTTCTTTTCACAGAAAAAAAAAGAAATTGGGTGTATTTGATTTTTCAATTAATTTTTTTTTGTTCTTGCACTAACCCAGTGCGCCATTTTCTCATTTTTCTTCGACGTTGACAGTTTGAACTGAAAGGATCAAAACTTACGTCTCGGCTCCCCTTCTGTCACTGACTCCAGAAAATCCTGCGGTGTCATGTACAACTGTCCTTCACACTCAATCGAAGCAAAGCGCATGAAACGTCTTTCTCGTTGAGTCAGTCGCATTGCGCCCGGTTCTTCTTCCTAAGAAATCGAACACAAACGTGGAAAAATGATTAATTTCACCAAAAAGCGCCCAATTCGAACAATTTTATTAACATCTGCGTGCACGTGGACGAGAGACACATCTCGAGCAAACCGATCGTGTTTCCAATGCAATTGATACGACTTGCATTCATGTCATCCGATTCTCTTCCGCAGATGAGAAAAATTGACCACCAGTGACCTCATTTTTTAATTCTTGTCATTCTTTTTTCTTTTCTTTCTTTCTTTTTTATTATTATTATCATCCTTCTCTCAAATTTAAACGACGATGCAAGGGTTGCAACTTTTCTGGCTCTCGCCACTTACCAGGTGTATTATCAGACCAGCGATCAACAATGCCCTCCACCTGAGCTGCTTGAATCACGTGTGACACCTGCCTACCTTGACTTACCTTGCAATTTGCAAGGATCCTTCACGTAGGCGGCAAGTTACCTCAGCTGGATTAACACAGCACCCTCTTTTCTATGTCATCACGTGATTAAGATCTCACCTGTCAGGCGCGAAGAGATAAAAACCCAACACTTCACTCATTCCAATTCTCTTTCTGAGCCAATTCAGGCTGAGAATTTATTTCAAAAGGGGACGCAAAAAAAGGGTGTGAGAAAGGTTATCCAAATAAATCATTGCAACTTTGCAACTAAATAAAATACACACTATAATAATAATAATAATAATAAATAAAAAAAAATTTAAAAAATGTTAAATAAGTTTTCCCAGGTGATTATAGAGTGAATCCGTTGTTTGGAGTCCCTTTAAACAACCACCTGCTGAAGCTGTAGCCCAGAGTCAACTCTTTGACGCCTATAATTTGCATAGGTTAGTCGAGTAATTACGAAGCCAGTCTCGTTTCTTGGCGTGCGCATGCATTGCATCTATTGCAGATGTAGTTATGGCATTGTTTGAAGGTTGAAACCAAACCACAGTTGGTCTTTCGCTTCATTTCATTTCAACTTTGAGAGCTTTCTTTACTTTGCTCATCATCTATACTATGGGCTTAAACCTCCTCTCAACGAGTCCACGCTGATGGGACGGGAGGGAGGGTGGGGTGGGAGTTTATAGGGGGTTGGTCACTATACAACTACAACTTGGCAAAAGAGAACAAAAGACAAACTGCAGATGGTTTGGCCACGAGACATCGTTTTCCCTACCCCCTCAAACTCACACAACAGCACTGAGGGGGTGGGGTGGCAAGAAGGCGGTGGGGGTAAAGGGAGGGGTGGGGTTAATATGCCCCTAAATTGATCCCCTTGTTTGTCGACCACACACCAACGCTGGCAGACTGAACCCACCTGTTTTTAAAGGGTTAACTGTATACAACATCTTCGTATGTTCGTTCATTCTATAGAATAATAATAATAATAATAATAATAATAATACGTACTGTACAAGATTCATTTTCATCGAAAATTTGCAATTTTACTTCACTTCAGTTCCAGTTGATGAGAATAATACAAGCTTACTCTGTAATACTAATTCGAGGTCCTAACCCCAACCCCAACCTCAACTTCAACTTCACCCCCGACTTGTTTTTCTCATTTTTCTATTTATCCCCCCACTCGAATTTCCAATTTTTCACACATTTTTCATTTCCTACAATTTATTTTTCATTTTCCCCAATTATTTTTCATTTTTCCCACTCAATTTTTCCATTTTCCTCACTTATTTTTCATTTTTCTCATTTATTTTGCATTTTTTCCACTTATTTGTCCATTTTTCTCACTTATTTTTCATTTTTCTCACTTATTTTTCATTTTCCCCACTTATTTTCCATTTTCCTCATTTAATAACTATTTTAAAACTCGAGTTTTGCATGTTTTTGTCAGTTGTTTCGTGCGCGCCAACACTTTTTATTCAAAAGGTATTGTACATACCGCATACATCCCTAGAAAATAGAGAAATAAAATGGCGGCAACTCGTTTGAATCACCGAGTTGGTTTATTTTCTCAATCAGCAGCAGCTCATGTTGTGCTCATTTGATAAAAACTACTTGTAACCCTCATCAAAGTTACTCTTTGCCCTCTCTAAGTGCAGTAGGACATAAACAATATGTTAAAACCTTTAGTGTTGGTTATTAAAGGTGGAGGTTAAAGGGGGTTTAGAAGGAGGGAGGGGGTCAAAAGGCCGTTCTAAAAGCAACAGATGGCACTTGGCCTATTAAGCTGTCATTAAGTCTAATCTGCTGCTTGCTTTTATACACTGAAATTCGCAACACTCTTTTGCGTGTCTTTCATCATGTGACAATGCGACTGACAACAAAAAGAAGTCTGTTCTTTCAAAATACATGTCTTCACACATTTTTTTCTTCTTCCCTCCCCTAAATAAAAACCCTTATTACAGCAAAAAATGCGGTCAAAAAACGGTGATTTTATGGAAGCTAACATTTTTTTGTTGTCGCCCTCAAACCGTCGCCAGTCAAATATCGATGGACAAAAATATAAAAAAAAATTTGAAAAAAAATTTAAAAATTCCTCATTTTTGTATAAAAAAAATTTTTTTTCTTTAAATTAACCTGTTTTTTCTTACCTATAGTTAAAATCCCTTTGCCATACATTTTCTTCTCTTCCCCCCACCCAAACTTCACAATTTTTCCATAAATTTGAAAAATTTCTCACCAACTCAAGCATGAAACCCACTCATTTTAATCCATAAACTCACCTTTTTCTATACCTCCATAACAAAAAAAAATTATTGAAATATGACCAAAATCTCTTGCAGGCCTAATCTAAAATTTATGAATCTATCATTTGAAGGGGTTACACACACAAACAATACATTCCCACCCTTTAATACTAATAAATTAAAGATTTGAAAAGAAAAAGAAACGAAAAGAAAAACCCACCAGAGGGGGGGAAGAGAGAATAAAAAAAAAAATATATTTAAAAAAGAAAAACTCAATAACTTGTTTTGCCAACACATTTGATGAATAGTAATGAGTACGTCTTCGAAATAAGTATGTCCTTTCATCCCTTAAACTGATAAGAAGTAAAAAGAACGCAAAGTTTGGCTTCAAAACAAGTTTTGTCAACAAAAACTAGTCTTGTTGTGCGAATACAAGTTTTGTTCGAGAAAAATGGACGGCGATTTACTCGTGGAAAAATTGTTGTAGGTCAATTCACCTTTTGGCCTTGTAATGACCACGAGTTTTTAGGTTTGTGTGGGATTGGGAAAATCTCTTTTCCCCCACCCAAACTCTCCTCGCTCCTCGCTTTATTTGCAAGGTTCAAAAGAGAAGCGCAGCAGTGAAGTCAAACTGTGAATGAAAGAGATTGCGCGACTTCCGGGTGTGAACACAATGAATAACGTTACCCACACATTTTTTCCCAATCAATCACCATGCACTTCACAGCTATGTACAGTTATTACTCAAAAACAAAAACTAAAAACAAAAATCCCCCATTTTTTTCCTCCAAAAAAAAAAAATTTTATTTAAAAAAAAAATAATTTTTTATTTTTTTTAAATCGATTGTCCAATAGGTGCTGAAGAGTTAAGTCGAACAAGTTGTCAATAGACGGACAAAGGGATTAAACTAGCCAAAAGTATGAAAGCAAAGCAAAAGACAAATTCATGGCACTTTTGCAGAAAGAAAAAGAATTGGGGGGGGGGGGGATAGACAACACAAGAAATGGAAAGGGGACAAGAATGCAGCTACAGGTAAAGGTATGTACCCCCACCTCCTTAACCCCCTGGCCAGAAGGCAGAGGCCACTGTCCCTCATGAATTAATCTTGTTTCGGCAAAGCACAACACAGAGACCGAAGCCAAACCCACCTCGGCCAAGACCCGCACACGGGGGTCTCTTCAAAGCCACCCACGGGGTAAAGAAGAGTGGGAAAATGAAGACACATCCAAACTTCGCCTTCAAACCCATCAAAACAAACGACAACTTATTTCTTTCCCACAATTTCGCACGATTTCTATCACGTCATCCCAAGCCATCATGTGCCAATTGTCCACATCTTCGGATCATTAAAAACTGTTTGTGTGTGCATTGTGGGAGATTATGAATGAGGTAAACAATGTCAGCACCTAGTCACCTACCTAGATCCATGGCCAATGCGATTTCATGCCTGTTTAGGGAATAGGGAGAAGGGGGGGGCAGGGGGAGGGCGGTGTTTTAAGCTCCCCTCACTTCACTCAAACCGTTTTGTACTCAATTTCAAGTAGGGAAATGCTTTTTTTAAATATATTTACTGTTTGGTCAACCTTTTTCTTGTTGTACGAGCTTTTATTTATTTATTTATTTATTTTTTTAAAAAAATTTTATTTTATTTTAAAAAATTCCAAAAAATAAAATTTAGTAGAAAAAAAAAATGTTTAAGAATAATCGATTTTTGGTTTGCCAAATTTTCCCCTCGGCTGGAAAAAAGTGTGTTACAACCTGCTCAAAATTGTTTACAACTTTGAGCTTAATTCAATGATTCTTTTCCCCCCTCTTACATCAGCCGTATATGGCAAAGCAATATTCTCACTCTTAGCCAACACAACACGTGTGGGTAGTTTAACTTTATCTCTCGACTTCATCAACCCTATCCCTTTATTATAGTTTCAAGCCGAAAAAACCCCCAACTGAGAATCCATGTGACGCTCACAAGGTTAACGCATAAAACCCAAGGTTACATTCATTTCCATTTGATTAAAATTAATGGCTATTTCTATTAAACGTCTTGACACTTTTCATCTCTTCTTCACTTGGAAATTTGACAAAATAAATACAACTCAATTTAAAATGATCATCTGGAAAAAAAAAATGCGAAGTGTTTTTGCTGGTTATCGATCATTGAAGTTTTGGAGCAATTTGAAGCAATATATGCTAATTTAAGGAGAATTAAATTCAAATTATGACAAAAATCTTTTTTATTTCACATATAATAAGTCAATTTGATGTAAATTTGGTATTAATTCAATTTATTTGTTAGAAATTGGATCGAGTCGAGAGCACGCAAAATGGCATTTAGTCCGGCCGAGGTAAGCTCATCTTGAGCCGCAGGAACAAAATATGTTGCCGTGCTAGTGATGCGTAGGAGATTTCTGTAGAAATTCGTTACTTTATTACGAAATTTCCGAAAATTCGTGTCAAATTGACGTATTACGTATGCAATAAATCGAATTTCATGTTATCATAATTTAATTGGAATTTAAGCTTACCATTTGATATAATGGAAATCCAAGACAAATTTAAAAAAAATTTGATCATTATAGGTAATAAATACAATTCCAGTGCCGAAATCCATCGAAAATATTCAGTTCAATTGATTTTAATTGCAAAATTTGTCAATTTTTCGAATTTAAAAAATCAATCCTTGAAAACAGATTGTTTATTTCAAGTGCTGGTGTCTGTGTGTGGTTGATGAAATAGATAAACACAAGGGCACTCATTCCATCAAAGAATGCCACAAACACCATAAATTCCACAGGTGAAAAGGTCAGTAAAGTGAAAGTTAATGGTCAAAAAAAAAAATTGGAAAAAAAAAATCTCTTTTTTTTTTAAAATTTAAATTTAAATTTTATGAAAATTAAAATTATCTTATCCTAGTGCATGTATTGTAAGTATACATACCGTTTTAGATCCACGCTTAGTTATAAAAAAAAAGTAAATATATCAAATTATCATATTGTAATGAAATTTAAATTTATTATTAAGATAAAAATTTAAAAAACTAAAATCTATTTATCATGCCATCTTACCATTTCAAATCCACTATTAACCTACATTTATAACACTAAATAAATTTTAAACACTTGTCAACACGATTAAAAAATCAAATAATTCATCATAAATAACATTAGTATCAAAACTACCCCTTAAAACTGGCTTCTTTGCCCAACAACCTCGGTATAGTAACAATTCTCAACGAGTTGAATAAAAATAAATCAAACCGGATTAAATTTATATTAAAAAGGTATCAGTAGGCCCGTTTTTCAGTCTTGGTTATAGTTTAGAACGTTTTAAGACGGTTAAAGTGCGTTTTCTTGCGGTTGCTCACCTTTTTCTGCTTCGCTTCGACGACATGAAGACGACGTGAGCGTAACAAGAGAACCGAAATGCTCGTTCCGACGACCAAACACACTGAAGGAAGAAGGTATTTATCCTTACGAAGAGCTGACATGGTCCTAATTCCCGCCGAAAATTGGTAAAAGTCTTTTCTCGGCCTCAAATAGCGAAGAAAATTTCGCCACGAGGCCGCCATCTTTGAACATGTGCAAGCAGTGCGCACGCGTGGATTCAATAAGCCGGAAGTTGTTGTGATGAGGATGGAAATATATAGAGTAAATGATGATAGTTTCAGAGCAAAGATGAAATTAAGAAAAATATTCTCTCGTATTAAAAAATAAAATAACTCGAATCAAACAATTTAGAATCGAAAATTTTGTAACGTGATCTTATACGACTGCTTGTGTTTGTATTGTTTAGTGGTGACGGCATACTTGCGCCATAAATATATTTTTTTCTTCTACTTTTTTGGTTAAGTGTCTATTAAACACAAATAAAAACAGAATTAGATTCTACCACCTTGCTTGGTGCCCTACCATACTCTTTGCTATTCAAGGCAGCTATTTTTACTCTAACTGGAATTTATTTTCGTGACGAGTCGACGCGAAAAAAAGAGAAGTAGTATTGAATTTTTTTTTTCTTTTTTTAAAAAAAAAAAAACCAAAATGTCTGGTTTTTATATTTACAAGTGGCACGTGTAATAAAATTTAATTGAACGATGTTTTTTAAAAAAAAAATTTTAAAAATTTAAAAAAAAAACATTTTTAGTTAATTAATTAATTTTTTTTAAAAAAGAAAAGAAGAAAAAAAAACAAGTTTTTTTTTTTTCCAATTACTAAAAACAAACTGCAAATAGTGGAGGCCAACTGAGCAGAAAACACAATGACCCAACAGCCTGAGGCTGCGAACTGAACAAATCGTTCGTCCATTCGCCAACAGACATCCGACGATCCTCTGGCGAAAGTCCAGAAAACCACAGTGAAACGCATGAGAAACATAACTGGTCTCAGCTCGACACACAAGCTTTTAACATCATTCAATCTCGAAGCGTTTTTGCGAACCCAAAACCGAATTAATCGACGATGAAACCATCAAAACCGCACAAGTTAAAAAGATGAAGACAAATGGAGTGTGTTTCTAGGTAAGTCCCCACGAAATTCAAGGTTTTAAACGATGTACAAATCCCTTAGGGACTAGAGGGTTCAGTTTTATTCTTAGGTGCATTACTCTCTCAAGAATGACAGTACTCAATTGGCAACACGACTATAAAGGAGTGAGACTATATAACTAAGTCAAAAAAGGAGTCTAAACATTAAATTTTTTTTCTGCATAAAATTTAATAAAAAAAAAAAATTTAAAAAAAAAAATTAATATTAATAAAATTTTATTTTTTATTTTTTATTAAAATGATTTTATTTTCGTGCGAGAAGTAATTTGTTCGTTTTAAGTCGGTTTTGAAGGTGGAGGGTGTCGAAGGGACAATAGGATTGAGAGGAAAGTGGGCTTTATGGGCTAAAAGAGAATAAAATCGGCAGACTTGTCACCGGGTACAGCTCGAGCCAATCTGACGCGACATGAGTAGGTGGGGTTGGCTGAGGGAAGTTTGGGTGGAGGGGGCGACGTGTTGCACTGACATATTCTCACTCGTGAGCTCGTCACTCGACCGTCATCAGCTTTCGCGTGTGCATTGCAGGAAGAGAAAAATTCACCTTGGAATACTTAGAATTTTTTTTTCTCTTTTTTTTTGTTGTTCTCTCTGCGCTTTGCTAGCAGTTGGAGCAGTGAAAAAGTGTGGTCTCGTCCCAAATACAAGAATCCTGAGTGATTGCATCAAGTCAGACATTAAATGTGCAGATGAATCGGCACGTGAATTACCTGCAGCTTTAATTCAGCACTGGATCCACGCTGTTCGTCGTGTTCGGCCACCACGGAGTTGCGACGTTGGTTGTGGTGGCTGGCTTGGGCCGTCACCAGTCGAGCATTGACGGCCGACGACGATACCAACAGCGCGGACTCATCGTTCGAGGACAGCGGTGCATCAGTGGGCGTGTGGCCCGACGATTACAGATCGCGCTCGGTTAGAACTGCCAACCAAACCGTATTTCATCAGCTTTATTGCCGCACAGGATATCATTTACAAATACATGCAGATGGTACTGTCAATGGCACACGTTTGGATCACAGTCAAAAGGGTGAGTTGGTTGCATTTCTTTTCAACATTTTCTTCTTTTTTTTTTATTTTTAAACGTGATATTCGAACATACCGGTGATACAATTCTCGAAAGGTCATTGCCACGCAAGACTTAACTAATTAAAATCGGCGCGTGGTGCTTTGACAATTTCGCGCCATCAAGCAGACTAGACGTGTCTCCTTCACAAAGGGTTAACGACAACGCTATAATCATTATATGTGTGGAGAAGAAAATTGCCATTGCCATTTGTACACGTTCCAATTTCTTACGTAATTCCATTCGAAGTGATCACCCGGACTCACGGCCCGCACACGGCCATTTATAACCCTAGATCATGTTATTTATTTATTTTCAATTCGATACATTTATTTTTATTACTTTTTCTTTCTTCTTTTAATTATTATTTTCTAATAAAGGATACTGTGTAGACAAGCACAACTTCAAGTCACACTTGTCACGGATCCTGGTAGGGTCAAATTTTGCCTTTATTTAAATTCAAAACATGAAATTCTCGTTTAAGTTAATTTATTTTTTATTTATTTAAAAATTGGATGTTTACTCGTCACTGCAGTCATGAGAACTGTCCCGCCCACAAACGAAAATGTTAAATGCTAAAAAACACGGCATTAATTGCCCAAAAAAATGACCTTAAAAACCCATATTAAATGGCCCCTCGAATGTAATTGCTCAAATTAAGCATAAAAACGATCGATCAAAATTGAAGAACGAAAAAAAAAGTGACAGAAACAGAAACGTTTTGTAAATAATCGAAACACTTTCCCACACTGCAATCACGCACGAAGGTGAAGCCAAACTTTTCAAATTTCGCTTCTATATATACATTTCTATCACTTCTTCTCGCGACCGACCAACAAAGTAACAAACAATCAATCAATTTGATCATTTCTCTTACGAACGATTTCAATTTTCTATAAACAAACATTGACTCGAGTCTAAATATTTATTTCCATGGGGCGAAGAAACGCATGTGTCCTGACACTTTCTCCAGATAAAAGAAAGTCTGAATGACCCCGACTGCTGACCAGGGTCACCTTTTTGTCACCACCAAATGGGTGCCTGCAGCCCCAGGGCCACACAAACGCTTGTTTTTGTTAGTTAAAAGAGGGTTTTACCTATAAAAAAAATAGGTCAATGCTTGTTATATATTATTTAGGGTTATTTCTCCCACGCGTCTCGAGTTTCCTTCATCTAAACAAGATGTCCACTTGTCACCACAACCCCATCCACCCACGCATCCTCTTGTTCTCTTGTCTATCAAGCAAAGGGGCTGCTATGACACTAATTACATCAGCCAAGCGTGTAATCCTAGGAACAACAAAAAGAATTTCTCTTTGAAACCCATGGGGCACCCGCCAACTCACCTCACTCTCCCTCTGTCCCCTCACGCCCACATTGAGGGATGGCGCGTGTAGGACGCGTGGATAACACAACCCCCGCCCGACCGTCCGTATTCTTTCCTTATTCTCGATCCAGAACAGTTGTCAATTTTGTCAGCATTTGTTGTTTTTCAATGGAGCACAATGTTAGCTCACGTGAGTTTCTCCATTCACGTGAGCTAACATTTCCATACTGAATTATAAACGAATTAATTTTATGTTATTCGTTTAAAATTCCGTTTGTTTGTTTGTTTGTTTGCGGCTATTTGATTCAAACTCCGTCGGCACACACAAAAAACATATCACAACGTAATTGCATGGAGAAAACCGGTTTAAGCTATACAAACTGTTACTGCTGTCTATTTAATTTAGGTTGTTTTGATGACTATTAACGGTAATAACTAAGATTATGGACTTAATCTCGGTGTTTAAATGCAATCAATAAAAGTCAAATCTGATTTATCTGCGAGTAGATAAATCAGATTTGATTTTCCTTACCTATGCAACGATTTTTAATTTCAAATTGATTTTTGTTTTTAAGTGTCGGCATTTTCTCGTGAATTGATAATCAAACGGATGAAATTCTTTGCTTAATGAAGAGTTAAAGGCAACAAACTCGTTAATCAATCGCTGGACAGATGCCGAAAACTAAAATAGGTCTAAAGAGAAACACGAAAAATCAAATGTCACATAACCATAAATAGAAAAATGGAAAATTTTCTTATCGGTGTTTAATTCTTTCTCGCAAGTAAAAACACAAACTGCAGAATTTTTTTTCTTCTTTCTTTTAAATTTTTTTTTTAAATAATTTAAAAAAGAAAAAATGTTCAGTTGAGATTGTTCACACCGAAGAAAAAGTCGGCCTCATAAATTTTTCTTTTGGCTCTTATCGGTTCCATCAATTTAATAAACCTTTTCTCAATAGCGTCTTGTCTTTATCCCGAAAAGGAATGTGGCGAAAAACCCTTAAAGACTTCTTAAATCTGCAAAAAAAAAAAAAAATTAAAAAAATTACATAGCTGACTTCCTGGTAAAGTGTAGATAAGTTACTTCAACACCATAAAATTAATAGGGCGATGAAAGATGTTAACTGAGCCATTGGATGAAATTACATAAATTGATAATAAAGAAAAAAAAAATTATTAAATTTTGTATTCTTTGGATTTCTGGGAAATATTTTAGAATACATTTTTTTATTTTAATTTGTCATTTCGATTTTTTTATTTTATTTTTATTTTTGCAGGACTTTTGCAGATTGTTTCAGCTGCTGTCGGTCTGGTGTCAGTTCTTGGAGTCGACAGTAATCTATTTCTCTGTATGAATCGAAAAGGAAGACTTTTTGGACTGGTAATTCAATTTTAATTTTTCATTTTTTTTTTACAAATTTTTTTTTTTGGCTAAAAAAAGACAATATCGAAGTAAAACCTTTTGTTTTGTATTTTCTCCAGTTCAAATTTCAATTTGCAACACCTTGTACATTTGAACTTGAAAGATGAGAAGTCTCACGTGCAATTTTATTAATTTTAACATATTTTTTTTTACTTATATTTTTCTATTTTTTTTTATAGGAAAAAAAGACGAACGAATGCATTTTTCAAGAAAAGATTTCCCAAGTTTGGTATAATACGTACGCTTCTTTCAAATATTCCTTGCAAAGGTTAAAGTGGTATGTGGCGTTGAACAAGAGAGGAAAACCACGACGTGGTGACCGCGCCAAAAAGAGGCAAAAGTTTACCCATTTCTTACTTCGACCCGTGGACGTGAAAAAATTGGAAATTCTATACGGAATTGAATACCTTGATCATATTTACAATTCTGCCTTGCAAAGGACAAGTAGTGGCAGCGAACAATACTTATGGCCGTGAATTGTCTTCAAGTGTACATAAATTCGCGGCGCATCGTTTCCATAAACTTCCATTATTTCGTCACAAATTGAGTGAAACTGATTGAATATTTTTCAAGGTCGTTCATTTTTCTTAAGTTCCTTCTATAAGCCAGAGATGAGAATTTATATTTATTTTAATTAAAAAAAAAAGTAAATGTTATTTATTGTGCATATATTTATTTGTGTATTTTTAAGAAACAAAAGTAGTTGTCTTTTATATTTTTAACTAAACGTAACATCTTTTTGTTTTTATTTTTATTTGTTGTTTTTTTTTTCTTTCTTTCTTTCTGATAGGCCTAAAATTATTGGTACGCAACCAAATTTAACATCGTAATACGAAAGTAATTTGTAGATAAATAATGATAGTATTAATTATTAATGCAAATTGTATACCTTCTGCACATGAGAAATTATCGAGTAGGTAGAAATACGCACCAAATTTATACGTCAGAAACAGAAATTCTTCTCCAATGATTCAGTATTATAACACTAGACGATTAATTTGTGAAATAAAAATGATGTACATTAATCATAACTGTGCGAGTGTGTTTTTTTTTTTTTTACAAACGTTGAAACTCGCGCTAACAAGCGCCATCGTCAGGCAAAAACTGAAATCGAATTTCAATTCTGTCGATTTTCAGTCATAAATTAAACACTATTGCCATCTAGCGGTCACATTTAGTACTATTTTCATTTAACTTCTAAGCATTACAACTATATATATATACTTATTGTACGTATTTATACACAAAGAACATTGCACAAAACTGAAAAACATACCTAAATGTCATATTACTGGCAGATTGGATGCTTTCCTCCATAATTCAGAGTGGCCATCGTCGCTCGTGTAATTCTCCAATGAACTATATTAAAAGATGCTCAAACTTCCTAATAAAATATATATAATAATATGTATATATTTATATATTGAAAACGTAAAATAATTTTACTTGTACTCGTCAACCAGGAAGGGATGTGAAGAAAATAATCCTCCAATGCATGTTCTGACGTCAAGTAACCACACTTTGGATTCTACAATTTGTAACACATTTTCGCCTATTGCCTTACTGAATAAAATAAATTCTCTTACAGTAATGATCGGCCTTAATATCGATGTTCCTTGTTCCGCAAAGATGAGCGATGAATTAAATTCTGATGTAATGTCCCACATAAACCTCTAATTAACAAGACATAATTATAGTTGTTCATCATACTGTGCTTTCGGAAAACACTTCAATATCGGCTTCATTTCCCACAACGTGTCGTTGATTAAATATCGTTGCAGGAAAGTATCTTCATTGCAAAACTCAATTGATCGACCTGTAATAAAATTTAGAACAAATTAAAAATAAAAAAGTATCATGTTGAGAATTATAAAATTGTATACGGTACCTGATGTTTGATATAAAATGTTTCGTAAGAATATGACGTAACTTGGAGAAGTAAAGAAAGACACACCAACAGGAAAACAAAGACCATGCAACTGCTCGTGTTATTTCATCGTTAAAACGACATAGATATAGAATTGAATACAAACAATAAAGCTGTTGATTGCATGGCATGTGTATTTTCTGCATCATTAGCCACGAGCTTCCATTGCTGTGCTTAGAAATATCCTTGACACAAAACACCAGCAAAAGTATGTTCATATCTTACAGCAATAACACTGATCAGCGTTGTTATCATACCAATTTGTATATGATATTGCAATAGTGCTTTCCTGGTTGTTTTTGAATGCATTTTGCAATGCCTTTTTTCTGCGATTGCAATTCCGCCAGCTTCAGTCCACCAACTTCAACCGAATTCTTTTGTTGTTTCACTAACAAAGGTCGTTGTTGCAGTTAATAATGTGAACTGTTTAAACAACACAACAAACGAAACGTTCTTCTGAATCATCATTTCTCAAAGACTGGCAGTAAACAAAAATAATTGTCACAATAGCAGGTTTCATTCAATATAGTAATGCATTTAACCCATTGTTCGCAATAACGTGGAAGATGAACGATGCAGAATCTCGTGCGCACTGGATTTTAGAAAAAAAAGAATCGATGCACGACGACCAACCTGCTTGTTTTGACTAAATCAATGAGAATAGACCACATATAGCTTCACCAGTCTATTCCGTTGACTGTCTTGCCAGTAACTGCTTCTCTGTTTTGAATACGTTGAAAACACTGAATTCATAATCAAATGCCTTGGCTAAAACTCGCATGGTGCTTAACGATTGCGTGTCTACACAATGCCACGAGTCAGATAAATCAGACATTCTAACTGTTTCTGCCTGATTACAAATTAATACCGTACACTTTTATTTCTTTTTTTTTTAGGATTCCTAAGATTACTACCGATTTTTTTACGAGTAAATTATTCAAAAAAATGCTACTAAAAAGCATCGTGTTTCGTAGCAACAAAAAATAAAACGTGTGGAGTGTTCAAAACTTTGCATAAAGAAACAACGTTTTGTAGTACAATTATCAAAAACACAATGTATTTTAATTTGTGTATTACCAATTACAATACTATTGTAACCCATACAAATTTGGCTTAAAAGAATTTATAAACTGCTTGATATACGATTTTTCGGTTTCCCTTGCTTTTTTCACCGATACGGTATCTAAAGGATTAGCTGAACGCAAATCAAGATGATGAGCACCCCCACGAATATAAATCGCAACTAAACTGTCCGACAGGGAGTTCAATACTCCACCCCCAGCCCAGGGATCCAGATCGCCATTACTAGAACAAAAAAACGAAAATATATTCAAAATGAACTCATTTTTGCACATAACTAAAAAAAACAAAAAAAAAAACGTACCTAAATATAATATTACTGGCCGATTTTATGTGTTTTCCTCCATACATCAAAGGCGCCATCATTTCTCGTGGAATTATGTTGTAATTCCTTTGACACGAGTCGGAAAATGATTTGTAATCCCATTTATACGGCTCGTACATGTCGTTAATACCATCTGCACACATTGGCATGACCATCTCCGTACAAGCCTTTTTTTAAAAAAAAAATAAATAAATAAACCGTTTAATTTTCTAATTTTTTGTTTTAATATTTTAACGCTTTAAACCTGATAATCCCAACCATTGTTTCCCAAATCTTGGCTACCCATATCGGTCGTATTCAAACATTTCGACTGTCCAGTGTAGTTGAAATAAACCGAAACGCCATTAAAGAGCGCTTTCAACAACTCCTCTTTCTCCATCGAGCTGTTAAAAAGGTACTTGCAAACTTCCTAATCAACGAGAAAATTTGAGGAGAAAATTAAATGAAAATAATTAAAAATATTAAATAATTGTAATCATTTACTTTGACTGGCCAACCCGGAAGACGCGCCATGAAATTGGTAGGATAGGGATAATTCATCATCGCAAGAGATGAATAAGTTTCACCGAACCAATTTTTCAAATCTAATAAATCTTTGTTTGTTTTAATCGGCGAGCAAAGATGAAACGTTTGCGTTAGAAAATTCCTTCCGGTATCTGGAAATAAACATCAGTTAACTACAAACAAACACAACAAATTTATCTCTTATTTATTTTTAAACCTGTTTCATTCAACTTATTGATAATGTCCCATGACTTTCTGATAGATTTAGAGCATTCGGGCGATATCTTCGTGAAATCTCGCGTTACCAGCTTGTTGTACACGTGACAATCTGTGATATTTGTAAACTGCAAAATCGGAGCGGATGCCGCTAACGATCTGAAAAAAAATTTTAAAATTTTTTTTTTATTTTAAAAAATACAGTTTGACTAACAAAACATGAAAATACCCTTGGACAATGTGCGGATATTTAATTCTCATCCAAGCAGCCAACATTCCACCGTACGAACCACCAAACACAATCACCGGCACATTTTCAGCTCCTTTAATAGAACCTTTCAAGAACGTAATCAATTGAGCAAAATCCGCTAATGCCTGTTCCGACGTCAAGTATCCAAGATACTTTGGATTCTACAATTTTTAACACATAATTTTACTTCTTGAATATATATATATACCATAACCATTATTTCCTTACTGAGTATGATAAATTCCCGTACGGTAATGATTGGCCGTAATATCGATGTTCCGCAAAGACAAGCAATGAATTAAATTCTGATGCAATGTCCCACATAAATCCCTAATTAAAAAGACAATAATTAATTGTTTGTCAGGAATTTTTCCTTGCAAAATCTCGCACAGTGTTGTTGCAAAACCATTCAATGTCGCCTTCATTTCCAGCGTAAAAGAAAATTGGTCCGTAGTTGGGTTTCCAGTACGTTTCGTTGATTAAGTATCGTTGCAAGTAAGTATCTTCATTGGCAAAACTAAAATGATCAACCTAAAACATGAAAAAATGTATAAAAAATTAATAAAATACAGAAAAATAAACAAAAACTGATGCATTTCGAACCTGTTGCTTGTAATAATATGTTTTGTAAGAATAATCACATGTGATTTGAAGGATTAATGAGAAACAGATTACTAGTTTGATCCAACAAAATAGTGTTGATACAAACATGATTGTCGTCTGTGCTCGTTCCTCAGATAAATATGAGTAATGTATCAGGATTATCCTTCGACTTTTATGTATTTTCCTTCTTCCACATGATTGTGGTCACGTGCTGCCGTGTGATTGTAACATATCTTTCGAAACTTGACGCCACACGCCCCACATCCCGGCATGTGCAGTGGTATCCAGTTGTCATTGTCGGATTACAATTTTTTAAATTTGATTTTATTTTGAGTCAGTAAAAAAAATTCTAACAAACCACCCAGATGAATAAATTAAGGAATTTTAATTTCCCCAATGCTAAACTTGTTTATACTTTTATATTTTAACACAAGAGGGGAGAAAATTATCCGCTCGTGTATTTCCGTACCATATATGCAAGGTCGGTGACGTCATATTACAGCAGTTTGTTCAGAATCATACTGGAATGAGAAAACCGAAGCTTTTATTGTTGATTACGTTGATCGTTTTTCGGTGAGCAGTTGAAAAATGAATACCGTTCTTTCTCGAGCAAATGCAGTATTTGCATTTACATTAAGTGTGCTAGCTGGCTTGACCTTTCTTTGCTTTCTGTCGACGGTATTCAATGAATACAGATCCAAAGTCGACATCGCGACCATCAAAGCATTAGTGTGAGTTTCTTTGCCCTGTTTTAAGCCACGTGTTATTAAACGAAGTGAATATCTTTTTCAGGAAAAACGTTCCGGATTTCAGCGCTTCGCGGGAGAAAAATGATCTCGGCTTCATAACATTTGATTTACACTCTGATCTATCGCCACTCTTCAATTGGAACACGAAGCAGCTGTTTCTCTACTTGACGGCTGAATATAAATCTGAAAATAACGTAATAAAAAGAGTTATATTATAATACAGCGCTTCTCAAATAATGTTGTGTAGCAAACTGGTATTTTTTGTTCCAATGTGTTACTGACCGATAACCTAAAATTTCCTATATAATCTTTGCGTTTTAACGGTAAAGTGACGGACCGGCAGTCTCTTGAGAAGCGCTGTTGTAATAAAATGAATAAATATTGATGAACTATCTTCTATTTCAGGTCTTAAATCAAGTTGTTTTGTGGGATAAGATCATACAACGAGGAGAGAATACACTTCTTGATTTTAAAAGCATGAACAGCAAATACTATTTCTGGGACGACGGAAACGGTCTGAAAGGAAATTCCAACATCACATTAACACTTTCGTACAATGTGATTCCGAACGCTGGAAATTTACCCAGTATTTATGCTGATGGTTCGCACAGATTTATTTTTCCAAATGAGTACACATCTGCCAGAATGTAATTTTGTATTTAAAGGGAAAATTATAATAAAATGAATGACTTTTTTTTGTTAATATTAGTTCTTTAATGTCTGTTAAGTTTCATTTTTCAATATCAAACAGTGATTTGGATTCTAAAAAATTGTATAAACAAATGCATTAAAATGATATTCAATTTAGGAAACTTTCCAATTAATTATGCGGGGATATTGATTCGAAAAAGTGACAAAAGAAAACAAAAATCATATAAGCAAATTGGAGCAAAAGTGTTTCCAGTCTCTAGTGCGTCGATAAAGAAATATTTTTCCAATAATTTTGGATCTTTTATATTAAATGCATTCAAAACATCAATAAATTAATATACAGGAAACAAAATTAAACTCAAATGAGATTTCTGACACTATTACAACTTTTTTTTTTTTTTTTTGAAAAATTCTAACACGAATACATCAACAAAACGAATAGAAATTTTAACATGAGACAACCAAAAGATTCGTTCCATTAAAACAAAGTAAATGTTAAATCAATTAAAAATTCAAATTCATACATCATACTTTTTAATGTAACTATACATATTAAATTTATTTTATTTTTTATTTTAATCTGATCATTAATATCGGCTCTATTTCCTGTACAACTATATACAGTTTACAATAGTTTTACACGTTTTAACCCTTTTATTTATTTGAAAAATCGTGTTGTTGATAATAAGGCAAGAAAGAAAAATAGCGCAATTGTTTCTCTTAGAAATCAAAAAAATTGCAATGAAAAAGAAGTTATCGTTAGAATTTAGAATTATATGCAGTCTCTAGATTGATAAAAAAGGATATATCCTGATTCTGAAGTTTTCTGAATGTCAGACGTTAGCCCATAAAAGTCTTCGATGGCAGATGCATCTATTTTCTGAAATATTCAACAAAATTTCAAATTATTTAACGATTTCAAAAATCTAGACGCATTCTTGCGAGTCATTTCAACGTTTAACGTTTAAACGACCGAATGAACACGTCTAGCTAATTGTCTCAATTAATTACATCAACAATATCATCATCAAAAAGAAGCCAAAATCCGTGGCTTTTAACAATGCTGATATAGTGACCACGATTAGGTCCGCTTCCACAATGAATTACAACAGCAACCAAGTCATATAATCGATCAGGATTGTAAGCATCGTCAGACTTTAGGGAGAAAAATTAATTAATCCTATCTCAACGATTATTTATTATTATTTTACATCATTTACCGTGTTGAAAAGCCTTAACTCTAAAGGGAAGACTACACGGTAGGAAAGTTTTGTGTAACGATTTAACTGTTCCATGTATTTGAATCGCTTGAGATGCAAAGCAAGAATCATGGGTAATTTTTTAATCCTCATCCTGAAAAAGCAATTTGAAAATTAAACTTAAAAAAAATGAAAAATAAACAAATGCTCAATATTGTAACCTCTTTTGTGCTTCCTGTTTACTACAGCAATTTTCACAATAGTATTTGTGCTCGCTACAAAGTGTCTCGGTGTTACTAAACCCCCTGAGACAATGAGTAATTGAAGTGTTTTGGTCAACATCGACTGATAAATCCAAAAAATCCTCATCTTTACTGCTAACCTATGGAATTTCAATCGATAATACCGATAATTTTAACTTATCGCGTGTGTTATCTTACGGTTTCACAATTTAAACATCTAGTTTCATTGGTCAATGTTCCTTGAAAAATATCGTGAACCCATGTCGGTTCCGGCTTACTATTTGGTTGCTGATCATTGTGGTTGACACAGCTTCCATTTTTAGGTTTACAGTTTACTTGCTGCTGATTTTTTTCTGCTGTCAAAATCAAATCAAATAAATAAATATTTAATCATATTATTTTTATTTTTTTTTAAATTAAAATTCAAAACGATTATTTTTACCTTGAACAATATCAGCAATTGTGTTTAAAAGATAATTTAGAAATTCGTGTGCATCCTGCTGCATGTAGTTATCAAATAACTCTAAAAAAAATATATATATATAAAAAAAAATCATTAATTATTCTTAATTCTTAATTTTTTCTTAAAAATTTCTACCGTTTTCTTTCCTCAATCTTGCGATGAATTTTTTTGGAGCAATAGTTCCCACTTTTTTCTTTTGTGTGGCAATATTGTAAAATAAATCCGCCAAACATGTAAGTAAGGTTTCCTTAGTCCTTTTATTTTTTGCTTTATAATCTAAAACTTTCTCCCGAAATGGCCGACAAAAATAGAGGGCTTGCAAAACTGAATTACAATAACATGTATTTCCAAACTAGAAAAAAAAACACAGAAAATTAATTTTTTAACCTCGAAATAAAGACGAATTGAACGTTAACTTACATTTACTAAACCAAAATAATGTTCATTTGCTGGAAATAAATCAGGACCAATTTCTTTTTCAAGCGCAGATGCATTTGCACCCTGAAAAATAATGTTATTCACAAATTTAGAAAATATCAAGTGCAGCCACTACGAAAAAATATCACAACCCACTGAAACTAACATTTCTTAACAAATGTTCGTTAAATGTTACATTCTGTACTTGCCATTTTATTTACACCGGAATATAAGAACTCATCTTGATTTTGCTTCGTCGGACGACGGCCATGATAATATTTACCCTGTTGATTTACGCTGCTCGTCGCTAGATGTCATGCACGGTAGGGAAGAAAACGATAATTAAAACATTTGATGGAGAATGACCTAAATAGAAGCAGAATTTGTGTTTTTCCGTTTCAACACCGTCATCGGAAAATCCATTTCAATAAATATTTAATTAAAATGGTCTATTTTAATCGGGATACACAACAGTACCAGTTAATAATTTTTAAAAATGCCATACTGGTAGTAATATCTGCAGACAAAGCATCTGATATCTCACTCATGGCCAATTGGTATGAATTCCACACAATCTGCATTTTTCCCGAAAAAACCCAACCAGGCCACGCTTTCTCGACACCCAAATACTCCTGAGTATCCGATAAATATCCTAGGAGCCATCTTTGACAAAAACGTTATACTTTCAAAATTCACATTTCGAAACTAACCAGAAAGAACAAAGATCGACAAACAAATTTTCCTCTATAAGAAACCAAGAGACACTTTTCAGTCACCCAGAACTAGCAACAACTATTAATTCCAAATTAATGCCTTTAATAACTTCGCATTCTCCGTATGGATATCCACGCATAAAACTACATTATATTTACCATTCAAACCGTGTTCAAGTTAGATTCTGAATTGTATTGTTGAAAATGTTTTGCTTCAATAAAACCTCAACTGTTTATCATCATTTTTAAATCAAGACTGGTTTGATATTTTATTATATATATTGTTACATCGTAATTTCATTGTATCACGCGCTGCTAATTATGTATAATCTCATAACATCCTTCTCCTGCTCATTCCTGTAACTCTTTTTAGTCCCCATTCAGATTAAGTGTGGTCGAAACCGAAAATATTCCACAGTGCCAACCCCGACTAAACAAACACTCTATTCACTGCATGGCGCCACCATCGTCGTTTCCCAGTTCTTACTTTACAAACTGTTACTTTTACCCATAATTCCCCTTACTAACTGAAACCGAAACTGAAGTCTTATTTTATTTCTCTCTTTTGTCTTTCAGTTTTTAGCACGAATAATGAATTCAACACGAAAATTTATCGAAATAAATAAAATTTCACGTGATAAAAGCATTTTTAAAATTTTATTTCACATCTAACAATACAACTTGTATAGCTTTGTAACTTTAGAAAGTTTTTTTTTTGTTATATATTACATTCTTCATATAAAAAAGCAGCTAAATTCATCCATTGGCACTTGTTGACTACAGTAACAAATGTTACAATTGTATATTAAAATAAAAGCAGACTTTTTTTTACAAAAAAAAAAAATATACCAAAGAGGCACACTGAATATAGAATTATATAAAAATTTATAAATTTAAAAAAATAAAATTTTGGCTTCTTCGTTATGACAACAAATTCACTGCGTCTCTCTTCGCGATTAAACCGTTCGGATATTCGCCAATCAACATGGCTGCAATCCATTTGTGGAACTCTTCTTCCGTATTGCAACATATCGTGTGACCGAAATACGGCCTTTCTTTACATCTAAAAAAACGTAATCAAAACAATCAACATTTTAGCAATATTAAAACCAATTTTACTTTTCCCCACCTCTTTACTTCGTCGTTCTTTTCTATAAAAGTTATACTCCAGCTACTTGGTCCCGGTCTCTTCGATTCGCAACCTAAATACCACGTGACGTCTTCAATATTCCAAGAACCTTCCGGTTGTGTTATCTGAACGAAAAAAAAAAATTTGTAACACTTTAATTTTAAATAACGAAATTCACTCACTTTTACATCTCTGTAGAACGATAGCCGTGCATTTTTAAACTCGAGTAAAAACTTCCTAAAATGTTTGGATTTCCGATCCGCGTATCGTAATTCGCTGAACATAGAAATGGGCTGTCGTGTCTAAAAACAAATTTAAATGGAATTGAATAAAAAAAAAATTAATTACAAAAAAAAATATATATATATGTACAAACCAATGACAAAATAGAATGGTATAACTCATTTTTTTTAATAACTAAATAGTTATCCTTGGCTTCCGCGTCAGCCCACCGCGCCCACTGTAAAACTACAGCAAGCACGATTTCGGAATAATGCAAAGGACGTTCTAAAAATCGAAGAAAAAAATACGATAAATTGTATAAATTTAATATTTTTTTTTAAAAAAAAAACTTTACCTAGCTCGCCATTACAAACCACTTCGTACACTGACAGATATTCCAATTTTTCTTTCATTCTGTCATTTTGTATTGCATAGATGCATAAATCTTTGGCAGTTAAATTAGGAGATAACTGTTCAAAACGGAAACACACGTTATAATCATTTAGTTTGGCAAACAAAACACACAAGTTTCCTACCCGAATCATCAAGCATTTGCCTTGTGGACCGCCAATGTAAACTCCTTTCAGAATATCCCCAGCTGGTTTCTATAAATTTAAAACAAAAATTGATTAGAATTTCTTAAATTTCTATATACAAAATAAAAATAAAATCAATTACTTTGGGTCGTCTGGCTTCTTTGATATCAATTAATGCCTTCTGAATGATCATATCTTTCTTTAACTCTTCTGCTGTAACCTGGACCACATAATAATTAAATTAAAACAAGAAAAAATAATTAAATCTTGAATTCGCTTTAAATGTTTACCTTAAATAAAACTGGATAATGTGTAATTAAATCTGCAATAACATCCATCTCGGAATTCGCATTCAATAAATTAGGAATAGCCTCATCTGTCTATCAAAGAAAAGAAATCATTGAATATAAATTCAAATTAATTAACTTTTAAATATTTTACTTCTGTAGTTAAAAGTGTTGGTCCAAAAATTGCTGCAAGGTTAGTCGTAGTCATTAGATTTCGGTCGCTTGCGTCACTTATACTAAAAAAAAATCACAAAAATTCATCAAACTATCATGCTAAACGTTGTATGTTAAACATTATTACTTTCTTAGATGAGCGATGATGTATTTTAAAGTCGAGAAATTAACTTCTGGAAGTAAGGACAATAAATGTTCGTAGTTGGCTAATTGTTCTTGCTGATTTGGTAGTGCTAAATACAATAATTCAAGCCAAATAAAACATACTAAACGCCAAATTATAAAACCACGGCTTTACCACTACAGTTAATCCACTGATTGTAAAACGATTTACAAAGTATTGGATCGGGCAAAGATCGAAAAAATCTCTTCACAGCTGATGCAACTTCGTGAATGGTAAAATCGTCTAATTTAAGAGTAACAGATCTTGCATCTTGTCGTAATAGGCCCAGTAATCTGGTCACTTTCGAATTGACGCCATTCACGCGATATATTCCCTCCGTGGCGTAACCTTCAATTAATCACAACGGTTAATAAATAATAAAAATAATTAATTTACAATGATTTTTTTTAGTACCGTAAATGGTGACAAACGAAACGCATTTATCGACAATCACTGGCACATTACTATTCGTTAATTGCTGACTTTCTAAACATAAACCGGTCGTTTGCGAGACGTTTCGTAGTAGCATGTACCAATTGTCGGTTTCTTTCCGTAAATTTGCTTGAATAAATATCGAAGACCTTGGCACATCCAAATGAAACGGCGATCCATCCTCCACAACGTTAGGACAACTTTGTTGTTTATCAATCGGATGCATTTCTATTTAAAAAAAAAAAATACGTTTAAAAATACGAAACAAAATGAAACAAAACAAAACACGGCGCACCAATCGATGTCACTTTCCGCAAATCAAATAATTCGAGCTTTTCGTCGTCGATTAAAAAAACGGACAAATTTCTTTCTTGGAGTCGTATCCACGCTATTTGCCAATTCCCAGCCATTCCATACCGCAAATGAACATATCCTAAAACACACACACCATCAAAAAATAATCTCAATATTTAACATGCAAACACCCTACCAGCTTTAATAAAATCTTTTCGACTAAGTTTCGGTGCAACTTTAGGTGCAATTGATAAAACTATTTGTTCCATCCACAACTCGGCCTCTCCTTTAAATCCAGAAGCAAACAGATAACACCGTCCTTTATCTTTCAAGGTGCAAACTTCGAAACAATGAATATCCTGAGGTCCATTTTTAGCATTTACAACATCAGAAACTCTGCCCACACTCATTATGTCCTGCTGGTGAACCGCACCCTGAGGAATTTCACTCTGTAAACGAGAAATACCGTTACAAAAAAACATCAAAGCAACGCAATAAAACTCACCTTATCATCCAAATAGTACTTTAAATGACTATTCTCCAAAACACACCATCGTTGCCTGAACGCCTTTCTATTGCTGCCGGTTTTATGAAGATATCCGCTGAAATTGATCCCGTTTAACACACTCGAAGTCGAACTAGACCGCGAATGCGACCGAGCCGGTTCGGCTAAAATCTGTCCCGGTTGACGTTTCTGAAAACTCGCACTTCTGCGCACGAGATCGACCAAATTCCAACTTTTCGTCCTCGACGCCGACTTGGTGTTTTTCGGCGGCAACGGCGGAGCCGCCGTCGAGTCGCCTGCACACAAATTTCTCTCGCCTCGATGCACGTATTGGAACGACGAAGTGGACGTTTCGGACGCATTGCTGATGACGGACACCGCTCTGCTGCCAGATGAGCTGGACGAATTGCTGGAATCGGGAGTGTGGCATCGGTTCAATTTAGGCGGAAGAGCGGGTTTGTCCGTGGCCAGCGAAGGTTCAATAACCGCGTATCGAGGCGGCGGCTCGGGCTGGTCTGCTTCGTACTCGTTCTCGGTGCAATTCAGACTCAACGTGGATGCGGAGAATCCGTCGGGAAGTGGAGGCGGAGGAAACTGGGGTGGTTCCAAATCGATGCTACAATAACTTACATCATCATCGTCGTCCTCATTATTATTCCGATCATTATCGTTCCTCACATTCGGTGCATCATTATCAGACTCGTCGACGGAATCCAATCGCCGAACAGAGTTCCGGGAAACCGGTGAATCGTATGACACATCGTTCTGTTCTTTTGTAACGTTCAGACAGAAAATCGAGTTAGTTAGCCGCAATCGGCGCTGTTCTTCCAACACGGGGCACTTTCCCGGCGCCAACGGGTCGAATTCCAACACCAATTCCTGCTCGTCGTCGTCCCGCCGCGCTTTTCTCCGCAACTCCACTTGCTCTTCATTCAGATTAAAATACAAAGGATTTTCGATCAAGTTCGATTGGCGTGGTGCAAACTGGCGCGGTCGTGGCACGGGTTTATTCAAATCGTGATGTTTAATCGAACTCCGCGGCGCCGGTTGTGGTCTTGTAGGAACATTTTCTTGCGAGAATGGAGGGATTCGGTCCAATATATTGATTTCGTCCGGGAATTCTTCGTTTAAGTTGGGATAAAGTTGCTCGCCTGATGTTTGTGGAATGTCATAATCGTTTATTTCCATCGCACAACCAACTATTCATAATCTAAACAAATAAATCACAAAATTTCTTATCTTTTAAACAACATGGGAAAAGATAAACAACCGTGCCGTACCTTACAATCTTGATCCAAACAAAGTTCCACGTCTAATTCCTCCGAGCAAACATCTAGAAAAATACAAAAAATTAAATAATCACTCGTATAGAATAAATGTGCATAGGATTTGAGGAATGATTCATCGAGAGCATCCAATTTTAATGGATCGTAGCAGGTGAATGTTCCATTGGTTTACAAGTGGAAGTGATTCATCCTTGAGCCTCACCCGCTTTTTTTTATGTATATATATATTATCACGTGTTACTTCGTGTTGAAAACATAAATCTCGATTAACACAACCTTTAAACTACCGTAAGAAAATAAATAAATAACATTTCAAAAATTAAAAAAAAAAAAAATTAAAATTAAAATCTCATAAGTGACCCACAGGATATGTCCACTTCCTCACAAACAGGAAAAACAGCAGTAAATGATGAGGTTCATCTTAAACATGCAATTCTTAACAAATAATTCGAGGGGGATGTATAATTGATCATTTTCCCAGTTTCCACCTCATTACACTTCTTGACATCCTGAGGATCTGATTCGTCAATTACGGATGTTGCCGGATGACACAGTCAAGATTTTACAATGACTGTACACACTGCCCTGTCTTGATAATTAAAAAAAAAATGACAAATATAATGTACTTGCATTTTGTTGTCTCTTGAGCACATTATTCCTCCGCTTCACCCGACTTCGACCCGATTTTGTCTTTTCACATTCGCTCACTGTAAATAACCATACTGTGGCAATCTACGCAGGCCTGACCTCTAGTAGCAAAAATGCGCACTTTTTTATTTGATAAAAACCACTTTGTGATCCGCAGGAGGTCGGTGTCTTATTCCGACCACTCCTAAAGCCGACAAAAATAGTCATTTGAAAAACTGTTAATTTATTAATAATTTCCCTGGTGTACACAATCAAAGAATATAAATTTAAATTTAAAAGACAGAATTAAAATATAGTAAAATAAGCGAAAACCAGGGGAAAACAGCATCGTGCAAAACTCATTTGATTAAGGCACAGGCACGGTATTGGTGGAAAACTTCTGAATGAGCGAAACGCTTCTAAAAAAAATAACAAACAAATCAAATATCAAATAATGACGACGATTTGAAACACGGAAACAAATACCGATCGTTTTTTCCAACTTTGTAATATCTGTCCACAAACTCGGAATGGCCCAAACGTTCGAGGAACTCCTCATCGTGAGTTATAACCAAGAGCTGGAAATTCCTTTGCTTTTGGCGGGTCTTCACAATACTGAAATTTAACAAATAAATAAATAAATTTCAATTTTCTTTTTATCTATTTAAAAATATTCATTCAATTTACTCGATTAAGGCATCGGCAAGACTGTCAATATTTTCTCTATCTAAATTGGTAGTTGGTTCATCCAATGCTAAAATCCCGCAATTCAATCCAAACGTTTCGGCCAAAGCTAATCGTATAACGATGGATGCCAATACTTTCTGACCTGCACTACAACGCCCGCGCATATCTAAAACAGTGTCACCTTTCACCATCACAACCTGCACGAAAACATTAAACAATGTATTTATTAACCGTCAACAATCTAAGCTCTAAATCACATACCCGGTAATGATACAATTTTCTCAGATCTGATCGCTTGGGTCCATCATTATCATCATCATCCGATCGAATTTCAATAAAATCAATATCTTAAAATATATATATAAATAAATAAATATACACATGAATTCAAACAAAATAATCTACCATTTCCTCTATAAGTATTTCTCCACAACTCTCTGATAATCTTATTGATCTCGGCCATTTTCATGGCATGATGATTCATTATCGCGCTATCCAGAGCCATATAATACTTTTGCAAATCGCTGCAAATCGTTTCAAAAACCTTTTAAAAATAATTTTTAAAAAAAAATCAAAACTGAATCAGAAAATCAAAATTAAATACGAAAAAATCAATTCAAGCTTTACTTTCACTTCAATTAATTTGTCTCGATATTTTTTATCAGCATCTTTACAAATATCGTTTTCTAGTTCTCGTTTATAAGATAATTTCTTGCTTTCCAATTCCTGCCGACGACCTGCAGCTTGATCACGCTTTTAACAATATCGAAATAATTAAAAATCGGGTTTAAAAATAAAATAATATAAATAAAACCTAATAAATTCAAAGCATTACTTCTTTCTTTAACTCATCCCTGTCTTGTTCCAGTTTCCTCTTCTCCCGAATTAAGGACATTGAATCGTAACCTCCAGTACTTTGCTTGAGTTCATCGATACTTTTACTCATTTCCGTTATTTCTTTGTCACAGCTCAGATACTTTAAATTGTTCTCCAATTCTTGATGATTTTTCTATTAAAAAAACAACAAACATTTTAACCAAATTCAAAACTTCAAATCAACCACATTTTATAAACCCTACACGCTGAGTTGACAAATCCCTGGCGATCTGTTCAATTTGTTGATCAATTTTGATCCTCTCTTGTTGCGTGCTCGTTAACTTCCATTCAGTTTCTTTCAGTTGCTGCTGGTATTTCTGCAACTTGGTTATTTTTCCTTCCTTCACATATCTAAGAAAACAAATTCAAATTGAATCCATAAGAATTTTTAAAAAAAAAATATTCAAATTTTAAACTAACTTTTGTATGTCTCTATTAATCTGCTCCAAAGATCGAATGTTATTGTTCAGCATATTCATATTTTCGCTCGTTTGCCTCATCATTTCCTCTTTGGCTGCTGTAACTTCATCTTTTTCCTTTTGCCAATTCATTCGTTGTCCATCCAACGGCTGCATTTGTTTATTAGCTTCCTGTTGTTAAAAATAAATAAATTATCTGATTCAGCATCAATATTTCCCACGAACAACTTGCCTCGATAACTTTCGCACATTCTTCGATGCTCCTAGACAATTCGACTTTTTTCTCCTCTAAACTATTTTGGTTTTGAAGCTGACCAGTAATTTTGAGTTTATCACTTTTTAGTCTGTTTGCAGTCTCACGCTGTGTTTGAATCAGCTCTGTATGTTTTTCTAACTTCTCTTGCAAAGCTTCCAACTTGTGTTTAACTTCATCGCTGATTTAAAAAAAAAATTATGAAAAGATAAAAATGTGAATTAAAAATTAACACGAAATGAATTACCTTTGTTTTTGTAACGCCTCCTTTTCTTCCACGACTGATTTCACTGTTCGGTTTTTATCTAAATCAATAAAACACAAGCTGTACAACAATTCAATTCAATTCTATGAGAATCAAATTTGATTACCAGCAGAACCCAATTTCGTTTCCAACGGTAAAAGTTCCTTTTCTATTTTCTTTAAATCAATTTGAGCGTGTTCTAAAGACACCATGTCGCTGTAAATCGATGTAGCCATTGATTCGTCGGTTTGTTTAACTTCGGACTCATCGTCAAGCTAAAAATTGAAATAACAAATTCAAAACAAATGAAGACTACATTTTTTAAAAACATCAAACCTCGGGAATTTCTTTTTTGAATTGATCAATTTGTTCACTAAGATTTTGAATGTTTGATTTTAGTTGTGGAATGTCCTTCGTTGTCAGATTCTCTACCTACAAACAAACATTTACTGATAAAATAAATTAAAATTCTAATTTTTCAAAAAGCAAACCTGAATTTTCAATGGTTTCAATTGTAGCATAGAATTAAAATCTTCCTGCTGACTCGAAATCAATTCTGCTTTTTTATCCAACTGGCTCGGAATCATATTCAGTTTGGAATTCAACTAGAAAACAAACATCACATTAGAAAACAACTCAAAATCAACGTTCTCTCTTAACGGTACATCATTAATCAAATCTGTGACATCCTGGTCTTCGTCAAACTCCCTGTGACACAGCGGACAACAAGATGGCTTCCGCGATTCTAATTTCTCAACAAACTTTTCGTAAACATATTTGGATCCGGTTAAAAGTCCCTTTTCACTATTAATTTAAAAACAAAAATTTAAAACATTACTGGCAAAGCCAATCTGTTTTCACGTACTCGTTTATCTCTCGGATGGTTTTCTCAAGCTGACCAAGGCGAATCTCGAACTTCTGGTCACCACAAATATGCGCTATTTTATCTTCGTACACTAATAATCAATTTGATTTTATAATACCAGCACAAAAGTTAGAATTAATTTATTATAAAATTACCACGTAAATCCTCCTCCTTTTGTTTCAGTTGTTCCCTGAAAAAAAGAAAATTAATAAACTTCACAATTTCATCACTTTAGTATTAATTTACTTGAACATTGTCCGCCTTGATTCACTTTGTGACAATTGAATTTGTAACTTCTGTCGTTTGTTATTTACATCCTTTATTTCTCTGTTCAGCTTCCTGATAAAACGAATAAAATTATTTATTTTCTATCTTTTTTATGTCTTTTCAATTTACATTTTTAAGTTGTCAACAGTGTATCCAATATTTTCAGATGGTATCTTTTGAAATAAGTGCATTAAAGTCTCTTCGTGCTTGTTCATTCTATAATGAAAAAATATTATTAGTAATAAAACGTTATGATAATGTTTTAACTACTTTTTAGCTTACATTTTCCTTATCAATACAGATTTTGTCGATTTTTCTTTCCGAAGCATTTCAAGTTTGTTCTGAAGAGCACTTTGTTCGTTAAGTTTTTGCAACTCATTGCTAAAACCAAAAAATATATATATATTAAAAAATACACAAATTTCAACACGAAATCTTACTCTAATTTGCGTGAATTAATTTCATGTCCTCTGTACTCCTTTTTTAATGCCTCAATTTCTGTTCGCATGCTTGGAATGTTGACGGTCCCTTCAGTCTTTATCAAATCGTTTTCCTAAATATTAAAATTAAGATTTCTTAAAAATCTTTTAAACACTTTACGTTTAAATTATTCTCTTTACAGCTTTGGCCAATTCTTTTTCAAGTTCAGTTAACCTCTTTGCACTCGATGAAATTTTTGCTAATTCTGCACTAATCTGGCCAAACTCGGTTTGATTTTTATTCTAAAAAAAAAAAATAATAATAAATACAAATATATAAATAAAAGTTCAAAAAATTAAATTCATCTATTTATTATTTTCCACTCACCATGAGGTCTCGTTTCATTTTGATAGACTGCATCAGTTTAGTTTTTGTATCACGCAAACAATCGATTTCATTTTGAATACGTATTTCATTTTCTTCACTTTCAATCTGCAAAAAAAAAAAAGAATTAATTAAAAAAAAATTAATCAAATCAAATCTAATCAAATCACCTTAATAGTTTTCCCATCTTCTTGAATGCCACGCATTTTATCATTCAGACTCTTTAAAACCTTTTCTACATCAACGTCAGATAAATTAGCAGTGGATTCAACAATACCTAATTAAAAAACATGATTAAAACAGCATCCATGGTGACAACTTATCAATTTATATACTTTCTAAATCGAACTTTTTGCACAAATTAATCACAGTGTTGTTCCTCTTATTGATTCTCTCATTGTGCAGCTGCTCTTCCGTTTCTAATTTTGCAATTTCCACCCATAAGTTCGATTTTTCACCACCAAATCGATCGCATTCTCTCTGTTTCTTTGCAGTTTCTTCTTGAAACTAAAATCCAATTTTACTATTTAATCAAACCCTAAAACAATTTCAAATATCAAATTTAATTACCTGACCGAGCATAACGGTCTTTTCCCTTATATTCGTTGACGAATCAGCGATAGTTAGCGTTAATTCTTCAATTGCGCCGTTAAAATAATTTTTAATGACCAATTTGAGATCCTGCTGCTCTTTTTGCATTCCCTTTAATTTCGTTTGATTCTCAACTATCGATTTTAATTATAAAAAAAATAATCATTTACTATTAAATAACGACAATAATTATAAATAATTACCAAGTTTGTTATTCATTTTATGGATCTCGGTTTCCTTTCTGTCAATAAACTGAATTTTTTCTTCTATTGGCTGCAACTTCTCCCGGGTATTTTTTATACTGTCTCTGCAAGCCGCCAGATCAGTTTCAGATTCAAGCAACTTCTCCCTGACCTACAATAAAAATTTAAAATGAAATTGCTATTAATATTAATAATAAACAAACAAAAAGTCATCTTATTACGGAGTTTGCTTGAATTTGATTCGCTCGCAAATGTTGAACTTCTCCTTTAAAAACTCTTACTTCAGTTTGCTGAAATCAATGGAAATAAAATCGAATGTAACAATTTATTGCAAACAACATTTAATGTCGATACCTTGTCCTTTCGAATTTTCCGAATATTATCCAAAGCTTTTATGTACCGAGTTGCAGCGAAAATATCATCAAATTTTTGTTTCAGAGCTTTTCCTTCACTTAGCGGCCTGTGAATTACATTCGCGACTTCAATTTCAATTGCAAGAAAACACCTCGACGCTGTTACCAGTTAGATTCTTCTTGATGACAAAATATAACGTTATTCAAAATCGGCTTCGATACTCCCAAACAAGTAATCATCTAAAAAATAATAAAAATCAATTGAATTTGAATTTGAATAAAACAATTTTTTTTAAAAATTTATATACGGTAACTCGCCTCCTTGTTCAAATCCGCACACTTTGATGTTATGCTCACGTTCTTCCCATCTTTGTCAGTTCTTGTCAACGTCCCATCCAAAGTTTTTAATTCAACTCGCTTTTGCTAAATTAAAATCAAAGAAAAATGACCAAATTTAATAAAAACTGGTTTAAGACATTAAAAATCAATATATACTTTTTGCGTGAGCTGTAGAGATCTTCCAACGACAACTTTTTGATTAGTTACATCGGAAAACTGTAATTTAACTTGTCCCTTCACCTCCACTTCATTCGCAAGCTGGAACACATTTTCAATTAATTAACTGCAACACTCAATTTGATTGACAGCATACTTTCGGGTCGTGAACAAAAGACTGTCCTCTACTTGAATTTGGAGGCATATCGCCCGTCGTTATATACTTCAAACATTCGATAATCGTCTTTTAAAAAAAATTAAAAATCATTTTTATTAGTGTGATTACACAAATATTCATTAGTTTACTGTTTTTCCAGTGCCATTGGGTCCTAAAATTAACGTTAACGGAGTAAAGAAATTAAGGCATTGTTTGTCGGTTTCTTCAGGACCAAAACTACGTATTCCTTGAATACTCATCTTCTGTAACGACGACATGCTTAATATATATATATATTCTGGTTGATTTCTACGATCAAAAAATACACCGCGGAGCTGCCTCTTCCCGCCTTTTCACTTAACCCACAGCCAGCAAGTTAAAACACATGAAACACAGGCCTTGTGATCGAACTACGGCGCCCTCTATTAAGAAATTAGTAATTGAAGCTACTTTTTTCGCTAGTTTTATAAACTGACCGTCGATCTTACGATGCTTGCTTATTTTTTTTTTAAATTAAAAATAATTAAATTATTTTATTTTAATAAAATTAAATTGTAGGTAAAATATTTCGGTTAGCAAAATTCCATGGGAACTTCTACCTAGTGTCTCGCTCTCACGGCCTCTCCACACATTACATTCCATCCAGCCCGTATTCGAATGCCTGAGAATGGGTATCAATAATTATATTTTTCGCGACCGGTCGAGTGAAACAGAGACATGATATTCGGTTGGTTATTGATTTATTTATTTATTCCTGTCACTCTCCCATTGGCCCAGAAATCCGGCCAACCCCCTCTGGCCCTCTGGTGGCTGTTGTCGAAAAAGGCGATGTGCGAGTGCGGAGCGGTGATGCAACTTCCATCGAAAAACACAAAAAAAAACCTCGCAATCCCTTAAAAACACCAAAAAAAACAAATCCCCACTTCCATCCCACCCGAAAACACCAAACACCAGCCGAAAACTGCGCAAACCCCAAAATAAAAGCGAAAAACAATCGACACGATTTGCAGCCATGCCGTTTCGCCCGTCATGCTTTGAGCGGCGTGGTGTCCATCCACAAGTGCCGGATCGCACTTTTCCTCGCGAAAAACCATGCAAACGCCCCCGAAAAACCACGCAAATCATCCGCACAAACGTGTGATGACTTATCAGTTTGCATTTCCACATTGATTTGGCGCTCAAAACGGGTATAATTTGAACGTAGTACGAGCGCGCATTCACAAAAGCACGCCACCAGAGGGGGTTGGCCGGATTTCTGGGCCAATGGGAGAGCGACAGGAATGCTGTCGGGAACAAGATGCTGCCGGGAGGGCAGATATTAATAATATTTCTGCTTCCCACCTTTTCACTTAACCCACAGCCAGCAAGTTAAAACACAAAAAACACAGGCCTTGTGATCGAACTACGGCGCCCTCTATTAAGAAATTAGTAATTGAAGCTACTTTTTTGCTAGTTTTATAAACTTACCGTCGATCATACGATGCTTGCTTATTTTTTTTTAAATTAAAAATAATTAAATTATTTTATATTAAATAAAATTAAATTGTAGGTAAAATATTTCGGTTAGCAAAATTCCATGGAAACTTCACGATTCAACTTCGACCTAGTGTCTCGCTCTCACGGCCTCTCCACACATTACATTCCATCCAGCCCGTGTTCGAAAGATCGTGATGAAAGTTTCTCGAACATTTAATGTGAATATACATACAACAAGGGGGGGGGGGGGGGGAATTGATTTGTCAGATGAACCGTAGTCTAGAAAAGTTGTTTCTGAAAGAATTATTCCCATTGAGCATTTTTTTTTTCCTTTTTTAAAATTAGATTGCATTTTGGACGACACTCAGGCCATGAAGAAAAATTCAGCGCGCGTAAATGAAAACGAACCAGCAACTGGTAGCGGGATGGACATGCTGGCCACGCTAAAAAAGCACTTTCATCACAACAATTTCAAATCAAAAATTCAAAGAGATGCAATTGACGTTATTCTCAAAGGTACCGGTAACTTGACACGATCCATAATAGTTTTAATGGATTAATCGATTGCTTCGTATTACCTTGACATACTTTGTGTTTCTTTTTATTCAAAAGGAAAAAATGATGTATTCATTTGCATGCCGACCGGTTCAGGGAAATCATTGTGTTATCAGTTACCCGCCGTTATGGCGGACGTTCAAGTCACGATTGTGGTGTCACCTTTGCTGGCCCTTATTGACGACCAAATGGATCAGTTGAGAAAATTAAAAATCAGTTGTGGGAGTATCAATTCGAAAATGAAGCCTGAAGAGAGGTCTCGCGTCCAGAAGGATCTGATGACGGGTAAACTTAGATTGCTCTACATTACGCCGGAACAAGCTGCGACTACTGGTTTCCAGCAAATGTACGGGAAATTGCACGCAAACAAACGGATCGCCTATTTTGTCATCGACGAAGCTCACTGCGTGTCACAGTGGGGTCACGATTTTCGAAAGGATTATTTATCTTTAGGATCATTGCGTCAAAAGTTTCCTAGAGTGCCTTGGATTGCGTTGACAGCTACTGCTAATGCGAAAGTGATTTTTTTTTATTTATTGTTTCTTTGTGCGTAAATTAAATTCTAAATTGTTTTTTTTTCTTTAATTTTTTACAGGTTGTTGAGGACATTTTGTTGCAATTAAAATTAAATAAAGTCATGAAGTTTAAGGTTAATTGCTTCCGACCGAATTTGTTCTACGACGTTGTGTTCAAAAATTGCATGGACGATCCGTTTGACGACTTGGTTTTGTTTGCTTCTACGGCTTTAGGAGAAGGATGGGAATCGGAAGAGATAGTAAATTTAATTTATTTATCTTTTTGATTTATTTCGTGATTAAATAATGTATTTTTTTTTTTTAATTTTAGTCGAAGCGAGGTTGTGGAATCATCTATTGTCGGACAAGGGAGTTGGTGCACGAAGTTGCAAATGCATTGAGCAAAAAAGGATTGAAAACAGAAGCGTATCACGCAGGGCTCAAACCAGCTGAAAGAAACGAAGTTCAAAGGAATTGGACTGAAGGAATAACGCCAGTCATTGCGGCAACTGTTAGTTTTGGAATGGGAGTTGATAAAGCTTCAGTCAGGTTAAAAATGCTTCATTTTTAAATCGAACAGATTTTTTTAATTTTTATTTTACTGTATAGATTTGTTGTCCATTGGTCAGTACCGCAAACCATTGCTAGTTATTATCAGGAATCGGGTCGAGCCGGAAGAGATGGAAAGCAATCATTTTGCAGAATTTATTATTCTAAGTCGGAAAGAGATAAAATTGCTTTTATAATGAAACAGGAGAAAGCCAGAGCAACGGTAATAATTATTGTTGTTTTTAATAATTCAATTGTTTTTTAAATGATATATTTGTCGTTTTTCAGTCACCACAACAAATAAATCAGTTGCAAAATAACATGCATTGTTTTGAACAAATTGTGAAGTACTGTGAAGGAAATACCATTGTTACTTGTCGGCACTCGTTGTTTTCGCGATTTTTTGGTGACGGCATAACGAGTTGCAAAACAGCTTGTGATGTGTGTAAGAGTCCAGCCGCGGTGCGAAGCAAAGTGGAGGAGTATTTAAAAAATGCGCAGAGACACACACTTGGAGGATTCAATTCGGTTTCTACGGAAATGAACAAAGCGTATTTTGAGGATTTATACGAAGGGGGTCGTGTTGGTAAAAGAAGGTACGCGATGTGCCAGATTTTACGAAAGAAAATAGTTTGTTACCGCTAATGTATTATTTTTGTTTTTAGAGAGAGCGAAGAGTACGAAAGAGAGGCGGCTGAAGATTTAAATAAAATAGCAGCCAAGGAATTGGAGAAAACGATTAACGATCAATTTTTAATGAGGAGAGGAGTTAGTATTTGAATTATTGACTTTTTAATGCTTGTGAAGGGAAATAATATTTATTTTTAGGATAAATCCGAATTTAAAAATTATTCACCTGGAAAGTACACGAAATTACTTAATGTTCCACAGACATCAGTCAAATGTTCAGGATTACCTGTAAAGGTAATTTTATTTTTTTTTTTTGTTTTCAAGTTGAAATTATTATTTTTTCTTTTAGTCACGCGAAGATTACTTTTTCATCGTTGTGGACAATTTGGTTAAAAACTTTGAAGCGTTTAAACACTGTAACGCCACAGCAACGAATTACGACGAAGTCAGTGAATGTGCAGCTAAAGAAGAGTACAAAATTTTATGTGGGAGTAAAAACCAGCTACTTTACAAAAGAAATATTGCCTTATTTGTAAGAGAATTGATGAATTGCTTGACGTATTTGAAAGTGATATTAATTAATCCTGTTTTCCTTCTATACTTTCAGGTTAAACAAGTTCGCAACGATACTGCATCGAATCAGCTGTCCAACTGCCTCACGAGTCTTGAACAAAACTCGAAAAAACCTTGGCAATTATTTGCTAAAGCATCGTCGGTGTATTCAAAGAACAAAAGTGCATCGGAGCTGACAGAGGAAAGCGCAACGAAGCCAACGACATCGAAGGTTTCTGAAAAACCAAAAAGTGAATTGGAGGCAGCAATCGAAATGAACATGACGGCAACAAACTTATCCGACACGCTGTTGTTATCCAACATGACGAAAAGCGACAAAACGAAAAGCGACAAGTCGAAAAACGCATTAAGTGCAACGACCACCGCAGCTTCGTTGTTTTGTAAAAACCAGAAAAAGACAAATGCGATCGCAGCTGCCGGAACGAGTGAACACTTGATTGATAGTAGCAGTAATTCAAGGACAAGCTTAGCGGATACGACCTCGAATGATTGCAGTCCCGAGACAGGAAAAGATGATTTGGACGTTCCGAAAAAACACATTGCAGCGGCGAAAATCGAAAGAAAGGAAATCCCTTGCATTCAGCTTGATTCGGACGACGACGACGATTTTGAAAACAATACGATACCAAAAACGAATGGAAGTTTGAACCAAAGAAAGAACACAAATCCACAGCAGAAACAGAAACAGAACGAAATTGCGCACTTTTTCGCGTGCAAACAGAAAGCACAAAGCAAACAGGATTCAAGCGCACAAATTAAGACGGATTTGAACATTCAGGATGAAGGAACGACCTCGATTTTCGGCACGAACAACGCACAACGCACACTTAGTGTTCCACCGCAGGAAAAAAGAATGAGTGCCGATTCGAGCATGCAGAATATACAAAATCTGTTGGGGTTTCAAAAGCAAGACAGTCACAGAATGAGCGCGGATTCGACGACCATGCACAACAAGTCAAAGACGACGACGGGTCATCAAAACCAGATTACTAGAACCAGCTTCGATACGAGCGTGCAAACGCAGTTTGAATTTCCAAATCCGAATAAAAGAAAATGCCCCGATTGGAGCCAGGACGAGGCCGAGAGCAATGCTGACAGTAAAAGATTTAAAACCCAGGCTGCACCGACTGACCTGGCAGCGCAATACCAGAACGAAAAGCAAGCGTTAGCAGAACACATCAACAGATACCTGTATCCGCATTACAAGCTCGGAAAGATAGAGAACAAGGCACTTCTTTAAATTGTTTTCTAGTTTTAGTCAGATTATTAAATGTTTGTTCTCTGCAGGATGTTTTTAAAAAGATTGCTAGAGATTTGGCCCACAAATTGATGTTGACTACCATTGCCAACGGTAAATATTTGAAATTGACGCGCTTTCTTTTGTTTGGTTGCGAATATAAAACTATAGGTAAAATTTGCGTTTATTTCTTTTGCAGCACGCGCGGCAGCAAAAAATGCAGTGAACGAATATATGGAAGAGTTAAAGAACGGTTCGCGCAAAAACTGAAGTTCGAAAAGGCTGTAAAATAAAAATCTTTTACAGAAAGTTTGTAATAAATGCATTTCTTTTCTTTTGTTATTTATTGTTTGAATTTTGTAATAGGCCGTAAGTAGTTCCAAGTGCCATTCAGAAATTTTTTACAACCAAATAAAACCCGAGTTTCAAGTTTTAACATAGAATTGTTGCGTTTTTCATTCTAATTTTAGAAATAATTTAATAACAGTAATAAAAATATAATATACATATTTTGAGAATAGAGAAATCAATATCAAAGAAGAAAAAAGTACATTCTATGGTTTCTATTTATCAGTTGTTTTGTTTTGGAATGACCGAACCGAACGAAAAACAATAATACTGTAAAACGATGAGAAATAATAAAAAGAAAACAATTTTTAAAGTAAAATAAAAATAAATATCAATTCTTCAATATCAGAAATAGAGGAAGATCTACTATGGTTTTTTTTTCTTTCTCAGCAGTGTTTCGGATGTTTTACATTAACAAAAATACTAAGGCACCAATCTAGTTAAATACACTTGACGGATTTACGAATGTGATTATTATTTACATCCATTACGATCAAATATTTGAAATGGATGGCTTTTAATATCACAGAACCTTTCCTTTTTCAATTTTTCAAGTGATCAAGTCTCTCACCAAAAGCTTTCAGAAGTAATTCTAAGAAATTTTTTTTTTTTTTTTTTTTACTTTTTCACAACTGCTATTATTCGGTAACTAAATTCTATGGGATGTCGACTATGAGAATGCTGGAAGAATACGTGTTTAAGTCAGGTAAACGTGTCTAAAGCAAAGTGGAAAAACATTTCCCGAAAAGGCACCACACTAATGAACTAATTTGGCGGCTACTTGCAACGCAGCTTGATAGCCAAGTTCAGGGCGCCTGTCTTTAGCCATAACCATCGAATAAATCTAAAAAAAAAAATAATTAAATGCTTCAACATTCATTTCCAACTAATTTGCCAACCAAACCAAACCAAACCACTCACTTTTTCTGAAGTCTCAACCACTCCGTAGTTCTGGCTCACCCTAGCCACGGTTCGTTCAATTCCTTCTTCGCTCACCCCACGACATGCGTCGTCGATTAAGGTAGTTCGAAACCCATGTTCGATAGCGTGGAATGCAGTGTGCGCTATATAAAAAAATATAAAAAATGAAAAAATCAACATTATTTTCGTTTAGAATTTAACCCTATTTTTCATACCGACACAAACGTCGAACGCCAACCCGCACACATAAACATCGGTGACGTTGCGGTCGCGCAGTTCTTTGAGTAGCTTCGTCTCCGACATTTTCCGGTTGTCCCAGAAAGCGGAATAACTATCAACGTCCGGATTGACTCCTTTATAAATCTCAACAGCTTTATCGACTACCTTGAAATAAACGATGCATGTTTGTGCGTAAAACAACACGTCGAGACACCAAATACCAATTGCATACTTTCAAATCAGGATGCAATTTAGCTCCCCAACTACCTTGAATACAATGAGCAGGCCACAGAATTTGCTCATTTACGGGTGGTCCTTCAAATACGACTGCATCCAAAACTTTGGCATCCGCCATTTTAACCTGACAACATATTTTCCATCATCATCAAAAGTAAAATCGTTTTCAAAATTTTCACGCGTTATCTTTACCTTGGTCGATTTGTCCAGTTTTCGCATTTCAATATTTTCAAAAAACGACACGTGATTACTTGGATGCCAATCGTAGGTGTAAACGATTAGGTCGAAAGGCACGGAATCCAAAAGCGAATTCACGATCGGAATAATATCATTACCGTCTTGTTTGGCAGCACAGTTTTTGAGTGAGAGAGAACCCGATATGAAATCATTCTGAACATCTATGACTAGCAAAGCGCTCACAGGCGATAATATCTTGACAACAAAAATAGAAAAATAAATCGAACAATTATTATCAAAACAGCAAATCGCCCAACAAAAAGAGTTGGCAAAAATATATATACATTTTTTTTGGCAACAAAATGGATCATTTTCAGTCGACAAACTATCCCTTTTATTGTATAACGTAATTACGTTTACGTTGCATAAAACATAAAAAAAAAAACACAATTACATGCATAACGCGATTTTTCTTCCGTTATGTTTTACGTTATTAAACGCTACATAACATCAAAATAAAAATTTTAAATTACCCAAATTTAGCCCATTTTTTTTTCTTCAAAATTTAATCAAATATATTTTTTTTTCTCGAAATTAAAATATAATTTCGAAAAAAAAAATTATCAAAATTCTCAACTAATTACAAATCTATGATTAACACATTCATAATTTATTCATGTTAAACCGTTTGTTTCTTTATAGCACCATTTTTTTTTGGCAGCAAAAAAGCAAGTTTGCATGCCAAGATACAAAAGGCCCAAACGTACTGGCCACTGATTGATGTCACTGCGCTTTTTAACAGGGAACCGTCTTTGCAGATAAGCACGCAACACCTGACCAGGCGTTATTGATTAAAAGAGGCAACACACCATGCCACAGTATAAAGATTTTGTTTTGTTTCGAACATTCCCGGTTATGTTCCTAGTTTCTATTTTTAGCCGTTGTCGAAACCACTACAAAAGATATGCAAAATGGACAAACCCTTGTCAACGCACTTTTTAATTATTTATTCGGAATTGCCGTCATTTGAGACGAATTTAGAAATTAATTGGCAAAAATTAAACTTTTCTTTATTTTGCAAAAGGTATAAAGTTGTTGCCAAATTTTTTTTTTGTTCCTTTTTTTTTGGGGCACAAGATGTGTTATAGATGTGTCTTTATCGCTACTAATGTTATTTGATACAATGCCAAATTTTAATATATTATAGATGGACAAAGGACAGAAAATTGATTGAAGACTGATGGGGAGTATCTTTAAAACACTGCATTCAAAATGACATTTACCGGTAACAAAAATATAAACATTTTTATATTTTTTTAAAAAAGTAAATCCAATCATTTTTATCATTTACCAACGGCTTATCACGATAAAATTGATAACATTGAAGAAGAAAAAAATTCTCTTGAAAAACAAAATTTGTTAATTTTTAAATTTTTTGATTTTAATATCAAAAAAATTAAAAAATTTCACTTTTTCGTACCTGTTTAATCCATTCGTTCCAACACACCTTGAATTCATTAAAATCTATTTTCTTATCCTTAAAAAAAAAAAATTAAAATTAAAAATAAAATTAAAAAATATTAAATTTCATATCCGCCAATATTCACAATCGAAACCTACTTTATTTGTGTCAAAAATTGCAAACATTTCTTCCACTCTTTTATCATCAACTTTATACGGTTTGCCCTCTTCATTACAGAATAACGCTCTAGTCAACGCTAGAAATTCCTTGAAATTCAAAAAACTATCCCTATAACATAAAAAATATAAATAAATAAAAAAAAACATAAAAACATGCCCAATTTTATTAATATAATCTAATAATTTTATTCCATGTTTCACAGCTGCAAATATAATTGCATGCATTAAAAGAAAGAAAACCACTTAAGCGAAAATCGATAACTAACTATTATTTATTTATTTATTTATTTTTCAATTAACTTGTTTTCAAAAGAAAAATAAATTTTTAAAAAAAATAAAAATAAAAAAATATATTAATTATATTTCAACTTTTTGAAAAATAATTTTTTTTCCTGCCGCGATAAAAGAATGTCTAGCCACCCTTTAACATTTACGTTTATGTCAATAACTGAGCAAAAACAACGTGCAATTTGAACAAGAAAAAAAAATGCCGCTTGATATATTGACAAGGCAACACGAATGAAAAAAACTGTACGTTATATGTTATTATTTCTTAACCCCATCGGGTTGCGTTCAATATCTTCGTCAGTGTTTGTTGTTGTTTTCGCCCCATCGCAGGGCTTACGAAAGATATCATTAACTTTGAATTTCCTCATGTATTTTACATTTTCCCCCAATAATTTGTGCAAAATAATAATTTACAATGCATACCGGTCCTGGTCAAACACTTGGAAGCAATTTTTCATCATTTCTTCGGTGTCTGTGAATGATTTTCCGGTAATCTCTTCGAAAACACGTCCAATCGTCGATCCCTTTCTCGCCATGCTTCTGAAACAGACCGAGCGAGTAAAATAATATATGTGACAGATATAGACATCTGGTGTAGGCTTGGCAGATTACACAATAATATTTTTTCGACACTCAAATTATTGCGCATGAGCAGCAGCGTTATAACACCTGGTGAGGATCGCCTGAATTAGTCAAATGGCGGAATCTTTCAAAATTTGAAATTTCGCCAAAAAACATTCGGCATTTCAAATTTGCCTAGTGCCAACTCCATCCCCAGATGTAACGATCGTTCATAAAATCGTTTAATGTTATTACACCACCAGTTACGACAACTTACATTTCGTCTATTTTTATTTTTCCACCATTTTTTCCCCCCCTAATCTCCTTTCATAAAAATAAAACCGAAATAAAATGGACAACTCAATTGTTTTATTTTACTATTTCGACGTCAATTCTTTTAAAAAATAAATCAAAATACTTTAGTAAACAACTTTCAACTACAATCTTACATATAAAAAAAAAATCACAGAACTTTTCACTAAAAATAAAAATGAAAATAATTCATTGTCAATGACTTTTTACCACATGCAAAAAAACAAAACAAAACAAAAACAAAAAAAAAACAAAAAAAAAATAATGATGAAAAGACTAGAAATTTTCAAACATAACCAAACGAAAATTACACACAATAAAAAATGTGCACCATAATTCAGAAATTTTTTTAGTCAACTTTAATTTTCAAAATTAAGTCAACACGACACCTCTAACATTACAAAAAATTTCAATATTCTCGCTTGAGTATTAATTTGTCTTAACAATTTCTACAAAACTGCAAATTAATAAAAAAGTTAAAATTAAAAAAAAAACATCAAAATAAAAATAAACATCAAAAAAAGACAAGACGGCGGATCATGAAGAAAACCTGATAAAACAAGGAAAAATTCCTTCCACCTTTCCACCTTCCTTCCTTCTCCAAACTCACTCAATCGCATTCTTTCTTATTCCGGAGCCGCTTCACTCCGAGGATTGAAGGTATCAATGTACATATTTTCCTTTTTATGCATCCTGCGCACATGTGATCGTAGATTATCTCTTCTAGCCGAACGATAGGCGCAGTGAGGACACAAATGTGGTTTCTCGCCGGTGTGCATTCGCCGGTGTTGAATGATCTTTTTCAGCTGAATGCTCGCAAAGCCACAGACGTCGCAAACAAAATCCTTATCATCCTTATGCTTTTTCATGTGTTTGCGCAGATCGGTCTCGCTCGACCGATCTTTGCCGCAGATTTTGCAGCTCACTTTGACGACAAAGTGCTTCGTGCCCGCCTGGTGCAGCTTCATGTGCTTCTTGAACGCCTTCTCGACCGTGCAGCGATAGGGACAGAGCGGGCACTTGTACTCCTCGGCCGCGTGCCTCATTCTCTGCGGCGGCGTCGCCTTGTTCCTCTTCTTCCCCGACGGGCTGAACCCTTCCGCGATGTGTTTGGAAATATGTTTGTCTAGTTTATCTCTTCTGGCCGTTTGATAAGTGCAAGAGGAACAATTGTATATTCTGTTTGGTACGTCCACCGTCTCCGGTTCGACCGGGTCGTGGTATTTCGAGATGTGCTTCTTGAGCGCCCCGCGACTCTTCAGCACCGAGCCGCATTCGCCGCAATCGTAGCCGATGGACGAGCCGACAACTTCGTCTTTAATTGCACTTGTGTCAATGATTAAGTTCGAATCGAAAGTCGCGTCGTCCTCGATGTCCGTCAGTTGCATGCTCGAGTGATGGCGGCTGCCGGACAAATGATCCCCGATGACAATCTCATTGCCAACGTTCTGTGGGTGCATGTTCGTGCCCACGATCACCTCTCCGCCTTCGATTATCTCGTGCTTCATCAACGAGTTCGGCACCAGGATGATTTCGTCGTGCGGCACGTCGGCCGTGTCGTGATTTTCGTCACCCACTTCCACCTTCTCCTCCACGATCATCTCATTGTCCACACCTTCTTGCAAGATGATGTGTCCCATCGTGTTCTGGCCGTACACGATGTCGCCCAGCCCGACGCACTGCGACTGGTTGCTCGGTTTCATCGCGATGTAGCCAGGTTGGTTAGGCACGATCAATCTGTTTCTGTCCGACGACAACCGGTTCGATTGAGCACTTCGGAGCATCACGTGTTCACTGTCAGAAATATTGTCACCTGTAATAACTTCACTCACTTCGTAATCGTCACCGGAATCATTGTCAGAGTCTTTTTCGCCGTTCTCGCCGTTCTCGATCTCGTCGTCCTCCATGATGGGGCCCTGTGTGAACACTATGGTTTGGGAAGGGGTTCGCGATTGTCCTCTGTCTAGTAACGAGCTCTCGCGATGATTGCCGCTCGACATCGGATTCGACATGGACATAATTTGGTTCGGATCATCGTTAAAATGATCTTCCAGGTCTTTTACCACCATTTGGATGAATTCTTGGCTGCCGGTTTCCATTTTTTTATCGCTGTGTTTATGATTGATTCAATCTAAAAATGTGAAATAAATAAAGAAAGAAATAAAAATAAAATAATAACTGTTTTATAATTTAAATTTAAAAAAAAAAAAATTTAGCAAAAATTTTCAAATTTTTTGAAAATATTTACATATTTTGATATAAAATAAATAAATAAATTTTTCGGAAATGTTTCTACTACCTACATGTGCATTTTCGTTACATTTTACGAATTTTTCGAGATAAATTTGGTTCTTATCGGGTAAATTTAAAACCGAGTTGAAATTCGTTTTCATAACGCCGCACCAGACCCAAGTTGTCGGGATACCCGGTGGCTTTGGCTTCGGCCGTAATTAGGCTTCAAACCTAAGCCTAGATATTCGAGCAGACGAAAATATTAAGCCTACATAACAAGTAATTAGGTCGTGTGTGCAAAAAATTAAATCAAGCACATGAAACGGCGTTAAAAATTATTCCGTAAAAACTGTGCGCGATAAGCGCCAACATGGCGACCATGAGAGTAACAACGGCGAGATACTAGAAGTCGTACTTTGTCGACCATGCTCTGTCGATCGTTAGGCTTAGTTTTTACCCTAACATAAGCCTATCCCATTCTACTCAAAATACCGCTTCAACATCGTTTTCCACACATTTAAATGCATACCTATTCCAACAGTTCGCCCAACGGTTCTCTCAATTAGATAGTAGCGATAAAATTTTGGCTAAATACTTCGTTTCACCATCATCGGTGAAATGCAACACGCCATTGCGTTAAGCCTAATCAATAGTCCTGAGGCGCCAAATTCGGATTGCGGAAATAAATGAACAACTTTGGAACGTGTTTCTACTTATTATTTACATGGAATAACAATTAACTCGTGTCAATACCATCATATCTTTGCGGTTTATTTTCTTAAATAATGAAAAACGGATGCCAGTTTTTAAAAAAATGTCGTTTTACTTTTCCAAATTCAATCTCAAACGGCTGCATCGCTGCCGCAGCCATTGGTAAACTTTCGCCACCAGGTGGCAGAAAGCGACAGTAGATGCATTTTTGAAAGTAAAAACGGGAGTCCAATCAAATCTGAGCTATTTTAAAACGCTCCTATAAAAGACAAAAATGTGTATGTAATCGACGCGTAGTTTTATTTTATTCTATTTTTTTTTCAATGTAACAAACATTAAATTTCATTCACGCACGAGTTATAAAAATATTGCATGCCAATTCTTATTTTAAAAAGACGAATTTTACACGATTTGAATTATATTCACAAAATATTTCTAAAAACTAAATATGTCTAAAACACATTAAGTCTTAAAAAAAAACACCTTAACAAAACATTTCATTGTATAAATAAATTAAAAGGACAGAAAATATCAAGAAAGAAAGAGAGAGAAAGAAATTAGAAACAATAACTGTCGAGACACAGCAATGCATTCAATGATTTTTTTTAACGTTCCGCCGAATCTTTAGGTACTTTATCTACCAAAAATAATAGATCGTACCGAAGAAAGTAAATAACAATTAAATTTAAATAAAATAAATTAAATTAAAAATTTGAGCAAACTTCATCAGGATCAATTTTGTTGAGGAGTTAAAGTCAAATCTAAATTCATGGTCAAACGTATTCCATCAGGAGTATTTAATCCATTGTTCAGGTCTCTAAAAATGTCATCAACTCTGGCAGTAGAAGCGGTATAAGTAGATGAAACACCAGGATTCGTGTCTTCAGTTATTGAACTGTAAGGCGCTGTTGGAATTTCAGGTTCGCCTTCGTTTCCATGAAAAACACTTGGTTGATATCTACAATTTAAATTAAAAATATTAATAAACAAATAAATAAATAAATAGGTACACCCAACTCTGTTTATACACGATCTAGAAAATTAATTTGACTCCGTTTTTATAAGATTAAAAAAAATTAAAATCCCAATTTGATTTTTTTCTAAGGGAAATAATGGAAATATTTTTGTTGTCTAAGAAATATTTAGGAATCTGGAACCAATCGCCTATTTCTCCAAGTACACAGTGTAAAAACAGAATTGGGTTGTGAAATAAATAAACAATTTATTTTAAATTTTACGTTTGATTTGTATTAGCTGCGTTACAATCAATCGGAGTTGCCTGTACCAACTGATTTTCCTCGAAGTTCGCTGTTCCTGCATTGAAAATATCTCAAAATCAAATATAAAAAAATAGAACATTTAAAATTCTTTACCTTGATTTTCTATCACGGCTGTGACATCCGTATTTTCTTCCGGCTCCTTTCCCTTTACCTCTATTTGAGCTTCTTCCTCACTAGATTCTACTAAATTCAAACAAACAAAGTCAAACGACGCCAACAATTTCGATTTGCGGCCAATTTACCTGCGCCAACACTCAAATTATTCGTCTCCAGCTTTGGAGTTTCGCCATTTTTGGATCGTAATCTGTAGATCACAGCTAAAATGACAATCGCTATTATTACTACAGGTACTATAACAGCAGCTGCAATAGTTCCTGAATTGACTTTTTCCGACTTTTCGTCGGAAGGAATGTTTGGAATGGCTGTAGTAGATTTAGATCGTTCTGAAATATTTAAAACTATTTATACATTTTGTATATTTACATATTTTTTTTTTACTTACTACAAATATCTAAATTTCCGCCATTAAATACTGGGTTGTTTTCGTAGCCCGCGATACAAGTGTCACTGCAATCGCTCCTGCTTAATGGACAGTCAACACTTCCATTTTCTCTGTTGAACATAGTTTGACAGACTATGCAGCAAACGCACGTTCCACCTTTCTCAATTTTACCCGCTATGCACACATTGTGGTTACATATAACCACATTCTCCTTCCCGGTGGGCCTAAATTGCACCTAATTTAGAAAATAAACAATCAAACATTCAAACTCGAACCAAAACATACACTCGTTTCTAAATTCTAACGATAGGTGACACCACGATACGCGTCGATGTATAAAAGGGGAACTTGAACCTTGGACGAACACCGTGTTCGTCCAAGCTTGAGCTTACGCAATTCAGAGTTACAAAAACATAAAATGTTCTGAAAACACCGAAGGAAACACGAAATCTGATGGATAATAATCAGTGGCGTGGCAGCACATGCGGTTGTCAGCGACCCACAAGCCTAATGTAAAACCATATTTCTTCGATTCTAAAATGCACTTTCTTCCCCAAATAAATAAAAAAAAAACGGAACACTATTCCTCGCTTAGTATCAAAAATTCTAGATACGGCTCTGCTTAACAGGGCCGGACTTACGTACAAGCAAAACAAGCAGTTGCTTAGAGCCCCCACCCACCGGAAAAAAATCCACATCTCCGAAAAAAACAAGAAAATAAATTTTTGGGGCCCATCAACCCAAATTGCACACGGGCACATTGACTTCTTGCAACGCCACTGATATTAATACGTTAAAAAAAAATATTTTCATTTTATCAAAATGACATCAGTGGCTGATCGCAAAAACAGGAAAGCGGAGAAAGCGGTTAAATAAAATAACGTAATACCGGTATTGGTCAATTTTAATCTGCATTATGGTTTACCACATTGGGCTATCAGTTATCCTCCAACAACCCAATATTGCCACAAAACCAAAGATAACTACACATGTTATCCCAGATAATGGCCTAAATCCTGCCACACCTTTTATTTTAAGTTATCACCAGTATTACACAATTTTAAAAAATAAATAAAATAAATATGAAAAAACAAATACCGTTGAACATAACTAAAAGAAAATAATAAAACAAAAAAACTTACCTCTGGAAAATTCCAGACGAGCACAATTAACAAAAAAAACGGATGCCCCATTCCTGCTTATGTCTAGGAAATATAACAAAAACACAAATTAAAGGTCAAATGTCGCAAATGTCAATGTCTTATCTTGTTCTGTTAATCAAAAATCGAATTGATTGCTCATTATTATTTAATCTTCAATGGAATAACGAGATAAAATAATATTTACATAATTTATTTCAAAATATTATTTGTTTTAAACGATTATTATTTTTTCAAATTCAAAGCAACGGATGAGACGTGCAAACACCTGCGAAGTGGCGACTGCACCAGATGTCAACGAAGCAAGTGTTTATGATCTACTTGGGATGTGAAAATGGTTCTTATATTACCAAGGGACATGAAGTTCATTCAAAACTACTGTTTTATTACATCATCAATCTCTGCAACTAATTTAAAAAACAATTAATCACTGCTTAATCGGTTATTGACTGAAACCGGCAAATTTTATGTCGAATTTTGCCGAATCCCCTAAAAATCAATTACCACCCCAAAAAAAAAAATTTCTCCCAACAAGAAAGTTTTTAAAACTTCGATGATTTCGCAGGCCATTTATTTTGCGGTCGCCATTTTGATTCCAGCCATGCTTTTTCCCCATGTCAAAATTAGTTTGCCAGCATGAAAATCGCTGAAATAGGCCTACTATTTTAATTTTAATAGTATTTTTTAAATAAACATATAAAAATATGTAAATTTACACGGACATCAGCCAATTTGATGAAATTAACGTTTCGTGCGAGCTTGTACGAAAGTCAACTGATCGACGCCGATTGCAGTGAATATTGTCCGGCATGAAATTGCAGTCGGCGCTACTTTTACGAGAGGCAGTCGAACCGATGCCGACGTAACGCCGACGTTTCGCGGCATCGAGAGTTTTCAAAATCGGGTGACAAATCAGCCTGTTTTACGACATGAAATTGTTGTCCTGTCAAAATGACACTTTGCATCACTTTTTCTGACTAAATAAGCACATAAACTACCGATTAAACTGCGATTATCTTCTTTTTACAATAAAAAAACTGAGATTACGGCACAAACTCGTGGCCGGCGCTGTCCTAAGTGTTGTTAAATAATACCTGTCATTGGATTTACGCGTATGTCAAGTAAAAAGCGCAATAGTTTACGAAACGTACGTTTTCAAGATTCTAATTTTTACATTTACGGGAAAACTTACCTCGCTTTTACCGGTTCGGAGACGATAGATGTTACTCTCCCACAAACATCGTGTCAAATGCTGGCCACCGCGCGCACGTTGACCTAGATTGTATAGCAACATTGGATGACGTCACAAAACATTTTTTCTTCGATGCCTTTTCTAATTTTTTTAACTTAGTTTTGAAAAAATTAAATTCTTCAAGTTTTCTTTTTCGCTTCAAATTTAACTGTAAGCACCAAACACCAAACTGATGCCTTTTTTTAATGTTATAGATTTTCATACGGACTATTTTCTGACGCCATTACTTTATGACGACGATTGTATTGCTCCGCCTGCTTCTCTGCTGATGATTTCTGGGTAGGTTTTGGAATTCCTTCTCTTCGTTTCACTACGTTTCATCTCACTCCGCCGAGATTACATTTCTGGGTGGGTTTTGGAATCATTGACCACTTACGAAGTTTCCCGGTTGCCAATCGTCACAAACAGCGAATTTTATTTTCAACACAAATGTTTGGAAAAAAATGCGATTTTTTTTATTTATTATTTATTTATTTATTTATTTTATTTTATTTATTTTATTTATTTATTAAATAAACGCATCGTTTGTTTTAAAGGCACACAATGAACTAATTTATTATTATTTCTTATAAAATCCAAACAAAATAATTTTAAAAAAAAGACCGACAGACACCTGACACTTGCTTCGTAATCGTAGGAGCCGGATCAGTCACATTTGATAAATATTTAATGGAGGCTTTCTTTATTATTTGATATCCCTATCTATTTTTACATTTCCAATTTTTTTAGGGATCAGGTTAACCGATCGTGACCGGGTTGTATGACGCATCCACCGATGTTTCTCGACGAATCTAGAACTTTTTATTTTTTTATTTTTATTTTTATTTTTGATTTATTTTATTTGTTTATAAATAAATTTGCAACAATCGCATCAATTTGCATTCAAAACACATAATTTTTTTTAAAAATAATAATTTATTTTAATTGCACTTTGACCATAAAATGATTCACAGGTTTTGTATACAAAATAGAAAAGCAATTTGATAAGTTCATTCTTATAGACCAAAAATGGTAATCGGTATAAAAAATGTTTATCTACAACAATCACATGGAAAACCTGTAACTTAATAAAAAAGAAATAAAAATGGTTTTCCCCACGATCGGTCTCGGGACAAACCACATTGAAATTACTTAATCACACAAAAATCACTTCCGAATTTCACCACCTGTTAAAACACCGGCACTCAGATCGTATTGTTTCTTCACTGATTTTTCTCACGGAATGCGTCTTCATAAAATAAAACAAACAAACAAAAAAATTAATAAACAAATAATATCTATACAGTTTAATATTTTAACACGTACCTTCCGAAGGACACTTTCCTGCATCTCAAACAATAAAACACTGCAATTGCGACTACTACGACTAAGATGGGAACAACTATTGCAGCTATTAATCCAGGACTAATGCTGGCAGATTTGGTGTTCGAAGATACGAAGCTTTCGGTTGCATTAACAATGCTTTCTGTTGGTTTTTCATGTTCAATTTGCGTTACTTTTGTGTTATTTCTTATCTTAACTGGAATAAATCACAAATGTTACTTGGAATTTTTTTTTTATTTAAAAAAAAAACTTACTGCACTCGTTCATAGTCCCACCATTTAATATTGCTTGCTCTTTGTAACCTTTTATGCAATTTGTACAATCTAACGGCGTCAAAGGACAATCAATCCCTTTTTCGCGATGCAAATATGTAGCACAATCTATGCAACAGGTGCATTTTCCGTCAGGCCCATCTACCTTTCCTGCCACACACACATTATTATTACAAATGTGTACAACTTCCTTGGAAAGTGGCAACAAATTTCCCTATTTGAAAACAAAATTAACTCAGTTAATGAAAATTTTTATCGAGGTCAGGGATGAGAGAAATTAAAAATTTTTATTCCGCGATTGTCACGTTGCTTTGCTGATAAGCCTAGTTGGGTTATTTGAACACAAGATGGCGACGAGAATGACTCAGCAGTTTTTGAAGGGGAGAAAGTGAGGGGTTATTAGGTCATTAGGATCTTTAACTTTTTCTCAGCAACTTGTTGGAGACGTAAAAAAAAAAAGTGTGTGCAGCACGATGCATGCATAACATGAATAAATGTTTCCACAGAAAATTTAATGTGTGTGATTGTGAAATATTTTACTGGAAAATTGGAAGAACATTTGATTTTTGAGTTTGGAGACCCCTGCTGAGAGTCGAGGCCCCAGGAGCCAAGACTCGAGATCTGAATCATTGGTTTCCACATACCCCTCCCGACCCCCATCCAAAACCTTGACCATTTTGTTTTGGGGTAAATTTTTACATTTATTCTCATGTTACGTGTGGAATATTTTCATTTCATTTTTTTTTTTTTTGCATTTTAAATTAGATTAATTTTTTTAAAATAAAATTTAGATCTAAAATAAATATTTTTTTTTTAAAATTTATATTTACCTGTCGGATAGCACAAACCAGCAAGATGATAATTCGTATGTGACGGTCCGAATTCATATTTTTTCTTCTTCTAACGTTTCTGTAAATTAAAACTAAATAAATTTAAACTGAAAACGTTAAAATAAATAAATATCTAATTTAATTATAAAAAAGTTTCCCCTAACACGTAATTATTGACGTAATGTCGATTGCCTAGGTAAATAAAAAATGTCGTGTACAGTTGGTGGCCACATGGGACAGATAAAATTGTTTTCGACTTGGGAGCAAAAATAGCGCAGGCGCAGATTTTCACAAAGTCGACGTGACGCGCTTTAATTAGTCAGAGGTCAAACTTCTTGTTATCTCGGAAAAACTTTCCTTTAAAATTTACAAAAATAATAATAATAATATATTCATTTTGTTGAGTTCGGAACAAAGAAATGTTTTCATCAAGGTCAAAAGAAAATCGCGGGAACCACCTAATGTTCATGTTTTTCAAGTTTGTTTAAATTTACACGAAAAAAAAAAATTCTTTTTTAATGTCAAAAAAATAAAATCGTTCTTCCGAATTCGAAGTTCAATAATCGGGACTAGGTTGCGCAATATCTTGCCGCCACATCTGCTGTGATTTCAGATTGTTCGTTGCAAAACAAAGTATAAGGTCAAAATCACCGAAAAGATAAAAGCGACTCAATTATCACGAAATCAAACGGATGTTTTCAAAGTTACAAATTAAAAATTAAAACAAAATGTATTTTAAAAATGTTCATAATGAGATATAAAAAAAAAATAATTCTGGAATTTAACGCGTTTTTGCATCGGGATCGACGGGGAGCCTACGCGACTGCGCCGACTGTGCCAAACAGCCGACTGCGGGACACGAAAGAGGAAGTCCGGCAAGCGTTTAAAGAAGCCGGAACTTTAAAATTAAAAGCGAATTAAATCCCGTGTATAAAAAGCTACTCAATCGCGAAATGATACATATTTGTCTGAGTCAAATTAAACTTGATTGAAAAAAAAATTATTCGATTCTGGCAATGATTTAGCGATTCACTGAATCGCTAAATACATTTATTAATCGCCTCGTTTTCAAATTCCCTTTTATCAGCTGTGATTACAGCATGACCAAAACACAATCATAGAAAAATCGAAAATTAACAAATCCCGCTCCACGTTTTACCAAACGGAAGAAACAAACAATTATTTTTATTTATTTCAAAAAACAATAATAAATAAATAATAAATGGGAAACCTACCTGCTCGCGAGACACGGCGTTGCCAGCTGAGGATGTCTGAAGAAATGAGGAACTTTCATTCATTAAATACTTGAAAAGTGACGTCAGACCCACATACGAAGCGCCATCTAATGATGACTTTGATGTTAATCAAGGTCGATCGCCGGGTCCTACGTGCAGTTCTTTTGGTAGCCCATGCCCCCCCCCCCCCCAAATGGGCATCGGCAACACATTTTTATAAATCAAAATTGGAGGTATTTGTTAGTATTTTGTCTCTTTTTGGAGCCCCAATTCATCTAAATTTTGAAATTGGGGTCTCCCTCCGCGACGCGAACATACAAATCTGACCAGAAACAAGTTTTATGTTCCATATTCGAGTATTTTATAAGTAATAGAACGCATCAAAATTGGACATAAAAGTAATACAAGGTTAAATAGTTTTACATGAATAATATTTTATTACGTAATCGATAAAACATTCATTCGAGTCGTACAAAACGTAAAAAAAAACATCAAAATACACTGATTAAAACAACAAAAAATCATTAAATTCCAACGTAATTTTGGAAATGGTCAATAAATATACACAACTTTTCAACTTGCATAACTGGTAACAAACATCAAAAGACAGCAACAAGTTTTTCTTTTACAATTTATTTTTATATAGGCTTACAATGTAATACTTAAGCCTATTGATTGACTTCAACACATAATAAAAACTTCATCACTCACGTTAAAAAAGAAAAACTCATTTATATTTTTAAAAAATCAAGGAAGTAATTTAAAATTACTTAATCACATGTAAGCTGGAAGAGCTTGAGCACAATTCTCGTCATTAAATAAAAATGCATCAACTGATTAAAAATTTAAAAATTTAAAACGTAGAAACCTACGAATTATAATTGTGCACGACCAATGTTGCTTCGCCGTGCACAACAAATCGAAGTGGATTGTTATCAAATATAACAGCCCTGTTATTGTTGTTGTTGATAGACGTCTGTTCTAGGCGGTCAATAGGAACTGTCGACGCTTGGCTGTAATTTCCAGAATTTAGACTCGACTGACCGGAATCTGCAGCTAGATCGTCAATAGGAATACTGTCGGTTTCGGTGGACAGTGTCACTAAACTAGGTGCTGATGGATTTCTAGACTGAAAACTAAAAAGAAAAAACCAAAAAAAAAAATATTTTTTTTTAAAAATTTTTAACTCTATTAATTTCATCGCTTACGTTGCGTTTTGGTTCGGCTCGGCCAGATCGATCGGGCTTGCCTGTTGATGTGCATCGGTTTCAATCATCGACGTACTCTGTGCACGAGTATTCGCTAGCAGTGGTATGGTTGTCTCACAATTCTCCTCTGGTATTTTAATACTGCTGTTGAATTCAGCCTCTGCAGTATTATTATTGGCAGCTTCTATTACAAAAAAAATTAATTTGAATTCTACGTGCTCAATTTAATAGAAAATAAATGTTCCATCTAAAATTTGAGCAAAAATTAGTGTTAGAGCCATTGAAATAAATTTAAAAATTTATTTTCACTGAAATATATTCATTTTGAGTTCGATACCCCTAAAACAAATCATTCTGAACTTATTTTAAATAATAATAAAAAATAAAGAATCTTAAAGACCAATTTAAGACAATAAAAGTGAAAAATACGAATATCATGGCAAATATATAGGAAAACGATGACACTATCTGAGTTTAAAAGTTGGCATCAACAAAAATTACAATCCCTCTTAAAAAATATAAAAAACTTACCGTCTTCAGGGCTTCGATGGAACTCGTTCAAAGCGATGACATTTTCTTTAGAGGTTATCTTTTTAGTCGCTTGGTTTTTTTTATACACAAAAAAACCCACGCAAACAACAATGGCCGTTATAATAGCAATGGTTGGCAAAATCCACGGCAGCGCTGCCCCGTGGGAAGTGTGGTTTGTTTTTGTGACAGGCTTCAATGGCCTACTCACAGGCATGGTGGAATTCGCCAGCTTCATTTTAGCTGAACGAGAAAATTATCGAGTTTATGTAACTTCCTGAACTATTAAATTAAAAAAATTGTTAAACTTACTGCATATGTCGTAGCGGTTTTGTTTTCCGAATGTGTATTTGGAGACGTAACCGTGCATACAATCCCCGCAATCTTTAAGTTCGGTGGGACATTTCTTAAGCGGCAGTGGAACTCTATTAGCCATCCGTTCGCACGACATGCAGCACACGCATTGACTACCTCGGCGCTCAACGCCGTAGGAACAGTCGTTCCCATCGCAATTGTCGCTAATTTCTACATGGCGCGCTATTATATCCGAGATCTTTAAAAAAAAAAAAAAAAAAAAAAAGATTAAAAAAAAAATCTGAATTAATCATACTTTCTTGGAATTTAATCGAAATAATATTCCGATTGAATGGAAAAAATATATATGTTGTTTACTCGGTGTTATCTGACATCCGGTTATTTTGTTTTTTAATTTTTTTGAAAAATCACAAGATACTCCGGCAAGAAGTTTGGTTTTGACATTTGATAATCACATGATGTGATTTTAATAAAAACAACAGGATGTTGCGACACTTTTGAGGAGAAAGTTGAGCTTACCTGAGCAACAACCACAACAAGCGTAAAAACCCAAATAAAAGAAGCTGAACGGAACATTTTCTGAGATCTATAAAAATACAAAAATAAAAGAAACTGTTTAAATAAAATAAAATTAAAAACAAAATATCATAAAAACGGATAATGTCAAAGAGTTGCAAAGATAATTTCATTGAATGGAAAAACCACAACAAAAATATGGGAAAAAAAAAATGGGAATTCCTCACGATAATGAAATATTATCTAAATGTTACACTGTTCCGAAGTCAAAAACCATAAAATTAACATTAAAGTTACAAATAAAATAAAATAAAGTTGAAAAAAACTGAATAACTGAAAAAATTAAATTTCTAATTTAAGTTTTTCAACTTTTTCAACTTTTTCAACTTTTTTTTTTTTTTACATTTTAGAATATGACACTTTGAAAATAACACACAGTAAACTGTCGATTACCGTACTGATACCTAATTAATATATCTGAAACAGTTAGGATTGCGGTAATCTACAAATTCAGCGAAATCTAATTTCTCTACATCTAAACGGGAAACGGCCCGCGATCAAACCTCCTCTTACGCAATTACTGCATCATTGCATCATCTAACTGAAAACTTACCAAAATAATTCTAAAAACTTGTCATGGAAAGCCGATTTAGACCCCAATTCACGATAAAAATCCCAATTTTCCTACCTGGACGATCGAGTACGTGCGAGCTCTAACATGTTCTGCACAAACGCAAGCAGGTCGTCAGCTGGACAAGTTCAGACACGTTTTTTTACCCATAGTTCTTAACGTGTTTGGACCGAGTTGTCTACAGTGAGTATTAATTAAAAATTTTACTTACGGTAAAAAATTAAAGTTTTCTTGGTAGAGGATGTCGAGAAGCGGACTAAACTCGTGTTAAAGTGTTTAAAACTAATACTTGATATACAAATTTCGCAGTTTAAAGGCCGGGAACTCCCGTATGATAAGGCTACGTCATAATCACGTCATGAGATTACCACCATTGGTTCGCGTTGTGGAGGTGTGGCTCGGTGGCGCGAGTCTGGGCTGTGGTGCCGTTGGTGGTGTGATATTTGTGTGTCGGTTTGACAGATTTAACCAGATAAATATTAGTAATGGCATTTGGTTCAATGTCCACAAATTCAACGAATTAAGACTTTGTAAACTTCTTCACAAACATGACACGTTGTTGTTCTGAGTACTTTTCTCACAACCGGCCATATTCACTCGGCCATTAGAATCAAAAATTCGTAGAAATGAAAGTTGTTGCGAAATTCAATTTTTCGAAATTTATCAAAGTCCATCCAACAACAGACACACCAAATATAGACATAAAAATGTGTTATCACTATTTGCTTTTTTTGCACAAGTCAAACTCACTCATTGAACTGAAATTTGTATTTTATCTATTGAAAGGGAACAACCACAAAACAACAAGCAAAGAAACTTTCATTTTTTTTACTTCAATAAATGTCATCTGATTTTTATTAAAGGATTCAGGTACATCAGCTAATACATTACTGTTTTTATCTTTTAAAAATGCCAAAGAATAAATTGTTATAAACTATAAAGGTTCTCTATAATCATAAATTCGCGTAAAGAAATTTAGAAAAACAAAATAAACACTTAACAAATTTTTTAAGGCACTCGGTGGTGTTATCACAAATCAATGCTGTAATATTCATTTAAAATATTACATTATTCAACGAACACTAACCCATTTAAATCGGGTATTATAAAATTTGATATGGAGGACCAACAAAGCATCAAACTTGATGTTCAACACTCCATTTTTAATAAACGATTGAGATACACCAGCGATAAATATCAATATATTTGTGTATTGTGGAATAGAAAAAACAAAAATGTGATTCAAACTACAAAAAAAAAGACCACAAAAACGTTATTATTGTATCCCAAATTGACCTCCCTTAAATGCACTGCTAATTCAATGGAAAATAGCTCATTCAAGGGATTTTAAACCTTTCCCGTACGAAATCGGGAGTGTAAATACAACCAGAGATTGAAAAAACTATACATTGGATATTTGACTGATCTTATTTTCGTGTGTATAATGTAAAAATGTGTGTACATTGAATTTTTTTTTTAATGGAATGTTTTTCATTGAATAATGGATTAAACATTTACTAAAGCATATATATCTGGAGTCGAAAAAGAAATTCATAATAACAAAAACAATTGAATGCAAATATCTATTATTATTATTATTCGAAACATTGAAACTATTTTGATTTTCATAAATCGTCTCAATTATAATCCAATCAAAAAATAATAATAAATAATAATTATTTCAGCCACATTACAACTCTCGAAAATTTTGATTGAACTTATATATATTTTGTGTATCAGGAAACTGCTTTTTTGAAATAAGTAAATAATTAGAATTACGCAAAAAATATTATACCTAAGTAATAAACATAACAAAAACAACTTTTTTCTTTTTTCTTCTTTTTCTTGGCTCAAAGCCACAAAATTAGAACTCAATAAAAATAATAATACTAATATATATAATAATATACTAACTTAACATAACACTCATTCTATAGAATACTCTTGAATTTTTTTCATTTGGATTTCAAAAATCCCAACACTTTTCTTTCGATTTCTTTTTAAACTATACACACAAAGACAACGCAACTAATACAATAATATTTCTTAAATTAATATAAACATCAACTCAATAAAACTTAAATTATAAATAAACCAATACAATTATTACAACTAACAAACTAAACTAATAATAATCATTACTATCAATCAAACTTAATACTGTTACAAATACACCAACGTAAAATAGGAAAAGAGGAAATTTCAAATAAAAGCATCAGAACTCCACCAAAGTAAGTTAGCGATTTGAGAAAAAGTTAAGCAAACATAGAAAGAATCATATTATCATACAATTAATAAAAAGCAAAACAAAAAACAAAGGATTTATTGCACTGCAGCAGGCATGAAAGACATTTGCTGAGGTATAGTTTGCGGTGGTGGCTGATGATAAACATAGTGTGGCTGACTGTAATACATGGCAGGAGGAGGAGTTGCAAGCATGGTTGGCGTGCTTGTGGGACTGCTCGATTGCTGGTAGTAACCTAGAGAAGAAGCAGGTGGGTTAGAGGCTAGCGTAACATTTGCAGGCAAAGGAGAAGATTGGTTTAGTGAAGCAACGCCATTAATATCCCCCACATTTACAAACAAACCCTCGTCGTTATCGTTCTCATTCACCAAAAACTCTAAACAATTATTCGAATAATTCGGCGCCGACTCGTCAGAGCTTCCGTTTCTTGCATTACCGACATGACGCAGCGGCTGTCCCTCGTACCGATACTTGTCCTTGCGCTGTGCGTTATTGCCGTTGCTGTTTCGCCTCTGAAAGCGCGGCGGTAAATTCGTTCCTCTTTGAGGATGGAAGTTGGGCTGAAACGGCGCACGGCGAGTCGACTGCGGTGCGTGCATTTCGGGTTCGTGCATTTCGGGACTGCAGCCCCAAGGTGCACTGCTCGGTATGGGAGGCATGGGCACGTCGAAGCTGCTTCCGTAATTGCCCGTAAATGCCGAATACATCACGTGATCCTGCGGCACAACCGAGAACACATTCGCTTTCGGCTGCTCCACAACCAGATTGTTTTTAAAATCTGCTACTAAATTCGAAGCGATATACATGCTAGTGTAATCGGCAATTAGATCATACGACGGCGTATTGTTTTCGTAAATATCCTCGAACGCATCTAATTGATGCTGATCAACCCCGTGTTCCCCCGTTCTTGAACACTGACCGTTGCCATTGGCTGGCTCCTCTGGCGCCTCGCCACATTCCGAACCCATCATGGGCGGCGGTGTGAAGCTACTGACTGACGAGTAAGCGATCGGAGTCCCGTAATTCCATACAGTGTATGGCTGTTGCTGCTGAACGGGAGGATAGATGGAAGACATTCGGAAATACTAAGAAAAATTAACACAAAAAAAATAAATTAACAAATTAAACGCTCTTTTCATTTTTTTTTTCACTTACGTCGTGGCCAAGATTGAAAAAAAAGCGTAACGTCGGAAGATCTGTCGAAGAAAAAAATAAAATCAACGTTTATTTCCAATTTATTATTATCTATCAATTTCTTATCAAATTAAACACTGGCCAATTTATTGTTACCATTTAGTGGAAGATCATTGCCGTTTAAATCTTGAGAGCGAGTAACGTTGAAATTAATCGTTTGCGACGGAACATCGGCGTAAGGCATAACGGTTCCTGGATACATCTGCGGGTACGGCATGTACCCATAAGTAGGCGGCGGTGTTTGCTGATTTAGAATCGGCGTTGGCTGCATAGTGAGCGAGCAATTCATCTGCTGATTCAGTTCCTGAGACAACACAGGAGAAGAAAGGGATAAGCTGATAGGGGATGATTCAAACGGTGGAGAATTCGGACTCAAAGTCGTGGTATGGACATTATTACAAGACATTAATGAAACATTAGGGTTTGAGCTATAGGATGTGGATATGGGAATAGGTGGGGTTGAGGTATGGGGAACTGAGTCTACGCAGACATCCTATACACAATTTTATACATTAAACAATTTGTAAAAGTAACTTTTCTTTTCGTTATTAGTATTATTAATTTTTATTTTTCTTGTTTACTTTCTGTATTTGTTGCTCAATATTTGATTGAGAACGTCCGTTTGCATTATGTTCATTACTCCGACCCCAGACACCATTGTGCACCGAATTGCTGTGATTTGTCATTTGAGATTTCTAAATTGCAAGCAAAATATTTATTATTATTATTATTATTCAATTATATCTTTAATGGTAACACAAATATTTCACCTCTTTTCTTATAGGCAATGCGGGAAAAGCCACAAGGTCTTGATGATCTTGAAATTCAAATATTTCTTTTTCCGGCTGTTTTTTTTTGCCATTTTCTGGATCCGGCAATGGTGTTGTTTGTTGACTAACATTAACAACACTTCCTTGAGCAGTATGACGATTTCCCAAATTGCTTTTAGGACGGAATCGATTGAAGGAGCTGCAATTAAGAGCCGAGTAAAAAAATTTGTTTAAAATTAAAATTAATTTTTTTTTAAAAAAAAAATTACGCTTGATTCTGTTGTCCTGATTGGGACCATTTCAAACGTGGTGAAGGGCTTCTAAAAAATGTAATCTAACATTTATCCCTTCTTCGAAACGATTAAGTAACGTTTAAAAAGCAAACTCGCTTTTTAAACGGCAGTTAATTCATTTTTTAAACACACAAAACTTAAAATTAAAAAAAAAAAACTAACCTATTAACTGAAATGACAGGTGGACTAGCACGTCCACGACTGAATGTGACCGCTGGAGAATCGTATTGCGATCGCGGCACAAACACCGACGATAGCGTAAAGTTCGCCAAATCCTGAAAATCATTTAAATTTCCTTTTAAAATTCCATTTTTCAACCGCAAATTAAATAGACAAATTACAAGAGCTTTCTTCTTGGTCTTCTTTTTGCTTTTTGATTGGTCGTACTCCATAACTGGGCTCTTGACACCTTTTTGGTAATACCCACACGCCGACTTGAATGGTTTAGCCGGCACGTTCCAATGCTGACTTTTTTGAGGCGATGTAGGAAGAGGTTCGAGCGAATCTATGCCTACAGTTTGTCTATTAAAGGTAAACAATCTAAATAAAATATTTAAAAGAATTTTTTTAAACATGCATAAATTTAGACATACTTTTCTCCCAGTTCTTCGATATAAACAGTAACTGTTTTGTTATCCGTATCGATTTCTTGCACGTGCGCGTTATACATTTCGTTTTTATCTTTCTCATTACGTACTAAACATTTAGCGCCAGGTTCGTACAGCAATTCTAGTGAGAAAACAATATACATAGTATAATTTTCATGATTAAAGAAATATAAATCGAACTCTTTCTCTGCTCGTTCCACACGTCTAATTCGACATTCCGATAAATGTCGGGATCCAATGCCTTGGCAACTTTGTATGGAAACGGTGGAAACCCTCTAGCGAGTGCACGTCGTATTTCTGAACCGTCTCCACTTTCCTGCTGACATAAAAAAAATAATCACGAATTTAGTACAAAAAAAAAAAAAAAAAAATTGCAGTAAAAATAAAAAAAAATTAAAAAAATCAGTACTTCAAGTTCATCTATCTCCAGTTCTGGTTGTTCCAACAAGAAATCCGGAGAAGGACTGCTGGATTTGTCAAAAATTCCATCATAGCTAGCGCTACTATCTTTTCGTTGTTTAGCATATTCCTTATCGTGGAGCATTTTTTCCACTGCGTAATCGACTTCGGGTCCCAAATTAAACACGTTTTTATATAACAAGTCGTAAACCACGGCTGTATTTTTATAAAAAAAAAAAAAAAAAGACAAATAAACATTTAGTTTAAAGGTTTAAATTTAAATCAATGAAATTCCTACATTGACAAAAGGCAGCTGTTTCTAAGTAGGATTTGGGATAAACGCTGTCGTAATGCTTACTATCTGAGCAATATAATCGAATCTATCATTTTTTTGGTAAAAAATAAAAATAAAAATTGTTATTAGAAATGTTTCGCGAGGTTAAAGATAACATTTATTATTAAACGTTTCAGACAGAAACAGATAAGGAAGCGGGCCTGATCAACAGGATCGTTTGTTTACTTCTGGTTTTAGATTCAACACAGCAACAGGTGTTTATAGTAATTTATTTTCATAAGTTAGATTTTTTTACCTTGTCTTCAAAATTGTTATTCGTTATCTGGCATAGCAGTTTCTCCTCGTCCTTAAACATCAAGAACTCCTTCCTATTGTTAAAATAAAAGCAATCAATTCACGCAGCTTTTTTGTTACCAAAAAATGGCCGTTCTCAACTGATAGCACAGCGCCGTAATATTTCACAATTCCGAGAATTGATTAAAACCAGCGCAAGCTTGTTTTTCTATTTACAAACAACCTACAAAGTAATCTACACAAGATACGCTAATAGAGTAAATTCAATTTTGCTCAGTGGAATGAAATCGTAACCGGAAACGAGTTTTTTTTAAACGCATTCCAAGAAAAAAACCGAATTTTTGGCTAAACGACCGTTTTCCTTCGAAGAATCATTTTTGACACACGCCAAGTATAAATTTGGACTCGCAAAGCAAAAGAAAAATGAGCTGAAATGTAGAAATTAATTCAAACGAATCGTTACTGTTTTCAGATTCGAACGATGACTGCGCACCAATCCGAATTTAAAAATAAAACGAGCACTCAAATTGTTAGTCAAGCGAACTACGTAAATAACCAAATCTTTTGTCAGATAAGAGACAAGAGACATTTTTATTTACAACTTTTTCACATTACAACCTACGTACCTGTACATTAACGACATGGCACTCATTTCCAGCTGTCCACCCCATTCCTAAACACAACACAACGTTAAAATGACACACAACGCGGGTTAAATTAGCCGCAATTAGCTTATACTCACTTTCGGATTTCGCAAACAACACAGATAATTGTCAAAGTAGCCATCTATAGACTGTGTAAATAAATGTTTAATTACAGTATTAATTTTTAATCATATACGGTAGAGGAAAAAAAAAAAAGAAGAAAAAAAAATACATCTTCAAAAATTTCTCTGTGTCTGTCCATGAACTCAACAGTAGCAACACGCACATTTAAATGGTGAACTTGGGTGTCAAAAACCTGTAGAAAAAATACAACGTGGATCAAATTAAATATCACTAATTTTCTCAAATTTAGTACCGGCACGAACGAAACATTAAAAGTGTTAACCGGACACAACTTTATTTTCACTTTGTATCAAATAAATGTGGAAAAATTGAGTAAAAATATCGAAATTTATGTCATTCTAAGCGGGTTTTATCACCTATTTAAGTGACGTAAATTTAAATATTTTCAGCTGGCTTGAAAGGTGTGGAAACCAATGTAAAAAGCACACATGCTAACACACGAAAAAGGGAAGGAAAAAATATTGCGCAGTTAATGAGGGCTGTTTGCTTACTTGTTCGGAAACAGCTCTAAATAGACAAGACCCGTCTTTAGCTATTGGTTTTCGATAATATCCTTGCGAATCCAGCCATTCGTCGGCAGACTCGCTTTTTCGTTGAAGTTTAACTCTTGCCATTTTGTGTCACTATGCAAAAATCGGAATTTTTCGGCTTTTTAACTTTCCATATTTCGCTGGAAAACCAGTTCAATTCGGCGTAAGAATTTTCGAGTGAAAACTTTGACTCGGTATTCGGAAAATAAATGTTTTCAAGTGTATGTTGTGTTATAAAGACGACTCGTGATATTATTATTATTTTTTTCCGTTTTTTGACTTTAAAGTCCACCGCATGAGGTACTGTTGTCTTTAGTGTGTTACGTCACAGGGTTTTAGGGCGGTTTTAGAGCAGCATCAGCTGATTCGAACTGATTGCGAAGAAACGGATTTGGTGGGTTGTTATTGGTCGAAATTTGAGCGAATATTTACGGAAACTTTAATTGATTGGAGTTGGTTGCTATAATAAAAATGATAAATTATTCTTTTTTAATTATAACGTTTTTGCGATTGATAGATTTCATTTTGATATATATTTTATTATAAATGTTTTATTTTAATGACACTGTTTACGAGGTTAAAAATGGCGGACCGGCAATGAGAAGATGTGGCCATCTTTTGATGAATAATTTTTATATTTTTTTGGTTTGCTTTGCTTTTTCGGGTTTTATTGGTGGAAATACGTTTTTATCATAAAATAACTCATGATTCTTAACTGAAAAGTACATTTTAAACAATTTTTTATCATTTACCGCACAACATGTATGATATAGATTTAGACGATGCCGTAGAAAAAGCCGAGGTTAATATAGTAAGAATGAAATTACACGAGTAAAAGATTTGTCTAATATAAATCGTATTATTTGCAGTTTTGTCTGGAATTGGCTAGTCAGTGCCCTCCGAAACTAAGGGGACAACAACCAACTTCAAAATGGTACAAAAGGGCTCAAAGAAGAGGAAAATATTGCAGATTTATAATTTATTCCTCTGACTGTTTGTTATAGGAAATCTATTCACCAGAAACTTACTGATTTGTACGTGGAAGAATGTACAAAAGAACCTAAACAAAAGGTTGTTCGAAATAACAAGTGTGACAACGTTAATGACATTTTTATCATCAAATATTGCAGAATTTACGGAGCACATCAAATTTATTGGAAAAATTGATTGCTCGTGAAAAACTCAATTTTTTAATCGTAAATTTATATCCTGGAAGTGATGGTTATTCTTTAATGCTGAAAGGAAGAACTGGAGTTGACACGGAAACAATGAGATTGTCATACGAGGTTAATAAATTGTAAAGTTGTTTTTTTATTTTTAAAAATTGAGTTAATATTTTTATGTGATAAAATAGGAAAGTGAATTATTGCAATGTATTAATAACGAGGAACTTCCGCCAATTTTAGTCGATCTGCTGGACAGATCTCAGGTTCATATATTTTATAGCGGTTGTGTTATTGCTGAAATTAGAGACTTTAGACGATCAAACAGCGCTACAACTTACGATTGTCATCACGTTTTACTTAAACCCACACTTCAAGTACAAATACTAAACTTAGTAATAAAAAATATATTTTATTTGATGTATTTTTATGTTATTTTAGACACTGCTTTGTGACTTGAACACGATCACAAACGATAATTCCAAATGGGCACCAGAAGACAAACAGCTGCTAGAAAGTCAACTAATTCTTGTCACGCAAGAACCTTTATGTTTGAATCCGTCGCACACCGTTGCATTGGTGGCAAATCGGTTGCAATACAATTTAAATAAATTCAGCTCGTTGAATAAGTATTATTTTAACAAAAAAGACTCTTATTTTTTAAAAATAAAATTATAATAATTTTTCTTTTTAACGTTAGAGTTGCAAAAAAATGGTCCCAAGTTGTACTGAATCGCAAAAGGAAATTCGAACAAAGCCCTGCTCCACTTTGTCTTCAATTGCACGATTTTATCAAAAAAAGAAACCAAACGAAGGAAAAAATTGCGTCAAACAAATTTCGAAAAGTACAGATAAACATTTTTTTAAAAAAATGAAGCAACTTTTGAAAGCACATTAAGTAATTTCAAAAAATAACACTTAGTTTACCGACGTGTGGAAAGAATATCCAGTGGATTTGGCCTGTCCTGAAATTATCGAGGTTATTTTCCTCTTTCTTCATTGTAAGAAATTTTTCATGAGGCATTTTAAAACTTAAGTGTGAGTATTTTTCATATTTTGCAGGTCGAGAAACACGCCAAACCAGTTGCAAGACCAAAAACCCCAGACTTCGATGTTCTAGTACGTTAAACGCAAAGTATACGCTAAGAATTACTCAAAACAACTAATAACCGGTCGATTGTTTTATCCGTTTGATTAGGTTTTAGTCGAAGAGTATCTTTTCGAATCTGAACCTCATGTCGGGAAGATTTCACACACTCATTTGACCGTGAAGCGTTTTCCAATCGAAGAAGTCTACGTTTGCGAGCTGTACATCGACAAGGATTACGTAGAAGGCGAAGAAAAAGGATCGACCTATAAGTATAAGAAAACTGAAAACGTTCACAAGCTAATGAAAAGTAAAATTCTACATTGTTTCAGTTTTAACTTTAAATCGCGAGACCTGGTGGACAAATACATTAATCAGTTTACTGAAATAGTCACCGAAGAGGGTCGAAAATCGGTCAAAATAACGCACATGATTCCAGGCCATCCTCCGAAAATTACAAACAGTCAGAGCGGAATGAATGAAGTTTTAGGAACAATGCCACAAACAGTGAAATTAATCATTTTTAATTATTATTATAATTTTATTTTATTTTATTTTTATTTTTTAAAACAGTCACTTAGCACGTCGGTGCCCGCACCGAAGCAACCAAGTCGAATACTTGCTCCATTATCGATATCCAACTTAACGAACTCGTCGAATACAAATGCAAATTTGAGCTCCACAACTTCAACCGTGGCTCAGATGCAGCCCGCAAACCGAAGTCTACCCCGACAAGTCTCCCTGCTAGGGTCAAACTCACGACCAGCCAGTGCATCACCCGGACCTCCCAATGTCACCTCACCTGGTAAAGAAATTGAAAGAAATTTAATATCATCAATTTTATTCATTATTCATTATTTCAGGTTTGTTACCCAGCTACAGCCAAGCGGTGTCGCAAGCAACTGCTGCTAAATCTGTACCGACGCCGCCACCGCTAACAAGAACTCCAACTCCGCGCTCAACCCCGACTCCACCTGCACGAACTCCTCCTCCGCGAAACACAACCCCGGGTCCAAGACGACCGCCGTCGACCGACAGCTACGTACCGACAGTCACGACCCCCACGCCCATTTCCGCCAGCGTGGGTCCGCTGGGGCTCATCAGCGGCGTGCCGCTCGGCTTGGCCGGCATTCTCACGGCCGGCAACGCAGATCCAAACTCGACGTTGACGCCGCCGATGTCGTTGGCCGGAGTGCCGATGTCGTCCGGAATCGCAGTGCCGATATCTCTGGCGATGATGCACGCCACTCAGCAGTCGAACATCATGAGTTCCGCCACACCGTCCGGTGTGATCATGAATCCCGTTTCCGGTTTAATGGGAACGTCGGCACTGACCGGCACGCCAGTGTCGCACGGAGCGTCGGCGATGACCACAACCGTATCTACTATGAGTGGACCGGCCGTAATAGTTACGTCTGGAATGTTGACGACCTCGTCGCCTGTTTTGGCCACGCACGCGAACATGTTGCCGTTGCCGCTTGGTATTTCGGGGACGTTGAATCAGTTGATGACTTCGGGTCTCAAGAGCGCTCCTGGGTTGAGACCTGCACCTGCTGGTCAACCGTTGTCGCTACTCCAAGTGGCCAGCTCGGGACAACCGACTTTGTCGCTGTTTAGTCAAATTCATCGACCGTTGCACGCTGCTCAGGCCAAGGCAACTGGTCAATTGGCGGCGAGTTTGCAGCGATCCGTCACTCCGAGTCCTCCCTCACAAGGGCCGACACCACCCCCGAATGTGACCGTCACGGCACCGGTTATGACGACGTTGTTACCTCAACAACAAGCGATTTTGGCTTATCAGAAACAAGCAAGTTCGGGCCAGGTGTGGCCGCAGCAGCAAGCGCAAGTTATTAAGCCAAAGAGTAGGAAAAGATCGGCATCTGCGTCGGCGAAAGATGGGCCTAAAGGACGGGATGGGAAAAAGTAAATCATGTATTCAACGGACCTTTTTTGAGAATAAAATTATACAATAAAGAATCAATTTTTTCGTTCGTTTTATTTTTTGTTCTGTTGGTTTTTAGAGATGGCGGAATGTTGATTTTATTCAGATATTTAAATAAGCTTGCGTTGGCGGAAGATAGATGGCGTGACGCGACGAAACTGTGTTATTACGGTATCTTGTAATGGACGTCGACGTGTCTAACTTTTGTACTATTTTGTTTTTATTTGTTTTTCTAATAATTTTTTGTGTGTTATGTGTAAGTATTTTTCAGTTTTTCGCAAGTGAAATGAACATTTTTTTTGAAGCATCCATTTTTGATTACACGGTTTAAATTTCAGCTGAGTATCATTTTGTACATGTCGAGCCCAGTCGGAACAAAGTTGATTCGACATGAAGACGAAAAATACTTTACAGATCCAACGTCGAATAGCAGGACAGTTTTTCCAAGCATAGAAGAAAAGGGCAGTGTTAATTTATCTGTGATAGTTCCAGCATACAATGAAGAACTGCGACGTACGATATTTCCTGTGATTTAATTCATGAACATATGTTTGTTTTTACTTATTGTGTTTTATATTTATTATGCATTTTAGTTCCAAAAATGCTGGACGAATGTTTGGATTATTTAGAAATGAAAATTGTAAGATCCACAAATATTTAAATTAAATTTATTAATGAACACAAATTTTGTTGGATTCGTACAGAAAGAAAATCCATCGTTTTCATACGAGGTCATCATAGTCGATGATGGAAGTAGTGACAAAACAAGTCAGATCGGTCTGAAATACAGTCACAAATATGGCTGTAATAAGATTAGAGTGTTGAAGCTAGTCAATAATCGTGGCAAGGGCGGAGCTGTAAAGTTGGTGAGAATTGAATATTGTGAAATTGTATTTTTAAATTTATTTTTATGTAATTATTTCAAAAGGGTTTGTTCAGTAGCCGAGGTCGCTTCCTCTTGTTTGCCGATGCAGACGGTGCGACGAAGTTTAGCGAGTTGGATAAACTTCAAGCTTGCATTGATAAATTCACGAAAAATCCGGAAATTGATGAGAAAATCGTTGTTGGTTCCAGAGCTCACTTGGAACAAGAATCAGTGGTTCAGGTTGTATTTAACAGTTTATTTAAAAAGATTTTTTTTTTAAAATAGCAAATGGGTATATTTTGTTAAAATAGCGGTCGATTTTTCGGACTTTCCTCATGTATGGCTTCCATTTTTTGGTTTGGTTTTTTTGTGTACGGAACGTAAAAGATACACAATGCGGATTTAAGTTGTTCACTAGGGCTGCAACTAGGACTTGTTTTCACAATCTACACATTCAGAGATGGTTTGAAAACAAGAGAAAATTTAAAAATATAAAAACTAAAGATATAACAATTCAATTTACAGGGCTTTCGATGTCGAATTATTATACATAGCTGAAGAATTATGTGTGCAGACCGAAGAAATTGCCGTTAATTGGACCGAAATTGAGGGTAGCAAAGTCGTTCCATTCTGGAGCTGGCTAGAAATGGGCCGAGATCTCCTACTTATCTGGATGCGTTATAAAATCGGTGTATGGCGAATAAAAGCCAGAAATAAATGATGGATGAAAAAAAATAAATTAATCACAATAATAAAACGGTTTATTATATCGAAATGTACACAAAATGTTAACAGGGACCAACAAGAAATAAAATTCATTTTCATTAAAAATATAAATGCACAATTTTTTCTTTTTTTTGTTTGTTTACGAGCAACTTCATGATAATTCGATACAAAATCTAGATTGCAATTACAATTTGGTATTCAACATTTATAAGTAAGAAAAAAGGTTTATATTGCAATATGAAACATCACAAATTGACAACTGATTATGACCCAAAAGTTTAAATATCCCCGATTTCTTTACCCGCACTTAAAAACAATTTTCAAATTCCACTTTAAAACACTTCATTTATATGAATAAAATAAACATAAGCCAGTTTGAAATATATGTAGGCCTATATATATATATATTTAAAAAAAAAAAATCAATAATGTAAAATATATCACTCATCCTGAGAATTGTTGACATACTTTCTTTCACCCAAAACTTACAATGCATTGTCAGTTTCCGTGTGCTCGGATGCAATGATTTCCCACCTTTTCCACACAGTTTCGTTGCCCCAATTCATTTTCTCGTTTGATCCCCTGACTCCACTCGATCGTCGTTTCTCCTGTCGACAATATCTTCGATTTGCAGGCGAAGTTCGGGGAGAAGCCGGTACAGAATGCGAATGTTGCCACGCCGGTGGTGGCGGCGAAGATGAGCTCAGTGGTGTACTTCCGCCCGACGCGGATACACAACCCATGTCCGAGCTCGGAGTATGTCGTAAATTGGACGGAGACTCACCAGAGAGTGAGCTGCCTCCTTCGCTACTCAACACCGAATCTTGACTACGATGCGTCATCTTTACATTCCCCGTTGTCGGATACGACGATCGCTTCTCGTAACGTCGCGAAACAAATTCCAGAACTTCTTGGTCCGGTTGTATGGCGTCCTCGATGTAGGGAATATCTCGGTCGTCCATTTGGAGTGCAGCGGGAACTCGTAGCGTTAAAGACGCACTTATAATGGACGAACTTTCCGGGACGTCGGACGAACTCAATCTTCGGTTCGGTCGACGTATGTCGGGGACCGAGAGTCGCTGCTCTTGTCGCCGGATCGTTACAACCGACACTTGTTGCTGCTGGACCGATAGAGGCCGTTGTTTGCTGCTCGGAGATGCATCTCTTCGTCTGCGCCCCTTTTTGTCGCATTCTTCAGAGTTTGTGGCAGTTTCGGACGTTTTTGATCGCTCTCTTCGACGAAACCAGCGCGAAGAAATGATGGAAGACGAGGCTCCCGTGTTTGCCTCTTCGTCGTTTGTTTTTCGGCTTCTTCGGGCCTTTCCTTTGGGTTCTGGTGTTCCCGATTGTTCTCGTCGTCGGAAAAGTCCGACGCTTGATTTTTCGCTCGTTTTAGTCGGTGCTTCGGACGGTGGCGATGGATCTTTTTTGGCAGACGATCCAGATGATAATCTTTCGGTAGAAGGACTTGCGGATAGGGATGTGTCGGTGCCCTCTATTTGACTGCTCGACGTGTCGAAATCAATATCGATTCTGTGTTTACGAAAAATTAAGAAATCAAAAGATCAAACATCAAATGTGTCAACATATTTGTCAAATTTACTCTGCTAATCCACTTCTGACATTAAGCAAATGCTCAACAACTTCCGGTTTCCGGTCCAAAAGACTCAGATACGTCTCGTGCAAAAGTTCAGATGAAATCTGTCGAACATTACAAATGTATTGAAATTTAAAAAACCCAAAAAGAAAAAAAAAGAATTTCCTACATGGAATAGTGGTTTGGCATTATCAATCATTGTCTTGACGACATTTATCACATCGGTTCTTTCATCTGCCCTGGACGATGTGAGTACAGCAAATTCTCGGTCTCCAGTTGCTCCACCTTTGACAGTGTGCAATACATTTGGACCAATTAAAGTGGCTAAATTGGTCGAATCCATTTTGTTTCCACGCATCTGAAAATCGACAAGAATGCAATTTTTTTCGTTTACGGTATTAAAAACAAATGTTGTTTACTCTAACTCCGGAATCGGAAGTGTGATCTGCAGAATTTGCAGCGACTTTGGACAGAAATTCTAACAGTGCGTGTAAAGTGTCGCAATTTGGAGACGGGAGAAGTTGAATCAGATACCTCAATGCTTCGATTTGATGTTTACGGTTGCAAACTTCTGTATTATAACAAGTTTTTGTTAAGAATTTCAACCGTTCATTCCGTTTATTTAATTACTTTGTGTCGCTATGAACACTGGATACAATTCTCTAGTTAGCAAAGGCTCGGGTAAATCCCTGAAATATTGCTTGAGCAAAGCTGCAACATCGTGTGGGCAATGTTGGCAATTTAATTCACTAATTTTTCCACTATCAAAGTCTTCTCGTAACTACAAAATCAAAGATAAGATAAAACAAATAAAAAAAATCAAATGATAAGATTTTTAAAAAAATCAAATAAAAAAAAAAAAATCTTGCTACGGATCAGCCAATATAAATCAACGACCAAAGCAAATTTAAAAGCCATTATAAACCATTTAAGCCAACACTGTGCTATTTGCTAAATGACCAAGGTTGAGTGGCATGGCAGGAAGTAAAAATGGGCGTTTTGACCTTGGTTTAATCCAAACCCAAAAAAAAAAAATTAAAAAAAAAAAGAAGTATTTTGCCCATATACTCACTTGTCTCACTCTTTTTTTGGAACTCCCAACACGAAAAATCCCGAACGTGTTCAAACCTACACAAAAAAAGAAGAATTTTCATTTTAAATAAAAAATAAAATCACAAATTTTTAATTTATAAATATTTTCACTTCGAAAATAATTACAGTATTTCCTCTTTTTGTGCGCGGGTCCCCAAAAGCGCGGGGCAAATTTAAAATGTGTCTTTAGTGCGCGGGTCTCTATGATAAAAAAAATTGAATTTTTAGCTAAAAAATTAAATTTTTATCTAAAAAATTGAATTTTTAACTGAAAAATTAAATTTTTAACTAAAAAATTGAATTTTTTAGCTGGAAAAAATTGATTTTTTTAGTTGAAAAAGTTGATTTTTTTAGTTGAAAAAATTGATTTTTTTAGTTGAAAAAATTGATTTTTTTAGTTGAAAAAATTGAATTTCTTAACTGAAAAAATTGAATTTTTTCAGCTAAAAAAGTAAAAATTTGCTATTAATGTTCGGGTCTCCAATAGGGAGAGTGCGGGGAGAACTTTATTCCGCCAATAGTGCGCCGATGCACAAAAAGAGAAAATACAGTAGATTAATTGGTACAAAAAAAATTAAAGTATATTAAATTAAATTAAACAAATTACCAAAACTTTCGAGATGTCTAAAACACACATTAGCTATCTCAGGCACTTGTGGATTTCTACTTAAATTGATTTCTAATTCACTAGATGATGAATTTAATTTGGATAGTTCAGGAAACACGCGCTGTTTAAAGGATTCAGTATTCAGTGACTCACAAGAAGGAGTTTTCTACAAAAACAGGAAACCGATTAATATCTTGAGTAATTTATTTCCTTCATTACACAACTCCATTTACCTCCCTCGCAATTTTCCCACCATTTTCTCCATCCAAGAAATACGTAAGAGACACTTGGCTTCCACTTCTGCCTATATTGTGTCGTGCACGTGTCAAATCGTCAACACTTGTACTGTGGGATCTTTGAATGTGGTGCGAATCGGCCGATTCCTGTCGGCAGCAAACAGCAAGGGGGACGCCAAACACTTGACTTCCGACTTTATCATTAGCGTAACCTGAGGAAATAATAAAAAGTATCAAATTTCAACAACGTTCAATTTTGTTTATTAATTTCCAAGAATGTTGTGAAATGTTTAATGATGCATCAAATTTTATTTCATTTCCTTTTGCACTGTTTTTCTACTTTCTAGAGCATCCAATCGGCTGCTGTCGCCATGGCGATATTATTAATGTGTCTCCATGGCAACTAAACGTTTCCTTGCAAATACGTCGAACGGAAGCCGAGGCGATAAAAGAGAAAACGGTCAGGAAATTTATTTTATTTTCTTGCAAAATGTTCGGATAGAATTTAATAAGGGTAGCAAATTATCATTCCTAACAAATGGTGTCTCCTTCCCCCTATAAATTGAGTTAAATTTGTACATCTTTCTTCAATATCTCTACATTTTTTATGAATTTTTGCAAAATATAGGAAACATTCTTGAATTCCACAAAGTTTTTAGTAAATATTGTCAAAATTCTGTTCAAATATGTCAAATTTCCAATTTTAAAAGCTGCGGGGGCGGCGGATGATTACATCACTGCTGAATCGCATAAAACGTAAAAAAAACAAGATGGCGGCAAAGATGTTCAACTTGAACAATTGGAACCAATCGATATTCACGATGAAACATTTGTTTTCAAATAATCAAACTTCAATTCGTGCGGTAATTACGATTGAATGCATAGTAATCAAGTGAATAGCACGTACAAATTCGGACTTTGGTTGCACAGTATATTTAGGCACAGTAATAAAACTTAGGCTGGGTAAAAAAACTCCAAATTGCTAAACTGTATCTAATTTTGGATATACACAGCTGGGTTTCAGCCGAGGAAGAACCGAAAGAATTTCACCAAATTCATCAAAAAAAAACATTTCTTTTTTTTTTTTTTACATAAAATACAATAAAAGAAACATTTTCAAATCGGGAGTGCCTCAAAAGTTGAACGTCGAGCTCAATTTTTGACTCACTCATCAATTATTTTTTCCAATTAAAAATCACGAAAATTCAACAAGTTTTTTAAACAACACAAATTGTGATGGTTGAAAAACCTGCAGGTGCATCCAAAGTTCACGTTGTAAAATGTTTATTTTCATTCCATTGTTTACGTACAATCAACGGTGCACATCTACACCATTGTGTGTAAACTGTGAATGCATTTCTCCGTGTAAAAATCAGCCATTATGTAACAATTACCTTTTTTTTCCGACGAGAAAAAGGCAGTTGTAACGGCTCTCTTTTTGAGCAAAATCGCCCTTTTTTTCGATTTTTGATTTTCTGTTCTATCTATACCAGAAGAAAATAAAATAAAATATAAACAACAACAAGATTAAACTTTTTTCTTTATTTATTTTAAAAAAAAATAACAAAACTTTTGATTTTTACTGCAATTACCTTTCGGTGGGGTGATTTGACAACCTAAATTAAGAGCCTTCAATTTGACCAAGGCTAGTTGGCGAATCGCCGCACGTTCGGATTCCGTTAAACTCGTCAATTCTGAATCGGGTAGCACAACTTGCTGGCATCCATGATTAATCCAATGGCGCTCTTTCTACAAATAGACAGAAAAACATCGATATTGTTTATCAAAACTCGGACACGACTTCCTCATATATTTTTTTTTATAAAAAATCTATTTATTTAATTTATTTCTTCTTTTTTTCCAGAATAAATAAATAAATAAATAAATTATAAACTGTTTTAATGTGGGGCATTTCATGACCCCCTGTTGGTCCAGGTTAAAGGAGCGCAACCGCCACGATGGGAATTAATGGCGCATTAGAAAACAGCAAAACACGAAATAAAACTTGCACCAACCAAAAAAAAAAATACTTTTATTAACAAAGCGCCATTATTTTCTTCTTCCCCACATTGAATTACACACTTTTTCTCATGTTTTATTCTATTTTTAACCTCCTATATTACTCAATATATCCCTTTGAATTCGGTAAAACTTGTCAAATTTCCGTTTAAAAATGACCCCACCACCGCTGATTGCATTTGGCGTCATTTTGACGTCACCCTCATGTTTAAAACGAGGTCAAGTTCACGAAAATTATTTCACCCAAACTCGATAAAAGTTGCAGTTTCATTCGTTTGGAAATATTCGAGCAAAAATGTTGACACTTTAAACTCATTCGAAGCTGCAAAACCTGTCCTATAATTCACTTTACAACACATGTGACGTCAGAACAAACAAACAACGTAAATTTCCTTCACATTTCACCACTTTTCAACTTGTAAATTAAATTGCATCGGATTAAAAAAGACGAGATTTCGAAAAACGATTGAAAAGTTCACGAACACCTGTCCAGGTTACCTTTAAAGTATTCGCGTGTTCAAACAAGCGAACAGGTGAAACTATGGGCAACCAATCATCTCATTAAGAGTCGAATTTCTCGGCTTCGAACTTTCTCTTTGATGTCAGATGTGAATGCAATGTATTTTAACAAGTTTAAAGATAATTGATCAACTTACAGCCGGAACGAGAGAGCGACGCGAGGGCTCCATTTTTCTCCTCTACCGCGATGTGACTCAGGTAGGAAAAAAAGAGAAAACACCTGGCCTTTTATCTGAGGTCAAAACGAGCAGCCAACGCGTTCAAAAACCACTGATAAAATTCTTCAACTAATGCTATCTTTTAAATTGAATTACTAAAACCACTTCCGCTATTTTTTTTTTATTTTTTTTTTATTTTTTTATTTTTTTATTTTTAAATTTCTGTTATTGAATTAATGCTTTGTTCCGTGGTATTTACGTTCAATTGCACAAGTTAAGGTTTTATTTTTTTTTCGTTGTTTACGTAACAAGTGTGTAATAGAGGAAATGATTAATATCTTTGTCACTAGATGCCACTCTGCTGGGATATTAAAGCAGATAAATTCGACCTGATTTTTAAGTTTTTTTATGAACTTTGTTTATCTTATCTTTCTCGTGTCAAATGGAAAGTAAATAATTGAAAGATTGACACAAATTTTTGGCTTTTAAACAAAAACAATTTAAAAAAAAAAAATTTAATTTTTTAAACATTTGTGTAGAAAATAAATATTTTTGCAATTGTGCTCTTAAAAATTCATTTAAAATGTTCATTTATCTTTTTTTGGTTTTTAACGCAGTAAAATTATATTATTACGACGCTTCTCTGTGCAGATTGTCATTAAATTAATGTTCAGTTTCCGCATCACATTTTGGATTCAATTCAATATGGCCGCATCGGCGTCGAGGTAAGTAATGTTTTGTTCTGTATCTTTAGGGTTGGTGACTCCATTTTCGGTAAAAATAATTACTGTGAAACAAAATGGTTGGATACAAGAGCAACCAAATGAGGAATCTCGAGTTTTACGTTTAATTTTAAGAATTTCTAAATAAAAATTTAATGTATTTATAATGCACAAAGGATTATATTCATAAACGTTATATGTTCATAAAAACTCAGGCAAGTATCTTTCCATTTCCAAAAGATCCGAAGAGCTGAGCAGGATCCAAAATTTTCATCAAAAAACATGGAATTTTTAATATATTTCTTGCCACAAACCATGAAAACTTTCCTTTCATGATGAAAAACTATGGATTATTTTTCCCCCCTATAGTTTATTTTCCTCACGTTTTGAGTACATGCTCTCAATACCTCATTTCAGTAGAAAATCCAACCATTCCTGTGCTTTTGTATTTTTTTTTTTTTTGGTATTGTCTAATAAAAATTCAAATTTAAAAAAAAAAACAAAAAAAAAAAACGCTGTTTTCTTCAGAGCCGGATTTACCCGCTAGAATGGTCAGCCATTTATAGCGAGTAAATAGCTACAACTCGCACTAAAGGGTTAATAGCATTGTTGCGTACTTGTTTTCCCCCAAAGTAAAAACGGTTTCGCCAAATTCAAACACCAAATTGCATTTTTTGTTAGCGCAGGAAAAGCCAAAAATGGAAAATTGTTTGTTGCATTTACCTGTTAATATTTCTAAAAATGAGGAGATTTGTTTGATTTTGGCATGCAAAATTGACATATAAATGATAATGAAATGGATTCGCCGGCAAAGCAAAAGGAGCAAATAGGAAACTGTGCAGAAAGCATACCTGCGGGTCCCACGAACACGGCGCGACTTTCGTCTGCGATTTGGATCTGGTGGGCCACAAACGTCTCGGACTTAGTCGGCCTGGCGAGGTCTTGCTCTTGGATGGCTGTGGAACTGAAGCGGGAAGGAAAACTTCATCGTCACTCAAGCCAGCATCAGCATCTGCCATCTTTATGAGCTCTCGAGTCTCGTGTTCGCAACTAATACTTCCGAGCAACTGCCATTGCTAAGGCAACAGTCGACTGTGGGAAAGCTTTTCAAATTACGCTAATTCCGCTTAAAGATAATCAGCAACGAACCGCTTTAATCCAAATCCACTTGCTCCTTGCACTTTTTCATCGTCTCGGGCCTAATTATATCCAGTTGTTGGAAAATGGAGTAACAAGAAGTGGAGATGTGACTTGTGATTAAATACACCAACACCGGATGTAAATAAGGTGTTGTCACATCCTGAAAAGTGTACGGCGCTCCGAATTTACATCTTTTTCTCGATGCCATCTAACTGTTGCTTTAGCAATTCACCAGCAGAGCCGATGTTGGATGTGATGTCAATTAATGCTAGCACTCAGAGGCCCGGTTGGTGCCATGGCAACGGGTGACGTTAGTGCAGTTTCTATCTTGGTCACACAACGTGCAGTGTAACTCGCGTTCGCTCTTCGCACGCATTCAAATTGCATTTCAATTACTTTTTTCACATTAAAGGAACTGTTAAATGTCGAAATTCCCCTTGACAAAATGAATTTTTCGTGGGTTTTCAACAGAAATTGGTTTTTTGTTGTTGTTGTTTTTTTTGGGTGCGATTGTGGAATTTTTACCAAGAAATTGGTCAGTCGAGCCAAATGTTCGGAAATATTTAATTTGAAAAAAATGTGTTAATTTATGGTTTTATATACAATATCGATGTGGGTTATGTACACCTACTTATTTATTAATTTTGTTAATTATAAACCGATGCATAATTTAATGTTTTAAGCACTTTGTTTGTTTTTCTAATGAAATCAGAGATTTTTAATTAGATGTTATAAAGAAAAAATATAAAAGGAAATAAATAAACAAAACAAAAAATGGATTTTTGAATGTCTGCTTGCTTTTTCTGGTTTAAAATAATCCAAAAAACTTCATTCTGTGCATAAGCAAAAGGGGAAAAAAATAAAAAATAAAAATAAATGAAACTTCAAAGAGGACAGAAGGAGGAATGCACATATATGTCATTCAACACTTCACATTTCCTTTATGAAAAAAAAAGAAATTTTAAATTTTAAAAAAAGGTCTCCTAACATTGATTCTCATGATGTAATGAAATTCCATGAATACTTTTTCTACACATGCTCGCTTATAAGTAGATGAAACAGAGATGGAAGCAAGGGATAAGGAAAAATTGTTCCCAATTGGACGCATTCTTGACCTCGACTTGTTTTTTGTTGCCATGAAACGAAATACAATGTTGCCCTTTTATAACAAGACCAACAACATCTGCTACAATGGTTTAAGCATTAAGGTCAGTGAACGCCTTCATCTAAAAGCAGATATTTTAGCTCAAATATTCTGTTTGTTAAATACTCTTGTTTTTTGAATAAACAAATGTTGGAAATTTCTCAATTTCATCTCATTTAGTCCCCAGCAATCAAATGACTTGGCAAACATACACACAACATACTGAATTCAGGTCCATTTCTGGCTACTCCCATTGATGACCGGTCTTGATCAGAATATGCTGAAAATAATTATTAAGACACTTAAAATTCCTATCAGACTTGGAAGGTTTGTGTATAAATAGTTTGAATAAAATTTCATTATTTTTTAGTATTTTTAATCACAAAGCCACTTTTGTGCGAATAATTAATTGTTTTTTTTTTTTTAAATTACAATTTTATTGTGGAAATTTTAAGAGAAATCGAAATAATTCTTACCAAAACAGATTTTCAAGCTGAGAGAGCTCAACACTGAAGCTGTGTATAGATGTGCAGTGTGTGTAGTGTTCCTCTGGTGGCGGCATATGGCAATTTTGGGTGTCATCCAATCGCAATTATCTAAATATAGTAAGGCGTCTCACTGTCTACTAATGATTGGGGACATTTTTATTCCTTTTTTCATCCGTGACTTCCAAAATAAATCCAAGGTCAATAAAAAAAATGCAGTAATAAATATATTTTTGTATATTACTGCTAATGCTGAGCGGGGAAAAGAACTTTTCTGGTCAAATACGAAGACAAACACTTTGCGTGGTTCCTGCTGCTGCTGGTTGGTTGTGGTTAGGGCACGTGCAGCGTTTTTTGGCACCACAATCTTCATAATACTTGGTGTCCTTCCAGTTCAACATACGGGTACATCATTCTGAATTTTGGATTGCTTTTTTAGTCCAAAAAATTGAAATTTCTTCAGGGAAACCTGGGTTTATCTTCATCAAATGATTATTTGACCGAGAATAAGGGTAAATGGTAGTAAATACTCACGTATATATATATAGATAGACAGTATATATATATATACACACACACAATGATATATATATATATAAAGACAGAAGAAACTTGAAAAAGGCAACTGGCTTGAAACGTGTTTCTAATGTGGTGCTATTTTAAGGTGAAGTTTATTTAAAGGGACTGAGAGTAAGTCAAAGGACAGTAGCTATTGTAAGAAAGCATTCTGACAATGTTTTTTTTTTTCTTAATAGGCCGACAGTGGTTTATATATTGCACCAACTACTGTCAAGTCTTCCATAATTTTTCTATTTTTATTTCATTTTTTTAGGGGGATGGGAAGTGTTGGTGATGGTCATGTATAGTCTTCAAACTGGAAATTCCTAACTGCGTCTGCGCAGATGTATAAACATAATAATTCATTGTTTGGTGTGTATTTGTGTTAGCGCAGAAAGGAATGCGAGTTTGAAGTTTGTCCAGTGCGTTTGTAAACGTGTAATTTGAGCCTCTTGTGACTTGATCAGAAGTTGGTTATTTAGAAAATATTACAACTGGAATTTTTGTGTGCCACGTGTAGATCTGCATCGTTGGGTTTTCATTAGCACATCCTTTTATATTGAGTCGTTCATTAGTTTTGTCGACTTGAGTTAATTTATCGAATTGATTGCTTTCCACTTTGAGATCCATAGGTATGGTTGCATAGAAATTTTACTTTCCTAGGAGATTTATAAGAACCGGGATTTGATATCACTTGTCTTGTAGAAACGTTCATTAGTCGCCATGACAACACACAACATAAAGTCAAGCAGTGTAAAGTTGCTCTGGTGTGGTTATGGAGCTTCTCTTCCAGAGGTGTGCTCAATTTCAAGAAGAAAAGAAAAATGTTCTTTCTTTCTTTTCAATAATTAAAGAAGAAGATGTACTTTTGAATGAACGCACTTAATCGTAGAAAGCATAACGATCGATTTAGAGATACAAAGGTACTTTTGTTTCTGAAATTGAACGCCCTTATTGTATTTTAAAAAAAAAAAAATTTTAAAAGTTTTATTTTCTTTACTTGGCAGTGTGTGTGTGTGTGTGTCTGTTCTTTATATGGTTCACTTATTGGGAAGTGTGAGAAGTGGTCGCTAGATAGCGTACGGGTTTTGGTGCTGCCGGGTGCTGCTCATTAAAGTTTTTCCGGTTTGGAAGTGAAAGCGGAAATGAAATGTTTTGCAGGAAACTTACCATTACTGCAAAATAAATTTTTTTTTTTAAAAGCAGGAATTAAATAAAAAAAAAACAACGTTACGCTGCGAACAGGATTCGAACCTGTGCGGGGGAACCCCATTGGATTTCAAGTCCAACACCTTAACCACTCGGTCATCGCAGCACATGTTGATATCTGTATTTATTATATTTTAGATAATTCCTTTAGTTCAACCACGTTTTAGTGACCACTCACTCTCAACTACGCGGTATTTTCAAATATAACTGGATTGTTAAAAGCAAAAATCAAACTGGTAAGTTGCGACACGTTGTGATGATAAAAGGATTGTTTTGTGTATTCATGTTGTGATTATTATTGACAATTGCGAAATAAATAGCAAAACATTTTATTCGAAAGTTCATCGTCCGTAGACAAGGTATAAAATTGAAAAGGAAACTGCCAACAATGTAACTAAACTTAACTTTTAAATTCAAAAACAATTATCAATAACGTAAACCTGGAAGCACTGTTTTGATTGGTTTGCAATTCATTGCATTTAATTATTCGGCTTATATTTAAGGCAAATAATATTTAGGAGTGCTTGCGTGAAACTGGTGAGTTCGTGCCCAGTTATGGCCACAACGATACGCCCCAAATCTAATTTTCAAACAAACAAAATTGCATTTTAAACACGAAATAATAAAAAACAAAGAAATAAATACCAACCTAGGATTAAATTTCAGCTTGTCTGGCACCTTTTCCGGATCGATCTCTATTTTCTCGTTGTCGACCCACATTTTGCTGTCAGCATCTGGAATTTCGAATTTGGCCAACTGCAGCTCGGTGTCACTCAGCCCTCCGTGCGAGATTCGCGCATAACCCAAACGAATCAAGCCCCGGTACATGATGTACTCGCACCATCTATCTCGATCCGTATCGTCTATATCCTTAAGCCGTCCTTTGGACAGAAATTGCTGGTAATCCCGACTGCCCGGTGCCGAAGTCACGTAAGCGAGGAGAACAACCGGATTGCGACTGCCGAAAAATAAACAAAATCAATATTTTAAACAAAATTAATTTATTAATTTATTTGCCTTGCCGCTGTCAGATTCGATAAATATTCCGCTTGCAATTGCCTGTCTAGGGTGTCTCGATCATTACCCATATGACTCGTCACGAGATCAATTAATCTCCCCGACACGTTCACCGTGGCGCTTATGGCCGGTGCAAGCTCACCGTGGGGCGAGGGTAATAAATGATGTTTCGACTTGACAATTGGGTATTTGGATAGGATTAAGTTTCCCCAAGTGTGGTCCTTCGTAGACGGTCCAAAATCAACGTACATGCTGAGTCTTTCGCCCAACCACATTGCCAAGTCATTATTGCCCAAGTATGGTTTCGATGCGTCACTTTCTAACAGTGTTATTATGTCGGCATCTACGGGTTAAAGATTAAATGGATTTTTTTTAATAAAAATTATTATTATTATTTTTTTATTATTTGATTATTATTTTTACCAGTGTCGTTTAACAACTTTGCAGCTCGTTCCAAACTAGGCCAACCTTCGTTATCAAAACCGAAGTGGAAGGTCCAGATCAAAGTTGAAAATTGTCTTTCTTTAATCTATGTTGAAAAAAAAAAAGAAAAATTTTATTTTATTAATCAGTTCTGACTCATTACTAAATAAATAATTAAAAAAAAAATTAATAAAAAAAAAGATATTGTTTAAACCTTCTCAACTTTGTGCTCGTAATGACTTGGTTGCATTCTGTACATAAACCCCGTGAGACCAGTGGTCAAAAGAAAAAGCAAAACTGATAAAATATAAAAAGACAAACAAAATAAAAACAAACAATAATACCGGTAATAAAAATGAATAATAAAAACACTAAAAAAAAAAATAAAAAAAATTGGAAGTGATAAATCGAAAAAATTAAATAATACATAAAACATGCCTCAAAAAATGAGAAATTCAACTAAGAATTTACAGACATGATGAAAACTCACCCAGCAATAATTTGTGAGCTTCATTGTAATTGATTCTCGGTCTGGATTTAGGTAATGCAATGCCAGCCTTTGCTAAAAAAAAAAAAAAAGGTGGAAAATTTCATGTATTTTATTATTAATACTTGACAGAGTCATCAACGCCACCATACCATTCCAAAACAGACTAACCAACCACGATGCACTTATAAATGTCAAAATATATCCCGTGTGCTCCCTAGTGTACACTCCACCAGGCACAAAGTTATAAGCAATGGTCCAAATGGAAAATACGACTTCAAGAATAAAAGTCGCCATTGCTACGGTGATGCTTCGGCCAGGAGGATGCAAGAAAGCCTCGTGGATAAGTGTCGGGCCAATCGACATGAGATAAATGGCTGAAATTAAACCGCCTGAAAAGAGAAAAAAAATGGGAAAAGAGTCATTTTTCGGTCCAAAATTTCATTCTGGCAACAGTAATTTACCGATCAAGCCGATATAGGCTGGAAAATAATATAAAACAAACAGTCCACAGCAACCAATGAACCACCATTCTTTATTATGAGCCAGTTGTTGGCATTTAATACTTAATAAAAGACCTATATATATGGCACTCAAGACCCAAAGACTGAAATTAATGTAAAGAAAAATTATTTAATCACATTTAGAAATATAAGGGCGCATTTAATCCTCGTTTACCCCCAAGGATTTGGCGATGGTCCACTGTCCGGATACCCTTTGACCACCCAACGGCAAATTACCGACACGTCTCCGTAAATGGCCGAAATGACGTAGAAAAAACTTCCTAAGCCTAGTCCAGAGAAAAGCCAATTGGTTCTCGGTCCGACAGAATCTTTCTTCTTTGCATCTGGATAAGAACCTGAAAATAAGTTTTAAAAAAATCACTGTAAGTTTGGATTTATTTTTTCTCCAATTTATTGCATACAGAGAAAAAGTCTGTCGATCGTTGCAATTGCACCAAGTGTCAATACCAACTGGTTACTAAACAAATTAGCCCAAGTGGGAAATATGGATATGTACCAAACTCTGCCAACCAACGATGCAAAATATCCGATTAAAAGTCCCCACAAGGCCATAAACCTAAATTTAAAAACAAAAAAAAATTCGATTTAACTAGAAATAAATTCAAACGATTTTTCGTATACTTTTGTTCCATTGAATTGCTCGATAGCGTTGCGATAAGGACTAAAATGTTTGCCGCCGTTCCTACAGAGATTATGAAGAGTCTCGAGTACGTCGTCGGAGCTTGGAAGCTTGCAATTCCGATCAACGACATTATGCGCAAAACCGCAAGTCCTGCCCATGATTTGATTGCAGGTAAGACGAATTTAATTTCACATAGTATTGGAACGAGGAGGACTCCCAAAAAGACTTCGTAGCCGGTAACATCCAATTCATTGAGTGGATAGAACCATATCATCGGAAATAAACCGGTGAATAAACTCCAGAATAGAAAACCTGTAGCGTGAGTAATAAATCATGAAAAGTGTGTAATGGAATGTTTCGGTAATAAAATGTACCTAAAATTGATTCTGGAATTAAATGTCTTAACAATTCTGGTTTCGAACTCATTTTTTTGAATGGGAGTTTTAAGCAGAGAGTAAACAAAATGTGGATTTCAAATTGCAGTCGCTAGATGGCGTGCTTAAGAAAGCGCTGTTATTTGGAAAATAAAAAGTATGGAAGTAAATCCGTGTATTCTAACCAGATGTGTGTCTAGTCTCAAATCGACTTAAGACCGGTCCAAATCGATTCGAACCAAACCATTAGAGTTTAATTACGGTTTTGTTTATTCTTGAGAAGTCCTATTTATTTTAGGCTTGTTCCGAACAAATTTAAGAGCATTCGAAAATGTCATTCGGAGAAACGGTTGTACCACCATAAAATAGAACTCTTACAGATCAGTATCTTGAAGCGAAATTCGTACTGAGCATCCCATTCTGCGCAGACGATTTTCTAATTCCAGTTGTTATTTAGCAGTATTAAGCCTAATATTAGGTCTAATAATGCTAAAATAAAGTAAATAAACAACAATAAACTTATCATTAAAAGTAATTTGCACCATATGACCAAAATATTGTTGTTTATTTACCTTATTTTAGCATTATTAGGCCTAATAATAGGCTTAATACTGCTAAATAACAACTGGAATTAGAAAATCATCTGCGCAGAATGGGATGCGCAGTACGAATTTAGCACCAAGATACCAGGCGCGAACTGTAGGAAGAAGTAACTCCGTCTTGATTTGGTACGAATGACGTCACAAAATCTCTAACACAATGAGAAAATTCGAGAGCAAACATCATACATGTAAATTTTGTTGGATGACGTAACAATAAAACCCTGTTTTCATGCGATCCGGATGGGAGATGGGAATAAGAATTGGTAAAGGCTGTTGGCCACATTCCGGCTTGTTTGATATGCAGATTATTTCCTCCAATTAATGGTTTTCACGTCAACTTTACACGTATTTTCTCAAACATCATGTCGCTCAAGACGTGTTTGTTGTGTTTATTACTTTTGAGATTTCTGTTCCATCCTTCAACGTGTTCTACGCCGTCTGTGAGTCCACGAAGCGATTCAGAAGATGGCATAAGGGAAAGTACAGGCACAGGTGACTTTAATTTATTTAATTCACACATTAATCGCCGAAATTTACGGAAAAAATGCAAGAAGAAAATTGCGTTTCGAAGTAAAACGTGAGGTGAATTTACGTAACACATAACGAGGTCGTGAAGAACTTTTTTTTATATTTAAAGGTTAATGGCGATGATAAAAGGAATTGCATGCAACAGCTGTAGTGAATGTCGAAAAAGATAAATTTTCGAGAAAAATCTTGAAATTCTGATGCTTTTTTTCGAATGCGAAATTTAAACGAATTCGCTGTTTAATGGCCGCAATTTAATCCGGTTTATCGTTATTATTGTCTTTTTTTTCACATGCAGTTGCATTGTGTAATTATTTACCGGTACTAATAAAAAAGAGAGAGAAAGAGAGAGAAAAAAAAATACGAATTGCGAAATGAAAGAAGAGGAAAAGAAATTTTGAATTTTTCATCATCAGGAGATATGAACATTTTTAATTATCAATTGTGCATTTTTTTTCCTGTTTACATGGGACATGTATCTAAAATCGAACCAATCGTCTTAGAAATTGTTATCTGTTGTGATTATCACTCGGATATTATGCAATGAAATGTCACAGACATCCAGTCAAGAGCTGCTTTTGTGGCGGTGAGTGAGTTTCGCTCATTTTTCCACGAAAAAACGAGATCTCTGCACTTTCGTTTACGCAGACGTAGCTTGGATTCTACTTTAACCTGGATGAAGGCTTTTCAAGGAGATTTTATTGGACAAATTTGTCTTTTCGCCCTCTGGCATTGTTTTCGAGGTTCCAACATTTTTCTTTCTTTGTTTTAATTAATTAATTTTATTTTATTAATTTTTTTCTTTCTTTTTTTTTTTTTAAAACTTTTTTTTATTCAAAAGCTAATATTTTCATTTTAGTTTGTTTACATTCAGGCGGCTGCATTTATGTTTAGGAAAACATGTTTACGAAATTGAAATGCAAATCCCGGAAATTTTAATCTTAAGAAAAGAAAAACATTTTGAAAATTGTTGTCTTTATATTTTTTTATTTTTATTATTTTAGTATTTATTTATTTTTTTAATTTTTTTAAATTTATTTTTTAGAGTGCGTTGATGACAGCAGTTGTGCGGACAAACTTGGTTTCGATGCCATAATGGCCCTACATCGAATACTAGATGATGATGCAAACGGTGCTGTGGATGTGACTGAAAGTGATGAGGTATTGGTCAACTGTTTGAGTAAAACTTACTGCATGTACATCAAAAGGTTTTAAGTGTGTGGACTTCGAAATGTTGGAAAACTGAGAAAATTATTGTGAAATTTATTTATTCCTATTTGTTTTATTTTTGTAATTGAATTCTTTAAATCTGTCCAAAATTATACCAAAAAATAAAAGCCATTTAAAGGAATTTTTTCTTATTTTTTTTTGTTTTAATTTAATTGCTGTTTTTAGAACAAAATAATAACTTTTACGTGTCGTAAATCAACAGTAATGGCGGAAAAAGTTATCAAAATCAGGTGGTTTGGGTTGGGAATGAAATCAGAAGGTTAAAGTTCTATTGTAAAAAAAAAAATTATTGAAAAAAAAAGTGTTTTTGACATTTAATTGTGTCAAAGGTGCTTGGCGTTTAAATGATTTTTTATTTTAATTTTTTTTCTCACAGTTTTTACGCGAGGAACTGCAATATGAAAACGGATACGAACGTCGCCACAAAGCCTTCCACCTAAATGATAAATACATATCAGTGAAGGAATTATGGGAGTCGTGGAAAAAATCGGAAGGTAAAAAGATAATAGCAAAGAAACATTGCGAAATAATGAATGAAATGTTTTGTTTTAGTGCACAATTGGACCGTGGAGGAAACGATAGAGTGGTTGGTAACAAATGTAGAGTTGCCGCAATACGTTCAAACGTTTCAAGAAAATGCAGTTGATGGCACAACTTTGCCGAGGTATAAAAACTGAATACAATTGTTTGCTGAATTAAAGATAATTTATTTGGTGTGCTTTATGAAAAGTTGTGTGGCAATACGTTGGAATTAGATTAAATTGTCTGAGTGAAGAAGGAAATCCTCTTGGTCAATAAAATTCTTTTGTAGTGCCATGTCCTTGAACCGGCATGCGTTTTTGTTGGTCAAATTAGATTTAAAGATTTCTTCCTCGTGTAAAGTACTCAATTGAGCAAGCGACGGAGAAATAAATTTAATTTCTTTTGCCATTTGTTGACAGTTATATTAAATGACTTATTTGTTTACTCATTTTTTTTTCTTCTTCTTCTTCAGATTAGCAGTTAACAACATGCATTTTATCACTAATATTTTGGGCATCAAAGATCCCATTCACAAGCAGAAAATAGTACTGAAAGCTATGGATGTTGTGTTATTTGGAACTCCAAAATGTAAGAGAATAAATCTGTTAAATCGTAATCACTAGAAATCAACAGAAATGTAAAATCAAATTTTTTTAAAAATTTATTTTACAGTGGACCGCAGTTATTTTAAGAACATTGCGCTTGTCACGTCACTTATTATAGCAATCGGTGGTTGTTGGTTTGCCTATCTACAGCACAAATATTCGCAACAGCATTTAAAAAAGATGATGAAGGACATGGACAACTTACAAAAAGCAGAAGATGCTTTAGAATCACTGCAGGCAGAGTAAGCATAGGATTTAATTTGAATGAGCATAATAGTAAAATCGAGCTGACATTGTCTGCTTTATTTTGCTATTATATAACGTAGCTTGTGCTAAGAAATAACTAATTATTTATAAATAATAAATAATTATTTATTCCTAAGTTTTTTTTATTTATAATTTTTTTTTTGTGCATTTCTAAAGTAATTTAGACTAAATCCAGAAATGGCGGCCGATTTAGTATGTGCACGACATTTAAACATGACTATAAACGCGCGTAGTTTATATTTGAATCGAAATAAAAATCTAGAATAAACACGTGACACGATAGTATCTAATCTGCGAGCCCGTTGACGCACCTTATGGTACGATGCAGGCAGGTGGCACGAGTAAAAATTCCACCAACGGGGGCACCGAAAGCAAAATAATAATAATAACAAAACCTAAAAATAGCATTAGAAATGCGAGATGAAATGTGTTTTCGAATGCACTTATTATTGATTTATTGCACTGTCAATTTGTGAAATACTTGTTTGGGTTATGATGTTTACGAAAAATTATATACTAGTAAAACTAGTCATCTTCAAGGACTTGAAATAAATGTGTCTCGTCACCTGGATTGGCATTTGGCCAAGCCTATTATCTGTGAATAGGCCGTTTATTCCCCGAATTATTTTTTTTTATTTTAAATTTATTTTTTTCCTCGCTTGTTGTTTTCACTCATGAAGTGGATGATAACAAGGAATTGAATGTTTTATCTATTGTAGTTTTATTGTCTTTTGGATTAATCAGAGATTTCGAAATAAATTGGGAGATTAAACGAAAGAGAATAAAAAAAAATGTATAATTTTTAAAATTAAATTAAATTTCTTGTTAGGTTGCATAAAGCAATCCAGGAACAAGAAACAGCAGCACAAGAAAAGAAGTATCTGGAAGAAAAGCTGCAAAGCGAATCGATCAAACGGGCAGATTCAGACCTGTCGGGGAAACTACCGATGTCCGTCGAAGAAATTTCACGCTTGAAGCTCGTCGAAGAGGAGTTGCGCATCACCCGTCAAGAATTGAATCGTGCAGAGAAGCAACTGGAAGATCACAGATGGCTTCCGCCGCCGTCATTGCAGCATTGGTTGCAATTAACGCACGAATACGAATTAAAGAGTTACAATGCAAAAAAAGGCGCGGCTGAGATGCAACTCTTGGCCGCCAAAGAAGGGGTAACAACACATTTGCATTTAGATTTTAAATTAAGACGGCGATTAAATTCATTCATCTATTTTTACAGTGTGAAAAACTACGTAGAAAACGTTCCAGTTTAATGGGTGCCTTTCGAATTGCTCACGGAAATTCGATCGATGATGTAGATAGTAGAATTTTACAAGCAAAGTAAAAAAATAATAATAATAATAATTAAAAAAAAGAAATTCAACATTTTCAGTTGTTGTATGCAATTTTTTTTCTTTCTCTTTTCATGACCAGAGCGGCCTTGACTGATGTGACCCAAGATCTGAAGGAGCGCTTGCACCGTTGGCGTCAAATTGAATTACTGTGTGGTTTCTCCATTGTTCAAAACACAGGATTAATTTATTTGCAATCGGCGTTGCAAGGGTCTTCACTGAACGGTGGGCTCCATATGAGACCTTACCGACATGGTAATTACATAATAGCAGCAGCCGACTTGATTCGTGCATGCCCTTTTTTTGTTATTAATGCGTTCAATGATCCGGTACACATAAATTTAGGTCAGACAAATGTTGCTAGCAAAATTGACATAAAATTGGAGGTGCCAGTAGGGAAATCGAGTCGATTTTCCTTCATTTCTAATTTTAGTTATTTTTTGGCATTTCATGTTGTTTGAATTTGAATCGCATTGAAATGCCGAAAGATATCTTTTTTTTGTATTGCATTAGGTCGAATTATTTTCAAATAATATAAAATAAGGTCATTAATTTTCCGGCATGCGTTAAGTAAGAAAAGAAATACATAAGTCGATCAAGTTTGAAAAAAAATGTAAGGAGAAAAAATAATCTTTTTTTTTTTCAAATCACGGGCTGCCATGTAAAAACCATGGGTATAAAACCAAGTAGATTTTTTAGTGAATTTTATTTTTATATTTTTCATTCTTTTCTGAATTAATTTGATGACACTAATAATTAAATTAGATTTAGTCGGCACCCTTCTGTCAAACTCATTTGTTTCGCTTCTAATAGTTAGATTATTTGTTTAGTTTTTGAGTGATTTACTAGATGTTTGTGTGCGTGAATGTAAGTTTGTTTGTTTGTTGTCGCAAGCTGTGGAAATTCCAACTCGCGATGCATCCAAAATATTTTCCTTAAATAGAGCCAAACTAGTGCTTTCCATGCCACGTGTGGGGTATTTCCGGAAAGATTATGCACAAACTAAGAACAGATTGGTTTTGATATGCAAGTGACTAACGAATTGAAAAATTTAAAAAAGAGAAGAAAAAAAATTAATTTAAAAGAAAAAATATTAATTCTTTTTTTTTTTAAATTGTGATGTATTTATTGCGAGTTGCGACTTTTTAACTGCTTAGATAGAAAATAATCACTAAACAATTTAGTTACGTACTGTGTAATCACATTGACGTGGTTTGATTTTTTTTTTGATTTGTTTTAGGTACATTGTCCAGTGGTTCGATGATTAACGGGAGTCAAGATGATTTGGACGATTTAGACTCGTTATCAACTTACGCTCCCACTATCAGTGCAGGTGAACAGCTCAAATTTAATTACAAAAAGCGAGATCTATAAATATATTTGGAAAGATATCTCTATTTTTATATTTCATAACCATTTTAACCATTTTAACCATTTTGTTTTTGTTATTTTATTATTTATAACTATTTGCTTTATTTTGTATAATTTTTCTAGTTTTTTTCTTTACTTGGTGTGTTTCGTTTGCTTTTGTGTAACTTCTCTTTTTTTAATTTTTTAATTTTTTTAAAAAAGTTATTTATTTATTTATTTATTTTTATTTATTTATTTTTCAAATTTTTAATTTTTAATTTTCCATGTTATATAAACACAGTAACACAATAACAATTAAAAAGCAGAAGAAAATGGAAAAGGATTCGGATTGAGTTTAATCTTAATGATAGTCTATCTATCTCTCTCTCTCTGGTTACTCTGTTTATTTTTCTGCTTTCTCGTCTCGTGTTTCTGGCTTGCCTTGTTCCTCGTCGCGTCCAGTACAGCAGCTAGTCCAAAAGTCAACAAGTATGTTTCTCACGACGGCAGTTCCACAAACCTACGCAGCCAAAGTTGCTCCATGGCATGGTGAGCTCGGATACTAAATTCGGTTTTCATCCGTGTTTAAAGCGACTAATTTACCACGTTCAAACCGTCTGTGCTGCAAGACGCATGTTATTTAGAATTTTAAGTTAACAAAACATGAGTAAACAATTGTGAAGGTTTTTGTATTATTTTTAAATTTATTTATCTTTTTATGATTTTCATTGCTGGCTGTTTTCCGCTCTCTTTTAACGACTAAATCACTCGTCTATTAGGTTTACCACTTGCATGGTATTTGACTTGCATCAATGATTTTGTCGTTTTGTTTTAAATTGTGCATGTTTTTGTCTTGTTTTTGCATGAAGTGTCCGCAGATAGTATTGTGTCGTCAACTACAATGAAACGTTCTCGCTCGACAGGCGGTCCGGACATGCTGGAGCCGATAGTTCTTCTAAGATGTAAGGATTACCGCACTATGCGCACAGCATCCACGGACAACGTGCGGTCGATGTTCGAAGAAGACAGCGGTCACAGCACCACAGAAACGAATAGTATTCAGAGCTCACAACTTGATTCTGATCAACGCCCGCATTTTGCACTCGGCGGTGATAGGTATTGCTCGTTTAATTGAATCGAATCGAAGCGATGTGGATGCGAAATCGATTGACGTTTTTCGACTTTTTTTAGCCCCCTGGCCGACTATCTGCCCGAAGTCGAGGACATGATATCGCCGAGAGGGCCACCACCGCCGGTTCCTCCGCGGACTATGGTAAAATCGCTCAGCCACGACCAATCGACGCCTCCCAGAGACGTGCCTCCTACGCATCACTCCAAGTCCGAATCGGCCTTGGATATGGATAGTGGACGTGTGAAGAAAACATCGGTGAAAACTGTGACAACGGCCTTGTCAGTGCAGTCGTCATTAACGCCCGTTATTGATGACGAGACGAACTCCACGGATTCAGGGTCCATGGTTGACGATGATGTGAAGAAGGAAAAGAAAAAAAGATTTAGTTTGCACATGTTGCGTAGAAGTCACAAGCAGAAATCATCCTGAGAGAGATTGGGGATGGAACGAATGAATTTTTTCTCGCGTCCTGGATTTTGAATTCAATTTTTTTTTCTTCTAGGTTTATTATTATTATTATTATTATTATTATTATTGGTTTTGGAGTTATTTGAGTTGCCTATGCCTATGTGAAGTGTAGTGACTTTGTCTATCCCGATCCCTTTAGTTGTGCGACTGGTGTTCCTTGGGGCTCTATCTTTGGGCCTATCCTTTTTTTGATCTTTATTAATGATCTTTCTTGTTTCATTCGATGCTAAGATGGCTGCTGAGGTGCTGTCTGTAGAAGACTGCTGTCGTCTTCAGCGGTGCCTTGATGTGATCCTTGAGTGGACCACTTTGAACCACATGTCTGTGAACCCTGAGAAGTTTGTAGTTTTGTCTTTTTCCTTTTTGTGCTCTTGGTTTAGTCTCATTTAATGTTTGCCAGTCTCTTGGTGCGGCTGTGTCCCATACTTGCGTCTTTGATTGGAAGGGGTCCAGTGGTGTTTTGCCTGGAATATTTTTCAGCGTTTTCTGGGCGCGGGTGTTCCCTATTCTTGCGTCTCCGTTTTTGGGCGGTGGAATTGAACTACTATAGCGTTCGCAATGCGGAGGGCAGACTGTGTCTCTGCGTATCGTATTTTTAGGGGCCTCTTGTATGCCCCTGATATTCTGATGCTCTTTTGCCTGAGACTTCCTTACGTCTTACCCTTTCCTTTGCTCACCTTTTTGTCGCTGGTGATCTTTGATCACCAATGGGCCGCATCATGGACTGTTGTAACTGTTGCTTGTCTGGGGGAGATACTTTTTCTTGTTCTCTGTGAGATATAAATTTATGTTTAGCAAACACAGTGAATGAGAATGCTTCCTGATCATGTATTACGTTTTATATATTTTTGTCTTGCTTTGTATGTGGGGTGTCCCTCCTTGTAGGCTTATTGCTGTTGAAGGGCACCTCAACACCCTGTGTTGAGTATTGATCATTTATTATTTATTTATTCTTATTATTGTTTTGTTAATTTTTTATTTTGTAAAGGCAACTCATTTAATCTCAATTCTTTTTTTGTTTTGTTTTTTTCTTTTATTTTGCAATTTGTCTGTAATAGAAATTTAAATTTTGAAATGTGTTTGAAAATTCAAGTTTGAGGGTCAATCATTATTTTTCCCTGTTATTTTGTATGTCTGTTTTTTCTTTTTGAGAAATTGTAGTTTATAGTTTTGAAAAATAGCAATATTCAGAAAATAATATTTTTTAGGTTGATTTTTATAGTTTTTGAAAAAATAATTTAGTTGTGGTTATCAAAGATTAAACTGGATATGGATATTTATTAATATTTTTTTAATAATTGGAAAATTTATTATGTATATATTAGTTAAAAGGCGATTGAAATTGATTTTTTTTGTTAAAAATTATACTTACGTTTTGTGTATTAGGTTCCTATCTTATAGCAATAACATGTCTCAGTTGTATGGGAAAGAAACGTGTAATATTATCGTTGTGCTTCCATTTTTCATGTTTTATGGAGCGAAAGAAATAAAAATGGCAAAATTCTGTACGGAAGAAAAGGTTGCAGTTTCCAGTCCCATTATTTCATTATTCATCACATTTCATAGCATTTATTCAATAGACCATTGGAAAATTAAGAAAAAAAACTACAAATTAACAATGTTATGATGTTATTTTGCCATGGTTTTTCTTATGGAGGGGATGGGGGGAACCATTGTTACAATCACATAATCTTATCACCTGACCTCATTTTTCCAAAGGTCTATTGATCCCAAGATTGATGGAATGGTGTTTTAAACTGATGTTGCCGTAAAAACCCACTAGATGTCATTAACTGTCATCTGTGGAAAAAGCGGAAGCTGAAAATTAATATGGCAGTCAATTTTCTCAGCCTTTTTATTATTAAATTGTTCTTATTTATGCACGTCGAAGTTGGAATTATTTGTTGTATCAACAAAACCCAAGGTGAAGCTTCTTCTGTTTTGAGTAACGAATTTTTATTTTTAAAATGTTATTGTAAATATTCTAAATAATAATAATTTTTGTTGTTAATTGTGATACGTAGGGACAAGACAAGCCATTTGCACAACGCAGTTCGTTCGTCTATAGTAAATTCCATCAAGAAAAACGTAGTCAAAATATCGTACAATGCGGTAATCAAGCGACTGGGTTCAAATAAAATTATGAAGCAGAGGTACGATTTTCAAGTATTATATAAAATTATAACAAATGACATTTGTTTTCAATAATGCTTTAAATGTGCACTTTTATGTCACAATACAAAACATCTTGTCCTTTGGACGAGTTCTGGCAACCCCACCACTGTCATTGTCTTAATTACTAAATATATCAGCATAAAAATGAGACAAATTTATGGAGTTTTTATATTGCTTCCACAATTGGAGTTAAGAAGGATTAAATGAAGCAAATCTTAAATTTCAAATTTAATTGAAATTACCAGAGCTCTCTTTCAGTTAAACTGAAGTAATTAAGACATCAGTTTCTCCAGGGGTGACCACGTGAAGGTAGAGAGATGGATTTTACATCCCCATTTTTCGAGAGTAATGTAGAACATTAAAAAAAAAACAGTTTATACATCAACTAAAACACTTAATGCTGTCAGATTTGTTGGGGCACTTTACTAATTTCATGTTGCCATTATTTACTTAATAGTGTGATAATTTTGACACTAGATGAGCTTGGTAATTCTCAGACAAACAATTTTCATTTTTTATTAATGACATGCACACAATTAATGACATCTTGCACAGTGACTGACATGATGACTCTTGCACCACAGCACACACTTAACACAGTCTTCTTTTTTGTCACATTTATGGTTGCCGTCAATTTTTTCTCACGCACAATAATTGAGAATATGAAATATGCAATATGAAATATCAATAAGCAATCTTAACCAGGATTTGTCTAATGTAGACCTGGCTCAGTGAATTAATACATCATCTGATGGTCTGATGGGAGTGCAAAAACCCTGTATTCACTCACTCTCGCAATTCATCATGCACTAAATTGGCCATTCTTATCTACATAGAAAACATCATTTTTCCATGGTGGACTGTCATTTCACTTAACTCACGGGTGTTGACTAAATTTAAACTAAATTCTGGATGATGTAAGCACTGTAATCCGGTCAAATTAATCCTTTTATTTGCAATTTCAATTTTTTCGAGTACTTATCAATATCATTTTCGAATCATTTGCTGCAAAAACACATGGTCTTTGATTTTATATGCTATATTTCTTTTCTTTAATAATCAATATTTATCCTTGTTGGGGTTAGAATGGTTTTTCCCAAGAATTGGTTTACAATTTTCAATATTGTTGAAATATATTCCAGGCACACAAAAAAATTGCCATTCTGTGCACAGAATCAGGCTACTAAGCTTTAGACAGAAGTAATTTGGCTCGTGTGACTTTGACGACACCAATATCAAGTCACTCAAATAATTCCGATGCCAAAAACAACATTCTTTTCTTCTAGTGATCGATAAGCAATTTCAGCCATGATTTGGCATTTCATCTCAATTTACCAATCTTTCACTCTGCAGCAATGTTAACACCGACATTTTTTCACATGAAATGACCTGATGGGCGTATCAATAACTTGATGTATTTTCACTTAACACATTCATTAAACTATAAAAACATTTTTTTCTCACTCAGCCACTTTTTTTCTTCACTCAGATGTAGACTTAGTTTGGAGCACAAAAACAAACACTTTCTTTAATTCTATCAGACGTGTAAGCACTGTAATCCAGGAAGGGAAAGAAATGTTATTTGCAATTTTAGGAAGTAACTTCTCACTACATTATTGAATATATTTCAATAATTCTACAATCCAAATCGAGATAATCCTTGTCAAATTAAGTGAATAAATTTAATTTGAAAAAATAGTCCAATCAAGTACTGCATTTCATTAAAATTGAATGTTGTCTTCAAATAATGGTTATCCCTCACGGATTGGTTAACAATTTCAATTTTCAAAATTTCTGAAGAACCACTAGCAACTAGAAAAAAAATCAGAACCTGTATTTTAAAAAAAAATAGTATAAATCTGTATTCCTATTTGTAATAGGATATGTCCAATATAGGACTGTGGTTCATTAAAATTTCTTCTTTTTATGTAGGAACAAACTATATCAGGAGTTGTCGAAATAAACAGCGTTTTCTGTGTGGTCTGATTGGACATTCTCCGGATCCCACAGAGTACACTGTATCTTCAAAATGTCAACATTTTTGGTTCAATCAAAACAATAACAATGGAATCAATAACAATGGAATCTCATCAATCAATCAATCAATTTTCATATTGCGTTTTAATAATTTTATCATTTCTTCTTTCAATAATTTTAGTTTTATAGTCCAACCAAGTTTTGCAGTTCATTAAAAATCTAGTTAAAATATTTTCATTCTTCTTTCGTAATTGTTGAGAAAGTGCTTCCGACCTACTTTCCGCCATTTTGGCAGTTCGAATATAGTTCTGTATGACGCACTTGGCTTGAATTCCAATTTCTGTTGAGCTTCAGTCTTAATTTTATAATATAAAATACATCTATAAATATCTGAAAATAAAAGCATAGTCGAAAACGCCAAAATTTGGTGTGAATACCTACAAAGGAAACAACAATGTGGTTAAGCCTAAATTCTTCTTAGTCAAAACACCAATTCAACATACCAAATAATCACTTTTCTGTAAGAAAGAAAGTGCTTGTTTTATATGACGGAAGCATACATAGTCCTGTATGAAGAATAGCTATATCCAAACCAGAAGAGTTTTCCAAAAGCAGTTAAACATACATTAAGTATACCACCACACGGACCCAATAAAGAGGGACATGGCACTTCAAGGGAATAACATTCTGGGGTTGAAGCCAACGCTCTGATTGGCATTCGTTTATCACGTGATCAAAACAAGCTTCACAAAGGATTGTGGGTACTCGGACGAAGTGAAGCAATTGGCGGGAAAGTATCGTTTGATCACACAAATCAAATGTTTCAATTCCGTAATAAAAATACAAAGTGACGCTCTCAATTCAATTCACCACACATTTTGTCAAACATTTTCAATCCAGGCTCAACTTACCACTCAAACAAATCCGCCTCAAAGTTACACTGAAAACAAAATAAATTATCGATTAAAACAGCACATTACGTCAAGTGGTTCCATCGATTTCCTCGCTGGCGCCTGTCCAGTGAGTGATGTCCAATGATGACCACTGACCAGGATCCATTCCCAAACTCCCTTCCCCTCTCCTCTCTGGGGACCACAAACCGCGGTTAAATGCAAGAACAAAGATAATCATTTCCTCCCTGATCAGCAAATGGTTGAAGTGGGTTTCCTTGCCGTTAAGTACTCGGTTAGCAAATTATATCAGAGGTCCCTGGGGACTTGATCAAGCGCTTGGTAAGCCCGGTTGGCCAAAAGAATGCGGATGGTGCCTTCTTGTCAGGACCTTCCTTTCAGACTTTATCAAGATGCCAATATGGGAGAAAAGATTACAATTTCTCCTTACATTTGTAGGAATTAACTCCAGTTGCTGAACTGGAGATCTCGCACGGAAAAATGCAAGAAACGCAAAGATCATCTCGCCTCGTCGCTCGTTGGCAAAAGGACAAAGCGGGGGTCGAATTGAGATGAATGGGCAAAGATTATGCTGTAAAAATACCCACCAATGCGTGAGCTTGCCGGCCATGACGTTGAACCAACTTGGTTGAACCTTGGACGAAGGTTGAACCCCTCTTCTACCCACAGTTTGTTTAAATAGTTAAAATTTTAAATTTTATTAAATAAATATTTTTATAGTTTTAAATATAATTTGTAAGACTTGTGTGATTTTTTAGGCCAGTGATTGGTACACATCTCCTCCAGCACATTCATGAGGATAACAAATTATCATCTCAGAAAAATATTTTGAAAATTTTATTTTTATTTAATATTACGCCGTAATAATTTTGAATGGATTTGAAAACTTGAAATTGATTACTTTTTGGAGGATTTCAGCATTTTTCTTAAAAATAATGTGAATCTTTAAATAAACAATGGACATTTTTACAGAATTACGCTGTTGTTGAGATTTTTAAAAAATGTATTTCTCATCGAATAATTAAAAAAGGGATATGACACCTTTTATAGATATTACATAAAAAAATGGAATTAAAAGTAATACAAAAAAGTCCTCTATGATGATAGTAGTGAACTATATTGGTTTATTTGTGCGCCTTGAGGATATTCCTTTAATTTTTTGTGGAGCAAAATTAAATAAATCAGTGAAAAATATTTTTTCAACGTGTGAAAAGCGTTTTCACCGCATTATTAAATTAACAATCATTCCAGGATTTAAAAAAATATTATATAAATTACGAGTTTATTAGTTCAAGAATTTCAAACCAGGAAGTTTCGGTATAATTCTGAATTTCTTATTGGGTATGCAAATGAATTTGCGTCTCTTTTGCATTTTGTGTTCTTCGCTTGGTTTTCGTTCAGTTTTTTCCTCGGCTCGGAGGAGGAAGGTATGACATGAGTTTTGGACGAACAAGCTTGAATTTAGGTGAGTTTCACTCTTCGTTTTTTACAGTTCTTAGCTTGAATTTAGGTGAGTTTCACTCTTCGTTTTTTACAGTTCTTAGCTTGAATTTAGGTGAGTTTCACTCTTCGTTTTTTAAAGTTTTTAGCTTGAATTTAGGTGAGTTTCATTATTCTTCGTCTTTTATTTATCTCGCACTCGCACTTTAACATTTTCTTTTGTTTCTTATATCTTTTAGTTGTCGTTTTAGTTGTCAAATTAGCGGTTTCATGTAAAGTATGTATATATTATTTATATTTAAGAAACGAATAATTTGTGTCGTTGAGTTGAGCTTTAGTCTATAAGTTTTTTTTACATTAGTTATTAATTTCATATTTTTATCGTTTTAGGTTCAATATGGAGTCTACAGGAATAATTTGCAACGGAATTCAGCAGTCTTTTATTTTCTTATTATATTTAGAATTTGTATGTAATTCATTTTAAGTTTCGTGTATAATTAAAATGTTTGTACTTGTGCGTAAATTATTTTTTTATGTGGTATTAAAACTACATAAAAAAAATAATTTATACACTTCTCTTTTTGAATAAAATTTATTTAAATCTCATTTCTCTATACTTTCAATATAAAAACACAAACTGGGAATTTATATATCCATCCCCCTTTTTATTATAAGTCCAAACCTTAAAAAATTTGGCAGCGATTCGCCTTTTTGGACTTAGTTTTTGTGAAAAATGACTTAGCTTTTAGAAAATAAAATTTTATTGCGATAAAAATATACACTTTTTACATAAAAAGTTAACAAATTTTTCCTTAAAAGGAAAATTAATGGCAAATGAAACATTCAAGTGGGTTATAACAGATTATCTCGGGTAGAATCCCCCTTGAGACTCTGTTTTCACCACACCCGGGACCCAGAGTGTGCCATGCTCTGAGCCCCAAAAGTATCCCGCGATGCCTTCCTGGTGATGACAAAATATTTATTAACCTAAAAAGGAAGGAAAAATTAAAAACATTCCAAAAAATATTTACAAAAACAAAAGCGAAAACAAAAATGATCATTTTACAATGAATGAAAATATTTGAAAATGAAAACGACGCTGAAAATGAAAACGACGCTGAAAATGAAAACGACGCTGAAATTCGACGACGTCCGAGTCCATGGAATTTGTCACGGAGTTGTCCAGGAATTCGGCTTCGGTAGGATAAACCTATTTAAAAAAAAAATTCAAAATAAATTACCAGCGAAGCAATAAAAACTTAAATAAATGAATAAATGAAAAAAAAAACTCAAATATCAATAAAAATGAGAAAAAGCTAAAAACAAAACTTAATAACACACAAAAGATTGAAATAAAACAAACTAACTAAATATTTTCTCGTCTTAATGTAAGCTCGTGTAATTCTCCATAAAACTAAGCCTAAACTGCAGGCGTGGGGACTTAAAATATTAAAACGCGAATAAATGAATGCACCAACAAAATTATGAATTAATTGCATGGAAACAATAACAAAAAGCTCAAAATGAAAACTAAATAAAAAGAAAATAAACATTAAAAAAAACTTACCTCCAACTGGCGCGTGCTTCGCCTCCGAGTTGAAACCACTCTCTGAAAAACCAAAATCCTAGCGAAAAATAGAACATGCAAAATTGAAAAATCACGTTCATCAATTTGAATATCCAATCAAACAAGCAGTGGGATGCATACTCGCGGGAAAAAAGATCAACTTCCTGCTCCATGCTGCCATCCGGTGGAAGAAACCTCCAACATCTTAATAAATAAAGCGTCCCCGATTTTGATAGTTGCTTGTGGAAAAGTGACTTGTATTGGCCAAAACGCACAACGTCTGATTTCATCACATTCGGATTATGGATGTCAATTTTAAAGACTTCTAATTTCAAATTGGTATCAGTTGATGTTTCCAATTAAGTTTGATTTTAAACAAGGATCCATATGAGGTATCGCGTGGAAAGATCAAAATTTCCTAAGTTTTTATTTTTACAAATATTGTTTACGAACGGGTTCGTGTCTAATGTCGACGACTTATTTCCTATGTTTTTTTGTTTTGTCTATCGATACCACCTGGCGTATTCATTTGAATCGTTTTTATTTCATTACAAATAATATTTACGCACAATATTATGTTGTAAATAACTTTTGAAGCGTATAGATTTAAATAAATAAATTATTATACGTTAATAGCAAGTTTATTTCTAAAACTATAAAATCATCTTTGCAGTAATCATAAAGTAAATAGATGTATAAACGAGATTCTAAATTTGCACTAAAACTTTCTCCAGGCACAATTTCTCAATTTTACTTTACCTAGCACTGTAGGCTTTAGTATTAGTACAACATCGAGCGTTTGTCTAAGAAATATCACTGAACATCAACATCGGATATGTTTATCGTTTCGTTTCAAAACATGATCAGTTTTTTTATTAACTGTCAACAGTCAGGTACCATTTAAAAAGAAAAGAAAAGAAAAAATTCTTTCCGTTATAGAAACAATTTTGGAATGAATTGATAAACGAAAACCGAGATCTGGATTCCATGGAAATATAAAACAAATCCAGTCGTTTCACAATTGCCAAATCGATCTCTTTCGTGCCTGGCTCGTCATTTAACACTTAAAAGTACGGTATCTAAGAATGAAAAATAACCCCTACTTCTAATTTATACATCCATATCAAAATACAAATTTTTAGAAGCAAAATGTAAATAACATTTTGAATTCATTTGAACATTATACCAAACTACATGCTTTCAATTCTTCTTTTCTCACTTCGTAACGAGTAGCGAACGGTTCTAGAATCCAAACAGCACCGCCAGTTATCAAAATTATTCCTAATATCCACAACACCGGTTGGTAACTTCCGATTTGCTGACGAATAATACCTAAAACAGGACACAAGAGAAAGAAAACTGTGTAAAAAAAAAAGAAAGAAAAAAAAAAGTGCGATTAAACAATTATACCAACTGTTGGCGGTCCTGCCAGCATAACAACTCCATTTACAGCCAAGCAAAGACCGAACGAAGACGCTAGACGTTCCTGGCCCAGATGATCCATCAGGAGAACGGCCATCAAGCCGATGTAAACACCAGACGTGAGTCCAAAAAATGCACAAGCTATAGCTAACTGGGTGAAATCTTTGGCAAGCGGCATACAGCCCAAAACAATCCCCGACAAAGTCAAGCCGCAGATAAAAAAATATTTCCTAGGACACAATCCGATGTCGGAGACCCACGCGCCGCTCACTCGACCGGTCAGATCCGTTGAAGCGATAATAGAGAGCAAGATGGCGTACTCCGCTTGACGGATGCCCAACGAGTGTGCATACGCAGGTAGAATGATGAGCAGATTGGTGTAGCCAATTCCGGAAGTTGCGCAAGAATATGTAATGAGCAGAAAGACGGTATTGCTTAAAAGTTTAATGTCGAAGAGTTTGGCCAGTCGGTTGCACCAGCCCATGATTTGTTTGCGCGGCTCTCGCTTCCCCATCTGTCCGACGTCAGTGCATTGATAAGCGGCCGCCGTACTTCCCAGATGGATCGTACTCATATAGGCGAACGACGACGAAGACAGCGTCGATGCTGCACTCATGGTCCTTCTCAAGCGTTCCGCCGTGCCGCCGATTGTCGAGCGACTGCCGAAGTTCATGAGAACTTCGGGGATTGTGTTTCGAGGTTTTTCCTCCATCACTTTCTCGCCTGGAAATTCTGGAAATCGATTTTCGGAAATCGATACCGGTCGTTGAAGCTCCTCGCTCTCTTCGGGCAGCCCCAACGGCAGCCAGGAGACTTTGCGTTCTTTGAGAGGACCCGAGGACGGCATTTTTTTGCTGGACGTGAGAAGATCGTCGTCTCCGAGTTTGCCTTCGCTCGCAAGTGCGGGAACCCATTCCAACTTCTGGTGCCATTCCACCGGTTGGTAAAGAGCCGCGCCGACGCACACGTTCAGCAGCACTCCACTCATGATCAATATAGCACCTTTGTACCCATAAATCGATAGAAGAAAATAGAGCAATGGCGGAAGAATAATGGAACCAAGAGCACTTCCGGACATGCAAATGCCATTTGCAAATCCGCGACGTTTTTCAAAATATTGTCCGACTATAAGAATTCCAGGAGTGTATGAAAGACCAGCGCCAATACCTAGAAAAAGCACATGAAAAATGTACAAATTTACACATTTATGGTACACAATTTACACAATTTACAAACCAACAATACCAACTTACCACCGAGTAATCCGTAACTTATATATAGGTAGTCAATACTGGTAGCAAAATAGCTTAAACCTAAACCTATGGCAGTACAAAGACCTCCAATGACAGTGATAAATCTGCATGAAAAGCGATTACTTAACGCACTAGCCAATGGTCCTGGATTTGATACAATTTCAATTATTAGTCATTTCAGTGACATTCAATGCGTCCAATTCAAAATAGCGGTATTAAAAAATTGAATTTCCAACACTTCAATTCCAACACTTCAATTCGAAATAAATATGAAAATTCAATTTTTTTTCTCCGTATATACATAGAACTGATTTATTTCCATTTCACCTAACAAATTGTACAAAGCAAACGTTAATCCAGGTATCCACGCAGCAGAGTACGGACTGGCGTGGAAGACGTTCAAAAATTCAAGGAACAAGATTCCGAAGGATTTCAAAAGCCCAGACAAAACCGAATTGACAATCACCGTGCCCAATAGCACGACCCAGCCCCAACCACCGTCAGGAGCGACCAACTGCCAGCTGCCGTCCTGTGATAATTTCCCATTGAGTTTCTGGTTAGAATCGTGCACAGTTAATCTGCAAATTAAATTGAATTAAATTAAATTAAATTAAAATAAATTAAATTAAATAAACACACCCGTTAGCAAAAATAACTTTCTCTTGAGACAATCTTCCTTTCTTATTGTTCATTTCGTCGTGCGTAAAATTAAAATATTGTGAGCTTTTGTCATCTTCGTGATCAGGCGTGTGCAATTCCCACTTGACTCCCTCTGGCGGAGAGCAAGGTAAAAATGCATCTCGTTCGTTACTGCTGGCATCGATTAAACCATTCGGTTTGTCTTTTTTTTTCCATTCCGAGTCGTCTTCTATTATTTGTTCGTTGGAAGGCATTTTTACTACGAAGCATAAGCAAGTTGGTACCTGAAATTGAAATAAAATCCTTTTCGTGCACCATTCTCTCTCATGAGCGATAATCGATGTAGAGAACCTACTTTATACAGGATAGTAATTTTTCGGTGAATAACATTCGTACAAGATTGGCATCTCCTCGTACGTTTCCAGTCGCTGGTCGCAGCCACCAATCATGGCAACCACCATCATCATCATCTCCAAGTGAAAACTACCAAACCAATAAAAAGGAGAAAAAATATTTTGTTAACAACCTTCAATTGCATCAGCTCAAAATATGCTGCATTAATGTTTTGAAATATTGCCAAACTTATAGAAAAAAATATATTAAAATTAAACCCTGCACTTCCTTACACAATTAAAACAGTCATGAAAAATGGCAAATTATTTTTAGAAATACGATCTAGAAACCAACTACTCTTTTTATTACCTTATATGTACAGGACAAAAATTTTAAATTTAAAAACCATTCGAAAACCAGTTTCGTTTAATATTTTCATGTTTAAAAGAAATACATTTTTTTTATGCAAAAGAAAAAAGAAAAAAAAAAACCATAAATTTCCATGAAATCCTGTGACTGCTGTGTATACAACGAAACGATTTCAGCTTCAAGTGAATGAACTCATGAAAAAAATATGCTCAGGTGTATACAGGCTAATATTTCGATTGCAAACGTATCCCACCCGTACGTCATTCCAAACGAAAATAAATCCATTTTGAATCGCTGCCAAAGCGTCAACGCCAAACTTGATTAATTACAACGTTACAGACGTGTTGGACGTTTTTGACGTTTCGTTTTCCAAACTTCCACAGAACACCGTCAAGTTCTATAACACGAAACGACTAAAACGCCCACAACACGGCACAATCCGAACACATTAAACACGCAGTGTTGTCGATTTCTTTTTAATTTCTATAAGCCACACAAAACATCACCGACTGACTGACTCACTTAATCAATAATCTATTTAAACTAGGGGGTTGCTTTTTTGTGTCGCTTCTCTGCACGACACACATTTCCAAATATTAACGTTGCGAAAACGCATCAATCAGAAATTCAGAATTGAACCCCAAAAAAGAAACAAAAACTACAAAAGGAATGCAAATTTCCCAATTAGAATCAATGATAGATGATTGAGTGGACAATGAAAATCAAATCGATATTAATAGTAAAATTATGCAATGAATCAAATCTAATACAAACCGAAGGTCCCGCAAACGGGTTTGCAAAATTGAAGAGAGAAAAAATAAGAGATTTTTTTTTTTTTTTTCAAAAATAAATTTATTTATTATTTTGTTAAAAGATAAAATCTAGAAAAATTTACAATTAAAATGAGCATGATTTGATGACATTATTACATAAGAAATTTCGTGACAAGTTTGAAATGGCATAAACCTATGTCATTGTATTAAATTTATACATTCTTGTAATTTACAAGCCTAATGTCAAAACATGAGTTTTGCAAAAATGTTTTGTGTATTTTTTCTCTCCGATTTTTCTACCAAGGTTTATGTTATTTCAGTGTGATTTATGTGCTTTGTAACTACTCGTAAAACGCTGAAATTCAAATTTAATTCATTATGCAAGCTGATACTTTAATGAAAACATGGATCATTTTCAAGCGTGAAAGCAATATTACGATATACATTTAATCTTACTTGCAATCATGTCCATTTGCTTGGGGTTGATTTACTAGGGACTGATAAAATACTCATCTCGCCCCTACAATGATTGTCTTAACAACTTCACTGCGGTGATGCTGGTCTGGCGGCAGCATTACTTCATTGCGTCATGTTGATGACGTAGAATCAAGCCCGTGACACGTGCTGCTATCTGTATGTCGAAATGGCAACTGCCAACTGATAACAAAGCAGACGGATAGCACGTGCATTTCATTTCAAGATAAACAGGTTGTTTAGATGTGAAACAAATTTGCAGAAATTTATTGTACAATAAAGAGAATTTACGACCATTTTAATACGATTCAAAAAAACACACATGACCGACTCGGAAACAATACATGTGATCATAAGTCATCGTTCCAGGATTCCCTTATCTTTATCGCAAGTAAATAAATAAATATCATCCGATGTATGAAACACCCACTCCACTCCACAGAAAGCTGGAAAGTCAGAGGTTGCCAACATGCAGGCCACGTGACGGCACACCAGACGTGTATAATCCAATCAGTCCCATCACTGCTGCTTTTATTCTCACAATTCCAGGTTTTGGTTTAGGTTAGGATGAGCTGATCGGATTGGTGGAATGAGCCCGGAATTCAAACAACTCGAGATTAACTCGAGTGCTTTTAAAATCAGAAATGGGAGAAAGTGGCTTAACTCGAACTTAACTTACGTATTCACTTTCACGTGAAAATGTCCCTGCAGCATGCTCAGTATTTAGGAACCAATGCCACTAAAGAGCGGAAGTAAAATAAATGCGCCATATTTGATATCCGCAGCTTGAAGTATGTGGAGATGGTCTGCTCTGGTGTGAATGAAAAAATCAAACCCAGACCTAATCTGAATGTTTAGCGAAGAAAGCAGTATATGGTGGTTAGGTCAGGTCAGGTTAGACCAGGATAGATCACATCAGATTAGTTTGCTGAGCTTTTGGTTATTTTTGTGAGCTTTTATTCAAATTTAAGAGACAATTTGTGCACGGAGAAAAAAAAATGAAAGCAAAATAATTTATTCTATTTATTATTTAGCATTGAAATGGTGCATTGGTATGCACTATTTGGATAGTTGATACCAATGACGTGTAGCAAAAATACAGTTCTGCGTTCCAGTCGTGTTCTGCTGGAGCCTTTGATGGCAGAGATCCAGTTGCCTTCACAATCTAACAATAAGTTTCAACTCCTATTCCTGTTTATCTTTCTCCATGTTTAAAGAGTCTATAATTTCATAACAATTCAAAGCAATAAAATCACTCACAAACTAACCATCAATATAAAATTACAGAACACTCCACAACAAAAAAAAATAAATAAATAAAAATACAAAGGGAAAAAAAGAAGAAAAAAATGCAATGAAATAAACTTTTATTTTTGTTTACATTACAAAGACACTAGACACATAAAAAATAAAAATTACCATTTCCATCCATTTCATAAATGACGTCACCAGACATAAAATATCAAAAACTGGATCATGCACAAAGTGCAGTTTCAACCAACCTGAGCCAACATCTCCAAGCCCAGGTAAACTATTTTTCCACATAAACTGTCGTTTTTCCTCTCATTCACTATCACTGCACTTTGGACTAAATTGAAAGCAAACAAAAATACTAGACACGACCACAAACACAATCAAGATGCGAGTGAACAATCAATTTCAACCTGCTGTTGTTAGATCGAATCCAAATCTAAAGACCAACGACTTGCGACACAATGGTATGAAAAGAAAACCTCTAACCAACTCGTCCCTGGACGGAGGCGAAGGATGGGGTGTCGTCATTGGAACGGCCTTAATAACCATGCTGGTCAATTCCATGTTAACGTGCACCGGCATTATTGGCCAGCAAGTCAAAGCCTTGTTCCCAACCTCAACTTCCTTCATGTATCTCAGCTTGTTAAATGCTGTCATGATTGCATTGTGGAATTTTCTAGGTAAATATCAATTTTCATCTTTCTTAATAATAATTATTTATTCAAAATACAATTATTCAAAAACACAAGTTATTTGACGATGTTTGGCACAGTCCCAGAAACAAGTTTTGCTTCTTTTTTTTCTTTTTTAATTCTTAATTTACAAAAAAAATTTTTTTTAATAAAATGCAATGTATTAAAATTGTTCACAGAATAATTTTCGAGAAACATTTTATTTTTTTATTCGCACCATATTTTTTCCAGTCAGAATTGAGATAGCACTAATTGACAGACGCCTTGGCCTATCTTATCATTGCATATAGTACAGCAAATGTTGTTCATACCTTTTTTTATCAACACTTGTTGTTGCAAAATGTATTTTGTTTATTTTGTTCCCATTTATCCTTGTCAGCATTTTTGCAAACTCGCCAGCCACAACTGCAAATTCTGCGCACAAAAACAGTTTTGTTTGTTTTTCTGTCATCAAATTTGATTCGTGTACAATTTGATATCAATTCAGAACAGAAGGACGCCTGCGACTCCTTCCCTCACTCTCAAAATAGTAACTCAAATGACTTATAGTTTATACGATGATGTAATCAGATTACACAATAAGAGAATAAATTTTTATGAAATAAAAAAGTAAACACAACATTCCCCAAGCAGATATACAAACCTGGATTGTTCCAGTGCAGTAAAAATAGAAATAGAAAAACATCACCTTCTTCTTTAACCTTGTAGTGACCCTAGTGGTCACTAATGAAGTGTCGGGAATGAGCCCGAAATAAAATATTAAATTGGAGATTGTTTTATTTTATTTTATATTTTTTATGATTTCCTGTCTAGATAAAGGGAGTTAGGCAGGGTGGGAGGAATTGTGGGTGGTCGCCAAGGAAACCAGCCCGCAACCTCCCGGAGCAGGAAACACTTCCTGTGAGGAGCAGAAAAACTCCTCAGTTTGAAACCTACTTTGAGAGCAACCAGTCACCAAAATCTTCCTGAGAAAACACCATTCTACAAGCCGATTTAGTGAAAGATTGTCAGAGTATTTGGACTCATTCTTGCAGATTGCCAGAGCGATTTGTGAGATATTTCTTGCTGTTACTTCAGTTAGTGACAGTGGGATTTTTATCTTGCCAAACAAGTATTGTTTGGAGGGATTTCTATTCTTGGCCAACAGCCATTGTTGGACTGAGACTTCTCACTCGCGACGAAGCGAAGTGAGCGCGAGTGTGAGAGATTGTTGTGCGGAATCAGCCGCAACGACGCCGCGACGACGACGTTGCGACCTGGAGAGGACGAAGAGAGCGGGATTGAGCCCGAACGAGTCACGAGGAAGTAGTTGGAACGGAATTGAGTCCGTGTTGAAGAAACGTCGAGGCCGAGCCGAGCGTCGAGTGAAGCGAATCCAAGCGTTCGGCGTTCCCGAGAAGTGGAGTCGTCGAATCGACTGGATTCTTTATCATTTTCCTTTGCTTTTAATTATATTTCTTTTAGTAAATTATTTCTTCAGTCATTTAATTTATCCGTTTATCACAAAATAATATCTTGTATTCGATTTAGTGTTTATTCTAAGTTTGAATAAATCGTCTGTTAATTGAGAAATAATTGAGTCATTATTTCTCTTATCATTTGAGTTAATATTGAGTTATTTTGAGAAGTATTTGTATAAGTCCTGGCACGGCATCAATGAGTTTAGCTTTATTGTTAATATTCTTTACAGTAATTTGAGCTCATTACACTTGGGGGCCCGTTATTTGAACCTTAACAACTTATCTTCAGTTGAGGGACCAATTTTGTGTGATAAAAGTTATTTTGTGATAGAGTATTCTGTTTCTTTCTTCTTTTCTGTGACTAAAACGAGATGTCGCAGCCACAAGATTCGAGGAGAGGACGGGGAAACGGCCGCGGACCTCGCACACGAGGCGGAAGGACCACAGGAGCAGCCAATGTGCATCCTTCATCATCATCCGAGTCGGACCATGCAGATGACACCCAGGCTATGACGAGCAAGGAATTTCGTCTGGAAGTATCGCCTGAACGGCAGGGAGAATTTTGGCTAAAACAAACGAGAGAGGAGTCCCAAGATTTGCTTGGAAAATCAAGTATCTCAGGAGCTTCGTCGCAACATGGCGACACGCCAGCCACGGTGGATTCGACTCCAACAAGCAAAATAGACCTTTCTCACATGACGTTGGAGCAAGTCATCGCTGTAGCAAGGAAGCGTGGTCGACTAGTGCGAGCCTACAAGCAGCAAGCGTCAGGACGTGCCCGCGATGAGGCGGAAAGTTCAGGAGAAAACTCCCCAACCCGCCATAAATTAGCGAGAGCTCGCCAACGCATCGCAGATGTCATGAAAGAGATGGAAGACAGTCTCCAGGAGCGTCACCAGCAGTATGAGGAAGGTGTGCAGCTTTCTGATGAAGACGTGGCACAAATAACGGCAGCAATGGCCGATCGAGCAAGGCGACTGCAACTGGCACATTCCGAAGAATTCCAGATGTTGAAACGGCTCAAGTTAGAGGAACGCCACGCCAAACAAGCGAAATTCGAGGCAGAATTGGCCAAGAAAACAACAGATGAAGATATTCGCGCAAAGAAAGATCAATTGGACGCAGAAATTCGTGCTACCAAAGACCGACTCGAAGCAGAAATGCGCACGATGAGGAACAAATTGGCAGCGGAAAAACTCCGTCAGGAAACGGAGCAAAAAGAATTACGTGCACAACGAAAAGCGCAAGCGGCGGCGGAGCGAGAGGCAATTCTTGAAGAAAATCGGAAGATAGAAGCGGAAAAAGTCCGTTTGGAAACCGAAAAGCAAGAATTGCTGGCAAAGCAAAAGGCCATGGAGTCGGCGGAGAGCAGGGAAATCCATTACCTTCGTCAAGCTGCTCTTGAAGCACAAGAAGCCGCGGAAAGAGTCCGCCGAGAAAATGAAGAACTAAAATATCTCGCACAATGTCAGTATCAAGTGCCGAGCAACATTCCACCTCGCCGACCTGAAGTAGTGAATTTATCACCAGAATCGTCTAGGAACTCTTTAAAAAGGAAAGGTGAAATGGATGAAAAAAGAGACTCCAAACGTGCTTCTATGTCACCAGCCAAAAATCCAAACGTATTGGACATAATTGATCGAAGAAATCGTCAGCATCTAACAAATCAATCAGCTGCAGCAGACAAAAAACAAGGTAAAGTGACAGGATTAGATCCAGCAGACCCGCAGATTTGGGATAAGCCCAAAAAGATGGAAACTGAAAATGTCAGAGTATCTTCTACAAAAAATGAAGGAAAATCATTTGACGTTTACACAGAAAAACCAATAAATGAGAACGATCCTTGTTACCATCGTAAATATACGTTGGAAGAAGCAGTTGAACACTTGTCAGCAGCTAATGAAAGAGATAGGCAACGCGAAATAAGTCGCGAAAATGAAAAACAAAAGTTTCAACACGATCAAGAAGTTCCAGAGCAAGATAAAAGCAGCAACCAAAATGCTGCGACTGGACATGATGAAGCAACTGGACAAGCCAGTTATACGAAAGTTAGGGATTACAATGATTATCTACAAGGCGAATATTCCCAGCAACCGGAAAATGTAGATCCACGAAATGAGTCGTGTAATCAACAAGGAATTCACACGCACACTGAAGTACGATTTTCCAACGAGACACGATCACAATATGAAAGAGAGCCGCGAAATGAGTCGCGTTATCAACAAGAAACGGACCAACAAGGTGCTGCTTGCTTCAACAACGAAACGCGTCAACAACGTAATTACGAAGCAACAGGACAGCACAATTTAAATCGAAATGAGTCGATGGAAAGAAATAATTCAAGTCAACGATCTGATTATCAAGACGAATCACGACAGCAAAGGGGCTCCTATTGGTATGAGGGTTATACCCAAAGAGAATCACAAGGACGTCGTGACAACTCACAGGATCGACACGATAATTCGTACCGACGACGTGACTATTCGGAGAGGCGACGTGATGATTCACGTGGACAATACGACGATTCACAGAGGCGACGTGATGATTCACGTGGACGATACGACGACTCGAATAGACGTCGTGACGATTCATATAGAGACCAGAGAAGATCACGGTCGAGTCCGCCACCAACACAGCAAAAAGAGTACGAAAATGATCAAAAATACTCAAATTCGGATCATTTCCGACAGCGGGACTCTGATTTTTCCAGATCACGTGAGGAAAGGAGACGTGGAGGATATTTTCGACAAGACGATAGAGATCCACCGCCAACTAACCCACGCACTTTACCAAGAAGCACGGAGGAATTGGAAGAAATTATCTCAAGACAGATCGATTCGCGACTATCTCAAATCCCCTCGAAATCTCAGGAAATGGAGGAAATGTTAAGAAAACTAATTCGAAAATATTGTTCAAGCAATTGGACTCACCATTACACCCCATCTCATCAAATCAAATGGGACCGAATTACTCCCGATATGTTTGATGGAGGTTGGCAGGCTGGTACCCAATTTCTGGATGAAGTTATGCATCTAGTTATAAATCACGAGATGGACCCAGACGTAACTTTGAAAAAATTAATTCCGAAAATGCTGGTTGGAAGTGCAACAAATTGGTTGCGAAAAAATAATTTCACACACTGGGATGAATTTGTAAAAGCTTTTATGAAGGAATATGGAGAATCCAACGCCATGATGATAAAATATTGGGATAATCATAAACAGACGTTGGGAGAAGACATTCGCACGTATTTAAGACGTACAGAAGATTTGTTTACCCAACTCCCATATCATATTAGCGATTTCGACAAAGACAGAAAATTCAGGAATGGCCTGACTCCTTTTTCCGAGCAAGTGTTGCGAATGGTAGATGCACCAATGGCCAGTTCCTTCGAAAAATTATCGCAATTCATACGAAACCACCAAATGTACATTGACGACCGGTACGCTTCAGACATTCCAATTGAAGAACAAAGAGCACGAGATGAACAACAACGACACCAGTCAGACTACACTCGAGCTGGTGCAAAAATGATGCGCCCGCGTTCTCAATTCTCGCTGTTACGAGAGGAAACCTCCACCAAAAAACGAGAGAGTGGACATCCTCCTTATCCACAGCCACGAATACCAATGCGACCAAATGTCAAATGGACACAATACCCGGGTGAATCCAGTGAGTCGATTGGAGATACTCAGATAATGCTGGCCGAATATACAGAAGAAGAAGTAGACAAATTGATGGATGCTGCTAGTGTGTTATTCACGAAAAATAATCCAGCAATAACAAAATATAAGCCTCCAATGCAGGTGAGGCAACCGCAGCAAACGAGTTTGCAGCCACAGATGAAAGGAAATACGTCCTTCCTTCCAAAACCATTTTCAGTCGATTTCAATTTGAAAAAAGAAAATAATAAATCGCAAATTGGAGAAAAAACTGAACAAACTTCAACTCCAAGTAGCACTGATGACGGCAATAAGGCCAACCAAATAAAGTTGACTCCAGAAAATGCACCATGCCATAATTGCGGACAAATTGGGCACTGGGCGCGACAATGTCCACACCCGAAAAGATTGATGTCTGCAGAAGAAATGGAGCAACTTGTAAACTCCTTATCCGAAAGTATCACAAAAAACTTGAACGCGCGGGCTCAATAAAAGCAGTGGAGCTCGCGCCAACAAAAATTTCGGAAAATCTGCTACAAGCCCAACCAACATCAGAATTAACAATCGAAATGGTACAAGATTCGGATGGATTATCGGAGGTCCAGCCAATAAATGAAGCCATGACGGAAACGCTGTTAATATCAGAAACATTATCAGAATCAAAGGACTTGCTGAAAAACTCTGAAAATTCGCAAAACATGCAGACAACACTGCCGGAAAATTCGGAAAATTGTGGAAATTTACAGAATGACCGATCATTAGATGGAGAAATATCAGAGACTTCATTAATATTGAAAACATCAGCGGAACCCGAGAATTTGACTGAAAATACCCAAGAAACTCCACCAACAGCAAAAGCGCCTAAGGGAGCACGATTCATCAAAGACCCCAAAACTGGAGAATATGTGCAATCAGAATTAGCTGAAAAATCACATAAAGTGATAGGAACTTTAGAAGGTGGAAAAGGGACAATAGTCTTTAACTTTGAAGACGGCGAAGTCGTAGGGATGAGATATCCGACACAAAAACCAGTGACGGACTCTAAACTGGAACAAGCCGAAACTTCATCAAAAATGAACATTCTGAAAGACAATGGACCACTAAAAAACACAACTATTCCAGTAACACTCACGTCACCAGAAGCAATTGGCACAATGCCAAAAAGAGGAGAAATGATTTGTGAAATGGAATGTGGACAAATAGTAGGAATAAAATTTCCACCAGTAGAATTGGAAAATTGTCCAAAAATAAAAGAAATCTATGAAACAAATAGAACTTATTTCACAGCAGAAGTGACGGAAGCCCTTAAAAATGTGGAAATCACACAAGAAAATGAAGCAACAATTTTTTGGGCAAAGGTAAAAGAGACCTATGAGGAAACACCATCACTAGCAGCATGGATGACAGATACACCAACTGAGCCTGTGGAATGGGATCCATTATTGAAAGAGTTAACAACATTGGAGCCGGAAGGACCACGCATCAGAATTTTTAATATATTATTGCCAGAAGAAGATGTTTTGGAAGGGATGACAACAATAGACCTCCAAACAGAACAAGGATCCATCGCTGCCATGCTAGACTCAGGAGCCAACCGTAGTTGTGTTTCATGGCCATTAATTCAGGCGATGGGATTGGAAAAAGAAGTGTGGCCCGTCAAGGCCAATATGGCTGTAAATACAGCAGATAAAAAAGTGCAACCGATGGGAACAATAAGGATGATGATTCGTTGGACCCATGGAATGATGCAACAGTATTTCCTCGTGTTACCACACGACATGAAATTCATGTTGGTTGGCAATGATGCCATGAAACGAATGAAAATACAGCCCAATCCGCTCAACGGCAAGTGGAACTTTATTTCAACGATCGACGTGCCACAACCATATATGCCACAATTCATCATGGATAAATATGAGCAGAAGAAACTGGAAGAGCCAGAATCATTGCGAAAAACATTCCGAAAAGAGAGTAGTTTTTGCGCATTTGAAGCGAGATTGAAAGTTGGCAATGGCTTGCATGACATGATAGAAGAAGCCAAACTGCAACTAACAGAAGCTTTACAATTAGAGCATGTATTGAAGAAATATGAGAAAATTTTGAGTAAAAATCCAGGCAAGACTCATGTGGTACAGCACACCATCAATTTAGACACTGACAAACCAATAAGGGTTCCTTTTAAATCTTGGAATCCACAAAAAAGGGAAATATTGCGGACATTATGCCAAGAAATGATTGATAAGGGCTATGTAACAACTGCAGAAGGCGATTATGCGACAAGGATTGTGTTGGTAATGAGACCAGGTTCAGAGCCACGTCTCTGTATTGATTACAGAGCGCTGAATGAACACACTCTGTATGACCCGCCCCAGATGCCGACAATAACAGAAATTTTAAGAGAACTCGGCGAATTTCAATGGGTTTCTACCATTGATCTAACGAAAGGATACTGGCAAATAGATTTGAGACCGGAAGACCGTCCGAAAACAGCATTCTGGAGTCCTCAAGGCCGACTGATGTTTAACGTCATGCCTTTTGGACTGGTCAATGCGCCAACCACTTTTCAGCGACTAATAGAAAAGGTACTAGGCGAAGCATTCCGAAAATATGCTTGGGCCTACCTTGACGATATTGTGATCGTATCAAAAACGTACGCAGAACACATGAAACATCTAGATTCAGTTTTAGGAAAATTACAGAAAGCTGGATTGCATGTAAACCCAACAAAGTCAAAATTCTGCAGGAAGGAACTAAAATTTCTAGGGTACAAACTTGGAATCAACGGCTTAAGCGTAGACCCAGCCAAAGTAGCGGCCATAAAGGAATTTCCAGCGCCAAAAAATTTGACAGAGTTACAACGATTTTTTGGCATGGTCAATTTTTTTCATAGACTTCTCAAGAATCTGGCCACAGTGGCCGAACCTCTACGCCCACTCCTGAAGAAAGGGATAGAATTTATTTGGGAGGAAGTACACCAAGTTGCCTTTGATAACATTAAGCAATTACTGACCGATGCCAAAACTATGCACTTGCCAAATTTACACCAACCATTCATCGTAAGGACAGACGCGAGTAAGAAAGGATTGGGTGCTGCCTTGATGCAGATCAAAGAAATTGATGGACAAATGATTGAATCACCGTGTGTGTACCTCAGTAGATGTCTGCAACAGGCAGAACTTAATTACGGCGCCACGGATCTCGAATGTTTGGCGGTAATTTGGGCGCTCCGAAAATTTAGACCATATTTGGAGTTCACAAGTTTCGTTGTGCAGACGGATCATGAGGCGCTAAAATGGTTGATGAGACTGGAAGAGCCAGCTGGACGTCTCGCCCGTTGGCAGATGGAATTGATGTCTTATAATTTTACAATCCAATATTTGAAAGGGACTGCCAACACATTAGCAGACGCCTTATCTAGAGCACCAATTCAACTCATCTGCGACAACGAAGAGACGGGAGAAGCCGACGGTGACTTAAAATACTGCCCGACAGAACCACGAAAATGGGTCGTGGGTAACTGGAATCAGTTGCCAAAACCTCAGTCGGAAGAAGAACGATTAGTAGACGAGCAAGTCACGGCATATTGGAGTCACATGTATGATGCGCCGGCAGAAGAGTCGGAAATAAGTCCGAAAATTAAAGAAGTTCAATATTTGCCGACTTCCGAATGCGAAATGGTGACAGCATTCATTGCAAAAGTCACGGAGCAGGCAGATTGCATGCCTCCGACCCGCGAAGAAATTATAGAGCATCAAAAAAAGGATCGCCACTGCCAATCAATGCGATACTACCTCGAGACAGAACAATTTCCAGCTTACGTAACAACACCATTACAAAAGAAGAATTATCGCATGTTGGCGACTAAACACATGTTAGAAGAGGATTTATTATTAAAATACCATCCAACATTGTCAGATGATTTAAGCGAGGATTCTCGAGCCCTGAAGGTCGTGATACCGAGATCACTAAGATTCCGAGTATTATGGCAAATGCACGGCCACCCGCTCGCAAGCCATTGCGGAATTGCGAGGACGCTTTATCGAATGCGACAGATTTATACGTGGGACGGAATCAAACGTGACACCACCAGATTTATTAAACACTGTCCGCGGTGTCAGGCGTGTAAACCTCGGACTAAAACACGAGTAGAAGCAGCGCAAATTGGCCCATATGCACCTTTTGAGTGTCTAAGTATAGATTTGGTAGGACCATTGATTAGAACTGATGAAGGAAACAATTACATTTTAGTAATTTTGGATATAGCCACCAGATGGCCGGAACTTTACCCATTATCCGACCCCGTCGCACAAGATATAGCGGATTGTCTGTACAACACGTGTATGGGATGGGGATTCCCGCTCCGAATCGTGTCAGATAACGGCCCGCAATTTAAGGCCCGAATATACCACGAATTCTGTAGAAAATTCAAAATTACTCCGCGATTTACGTCGCCATATCATCCGCAGGCCAACACGGTAGAAAGGACCAACCGCGATTTAAAGTATATTTTGTCAATTTTCACAGATATTCACAAAAGGTGGGACACATATTTAAGAGAAATTGCGTTTAGCATACGCACAACGGCAACAACAGGCCGCGATTATTCTCCAGCATACTTGAATTGCTGTAGAGAATTTAGGATTCCTTGGGATCCAAGGATTTTGGATGGAATTGCAAAAATAGACCCAAATAAGCCGCATATTTACATCCAACGACTGGAGAAAATAATTAGAGATACATATCACCATATGATGGCGCACATAACCGACTTGCGCGAACGAGTGCAAAATCACAAGATGGATAAAAAGTTTGACGACTTTAAAACAAATGATTTGGTATGGAAAGATGATCACCCATTATCAAAAGCGTCACAAGGGATTTCGGCGAAATTATCCGACAAGCGGAGCGGACCATATGTGATCATCCAAGTCCACCAAGGAGGAGCAGTGAAGCTGCGACGGCTAAAAGATAATAAGATCTTTCGCTCCATTCACATGTCCGAATTATCACCTTATTTCCCGGAATTTAATCAAGAAATTTGGGAAAAGGATCAAACTCAGAGCAATCCGAATGGAAAAATAATTAATACATTATTTGATGAGCCAACAACATCCGAAACACAAGAAAATACGGAGACAGAGAATTCGCAGACCACTGAAATGAGTCGGATGAATAATAGTAATTCAGCGGAATCACAAACTTTGAAACAAACACAAAGTTTGCAAGATTCGCAAAATTTAGAAGATGCACAAGAATCTCACACTTTGGATAACACACAAAGTTTGCAGGATCCACAAACATCACAACAACAACTGGAATTACAGGATTTGTCAGGTTCAGACACAGCAGGCGTGAGTTCTCAAGTTTCAAGTAAACAAAGAAGCGGCGAAAAGGATAACAATTTGGAGAGCGACGAGGAGTTGGATACAAATTCCAATGACAACACGCAAGAAAATTTGCCACTTTTTCCACAGGACTTAAGTTTAGAAACAGATGAACAAGTTGCGTCTTTTTCTAAAAAGAGGGGAGGAGTGGTAGAAAAGAAGAAAATAAAGAAATTTTATCAAGATTTGCGTGAAAAACAACCTAAAAAAGTCAAGAAAAAAGCTATCTTGAAGAAATATTCACTTCGAGATAGGGGGAGGATTAAGCCTCCAGACTACCTCTAAAAATAGAAGGTAGCGACGTCACTCGGGAGTCCGGAAGTGGACGACGTCGCAGCTCGAACGTGATTGGTCGAGACGAATCTCACTTGTTAACTTGACATCAAAACAACAACAAGTTTAGAAAAGTTATCCCGGATTCTAACAACAACAGTCGGTAAGAACAAGAGGGAAAACGACCAAAAAACGAAGAAAAGTGTGCAGCCAAGTGAAAGAAGGGTCCGATTAAGCGGAAGTTCATCTCAAGATGTTCGAACCACGGAAAACACCACCACCGAAAAGACAGGACCACAGTGAGGTAGTAAAATCGAAATGTGTCGAAAATATAAATGAATAAGGAAGTATTTTCTCTCATCGGGTGTGTTATTTGAAAGCGCTTAAATTTTTGTGGAAAAGACGGGACGAAATATGTCGTTACTACGGGACAAGTTCGGCGAAATCACGATTTAAAAGGAAAAGGAGTCGAATGTCTCGAAATAAGTTAAAATAAAATTAGTTATCACGTAAATAACTGGTTTTATATGACGAAAGTGCTAATTATTCGCCAAAAATTGCAAAAGAGTGGTATAAAAAGGACTCCTATCACAAAAAATTAGCACGGAGCGCCATCTTGTGAGAAAATTTAGAATAATAAAACTCAAAATCGAGATAAATACGCAAAAATAACACACACATCAGAGAAAGATAAAATACAATGAATTTGAGAGAAAATTGAAGTTAATAATGTTTTATACAGACCCAAGAAGCCATGGCGTCGTGGGGAAGAATTTCGAGAGCGGCTAGATTGCCAAGGAATATCCATCGAGGGAGAATTCCATACAGATACAAGAGAGAATTCGTCAAGAGAGGTTTTACAGCATTTCAAGCACGCAAAGCCTTCACAACAGCCATCCAAAGATTTTGGGGAACGACGAAACGACTATTTAAAGGATTCAAAACATGTTTCCACGAAGTTTTGAGACAGATCCCAATTACAGAGGACACACATGGCCCAATTTGGAACCAGATGATAGGGGACGAATATCCAATAGAAGAGGAGGAAGCAGCCGATCTCAAAATATACCAGAATCCTGCGACAAACAAATTTAAATTCGTGGAAGAGGTGATGGCAAAGCTGAAAGCCGGAGCACCAGAAGTAGCGGCTAAATATATGGAGGAGAAGACAGCTTACCTCGAAGCTCAGGCCTTATTGCCTTCCCCGGAGTTAGATAAAGAGCCGCCATACTTCATAAAGAGTCAGTACAAGATGCACCAACTCCATATGACGGGACTCATTGGCCAAAACATCACACCGCTCAATTTAGAAGGTGAGCCGCAAGCCGAGGATTTTGGACCGCTCGTGTACGCCAAACAACAGCGGCAGGAGCAGGACGAGTGGGAGGCAGCATTAGAGCAGGCGGCAGAAGAAACGGTGAAGGAATTGCACGAGGAAGTGGAGTTTCTGAAATGTGTCAGAACGGAAGAAGAGGAAACCAAACGGCGAGGAAGAGAAGCCAGATCACGAGGAGCCCTTCGTTACTCCAGGAGTGAGAGACACAAAAGGACAACTCCTCCTCGAAGAATCAGCCCAAAATATTATACCAGGGAATTCAGATCTAGGCGAAAAGAGTACAGAAGTGCGGAAATAAGTCCGAGAAGATGTCAAAGTCGAGATAGAAAAGAAAGTCCCCGACGAAGGAGTAAAAGTCCAAGACGGCAATATTTCTCTCGTCAAACGCAAATGGAGAAAAGATTAAGTCGAACAGACAAAGATTCAGAGAGGGAAGTAAAGAGGCATCAACGAAGCTCGGAAATAAGTCCGAAAAGGAATTCGAGGCGACACGAAACGACAGAGCAAGAATACGTACCTAGACACCACCGAGCAACAGAGAAGCGTCCGTCAGCCGAAGGAAATCGAATTGAGCGGACAAAGAAGCGCCCACGGTCGTCACACCGCTATTCAGAAATGCGCCCAGCAAGAAAAGTGACAATTTCGGCAAGTAAAGATGAGACACTACAGGTGCAAATTCGCAGAAGTTCGTCGGACGAGTATTTGACGGCACATGAGATGGAGCTAGATCAATACGTGGTAATGGACGAGTGTCAACGTTCGCCATCGCCTGAGTCGGAGGAAGAGCAGCAATTGGCTGAAACGACTGTTCGCATTTTGGAGGAACGGGAGCCAACAGCGACAGTCATACACGACATTGAAAAACAACAGGGAGGTGAAACCAACAAAAGAGGGCCACGAACACCACCTACTACCCCGCCAAGACAGCAGGAAGTACAGAAACCATCGCTGGCCACCCCTCCAAGACCGGACCAGGCGCCAAAGACACCACCACCGAGTACGCACACTCCTATTACCTGGACTCCAACCACGTGCCCGCCAACGCCAACGCCGCGAGTGTCATCACCAGAGATTTCCAGCTGCCGAGAGTTGCCGACTCTTGACGAGGCCTTAGCCCAGGCATGGGAGAAAAGGGCAAGGGAACCAGCGCGAAAAAAAGGACCATCGCGAATACTGCGCCCGAGGATGCGAGATCCAAGGAAGGTACAACCAAAAGCTACGCCAAGTGCCGCCTTGGGGGTGCCTCACCCTCACTTGCAGCCAATTACGGAACCAATTCCCCAAACGGACTTATCACTGCCAATTCCATCAGTAGCCACCGTGATGTACACGATAGACCCATCAGTCAAATTAGCCGAAGATTTCGATAGATACTATCGACAGCTGTGGACAATGTATCTGAAATTTCCATTATGTAACCAAGGACTTCTGACCCCGACGATGGACGAGTACCAGCAAGCCCAATTAGCAGAATCACTAAATGAACGACGGAGATGCGCTCAAGCCTTCGTCGCCCAACCCACCGAATTGAGAACAAAAGAATGGCTAGCTTGGTTCGAAGTGCAAATGTCAGTGGCATTAATAAGACTTTTGTTTCCAGGAGTTTTCCAAGCGGTCGAAGCATCGCTGATCGCCACAAGTTTCCTATGGACGTCAGCAATGGGCATCCCACCTGAGTTGTTCGACAGCTGGAAAACAGTATTGGGAGACCCACCTGTCATCCGGGCCCAATTGGAACGAGAAGTTTTTAAAACGGGAGAAACATCGGGGCAGTGCATGCTGAGACTGCGGGGCGAATGGATTCTGAGAAGACAGAGTTTGCAACTGCAACGGAATTTTGGGACGTGTGCGCAGCAAGTGGCTGACCCACCAGCAGCGGGAGGGGCGGTGCCCACAGTCTTTATGACTGCCACGCCGAGCCACCAGCCAACCAAAAAAGCAATAGCTCCAGAATCCGATGTTGAGTTGAAATTGACCACCGATACTGAGATGTTTGATGTCGAAGGGAATGAGCCCTTAAATAGAGCTAGTGGAAGCTCGCAAAAAACAGCGTCTGGCAGAAGTTCGGCAGCCATTAAAGGGACGAAAAAGAATCCAAACCAAGACTACAGGAAAATAAAACAGTTGTATCCAGGTCTGAGATTCCCCGAATACGCGCGAACTCTACTTATCTATAATGCGACGTTATGCCATGAGGCATTGAAGTGGCTCGAGAATGCTGTCAGAGAGCCTAAACGCATAATTCAGCATCAACGACTAGTTGCGGTGCGGAGACCACCCACCGGATCCCGCGAAAAATATGACATCGATTATGACCGAGTATTCCCGAGGACCAAGTTCATCAAAGAAGTCTGGCTCCATGTCAACAATGGCGCCACCTCGGGACCAACCCAGCATCTGCCAAAATTTTCGGTTTCCGAAAGCGAAGCTCCAACTCCGGAGTCAGTTTTCCGAATCGAGAAGTGAGAAGTGAAGGAAGAATCGGAGAACCTTCCTAAAAAGAGGGGAGGTGTAGTGACCCTAGTGGTCACTAATGAAGTGTCGGGAATGAGCCCGAAATAAAATATTAAATTGGAGATTGTTTTATTTTATTTTATATTTTTTATGATTTCCTGTCTAGATAAAGGGAGTTAGGCAGGGTGGGAGGAATTGTGGGTGGTCGCCAAGGAAACCAGCCCGCAACCTCCCGGAGCAGGAAACACTTCCTGTGAGGAGCAGAAAAACTCCTCAGTTTGAAACCTACTTTGAGAGCAACCAGTCACCAAAATCTTCCTGAGAAAACACCATTCTACAAGCCGATTTAGTGAAAGATTGTCAGAGTATTTGGACTCATTCTTGCAGATTGCCAGAGCGATTTGTGAGATATTTCTTGCTGTTACTTCAGTTAGTGACAGTGGGATTTTTATCTTGCCAAACAAGTATTGTTTGGAGGGATTTCTATTCTTGGCCAACAGCCATTGTTGGACTGAGACTTCTCACTCGCGACGAAGCGAAGTGAGCGCGAGTGTGAGAGATTGTTGTGCGGAATCAGCCGCAACGACGCCGCGACGACGACGTTGCGACCTGGAGAGGACGAAGAGAGCGGGATTGAGCCCGAACGAGTCACGAGGAAGTAGTTGGAACGGAATTGAGTCCGTGTTGAAGAAACGTCGAGGCCGAGCCGAGCGTCGAGTGAAGCGAATCCAAGCGTTCGGCGTTCCCGAGAAGTGGAGTCGTCGAATCGACTGGATTCTTTATCATTTTCCTTTGCTTTTAATTATATTTCTTTTAGTAAATTATTTCTTCAGTCATTTAATTTATCCGTTTATCACAAAATAATATCTTGTATTCGATTTAGTGTTTATTCTAAGTTTGAATAAATCGTCTGTTAATTGAGAAATAATTGAGTCATTATTTCTCTTATCATTTGAGTTAATATTGAGTTATTTTGAGAAGTATTTGTATAAGTCCTGGCACGGCATCAATGAGTTTAGCTTTATTGTTAATATTCTTTACAGTAATTTGAGCTCATTACAACCTTGAAGGTTAAAATAATATTCATTTTCCTTAAACTAGTTTTCTGTTGAGTCCTTTTTACTATTTTTCTTTTCATTTTCTTGCATTACAAGCAAGTAATAAGGACCTGTGCAGCACAAAGTGCAGATTCCACCAGAAACAACAGTGATAATGATCAATAGAAACATTCTAGATCTTCAGATAGTTTTTTTCTCTTCTTTTTTCTAATGTCTTTTGTTCTATTGTAGGTCCAGTTACCTGTTTATTGCTTGGAGTATTTTCAAGCAGAACAATTGCATTGGCAGGAGGAATTCTTCTGAGTTTAGGCATCTCTTTGTCATCACAATCCTACAATGGCAACATATTTTTCTTCACATTTGCAGTTGTTGGAGGTATAGAAAAGACGAAAAAACAGATGAAACAAGATGCAACTAACATAAACGTTGTATAAATGTAGGTATTGGAGCAGGACTCGTTTTGAATCCTGGTGCCATGCTGCTTAACCGCTATTTCCGGAAGCAAAAACCTCTGGCTTCTGGAATTTGTCTGTTGATCAGCACGTCGGGTCAAATACTTTTCCCACATTTGATCATATCTTTGAAGAATGTATTCAAGCCTTCAGGAACGATTCTTCTGCTCGGTGGAATTTTGCTTCACGTCTGTGTTGCAGGAATGCTTTTTCGGCCCGGACCTTCCAATTGCAAAGGAGTATCTGACATGCGCCACATTCTTACGTTGAATCCAACGGGTCACGGGCAAGCTTGCATGATTCAAATCCGTAAATCAAAGTCTCAACGAAGAAAGAGAAAACCAAGCGAAAGTGCAATGGTTATTACCCCTAAAAATGGAAAGATCGTTGTTTCCGCTAACACGATGAGGTTGGCAAGAATACGAACTTACAGTACTGGATCTCGAACTAGTGCCCTTCCGGACATACCGGAAGAGCAAGAACCGCTTGAGAACGAAACTTTTGATAACAGAAACCAGACTGAAAACACCAGTAATTATCAAACTCGCAACAAACTTCTCCATTCTGTTCAAAGTGATATCAAACGCAGTCGAAGTTTTGGATCCCAACTCACTTATTCAAACAACCTAAATAACAGGTAACTGCAATTCAATTCATAGTCCCATGTGCTCCAAAAGATACACTGCAATTATATTACAAATTGTAATAATAAAGAGAATGAAATGACCATTTCAATAAGACGTATTGAAATTGTCATTTCATTCTCTTTATACTCTTTCCGCACTCAAAAGGAGCCGTGGAAGCTGGGCTCCCATTGGCCAAGCCATTTCACTTGAGTACTGATACAAAAAGAAGACCCAAAACACCAGACTTGTGATGGCGTACAGATATTGTAATAGATCGACTAAAATAACATGTGCTCTCCAGACACAGCAAGCAATAAAATGGAAAGAAATTCGTTTTAACTAAAAAAAAAACATAAAACTTTATTTCAAAGATAGAAAAAACATTTTATTACATAATAACAATCAATGTACATCATTTCAACCATAATTATTCACGAATAGACTAAAAATCATAAGGAACCACTTTCCCTAGTAGCAGTAGTTCAACTGCAATTCTGAGTAATTAAATAGGGCCAATGGGAGCCCAGCTTCCAGGGCTCCTCTTGAGTGCGGAAAGAGTATAGTAATAGAAGTTGAAATTTGTTGCAATGTATTTTTGTCAAAATGTATAATTCTCTCGAGTTTCCGATTATTGTAGAAATGAGAAAAGACCGCGAAGCCGAAGTGAAAATCTTGGAAGAATATCGTCGATTCCGAGCATGACGACGGGCAAACGAGCAGCAGTGAATGGTTTGTGCGTAGATCGGCGGAAGCATCCAGAAGCGGCCATCTGCAACATTGCACTCTTAACTAATCCACTGTATGTTCTCATTGTGATCGCATCGAGTGCGTTTTATTTGTCATATCCAAATGTACTGTTTTTCACAACAATTCATGAACATCAACTCGGGAATAATGACTATAAACTGGCACTACTCCTGTCTATATTTGTATTGTGTGACATGAAATCACGGCTTTTAATCGCTTGGCTACTTCCACAGGGATTTCTAAGACCTCAAAGGATATTGCTCATACTGACACTTCTCACTCTTCCAAGTTTATCTGGTGAATTCTCCTTCTCCACACACAGAAAAAAAATAAGTCATATTTTGTAACAATCTTGTTTTTGTTTTTTCTATTTGAAGGCTTTCTTATTTCCAAAAATTATATCTTGCATTGCATAAGCATAGCAGTGTATGGCTTTGGGTGTGGTGGTTGTGCAATAGTCATTTCATCTATTGTTTTGGAATATGTTGGTTTTCAGCAGTTTCCTGCTGGCCTAATGCTCTTGCAATTTATCCAAGGACTCGTGTTTGCAGCAGCTACACCTATTTTAGGTAAAACATTTCAATTTTCTAGCAAATAGACCCAATCGATAAATGTAAAACAAAATTCAAAATTTACTTTGTATATACCAGGAATGAATTAATGAGAAAAAGTGCTTAATTTGCTCTCCGACGCAATGCGATTTGACATCTATCAAAAACAACAACTCTGTATATATATATATTGTCTTAACTAAGTCACTCCATTTTCTCAATGTCTCACTCAACCGCCATCAACTCTGAGTCCCACTTAACTATTTTTAAGTTATTTACTTAACTACTTGTGCTCGCGGTTTCAAACTATACATTCAATCTAAACACTTTTTTCTTTCTCTTTTTTAGGTGTTATCTTGGACAAAACCTGTAAAATACAATACCTTTACCATACTTTTATGACCTTACACGTGCTTATCATTCTTATTTGCCTAATGGAACCATTATTTACTCCAAAATCAATCGTCAAGAAAAAACGGAAAAAGCAGCCACGGAGATCCTTATCACCCAACAACAGTTTCGTCAACTTTTCCCGAGTTAACTTATCGCTACATCCGTCCTGCGTTTAAATTTCCGTCTGCAGCTTTGCTAATGGCATCGATCATCACTGGATGTGTCAACACAATGCGTCATCCGAGCCAATTCTTATTATACAACTGCAACTGCTGTGTGGCTGAAAGTACAAAAATACAAGTATATATGCTCAAACAAAGGACAATTCTTACTATTATTGTACATTTTTTTATACACACCATTCAACTAACTAAATTTTAGTTTTTCTATATGCATTATACGAAATAAAACGTTACAAAATCTTTTCATGCATGACTTGCACCATGCACCATGCTTCGATTCGGGATGTTTATTCAGGGTGGGTAAATTAATGGCGCTCCAACTACACCCTATGAGCAGCATGACCGCTTATCCCCCACTTAATCCCTTGATTAAGATGTCTGGTTTCTCCACTCAACTCGCCAACCTACGCCAGGCTCTCCGTTCGACTTCAACAAGCATACCCTCATTACCTCCTCATTTCTAATTAACTTGCAGATATTCATGCCAATTGTTGTGTGTGCATACATGACGCATACATCAAGATATTTTCATCTAATTAATAACTGTTTAATCGGTATGGAGGTACACACGTCTTGACAATTTGAAATGAGACAATTTATAGGTCCAGATTGTGGTCTTAAATGAAAAGGTGGAGATTTGAAGCTGGGGGGTTGTAGAAGGAGGGGCAGACTGAAAAAAGGATATTGTATTTCTTTCTTAAGTGATATATTGCATATACCCAACTATGCAAATCTAAATTGAGAGAATATTTCATGTTCTTTTGGCCATATTGCGATTTTCTTAGTATGAGAACTCTTAACATGTTCGTGTGTTGACTGTATCACTTGTATGTATTCATTCATGGTCAGAGAATTGTATTTCAACAGTTTGTACTAGAGGATTAGTCCCTTCTTCCATGTATTTGTGCTCTTTGACCTCTTCTTTACTCTCACTCAATTCAATTAGTTTACCAAGCACAAGGTCAGAGTCTCTTATTGGCTCAAAAACAAACACTTCCAAATATAGCACTTCCACCTGCCCACAATGGATACTATGCAATGATAAATTCTCCAAAAATGCACAAAGTTCCTCTGATAACTGCCGTTTGCTCAGTACAATGACACAATATGACTATAGCAAGAGTTACTCACCAACAAACAATCTTATTTACATTAAATGCACAACGCACCTTCAAGTCCGGGTTCCACTTATTTAGCTCACACGCATACAGTAAGCCCCGTTGTTTTTGCAGTCTTTGATGGACCATTCAAAATACCCTCCGGACTGGTGTGAACTTAAGCCTATTGACAGTGGTTATTAATTGTGTCTGTTGATACGAGGGGGAGCCACAAGTATATGTGTGTGAACAGGTTGGGAAGTTGTCTTGTTGACTTAAGGATTAGAAGTTGCTTGAAAGGGGAGAAAAAAAAGGAAAGAAAAGAAAAGAAGAGAAAAGAAGAGAAGAGAAAAGAAAAGAAAAGAAAAGAAAAAAAAAGTGGACTGTAATAATTATTCATTTAGTTTTATTTAAAAAAAATAAAAAAATAAAAAAATAAAAAAATTCAACAATTTTTTTTTTTTAAAAATGAGATAAATAAAGAAGAAACACAAACTGTCGAATGGGCCATTTTCAATGCGTGTCCTTTCCGTAAATTAAGAATCAAATTCAGAGAGTTTTGGTTTCAAACTGAATCCAAAACCCAAAACGACTTTTTGTGAATTTAAATTGAATAGTTTTTCTCTTTCCCTTTGACCAACAATCAGTGCTTACCCACAATGCACCCTCAAGATACGTCACATAAGTGGTTCACCTTTCCTGCACAAAAGTAGCGAGCAGACAGCTGGGTGCCACAGCACGAGTCACACACACACCACAAGATCATGGGAACGGGCGACCAAATTCCGGGATTGTTATCCTTCATGAACACTGCGACGATGAGCATTCGCTCGGCACTGGATCGTCCAGTTCGCCAGAAGAGAAAAATCAACCACAGAAAATACTTGCAAAAGCAACTTATAGCTCTCAGACCTCAAACACCACCAAATCCCATCACCGACAACGTGAAAACGACTCAGGAAAACTCCCTAAACGAATTATTCGACGTGAAAAGTGTCAACTGTTGCCAAAATTCCAGCGCCAAACTCAAGCAAAGAAATCTGCCAGCATCTTTTTTCACTGAACCAGCGAGTAGGACCAGTGTGACGTCACCCTGTTGCTCTGTCAGTGGCGACTCGACAGGTAAAAAACAAAAAAAAGAGTTAAATTCACAATTTAAAAAAAAAAAAAAAAAAAAAAATTCTCACCCCATTTATAACACTTTTTTTATGACGACCCCAATGTCAATATTGTTTTAATGTATAAAAATATCTTATCAGTAAGATAAGAGTTTTTATACCAACACCCAATTAGGCAAAGCTATAAGCCGACATTTAAATCCAAATCTGCCATTTTGGCATCTTTCAGATTCCCAAAACTCGGATTCAGTCGATTTGGTGACGTCTTTGATGGAGCTTGATTCGTTGCTGACTTATCAATGGACGGACGAGGAAATCGAGCAAATCACGCAACAATTCACCACGACGCAGCAGCAGCAAGAAACAAACGAATCTTCGCATCATTCCATTTACCAAGAACAATTGACGCAGGAACCGGAAATGCAAGACATGGGACAATGGGAGATGGTGGACGGTCGACTCGTGCAAACAATGCACACTTTCCCAGCGGTGTACGACAATGTCAACCCTTGTTGTTCCATCGCGGATCAACCTGTCTACAGACCTTCGTGTGCCTATGGACAAACGTGCGAATTTGCTCATTACTCATGATTTAATATTTAAATGATTCAATTCAATTTGTCATTAAATCAAAATATATTTTTTTTTCCTATTTAAAAAACTCCACCCTTGTCCCAAAGAACTTTGTTACCCGGAAATTCAAAATGACGTCATTTTTTTTTAAATACAAAAAAAAAATTTCCATTGTATCTTGAACGTGACTCGGACCAAATAAATGCTAATTTATAACTTTATAATGACTGTGAATAAAAATAACAAATAAAAAGTTTTAAAAAAAAAAACCAATTGGTTTTATTTCCGGTTGCAATCGAATTTTTTTTTAAATTATTTTATGTTGTTAAAAAAAAAATAACAATAAAATAAAATATAAAAAAAAATGGCAGTTAGTTTCCGCAAAATTGCTTAATTTCTCCAATAATGTTTGAATTGGTTGGCCCAGTTCCTCAATCATGAATTGTTGACACTAAACAAACAACGATAAGGTGTCGCACTTTCTTTTGTGCTTGTCACACCTGGTCGGGACATTTCTCGCTAACCGGAAACACACAAACACGTGTAAATGAATCCATGAATATTCGATCAATAAACAGCGCAACTTTTATTCAATTCTAAAGTAAAAACGCAACAAATTCATCATCATCACAAATTCACTGAAATTCAATAAAAAAAACATCCACATCATCATTTTGACACTTAAATTGAAAAATTTCTAATGAATTAAATAAATAAAAACGCTTTTTTTCCATTCTTGATTAAGTCCTCACCTCAAATCGTCTTGTTAAAACAGTTGTTCTAAGTAATTTGGCTCATAACACGTGAGTGCGCACAGAAAACACCAGAAAGAGATGAGAAAGTCAGAGTCGTTCTTCCGATTGTTTTATTTATTATTTATCGACGTCCGGCATCGACTTAAACTCTTTTCTATAAAGCTGAAGAGTTTGACAATATAGTCATCCAAAAAATGGGCAATTCGGATCTTTTTGATGAATTACCAAACACGGCGGAAGATGAATTCAAATAGCAAAAAAACTAAAATGTTTAATCACAAAAATAATAATTTTTTTTCCATGCGTAATGTTAAATAAATCCAATAGATGGCGCCAAAATAGGAATATCTGAGTATTTTTTGTTTTGTTTTTTTATTTACATTCTTTTCGTTTAATTAATTTCATTATTTTCTTACAATTTCCCCAAAAATAAATAAACAAACCAAAAACAACATAAAAAGCAATCGTGTATTTTGGTGCGCATTTCCATGTTCAAATTCAATAAATAGCCAATTCAGTTCTTACAAAACACACAACAGCAGTTTGTCGTTTGTCTTCACAAACTAAAAAAAGTTATTAGTTTTGGCACGGATTGAAAAAAAAAGAATCCTGTTTAATATCAGTTTTCATAGGCTTAAAACAAGCTCAAAACGGCCCCAATAAAATGATTGCATCAACAAATAATAATAATCGGTTCAATCAGCATTGTTACAGCCAATTTTCCAAGTTCAAAATCCTACAACACAACCTGCTGCTCACATGTCACAATTCAAATTTCCAATTTAAATTTCCTCCAAACATTTTGTTTATTCAAATTTAAATTTAAATTTGAACTTGTAATTTAAATATTTCGAACGAGTTGCTTTTTCCAATCTTTGACTGCAATAAATAAACTAGTCTTCCATCCCAGCACACACAATTGAGAAACATTTGAGAGACAACACTCATTGGCAGAGTATAAAGGGAAGATATTTCACACCTAATTTTATATTCGAAACGCCAATAATGAAATACCAAGGCCAACTGAACTAGTGCCAAAGTCATCAAGTATTTTATTGTCAGCTTCTGTATTTGGCCATTAGAGGCCGTTTTGTGGCCACATGAACTAATATTAGCACATACTTGTATCCGACGTCATCAATTGTTACATAATTGCACAGGGAAGTTTAAAAGGGTGTGCGGGTTATAAATATTATTAAAATGTCATTCATTCTGCCTCTTGTTGATAACCACGAGACATTTGCTTAATGCTTAATCTCAAAGACGTTGGAATGTTCCCATGCAAAGTGCAAAGTCAACCTTTCTTGCTTTTGTCAAACCAGCTAAAAGATTAATTATCAAGTTTTAGCCAGTTGTTTTATCATTGGGGTCAACTAATCAACAATTAAAAAATATCTCAACAACCCCGAAAAGAATTAAAAAACAAATCTTCACAATTTCGACCAACAAATTGCCACATACAACAATCTAGCGCAAGTAAATAGCACTATTTACTCGTGATTACAGTCAATGGTGCTCCAACAAAATGCAAAACGCACAATTCCCTTTATTTATAGCTCGAACGGACGAACAAATGACATCACGGATCCATCCCTTCACACACCCTTTCGTGCACCAAGAGTTGGCAGCAGACACACGAGCAGGAAATGGAACACTATACGTTGTACATTCAACCTTTAGTTAAAAATACAAAGTGGCCTGACCCACCATTGGCTCGCGTTTGATTGGCCGATTATTTTCCTACTGAAGTCACATTGGTTCTATCCCGTGCCTTACCTCCTTTTACAACAGTGGTGTGATGCGTCAAACTATTTCAAGAATTCTAAATGCTCATATATCTTTTATAGGTCTTTGTATACAAGCAAGAATGAGGAGAGAGGAAAAAAAAATATTGCTGAATCAAATTTCAACTTTGTCTTCGTTTTCCATTGTGCGAATTTATACTGATTTATTGTGTAACCTTAAATTCTTAATCTTTGAATTTAGGCCTACTTGTGTGTTTTGAGGTTAAATAGTCAATTCCAGCTTTAATCATGTGATTATAGAGGTCACAGAATCTGATTTTGAATTTGAGATTTTTATTTGTTTGTAAATCAATCCTTCGATTTCTTCAATTCAATGTATGCACAATAACCATATCCGCTTTTTGAGTACTAGAAAGTAATTTCTATCAAATTATCGACGACTTTTCTTGGAATAAACAAGCACAAGAGGCACAAGTGCGCCATGGCCTTGAATTAACGCAACTTTGAAAAAAAAATAAATACAAATAAATTATTTTAAAAAAGAAAAATAAATAAACAAACAAATAAAAGTAAATATCCAATTTCAAATTGAAAAATTCTGCAATAAATTAATTAAAAACTCCCACGAAAATAAATTCAAAAAAATAAAATCATAAAATTGTTAACACGTGTTATCACTTCGACCATTTAACAAAAAAAAAAAAAAATAAGATACACCGGTATCTGTTACTACACAACTGCAGATAATTCAAGATGAAATAATTTTTTTTTAAACATTAATAAAGATCATTGCTAGATCCGCCTCAATTGAATTTATACACAATTTAAACATGTGAAAACATTTCAATCCATGAATAAATTCAGAAAAAAAAAGAAAAAAAGTCGAATGAACCCTGGGCCTCATCCACGCGGTAAGCACGTGCAAACTGTTTTGCCGGAAGTTAAGTGGAAAAGTCCACTTATTTCATTAATTACGGGGGTAGTTTGACTACTTATCAACGGAAAAAAAAGTGTTTGTGTTGTGATATAGGAGATAGAGTGTCACAGCTGAAACCATTTACTGAGTGAAATTTGCCAACTTCGCTGCTCGCTTGTTGCGAGTCCCAGTTCCCAGCCACTGTCTATACCAGGTAAAAGCTAACTTTTATTACACTTTTTATACGAACCAAAAAATTCCCCTCAATAAAAAAAAATAAAAAATAATAAAAACATTTTCTGCAATTATAAAAAATTTAAAAAAACAAAAAAATAAAATAAAATTTTCCTTTTAGAAAATTAATTTTTTTAATTATATTATTTTTCATGCAACAAAATTTTCAACGATTCCGAATGTATTTTTAGGCTTTTATCCCAAAGATTTAGAACTCACAAGGAGGGATTTTTCTATCTAATTTTAACCCACGCTCCTAAAATAGGACAAACCACCGCAACACTCATTTTAATTTACCACTTTTTAGGTGTACACGACACACCAGCGTTCACACGACTCCCCAAATTCGTGTCGTCAGCTGCAAAAGCACGTGTTGCTTGCATCACCTGTACAAGACATATATAAGCCGACGGACGAATCGTGCAGTCGAAATTGAACCGTCGTGACAATGGATTCGACAAACAACAACTCGCCAAAGCCGTCGCCGGACCGACAATTGGACAACGGGCAGACTCAACTCATTCAACAAAAGTCGCCACCGGAAGCGATTAAAAAAAGAGTGACCATCAAAGATTCGAGTGGGAGTGGTGCTGGTGGGGCCCCTCAACCCCCCGATGGGGGCTGGGGCTGGATGGTGGTTTTAGCCTGTTTTATCGCTTGTGCTGGAGTTGTTGGACTCACGAGAGCATTCGGCATTATTTATGTAGAAATTAAAACGGCTTTTCCAGACAGCTCTGATTTAGCTTTGTCTTGGGTTCCTGGTCTTTACAACACATTATCCACGGGATTTGGTAAGTTTTTCTTTTTTTCTCCATTTCTCACATTTCTTCCTCAATTTTTTCCTCAAATTTTTTGCACGTCTCAGCAAACATGCATTATTTTGTCTTTTATTTCCAATCAACCAATGTGGCAATATTTTCTTCTTATGTAATGCCATATTAATCTATAAATATTCGACTTACGTAAAAAAATAATTAAGCTCTTGTTAAGAATATTCTTATGAGGACCCATAAAAATTTGCATTTAATTATTTTTTTCTTTTTAAATAATTTTTTTTTTTTTTTTTTTTGCAGCACCAGTTGCCGGGGCGTTAAGCAACAAGTATTCCTGCAAAATTGTCGTATTTCTAGGAGGTCTGCTGATGGCTTTTGGTTTAATACTTAATTTCTTTGCCAACAGTGTTGCATTTCTTTATGTGAGCTTTGGAATCGTTGCAGGTAATTGTTTATTTAATTTTCTCACGTTTTTGTGCCTAAATTTCTTACGTTTTTAATTTAATTTAATTAAATGTAATTTAATTTAACTCTTTTGTTAAATTAAATTAAATTGAAATTAAGTTAAATTGACTTGTAAAAATGTCGTTGCATGAATGGTTGGTTGAATCCTGCTGAGTATTTATTGCCTTGGTCCATCATTTGATTTAATGACACTATTTTGATGAAGCAATTCAGTGTTGCATCAATTTGACTTTCCACTTTTATGTTTGCAATTCCAAATTACCCCCTCCGTTCGGTCTCATTTGGATTTCTCGTAATATCAAATCAATTGACAATTTGCAAGAAATTCCAACTATACTCGTATAGTCATTGAAAACAGGAAGTCATTATTCCATCCTGACGACCAATTCTCGCTTGAAATTAAAATCAATTAAAAACTTAATTTCTCCCATCTCTATCCTATTTATCTCGAATTCAAATTTCAAATTTCAAAGATTACGATATCATATTATTCGATAAGATCTATAAAATCTTATCAAATATTTATTTTTATCAAATATTTATTCAAACAGAAAATAAATAAAAAAAAAATTAAAAAAAATTCCATAAAATGACACCTGTATCAGTTTCCTCCACGTTTCAAACTTAAAAAAAAAATAAAAAACAAAAAAAACAAAACTAAATCCAGAAATAAAATACGAAATTCCTGCCTAAATGAAGTTGAATTAAAAAAAAAACCCAAAAAATTCGAGTGTGAGCGCATGTTTTACGTCTTTCTTTCCGATGATTCATATCCCCAAAGCCCACCGAGGCCGAGCCGCTAATACCAACTTTTCAATGTCATTTATTTTAGGATGCGGAGCTGGCTTGTGCACCACTCCTGGCATCATGATGGTAGCTAAATACTTCAAAAAGCGAAGATCACTGGCCAATGGTCTGTGTCTTGCCGGCACGTCGTCCGGTGCCTTCGTGCAACCACTGATCGTCGAATGGCTAGCAAATAAATACGGTTTCCGAGGCGCCATGTTGATAATGGGAGGTTTCATCCTGCACATCAGCGCCTTTGCCTTGGTCTACAGACCCCTGGAACGACCTGCACGAAAACCCAAAAAGACTCAACAACAACAACCAACGCGACGATATTCGAGTGTCAAAAGATACTTCTCGTTCATCACCTGTTTCTTCAGCAAAAACCCCTACAAACAACCGTCGCCTCACGAGTCCACGCCCGAATCCAAGACAATGATGCTCAAAGAGACCAGTCCTTTCCCCAACTCCATCGAGATGATTCCGGCAAACGAATCGGCGAGTCCTTCGCCAGAGCGGGACTCTGAGCGCGAGGAGTCGCCCATTGATTCGGACGAAATCAAAGAGCTGTACAGACGACAGAGCACGTGTCTTCATCACAGTGTCAACGATTTGTCGACACTCCAAACTGTCGAACAGTCTCGGTCTAACAAGAAGGGCCCGACCGGTCTCAAGAAATATCTGGACTACACGATTTTCTGGAACAGGGCGTACATTTTGTTTTGGATTTCGAGTTTCTGTACCAGCATCGGTTACCCACACGCCAGCGTTTTCATGCCTGCGTATGCGGAGACCAACTTGGGCATCGATAAAACCAAGATCGGTTTCTTCTTGTCGATCACTGCAGGGGCGGATTTGATAGGACGAATTGGAATTGGTTTCTTGGCGGATTTGAATTTGTTTAAGAAGACGCACGCATATATGATAGCGTAAGTATTTTTTCTTTTTTCATTTTTTTTCGTTTTCTTTCACTTTTTGCTCTGCTCCCATTTCTTTCTGAATGTGAATGTCAGTTGTGCATTCAGACCTTAACTTTCGTCGTCCTCTTGATTGATGAAAGCATTCTTGGCAATTGGTTTGGCAGGAGGAGGATTATAAATACTATAGAACGAGTCGTGCTTATTTCAGGGACATAAAATGAATTGCTAGTTGAGCTTTTAACCGCTGCCATTGAGGCGGCACTAGTCGCAGCCAAGTGTTACCGCGACACGAAATAGAAAATTTGCTTTCATAAAAATTCAAACAACTCCATATAAAAAATATAAAATAAAAACTCAGTTTAAGTCGACCTTGCACGCTCAGTAAACAATTTACCCATCTTTGTTGACCTCCAATAAACAGTTAAGAAACATTTGTTTGCACTAATATGACACTTCAATATGACATAAAAAGTAACGAGCAATTCCCTCAATGATATAAACCAGTAACTAACAATAGGCATTAAAGCTACTTAATTATTTACACAAAAAATAATGAGAACTATTTTATTTTTTCCTTACCCTTAGTGTTGCAACCACAGCTACAGCAACTTTGGCTCTTCCATTCATGACAGACTTCAAAGATTTAGCCATCCATAGTGCATTTTATGGCTTGGGCGTTGGATCATTTTTTATGCTTACTCCTGTTATTTTGACTGATCACCACGGTAGCGATAAAGTGGCATCGAGCTATGGACTTGTTCGTTTATCTCACGGTCTTGCTTCGTTAATATGTGCACCAATTGCAGGTAAATTCTGGGGAAGAAATAAAACGTCCACCATTTTGGGACGATAAATTAAATTTTCTATGTTTTCGATTTAGGTTCATTGAGAGATGCCACTGGCACATACACACCGGGTTTCATATTTATGGGAATTTCTATGTTATGTGGTTCTTTTATTTGCCTCTTTTTGCCACGCGCACTAGCCTACGAAAGGAAAAAGGAAGCATTACGGCGTGGCTCGAGTTTGACCGGAATAGACTATCAACCTGTTGGCAATGGCAGCAACTACATCGCTCCTACTGACGAACGACGGGGCTCTCACTCTTCGTTAACGAGCTGGGGTCGACGGTATTCGGTTGATCCGGATGTGTGAACATTTTGCGTGTTGAGCTTTATGAATTAAGCCTACGCGATATTTTTGTAGAAATCTCAGGACTTTATATGAAAAATGTGACAAGAAACTTTTTATTTCAAAACATATATAAATTTAAAAAAAAGAGAAACAAAAAACAAAAAAAAAATTGTTAAATAATTTTATTTTAATTAAAGATAACATGTTGTTTATGAACGTTTTAGTGACTTTGAAGTGATATTTTTCCACTTGTGATCTTTTGATAGCCTTGTTGAGCCTGCAGATCAGAATTGTTAACAAGTTCAAAGTTTCGTGTTGATTTCCTCTTGTTTTTGACTCACCTGACAATACACGATTTTTAGTGTTGATTTTTAAGTTTTGAAGAATGTTTTGTTTAAAAAAAAAAAAAAAAAAAACAAGAATTATTTTTCATTGTCCATTCCAGTTTTATTTCTATATGAAAACTAGCAACATTGCTTTTTTTTTTTTAGCCAAAATAAAAATATTCACATTTAAGTCTTCGTCGAATAATTGATGCAACAACATCGTCAGACACAAAACCCTTCGAATTTCTTCAATCTAAGAACTTAATTCTTTAGTTGCGCAAACTCGGTCTAAAAATTAAAATGTATATTTATAACCTTTTCGTGAGTTGCGAGTTTACGCCACATTTGCCAGTACGAAACTCCCAGAAAATTTGTAGTTTGTTTGAACAAAAATTGGTACACGAGAATGTCAACAGTTTCGATAATCAGTTTAGACATCTGTTAATAAATAATCATTCCTTGTTGACACTAATAAAGAATGCCCTTCACGGTTTTAAGGGTACATTTATGGCAAGTTCCATCATTACTTAATTTAGCTTTCAATTCTTCGAGTCTCGACATTTCTTCATTCCACCTGAACTTAGAAAAATAAATATTTCAAAATTTGAAATTAAAACTCCACAATATTATTAAACATATATATATATATTTGTAACAAATAAATACTTACGATCATATTTTTGTACACATATTGCTAAACAGATAAATCAATACTATTAAATGGATGTTGTTTTTTCCCGCTTTCAACTTCCTTACAATTTAATAGCGCTGATCAAGTCATTTTGACGTCTGCCATATTTGTTTCACGAAATGTCAAATCGGAACTTTTTCATATCGCCGCATTTGCCATCTAGTATCAAAACTAGTAAGTTGGAATAAGTAACACGATTTCAATTTATTACTTGTGTTTTTACACATTCATTCAGAATTTTCACAGTAACGAGATAATTACAAAGTGTAAAAAATGAAAAATCTAAATTTGCAATGCTACCGGTAATAACAAATTATTATTAAGAAAATACATAACTTCTAATAAGTTCTGGTTCTACACATTCATTACGGTACCCCAGCAAATGTAACCAGGTGATATCGTGATATTATACAAAATATCCATACGAGAGTAACATTCATCCAAACCAAAACAATAACAGAAACAAATTAAAACTATCGTTTGAGATGTGTATCATTTTTGTATACTAAAAAGTATGCGCATTGCGACATACGCCACACCCCAATGCAAACTCCTCCCCAGTCGGTGGGTGTTGAACATGAAGCGGGCATTCTTCCCCCTCCATCTGCTGTGCCTTGGGACCTACACGCACAAAATTAACAAAATCATCGACAAATTCAAATTAATTCATCTAATCAACACTCACCAGCAGGACAATGCGGTAACTCTTGTTTCGGTATGTTAGTTACTCGTTGAAAATCATCGTGACACGCATTGCAGAAATGAGTAGTCCCAAAGCAAAAGAAAACCGCTACAGAGCAGCAGTAACGACATTTGTACTCGAGAAAATCGGTACCATGTTTGGGACACATCTTTAAAAAAAAATTATATATATAAATTATAAAAAAAAATCGAATTAATTTTTAACCTGTGCCCTAGAAACATCTGAACAGCCGCCACAAACTAGTTCAGTAGGATCGTAATCATCACCCCCGCCTGCTTCGATGTCACATCGAACCTCGCCTCCGTAATAAGCCTAATCAAAAAAAAAAAAAACACGTCAAACATCCCATAAATCAATTTCCTCATCGAATATCGACCTTCTTGCACTTATAACAGACGTAATACGCATATCTCTCCATTGCAAAACCCGCTGGATCATTATAAAATCTTGCACCCTGGGTTGTGATAGCCTCAGCTTTATGCAACCCTTCGTACTCTAATCTCATAAGAGCTTTACGCCGTACATCTTCGTACAATGCTCGAACAGGAGCCAAAAGATCCTTGAGCACCGTACTGTCAATATTTTCCTTTAAAAAAAAAAAAAAAAAAAAAAAATTAAAAAAAAATTAAAAAAAAAAAATGAATTCACATTCAATCCGATGTCGATTGCGAAGTTTGGTTGACCATACCTTACAAATCGGACATAGTGAAAAGCCGAATGTGATCCTCGGCCCTGCCCATCGTTTGGTCAACACGTTACGGCAGCAATGTAAATGGAAAACGTGGCCGCATCTCAGCTGAAAATGATGATGAGTTTGATTTGATGTGCAAATGAGACAACAGGGGGTGCCAATTGTTTATTTTACCTGAATAGCAGGTGCACAAGCCAATGCCTCGGTGAAACAAACCATGCACATATCATCTGCATCTTGTTTAAGACTTGCATCTCCACTGCATCCATGCAAGCAAGGCAGACAAATTGATTCGTTGTTGATGCCACCGCACATGTGACTACAAGGTAATATTTTCGAGCAGGCATTTCGCGCATGATCCTAGTAAAGCCACAAATCGAGTTCATTTTTGTTAAATAAATAAATGCAGTTTTCCATCAAAAAACAAAAAAAATAAAATAAAACAAATCAAAAGCAACAAAAACAATTTATTTTGATTAATTCAAAGGGAGTTTATGAAAAATGTTCCACCTGACATTCCGCATCAGCGCATACATTTCCAATGGCTAACAAGCCCGTATTGCTGGTGGTTCCGCAAAAACGACATGTACCAGTTGTTCCGCCTGTAGATTTCCCTGTTTTAAAGACCAAAATCAGCGCATGTCTCACGAAAATTCGATTCTCCTTTACCTCTGTTTCCTTCGCGGAACTCCACCATCGCTTTCAACGTCTTTGAATCTGCAAGAGCCATGATCCAGAACAGTTTGGTTCTGCCGCATCCCTCGTGCAGATCCACTTTTATCGCTTCCTCCTCCTCTTTAAACACCTACGTTGAAAAACAAAAATCGATCATTAGAAAATCAATCACACGAGACGTTTAGTCGTACTTGTCGCTGATGGACTCTAGTTTTGCGATGCAAATGAAGGAAACGGTCACAATCAGCACACAAATTGCCGCAAATGTTGCACAAGATAATGGCCAGGGTCTCTCCATCGTCGTGATTATCACATGTGGGCTAAAGTGCATTGAATCGAAAGAATTTTCTAGAATTCTGTATAAAATTAATCGATTTCGATGTTTCTACCCGAGGTTGAGTTAGTTGATTATCTCCACCTCCGACCCACTGGCCAGACGACAGTCTCTCCACGTGATCTTGGTCCAAAACGCACAGTGAAGCTAATGCAAGCCATAACTATAAAAAATAAAAATTAAAAACCAACCAATTGAAAAAAATTAAATTTTAAAATTTACAGTTGGAGTTTTAAGGCATTCGGCAGGCGTTCGGTAATTCTCGTCCAATTTCGTCAAATTCAGAATGTTTTCTGCAACGGCTCCTTTCGTCACGCTAGCCCACGATTCTGATAACTTTCCCTTCAAAAAAGCAACAGAAAATCAAAACAAATTCCAGAATAAAGTCGAATCACTTACAGCAGCCATATCCTTGAGCAACTGAATAATAACTTCTGCCAATTTACGAGTCAAACAACCACGTAGCCACCATCTTGCCCCGTGTGGGTCTCTTGGATGAATCGCTGTAGCCAAAGTAATCGTCGTTATGCCTTTCCCCGTTTCCTTGCCTTTAACTTTCATCTGCACGGTGAGGGCTTTGGCAATACAAGATAAAAACACATCCAAAATACCCATCCTGCAACAAACAACCAAAAATCATCCACAAAAATCCCTCAGAAAAACACATTCAATTACTTATGAAAATCGAACGTTTCTCCCTGAACGTCGGGCGATTTATTCGCTTCGGAAACAATACTGAAGTCAGTTGGCGGCAGCGTGGGAACAGTTAAAATATTCGCCAGAATCTGTGGTGGCACCTCAGGTAGAACTCGACGCAACAGCGACGTCACTTGTCGTTGTACTCGTGCAGAACCGGTATGCAGCAAGCTCAAGAGATCGCGCAGCAATGAATACTGCTGAGCTAAATAAACCCTTCCAACACTAGATCCGCTCAACGCCAACACCATGGACAGCATTTCAAAACAATACGCGTCGGAAGACTTGGGTAGTTCGTCCATGGAAAGGGATTTACTGCAGAGCAGAGCCTCCCACTCTTCGCGAACTCTCGTCGCTTCCTTGCGAATCGCTTGAACAATATGAGCACAAACCTTGAAAACAAAACAAAAATCACAACATTTTTATCATTAAATAAATAAATACCGTATTGTTAAATACTTGTTTTTGCAGGTGGGTCAATTTGCTTCTACTAAACAAAATTCCAACCATGTGCTCTTTCAAATCGTTATTTCCTTCGATCTTTAACGGTTCGTATTTCACGTCTTTGATTATTTTCTCCTCTACAATATCGGAAGAATCGCTTAAAATCAGTCGACCAAACACCTGAAAAAATGTACAAAAATTTCACTCGATTCATTTTTTTTCTCTTTTTCATCTTCGTACCAGTGATGTGAGAAGACGAAACACTTTCAACGTCTCAGCTTCGCAATTCTTTTGCTGTATTACATTGGCCGAATGCAATTTCCCACTCTGCAAGCTTTCACCTTCCAGTTCCCCCAACACTTTGATTTGCCTCAATCTCAGGTTGTTGTCCGACCCTTTTAACTCTAACCGAAGTACGGTGTGGCCCGTTTCGATGACTGGACAGCTGACCCATCCGGTGAAACGACTTTCCACCTCCATGTACCTTAATTTCACGTTCTCGTCGGCGCTAACGCCAGATTTAAAGGTAACGCTCGACACTTTGTTCTGTAATTTTTAAAAAAACAAAACAAAATGTTAAATCACATTTATCGTATAAAACAACAACAACACGCTCACCCCCAAATCTCTACAATTATCAATATGCACGTAAACAATTCGAGGTTGCATTTTCGGTGCACTTATAACTGTCAACACTTTAGTTTTGTTCCTATCTTCATCTCCGCTCTCCCAAAACGTCTCCGTTGAATTATCAGTTAAACTTCCCACCATCGCTTGCCGACTAGACGCTTTTATCTCCAAACTTCCGCTCAAATCTTTCAGACATTCAACAGTACTCGTCACCTGTTAAATAAATACAAAAAAAAATAATTAATAATTGCAAACCTAAATCGACAAACAAATAAAATAAAATAAAATAAAAACCTGAAAACTATCTCCCATTGTTGATCCAGCTTCGTCCGTGCCTAATTCCTCTTCCGATCGAGAAAGTATTTTGCTGATATTATTGAAAACATGACTCCGGTGCAAAAAAATGTGATCGCTTTGTCTGAATTTTAAACACCAACATCTCATCGCCATTTGCTGCAAAGGCGATCCCATCGGAAGTAACACCATCAAGTCTGATATTGTTTGTAAAAGCGTATGAAAAGCTGATAGTAAAGGATGAATGCATTCTCCGGCTACGGTTATGTCCGACAGTGGATGTTCACACACCCCAACTTCTTTATCCTATTTTTAAATCACAAAAAACAAAATTACTTTTCCACGCATTTCTCCCAATCGTCGCTCGTTCAATACCACTTGTTCGTGTTCCTTCTTCTCATCTTTCTCGGCTCCTTCTTCGTCTTCCGGTTGCACCACTTGCGGCGGCGACAGAGCGGTAACAAAACACCACAGCAAATCGTGCAAAGCAGTGGGTTGTGTCGTACTGCGAAGAAGCCAATTCAATGCCTGCAAAAATTTCCATTTTTATTTCCATTTTCTCACTCTTTTTAAATCAATTTTTAACCGACCTGCATTGCATACACTCTGCACGCCGCTTTACGCAACGCTTGCTTCATTGCAAGCTGCAAACTCTCCAAATCATGTCTTTGTAATATAAAATTCATTATGGGACGGTGTAAAATATCTCCATATTGATTCTTATCCACGATCACCGTAGCCAATCTCATGAGCATGCAAGATGGATGACACAACAATGACGACCCGCCATCTAAATAGCAAAAAAAAAAAATAATAAAGCAAAAAAAAAAATAATAAAGCAAAAAAAAAAATAATAAAGCAAAAAAAAAAAAAATATCGCAAACAATATTCACCTGTACTTTCGCCACTACTATTATTCCTCTTCCGAGTCATTATAATTCTTCCTTCACCTTCTTGCCTATTCCACTCCCTCGTCGTCGTCGTCCCCACGGAAATCGACCTCTGAAACACCCGTCCCCTATTCACATCCCCATCACTAATCGAGCCGGACGGAAACTGTTCATCCAAATCGTTGGCCGAAAGCCGATTTCCAAACGCATCGCCCGAAGTGGCTCTTCCCATGCCCGACTCGGCGCTCTGGCGCAAACTTTCTTCCAGAATAAAATCCTCGTTGAACATCCTCAGATCGCACGGCTGCGCGCCGAGGGTTTCCAGACACTGGAAGTTGACGTGCGGGAAAGGCAAAGTGTCGAGCAAGCCGTGCTCGTTCAAACTAGGCATGTTGTTCCTGTACGGGCTCTTCTTCTGCGGCGTCGCGCTGTGCACGGGTATGGTGTCGCTGGCGCACGCCAAATCCAACAGAAACATCGCATTGTTCGTCATAATCTGATAAGTCTCCAACTGCGGCAACGCCGACGATTTATTCGGCGAACTTTTGTTTTTGCTCTTCTTCGACTTCTCCTTGCTGTTGCTCTGCCGTTTCGTCTTCAGATATCTCTCCCTGCACTTGTCGCATATCAAGTACCAGCTGCTGTCGCCAACGCCTCCGTCGCCGCAATTTCCGGCCCATCCGCCGCAGAAATTCCCCCCGGAGTTGTAACCTTTTCCGCCGGCGTGTCCACCGCATCCGGGGTGCGCTTGCTTCATGTGGTACGTGACCGGGTGCGGCGAAAAACAACCGCACAGTTCGCACAGCGCCTCTCGTTCCAGTCCTCCGAACGGCGACCCCGCAGCTTCGCCGAACAAATTCCCTCGCTCCACGGACCCCTGTTTCCACTCCTTCTTCTTCTTGTTCTTCTTGTCCTTGTCTTTCTCCTTCACGTCCGCTTTTCTCCTCATCGGCAACGAGGGACTCGGTAGAATAATCTGCTGGCTGATCACTCGAATGGCTGCCGAAGCGATTTCCTCCCACAGGGTCACCAAGTGCTGCAAAGACGGCGGAAGATCGCCTTCGACGACGACCGTCTCGGGAACGTCGCCGTCCGTGCTCGTGTCGACGAGCGGTTTGCTCTCGACAGGGCATTCCTCCTTGATCGCTTCCGACGTTTTGCGCATTTTGTTTTTGTTCATGTTTGCATTGGTCAAGCTTTTGGCAAAGTTCTCCGACGGTTGGATGTTCAGGTACGAACTCATGGACACCTCGACGGAGTGGCGTTGGCGCGCTTTCTCCTCTTTCGTCAGTTGTTCCGGCTTCGGCGCCACCATTTCCGCCCGCGGTCCGTCCAGCGATTGCTTGGGCAAATTCGGATGGAACTTCAAGAACGAAGCGCATGCCATTGCATCGTGGGAGATTCCCTCGTGCCACAAAAAAGCGGCAAACACCGCGCGAAGGCATTCGGCCACGGACGGCGACTTGGCCAGCTTCACTGGCTCCTTCAGTCTCTCTTTGCCGCTTTTGTCCCGACAAGCGGGCGCGGGCGACTGCGCACGCTCACGTTTCACTCTCAAAACGCGCGAGCCTCTGTCCTTTCGCAGAAATTTCGGACTCGGGTGAATATTATCTTCTTTAGGTCCACTAGTTCCAATACTGAAATGTCCCTTGTCGTCTTCGGGACTCGTTTGAGTTCCTGTTTGAATCACAGTTTTAATTGTATCCTGAAAAACAAACAAAAACACTCTAAATTACATTTCAATAATTCAAAATAAAATTTTCATACTTTAGGCTTGGACGGCGGAGACTTGGGAATTTCCAAAAGCTCCTCTAAACTCTCCGACAGGGACATTTCTTCGGCCGATGCTCCTACGTTGTCAGTTTGTGGGGAACTTTTGCGTAAGTATGCAGGATTGCCCGTCCAATGTTCGGACACCAGAGGAGAAACGGCGGCTCGCGCACCTAGTTTCCAAAAATAATAATTTAAACTCTTGATTCTTGTAAATACACATTTCATTTGCCTGGGATTGGTATTGGACTCGATTCTCGACTTCCCGGAACCAGAGACGGTCTTGGACTAGAATTTCTCGACGTTTTTCTTGGCGGTGTCCCAGGTGGCGTTCTCGGAGGAGTCACGCCGTTCCCGTTGGCTCTGCTTTCCCCGATCGCTTTCACAAGATCCTTAACGGAGACGCCTAATAACTCCGGCGGAATGTCCCTAGGAGTGGATCCGCTCTTTTCTTGTCGGTTTTCTTCTTCTTTCAGCCATCGTTGCAACACTTGTAATCTGCTGCTGTTTTCACATTCACTTTCGCCGAATTTGCTATCGGGAATTGGAGGAGTCGGCATCCCAAACGGGTTTGAAGGTGACGACTCTACAAATAAAACAAAACAAAATAAAATCAAACCAAGTTTCAATACATTTCTTATTCACCAGGAGATCCAAACACGAATGGACTTGCACTTCCGGACGACATTCCATCTTGCTCTCCTGACCCAAATAAAAATAACCCTGAATTGTTTTAATAAGTAACAATAAATGTCAGAAAAAATGCATCAGAAAAACCAGCAAGCTACAAGAAAAAAGCGAAATAATTGTAACATTCGTGTACTTTGACTTTGACTAAACGATGAAAATGAAGTCGCTTGAGCAGCCGCAGAGAAATCAAACCCTTTAGCATCTTGCATGAAACTATTCAAGTCGTTTTCCAATTTCTTTTCGTCTTCCGCCTCCAAAGCAGTCATGTCGGCCTCGTGTTGCAAGTACATAACATCGTTGCGAGTAAGCGCCAACGACCAAGCTTCTCCATCAGTATTAAAACAATATCTTCTCATGCTATCTTTATCCAGCTTTATCCAAATGCCCTCTGAATTCACGACCTGAAAACAACATTAAATCAAATAAATCAATTAAAAAAAATAAAATTACAAAATTACTCTTACATTCTCAGTGACATCAATTTGATTACTCAGTACCAACATCCCAACTGGAGGCGCTTTTAATGATGGTCTACTTCGAATGTTATGACCAGATGCACCACATTTTATGACATGATAAATTCCTGCACCACTTGTGGGCAAATGAACTGAAATTTCAAATAATTAGCTTATTCTTCCCTCGAACACATTGCTATAACTTCCAATACCTTTCCTATGTTTCGAATGGCCTTCTTTATTGGACCCAATCTCCGGTATTCTTTTAACAACTGTCTCTTTAATGATCTGATCCAAAATCGATTTAGGTTCATCGATAGGTACTAGTAAAGTTTTTCCAAGATGTTGATTGTATTGAAGGCACCATGCTTCGTTAAATCCGTTTTGACAATATTTTTTCACCGCATTAATTCCGAGACGAACCCAAACACCATCATCATTGTGCATCTAAAAACAAATAAGACACACATTATCATATCTATAAACACAACAAAAAAAAAATTCAACTAATACCTCGTCTGTAAAACACACTGTTCCATTCACATGAACAATTCCAATCTGTTCGCTTTGCAACGATGGGTGAGCACGTATACGCAGTCCGGCACTGCTTTTTGCAACGAATTTTCGTAACTAAATTTAAAAAAAAAAAAAAAAACATTGAAAAAAAAAATCCAAATATTTTTTTCAACAATGTAATACCTTATTCGGCTGATGAGGTGGTTTCTTCACCAAATTCTGTGTGGGCGGAGTTAAACCTTGTGGAGTTTCCTTCACTTCGATCTTGTACACTTCGTCTACATTTAACAAAAAAAAAAAAAAAAAAAAAATCAAAATCAAAATCAAACATTTAAAACCCAAATAATACCTAAATCGAACCCATCAACCGTCACGAATATAGAATACCATCCCACAGATCCCGGTGTCCAGTTGGCGGTGTAAGTGCTGTCACTATTTGCCCTCACCATCATTTTCTCACTGGGCCTTTTAATGGTAGGTGACATGTAACGAAGTTCCTCAAATGAATAATTTTCATATGCCTGTGGAGAGTGCAAACAAGAAACAAATCAACTCGATGAAACCCACAATTTATTCCTCCACCAACTTTCATCATAGTGATGGCATTGTAACACATCTTATCCTTCACGGTTATCTCATATTGACTATCCAGACTCGGATGCGGATGTCCACCAAACGTCAAGGAATCTGGTTTGCTAATACGAGCCATTTTACATATGCCATCGTCTGCGCCCCGCTCTTTCTTGTCAATAGGAATCGCTTTCACGTCAACTTTTAAATTTGGTACGTGCACAGCGTCGCCGTATTGATCTTTGGTCAAAATCGTAATTACGGTCGGCCAACCACATTTCATGTCATCTTTATTGTACAACACTTCGCACAGTTTTGGATCTACGTACGAGTCTGGCTGCAACCATCTAAAAACAAAAAAAACAAAAATTTATATTTTCTCTCTCAAATAATCTCTTCGAAATTACCTTGCAAGTCTCCCTCCACTTGTTCCAGGCAAACAAGACACGAAATCTTTAAGAAACGATCGTTCGTTCGACTGACAACTAAAAGGCAGAACTCCATCTAACGCCTGGTGGATTGTTGGTGAATGCGACAAAGCAAAACCTTTGTTCAATAACGTAGAATGAGCATGAAATACGCGCTGGGCAATTTCATCGGCCACTTCCAGATCATCATCCACTTCATCTATCGACGCCGTCGGAAGAATCAGATCTTTTTTCATCAGTGATGAAGCGCACAATCCTCCAAGATAAGCCAATTCTTTCTCCAAATGCTTCATTCCCTACGATCAAATTGAAAAAAAAAATAAAACGATTCAAAACACGCCGAAATTTAACATCCACTTTACTCTCATTACATCCTCATTCATCCGATTCCATTCGTAGCCAACAACCATACACTTAAAACCGTAAAAACACGCTTTCTCGTCTTTGATGTAGTCAGAAGCAGTTTCCAGTGAAAATATCACTTCATTCCCTATTTGAAAAGTAAAAAGACGAATTAGAGAAATGAGATTTCACACACGCGCCAAGAAACACAATACCTGGCAGAACGATGCTAGAGTGCGGCCAACTGGCTGCAGCACTCAGTTTTCGCATGATGGGCCAATATGGAAGATCGAGTTGTTCATTTTCTTCGATTTGTGTCACGTTCGACGTAGTGGAACCGTGAATTTCTTTGCTTGGGACGTAGAGTTGTAAAGTGTCTTCGGCCTGCGCCATTCCACATTGAGGATCAAACTCCAACGACATCCACTTGACAACGTCGGGAAATGAAACTTTGTAGTGCGAAACAGTCGCAGGTTTGTACGGGTGGTCGCTTTCCACAACTGCGTAATGGCACGAAGTGGTGCTCCCGACTGATTCGTGAGGTAATTGTTCCGACGATATTATTGCTGGATGCACAATCGACGTTAACTGGTTGTTGATACTAGCAACCGACGGCAATAGATCTGTTATCAGACCGATGACTTGCACTGCACTCTAAATAAATAAATAAATAAAATTTAAAAATTTAAAAATTTAAAAAATAAATCTAAAAAATCCTCCTGCTTACTTTCGGATCCGATGTTGCGACCGGTCCAATATGTGCTAAAACCATGGGCAACAACATGGAAATAATATAAGCTGGGCCAAGATTTTCTAAACAAAATTTATCTGTTATTTCCTGAGCTTTTTTGAGCAAATCAGCCGCAGCTTTGATAATAGATCCGGTAATTGCTAATGCACTTTTCCGAGCTTGCATTTCGACCAAATCTTTTCCGTTTTGTTGCGTGTCCGAATCTTGCGGAGTGCTGTAATACAAAATTTGAGGAAACTGTCCTCGAGCATTGTTCGTTCCGTTGAAGCTCAGCGAGCACGAAGAGTAAGTAAAAGTGGTCCCATCCGGCGCCTTGACTGACAACAGGCCGCCATCGCCGTTGCTCGTGCGCCCACCGTGATTTCGCAAACGAATCGCGTATTTCACATTTTCCTTGACGGGAACTGGTCTGTCGAACTTCAATTCGGTGACATCTCCGATGCAATCATCGGGCCCGAAAGTTCCTCGTACAAGTTCGAGACTATTCCAGCGCTGCGTGTGCGACGTGTCACTACTTCCACTTTGCTGTTTGGAAAATTAAAAAAAATTAAATAAATAAATAAATAAATATAAATAAATAAATGCTAATTACTTCGGGACTTACGTCGTCTAAACACTCAAGCTCATATTCGTAGAAACCAACACCACCGTAGACGCTAACCCCAGCAATAATTATTCCTGGTCTGTCAACCGAAAAGCAAATTGCATCTGGCGACCCATTTCCAGTATTCCACGTCCGACTTTGACTAGTCCTTGTAAAACGGCACGGTGTAATCTGCAAAACCCTACCCCCAGTGTTTTGCAGCTCCGCCTAAAAGAAACAAACAAATATATAAAAATTAAACAAAAGTGCTAAATCTTATTACTTCGGTGCCAGTTGTTTGCGATGATAATTCAGCAATAATTGTAGCGAGCATCGCGCAGGAATTAGCGACTAATCGTGGAGAATATGTAACTCTCTCGTTATTTAATGTTTGTTGCACTGGTTTTGTGATGATGATTAACAATTGCTGCAACACTTCGCGAAATGTTTGCGGTGATGTATTAACGTTTTCCGTCTGCCAAGCAAAACGAGTAATTTTTACAAGTGTTACAAAAAGAAAAACTCGTAGAAATGTCTCACTTGATGTCGAAAATTCATCTGCTCTACAAGAATAGGATATCGCTGCAAATTGATTGTTAATTGTGAAGCAGCATTTTCGGGACTTTTCGCAGGTGCGTGCAAGCGTGACATCAAGTCTGTATTATGTTCGCATGTTATCGGAAATATTTGAGTCGCCTTAACCGTAGGACTGCACAAAGCAGCTAAAACGGCAGCGAGCAAACGATCGTAGCCTTCACGGTCGTCTGTGGCCTGAAAATAATTAATAACAATAATTGAATAATTTTCAAGTCGGTACAAATAAAATAATTTACATTTTCCATAGATTTCAACAACTCGCAAATACAGCTCCACTTCAAATAACTCGTTGGGTAAAATGCATGAAAGCAGGAAATAAACGTTTGATGGCATTCGTCCAGAATGGTAGTAGACAGCCGAGTAAATAAATTCACTTCTTGCTTCAGGTTGACTCGCGACAATTTACGGGTAATCGGAGCACGAGACGGCATTTGAACGCTGATATTGGAATCGCTGAGTATTCTGCGCAATAAAACTCGCACTTCAGCAACACACTGTGCAATTTTCACAGTTTCCGCCGGAGCTTTTTTCGGCACTAAAATAACAAACAAACCAAACAAATTGAACATTTCGATACCTAACCATCCATTTACTGTCAACTCGTACCCGAATTTGGATACACTTCACTTATGAAAGTCCTCATGAGACGCAGAGTTGATGTACTGATATAAACGAGGCGCTCCAGATCGATCACGGCAGCAGTGTACGACGAATCCGTGTCCCGCAAATGCTGCATCTCGTGTACACTAACTTTAAACGTTTGCCAACTCCATTGCAACAGTTGGAGCAGGGATTGAAAACAGTCCTGAAATTGCAAAAACGTAGCAATAAGCGAGAATATCTTCAACAAATACAAAATCATCGTTTATTACTGGTGTAACAGCTCTAGAAAACTCTTTACTCAAAATGTAAATTGGTTCTAATTGATCGATTTGTCTATTACTCGACCGGCTCTCCGGCGTGACGACCTTGTAGAGCAATTGTGGAATTTGACCCGCATTTACGTCCGTTCCATTGTTGGACTTTTTGGAACTTTTGAAGTAGAATACCACTCTGCAAAACAAAAAAATCAAACGTATTCACCTCGTTTTGTTTCTTTAAATCTACCGACAACAAACTTACTGGTCTTCAGTGGTCACTACCGACTGACCACTTGAACCGCAGTCACTGCTAGGCCCTGAAACTCGAGCCCATGCGACAAACCAGCGGTTGGCCGGAATGGCAACGGGTTCGTCAAATAACATCGGATATTTTTGCCGAGCTCCACATTCGTACGGCATTTCCTCGGTTTCGGTGATTAATTCGCCATCAGTTTCCTGGTCTCCGCCATCCAACCCAATATCAAACAACTAAAACAAAAAAAAAAAAAAAAATTACCACCTTTTCGCAACCATTTACATTAATATCGAACCTTAATTTTCCCTGTGTATTCTCCTCGACCTCCAAATAGTCCAAATCCACCCAAAAGAATATCGGTATCAGCCATAAATCGTATAGCCTCAATAGAATGTCCTGAATAACCCCATCCTCCACCATGACCTGTAAAAAAAAAAATACATGTCAAATTTCCATCTTAACGAGCGCGTAAAATATTATCGGCGCAAAAATCGTCACCGCTACTCCATTTTCCGCGAAAAGTCAAAGTTTAAATTTTTACTTTGATTTTTTTTCCCTAACCTTGACCCCCCGCGAACCGAACCGAACCTTAACCGGTTTGTAAGCCTTTTTTAAGACATGTTAATCGGGGTCGCGGTGTATTGAGTCGCGGTAGATGCATGTTAATCGGGGTCACGGTATATCGAGTCGCGGTAGATGCATGTTAATCGGGGTCACGGTATATCGAGTCGCGGTAGATACGCGTCACCTGTTATCGTACTTTCAAATCGACTGACTGCTGAGAAATCTTCTTTACTATAAACGTGCGATACATCTTGTCGCGTACTGTCGTCTTCTTGTACGTGCAGATTTCGGTCCTGCGCTATGTTCAACGTGTCCAAGCAGCCAAGCAAATGCAAAGCTGCGTGCGAGCGAGTGACAGTACACGCATTGTGCACTGGCAACGCAAGTTCAGGGCTCAACACGTCCGGCATCGAAAAACACTCCGAATTGAACCGTTGAGCTTCAGAAGCGACCACGTTGTAGCAATTAATTTGATTGGTGTGTGGATTGTGTCTAAAATAAAATACAAAACAAATTATTGCAAAAAAATTATTCAAATTATTGGAGTGAGTTCAACTCACGCCCAGAGCACGTCGTAAATTGGATCCAAGCACGCGCTCTGATTGCTGAAATCAACGTGATTTGATTCCACAAAGCTTCGACAGTTTCCGTCGTTGCGATTAATTAGAAGACATTTGAATGAAGAATGTTCCGTGGTGCTAGGAATCAAGGCTGAAACACACAAATTACGTAACTAATTACGAAAAACAAAATAAATTATTCAATACCTATGCACGTTTTATTTGCCACGATACTAGATCGTGCCAAAGTGTGAGCATTAATGAGAGATTCGTCCAATTTCAAGTAAGTCTGTTCTCCCGACGCACCGACCCAAGTTGCTCTTCGTCCGTGCTTCGGACCGATGTTTGGAATCAAACCCGGAACGGAAAACCACGGCGACTCCCGGAAGTTCTTCTCCTTTATTTTCACCTCTTCGTTAACTGTGTTTGGTGCCGGACGACCCAACTGATTCTTCTGTTTCAACAAAAATGTAATTTATTAATAAAAAAAATAAAAAAATAAAAAAAAAACTGATTCAAAAATTGCTTCAAATAACTCGACGTCTTACTTGACAACTGCCAAACGTGTACACTTGACCAGTAACAGTCAAGATCACTGTGTGGTTGCTTCCGGCTGCTACCTGTCCCGCTGGCATCGACAATTTCACCAACGTAGGTGTTCCCCTACAATTCAAATCGTCATTTGCGTACATTCGCCTCCAACACGAATAAATCGTCAAATTCAAACCTTAAAGTTAAATCTCCGAGTCCTAATTGGCCGTGTTGATTGCTTCCAAAAGTGTACACGTCACCATTTTGAAGCAACACAACAGTATGATGCAAACCACATGCGATTTGAGTAACTGAGACCTCACCGCAAACAGATACTCGAGCCGGTGCTAACGAAGTGACTTTACTCATATCGCGTTCTTGATCACTGCTAATTGCATCATCTAAATAAAGAAAAAACAAAAAACAAAATTAAATAAATACAAATCAAATAATAAACGAATAAATAACAAACCCAAGTTGGCAACAGCACCCTTTTCTTGTGGTCTGTCAAATTTAAGAGCTTTCGATTTCATTGCCTTCACCGTGTGCTTACTCTTAAGCCGATGGCGTCGCTCATCTAATCGTCGAAGTTGATTTTGAAGGCGTTCTCCGTGTCGCCCTGCACGTCCAAAATGCATTTAACAACTCACCAATCACAAGCAAAATTCTTTCTATTTTTTACCCTTAATAATCAGATCCAGACGAATCATGTCTCGCACTTTCATATTAAGCAGACCACCAGCAGATCCTTCGCCAATCGCAACATCAGCATCTTGATCCATGTTTTCACGAGCACACACGCGACAACACCCACAATCGGCGCATCCAGAATCACCAGAACCACAACCACATGCCCTAATAAAACATTCATTTAATTAAGAGACAGAGAGAGAGAAAGGAGAGAGAACTCACAGTCCTGGGTTCCTGTCCGGCCGTCCATTACTAATACATCCAGCTCCATAACCAGTGCATTCTCCACAAACCGTACAAACCATGCACTGATCATGTTTCCATTTATGTCTACCAGGTTGGCACATTATTTCCGAATCCTCCAATTCTAATGTTTCTTCTTCGCACTCTTCTTCGGCGGCTGTTGCCATAGCAACTGAAAAAAGACCTGCCCCTTTAAATAAGAACAAATCAATTATAGTGCGACCTCAACAAACGCTAAATTCAATAAATAAAAACAAACCCAAAACTTCTTTGCTGTGACTGGATGCAAAATCACGTCCACACTGTCCTTTGTTATTAATTCCAAACGAATATATCTTTCCCTCGTTGCTGAGAACAATCACGTGTGCCTTTCCAACAGCTACTTGAGTTGCGTGGACATCTTTCAAGTCTGTTACAACACCTAAAAATTGAAAAAAAAAAAAATTTAATTTAATTTAAATTTATTTTTTTACACAAATTTACCAGTCGAATGATCACAAAAAGCCGTGTCTTTTCCAAACATGTACACATCTCCGTCTTTAGTAACCAATGCGCTTGTGCCATTGTTACAAGCAGTGTAAACGATTTGCTGGCCATCCATTTTGATCATTTTTTTGGGTTTTACAGCTTTGGGTTGTCGTCTTCCTTTGCTTTGATCACCGTCTTCACCTCGGCGAGCAGTGCCGACAAAGAACACGCCGCCATCTTCCGATACTAATAATGCGTGCAAGCTTTCGTGACCTGTTGAATGTTGAATGATCTTAGGTGATTTAGTAATGGCTAGTTCATTCCAACGATTTGAACTGGAAGCGCTTTGTTTTATGCCTAAACTTTGCTGTTTTCCAGAATACATAATCTAAAAAAAAACGAAAAACCCAACAACAACAATTAATGAAACTGCTCTCAATTACACATTAAATTTACATTACTTTTCCGCTGTTTGTACGAATCAACATAAACTCTTTCCCCGCACAAACGAAGCCAGGTTCTTCGTCGAATCCCGTGCTTATTGTATGAATATTGGTATCTTCATCGAAACTGGCGTGACCAAAAACGTCCAAACACTTTCTCGCCAGTTTTAATTGCAGTTCACTCAAACAAGACATGGTATTTGTTGTCGGCGAAAACGTCCGAACTACAAAACTATCCTACAAAACCACGTAACAAGTTTTTCGTCAGTTAAATGTTCGTTCAATTTTTTTTTTACATCTATTTTTACATCTTTCGCAGACGTGATGTGCCCAATAAACTCTCCGTCACTGAACATGACGTTTGGTCCCCAATCCTTTCCGTCCAATGCGTATAAATCAAACGGTTTAAGCGTTTCTTTATCAATCAAGTGAATTTCCGTGTTTTTTCTTGATGTGATTTTGAAAAACAGTTTATTCTGAAAAGTTTAAAATGTTTAAATTACCATCTAAATCATAATTGTACGGGTAAATTGAATTAACGCTTACACTAGCAAACCCTAACCATCCTTTCTCGTTGGGAAAGAAATCCGGTGAGTTGGTAATAACTGTTCCTTTGATTGTATTTCCATACCCGGTTCCAATTTTATACAAACCGTTCGACGTATGAATGTATAGAAATCGGCCATCGCTTGCGATGGCGCTATTTGCCAAATCTTTCACCTCTAAAAAACGAAAACAGAAAATTATAATTAAATAAATAAATAAATAAATAAATAAATTAGGACATTTTTACCATCGAATATTCTGATAGGAAAACTGTCGATTAAACATTTCTTCAAAATTCCGTGCATCATCCAATTAGGTCGAAAACTCTTCCCCAATAGCACAGCATGAACACTACGCTGCAGAGATGTCAAAATGCTGGGCATCTAGAAGAAAAGTTGAACAAACATGAATAAAACACTAAAAAAACACAAAAATAAAATTTATTTTTACTTCAATTTCTTCCAAGGAAAGTTTACTAGGACTCATAAGCACGGCACAAACCGCACTCAACAATTTCCCAGTGTCTCCACGAGCAACCACTAAACTTAGAAGGCAAGCACAAGCCAGAGAGGTCAGTTCACATTCACTGACGTCGGCTCCACGTGAAGTGACCAGAAACATCAAAAGATCGAACAGAGACTCTGCATTGATAAAATTAAAATAAATTAAAAATAAAATTCAACAAAAAAATTAATAAAAATCAGCAAAAAACAGTAAAAATCATCGAAAATCAACGAAAATCAGCAAAAATCAACAAAAAAAAATCATCGAAAATCAACAAAAAACATCGAAAATGATCAAAAATCAACAAAAAACATCGAAAATGATCAAAAATCAACAAAAAACATCGAAAATGATCAAAAATCAACAAAAAACATCGAAAATGATCAAAAATCAACAAAAAACATCGAAAATGATCAAAAATCAACAAAAAACATCGAAAATGATCAAAAATTAACAAAAATCATCGTTTTATTTCACCTATGGTATCGTTTGGTTCATTTTTAAGCCCTTCTGGTTGTTGTCCTTGCAGAGTGCCAAATAATGCATGAAGAGCTCTCGTACACAACGCTGGACACGAGTGTCTGCTCTCTCGAATCAACTCGAACACGGCGCACAATCCTATACCAACTATCTAATAAAAATCAAATCAAATTAAAATCAATTTAAACACAAACAAAACACAGTGAAAAAAGTCAAATTCTAATTTACTTTGGGAACTCTCATGTGCACAGATTTTCTCTGTTCTTCTTCATCTTCGCTGTCGCTGTCGGAGAAGCGACTGACATTCGCGGCCAGAAAAATTTGAGTTGCTTCTCGAATTTGTTTCTCCATAACAGATTGACGGACCCCACTATAAGCCGCAAATGTAGATGGATTTCCGAACATTTCAACGATCGGTGGCAATGACACAACGGCGTCTGAAACACCTTCATTCTAATTTCGGAAATTGTGAAAAAGAAAAAGATCAAAAGTCAAAAACTTGAATTTTTTATTTTGAATAATACTTTTCCACGTCTCTTCTCTTTCACTTTCGTTATTTTATTCTTTTTCTTCGACTTCTTCTTCTCTCCCTTTTTCCTAAAGATGAAAAAGAAAAACGTTCGATGGAACAAAACGATTACAATTCACCTATTTGTTAACATCAACCTGTTTAGTTCTGGTAGCGATCGAAACATTTCATGGAATTCCAGGCTTAACAGATCTCCGTTCAGCACAGAGCTTTGCTGTGAAGCCAAACTGCCGAGGCCCATGCGTACGTTTTCCATGATCAAGGCAGCCATTTTTCCTTTCTGCCTTCTATTTGCAAAATTCCAGACTTCGATTTTCAATCTGCGTGCTCAGAGTTCTCTTAAATCTGGCCAAATCTAAACATTGATGAAGGATCGTGGTGAGTTTATTCGTGGCCACGGCATGTTTAAATGTCCGGTGTTAAAACTTGTTGGACTGAGAGTGTGGCGATTTGTAAAACCTGGAAGCAGTTCCGCTCGATAAGATTACACGGAATATATTTATATCTATGATGTTTATTAAGCGGAGAAAATAGATTACTTCTATCATGTGATAGACTAGTTGTATGAGATAAAGAGTTTTTGAAATTCGAAATGCTAAGTACTTGCCGTGGTTTTACATTAACGTACTCGAGCGATTAAAAGTGTGTTATGAGTTTTGGGAATTTTTCGAGCATTATTCTATGACGTTTAGGACGGTGCTGCCACCTAGTATCATTTTGTTTAGCTTCCATTTTCAGGTTTTCTCCACAGATGGCGAGACGGGTGTAAAGAAATAATCACAACAAACTTTCGCAAATCTGCACGCACGTTTTAACTTTTTCTTGTAAACATTTTATTTGATATATTTATATATATATAAACATACAAAAACAACATTTTATACAACCATAATTTTATTTGCATAACATACAATACAAAAAAAATTTTAAAAAAAGATTTCGTTTTCTGACATCACCAAATCCTGTCTTTTCTCTTTTTTTTTTTTAAAGTAAAACTTAGTAAATGATTTACTGAGAAAAAAAAATTGTGTACCGTAAATTAATTAATAATCAATATTGATAATATCAAGAAGAGATCAAAAATGGCAAATTTAAAAATAATTCAATAATCAATACACGAAAAATTTGATATATCACCTACAATGACAAAATTCAAGTTTGTATGATTCATAACGTCTTTATAATAACTATCAATTTTGACCAAAAATCAAGAAAAAATTGAGAAAAAATCAAGAAAAAATCAAGAAAAAAAATGGCATTAAAACTCAAAATGGCGTATTCAACAAATTAAAAACAAAGAACGGAGAGCAATGAATAAACAACTCTAAAAGGCCAAAAATTGGAAATAATTAGAATAAAATTTTACTAAAATAATAATAATAATAATAATATTAATATTAATAATAATAATAATAATAATTAGTAATAATTAAGGTGATATATGGCTGTGTTCATATTTACAAATGAATTAATTATTTTTCATTCATTTTCATTTGATTTAAAAAAAAAAAAACATTTATTCATAACAAAATGGCGGAAGTAATGGAGGATTATTTTGTTTTTTTTATTCTTTAAAATGTCTTTGGTGCTTGTTTAGCCTCAACAATTTAGAAACGCAAAAAAATAATATATATATATATATATATATATATGAGAGAGCAAAACTGTAGCGTTTACTGTGACCATGAAGAAAATGGCGTATAAACCGAAAGCCTAGTGTGAATACGAGGGAGGGAAATTTGAGACCGGAAGTGATAAATTCATTGTGATGACCGCAGCCAATCCCTTAAATGAGTTTGAACTCAGATTTGAGAAGCAAACATTTGTTCTTGATTTTGCAAATATTTGTCTTTAAAATCCTATAACAAAACAATCAGTGATATAACAATGGATCATTTTTAGTCCCTAAAAACAATTTAATCATTAACAAAAATGGCATCGTGTCTACGAATATTCAATTTGAGCAATTAATTTTACAATATCAATCATCAATTTTAATTTTAAAAAAATAAAAAAAAATATAAAAAAAAAATAAAAAAAAACTACAATTATAAAAAAAGAAAAAGAAAAAAAATGGCGTCTACACACCTCTTAAAACTAACAATTAAGAGACATTTTAAACTGTAAATTACAAGATAAAAAAAAAAAAAAAAATTCCTCCCTCCATTAAATTTCCGCCATCTTACAACCCACCATCCAACATATAACTAGCGCCACCTGGAATCACCGAATCAAATGAACTCAACAAATCCGTCGCATCACCAGCATCTGGTAAATTGTCCAACAAATCCAAATTGAAATCCACCGAGCCCCCTCCACCAGATGGCAGAAAATTGGAATTGCCAACTCCCTGTTCAGGTCCCAAAGACCCCGACGAAGCCGCCATTTGCATATTGGCCGGATTCGAACTCCTTCTCATGTTAGGAATCGACTGAGGCCCACTTAACATCTGCGTTCCGGTCCTGCCGGGATTATTCCCGGCCATGTTTATCCGAACTTGCTGCTGCTGCATGGCCGACATTTGCATGCCGCCGCTCGTCGCCTGCATCGACGCGTAACTGGCAGCCATCATTGGCGCCCCGTTCCCGAAATCCGGGCCCCGGTTCTGTCCGGCTCCCGGCTGCATCATACCGGCCGCACCGAATTTCTGTCCGTGCATCAACATCTGTCTCCACTCCTGATTATTCGGTCTCCGCTGACTGATGTTCAGTCCTTCCGGTCCCACATTCACGTTCGGCGGTCGCTGGCCCCTCATCAGAGCCGAACTGAACCCGGATCCCGGCCCGTTCGGCCCCTTATTCGGCATCCGACTCGCAGTGTTCGGACCGTTGAACCGGTTCGCGACCGGTTGACGAGGTACAGCGCCGGGCTGCATCAGCCGAGCGTTGGACATTTGTTGCATAGTTGGTCCTCCTCTCAGCGTGTTCACAGACCCGGCGTTCGGCCCCATGGCGCGGACATTTTGATTGTAGCTGTTGGGCAAACCCGCCATTTGCGCACCCATCGATTGCTGTTGTTGACCGACAACCGGCTGTTGCGGTTTGTATTCCGGTGGAGGTCGGTTCATAAATGCCATGTGGTGCTGTTGCTGCTGCTGCTGTTGCTGCTGTTGTTGTTGCTGCTGCTGCTGCTGCATTTGTTGGATTATTTTCTGTTTCTCGATCATCTGCTGCTGCTGCTGCCGCATCATTTGTTGTTGCTGCATCAGTTTCTGCCGCAAGTTCGGATCCATTTTATCGAAAGACGGCGTCGGCATTCTTCCGCTCGCATCCATGTTGGGCATGCCCGACTGATTACCTCGACCGGAAATTAATGGCTGATTAAAATTGACCGATTGTGACTGCGAGATGGACATTTGAAATTGATCAGCAGGCGACTGATTGGGGAACCCGTACATTGATTGTTGCTGCGCCTGCGTGGACGACATGTCTTGCAGTTGGATGTGTTGACCTTGAGACACCTGAATAAGAAAAATAAAAATAAATAAATAAATAAATACAAATTTTATTTTAACCCTAAAAAAAATCTGATCATGTGATTGGTTTCGTTGCGACGTCACAAAAGACCCACTATTTCATCACCATTGATAAGCTACGAAGCAGCGGTCAAGGTTTTTTCAACACATTGAATAAACCCAGCTTTTCATTGCACACAGACCCCAAACATGACACATGAGAAATGATAAACGAGTCTTATTTTTATACGCACTCGCACTACTTCAAATTCATTTCCACCATCGTCTGTTAATGATAAAAACACCCACAACTAACCCACATCGTCCCCTAGCAAGCACATTTACAATTTCCATTGACAAATGCGCGAATCCCAGGCAACAAGAAAACAACACGAAATATCAAAGATCCTCATTTATCACAAACTCTGCTGTAATTATAGCACAAACTTCTTCTCTGCGAACCGCGTATATACGTCTGTTTATTTTTTATATTTTTTATTTACAACTCGGGTAAATGAACCACAAATTTTCTCCATTTTGATGCCAGGACAATGGGTGATTTTTTTTTCTCCTTAGTAATTTGAAGGCGGTTTGATAAAATAATAAATAAAAAAAAAATATTTAAAAAAAAGTGTGGGAAATGTTTGTCCTGTTGCAGTTGTAGCCATTGTGTTAATTCGTGACCTTGCAACTAATTTGTTGGCCATTTACCTTATTCATTTCCTCCCGTCGAAATGTGCAAAATTATATGTAACCAAATGAAAAATGCTAATAAAATAATAATAATAATAAATCTCATTTTGAATATGTGATTATATTTATTTATAAATAGCACCCGACAAGCCTCCATTTGTAATTTCCATCCTCTCTCTCTCTCTCTCTCTCTCTCCCTCCAACTTAATTTATGTTAATATTTAAGGAGCAGTTTGATATATAAAAATAAAGGCAGGCAACTCTCAATATCCCCAGACAGGAAACAGCATGAAAATCCAATTTGCAGTTCATTAAGCGACTGAGCACTCGTAACATTACGTCATAATCAAAATCACACAGCGATTCCTTCGCATGAATGAAACGATTTTTTCGAAATAATGGCTATTGTTATTTCAATCACACCACTTAAACCACTTAAAACGATCGATTCAAGCCAAACACAACACGTTTCTTCATCAAAAGTGAATCCCGACACTCAGAAACCGAGCCCACAAACTTTTCAAGCGCGATTAAATATGTCCGCCGTTTGTGACAAGATGGCGGGAAACGAGCATCGCTCATTTCCGATTCGAAATGAATTCATTCATGAGCACAAAAAGGATAGTTTGTAAAGCCGTCTAATGAAATATTAAGGGAACAAAAGTAGCCAAACCAACTCAATTTCTAATTGGGTAATTATTCATCACGTGACTTGGAGCGTTGACCTCGAGTGGTTGACAAACTAATTTGTCATGTTGAATGTAACAGGAAACAAGGCAGGATCCACCGCACAATAACATCTACTCTTGGTGCTGAAAATTTTATAAATCTTCTTTCCACATGTGAAAACAGACAAATTAAAACGTAAAGGGACAGCTTGTTTACACTGCGAGCGAATTTATTTCAACGGCCAGGCCTGACAATGATCTATTAGACCAAACATGTTTTAGTCACTAGAATAGAAAACTGTTTACAATTCGCCCCACTGTTATTTCATCACAACATTTCCCATAGGATCATTAAATCACCTGCAATTAGTAATACTTAGTACGCTCGAGATTGTTGCGTCAATTACTTGGCCAAGTCCGATGATACACAAACCACTGCAGCGTTACATTACAACCGAAATAAAACGCTCCATGTCATTAACCAACATATTTTTGGTCCAATTTCAGGTCATGAGATAGATGGATGTTATCATAATTAAAGTTTTAAATTTCGATTAAAAATTCTATTTACATGCAATTTAAGCCCATAATTTTCTCATGAGCGTTAATGCGAAACATTAATTTGTGCTTTTCAGCTTTGTTGATTTCTGTGTGAATATTCCCGACGATAATATCGATAAAAATCAAATTCCAATATTTTCCTCCCAAAAAAACCCATAAAAAACTCGATACATTTTACTCCCCGCGATGCGAGTGGCGACTCTATAGTGAGTAGTGACCGTGCGGTCTCCCGCACGAAATTCGCTATAAAAATGTATTATTAAATAAACTAACACAATTTCTTGTTATTTATATCTCTTTTAACATTGTCATTTTGTTATTCGAGCATCTAATTCGTTCGTATAACGACATGTGCCCACTTTAATCCGCCATTTTTTTCACCAACAGTCACGCGACCTTGGTTCGAGTGAGCCACCAATGATCCGCGCATGCGCCGCCAGTGCAATATACCAAATTGAATCGAGTATCGAGTTCGACCAATTCAACATTTTTATCACCAAATTCAATACATCACGTGATTGAAAATCGAGTATTTTGTTTTTCAGAAATGCGGACCCAACCCTAGCCTTATTAGCATTCTTGTCCGTGGGAAAACATCAGATGGGTGATCAATACAATTGTTAAATATTTCCAAGCTTAAGTCTTCAGTTTAAGCTGCTATAATTATTTCTAATTAGTTTCCTTTGTGCAAAGGAAGGAAAAGGGTAAAGAAATAGGTCAACGGTCACTGATTTTAACTTAATCCCTATTATAGGTGGTGGTTAAGAGATTGTAAATCTAGGTTCACACTAGGAAGTAGTAAACAGCCAATCACAAGGCCGCAACATTCAAAATAAAAATAGCAGATAAGAGTAAATGAAACGAGTTACTATTTTAGCTGTGGAGTGTGGATTGTTGTTGAAAAGAAAGAAAGAGGAAAATAAAAGAAGAAAAAATCTTCTTTTCGCGGTGGATTTTGCGATCACGTGACACAATGATTGAATTTCAATGGTGGCATTAAGGGTCTGCCGTTACTTCCTTTCTGTAATTGCTTGTTTTCGGTGTGGGGTCGCGAGATTTCGCGAAAATCATATATAATAGCGAATAGGAATTATTACTGGGAAAAAGAAAAGAAAAATCCTCGGCAAATGGAGTAATCGCGGATCGAGTTAAACAGGGAAACGAAAAGGGATTTTCTGCGAAATGATGAAAACACGCGAAATAAAACGAAATAAAACTCAAAACAAAGTAAAACTCAAATAAAACTAAGCAAAACTCAAATAAAACGAAATACAACTCAATAAAACAAAATAAAACCCAAAAATAATACCGAAACAAAATTTTCATTTCCTTGTGGTTGTGATTGTTGAGTAATCAAACCAGTTTGGTCGAAATTTGACGTCGTTTGCATCGTTTTCCCACGAACTCCCGATTCTTTTGTGTCGTTTTTCCAATTCGTGTTTGGGAGCTGGGTTTAGTGATCCTAAAAATCCGCCAAATTTATTTTCCGCAGCATTTCCGTTTCGCTAATTAAACTTCAATCCAAATCACCACTTTTCATTTATCCACCCAAAACCTTTTTTAATTTTCGCGCTTATTCCCCCCCCCCCCCAAAAAAAAATCCCATTGCCCCTTTCTCCACTTCACTTTTCCTTTCCTTCCTGCATTCCTACCACTTACACCAAATAAAAAAAAATAAAAATAAAAAAAAAAATCTTTTTGGCACAATATTGTATTGGGAAAGGGAAGTGTGCTCGGATATATGAATTAGATTAGATTCGCGAACATGGCGGTCGAAAAAAGTGACTTTACAATCAATTTCTGCGCCAAATTCGCAACTTCCATTCAATTCGCTTATTTGCATGTCACCCGTCCCGTTTCCCATCCAAAAAAATAAAAATAATGTACAAACACGAGTATATCAGCAATCATTAAACTACAATGGTTGCGTAACGTTTCATCGAGGTCACTAGAGTACTTTTGCCAACGGCTGAAGTCGCTTCTCTCCACTTCTCTTTCCCACCCTCAATCTCATTGATTCAGTACATACTTTTACAATTGATATGGATGGAAGACCAGATCATAGCGTGACAATTTGAGTAATGCTTCTCGCGAAATGACAAAAGGCACACACGAAACGTTTTCATTAGTATTCATACCCCTCCAATTAATTCGGACCATTTTTCTTCTTAATCAAATGACATTTTAATATTCGAAAAACCAAAAAAACAAACCTCGTTGCAAAAAAAAAAAAAAAAAAATTGTTTTCCACCACTAGGTGTCATAACTCACGGTTATTATTATTACTTGCATAAAGTTTCGAATCAAAACCGGTACAAACTGCGAGAATATTCACTCTTTTGGCCACACCTCGCCTCCATTTGGGTTCCTTTTTGGCTTCTAAATTTACTAATAAAATTAATAATTCATGTTTGATTCATTGATCGAGGTGCCCGAAATAAACCGAGCTTAAAAAGTCGAGTTTTGCAAACAGAAAAATCAACGCCACCCGGCTACTATTCACACCCAGCTACTATTTTCTCATTTAAAATTAACAATTATTATTGTATTATTATTATTTATTATTATTTGCTTTTAATTGTATTCCGAACTTATTCATTCAACGTGGCAAAACCAACTGTGCCTTTATCACATCACACAGCCTGTTCGCAGCCAGAAAATTGGATTGACTTTGGTCAAATCATTCTGTTCCTGTTTCGAATAAAACTGATTTACTATCGCACCATCTTAAAGCACACTGCCAACCGCAAACACTGCACAAAAATCACAGCAACTTTGATAAAACTCTAAAAATAAATTCACCAAAAGCAATTAAATCCACTTCGAGCATTGTATGCTAATTCCTCTGAAAAATTCCATTCAAACAACGAGCAATGAAAATTTTAATGCCCACCAACTTAAAGAAAACCCTACCCAAACGCCAAACCATTCAAACAAAACAAAACAAACAAAAAAAAATTAAAAATATTAAAAAATAATTAACCGTTTAATTAACAAGTGTTTTAAAAGCACGTGACGCCATTAAATCTCGCATTTCCAATCCCAAATAACCCTTCTTCTATCCGAAAATCCCAACACTGATGCGGTTCTTTAATCCTTTTATTCCAGCAGTGTAAACATCAAATATCATGTGTTGGTTCAATATTTGCTCTTGTCTCCAATGTGGCGCCGTCTTGCGTTATTTATGAGGGGTAAATAAAAGTATACGGGGCTCACAATTAATAGTAAGGGCACTAAGAGGATTAACTCCAATACATTTTGATCCATTTTATTTATTGCTCGACTGGATGCATATATATATCTATTTTTCTACATTTTTTCTCTCGTTTCCTTTTACTTTCTCTATTAAGCCTAACTTGTGGAGAAGCCAGGGGATCTGAGCTCGGCTTGATTTAATTAAAACCACCGGCCTCTCTCTCCACACACCAATTACATTAATTTAATTCCATTGACAGTAAAACTGCGATGACGAGCCAGTAATTAATTAAATATTCATTGTAATAATGACGATAAAGCAAAAAAAAATATATAAAATAATGGGCTGTTTAGAATAAACTTTGCAAGTGGAATTTCTTGGCTCAACTTTCTAGACAGGGTGAATAAGACCATAAAACTTGGTTCCCATAGACGGCCATTTTTTTTTTTTTTTTTTTTTTTTTTAAATTTTATTTTGTTGTATTTTTTTTTCCATACCCTACTACTCTTTTTAAATTTGGTGGTGTGTTCATGGCACCAATGAAATTAGCCTCAGCCACACTGGACATGATGGCCGCCCACAATCAATAAGGTCATGGAGTGAGGTCAGTGCACAGTCCCTTCCATTTGAGAAGTTGGGTGTCCACCGTTCAAAATTCACACATTTACACCGCCATCTTTGTGTTTTTTTTTCTCTCCTCTTTTTAATTCGATTAAACAAGCATGATTTGAAAAAAAATACCTCGGTTTAAAAAGCACTAAAAACCGATGTATTTTTAAAGATAAATTTTTACGAAATAAATCTAAATTATGTCAAAAAATACATTTCCGGTTATACTTATTTTAATAAGAGTGTTCTTTTAAAACAGCCCAGCACCTGTCACCCATTCCAGGCACACATTTAATAGATTTAAAAAGGAAAAAAAAAAAAAAAAAAGAGAAGAAAAAAAAAAAAAACCCAAACTAAATTTAAACTCGAGTTATTCACAGGTGCACCTGCATTGGAATTTCCGGAAGTGACATCAGTTCCGATCATTATGAGAATGTGATTGTGAGCAACTATTTAGGTCTGGATTCCTGATCTACATTCTTTCAACAGGTTAATCAACCTTATTCACGCTTTTTCCGAATGAAAAACTTACCAAAAAAAATTAAATTAAATAAAAACAGAGAAAAATTATTTTCAGATTCCCAAATTTACTTTTTATCTGCAAATTTAGACTAAAAATTTCTTTTTCCTGCCTATTATCTTCAACAGATTCCACATTTCCGCTTCCGCGTATTGTAACACATGGCCGACAAAAATAAACGCTCGCTACAATCCTTATAACCTTAAGCCCAAGCACCAATTTATAAAAAAAAAATTTTAAAAAAGAATTCAAAATATTTATTTTCAATTTTAAATTTCTAGACAAAATTTTAAAAAAAAATCTCGCAAAATCAATTTAAAAAAAAAAAAAAAAAAAAAAATTTTCAATTTTCAATTTTCAATTTTCCAACAAAATTCAAGTGTCAGACAAAATCATTTTTTTTCTTTAATTTTAAAAGTTAAAAAAAAAATTTCAAAATATTTAGATAGGGGTTAGGTGAGTGATTGAAGGAGGATCCATTTTGTTTGGTTTAGGGGTGTGGAGTTCAAGGAGAGCAGGAGGTGGGGGTTGGCTGGGGCAGCAATGAGCCCCATTGAAAAGGTGACACTTGGGGAGGGAGAAAATACAGTGAGGTTGTCCAAGGGGAAAAACCGGAATTTAAACAAAACACATTTTTATTGATGACAATATCCTCTACCAACACACTAAACACTCACCTGTGTGACGCCATCATGTTATATTTCTCTCTTATCTCCCGAGATTGTGTGTAAATACCTTCGTACATTAACATAATTACGTCTTCAAAAACCAAAAATCTTTTTCGTCCTTTTCGATGCGACGTATCGTTCGAAGAAAAATCACTTTCGATTTTCCATTCCCAACATTTAATTTGCTTTTTTAAGCTGTAAACTTCATGCAGTAAAAATATCCTCAATTTTAATCTTTTTTTTCTTTCTTTATTTATTTATTTTCTATTCTTGACATGATTTCGAACCCAGACCATTTCAGAATAGCTGATGGAGCACAATAAAAGATGGGTACCAAATATGAGTGCTGAATAGAAATGACCTCAATTAAAAAAAAAGAAAAAAGAAGCAAAGAAAAAAAATTCCAATTTCTCGAAAAATTTTCAAATCTGGTTTACTTCAAGATAAGAAGAAAATAATAAAACAAAAAAACAAAAATGGAAGACAGCCTATTAACATTACTATCACAAATCAACTGCTTTTCGTCCATTAAACAACAGCTGCACTCCTATATTTGGTTTTTTTTTCCTACAACAAGAGTATTAATTTGCCACCAGATGGTGTTTCGGCCTCACAAAAGGGGAAAGGAAGAGGCCATGTTGGAATTCATTTCATTCACAAGTAAAAATCGCTTTGGCAGCAAAGACCGGAGGTGGGGTGGATTCCAATAATCTTCCAACGAAATTAAGCACGAGTCAACAAGGGTTAAAATTAATTTGAAATAATATCAACACCTAAGAGTTTTCCTTTCCATTTCACGTTCCAAAAATAAAAATTCCCTTACAATTCATTCTAGTTCCTTCCCCCTCTAATTAAAACCAGAATCTCACCATTTCCAACAAGTTTTCGTCAATTCTCTCAACAAAACAGCTCCAAATTTAACACTAACGGATGGACACCATTTTTAACTCGCTTCAAAACTTCACCGGTCGTTCTGCTTGCATTGTCAACTGTTTCAGCGTCACTTTTCAGGGGTTAAAAACCAAACCGGTAAACTTAATAAAAATTTTAACAAAAGAGAGCAAAATTTACATAAAAAAAAAATCACGATTATTTCATTTTTTTTAAAAAAAAAAAAAAATAAACTTAATTTTTTACATCCTACATTTGACCGTTTGACGTCTACCTAATTGCATAATCTCCTATTAAAGCATAACTACTGTAATGTTCTCCATCATACTAAATTTGAAATGCAATTAAACTTTATCGCAAACACCCTCGATATCAGTAAAATATCGTTAGTGGAATCCAACATGGCGAAATATAACCGGCCAAGTCAAGTGGCCAACTGTGGCTCTCCTCTCTTTTCCCTCCTGTTGTTACAATGAACTTTTCTGTCTGCTTTGCGCTCTCATACAGGAGGAAGTGGCAATAGGCCTAAGTAATACTCGACAAACCATACTGAATCACAGTTTCAACTTTGAACTGTATAAATGTCCAAAAACCTATTATTATTATCATTATTTTTTACTTCTAAAAAGTAAATAAACAAACAAAATAAAAATAAAAATAAAAATCCACGATCTCCTCTATAAGCCTACGATGGAATTGTGGGTATTGATTGTATCAAGCAAGGAAGGAAATCTCAAATATCCACTTGCACACTTGGCCTTATATTGATCCAACAATAAATGTAGGGGGATTATTTGATTGATGGTTTAGCCATCATCTTTATTTCTCGAAAAATATCAACATTTTAATATTTATTAATTTTTTTTTTTTTAAAAAAATATTTCTTTTTTCTGCCCTCAACATTAATCTACTTGACAATAAACCTTGATTTCCCTTTTTATCTCCATTTCCAATGTAAAAAAATGTAAAAAATTCAAATCATGACCATTTTAATTTTTTTTCAGACTGTACATACAACATTTAAAAAAAATTTTTTTCTTATCATAAAAACCTTGGCAAATTGCCACCTCAACAGGTGCGCAACTAAATAAAAGTGGAGGCCAGTGAAAGAAGAAAAAAAAAGGCTTTAAAAGAAGTAATACTCTCAAGCATTTCCCCTCTTCTTTTAACATACAATGGCACTAACAGCGAGCGTTTCGCAGTTATTCAACGCCCGGGATGACAAATAACACGTAATTTATTAAATCCAAAAACCCCAATAATTGATTGGAATCCCCAATGCTCACTCCTGAGCATAATTTCTCAAGTTACTTTACAATTCAATGACACTTGGTAATTTGAACAAAAACAAAGGGCTGCGCAAATCAATCGACTTTTCTTTGTAATATACTTGCAAATATTTCCACCACTTACCGTATAAAATATATACATATATCTTCGAAAATGCATCACAAACGTTTTAAATTTTAATTTAAAACGTTTGCCAGACATTTCTCGCTCTAAAAAATGCACTAAACGTTCTAACTTTTAATTTAAAACGCTTGGCACACTTATTTTTTCCTCCTTAAAATATTACACTAAACGTTTTAATTATTTTAAAACGTTTGCCAAACTTTTCTCTCCTCCTACCAAACGTTTTAATGTTGACTTTAAAACGCTTGGCATAAGTATTTATGTTTAAAAAGAAAACACGTACTAAACGTTCTAAACATTAATTTAAAACGTTTAGCGTATGTTTTACGCTGTAAAACGAGTACTAAACATTTTAAACTGTTAATTTAAAACATTTGGCAGAAGTTTTACGTCATAAAAAGTGACAGAAACAAAAACAAAAATCATTTGGACGACGCAACCAATCACAATGACAATAACAATGACACGAATTCAAGTAAAATTCAAGACACTCACCTGCAACTGTTGATTAGCCTGATTAATATGAATTTGTTGTGTCTGGCTGATCTGGAGACTAGGCCTCGACTGCGACCTAGACGGGTTGGGGTACTGTCCAGGTGCCATGCCGTTGCCTTGGATGTATTGGGACTGCAACAGATTGTTATTCCCGCTTTGGGTGGCAACCGGCGTGGAGTTCGCCTGCACGTTGCCGACCGAGCTCGTGGTCACGGGCTCGGTGTAGTGCGACAACGGCTTCGTACTGCCGAAACTCAACGGCTGGTTCGAACTTTGAACCCCGGGAGGCGTGCTCAACGAGTTCCTCCCGCCAGGCCCCGCCGGGTTGTTGGGCTGGCCCAGATTCGGCTTCTGGTCCACCGACGACAACCTCTGCATGTGCATCGCGTGTTGCTGCCTTTTGCACATATCCATGTCCATGTTCATCGTACTGTACACATTGCTGTTCGGCTCCTGCTTCATCATCCCGCTGTTGCCGACGGCTTGCGAGAAGGGAAACATGCTGGCAGGACTGCTCTTTCCCATGTACGGCCCCGAATTGGACGGAGGACCCATATACTCGCCCGACGACTGTCCGTTGGAGTATTGGGGTGCGGGAGGTAGAGCGAAATCGTTGCCGAACGGCGACCTCGAGTGCGGCGACGAGATTCCGATCTGCATCTGCTTCTGCTGCATGTTCTGGTGCAGCTCCGCCATCTGCTTCAGCGTCTGCGCAGCCGGGCTGGGTTCCTTGATGTTGAAGTCCAAACCCAGGGGAGGATAGTTCGGCAGCCTCCCGTGCTGCATGCCGCCCGAGCTGCTCACCGAATCGAACAGCGACGAAGTGGCGTTGCTCGACGCCGATGAAAACTGATTGCCGCCCAGGCTCTTCCCCACGTCCAGCAGCCCCGACGTGCTCGTCGAAGACACCAGATCTTTGTCGTGCTCGTCGCTGTTCTTTACACTGTCGGTCGTGTCTTCGAACTTGTCGAAGTTGAAATCGGCGATGATGTCGGGAGTCAATTCGGCGATCAAGTCTTTTAAGGTATCTGGGTGAATGATCTCGTCCGTTGAATCCTCCATGAAAGCAAAATTCGACAACGAGTCCGGAAGACCGGTGTTTCCGTTGGTGAGTGGGTCGCCAGATCCCAAAAGGCAACCGTCCAGTTCGAGTTCCGGTTCTTGTTTGCATTCGATCGTATTCCTGTTTTGGTCCTGCATTTTCGAACTGCCCGTCGACCCGCTGTTCGCACCTTCCTTCACGTTGCCCGACATCGCCTTCACCGTCACATTCGTCTGGATTTGCTGCGATTGCGATGAGCCGGTGCTGGTGAACTGCTGCACAATTTCAACGGAAAACTGAGTCATGTTTGGGTTGCCATTGTTGCAGGTTCGCGACAATTTCGACGGATGATCCTCCTCGTAATCGGACGTCGATTCCGATGGTCTTTTCAGGATTTTCTGCTGGTTTGCAGACTGCAAGAGAAAAAAAATCAACAAAAAAACAAAACAAAAACCAAAAAAACATTTTTAAACTATTTTCAAAACTTTTTTCATTCAAATTTCACTATCTCACGACCCCACCATCAACTGATTATGCATGTTTGTTATTTGGTGCCTAACTGCGCACTCTCGACTGTTTTTCCTTCTTTTTTTCGCAATTCGGATAAATTACTCTGATTATCATCATTATATAATTTTGTTTCTAAACGCTTATAAATATTTAAATTAAATTTAAAAAAAAAAAAAAAACAATTTACTCCCATTGTAATGCATTTTAGCGAGTGTGATTAAACGACTAATCGCACTATTGATTTATGGCTCATCAATGCATCATTAAATCAGAGTTTGAATCAAATTTCCCGTGGCGCAAACGTTATTTTTAGATCACCAACGGATCAGGGTCCAATTTGGATCGAGTAACAGGTCCAACTACACTTGCAAACAATATAGGCCTAACACCACCAGTTGATGGGGCCCATTTCGCCTCTTGATCCATATTGATGAGTTCTCATGTAAATTTCTCATTTTACAATTCGGATTCGACCTTAGGCGATTTTGTAGCGGCAATAAAGTGGCAACACAAAATGGACCTTATTTAAATTTCTCATCAACTGCAAAACGAAATGACTTTGCACCAAACCTTGACATGCCCGGCTATTACTATTTCTCACTTTTATCTACCAAACTAAATAAATACGGATAAAGACAAATACAGCCATTTTTATTATGACATTTTTAAGACTTAATTTATATTTCATTCCAGTTGCCACAGCAACTAAATATCAATATCAACACACTGGGCTGTGATAACACTGGGAAAGTTTACTGACTCAACGAAAATTGCATAATTCCATCAATCGGAATTATTTCCACATTTTTTTCTTTTCTTTCAATAAGAAAAAATTTTTAAAATGCCTTTTACGCTTTATACATCGTTTCATTCACCGTGTCTGGCAGTAAAAAAAAAAAAAAATATTACTTTTTTTCTTTTTTTAAAATTAAAAAAAAAAATCTCTATCTAGAAAATTATTAAAATTAAAAAAAAAAAAACGAGATTAAAACATGTTTAGAATATTCTGTGCTTTGCTTTTCACATTTATCCAAGCTAAATATAACCCATCTCAGAGCACTTTTTAAATTTTTTAAAAATTTAATATTTCATTTTTTTTCTCTCTCTCTTCTCCAGTGTTTAGAAATAATAATAAAAGAAAAATAGAAAAAAAATTTACATTTCCAACTTCATTCGTTTTTTATAACTTACCCCAAGTTGTTCCTTTTTATGTTGCTGCTCGGAATTACTTTTTTTATTCTGTTTTTTACTTTTCGGCTCGAGGTACCTTTGTTGCAATAATATCGTCCCTTGTTTATGCTGTTGATACAAGCCATTTGTTGCAATTTCGTAGCGAGGCAGACAGGAGTCGTGGTGTTGCCGATAATCCTCGATTCGTCTCCGTAAACGTTCGACAATCGCCTGTTTTTTCGGGGGTAACACGTCCCCCATAATTTAGTGAAGTAAGTTCGATTTGGCGCACCATACGAAGATCAGCCACAAAAAAAGTCACAAACGGCGCACCACTGTCACCAAAAACAACTCCACGCCGTTTTTTAACTACAAGAAACACTTGTAAACTTCTTGCCACTACATGTCCTCATTTCCAGTAAGAATCGCTGCGAAATTTGGTGAAAAAAGAGCAATTAAATCGCTGGTTCGGAGTTCCGTTGTCGCGTTATCAGACGAGTTTGTGTGATATTTACAGTTAATTCGTTCGAGAATAGTCCAAAAACTCACCAAATATTATTTCACGTTCATACATCCCAAATCGGACAAACAGAAGTAGTGTAAAAGGCAGAAAACCGCCGGAGAAACTCGCTCCTTTCGACACCCGACCTGCCAACTTTTGAACAAGATTCCGATTGAAGCCCTGCCAGGGAGCAGCCCGTGCCTAGTCACTACATCCGGGGTTTGTTGCTCCCTAATTTCATTATTTATGAATGTTTTTGAGTGACGCATATCAATAACGGAATCCAATGAGAATTTGAGAGTTGATGACATCATACTTTTGTTCTTTAGAGCACGGATCTAAATCCAAGAAAATTATTGATGACGCAATTTCTTCTCACATGTGTTGTTGAAAAGTAGAAAACATCCGTTATCACACAAAGATTCGTAAATCTTTGAAGTAAAATCGGTATTAAAGTTTTTTAAAAAGGAAACGAAACTTATTTTTTTTTACAGACATTAAAAATTTGAAAAATTCCTATGGAAACATTCTCTCTCTTGAAATTCCAAAGATTTTTGCTCTCAGTCGCGAGCTTGCACAATCACGTGACCCTACACACTTGCAAGATGGCGGCTACCGCGAAGTTATTAACCGTAGGGAGACTGGTTGCAAAAAATCAGTTTTTAATTAAATCTGCGAGATTTTGGTCGACGGCATTGCGTTTGCCATATAATAAAGGTATGTTTTTAATGAATAAAAATTACTGTAAGTGATAGAGGCGAACCAAACGGTTAGAAAACAGATTTGAAATTGCATGTCACCAGTGCAGCGTGCGGAGTTCATTCAATGGAGGGTTGAATCTTGGACGACGCTTCGTCCAAGGTTGAATTCAAAAAAAGAAACATTGTGTGCATTTAACAGTATTTAAATAGTTACTCCGTTGGTTATTTGTAGAAAATTCTATATTTTTAATCATTTTATTCAATTATTTTATTTCAATGTTAAAAAAAATTCTAATAATTATTCTAAGTGAAAGAAACTAATTATTTGTTTAACGTAAACTATGTAGAAGAAAATTTTTCTTTTGTTTTCTAAATGGTTTTCTCGTCTGCTTTCCTCCTTTACTTTTACTTTATCTTTGAATTCCATTCGTTCGCCATCAATAAACTTGAGAAACGCTGAAATGCACGTGATATAAAATTTTTATTACACGTTTTGTAGAGTTTTCCAAGAAACTTGTGATTTATGGGTGATTAATTTCGCAAAATGGCGGCAACAAAAACCCAAGAAAAACACAAAAGATTAAATTTAGAAAATGTAAACACAAATTAATTCCAACGCAAGATAAAAAAAAAAGGTAAAAAAAAAAAATAATCTAAAAAAATATCTTCAAAAAAAAGAAGAAAACCCAAATAAAAAGAAAAGAAAAATGTTTGTAATAATAAATGATAAATGATTATCCTTTGAAATTAATCACCAGTTGGCGCTAATCGAACTCCCTCTCGCGGTGCACGTCAGAAGCAATCGCATCTCCAAGGTCGCCTCTGTAGAGAAACTAGATTTTTCTAAAAGCATTTTTATCAGTTGCTTTAATCAGCAGAAAGAAGTAAAATGGATGAATGCAACACTGTTGAATCTAATCACTGTTGAATAATAAAGAGACAATTGTTCATACATCAAATTAAAAAAAAAAAAAAGATGCAAGATTTACCAACCGGATACAAGAGATAAAGTAGTACATTTACAGCTATATTTGAGCAAAGAAAAAGTGGTTTGGAAGATTGTGGGCGCTTTTACCCATTATGCAAGTAGTAGTGAAAGGGAAAATTCAAAATGGCACTGCTATAAATCTTGGGAAAGGTCTTTCACCTGTTGTTGAGGGTAAGGCACCTTGTTTTGTTGGCTGACCAGTCCTGCTTTGCTTTGCTTTGCTTTGCTTTGAATCTCCCTCGATTTGGTTTCGCCCTTCCTTTATCACATCCTCCCTTTATTTTTTCACGTTGTGAAGGAAGAGTTGGCTTGATGAGGTTCAGCCGAGCAAAACTCAATAGTTTAAGCAACAAACATTAAATTGAAAACGTTGTGTATTTCCTCCAAGAATACTCATCTTTCTTTGTGTTTGTTTTCAACTGTGGTGTTGAGTTCCGTTTTGATTCACAGTTCATTGCTGTTTCTCAAATTAAGCCTCGTTTAATTATTTGTGTGGAAATTTGAAATAGGACGCGTGAAATTAATTTTTGTTTTTGGTAACTTGACCACGGCGAGTTGTTTTGAAATTACAATGCGTTCTTCGGGGGATCAGAGGACTACTTGTGCTGGTTTTGGGTCGTATTTTGTGAAGAAAATATCGCAACTGACAAAAATCCGCTCGATTTTTAGATGGGGAATTTAATCGCGCGAGTTATGACGACATACGAGAAAGACTTCCAACATTAAATAAATAAATAAATAAATACATAAATAGTGGTGATTAGTCTTTTTTTTGCGTTATGGATGCCGAAAGAATTTTTCTTCTTAATTTTTCTTAATTTTTCTTAATTTTTTTAGCGGTAAATGAAATGGCAAATTCGATTTTTACCAATTGAATTGAATTTGCGCAAATCTGGTATTAAACACCCTGAGATAGAGTAGGGGATTAAAAGTACGAGACAGTACAGCTGTAATGGGTGATTTACGAAATCCCACAATGCCATTGCGTAATCTTTTTCTAGGGTTAAACAATCGTATTATCGGATTTGTTGCTCGGCTGTTGATCTTACAATTTGATACTGTAGCGGGGGCTTCGTATTTTACATTTTCAACCACGTTAAAGAATCTATTTTTTTTTTTTTTTAAAAAGAAAGGATGTTACAATTTTTTTGTTTTTAGAGTGACGGTGGTTAGTTTTTCATGCGGCCAAAGGTTGACTTGCAGCGGCCGCCAGATTGAAACTCCATATCCGAAAAAAAAGTGAAAAGTGAAATTGTTAATTAGATTATATCGCGTCTTGTAGAATGAAATTGGTGTTGTTATGCTTTAATATTGGTCGATTTAATAATGAAATGTATTATTTCTCGTTTTTCAATGGGGATTATAATTTTATTCTATTTTTTTTGTTATGCACAGTTAATTGGTAGTGTTATTTCACTGTTTTGTACACGAGTTGGCGTTGTTAATGACTCCTGCTGTATATTGTTAATTACACATTATTGATTTTCTCATTGCAGGGTTACCGGGTCTCGCTGTGTCTGGTTGCCATGGCAACAGAGCTCAATTGGTGGGCCGTGGTCATCCTCACAGATTTCCATGTCACCTTTTATCAAGCGCCCAACCTGAAACTGATGAAATCTCCAAAGACTCAACGGGTGGTGAAAAAGTCATTGGTAAATTTGTTAAGTTTTATAGTGTGATTAAAATTTTATTAAATTTTAATTTTTTAATTTTTAAAAAAAAATTAATTAATTTTTTTTTCGTGTTAAATTCCTAGGTCCGAGCGACAAACACGAATTCCAAGCTGAAACCAGAATGTTGCTTGAGATAGTTGCAAAATCTTTATACTCGGAGAAAGAGGTAGGTTAAATGGTGTAATGATTGTTAGACAGGGTTACGTGAAGGAAATAGTGTTTGTACTAGGAAAAAAAAGAAGAAAAAGAAGCCGATTAAATGATGTTTTCGTGAGAGAAAAAAGCCTAGTGGTGAATAATTAAAACTGTTAGTGTGCTCATAAGTTTTCTTCCCTTCGTATCGATTCATTATTAATGTTTCTGCAGCAGTACTATATCAAAATTATCTGCAAACAACAGACTCGTATTACTTTCTCTTTTTTTCATTTTTATTGTTGTTGTTTGTATGGTTGAAAAATGGTTAATGTTAGCCAATTTCGCTCGGAAAATTCAATTGAGTGGGGGATTAATAAGAAATGGGATGAGTTATAGTCAGAAATAAAGTTAGAGTGGGGAGAATGGTGGCCATTTTGATGCCATTTGACATTGATAGAGAGAGAACGAATCACTTGGAAGACACGACGATAGCAAGTTGAATCTTATTTCTTCCATTAATTTTTCTTAATAGTTAAACATTAATTTTTATATGGTTAATAAGGGTGAAAATGGTGTTGTCAATCTTGGTTAAGTAAATTTAAACTGCAGTTACGGTCCATTTGGTTTGCAGAACAGGGCGAGAAAATTGAGCTAATGCAGATGGCCATTAATATTACGTGGTAGAATGAGCCGGGCCTCCATAAATTAGGAAGCCCAGCTCGAGGCCACACTTGGCTAATGCAATGCGGCGACAGAAAACTATAAACAAATCATCTCTAACCTCATAAATTCCATTCATACCAACTCAGTTCAGTAATTTCACTTCTCTTTAATGCTTTTCAAAATATTTTCAGGTATGCGCTCGAATTTTCTTGGTATTTATCACATTAAATGAATGAAAAATCATTTTAATTAACCAAGTTTTGCTTGGCCTACCAAAAAAAATTGTCTAGTCAACCATTTAGTTTTTATTTCCGTTATCCTATTTTACTGGCTGCCATCTGTCATTGACAAAGGATTAGCATGATGAAAATGAAGCATCAATTTGCCAAGTTTTTTTTTTTTTTTTTATTATTATTTCCCCTCGCTTTGCTTGATGAATGTTCAATTTTTAGATACGTTATTAATGTTGATGGTTTTAATTTGCTCGTTCTAACTTGAAAGTGTTTGTCATTGTAGTTTTTTTTAATTTGTTTGTTTAGTTTATTTGATTTATTTTTATTTTTAATTTAAATTTTCTACGTTTCGGCTGTTTTTATCAATTGTGAGATGGTTTTTGCTAGAGTTTCGATTTTCGATTTGGTCTTTTACGCTTTCACCTTTTATTAAGACACACATGTATTTCCTTCTTTTTTTCCAGTCGTCTTGCACGGTTTGGAGGTTTTTTTTTTTTATTGTTTTTTTTTTATTTTTAATGTATAAAGTAAGAAACATGGTGTTTGAAATTTGTGATGTCAGTTATCACATTAAGTAACGTAATGTCTTAACTTTGTCTGGGAAAGAAAATTTGAAGGAAGAAAAAAAAAAGATTTTTATGGAATAAAAGCTGTTTATTACTAGCATTAAGGTGGTATATTGTTTTCCTTGTTGGGGGTCAATAAACTATTTATTAAATTGTCAATTCTTTATTTTTTTTTTATTTTTTATTTTTTGGATTCAAATATCTAGCTCTTTTAAATATTTTTTGTCTCACGTCGGGCTATCGATTTGTTGATGTAGCTTTTATTTTATGCATCAGAAAAGTTGGGAGAGAAAACGTGTTTACTCGGTTGTAAGCACCCTGTAACGAGGCATCAGGTTTTATAGTTGAATGGAAGTTTGTAGCAGTTATTTTGTGCTCAGTGTGTTGCGTTTTGCTTGTAATTAGTTGCGCATCTGTTGTTTTCATCTATTTCATAAATCAGCAATTACAAATTAACATGACCCGACATGAATTATGGCCATTGCATTTCACTTTTCTAAACAACATTAATCAACATTAAATTGTAATTTTGTTTGATTTTTTTTTTTTTTAATTTTTTTTTTTATTATTTTATGATTTTTAAGTAATTTTCTGAGCTGTTTGAGCGAAAAGGGATTTTTTTTTTGGTTTGATGGGAAATTATAATTTATTTATGGATTTGGATTTTTATGTGGTAATTTTAATTTATTTGCTTATTATTGCAGGTGTTTATTCGGGAATTGATCTCAAATTCAAGCGACGCATTGGAAAAGTTGCGTTTTCTTTTGCTCACCCAAAACGAAAAGGTGGAAGACAGAAGCAGAAATCTAAATATAGAAATCAACGTTGACAAGTTAAGCAAGACATTTACCATTCAGGTAAGGAATTTGAAATGAAAAGGCATTTATTAAAATGAACACTGCTACATTTCTATATACGGCAAAAGTTAACTAGACACGTGAAATTGCGAGTTTTAGTAATCTAAAAGACCGAAACTCTCCCACCCATTGCGCAGTAAATATTCCGGTGTAAATCCAACTCGTAATCGTGTGACGTAACTGCAGCTCAAATCGTTTCGACATTATGACTCTCGATATTTGGTTGCAGTTATTTGTTTATATTGTTTTTGGTGTTTCTATAAACAGCCGGAAACAGAAGACAAATACAAATGATTTAATAGTCAAAACAAAACCACTTTGGTTTCTGTTTTTTTTTTTTTTTTTTTTTTTTTGTTGTTGTTGTGGTTTTTGATGATTGTTTACGGCTGTTTTCGGTGTCCAATCTGTTTATAGAAACACTAAAAACAACAGAAACAGAAACTTTGAACGCATCAACACCGAAAATAATCGAAAAGCAATTGAATTTTCATCCAAAAACTAAAAAAAAACCAATTTTTTAATTTTTTAATTTTTAGGAAAAATTTAAAAATGGTTCTGAATTCACAGAAAATATATTGTTTAAAAATCTTGGATTTGGAATTGTATTCGTACGTCAAGCCGCAGTGCTAATTTCTATGTTATTCAGAACTGTTTACACACATTTCCTTAATCAAAAGTGAAAGTTTATTGCTCATCCGAAGGTTGGTGTCCTCTAATTTGATACATTGTTTGATTTCCTCCCCCCTTAAAGAACGAAAAAAAAAACAACAACCCCTTTCCTGTTAATGTGGTACAAGGTACAACGTTTACTTAACGGGGAATTAGCGGGAATCAGGTTTTGGTCACTTAGAATACATACACAGATCGTAATACTACACTCGTGACTCGTGAATGAAACCCCTATCACGGGTTATCAAGTTTTAGGCCTATTCGAACGACGGTAATCTTAAACGCTTATAAAGATGTGTTTATAATTAATACTCCGTAATAAATTAAACCGTTCATTTATATTTGACTCATTTAAAAATAAATAAATAATAAAAATAGAAATTTAAGTCGTGCATCGAATATTTCCAAAATTAAATGTAAATTGTGCCATTCAACCTGCGTAGTTCCCCATTTAGGAATATCTCATGGAAATCTGTTGCACACTTCCTTCTGAGAAAAATTTCCATTGCAACATTGAAATTGCTCTTTAAGCTTTTTAATCAATTTACGAAATGAAACAATCAGCGCACACAAACCCTCGTCTTTTTAAAAATAGATAAAAAGAAAGAAAAAAAATCTTTTATCTTAATTTATTATATATATATATATATATTTATACTCGTAAAGTTTAAATACAGACTTTGTTGGGAAAAGACAAGTTGCCATTAATCATTTATCCATTTCATTTTTATATATCACAAATCCTATGATAGGCTTTATTGGGCTGATAAATGCGTTCGATCGCGCACTTTGGCCTCCATGATGTTTTTTTATCCCACCGACCCTGCGACCTGCACTATTATTTTTTTTCCTCGTTCACATAACCCTTTCCATTCCTGATGTTGATGTCGCCATATTTTTCATCATTTTCCCCCCTCATTTTCAGGATTCTGGCGTCGGAATGTCGAAGGAGGGGCTCATCCAAAATTTAGGGGTCATCGCCCGGTCCGGTTCTAAGGTAGGGAATTTGCATGTTTTGTATGTAGATATGAAGCAAAGCGAAGGTTGAAGGTCGAAGTACTGAGTGGGATTTTTTTCTTATCCAATTTAAAGCATTAAAGAAGAGATTTTTTCTCTCTATTTTCTCTCTCTCTCTCTCTCTTTGGACTGTGCTTGAAATAGACTGCGAGTTTCTTTGTTTATGATATGTCCTCAATGATTTACAACACCCCTAAGGAGCAAGACCAAGGGGAAAAAATTGAATGACCCTAATGAGTTTCTTGTTCTCTGTTCATCTCTTCTATTATTTCGGAATGAATAAAAATGAAATAAGTAATTTATTATGATCTATTCTTCATTTTTTTTTTTTTTTTTTTTTTTTTTTTTTCTATGCGAAATTGAGTGTTCTGGAAACATGGCGGTTTTGTGTTTTGTGTTTTTTTTTTTGTTTTTAAATATATTTTTCAGATTTATTTGTTTGGAGGGCAGAAAACTGTTTGGATAAGTTTTTTGACCCTTTCTTTTTCCTGTTCCCTGCTGTGCCTATCACGTGACTTACCTGTTATCCTAATTGCAGCGCATTAATTCAGTACTTGAAATTTTTGCGTCTTTCGTTCGGTTGTGATGCGAGTGACGGTTTGTCCAAGATGGCGTCATAGATTGTTTTGGAAAGGATGCTTAGTGATTTGATTTATTCTTGAAAGAAATTTTTCAAAAGTTTTAATTTGTGTTGATTGATTTAGTTTTATTTTTATTTTTTTTGTGGTTTTGTGGGGTCACTAAAATGATAACACAACATGTCAGCTGATTATTGAGTGTTTATTAGCACTGATAGAGATATTCATATTCATTTAATGTTAAAAGCTCAGTAAATATCAATAATTTGAATGCGTAATGGTCTCAATGTTTAATTCTAACCGAGTTTGGAAATGTAATATTTCAAATGGATTTGCATAGCCATTTATGGTTTTTTTTTTTTTTTTATTCTGATTTTGTTTGTGCTTTGGGAACTGGAGTTGAAAATATTTATTGTTTTCTGGTGTAGGAGGAGGCAATACATCTGAATAAGGACGCAGATGGAATTTGAATGGCCTAATTAACTGGTTAAAAAAAATTAATTTGGAAATTAGAGAATGGAAATTGAGACTGATGATAAAAATAAGAGACCGATGGGTTAATTTATGCAAAATTGCTTAAATTGCATCTGCAAGGATATTCGGTGATTGACAGTTGTCTATTTTTTGATAGGTTTAGTTGTTTTTAAAATGGACCTTGGCCGCATTTTTTTTTTTTTAGTTTTTAGTTTTCTTAGGAAGATTGAGAAATTATGAAAGTTTTTATTTTATTTATTTTTTGTTGCTTTTAAGGGTGAAAAAAAAATGTCCACGAGAATGAATTTAGAATGAATAATGAGTTTGTAAAGTAGAAAAAAAATGAGTTGTGCTTTATTGATTAATTGTTGATTCGTATTCACATCACGTGATAAATTTGTTGCCTTAATCATCATTTAGACGATGTTAATAGCATTTAAAGGGAAGAGGGGAAAAATGCTAAAAAGTGGAGTCACGACGAAGAGTTAAAAAAAACAAAACGAGTTTACAACAACAACACCTTAAAATTCAACCAATCGCGATAGAGTTTAGACAGGAAATGAAATAAGTCATAAATTAGCAACATTTGTTTTTTTTTTTGTTTTTTTTTTAAATTCTGAAGAAGAAAAAAGAAATTGTTTTTATTTATTTTAGCAATTTTAAAATTGTTTAAAGAAAATAAAGGAAATAAAAATTGAAAATGAAAAGAAATCAAAATGGCAGCCTAATGGGTTCTGCTTTAGTATCGAGTTGCCCTCTCAGTGGACTTTGTGATGTCATTTATCATTAGATATGATAGTGACACAATCACATGAGCCCTTCCATCTTTTGCTCTTTCTTTTCTTATTTGAGTTCTGTGATGCGTGAATTTATCACCAGCGAGAAAGTAAAATGGGATTTGATACAACAGAAACCTAACAACAGCAAACTAACTCCCTCTAGGGATGGAAAGTGCAAGTTGTCATTGTATCATTACTTGTAGCAGAGATGGTTTTAGCTATAATCAATATGACCAGCACTCTTTTTTTTTATTAGAAGCAAATGTTGAACCGCTTTTTATTAGTCGTGTTTATTTCAATTTTCATTTGGTTCTATTATGGTTAAACCTATTATCGATTTTATTTTCTTCTTTTTTTTTCTTCTTCTGTGTGAGCAGAATTTTATTTTATTGCTTAGCTTTGTGTTTTGCCCTTTAAGTCTGAAGTGTAGGGCCAATGCAATTCATTGGCCCTCTGCATATGGATGTAATGGCGGTTGGGGAAACTGCAAAAACAGCTGTAAAAGTTGTCATTGTATGGTTGCAATAAAATGGCCTCCTCATTCACTTGTAAATTGTTTGTGCTTGAGTCCAAAGTGGCAAAAGACGGACTACAAATTGCACTTGTTGACTACATATGAGACTTGGTTTAAGCATTTTGTTTGTGCATCATTTGTGCAATGAAGCTGCTTTTATTTATTTATTTATTTATTTTTATTTAGATTTTTTTTTTTTGTTTAATAATTTTATTTATTATTATTTATTATTGTTGTTGTTACTGGATGGGAAAATCGTAATGAGACTTTTAATAAATGATTAACTGAATAGTTATAGCTATTAAATCTATTTTTGTATCATTAATTATGCAGTAGTATTGCAACGGTTGAAAATGTAGATGTGTTGTCATGGAGATGGAAGGAAACAAATGGTATTATTGGAAATTAGAATTTTTCTTTTGGTGTGGATGATTTATTGTGATTGTTAGTGCTGCAGATGGAAGGTTTGTGAAGGAATTTAAGTACAAGAGAGTTGAGTTGATTTAATTATTAGTGGGAAACAAGTAAAGTTTGAATATTTTTCCTAGAAGTGCAGCATAAAAGATGCACTAAACACCTGACTCGTAAAAAGTCAATACAATGCTGGATTTGTCAGCACATCTTTAACCTTCCAATACCTAGGATTTTATTCCCATTGGTTTAGCATGGAGATGCGGACTAAAGCCCGCAGTGCTGTAGGTATTGGACGCATGGACGTGTTTTATTTGTTTGTTTATTTGTTTGTTTATTTACTTATTTATTTTGGCAAAGATTGTTGAATTAAAAAAAATTATTTTGATGTTGATGATTGAGAAAATAATTACATTAGGCTAAAATGTGTGCTTGCATTCAATTAGTGCTAATAACTCACATGTTGAGCACACAATGGCTCAGTATTTACATCAAAAATACATTATAATTAATATGTGCAGAAGCTGAGTTAATTGCCAGAAGAGCATGGTGCAGCCTTTCGCACGGTACTGATTCCTATCAATTACATTGTACTGAAAATGAGGTGGAAAAAGAATTTCCAATTGTATAGGAGGAGATAAGCCTCTGCAATGCGAGGTGGATGACTTTTTCAAGTTAAAGCGTTAGAATTTACTCAAATTGCTTTTGTAAATCAAGATGAGAACGTCTTTAATCTCAATGTGAGTTCAGTTCATATTTTTCTAGGAGTTACTGGTATGTTTTATTTGGTAAAAGATGAAAATAAACTATAGGGTAAATTATCAGAATGTCTTTTCGGCATCTGTGCTCAGGCCATCTTTTTACTTAACTGTTAATGATCTGCCCTAACTTCTTCTAAACCTGGCAATTGCAGGGCTGGACTGGGAACAAATTTAGTACCTGGAAATCTGGATAGGTCTGGCTACGGCTGAAACATTTTTCACTTTGCGTATTCATAAAGCCAGGTTTAACTTGGAGTTAAACGTGTTTTGGTGTTTAAATGTCGTGCGCAATGCCCACTGCGACTAATGCTGGGCACACACACACATATTGCGATTTCGCGTCGCGTCGCGATTTTGCAAGCGAAATCGCGCTGTGAACCGCGCGCAATGCTACACACATGCAGCTATTTCAGCTCTGCGAATTCAATCTTATGACGTCATTCCTGATCCGAAAAACCTGCCCGCCATTTCGGTTGAGAATGTTGATGAAATGACGTCATTTCACACAGCTCACCGATTGGCTGCAACACGAATCGCAGGCGAAATAGTACTTGGGACAAGTACTATTTCGCAAAGTAGATTTTGAACCGGCGCGAAGGAAATGACGTCACCTGGGCATGCGCAATGGCAACGCGATCGCGACGCGACGCGAAATCGCGGTATGTGTGCGCCCGGCATAAAACATACTAAACCGGCTGCCATTTTTGAAGTTAGATCGAGACAGGCAGTTTTAATACGTTGTTTAAAATTCTGTTTAGTCTAAATCTTTGCTTCGCAAAGTGGTGATCCACAAGAGGCTACTGGTTTGCCATTTTACCGTTGAAACGCAAAGATGATATAGGCTTAGTATAGAGCAATGTTAGGTTACCAGTCTGTTAACATTGGTACAAAATATGATTCCGATCAGTAACACATTGGGACAAAAAATACCGGTCTGCTACATTACATAGTTTGAGAAGAACTGGTCTAAATTACTTCATGAATGTGCGTCTTCTGTCAACAGACGATTTCTATTTTTAATTATATTGAAATTGATTAATCAATTGGGTCTTTCTTCAACCACTTACTAAATTTCAATTACTTCTTCCAATAATTCAAACCCAAACTACAATCACGTTAGATTTACTGCGAATGTTGTGTAAGGAGGTTTTTCTTTTTCAATTTCAAGATCTTAATGGAAAAATGGACTTATTTTTATATATGTAAGTGATGCGTGTGTAAGCAATGTGATAGGCTTAAAAAATGATGTCATTACATGCAAGTACATTCAACCACAACCAGAAAGTGGTAAAAGAAAGTACACATTGATTGGTTGATTTCAAATTAAATTAAAACATTTGCGTATATTCTTAATTTTCTATGAGTATTTAGTTGCCAGTCAGTCATTCACTTTGTTTGTACAATAATTTGAACACAGACATTGATTTATTTTATTCATCAGGCTGATACTGGCAAACAACCCAATCCTTCTGCCAAGGCAATAAGAGCATCTATCTACTTTGCAAGAGGCATCGTGAATGCAAAATTGTCCCGCGCTCCTTCATTTAAAATGAAAACGCATCTATCACCAGCGCCTGAATTGTTTTCTTCTTGCTCACACCAGTGGTTTTCGAGTTAGGGTGCTTCTCCATTCTCAATAACGTTTGTAGGGGTCTATCACAATTTTTTTCAGCGGCTATCCAATAAGCCGAGTTATCTATAAATAAATCAATAAATAAATGTGATATTTGTTGTCAATAAACAAAATTTAATTTTGTCACAGGTTAAAAATGTTTAAAATTAATGCATTTCGGTTTGTTCAATCAATAGTTGTGCATCAAATGTGTGCATTAAGTGTGGTTAGTACGAAGGTTAGCGACCTAGCGGGAATCTTGGTTGTTTCTCATCCTTGTCTGATTTAAAGTAATGTCTGCCGCCCTCTCCGATTGGGTTTTCTGTGGTTTTTCCAGTTCTTAGGTTTTTCAACAAAGCCTGCGTGGAGAAACATTCTACCCGTTGCGTCAAGAAACGTGAAGTTGAAAAACGTATGCAAATACAATACAATCGTGTACATTATGGCACCACCACAATGTTGTCTTAACTCCTATTGGCTAAGCCGGTTTACGCCTAACTGGGGACTGTGCTCTACTATTGTACTCTACTACTGTTTATTTTCAATGTATTTTAGTGTAAAAAGTGATTAGAATGATAGATTTTATTTATTTGATAATAAAATGTTTATTTTATTTGCTAAATAAGCTTTTCCCCCTTTTAATCAATTAAACAATGTTTGCATTGTTTGTTGGTTTCTTTTGGCAGGTAAACAAAGGTTTAGTTTTTTATTGGTTGTTTTGCCTAGTTAGATTACAATTCTGGTGTTATGGGCCACTTTTTTGTGCCAGTGAGATGGCTCAACCAATAGGAGTTAGGACAACGTTGTGGTGGTTTTGAGTATATTGATAGTAAGTTTCTTCTCTTTGTAGTCGTGCTAAGAGTTTCATCTTGTTAACCGGTGACTTTTGCACACAAGAATCTCGTATTATTACTTGTGTTACCTCGTAGAATGACATCTCTTGTTAACAAGTAGTGATAATTCTTATGTTGTGTTAATTCTTTATTGAATATGCCTAGTGAATCTCTGCTGCAACAGTGACGAGAATAAAATAGTTGAAGAGAGTTGACTTTGTTATTAATCACTTAAATTGATAGTGCACAATTGGCAATTTTAAGGTTTGCCATTAGCGTGATTGATTAAATGGATGGACGATTATTTGATTTACCTGGCAAGTAATTAACTTTAGAGCTGTTTGTAATCAAATTGAAAGCAATGTTGTTTCAAACAAAAAATTATAAGAGTTAATTATTAATTAATGAGAATTTTTATATGCACAAAAAATGCAGCTTCAGCCATTTTTTTTTACAAATGAATTTGTGTGTTTTCATTTGCTTAACTCTCTGCTATCTAAGGATTGTTATCGTTGAAATTCTGCTCCATGGAGATGTGGATGGTTAGTTTATAATTTTTAGGTCACAGCTAAAAAATTACGATGGGGCTCAGTTTTTACTGTGCCACTACGTAGAACTACGTCCGGCAGTGTTGTAGCGAACGCGAACTTAGTTAGTTTGCGAACTAAGATCGCAAACTAGTTCACTTTTACAAGTGAATGCAAAAAACGAACTTAGTTTACTTTTAAGAGTGAACTTCAACGAAGTTTGCATTCACCATGTTTGATGTTGAAAACGTCGCAAAAACTTAACTTTTTGCAGCGGTTTTAAACGTTTTGATGACGTTTTCATCATCAAAATATTCATTTTGATCACTTTTTACAACGAAAACGGTGAAAACAGTCGTTTTCGTCATTAAAATCAATGAAAACGACTGCTTTACTAAAATAAAAGTGTTTTTTTTTTTTCCATTTGCAAATCACAAAACATAAAAAAAACATTTCAATTTAAAAAAAAAAAAAAATTGGAAAAGTGAACTGAACTATTGGTTCAAGTTCGTGAACTTGAACTTAGTTCACTTTGAAAAAAAATTGTACTGAACGTGAACGTGAACTAGTTCACACGGTGGTGAACGCGAACTTGAACTAGTTCGCGATTTGGTGAACGAGATACAACACTGACGTCCGGCGGAATGTCTGCTTATTTAGATGAGGTCAGTGATGGACTGGCCTGTGACCTGCGAATTTTTTTTTCTTTGTTGTGGCCCGATAAATTTGTTCTCGTGGCCCGACCTGTCCAGATTTCCCGGTAGTAAATTTGTTCCCAGTCCAGCCCTGGGTGAGGTTGCGGCTTTCGTATGCTATGGTTTGAGCTTTACAGATTGGCGGCGATTTCCGTGGCCTCTGTCAAATTTTCATTCTCTGGGTTCATTGTTGCAGCCCCTCTGATTTCTTACCTAGTGCGGAGAAAGACATGGTTCTACGTCAACACAGATTACTCAGTAGGCGCAATCACAAATGCAGGTTTAACTTACAGTTAGAATAATTAAATATTCTAAGCCAATAGTAAAAATTTAAAAAAATAATTGTTTTTATCTGGTTACTTGCATAGATCTTTATTTCAATTCTTGTACAAATTTATAGGTTATTCAGAAGTGACAATGACTAAAGGCAAAAGTGAATATTTCTTTTAAAGCTGCTCTTATTGTTTCAAGCTGTTCGTCACAGCCTAGATAGTCTTCATAGTGACAGTCACAATCATTCATCTCCATACAATAAGCGTGTGTTTTGGTTTTATTTATATCGTTTATATCGTCCTTATCGTCTCCGTTTTCTTTAATTACTTGATTGTCAACTTGCAACTGTTTCGTTTCAGGTTTGGGCTTGAATACATCTCCACTCATCACATTCGATACTGCATGTGGTTTGCGTATATTTAATGGTTTCGATCGACCATCTAGATCTACTTTTTTTACATGTGGTTCGGGTTTGTGTACATTTAGTGGTTTCAATGGAGCATCTTGATCTACTTTTTTCACATGTGGTTTGGGTTTGTGTACATTTAGTGGTTTCGATGGACCATCTGATGGTTTGGGGTCTTCGCAAACAAAACGATTCGCTTGGGAACAATTGACGATGTCCATGCAATTTAAATTGTTCCTGAATAGTACACAATCTTTTCTCGTGTACGGTTGTTTTGGTCTGCAAAAGTTGACAATTTCATCACATTTTCCATCGACCAACTTCGACCACGAGCCTGGCTCACAATTCGCGAAGATTTTCATGTCGACCCACCAACCTTGTGCTGTTTAAAGAAAAAAGAAATAAATAAATAATAGTTAGTTTGTCTGAGCTGCCATTTTGGTCACGCTTGTATGTGGCCGTATTCTGCCAATCGATATCATAAACCATAAGCAAAACAAGCGCCACGCCGAGTGGTCAACACTTGTTCTTACGTACCCTTGTTTTTCAACACGAATTGTTCATCGATGAATTTTTTCTCTTCCGCAGAATCCAAGCTTAATAGAACTTGGTTTCGGCTTGCGCAGTATTCTTTAGCCATTTCGTACGAAAGCTTGTTGAAGACGAACAAGTAGTCATGGTTCTCGAATCTGGAGAGTTTTTCAAACGCGGCGTTAAGCGAAAATGCTAATGTAAATAAAAAAGAAACGGAGATGAAAGTATGCATTTTGGCGGACTGGTTAGTGCTCAGGATGCAATGGTGGGAGCAGTGCTGCGCCTCGCTTTTTATCTAGGCACAAATTGCTATAACTTGACGTGACACGACGGATTTTTTTGAAGGTTGTGGTCGTGAAAATAACATGATTCGTTAATGTTTAGATTGTTTTCTATGTGAAAGGTGTTGGTGAATGGAAATGGGATGTCACAAATGGATAAATAAAAGTTCTTTATGTGATTTTTATGCTGTTGGTTTGGTTAAGCAATTTTTCTCGTTTTTTTTTGTTATTATTCGTGATTATTATTATTATTATTATTATTTTTTTTTTTAGGTTGTGTTGTTTATTATTCTTGTTTTGTTAAGTGATTTGAGAGAAGGAATCGGGGTTTCTTTCATGTGTTGAGGGAATTATTGCGGTTCCAAAAGAATTTTTATCTCGCCAGCACTAGTGCAGAAAACATACGCCGGGTTAGGAGGTAATGGTCTGTCTGAACACCATTTGTTAAAATCGATTTTCCTGCCCCTTGTGGAAGCCAAAACCCAGTGCAAAGATTATCAAATTGGCTTCTTCTTTTTTTTTTTTTTTCTTTTTTTTTTTTTTTATAGTTTTACTTGGATTTTTTTGTGAATTATTTTCCTCCTTTTTAAAAAAACAAATTGTTGAATGATTGAAATATTGAGTGGCAAAGGATTCAATTTTAATTTTGCCATTTTTTAAAAATTGCTTTTACAGAAATTGTTGATGAAATTGAATATTTTGCAATGAATTTGCATGAAATTTGTTGTTTCGTAAAATGAGAGGATTTTTGAAATGAAAAAATGTCTTTAAGAATTAAAAGTTTTGGGAAAAGTCGCAATAAGTTGTAAGTTCCGCCGCTTGGGAATGCTAAAAGTAAGAGTGTTCAAATTTTCCTTGTGGCCATAAAATGTATGTCCACTTCAGTCAGAAGTTTTATACGATCATTGAAGGTGAAAGGTGTAAGATGTCAGTTGGCTGCACGACCTCTTCTTAACAAACTTCTCTCGAGTGAATTATCTACTTGGTTTAATTGCATGATTTAATGTAATTATGGCTGGATCTTTTCTGCCTAGGTTGTATTGAAAAATTGCACGTGTAAACACTTTCTTAACTGATTGGATTATACTTGAGTTTGTACCTGAGGAGAGATTCAATCCAAGTGCGAGCCATGGGAACAACTATCTTTATAATTAAAGATGGCAGCAAAACTTTGTTTACCAATCCACTTGGAAATTATACCGCGATTTCAGCATTAAAAAAGCATTCAAAACACGTGCTAATGTGTTGCTTAGAATTATTGGGCATGCCGAATTCAATGACTTGACCTTACAGCCAGTTTTCAAGGTCATTTGTGCTAAAATGATTGGATTTTCAATTAGAAAATTCAAATTAAGAAAATAAACGTTTTTTTTAAATTATTTTTTATTATTTTTAAGCTGTCTGGTTGAGAAATGAAATTTAAATCCCATGTTGTGTTGAGATTGTATCATTTTAATATATTAGTCTTCCATTGCAAGCAGAAAAGAAGAAGAAGACGGGGGAATGAAAGTAATTTGTGATTTGCAAGCAAAGTTTGCGTTTGCTAGTTAATTTTCGTGACATTTTTCATAAATTTGAGGCGGAATTGTTTATTTCACTTATTTACTTCATTTTTTCGTGTTTAATGCAATGTAATGCATTCTGGATAATGATCTCCTTTTACGGCTTCCTTTGAGATTGAGGATTAAGAATAATGACGGTCCAAAGTCACATTACACCCCTAGGCCTTATCTTAAGGTGCGTTACTTGGCGCCCTTCACCTGGGACTGCACTAACTTCTCTATTTTCTTCTCGAGTGCAAGTTTGGATGCCATCTTGTATCTGATGTTGTTTTTATCAAACGTGACAATTTATCACCGTGTTCAACAATCTCCCATTGTGCTTTGTGTGCAAAAAAGAGAAATATGGAGTGAAAAATAAGAATTTATTTTGTTTAAATAAATTGAAATAAAGAAAGAAAAAATAATAATGCTAAAAAGCTTTTGCTAAATGAGCTGGCATTCCTTTAGGTCAGATGTTTTTGTTCATCTCATTTGAAAGATGATCTCGTAAAGCTGCAGTAAAGGCACAATAAATTGTGGGCAGTGAGCTGTAGTTGGATGCATGGAGACCGAGTGCTGGTGCAATCTGCATAAGGAATTAAGTCGGTCCATAACAATCTCGTGAAAAGCACTTAATGAAATTTTTCACCTTGCGTTTGTACATACTGTATCTTTTTGGATAAAAATGGCAAGAGTGGACCAATATTAAGGATCCTTTGCTCTCATTGGCTGCGAGCAACTTAAGGTTGAGTTGCAACTTGATTTAAACAAGTAACATTTGACTAAATTAAATTTTCTCACTTTGTTGTTGCTTGCAATTAAATAAATTGACTTTAAAGGGAAACGGATGAGAGAGTTTGCTTGCTGTTCTCTTTATTCACATTTATTTGACGTTTATATTTTATTTTTTTATTTTTTTATTTTTTGGTTTATTTTTTAAATTGAAGTGTTTTTTTTTTTTTTATTGTTTTAATGCGGGATTTCGAGGATAAAAAGAGTTGGATTTTCTTCTCTTTTATTTGTTTGATTTTTTTCTTCTTCTTTTTACAGGAGTTTTTGAAACAATTGCAAGGGAACCAATCAGGTCAGGATTGTAACATCATCGGACAGTTTGGAGTTGGATTTTACTCCGCTTTTATGGTAGCAAATAAAGTGGAAGTGTTCACTAAATCCTATGAACCAGGAAGTAAAGGATATTGTTGGGCTTCTGACGGGTAAGAAAAAGTCATTTTGGGTTTATTTAATGTTTTGTGTATAAAATAGATTTTTTTCTCTCTCTCTCTCTCTCCTTTTCTGTGGTCATGAAGGAGTGGCAGTTATGAAATACATGAAGCTGAACATGTAAAAGCAGGAACTAAAATTGTGCTGCATTTGAAAAACGATTGTCAGAGTTTTTGTGATGAAGATGCGATTAAAGGTATCCGGTATAATTTGCATGTTTGACTTATTTGGTTATTATTATTATTTTTTTTATTTTTTACCCTACAGATGTTATTAAGAAGTATAGCAATTTTGTTGGGAGTCCAATCTTCTTAAATGGAAAACAAGCAAATGTGTTACAGGTTAGTGAAGAATAAATTGCACTTTTTGCTTCTCTGTCGGTTTGGATGATTCCTATTTTTTTATTTGTCCTGTTTTCCTGATTGCGTGTGCGTTTGATAGCTTTTCTATTGATTAAGTTTTGTAATTTGCAAAAACGAACGCCAGATGTCGCGTGTTATCATAATTTTACGAAACTGGAGGAAAAAGTCGAGTAATTTAAGTGAAAGGCGATTGAATGTCGGAATTTTTTCGCAATGTAAACAAATGAAAAGTTCATTTTGTTATTCTTCCTGACGGTAATGCATCAGGAAGTAGAAATTACGTGCAGTTCGAAACGTCAAATCAAAAACTCGTGCTGAATGCGGTAGACACATTCATAAAATAATTTTAACCATCTAACTTCAAAAATGGCGGCAGATTTAGTCTGTTTTCAGTCTCGGTAATTTATACAACAAAACATGTTTAACTTCAAGTTAAACATCGTTTGTGAATGTGCCTAGTGGATATCGGCAAACACCTCCAATAGGCGACAATCTGCGTGAAATGTTTGTAGAAACAATATGTATCGTTTAAAAATGCTGTTTCCCGTCTCCAACATTGCTGGATTTGCCCCGGAGTTTTTTTTAAATCCTTAAAACATGAAAACGCTTAATTAGTTATTATTGAATATGCCTTGGACTAATCTAATTTCTTTACTGGTGCTAGAGTTGTAGAAAAATAGAAGTTGTGCAGCAAAAAGTGTCTTTAATTGTCTGGAGGCGTAGCACTAACATTATTAACACATAATTTGCGGATATGTATGTACCAAATGAAGTGTAATATGCCTTAATAGCATTTTGAAATGGCTTGGGTCAGTGGCTGAAACTCAAGTACAGTGTAATCTTAAGATAAGAGAATTTAGGCCACCGCTAAACTTTTTTTGTTTATCAGTTGTTAGATGTCGAAAAAAAGATCTATAGAAATGTACAAATTGTTTTTTAGTTTAATAACTTTATTTTAAATTTGTGAAATATATAGGCTTTGTGGCTAATGGAGCCTAAAGACGTGAGCAAAGAAATGCACACAGATTTCTATCGATTTATCAGCAATGCTTTCGATCAACCAAGATTCTCGTTGCATTACAAAACGGACGCACCGCTGAATATTCGGTGCATACTGTACGTACCCGAAGGAAAACCAGGTCTGTTTGAAGTGAGCAGAGAAACCGAGGGCGGAGTGGCGCTGTACTGTAAAAAAGTGCTCATCAAGAACAAAGTGGAGAATGTATTGCCTAAATGGTTGAGATTTGCTAAAGGTTTGTGTTTTATTTTTATTGCATATTTTATTCCGAGTTTTTGAGGTTTATTGCGCTTTGCTGAAACTTGTTTTCGTGTCTTAGGAGTTGTTGATAGTGAAGACATTCCACTTAACTTGAGCCGCGAATTACTTCAAGACAGTGCCCTCATCAGGTGAGTGCAGAACATTATCGTTGATGGTTCTAGCAAGAAAACGCTCGAAAATAAAATCTTTTTTCTTCTTCCCGTTTCATTGCTTTAATCTTATTCTTTCTTCACTTGGAAATTGTCAGCTACAAACAACACACAGCTTGACAGTGCCATTAAGAAACCTCTATCCAACAAACGTCATAAAACTTTACGCAGTTTTAGTTTATTTTATTTTATTTTATTTTATTTTATTTTATTTTATCAAAAATCCGTGAAATAAAATGAAATTTGTTTATGTAAAGAGAATTTAAATGAGAATTACAATACGCAAGAGAAAAATGGCGTGTTGTAATTGTAATTGTCATTGAATTGTCTTTAGGGATTCGCATTTGAAATAGAAGTGTAAAATTTGTTTATTCATTTGCAGTAAAAATAGGGAATGGTCAAACGTGTTTGAATTGAAATTCGATTGCATGTAACTTTATAATTTTACTATCGCATTTTTTTTTATTGACGTGCTAACTTTTTCGCTCTGTCAACAGTTTTAAACAGGGAATAGCTTTCTTTGCCCATGCTAAGGCATTTGTGGTGACAGTTGTTGTCATGACTACGGTACTTTTCTTTGTGTTGTTGTCAGTTTTGGAGGTTAGAGGTTGTCTTCCTCTTTTTTTTTCTCTCGCTCCTCTGGATTGAGACTTGTGATAACGGACCTACAACCGTTGAATTCAGTGCACGATGTGTATTTGTTGCGTGTGCGACTTCCTAAGAAAATTAATTTCTCCCCTGGGCCGAGTGTGTTTGCGTTCTTACGAATAAAAATAGAATAATTTTTAGAGACTTACTGACTTTAACCTTATGGTGGACATTTGCTGTCATAAAATTGAGTCAAAATATGCCTTTTCCTTTCCTATTTATTTTTTTTATTTTTTTTAAAGGTGCAATTTTTATTTCTAATAATTACTAATAATTGGTTTATTATTTTTATTTTTTATTTTAGGAAATTACGAACTGTTTTGACTAATAGACTTTTGCGCTTTTTAAATGAGCAAGCGAGAAAAGATCCGGAATCGTATGATAAGTTTTACAAGGATTACGGCCTTTTTCTCAAGGAAGGAATTGTGATGGGCCATGAACAATTAGAAAAGGTATGAGTTAGTTTATTGTGAGAGAAAATAAGATTTTTTTAAAAAAAAAATCCAAAAGTTATTATCAAATTGGTTTAATTTTTTTTTTCTCTCTCTCTAAAGATTGTTACACAGTTTTCATTAGAGGTTAAATGGAGGGGGGGAGGGACTTAACCTACAGAAGACTTCAATTTGAACTCCTTGTCAGCTTCTTAATGTGGATTGTTGTTAGTGGAAAAAAAATCGCAAAGAGGCAATTTGCCAAATGGATTTTTCTTATCCAATTTGCAACACTACTTTGTTTTTTTTTTTTAAATTTTTAAAATGAAAATTGAAATCTCTTAAACTGATATAGATTGTGTATACATATAGTAAATATATACATATATTTTTATTTTTTTTTGTTTAATTAATTTTTTTGTTTTGTTTAGGAGGAAATAGCGAAGTTAATTCGGTTCGAATCATCAGCAAAACAAAGCGGGGAAAGAGTGAGTTTGCCCGAATACATCAGCAGAATGAAGAATGGGCAAAGTTCCATTTACTATTTGGCAGCTCCGAGGTGAGAGACTCAAGACGCTTAGTGTTTTCAATAAACTCGCATGATTTTACAATTCAAATTTGCAACCTCCATTTTATAGCGACAAATTCAGTGGCTGAATTTTGTCCTAGGGTTGTCTCCCTTCTGGCTTTTTCTCCCCCTCAATCCCATTGTGTGCCAGTTTAATTCATCTTGGCAACACAATAGATTGTCTTCCCTCCATCCCTCGTAAATCCCCCACAATGCACTTTGCCTGTACTCTAATGTTGATTGAATATGCAAATGTGGCGTAATAAGTTGGGGAAAAAGTGTGCATTCTAAATGAATCACTGTAATAAGAGTATGGAGAAGCTCCCAACATATGCCACGACTGCAGTTCCTACATTGTTTTCTAATTTTTTCAAATATTATCAAATTTTATCGAATAATTCGTGAATATTAATAGAAAATATGTTTACATGGATGTATTTTTTTTTTTTTTTTTTTTAGTCGACACTTGGCGGAAACATCGCCGTATTTCGAAGCACTCAAAGAAAAACATGTTGAAGTGTTGTTTTGTTACGAACCGTATGATGAACTGGTGTTGTTGCATTTGCGCGAGTTCGATAAAAAATTGCTCATGTCGGTGGAGAAGGAAATGCGACAAGACAAGGAAGATAGCCCCGATAATAAAGATGGTTGTTATATATTATTATTATTTTATGTAATGAACATTTCGTGTAATTAAATTAAATTATTTCTTCTCGTTTCAGAAACAACGGGTGGATTAGCGAGTGAAGATGTGAGGGCGTTGCTAGATTGGTTTAAAAATATACTGGGAAGTAAAGTCCATGTAGTAAAGGTAAAAATAATCAGAGAAATCTTGTTGGGAATGTTGGGAGTATAATCGTTATTGAGTTCGTGAATGTTTAGTTCAGTTGTAATGGTCTTTTTATTATGATTTGAAAGTGGGCCGAGCACAGTCAATTTTGTTAGATTTATTCTGGTTGTAAAAGAAATACTTTGCTTCAATTTTACGACCCTTAATAGACGAAAAAGACTTTACTCTAAATTTGTAGTGGGAGGGATCTGGCTTCGGTACTAATGGTGCCGTCTATCGGCTGTTCCGAAAAGTAATGACAAAATTCCTGTTCGACTATTTAATTGTTTTGAACTGTGGAATTTCGTTTGTGGAAAGGAAAAACGTTTTGTAATTTAGTAACATTGTGTGTTTTTGTTTTTTCTTTAAACATAATTATTAATTTTTATTAATTTTTATTGATTTTTGAAACAGACGACTAAACGACTTTCAACTCATCCATGTGTTGTTACTGTAGAGGAAATGGGTGCAGCCCGCCATTTTATCCGGACTCAATTTCAAACTATGCCAGAAGAACAAAGATATAAAATTCTCGAACCAATATTGGAAATAAATGCAAGGTAAGAAATTAAACTTTATATAAGTGTTTATCTTTGTTAGTTGAGCAAGGCAAGTGTGTCACTTGTGTCAAACGATGGTTTCATGCGTGGAAACAATTGTAGTCCTTGGTAGATGTTTAATTGAACTTTTCCGGGAACCGAGCAGCCTAACAAAACATAATTTGAAACTGAAACAATATTTTGCCTCTTGGAAAGTTAATGTCGACGTGGGTGAAGGGAAAATATGAGTATAAAATGTGCTCACTAGTTGTCGCTAGTGAATTGGTTGGGGCTGGATGTGCACATCTGTGCTGCCTGCTGAGAACAACAACATATAAATAAAACATGGGATTTTCAAAAAATTTCAAAAACAACTGAAACACCCGGAAATACTGGTGGTTGAAACCAGAAAAACCACTCAATTGCCTTGGAATATCTGGCGTTAAATTAATTCATGCGAATAATTAATTAAAATGATTATAATTAAATTTTTTGATTAAATTAAGGACAATAGATAAGATTAAGGAAATGATTTTTTTTAAAAAGATGTTTGTGATGGCAAAACTTTTTGGGTTGATGATCGAAAAGGTGGGTTAATGAAAAGGAAGGGATAGGTCAAACGAAAACCCGATACGGACATAAAGAAAACCTGATACGGACGCTAGGAAAACGTGATACGGACGAAAGGAAATGGTGGAATGGGTTGGACGAAAACATGAGATGGAAACTACACCCAAAAACATTAGTCATTTGAATTTAATTTTTATTTATACTCATCACAGAAACTTCATCTAAACGTGATTTATTTTTACTTTAATTCTATTAAACTTAATTTCACAATTTTTTTTACAGTGCCACAAAAATAATTTTATTATTGTATACAGCTTTTATTAACTTGATTTTTTTTTTTTTATAATGCAAAGCAAACATGTAAATAACTGAAATAATACTTAGCAAACAACACTTATGTCTTTTGTGGGGGATAAAAGGAAGTAGGTTTATAGATTCTCCATCCTGAACAGATGAAGATTATACTGCTTTCAACCAGTTTGATCAATATAATATTTTTATAGCTTTCTTTATCATTCTGGCAAGAAATTCATTTTCAATAAATAAGTAACATAAAACACCTGTTCTTGAATAGTATGGGAACACGAATCTTAATTACTTTACATAACTGGCAGGTAACAATCCTAATTATTATTATTTATGTGTTTATATAAAATGATGTGGAGTGGGAATAAACAAAATTCAAAACACTTCAGTAGTGATGACCTCGATTTTGAATAAAATACTTTCACAACAATCTATTGTATCCAACATCCTCCTGTGTAGAGGAAATTATAAAACAATTATGACTTGTAATTTTAAAAATTAAAAAGAAAAGAAAAAAAACAACAGCAATTATAATAATATTTTTTTTTCCTATCAACGTTGTAGTTCATGGTATTTTCCTGCACACAATCAGAATGTGACTCGATTATGTGTTAAGAGTATTGATTTCAAAACGAGTAATCACATTTCGTTTTATGATTTTGGCGTTCTGACATCTAAAAATAAACAGGCGAGGATAAAAACGACAAATTAATTTTTTTATGCATTTTTCAGACATCCCATAATGATGAAACTTAGTAATCTGAAGACTGCCAATCCGAAATTGGCCGAACTGATTGCAGAACAGGTACGAGAAACGACGAATAACTGGCCAGAATTACCGATATTTGTTGATTTCGTTAAAATGGCGGAAATAAATAGCGGAAGTTGAGGTTTTTTTTGTTGTTACGTCTACCGTTACACTTTACATTTGATATTTCAGGCCAGGGAACATTGCTGAGTCATGGCATTGTTACAAGAAAAGAAATAATAAAATTTAATACTTTGTATATTTTTTATTTTAGGTGTTTGATAACGCCATGGTTACTGCAGGATTAATTGAAGATCCCCGCACTATCCTACCGAGGATGAACGAGCTATTAACTTTGGCTCTCGAAAAACATTAGTGAGATGTGAAATTATTATTATAATTTTTTTTTTGCCGATGGAATAAATTTTTTTTATTCTTTAATCTCCGAGTTTTCTGTCATATTTACACCGGCTAAATCTAATTCAGATTACTTAATACAATGTGCTGAGTATATTCCACGTGTTTTGATCGAAGATACATACACAATTATTTCAAATTTCAACAAAATCGAATCTTTTCTTAAATGTACTTCAGGAATGTCATTCGTAAAAAGATTTCCACATTAGACAAAACAATACAATTTTTTTTTTACTACATTTCTAGAACAACATTTAACGCATACCTAGGTTGTCTAAAATGTGCAAAGGTAAATTTAATGTATATATTTATTTATTTATTTATAGCTTTCGTAATTACCACAATTTTTTTTTTAAAGATTTGTTTTTCAATATTTTGTTTAATGCAACAAATCTGCCCTTTACCAACAACAACGGACAAATAAATTTACAATGTAGGGAGAAAATAAAGCATGGGAAATATACAGCATGCACAAATTCTTTGAAACTAAAAAGAAAATTATATAACGAGAAAAAAGAAAAATTTTACCTAATTGAATTATTACATTAGTCCTACTTTTAACGAGACAAAGTAAAATGGTTTGTCATTGTCCCAGAAGCACATTTTTTTTTTTTTTTTTTAAATATTCGTTGGAGACAGGTAAATGTACTTCAGACAAAATTTATACATCAAATGAGGACGAAGATATAAGCAAGTGACTATTCCTTTATTTAGCTTCTCTTGTCGCTAAAATCAAGCCGACAATGAGACCGTACAGTCCCAATACTTCGGCGAAGATGAGAATCAAAATCATGCCAACGAATAAACGCGGTTGTTGAGCAGTGCCTCGAACACCGGCGTCTCCAACGATTCCAATAGCAAAACCGGCCGCTAAACCACTCAAACCAACGCTCAAACCAGCTCCAAGGTGAAGGAATGCCCTAATTTAATTAACAAAAGAAAAAAAATTAATATTTCAATTTTAATTCAGCTCAATATATCAAGTCACGAGTCCATTTGAAAAATTGATAAAGAAGTTTTATCAGTTTTGTTTTTTAATTTTTATAGATTCATGACTTGATCAGATAAGTTGCCACCATTGTTTGTTTGTAATTAAAAAACAACAGATTGTGATTTTGTAATTACTATCACGAGATGCGATTAGATAGGAGTGTCGGGCAACTTTTGACTTAACTTACTTGAAAAGTACATATTCTGGTGGTTGTTTAATTTGTCCTGCTATTACTACAGCAACTACTAGGCCATAAATTGCGATGATACCAGCCATGACGACTGGGATGATGGATTTCATAATGAGTTCGGGTCTCATCACCGCCATCGCGGCAATTCCAGTTCCTGATTTGGCTGTGCCGTACGCCGCTCCCAAGGCTAATTAAACGAAAATTTAAACATATTTTTAATCAAAATTTCAAACACAAATCACATTTTCTCACAAATTAATTTTTTCCGTCTTAAATTCACTTGCTTGTAATGCAGGCAAGCCACATATTTATCAAGAACCCAATTAAACCACTTTAAACCTGTTTTCCGTGTTGATTTTATGTTTGGTAAGACTTATTATGTAAGAATTAATTACTTTGTGAAAAAAAATTACAACTAAAACGTAAACGAGATAAAATTCAAAGAATTTTGGTGATAAAACACGCATACAATATGGGGATTGTGTCATTTTTTTCAAGAGGAAACTCACCACTAAAGACCATTGCCGCTGAAGCACCAATTGCCCCAAAGAATGGAGTGTAAACTGGTGCTAATTCCTCCGCTGTGAAACTCATGGTTGATGTGGATGTAGTTTGTGAATATCAAGATAATATACGGCTGGTTAGTTTTGCCTGTAAATGCCGACACCTCAACAAAATGGCGGATATGAAGCAGTCACGGATGTGATAGCAATACGAAGTACAAGACCGAGCTAGAATAAAATGAGAGGTGCCGTTGGTTAAATACGGAACAGTGACATCATATCAACCAATCACATGCACGTTTTAATGACGATGAGGATGACGAAAAATGCTGCGGCGATAAGATTTTAATATTTTTAATACATATAATGTAAATAAGTTTGCGATTTTATGTTTGAATATATTTGAATTGTTTTATTTATTGTATTTTTTTCATTTTTTTCATGCAGGTTATGGAAGGATGTCTGCAGCTATGGAAGCACATCTGTATCTCCATGAAGTATTTTGTGCCTTACAAGTTAGTTTAATTAGATTTGAGTTTTTAGGGGCATAAATAAATTAATTTAAGTACAATTTTAAAATTTAAATTCAGTCTGAAGATTAAATTAATTAAGTTTAAGTCTAATTAAAGTTTATTTTTACGAAAAATTTGAAAACCTCCAATCATGGCAGAGGTTGCGAGATTTCATCGCTTGCAATCGCCTGTAGACAGAAGGCAATGCCCGTTGCGTGCCTAAACCAAATTTAACTTTTTTTGTGTGACATTCTTGTTCATATTTAATAACAAGTTTTATTGAAACTTCAAGTGGTAAAAATAATACAAAAACTGAGTTTTTGGGCCGAGTTTTTTAAGTTCCATGACGAATAATAAGTGCTACAATAGGCGAATGTAAGCGATGGTAAATGTATGGATGAAAGATGTTCTATGTTCTAGCCTCGGATCTAGCTTGAAATCCATGTTTGGTTATACAGACATACTTCCATAGTAGATTCTTTTTTTTCCAGTTTATAAAAAAAGATTGAATGATGAAAAATTGTGCACATTATTTTTAAACTTCAAATGAATCGGTTTTATGGATTTTTATTATGAGATCAAGAGCATTATATAAAAGTTTGAAATTTCTAAAAGTTATTTTTTTTTTTTTGTTTCAAGATATTTCTACAAAAAAAATGTTTACTTAAATAATTTTAAAAGTTTTTAAATAAATGTTGATGAAATGAGAAAATAATTTGAGCTTCGGCACAGCAACGCCGAGCTGTGGCAAATTCGAGGACCATTCTTGAGTTAAAGCGCTCTTGAATAAGAATTCACGTACCAGGCTGTTTATTTCGTGAAATATTTTTTCCGGAAGGTATTGAGACTAAAATGGGTTGTAAATAAATTTTCATAGCGTTCGCAAAACACGGTTCCCGAAAAGATGGCATGTTGAAATAATGTTTGAAATAGATAGTTGCTCGGTTGCTCCGGCATCGAAACATGAAGCATTGTAAATATGCCGGGCTTTTCCAATTTATCATTTTGTTACATTTTTTTTTTTAATTTTTCAGAAAAGGGAAGTATTTTGCAACATTTCCTTAATCCAGACATGAATGGATGACACATTGAATAAAAGGACATACTTTTACCATTTCGAAATGTGATGTAAGCACTCATGATACAATATTTTATTTATTTTATTAAAAATGTTTTATTTTTTTAGTTCCATTTTATGCCAATTAAAGCAGCTGCTGACAAACTGAGTCGTGAAATTGAACTCTATGGAAACCCAGCAGTTTTTCCGGACGATAAAATTTCAAATGAGTTTACACAAGTTGAAAAAAGCAGTACCGGTAGTTCCGAGGTGGATTTGCTACATAACAAACCGAAAAGCGAAAAAAAGTACATATTTAACACATACAAAAAATGTAATATATCTCTATTTATTTTAACTAATTCATTATTTTTCCTTAATGTGTAAAGCTGTAGTCAAACCTGGAAATACGAAATACCAGTGGCAAATTATGCACTCTTTAGGATTATCAGATGAAGAGATTGCATAGTTTCCTGATCCCATTACATTTGTCGAAGTTGCTATCAAAAACCACGAACGTCATCGCAATAAAGCCAACTTCTCTATCAGAAATTACATGTCAAATGGACATCAGGAGAGGGGTACACACTAATGAAATGAATGATTTTGCAACGTCTACGCATCGTGTTGGTGAGCAAATAATTGCCCCATTCCTAGTTTGCTGGCAAATAGCTACAGATTCTGTTAGATAGCGTCATAACACATCTCTGACTTCATTTTAGCTTTAATATATTTAAGATTGGTCGACGTCTTGAATGTCCATCAATGAAAATCTAAAGTGTGGAACTTCCATTTCCAAAATCAATCAATACAACTGCGAATATTAAATATATTGAAAGCCATATGAAGTCAGAGATATATTATGATGCTATCAAACAGAATCTATAGCTATTCGCCAGCAAATTAGGTGTGGGGCGGATTATGCTCAACAACACGATGCAGGCACGTTATTTTACAATACGTAATTTTCAATTTAAATCAATTTAAATCGTCTTTTTTTTTTTTTTTTTAGTTGGAGCAGTTTAACAATAGATATTCATCCGCTGCATCTGAGAAGATCAAGGAAGAATGTTGTCTTGGTGGTGCTATTTGTACAGTAGAGAATTTGATCCACCGAATTCGAGGCAAAATTTGGAGGTTAAACAAATTTATTTCGTATTTAAATATTATTTATTTATTTATTTATTTATTGCGTTTTTTGGTTCAGATCCGAATAAAGTGAAGATATTTTGCTACAAAGACACCGAATCGTCCAAAGAGTAGTCAAACTCGCATCTCTAATAAAAATGACTTGGATTTGCAAGAAGGCAGCAACTGACTTACGAGCTCGTGTCAAGTTTATTCGATTGATCTGAGACGTAAATTCATTTTATCTTTATTTTTTTAATTATAACTTTAATGAGTTTTTATTTAGTTTAAAATTTTCAAAGGTTTTGCGTACGGTTAAAAACGTTTCTGACAGTTCTTCTTGACTGAACGGACAAAGTGAATAAACATCCTGGCAGGTTTTAGAAGTTTCTATGTCAAATCCTCGTGTTATGGCTTGACCGAGTTCAGTTTGCGATCTACTTCTGTAATAAATCGATTTTTGTTTTTTAAAAAGTCCAAACAAAATTAATTTATTTTTTGTTTTACCTAAACAGTTGTAATATTTGCATCTTGTCAGGATGCAGCTCGTTTTTACGCGTGTCTTGCCCAACACTGCACAAAAAACGACGGGCGCATTGCTGTTGATCCACAATTTGAATTAGACGCAAAAACAAATCCATTTCGTCGCTTCGTTTCCTCCTCCCTTCGTTGGTTGCGTATATCTTTTTGACCGATCCAAAGGCGACCAACGCAAGCGCGAGAAATTGGCCCAGGAAAGCGGGAAAACCGTTGTAATCGGGGATCGAATTGAGTACTTCAACTTCAGAGTTGTCAAACATGTTGAGAACCGGGGCGTAAGCCACCAGTTGGGCATACCCACCCAGTGCGTGGAACACATTTGGCAATGGCAATGACATTGTCGACTGGAAAGTGTAAAATTGAGCTTAAAAGTTGAAATTGAAAGTATGATTCCTTACCGTTTGTGTTTTGAGCTGGAGTGCATGCTAGGGGTGGTGGCATTGAACGTTATATACCTTTTCCCTTTGTAATTATCAAGGTTGTATCGAGTTGTCGAGCAAGTGTCGTTTTTAACGCGAATGTGATAATTGCAATTAGGGCTTTAACAGAAGTTAAACAAACTGCGGGTTATTTACTTCCGCGATTTTTAAAGTTCAAATACTGTTGCATTTATGGTAGCATTGTTTTGTTAATGATTTTAAACCTTTTTTTGTGTTTTGTTTGCAGTTGAGGTTGGGCAAGGTTATTTAGGGAGTAAATTACAATTAATGAAATCAAATTAAGATATAAAAATGTGGAAGGAATTGCAACCCGGATGTAATGTACAGGAAATTGATTACATACCTTTGAGCAACTTTTTTGAACACTGTTATTAGAACGATGATGGGGAAAACTTGCGAAATTTAAAAATGAAACTTGTTTAGAAGAAGGTAGATTTGTATGGCAAATGGACAGTTAATTTTTTTTTTATTTACATACGGTATTACAAATTGTAATTACAAAAAAAAATTAAAAATTAAAAAATTGATTGAAGGAACAGAACAATCGGATCATAAATCAAAAGCAAACTTGGCCAAGACGTTTGAAATTTTTTTTTTTTTTTTTTTTTTTTTTTAAATATGCAGTTTCATTGATTTTAATTAACAAAAACGTGAAAAAGAAAAGAAAAACGAATAAAAATTCAAATTAATTGGCTGAAAGTTGATGACATCATGCTTGTTCTAACAAATGATGGCGGCTACGAGTTTTGGCATGGTGGTCAGTGGACAACAAAACAAATCTAGAATATCTCTTGGAAAATAAAAAGAAAAATTAAAACGTCTGATGAAAGAGAGATCTGTCTGAACCTTACTTTTAGAGCCAAAGGCTATACATTATGACGTGTTTACTCGTTGCCCTCACCTCGTGGTAGTGTATTGAAAAGCAGGCCAAGAGCACAATAAAACACGCCGAGTGAAAGTTCGAATCAGTCGAAGAAAAGTTCAACAAAACAAGTTTGCAACATGAAGAATTTGTGGGTAAATTAATTTTTAAACATAATTATTTTTAACAAGTTATTATTATTACAAGCAACGATTTTGACAACAAAAAAGATGTTTTCCTATTCAGATCCTCGCATTGTTTTCGTCCCTCTTTTCCATTACGTTGACCATCAACCCATTTCGTCTGCAAATGGTGAGTCAAGCAGAAAACGGCGCGTACGATTTCGCATACGACACGGGCGATGGGGCGTACCACATCCAATCTCGTGATGACCGCGGCACGGTGACGGGGAAATTCGCTTATGTCGATCCGGAAGGCCAACTGCGGGAAATAGATTACAAAGCCGACGACAACGGGTTCCATCCATCCGGCGACATTCATCCGAAACGATTCGCGAACACCAAAACCAACGCAAACCTGGACGCACCAACCTTCGATTCTTCCTTCACCACACCTCGCACACTTCGTTCAGAAATTCCAAAAGAATTTGAGCCAATTAATGAATATTTACAACCCGAAACGTTCGTTCCCGAGCATGTTATCGGACCGGTGCCTAACGCTCGCGTGGATTCCATCGAGGTCGACGACTCGCCACCCGAAACGAGTGCGAAATCACGGCCAATAGCTGCTAAGCCGTCGTTTCCCATTGCTGCTTTGCTCTCGACAGGGACATTGCCGGACATCAACGCCCAAATGCCTCGTAACGACGGTACGGTGCAAAGCAGCGCGAGTTTTTTCCATGACCAGAGTCCGCTCTTGTCCGGTTTGCTCGTCAATCCCGGAGAGCGCAAAGTGGTTCGTAATATTCAGTATTTTACGAATCCAAGGACGCCTCCGCTTCGCGCCTCAATTCCGAACCCTCGGCTCGATTTCTCGCCCGTCCGGGAGTTTTTGGACCAGAACCAACGCAGAAGCGACGACGATTTGCGATACGCGAGCGAAAAAGAAATAACTCGCCAGACGACGCTCGTTAACGAGGAGCAGAGTGCCAAACTGCTCAATACGCTCACCAAGTTGATGGTCGCAATGCCTTTCGATGATTTGCTCAAGGCATTGGAAAACTTGGCGGTCGTGCAAGTGCAACCGACGGTTGCGATCGGTCAACCGCTCACACGCGAATTACAACAAATCGTCGAGAAACTTTTGGGGAGAAAAACGAGTAAATCGAACAATTCCACCAATCCCGGCGGTCAAACATTTTCGGACGATCCGTCGTTGAAGGTTCATCAAACACCTCTGCTGGGCTCGCCATTGTACACACCTGTCGAAGGAATCCGAGAGGTTGATGGGGAGAAACTGCTGCATAGGACTTTTGTTCCTTTTACCAGGAGATTTGGATATGTTCTTACCCAAACAGCTGAATAATTCCAATAATTTAAAATAAAATACGGAGTATATTTTATTTTTATATTTTATATTTTTTTTTATGTATTTGTTTTATCGGCTGGGCCTTGAACCGTAAGGTGTGGGCGGTATCAAAGTACTGTAATACCATGTTCGCACCAGAAAGTTTGGGCTAGCCCAAAGTTTAAATCTAGTTCTGGCCTGATGTTGGCTTAAAAAGTTCAGGCTAGAGCGTTCGCACCAAAAAGCAAAAAGCCACATATCTAGGCTAGCATGCAGCCAATAGACAATCAACTGACCAGGTTACGCATGGAATTGTGGGAAGTGACCTTGACAGTTATCTAGTTCTTTGACAATTATCTAGTTCACACAACTGGATTAGAATTATCTAGTTTAAACATTTTTAAACTAGATAATTTTGGGCCAGATGCGTTCGCACCAAGAAAAAGAACTAGATTTAAACTTTGGGCTAGCCCAAACATTCTGGTGCGAACAAGGTATAACGAGGTTACACGTTTTGTGGTTTGATTTCGATTTAAAACGTTGATTGCGTTGGCCTTGGTCGGCTACAAACTGTCTCTCTGGTATTTCCGACCTCATTTCAAGTTGATTTATCATTATTTTATAGTAAATAAAGATATACATTAAATTATATATAACGTTTTATTTTATTTCCATTTAACTTCTACAAGATTAGACACTTCGGACCATTTTCCAGATTTGTCTCTTGTCTTAATTGCCACGTAATAAGTGATTCGGGGACGTAAATCGGCGAATCGTGCGTAGAGTGTCTCAGTTTCTCCAGATTGCTTAGGAACAAGAACCGTATCTTTGTACTGACGGCCGAAGAACTGACTGCTCAGTAACTCGAAATCCATCGAGTATCTCAGGTCGTATTCGGCAGCTTAAAAAGTACACACAAATTCCGGTATAAGGACATGAATTAATCGAATTGAATTAATTAAGTATATACCTTGTCCATTTGACAGGTCGTCGCCAGGCGCAGACCACCGAAGGACGACATTTTGTCCAGTTATTCTTACTAATTGTAAATCATCGATTCGACTTGGAGGGAATAAATCGGTGGTTTTAGCATTCAGGTTTTCAGTGACTTGAATTGAACCGGCTTCAGCAGCACGTTGGAAATCTCCCGTTGTCACTTCAGTCACATTTGGCGGATTGCTTCGAGCTGCAAACGAAATTTTTAACTATTAAAAATTATGAAAATGGTATTTTATTTGTATTAAGGTATTTATTATTTACTCGTTAGAATTTCTAAGGCGCTCGAGGTTGTGAATCCTGTTTCCAAGATGGCGGTGTCCGCATTGGCGACAACGGTAGCTTGAACATTGTAACGGCCATTTCCAGTCAATTGAGTGAAGTAGCCCGAATATATTCCATCGTCGGGTCCGCCATCGCCTGCATTGACGTAATGATTATTAATTTATTATTACAAATTTCAATTTTTAAAAACCTCCTGTTCCCGAATCGTGTAATTTTATAACTTCTGATGGATAATTGTTTGGACAATCAATTTTCGCGATGACATCAGCCTTGACAACGGGATTGGCTCCTTTTCTCACGTAAGCCGTGATTAAGAATTTTGGTGGGTTGCTATTCTCCTGCAAATGACAAAACATGTAAATCAATGTCGTCGAACTCAAGTCGCAGCTGCACAACCTCTTCGTCCACCATGCACTCCACTCTAATTGGATCTTCCCCAATTGTTAACGATTTCGATAATATCGTTACAGCAATGTCTTGCGACGTTGAACCTCCCCTACTGATTTTGTACGTGTATGTTCCACTCTAAGCAGAAGAGTTAAAGACATTTGTCAGTGCAATCAACCGAATGAACATTACCGGCATGGACGCAAAGATGAATCTGATTTGTGAATTGTCCTGTTCAACCTTCACATATGATGGGCTGGGAGTCGCCAATGAGGCAATTCTCGGCCCACTCACGGTTATGTCTTTGATGTCATTTCTTTCAGTGTACAGAAAGTTGATGGCCGTGTCTCTGCCTACTGTAGAATCAATGTAAAAGTTTACTTCAAAATCATCACTCGACGACTCGTGTCTTGTCTCAAAAAGCTAAACAAAAAAGCAAAACGCTGAACATGAACAAGAAACGATTTCATTCTGCTCATTTCTTACTTTTACCGTTAAATCTACTTCTGTCGTTTGGACGCTGGAGGAAACTGCGTAAAAAGCGCCGGCGAGGCTGATGAAACCGGCATCCAAAGGCACATAGAAACTTTTTCCTCCTGTAAGCAGTGCCAATGCTTCCATGTTGTGACTGGCCGCTGCGGTAAAAGCGATCGTGATGACGCGGATGTCGGCATCTACGAGTTCCTGGGTGACGTCTTTGATGTAGGGGGATCCGTTTTCGGCACCGTCACTCAATAGGACGATGGTGCCGCCATTTCCTCCCCTGAATCTCCTCAGATCCTGAAATGTTTGGTAGAGGTAGAGTTCGGTTGCGTTCAGTTAACTTGTTAGGGTTAACTCGATTACTTGGGCAGCGAGTCTCAATCCGCATCCGATGCAAGTTCCACCATTCGCACTTTGGGGGATGTTATTGATGACGATCTGTCGTGTTGGTTCGTCGACGATTCTTGTCATGGGCAGTTTGACGTGTGCTGAGCTGCTGAAAGGGACCACGGCCACTGCAGTTCCGATTTTCACTTCCTCTTTGATAAATCGAGTGCCGGCTTCGTACAACATCTTGATTTTTGTGTAATGGCGTGGCTAAGTGGGAAAAAACACAAAGAAAAGGAAACTTTGAACGCGCCTCTTATTGATGCAACTTACTTCATTCATGCTTCCAGAAATGTCGAGCACGAGCGAAATTGTTGCTTCTTCTTCTTGCACCACTTTGAAGGTCGGCACAGTGTTTACGGTACCTTCGTTTGGTGGATTGCTGTAGAAAATGATTGATTTTTGTTAGAAAAATCCAGAATTGTAATTTCTACATGGTTTAATTAAACCCTAATCTGAAGTCTTTGTGATTCGTAATGACGCTCCACGTACTTCTTGAGTTACACTTTCGGTTGTGTCTGTTTGGGGCATATTTGTTGTGTCGAAACTCATCTGTGTCGTCGCAAAAAGTGTACGCCTGCTCACACAACATTGATTAGATTTTTTTTGAAAATGGATAAATAGAAATTACATTTGGTAAAAAGTGGTACGACGCTATGGAAGACGTGACATGGTCGTTTTGAATTCGATCGGGAATAAAGATGCAATTTTTTTCAGGTTGATTTCTGGAATCGACGGTACAATCTCGTTTCTCGACCGCATTCCATCGTCTCCCCACTAATTTTTTATTCACGCATGCGTTTGGCAGAAATTCTCTATTCTTCGAACCCGGGTAAAATGCAGGATAGTCCGCTTGTCCTTGTTCGGCGTACTCGTCGAATATACCGTAACGTAAATGGGCCCATTCGTGTACTAAGGTCCTACCTATATACAAACAAGTAATGCACGCATCAATCAACGAAATTAACTTCGTTGCTGTCGAAATTGTAAGTTTTCTCTATACCGGGGTCTCCAAACCGTTCGGTGGAGTCGGCGGTCAATTGACGCAGATAATTTGGTGTGAGATGAATGTATTGGCCTGGATTTTCGCACGGTAGAGGCTGCAATGTGTAGGGCCCGTCACCATGAAGGGGATTCGGTTTCTCGATCCTCACGTCGGCTTGAGTCCACACCTCGTACGATGCGATTTGGTAGGTTGGTCGTCTGGGCCATGATTTCGGTACTAATATGCTAATTTCTTTGAAGTACGATCGTTTGCGCGTTGCTTTGAATAACGCAGCTGATCCCGATGTGAATAATTCCTGGGAAGAAAAAAAATTGCGAGAAATATTGAAATTTTTTTTCTTCTTTTATTTTTCTAATCTTACCTTTATTTTATCAATTAGTGGTTCCCCTTCCGCGTGTTTGATGGCAGGATGGATTGCAACGACCACGTCCGTGTAGCCATTGTTGGTGATTTTTATTCTCGATTTTGCGCTAATGACGATAATAAGCAACGAAATAGACGCGACAATGCACTTGAAGCTCATCGTGTAGTTTGGGGCAGCAAGGGAGACAAATGATTTCTATCGGGTGTATTAAGTCGTGAGTGTTATCAGAGTTTTGTCCGTTAATTTGACAATGTAATCTTTAAGTACGTGATTTTTATTTGCACAGATTGGTTGGAATTTTCTACGAATACGTTGAAAAAAATGTGTAATCATGCAGTTTAACCCGTTAATGATATCTGTCAAGTTCCTTTGTGAAGTGACAAATGTCAATGATAACGACGTAGATTATATTAAAGTAATGTGACCCGGGTGGCGGTGACGAGAAAATTTGCCTATATCGAGCCGGAAGGCCAGCCGCGGAAAATAGATTGCAAAGCCGACGACAACGGGTTCCATCCATCCGGCGACATTCATCCGAAACGATTCGCGAACACCAAAACCAACGCAAACTTGGACGAACCAACCTTCGATTATTTCTTCACCACAACTCGGACACTTCGTTCAGAAATCCCAACAGAATTTTAGCCAATTAATGAATATTTACAGCCCGAAACGTTCGTTCCCTAGCATGTTATCGGACCGGTGCCAAGCGAGCGTTAGGCACCGGGTGCCTAACGCTCGCTTGGATTCCATCGAGGTCGACGACATCAACGCCCAAATGCCTCGTAACGACCGTACGGTGCCAAGCAGCGCGAGTTTTTTCCATGACCAGAGTCCGCTCCTGTCCGGTTTGCTCGTCAATCCCGGAGAGCGCAAAGTGGTTCGTAATATTCAGTATTTTACGAATCCAAGGACGCCCCCGCTTCGCGCCTCAATTCCGAACCCTCGGCTCGATTTCTCGCCCGTCCGGGAGTTTCTGGACCAGAACCAACGCAGAAGCGACGACGATTTGCGATACGCGAGCGAAAAAGAAATAACTCGCCAGACGACGCTTGTTAACGAGAAGCAGAGTGCCAAACTGCTCAATACGCTCACCAAGTTGATGGTCGCAATGCCTTTCGATGATTTGCTCACGGCATTGGAAAACTTGGCGGTCGTGCAAGTGCAACCGACGGTTGCGATCGGTCAACCGCTCACACGCGAATTACTGTAGTTTTGGTTCTAATATGTTGGAGGCATAAAAATGGAGACGCGTGGCTTGTTAGGTGAAATATTAACAGTGAGGGTTTTAATCTAAAACAGATGTTTAAAAGTGCGCGGAGCACTAAATACAAAACAGGGCACTGATTGGTCAGTGCCAAATACAGGTGCACAGGTGGTAAAGACACCTGGCGGACAGGAATATAACATTCAATAAAACAACACTTCCCCTGAATGGCAATATTCCTACATTTCAAAATTCAAAACATTTTTCTTAAGCAATTTAGACATTTAAACATTAAAGTATTCATTCACAAACAATTCAAATATTAAAAACGATATTTCTTAAACAATTTCCTTCAATCCAAATTGGGCGATCAATTCTTCGTGTTTTGGCTTAAAAAGCCCCTTGGTCAACACATCGGCGACCATCTTCTCACTCTCCAGGAATTCTATGTCGATATCTCCCCGCTCACATGTTTCTCGAACGAAATGGTGGCGAATGTCGATGTGCTTGGTCCTGGAATGGAAAATTGGGTTTCGCACCAATTTGTGTGCCCCCTGATTGTCGCTATAAATGAGGGTCGTTTCCTTCTTCTTGTTGATGTATTTAATTTCGTCTAGGAAGTTTCGCAAGTAGATTGCTTCTTTTGACGCGTCGGCCAACGCCATATATTCTGCTTCGGTCGACGAGGTTGCGACGGTCTTCTGCTTTCTTGCTTCCCAGCATATTGTCGCGTTCGCGAGTTTAAAGCAGTAGCCGGTGTACGAGCGACGGTCGTCCAAGTTTGCTCCCCAATCTGCATCCGTGTAGCCGACTAAGTCTTTTCCGGTCTTTTCGAATTTTAGCCCGAGATTCGATGAGTGCTTCAAATATCTTAGGACGCGTTTTGCTGCTGTCCAATGAGTTCCGGTGAAGCACGTATTATATTGACTTAATGCGCTGACGGTGTAGGAAATATCGGGTCGAGTGCAAACGGCGAGGTACATGAGTGATCCGATTAAACTTTGGTACGGGAACTTCTCTGGATCCAGTAGCTCTTCGTCGGTCCCATCCTCCTTTTTCTTGTTTTTCTGCAATTTCTGATTTGCGTCGAGTGGAGTTGTGTTTTTCGAGCAGTCTTGCATTCCGAAACGATTCAGTATGTCCTTAACGTATTTTTTCTGCGCCATCGTGATTGATTTCGTCTTGTCGTCCTGTTTAAACTCGATTCCCAAGCAGTAGTGAATTTGTCCTAAATCCTTCATTTTGAACTCGCTCTTCAGGTTCGATTTTAATTTCTCCAAGTTTCTTTTGCAGTTCGTTGCGATGATAAAATCATCCACGTAGATTGCGACGAGCGTGATGACTTCTCCATTCGTTTGGTAATACACGCATGGGTCTGCGTTTGTTGGCTTCAGTCCGTGCTTTTGCAACTTCTCGTCCAGTTTTTTGTACCACTGGCGACCCGACTGCTTCAATCCGTATAACGCCTTTTTCATCCGGCAGACTTTTCCTTTCTTGATTTTTATTCCAGCAATAAATTCCAAATATTCGGGGAATTCCATAAAAATTTCCTCTTCGATTTCGCCGTTCAAATATGCCGTTATCGCGTCCATTTGGTGTACGGTCAATCCCAACTCGGCTGCGATTGCCATCATCATTCGAATTGATCCCGGTCGTGCGACGGGCGCGTAGGTTTCAAAGTAGTCGATGCCTGGCTGCTGTGCATATCCTTTGGCGACCAGTCGGGCCTTTCTGCGTTCGATTGACCCGTCTGCTTCAAATTTTGTGCGGAGGACCCATCTACATCCGATTACGTTTCTATTTTTCGGTCGGTCGCACTCCTCCCACGTTTCGTTTTCAATTAAAGCGTCGTATTCGTCCTTCATCGCTTTCATCCATTCTTGTGGGTCGTTTCCATTCAAAGCTTCGGCCGCTGTTGTTGGATTGTCGAGAATTGCTATCTGTGCAATTTCGTCCAAAACTTCATTAGTTGTTGTCAGATTCTTTCTTGTATATTTCTTTCTGGGTGGGTCCCCATTTCGGTTTGGATAAGGTTTTGGTGTTCTAGCGGATCGTCGTGGAATCGTTTTCGTGTTTTCATTTTGACGAGGTTCGGCTTCTTCGTGTTGCGTCTCTCTCTCGTTCTCATTTTCGGGCTCGGCTGCATTGTTGGGTTCGTTCTCGTTTGCGTTCTCTATTTCATCTTCGGAATTTTCGGTTCTGTTTTCGTCTGGATCTGTTCTGGAATCGGTGAAATCATTATTAAAATTATTATTATCGTCTTCTCCACATTCTTCATTCGTCTCATTTTTTGATTTTTCGACAAATTTCACGTCTCGACTTTTTATAATCTTATTTTCGCTTTTCGACCATAAACGATACGCCTTTGATCCGTCCCAATATCCGATGAGAATACATTCTTTTGACTTCGGTTCGAACTTCCCCTTGTTTGGTTTCTTGTCCAACGCGAAGACTCTGCTCCCGAAAACTCGAAAATAGTCGACATTTGGTTTTCTTCCGGTCCAAACTTGATGCGGGATTTCATTTTCTAAACTTCTAGTTGGGCATTTATTTCGGATGTGGCATGCAGTGTTGATTGCTTCCGCCCAGTACGTGTTGGGCAATTTTGCTTGCAGTAACATGCATCGTGCCATCTCGATCAAAGTTCTATTCATTCTTTCCGAGACGCCATTTTGTTCCGGGGTTCGTTCGACGCTGGTTTGGCGCTTTATGCCGTTTTCTTGTAAATATGCGTCGAATTTCTTATTTACATATTCCTTCCCGTTGTCCGATCGTAAAACTTTTAGTGCGCAACCAGTTTCCCTCTCGCAAAACGTTTTAAATGACTTGAATGCCTCGAAAACTTCGCTTTTGTGCTTCAGAAAATACACCTTGCACCACCTCGATTTGTCGTCGGTGAAGGTCACGAAGTATCTTGATCCGTTCATGGACTTTGTTGGCATTGGTCCGCAAACGTCCGAGTGTACAAGTTCCAGCAGTTTTTCGCTTTTTGACGTGGAGTCAGGAAATTTCGTACTTGCGTGCTTCCCCTCGATGCAAGTTTCACAAGTTGGCAGCTTGGCGTCCTTTTCCAAATTCATTCCGTCCGCCTTTTCGTTTAGTATTTTCAGACTTGACTCGTTCAGGTGCCCAAGTCTTTTGTGCCATTCTTGTATTTTCGTACTTGCGGGTTTTGCAGGTTTTGATCCGGTTCCTACTTCGATTTCCGCTGCAGTCGCAGCATCCTCGGTCTCGTCGACGATGTAATACAGTCCGTTCCTTTTTTCGGCGGTGAATACGATTTCTCCCTTCGGATTTATCACTTCTGCTGATTTATCATCGAAAATCACCTTGTGTCCCCGTTCTGTGATCTTCCCGACCGACATCAAATTCGTTCGTAAATCTCGTACCAAAAGAGTTTCCGCCAAATCCAGCTTCACATTTCCGTTCCCGGTGTTGACGACAATTTTCGCGGTTCCTTTTCCGTCGATTTTTGTACTCGCTTTGCTGGCCAAATTCAGTTTTTGGTTTTTCAGGAATTCGATCGTCGAAAATGTTGAATCGTTCGAGCACATGTGGGAGCTGGCGCCGCTGTCCAAACACCAATTTTTCGGTCGTGGCGTCTCGCTTATCAGTGCTGTCTCGATTTGCTCGCAGAAAAATAATTCGTACTTGGATTTCTCGGCTCTTGATGCGTTTTCCTTCTTGCTTTTACTTCGGCAATCGGCGATTTTGTGGCCAATTTTTCCGCAACCGTGACACTTGTATTTGAAAGCTGGCTTCTCGGTCGAATTCGAATTTTCGTCGCCGTATTTCTTTGGTTGCTTACGTTTTTGGAACGTTTTTCTGGCCATCATGGCGTCCGATACGTCTTCTTTCCCCTTTCCGCGGGCGATTGACTCGTCTTTGATCTTTCCCTCCAAAACTTCCAGCGAGGGCAATTTATCTTGCGATTCTATTGCGCATCTGAAGTTGTCGTAAGAGTTCGGCAGGCTTAGTAGCAGTAAGATCGTTGTGAAGTCTTCGGGCATCTTGAAATCCATGTCTAGTAGCTTATCCACCAGCTCGAAGAATTCTTTTAAGTGGTTCTCCACGTTTTCTCCGTCCGCCATCTTGTGTGTTGCGAGTCGTTTTAACAACGTGATTTTTCTTGCCGGTCCTTTCGATTGGTACACACTATGCAGCTTCCTCCACAATTCGTTCGCGGTGTTGCAATTTTTAGCCATTCGAAGTTCCGACTGTTTTATATTTAGCAAAATGTCATTTTTGGCTGTTCGATCACTTTTCTCCCACGTTTCGATCTCCTTCACACGTTTCGCGTTTCCTTCGATGGTTTCTGGTCGTTTCGACGTACCTTCCGCGTGCACGAGTAGGTCCCGTTGATCCAAAATTGCTTCCATCTGGATCTTCCATGTGTCGAAGTTTTCCTTTCCCAACGCCTCGATTCGAGCTGAATTTCCGCCGCCGTTCGCCATCGTTTCTTAGTTCTGTTTCTTGTGGAATGTTCGTGTTAAATTCGTTTTTAACTTCCTCGAATGTTCCGGTACAAAACTTGATGATTTTTAAGCGCAGTGGAAGCGTGCTGGGCCCATAACCTGTAGTTTTGGTTCTAATATGTTGGAGGCATAAAAATGGAGACGCGTGGCTTGTTAGGTGAAATATTAACAGTGAGGGTTTTAATCTAAAACAGATGTTTAAAAGTGCGCGGAGCACTAAATACAAAACAGGGCACTGATTGGTCAGTGCCAAATACAGGTGCACAGGTGGTAAAGACACCTGGCGGACAGGAATATAACATTCAATAAAACAACAATTACAACAAATCGTCGACAAACTTTTGGGGAGAAAAACGAGTAAATCGAACAATTCCACCAATCCCGGCAGTCAAACATTTTCGGACGATCCGTCGTTGAAGGTTCATCAAACACCTCTGCTGGGCTCGCCATTGTACACACCTGTCGAAGGAATCCGAGAGGTTGATTGGGAGAAACTGCTGCGTAGGACTTTTGTTCCTTTTACCAGGAGATTTGGATATGTTCTTACCCAAACGGCTGAATAATTCCAATGATTGAAAATAAAATATATTTAATTTTTATATTTTATATTTTTTTTTATGTATTTGTTTTATCGGTTGGGCCTTGAACCGTAAGGTGTGGGCGGTATCAAAGTACTGTAACGAGGTTACACGTTTTGTGGTTTGATTTCGATTTAAAACGTTGATTGCGTTGGCCTTGGTCGGTTACAAACTGTCTCTCTGGTATTTCCGACCTCATTTCAAGTTGATTTATCATTATTTTATAGTAAATAAAGATATACATTAAATTATATATAACGTTTTATTTTATTTCCATTTAACTTCTACAAGATTAGACACTTCGGACCATTTTCCAGATTGCTTAGGAACAAGAACCGTATCTTTGTACTGACGGCCGAAGAACTGACTGCTCAGTAACTCGAAATCCATCGAGTATCTCAGGTCGTATTCGGCAGCTTAAAAAGTACACAAAAATTCCGGTAGGGGCATAAATTAATCGAATTGAATTAATTAAGTATATACCTTGTCCATTTGACAGGTCGTCGCCAGGCGCAGACCACCGAAGGACGACATTTTGTCCAGTTATTCTTACTAATTGTAAATCATTGATTCGACTTGGAGGGAATAAATCGGTGGTTTTAGCATTCAGGTTTTCAGTGACTTGAATTGAACCGGCTTCAGCAACACGTTGGAAATCTCCCGTTGTCACTTCAGTCACATTGTAGTAATCCCGACCTATTCGTTAATAAAATAGCCCCAAATTATTTGAATTATGGCCGTGAAAATCACTAAATGCCCCGACGGGTCTTGTATTTTAATAAATAACTGATACTTCTAACTAACTAAACTCACTAACACAACAATTGATTTATCCAACACTAAGTTGAACAAATCAAAGATAATAAACAAGCTTCTGTCTTAAAAACACACTCTCTCATTTATTCTTTAGCTTGAATAAATTATACTCTGATAAAAACGATTTACAATGATTAAACTCTAAAATTATACATGCTGACTAAGTTAAAATAACGCTTATTAATGAAAATGGAAAATAGAAATAAAATGGCGTCTCCGGCTCCGTTCGTCCCGTCGACGCGACGTTTTCGTACTACTTCGTCCGAATAACGTTCTCTTCACTTACGATTTTCCCGATTCTCCGCAGCAGCAACTGATAACTCTCGTTGTGGCTGCTCAATCGCAGTTTCTTCTAACTTTGACCGATCAATTTCGGTTTCTTCTACACGCTTGCTCGAATGGCGACCGAGTCGTAGTTCGAGCGGCGTTGCTTCTCCACCGTGTTAATCCAAATGGCGGCAGGGCCGTGGTTCGAATTAACTTAACTTCTTCTCCGGGTAGTTCGGATGGCGGCGATACCGTAGTCCGAATGGCCCTCTCCTCACGAGTGGTTCCAATGGCGACTCTGTCGTAGTTGGAATGGCTCGCTCTATTCTACCAAGTGGTTCCAATGGCGTCAGCGACGTAGTTGGAATGGCTTGGCTCGGATCGTCGAGTGGTTCAAATGGCGTCTGCGACATAGTTTGAATGGCTCGACTGTTGCACAAATCTCTCCGTCAAAGACGGCAAGATGAATTTCCCGTGACACAATGATGTTGTATCACAAGAATGAGTCCAATCCTCGGCAAAAGCACGAATTAATCCCAAATGTTTCAGTTTGACTTAGGAGTAATTTTTCAGTGGTTTCTTTTCAAGGGTTGATATTAGACTGAGGATATTTTTAACGTTATCTTCCTGGTTGGCAGGAAGCATTTCTTGCCACCCCCCAAGCTGCTTGGTTACCATAGCAACTCCCACTGTAGACAAGAACTTATTGTCTTTTAAATTGCAAAAAATAATAAAATAATAAATTCAGATCAATTCTGTGCTTTCACCTACCCTGGTGACCACAGGCCACCACAACATTTGGCGGATTGCTTCGAGCTGCAAACGAAATTTTTAACTATTAAAAATTATGAAAATGGTATTATATTTGTATTAAGGTATTTATTATTTACTCGTTAGAATTTCTAAGGCGCTCGAGGTTGTGAATCCTGTTTCCAACATGGCGGTGTCCGCATTGGCGACAACGGTAGCTTGAACATTGTAACGGCCATTTCCAGTAAATTGAGTGAAGTAGCCCGAATATATTCCATCGTCGGGTCCGCCATCGCCTGCATTGACGTAATGATTATTAATTTATTATTGTAATTCTCAATTTTAAAAACCGTTTTTTCCCGAATCGTGTAATTGCATAACTTCTGATGGATAATTGTTTGGACAATCAATTTTCGCGATGACATTAGCCTTGACAACGGGATTGGCTCCTTTTCTCACGTAAGCCGTGATTAAGAATTTCGGTGGGTTGCTATTCTCCTGCAAATGACAAAACATGTAAATCAATGTCGTCGAACTCAAGTCGCAGCTGCACAACCTCTTCGTTCACCAGGCACTCCACTCTAATTGGATCCTCTCCAATTTTTAACGATTTCGATAATATCGTTACAGCAATGTCTTGCGACGTTGAACCTCTCCTACTGATTTTGTACGTGTATGTTCCACTCTAAGCAGAAGAGTTAAAGATATTTATCAGTGCAAACAACCGAATGAACATTACCGGCATGGACGCAAAGATGAATCTGATTTGTTGATTGTCCTGTTCAACCTTCACATCTGATGTGCTGGGAGTCGCCAATGACACGGCAATTCCCTGCCCACTCACGGTTATGTCAATGATGTCATTTCTTTCAGTGTACAGAAAGTTGATGGCCGTGTCTCTGCCTACTGTAGAATCAATGTAAAAGTTGACTTCTTCAAAAGATTCACTCGACGACTTGTGTCTTGTCTCAAAAAGCTAAACAAAAAAGCAAAACGCTGAACATGAACAAGAAACGATTTCATTCTGCTGATTTCTTACTCCTGCCGTTAAATCTTCTTCTGTCGTTTGGACGCTGGAGGAAACTGCGAAAAAAGCGGCGTCGAGTCTGATGACACCGGCATCCATAGGCACAAAGAAACTTTTTCCTCCCGTAGCCAGTGCCAATGCTTCCATGTTGTGACTGGCCGCTGCGGTAAAAGCGATCGTGATGACGCGGATGTCGGCATCTACGAGTTCTTGGGTGACGTCTTTGATGTAGGGGGATCTGTTTTCGGCACCGTCACTCAATAGGACGATGGTGCCGCCATTTCCTCCCCTGAATCTCCTCAGATCCTGAAATGTTTGGTAGTGGTGGAGTTCGGTATCGTTCAGTTAACTTAGTCGGGTTAAACTCGATTACTCGGGCAGCGAGTCTCAATCCGCATCCGATGCAAGTTACACCGCTCGCACTTTGGGGGATGCGATTGATGGCGTTCTGTCGTGTTTGTTCGTCGACGATTCTCGTCATGGGCAGTGCGACGTGTGCTGTGCTGCTGAAAAGGACCACGGCCACTGCAGTTCCGATTTTCACTTCCTCTTTGATAAATCGAGTGCCAGCTTCGTGCAACATCTTGATTTTTGTGTGTGGTTGTGGCTAAGTGCGAAAAAACACACAGAAAATTAAACTTTGAACGCGCCTCTTATTGATGCAACTTACTTCATTCATGCTTGAGGAAATGTCGAGCACGAGGGAAATTGTTGCTTCATCTTCTTGCACCACTTTGAAGTTCGGCATAGTGTTCACGGTGCCTTCGTTTGGTGGATTGCTGTAGAAAATGATTGATTTTTGTTAGAAAAATCCAGAATTGTAATTTCTACATGGTTTAATTGAAACCCGTTTTTGAAGTCTTCGTGACTCGTAATGACGCTCCACGTACTTCTCGAGTTACACTTTCGGTTGTGTCTGTTTGGGGCATATTTGTTGTGTCGCAACTCATCCGTGTCGTCGCAAAAATTGTACGCCTGCTCACACAACATTGATTAGATTTTTTTTGAAAATAGATAAATAGAAATTACATTTGGTAAAAAGTGGTACGACGCTATGGAAGACGTGACATGGTCGTTTTGAATTCGATCGGGAATAAAGATGCAATTTTTTTCAGGTTGATTTCTGGAATTGACGGTACAATCTCGTTTCTCGACCGCGTTCCATCGTCTCCCCACTAATTTTTTATTCGCGCATGCGTTTGGCAGAAATTCTCTATTCTTCGAACCCGGGTAAAATGCAGGAAATTCTGCTCGTCCTTGTTCGGCGTACTCGTCGAATATACCGTAACGTAAATGGGCCCATTCGTGTACTAATGTCCTACCTATATACAAACAAGTAATGCATCAATCAACGAAATTAACTTTGTTGCTGTCGAAATTGTAAGCTTTCTCTATACCGGGGTCTCCAAACCGTTCGGTGGAGTCGGCGGTCAATTGACGCAGATAATTTGGTGTGAGATGAATGTATCGTCCTGGATTTCCGCACTGTAGAGGCTGCAATGTGTAGGGCCCGTCACCATGAAGGGGATTCGGTTTCTCGATCTTCACGTCGGCTTGAGTCCACACTTCGTACGATGCGGTTTGGTAGGTTGGTTGTCTGGGCCATGATTTCGGCACTAATATGCTAATTTCTTTGAAGTACGATCTTTTGCGCGTTGCTTTGAATAACGCAGCTGATCCCGATGTGAATAATTCCTGGGAAGAAAAAAAAGTTGCGAGAAAAATTGAAATATTTTTGTTCTTGTGTTTTTTTGTTGTCTTACCTTTATTTTATCAATTAGTGGTTTTCCTTCCGCGTGTTTGATGTCAGGATGGATTGCAACGACCACGTCCGTGTAGCCATTGTGGGTGATTTTTATTCTCGATTTTGCGCTAACGACGATAATAAGCAACAAAATGGACGCGACGATGCACTTGAAGCTCATCGTGGAGTCTGAGGCAGCAAGTGAGACAAATGATTTCTATCGGGTATATGAAGTCGTGAGTGTTATCAGAGTTTTGTCCGTTAATTTGATAATGTAATCTTTAAGTACGTGGTTTTTATTTGTGCAGATTGGGTTTAATTTTCTGCGAGTCTCTAGTCATGCAGTTTTTGTGACGATTTCTACTTTTCAGATACTCATCAATTATTAAATACCCAAAAGAGATAAAGACTAACACCACTATTGTCAAATCTAACTATAACCTATGCGAGATAAGCTGAAAATGTGCACTAAGTGAATGCATGCGGAATAACAAGACTTGTGATAATTAGTACATGGAATAGATTTATTGCACGCAAGGTGTTCTAAACACGTGTAACCGGGTGGCACCAACTGGTTGAGGCTCCTGTCGGGCCGAGGAATAGGGCTGGCTTCGTCACAACAACACTACGTGACCAAATGGCCACGTTGTACGAATGAACAAGAATGCGAAGAATTCTTCGCATACGCCGAGTTTTAAACTATAGTTCAAAGCAAGGGTAAAATAAGGTTAATAATTAGTAGCTGCATTCAAAAACTAAAATATTTTGTGTTTCACTTCAATTTTAAACCAAAAATGACATCAGTTCCTGTTTAAATCCATGTTAAAACTTAAAATACACTTAAACTAAAATTGTTATTTTAATTTTTGAATGCAGCTAGTGGTAATTTTGGCGAGGACAGTCGACGAGGGCCCACAGCCATTGCGGGAGGTTTTGACATCTCTATCCGCCTCAGAGCCATAACGGTCGGATGATCAAGGGCCGGAATTTGTTGCGCGGGTTTGCCTTCCCGCAACAGCTTGTATATAAGCAAGTGTATTGACACCGATATAAGATATCAGCTGTTGGGCTTAGTGAAAGAATCAAAGAAAACAAACAAAAAGCCAAGCTCGGATGAAAATCAGAGTGTATATGCTCTAGAGAACAGTAGGATTAAGAGCAGCCAATCGGACACCAGAATCCCTGGATTCGCAGGTCACTTTATGGTTAGCGAGTCCGGACCTTGCAGAAGACTAGGTCCAAAAGAGCCCAATTGGTTTCCTTTAACAGGTAAGTATTAGTTAGTATTTATTATTTGGATATTGAGTCAATAGAATCGATATCAGTTAATAATAAATACTGAAGTTATTCAGCTCAATAAAATCTATTTATTTATACATACTTAGAATTATTTGCAATTCTTTTAACTTATTGGACCTGATTTATCATTTTGTAGTAAATAAAGACATACATTAAATTATATATAACGTTTTATTTTATTTCCCTTTTACTTCTACAAGATTAGACACTTCGGACCATTTTCCAGATTTGTCTCTTGTCCTAATTGCCACGTAATAAGTGATGCCGGGACCTAACCCGATTAATTGTGCGTCGAGTGTCTCAGTTTCTCCAGATTGTTTAGGAACAAGAACCGTATCGTTGTACTGACGGCCGAAGAACTGGCTGCTCAGTAACTCGAAATCCATCGTGTATCGCAGGTCGTATTCGGCAGCTTAAAAAGTACACAAACATTCCGGTAAGGGCATAAATTAATCGAATTGAATTAATTAAGTATATACCTTGTCCATTTGACAGGTCGTCGCCAGGCGCAGACCACTGAAGGACGACATTTTGTCCAGTTATGTTTACTAATTGTAAATCATCGATTCGACTTGGAGGGAATAAATCGGTGGTTTCAGCATTCAGGTTTTGAGTGACTTGGATTGAACCGGCTTCAGCAACACGTTGGAAATCTCCCGTGGGCACTTCAGTCACATTTGGCGGATTGCTTCGAGCTGCAAACGAAATTGTAAACTATTAATAATTATCAAAATTGTCTTTTGTTTGTATTTAGGTATTTATTATTTACTCGTTAGAATTTCCAAGGCGCTCGAGGTTGTGAATCCTGTTTCCAAGATGGCGGTTTTCGCATTGGCGACAACGGTAGCTTGAACATTGTAACGGCCAGCTCCAGTAATGTTAGTGAAATAGGCAGAATATATTCCATCGTCGCGTACGGCATCACCTGCATTGACGTAATGATTATTAATTTATTATTGTAATTTTCAATTTTAAAAACCTTTTTTTCCCGAATCGTGTAATTGCATAACAACTGATGGATAATTGTTTGGACGATCAATTCTCGTGATGACCTCGGCCTTGACAACGGGATTGGTTCCTTTTGTCACGTAAGCCGTGATTATGAATTTCGGTGGGTTGCTATTCTTCTGCAAATGACAAAACATGTAAATCAATGTCGCCGAACTCAAGTCGCAGCTGCACAACCTCTTCGTCCACTTTGCACTCCACTCTAATTGGATCCTCCCCAATTTTTCTCGATTTCGATAATATCGTTACAGTGATGTCTTGCGACGTTGAACCTATCCTATTGACTTTGTACGTGTATGTTCCACTCTAAGCAGAAAAGTTAAAGACATTTGTCAGTGCAATCAACCGAATGAACATTACCGGCATGGACGCAAAGATGAATTTGATTTGTCGATTGTTCTGTTCAACCGTCACTTCTGGTGTGCTGGGAGTCCCCAATGACACGGAAATTCCCTGCCCACTCACGGTTATGTCATTGATGTCATTTCTGTCAGTGTACAGAAAGTTGATGGCCGTGTCTCTGCCTACTGTAGAATCAATGTAAAAGTTGTTTTCAAAAGATCCAATCGACGATATGAATGTTTTCCCATCAAGCTAGACAAAAAAGCAAAAAGCTGAAAATGAACAAGAAACGATTTCATTCTACTCATTTCTTACTTTTGCCGTTAAATCTTCTTCTGTCGTTTGAACGCTGGAAACGTCGTGAAAAGCTTCGTCGAGTCTGGGGACACCGGCATTCATAGGCACAAAGAAACTTTTTCCTCCCGTAGCCAGTGCCAGTGCTTCCATGTTCTGACTGGCCGCTGCGGTAAAAGCGATCGTGATGACGCGGATGTCGGCATTTACGAGTTCCTGGGTGACGTCTCTGATGTAGGGGGATCCGTTTTCTTCACCGTCACTCAATAGGACGATGGTGCCGCCATTTCCTCCCCTGAATCTCCTCAGATCCTGAAATGTTTGGTAGTGGTGAAGTTCGGTTTCGTTCAATTAACTTAGTAGGGTTAACTCGATTACTTGGGCAGCGAGTCTCAATCCGCATCCGATGCAAGTTCCACCGTTCGCACTTTGGGGGATGTTATTGATGACGATCTGTCGTGTTTGTTCGTCGACGATTCTCGTCATGGGCAGTTTGACGTGTGCTGAGCTGCTGAAAGGGACCACGGCCACTGCAGTTCCGATTTTCACTTCATCTTTGATAAATCGGGTGCCAGCTTCATGCAACATCTTGATTTTTGTGTGATGGCGTGGCTAAGTGGGAAAAAACACAAAGAAAAGGAAACTTTGAACACGCCTCTTATTGATGCAACTTACTTCATTCATGCTTCCAGAAATGTCGAGCACGAGCGAAATTGTTGCTTCTTCTTCTTGCACCACTTTGAAGGTCGGCACAGTGTTCACGATACCTTCGTTTGGTAGATTGCTGTATGAATTGATTGATTTTTGTTAGAAAAATGCAGAATTTTAATTTCTATATGGTTTAATTGAAACCCGTTTTTGAAGTCTTCGTGACTCGTAATGACGCTCCACGTACTCCTCGTGTTACACATTCGGTTGTGTCTGTTTGGGGCATATTTGTTGTGTCGAAACTCTTCCGTTTCGTCGCAAAAGGTGTACGCCTGCTCACACAACATAGATTAGATTTTTTTTTTTAAATAGTTAAATAGAAATTACATTTGGTAAATAGTGATACGACGCTATGGAAGACGTGACATGGTCATTTTGAATTCGATCAGCAAGAAAGATGCAATTTTTGTCAGGTTGACTTCTGGCATCGACGGCACAATCTTTTTTCTCGACCGAATCCCATCGTCTACCCACTAATTTTTCATTCACGCATGCGTTTGGCAGATATTCTCCATTCTTCGAATCCCGGTAAAATGCAGGAAATTCCGCTCGTCCTTGTTCGGCGTACTCGTCGAATATACCGTAACGTAAATGGGCCCATTCGTGTACTAAGGTCCTACCTATATACAAACAAGTAATGCACGCATCAATCAACGAAATTAACTTTGTTGCTGTCGAAATTGTATGCTTTTTCTATACCGGGGTCTCCAAACTCTTCGGTGGAGTCGGCGGTCAATTGACGCAGATAATTTGGTGTGAGATGAATGTATAGTCCTGGATTTTCGCACGGTAGAGGCTGTAATGTGTAGGGCCCGTCACCATGAAGGGGATTCGGTTTCTCGATCTTCACGTCGGCTTGAGTCAGCACCTCGTACGATGCGATTTTGTAGTTTGGTCGTTTGGGCCATGATTTCGGTACTAATATGCTAATTTCTTTGAAGTACGATCTTTTGCGCGTTGCTTTGAATAACGCAGCTGATCCCGATGTGAATAATTCCTGGAAAGAAAAAAAGTTGCAAGTAAAATTGAAATATTTTTTTGTTGTGTTTTTGGTAGTCTTACCTTTATTTTATCAATTAGTGGTTCCCCTTCCGCGTGTTTGATGTCAGGATGGATTGCAACGACCACGTCCGTGTAGCCATTGTTGGTGATTTTTATTCTCGATTTTGCGCTAACGATAATAATAAGCAACGAAATGGACGCGACGATGCACTTGAAGCTCATCATGGAGTTTGGGGCAGCAAGTGAGACAAATGATTTCTATCGGGTATATTAAGTCGTGAGTGTTATCAGAGTTTTGTCCGTTAATTTGATAATGTAATCTTTAAGTACGTGGTTTTTATTTGCACAGATTGGTTTGGATTTTCTACGAATACGTTAAAAAAATGTGTAGTCATGCAGTTGAACCAGTTAATGATATCTGTCAAGTTCCTGTGTGAAGTGACAAATGTCAATGATAACGACGTAGATTATATTAAAGTAACGGATGCAAAGTGTCGATTATTAAATATACAATGTCGGCGGTACTTGGCAGTTTTTAAAATCTGTATATTCGATGTTTTGTAGTGGATATTTATCTCTCTGTTTGTCATCAACAGTGAGTGGTCAGTGGTGTTCATTAGGAATTTAGGATTTAGGAATGAAAAATATTACAGACATTAATGCAGCAAAGCGCAGGGGGCAGATTTTTTTTAAAAATCATTTTTAATTTTGGTATGAAATGGCAACCGGACACTCTTTTGAAAAAATTATTTCTTTTTCGGTGTGAATGTTTCGGGGATAATCGATAGATGTCTCTTTATAAAGTCCAAAGTTTTAGTTTTTATCACATACATGATCAAATTTAATTTAATTTCAACTTGACTTGTCACTTTCTGGCTGAGTGTTTGGCAGAACTGTGCGTTACATGTATAAAACATGTTGAATCTTGATAAAATTCGTGATTTAACTTCAGTACCTACGTTTGATGTAATTATATCGAGTGAAAATCAAGAAGATGATGTCGTTCAACTTGTAAAATGCATAAGACCAAAATGGGATCAAAAGTCGATTACTATCGAAGTATTTTTAAATTTTGTTTACTTATACATTAATTCGCAGTTGCTACGGTTTTAATTACTTTTTTTTTCAGAAAATGAAAGGCGGTATAATAAACAACATGTACAAGTGCAGCAACAGTGATGGAAGTGCTGTTGTCATGCGAATTTACCTGCAGATGAGGGACGTCAAAATGGAAGAAACTTTCGACCATACAAAAGAAATTAAAAATTTTCAAGTGACTAATATTTTAAATAAATAAGAAATCGGTCATTAACATGTTTACATTTTTTTTAAAAAATTTTTTTATGTAATCTTAGAAATTGAGCCATGTGGGTGTTGTGCCAGAATTGTTAGCAGTTTTCAAGAACGGCCTTTGCTATGAATATTTAGAAGGTGAAGTATTAACTTGCACTTCAGTCAGGACTGAAAAAATGATTCCGTAAGTTGCGACTAAACATTTTCTTTCGAGAATTCCGTCATTTTAAATTTTTACAGGCGTGTAACGAAGTTACTGGCAACCCTTCACGCTTTGCCACCCGTAGATTGGTCGACACCTTGGGCAGTTAATGAAATTGACAAACACATTATGAATTACCCACCTAACTTGCACGATCCAGATAGGACGAAAAGGTGAAGTAAAGTGTATACCTTAAGAATTGTTACCTTAACCAATAATTTATTTGTGCAGATTTTTCGAATTACTTCCGACTGAAGACATCTTTAAAACGGAGTTCGAACACTGTAAAAATTACTATTTAAACGGACGATCACCGATGGTGTATTGCCATAATGACACAAAGGGAGAGAATTTTATTTGGAATGAAAGCAAAGGTGAGTGCTGGTACACTACATCTGAAGACATTCAATTGAATCTGTGCTGTTGAATAGGTGAACTAAAACTGATCGACTTGGAGCACACTGGGATGAATCGTCAAGCGTTTGAAATTGGCAGCCATTTTACTGTTTTCAATGGTAAATTAAGAACAATTGCTGTTTGTTATTTTATTTTCGGTATCTTATCACTTGAAACGAACAATCACAAACCTGTCACGAATCAAGATATCTGATGTTACAAAATTGTTTATCTTCATTTCTATCTTTGTCTAGACATATTGAATCCATCTTGCGGATGTTATCCCAGTCGCGATTTTCAGCTCAAATGGATTCGTTCGTATCTGCACTTTTATTACGAAGCCACTGGAAGAAATCCGATGGAAATTACGGACAATGATGTCGACCTTTTGTACGTCGAAAGCAACAAAATGGCTCAGGTTGTGCGTTTTATTATTGGAACAGCTTGTCTTAGTTTGGTGGAACATGGAATATTTGATTCCTTTGAGTAAGAAATCTTTTTTTTCTCCTATTTTTCACTTTTGGTTTTGTCGATACTGTATTGTTTTTTTTTAATTTTTGGTGTAATTTTTATGTTGCAGGTTTTGCATGATCAATTTAAAGGAATATTTTGAAAACAAAGATAGGGTGGCTGCTATGATGTGATTGATCGCTTGAGATATCTGTATGTTTGAACAATTGCATTGTTTTTTATTGACACGACATTTTAATTTTTGGAAATCGTTAATTTTAATCTCTCTTGTGGTATAAAAATGAAGTAAAAATTAATCGCATATCAAAGCTAAAAGATTTCAATTTCTTTAAGTCATCTACAACTGTTTTGGGTTAAATGTAGTAACGTTCTATGCTAATGCTTTTATGTTAATAAATATTTTAATGTTGTCAAGACGTTTCAGTTATTTCCTGCGGTATAGTAAAACAAGACAGAGAGAGAGAAAAAATCTGGAAAACAACATAAAGATATTTAGGACTGTGACTGTATGCACTAACACTTCGCTTCAATTAATAAAAAAAAAGTTCCAACATATAAGTCGCCGCCATAAACGCGCACTCGCTCATAAAGAATACGCTAAAATATGACGAAAATGTCGAAGACTATATGACATATGACACGGAAAAAATGAAGAAAAAAAAAGGTTATTTTAGCAAATGACACATGAAGCAGAAATAAGTACAAATGATACTGTATACGGATCAGAAGTGTTTGACTGTATCTGGACTTCCCTGCAGAGCAGAAAACGTTGTTTTTTATGGATGTAGCAAGAAACCAATCATGTCGTTAAACGGAATTGAAGTTTACAGTTATCAAAAGCACTGCTAACATTGGTAACCAAACTTCCATTTGTTTTATATTGTGTTTCAACCTAACGTGTATGGAGCGGTCCTCCATTATGGAGGACCGCAATGAACACACATGCACGATGGTTTTACAATTTCATACAACTGAACTTTTTATTCCACCTCGGTTGCTAACGCAACCGAGGCAACAATGCATACATTTATTGTTGCCATAACAATTTGCTCTTGTTGCAAGAACACAACATTTTATTTTGTCATAATAAAAGTTGGTAAATGTGGGAATTATTTATTTTATTCTTTCTTTTTCAGGTTACGACTCGTGCAAGAGATATTGGTCGATACAAATTCGAATAATTCCAAATTTACTGCCGACGAGATTAATTTTTCGATGTGAAAATCCCGAGACAAGTTGCTATTCTATTCGAGTAAATAAAAAAATAAAATCATGTTGGAACTAGTAATTGCAATTTTATTATTTTATAAGGTAATTATTCAAATTATTAAATAAATAATTAAATCTTTTAAAACGCTTTTTTGTTGCATTAACTTGTTCACTTCTCCTCAAAAATGTAATTAAAATGATATAACAATTTTAAGTTTAACTATATCATAAATAATTCAGATAAAAAGCGAATTATTTCGTATTTGAGTTGCCAATTTTAGTGGCTTTTATGTTATATTTAAAGTTCAGTCAGTTTAGTAAGCATTTCATTTAAAATTAAATGATACGTTGAAACTGCGTTGCTTAGCAACACTTTAGAGATTTTTGTTTGTAATTTTTAGCATCAGATGACAGCATGCGGCTAGTTGACGTATCTTCTCGAAATTTCTGTGAGCTTTCATTGGTTATTCAAATTAGATGATGAGGAATTTGCTATTTTGCATTTTTGTCTTTTGCTAAAATTTTCATTTATTTTTTCTGGCTTGCAGAAGAAGCATTCGGCGTCTGAGGTAAGTTTTACTCGCAGTTTTTAGCTTTTAGTTTTTAGCTTTTAGCTGTAATTAGACGTTTTCTTAATTTCTTCTTTTATATTGCGCAATTAATTATTAGACGTTTTGGTGCATGTTGATACAATTTATTTGCGCTTAAATTGTATTAATTTCTACAGTGTTATTCACAATTGTGTATCCTGTTAAATATCACAGTCAAGGCGTGAGCATACAGGTATTTACTTAGTTTTTTTAATTTTTATCAAAATTTATTACAACTTCGGTTTTTATTAATTTATTTTGTTTTTTTTAATAGGTTTAATGATGGACCCAATACCGCAGACGACTGCTGCAGACGACTGCTGCAGACGACTGCTGCAGACGACTGCTGCAGACGAATAACAGTGAGCCGTAGACAGCTAATAGTATTATTTTAATATCAAACTATTTTTGTATAATTATTATTTTTACTCATTTTATCTCATATTTTTGTATAATTATTATTTTTACTCTTATTTTACCTCATTTTTGTATAATTATTATTTTTACTCTTATTTTACCTCATTTTTGTATAATTGTTTGTAGTCATGTATAACTTTTTTGTATTTTGTTATATTTACATGTTAATTTTTTTATGTTTAGGTTAAAACCTTCACCACTAGGAAGACATCGTGGGATATCTTTTTGGGGACCCAGAATGTGGCATACTCTGGGTTCCCGTGTGGGTAAAACGGTGGAGTCTCAAGGGGGATGTTTACCTGAGACAATCCATTAAATGATCCGTTATAACCCGGTTCAATGTTTTATTTGCCATTAATTTTCCTTTTAAGGAAAAATTTGTGAAATAATTTTCTGTATAAAATGTATTTTCATTTCAATAAAGTTTTTATTTTCTATAAGCTAAGTCATTTCGTCAAAAATATTCTAAGTCCAAAAATCAAAAAGGTAAATCTATGCCAAATTTTTATAGGTTTGGACTTAGAATAAAAAGGGGGATAGGGGGTGGGTATACAGATTTCCCATTTTATTTGTTCCTATATTTAAATAATAAAAAGCAGAGAAGTTTATAAAACAAATTTTATTCAAAAATGATGTACAAATTAATTTTGTTTTCAAAATTACACTATGTAATAACCATACACTTAACACATACAAAATATTAAAACTAAAGTCTTACAATAAAAATGTTAACACTAAATAGCGAAACTGAAGTCCACACTTAACGGTAGTAGCCTTTCGTCCGTTTTCGCTGAAAACCATGGGTTAAACCTGAAAAGAAACAAAGTAATAACATAAATGACAAGCTTAAACTAAATTTAAAATGTTTCAAATTAATCCGCTAAAAGCAACTAAACATTAACATACAACAAATAGCAATACTAAAACTAAATTAAAAATGCTTAAATTAAACCGCTAAAAGTAACTAAACATAAAAATACTACAAATAGCGATACTAAAACCATTCATAGTCCTCCGTTCGTTAACGCAGGCATCCAAACGTTGAACTTAAAAAGAACACCTGCAACCCGTTAGTTTCTTAAAATGCTTTAAATAAAACTGCTAACCAGAACAATAGCTAAACCTTAAAAACACTTATTATTGAATAAAATTGCCTGCAGAGCTGTCAAAGGAACGAAACCGCTAAAAATTATACAAGAACTATAGAAAAGCCTAACGTGAAAAAAAAGCCAAACTCACCTAAAATCGACGCGCCGATCCTCCACCGACCGAGCTGAAGAATGAGCACAGATATATTTTTTTCTTTGTAATGAGCAAAACCGAGCGACTAATTAACATAGCCAATCAAAAACCATGGAAATCTCTAGAAGTGTGGCAACTTCCTGCCACACATGTTTCCACCTAGTGAAAAGAAGCTGAAACATTAAAAACAATTAAATACAATGATATTTACGACAACAAATTCAAATTTCTAGTTTGCACCACAAATATGATTATTAATTCAATTTAATTACTTGTTTTAAAGATAAAATAAAGGCAATCAAAAGTAGCAAAATTGGACAAATTGAGTATAAAAATATATATAAAGATTTGGGAATTCATTTTATATCAAATTCAATTGGGTTCATTGGCAGCACCTACTCTATATTTACACATATTTACACATACAAAGCTTGAAATTAATAAAAAAATAACTGATGAAATATTTAATCCTCTCCAATATACAAAACATTCATTCTGCATAAGCAACAAAAATCAAAAAAAAAATATAAAACTAAAGAGAACAAAACAATATTCGCCATCTTAATTCACACCAAAATGACAAAACTAAAATAAAGATAGAAACAATTTGAATTTCAAATGAACAACAAAAACCAAACCATGGTTCTGATAAATCACCCCTCCAATCAAATCAATCAAACATTCGTTTTCCCAACCTACGGATATATGAAAGGACATTCCCCCCACGTCCTGAAAGACCGAAAGTCGCCACGAAACAAAACATTACATTCCCTAGAAATTCTGCAAGTTGGTTGGCGAGGTTTGCCCTGGTTTGCACTGCCACGGCCCAAACTGCTTGATCCTCGAAAGCAAAGTTGGATCCTTCATCCACTCAATGAGCTGCATGCCCGTGACAAAATACACGTCGTGCTGTTGCAAAAGTTCGTCAAAGAACTTAGAAAGCCCTCCTTTTGATGCGGGGTGAGGAACCAAGAAGAGTGATCAAACAGTCCGAGCGGTGCACGATTCGACTCGTAGTGGCCTAAAAAGTTGGTGGTCAGCATTTTGTATACACCGTCAGCCGTGGTCGAGTAAGAACAGCTGTCTCCCATACTGCAGTGACCCCCGTTCAGATCTGTTAGAGATACCATTGGGATTTCCCACAATCCGGGGAAAGATTTGGTTGGACAGGCCGGGATTGCGCATTCGTGCGGGAAACCAAAATCCAGGGTGTAAGGCCACGACGGCGGAGTGTTTTCCAGGATTGTAACGCTGAAATCGTAGGTGAAATTGTCTTCGTGCAACATTGAAAACATTTTGTCGCCACCAATAGCCAGGAAAGGTGCCCTCACGCCCTTGATAGCGTGCTAGAATTTCTTTCTAGCCGTAGATTTCATCGTGCTATTTCTGCTTGGAATAACTCGCTCCATCACCACGACTAGAAAAAAGAAAGGAAAAGGTCTTACAAGTAAATCTGTGAAGAAATAATCATTTTTAAGTTGCCCTAGAGTGTAAAAGCAGCACTTTATGTAGCACTGATTTGTGAGCAAGGTAATATACACTTTACGTCAGCCTGAATGTGTGTATCCAATGAATACACACATCCAAATACATTGGCCAGTGTCACGAAAGAAAACGCACAATCGAGAAGTCATTAACTGGTGAAAATACTTCATCGTAAGTATCGCTTTAGAATTAGTGAAAAACCTTGTGCCACAAGGCGTGCTCTGTACCGGATGATTTTTCAAAATCAGTTCTTTGTCAATTCTTACTATTTTAACTTATTACAGTGCTCCTTTTTGACGGTGAGCTGCAAATGTATGAATACCTGATAGAATGAGAAGCAACTTTGCCGTAATCTGTCTACTCATGACTAACACACAGAGTTGTGCGAATGGGACAGCCGTTGGAATTTGCGTGGTCACTGAAAAAAAGTGTTTGATACAAAGGCCAGTTGAGAGCATTGAGTGCATCGTCAAAAGTCAATAAGATCATTTGCCGTGTTTCAGACGGCAGAAATCCTCCTAAAAAATATATATACAAATTAGTTATTAATTCACTATGAAACTTCCTCCCGAGTAAATTCACCTGGATTATCTCTTCCACCGCAATAACAATAACTTGGATGGCATTTCTTGTCTTGTTTTCCACCATTTCCACCCCTAAAACAAAATAATAAAACTTAATGATCGTCAGAAGTTAAAGATAAACACATGTTTCAACAAGTTTAGAGTCCAACCGTCAGACTTTGTACTTTTCTATCCTTCAAGTTGTTGTGAAGACCGCAACTTGTAGTTTACATTACCTTAGAAACACAAAATTTAACAAAACTTCGTAAACCCAACCGATTAAATTGTGCCTCTTTGACCGCATCGTAAAGTTTTCTTGTTTATCATTTGCTGCAACGTTTTACATGCTGCTTGTCTCTTGGCAAGTTAAATTGATCTCCTAAAGCGTAAAAAATATATTAAAGAAATAATTTAAAATAAATAAATATTAATGTGATAAATCAAGATAAAAATTATTATTTTGTATGCGAATGTCTCCTAGATGAATAATTTCTACGCACTCGAACCACAACTCACCGAAGCTGAAAAAGATTCGAGATCTAATTTAGAAATATTCTCAATAAAGAAACAAATAAATATGATTCTAACTGAAAACTCACCAACTAAACTCCTTTTGCCCCCCTTCGTATTTTACTCAATATCCTGTTCTGAGCAATGACACCGTGTTTGCATATAGTGTAGCTTGTCCTACCAGGATCCTATGTTTGTCAAAACATTTCTGACCTGTCGTGTGAAATGTACACAAACACATTTTTATTTCCCTAATTTGATTGAAAATTAGCAGTTTATACTTCCATTATTCACAATATGTATACTAAAAAAAAGAAGAAAAAAAAAAGGAAAAAACATTACTCGTAGATAAAGAAATAATGTGAATTTAAATTGCCTGAACTCGGGCCCGGAACGGATCCGATCGGCCTTAAAATAAAGAAGGATATTTAATTACGGGGGTCCAAAAAATTGTGTAAAAAGCGACCCTGATTTTCCAAACTTTCCACATTTTCGCAATAGATGTCGTCAATAGTTAGCGCAACCTCGGCATATAGGCATCCTCGGTTTTAAAAGTCTTCCGGAAAGTTTTGCCTCTTTTAGAAATCAAAAATAAAAACTTAAATTCTATAAAAAATATCGTTTTATATAAACCTAAAAAGCGTAGGAGATCTTGCAAGACATTTACCTGATGAAGAGCAGACAGGATGTGTCTATTTTCAAACTGCAATGACGTCACTAGTCTGATGTTTAAAAAAAAAAATTAAAAGAAAAAATTAAACTCGCTTTACACACATCTCCCATGTTTGGATGCATGTGGGAACGCAACGCGGTGAATGAAACAGTATTAATTACCGCCATGGCCAAGTAACAACCAATATACAACAAGTAAAAGGTAAGAATGAATGGGGCTTTCAACAATCTCGCTCTTTGCTCCAAATCAAACATTCATGCGCCCACTTTGATTTGATTAATTTCGAACGTAAATAAAACATTTCCGAAAAAAAAACCGCGCGAACGTTTTATACTTTTATGGCAAGTTTTAAGTTTTTAATCGAGAACTGAGTGGGTGCCATTACAAACATCTATTTCTGTCATTTTGGCAATGGGCACGACCGTTGCCAAGCGACCAAATCATCAGTATCTTACGGAGTGGCTTTTTCAAACTTTCCTATCCGTTTATTAACATATTTTTTTAGGTCATGAGTCTCGGGGAGGCAAAAGGGTGCGAAATTTCTATTTTGGGAGGTCCATTTGAGAAAAGAGGGATGGTATGATCCTTACTTGACTTCCGATTCGTTTCAGCCTAGCAATGATGTAATTCTTGATCGTGTATCGTTCCCATGGGGCCGTGTTGCTCCAGAAACATCACTGAAGATATTGAAATTATTGACCAACCGTCGGGCAAGATGACCGACATGTCTGGGTAAGCGAATCGTAATATCAAATCAAGAATGCAAGTTAAAACATGCACGTACAACCGAGTTGTGTCTCAGTTTTATTGTTCATGAAATTGTTGTGTTTTTGATAAATAAACTTTTTCTAAAAAAAATAAGAGTTTTAACGAGAACTTAAATATTTGTTTCTGATAATTTTTTTTTGTTTATTTAAATCCCACACATGGAAATGCAAATATGTAAATAGAAACTAAAACGAAAAAGAAAAAAAAAATCATGTTTTGAGTTCCAATCGCTAGATGGCGCCACCGATCCGATTTGGTTAGGCAGTAATGAATTATCATACATTAATTTTAGATCATCTTGTCCGTGTCCCCCTCCATCGACTGGTGAAAGTAACATTGCTGATGCTGCGGCTACAGGTGGCGATTCGCGAAATCATTGGGGCAGTATCAAGCAACTATACTGCCGAACTGGTTTTCATCTCATCATAAAACGCAACAAAGTTAAAGGAACAAGAAAACCCTACCACAAAAACGGTGCGAGCAACAACAACAACAAAAAATGTCAACAGAAATAAAAACTAAACAGATTAAATATCATTTCCGGTATTAATTTTCTCCAACAGCTGTCCTAGAGTTTTCTTCAGTACGAGTCGGTGAAGTTCAAATCGTGGGAAGAGAAAGTGGATTTTATTTAGCCATGAATCAAAAAGGAAAACTCTATCCCGAAGTAACACGTTTTGCTTATCAAATTTAAATAATTAGAAATTTTTTTAAAAAAAATTATTTCTTTTATTTTTAGTCTGATGAAACTGAAGAAGGCACAATATTTGTCGAGTCCTACCAAGATGGTTGGAACACTTATCTATGTCGTAAATACGCGCATTTCGGTTGGTACCTGGCCATTAACAAAGTAGGCAAAGTAAGGGCGGGGCACAAGACTTCATTCAATCACAAATCCATCATGTTTCTACCACGTTCAGCGTTTCCAGAATGACTTTGAATAAAAACTGTCGAACTTTTTGTTTAGAAGGATAACAAATAAATAAAAATAAAATAAAAATAAAAAAAACATGAAATAATAACAGGGGTCCAAAGTGGAAAGACTTAGAAAGAAGTCAATTTTGTTCTTCTAGTTTTTCATTATTTATAATTTGTAATTCAGTTTAATTGACGTATATATACAGCAATAAAAAAAATCTGTAAGTAATTTTCATGCACAATTTGAAGTTGAAATTCATCGATGGTTCGCAGTTCCTTCCCATTCCGTAACAAGTAGATAGCGGTGGCAATCAATAGCTTCACCTGTAAATTGACCGCTTCATCAACATCTAACTCCTCTTTAAGCCACATTAAGCCTATTTTTCATTGTTGCATGTGGGTGGGGCAGTTGTTGGTCAGTTAAGTCGCGTGTTTACCTCCGGTCCGAGGGCAATAATTCAATTAAAACTCCCCTTGCATTCCTACTTCTAGTTCCCCGTCCCCCTTTCCCCTAATTATACCTTCGATTGAATAAAAAAAAGGGGGGTGATGGGGACGTCGAGGATTACAAGATAAAAATGAAAACAATCAAAAGTTGTGTAAATATAGGAGCGAAATGTTTCATAAAATTCAACAAAAGTGACTTCTGTACTCAACATTGTTGAATGTGTGATGAGGATCTTGTTCAATAATTCAGGATAATTAAAAGGGGCTGCGACTAATGAATTATGTCGGGGGCATCTCTCAGGGGCCCCGAGTCCCGTTTAATTACATAATGTCACATGATCCCTGCGGCTGGTTATCTATACGCATGTGCACGACATTGCAACTCTTTAGATACTTGGAAAAATTGTGCGCACAAAAAGTGGGATTTGCAACTTGAAAGGTATTGGTCAAGGAACGATCAATGGGACTTTTAAAGACGAATTTAATTCAATATAGAATGTTAATTGCAGCTTCATATACCAAAGCGTTCATATCGTATCGTTTCAGGATTTTAAGTGAACGAAATAGACGATTTGGAGGGTGTTCAGGGTGGGAAATATTAAGCATTGCAGGGAAGTTCAAGGAGGAGTTTTTACATTACGCGATTTTTTTTTTTTTTTTTTTTTTTTTTTTTCAAATTAATTTAAACTTATTGATAAACTGATTTGAGATTTATATACAATTCTATAACATCAGAAAGTGTAGAAAAAATTGCATTACTTGTAATATAAACGGATTAGGAACTCTCGAAAATCCGAAACTTCTCATTAGATTTCGAAGGGGCAGCAGCGAACGCGTAGAAAGAACACGCAGAAGGAGGCGTGACCCGAGCACGCGCCACGGACGTATATACAACACAAGAAGGTCTGGTAAAATATTCATGAACCCTTAGGCATCCAACCACCATTCATACAAGCAAAATCCAAACAAAATACAAACTGCCTCCAAAATTTAATTTTTTTTCAAATGACCCAAACCAACATACACACAACAATAAAACAGGACAAAAAAAATGGAAATAAAAAGAAAAATTTTTAAATTTTTTTTAAAAAAATTGAAAATTAAGCCTTTCTGACAAATTATTTGACATTTTATTAAAAAAAGAACAACTTTTTACAATAACGACCGGTCATTTATTGTATATAAAAAAGAAAAGGATAAAAAACAAAAAAGAAAAAAAAAGGAATATGGTGGGATAGAAAAAAAAAAAAAATAAACATCCTCACCAGGCAAATCTAATCAAGAAACAAGATGGAGGACGAGTCCAAAACGTTGAGTCAATTACCTGATGGAGCAAAGATGAAGAAGAAGAGGGCAGGTGAGTGGCCAATCAGATTACACGTCGCTGAAAAAGTTTCCCTCTCAAGGCACAAAAGAAAAGTTGCTGCAAACGTATTTCTGTTGACGTGACGAGAAAATCACGTATAAACCCAGCTGTACTCGTCGTCTCCTGCACGCTTAAAGAACTCATAAGGCGCAGGTGTTGGGCCTTCGTAAATGGCTCAAACGCTCGAAGCACAACTTTGGCGTAATTGCGCCGGGTAATGTGCAAAGAAACGTTTATAAATAATGTTTTAAAATAAAGCACGCGCGGGCCTAAAAGTCGCAAATCTAACGAGATACTTCGAGAGTATAAAAGCAAGACATCTTCAAAAAAGGAGAGAAAGATTTTCGGGGAAAACAAAAGCAAAAAAGCATCTTTTGCAACTTTTGCATCACGCATGCCGTATAGACCATGTTGCAATCAATTCGAATCGATTCTTTTCAACTTACATTTCATTCACAAAGCTACTGCTGTGGTCGGTGTTTACACTTAAGCCTAATCTGAGCTCAAAGGGTTAATTGATTAATGGAGTGTTAGCAAAAGGATGCTAATTTGGATAATGACCTCTGACTAATTGCCGCAAGGGTGGATGGGAGTGGGAGGTGTCACTCTTCATTTGGACGCGAGCGTCTCCTCGAGGGGCAACTTGACTTTGATCGCCTGTTTAATCATCTGAAAGAAAAAGGTCAATTTTATTTTCAAGAAAGAAAAGAGAACGAGCGAAAAGAAAAAAAAATAAATTGATTTCACTCGTAAAAAGAAAAAAAAAAAAATAATAATAATTCCATAATTAACCGATTTATCACAATAGCCAAACCGGAAGTGGGTAGACCATAGTCACGTGCAGGTGCTTTTTTCCCTCTCTCCCTCACTCCATCTCTCCCCAGCGTCCATTGATTGACAGCTGAAAGGGGGAGAAAGGAAAACAAAGGAGGAAGCAGAATTTGATTTGTTACTTTTTGTTCTCTTGTTTACTTCACCTGATCCAAAATGGCGCTCTAAAATGGTGGGATGAAAGAAGGGGGAAACCGAACGAAAGAAAGAAACCTGTGCATGTGCATGTGTCACACTACCATCTGGGGGACCATTTGGGCAGACGCCTTACCTCAGATTTCTCCAGAGACGCGAGCAAACCCAGATGGACCATCCAAACACCACCACAATTCGAGGTACCCTTTCCACCACCGTTAAGAGCAGCAAACCAAGAATTTCACAATTTTTTCTTCTTCCTTTAGAATGAGCTTGCAAAAAGGGCTCAATTAGCATTAGAAAAGACGGAGAAAAGTGATGGAAACGGTGTTAAGTTAGAGATAATGTTGATTGTTTTCTTTAATGATTTTTGGGTGTGGTTCAGGTGCAAATTTTCTCACCTATTTGGGTTTTGGTTCCATTGTAGGCGATGATCGGAATAGGGCCCATGAAATATAAAGGAGGGATAGGAGGTTAAATGGACACGAATAAATCTCTTATGAGTCGACCAATAAGAGTGGGAGTTGCTAGCGAAAGGGTAAATCGGCTTAAGGAGCGCACGACACTCGTTGCCCCCGCTAAGAGGCTTTGCTTCTTCTCTTCCTGTCGCGTTTGGCAGCCGCCGAGATTTGGACGACAAGATCCTTCTTTCAATCCTTCCCCTTTTCTTTGCGTCTCTCATCTTCATTCATCATTCAAAGCCCTGGATAATTACATGTCGCTGTCATGCATGCGCAATTAAAAAAAGAAGAAAATCATCTCCTGTCAAGACGAAAAAGACCCCGGATATCCATCTAGTATAGTACGGAGGAAATTAACATGAACAAGGCTAAGCAAAGGCTAAATAAAGGTAAGCAACTTACAAGTTAGAATAAGCGAACACGTTAAAGATGAAAACAACTGCTAAGCGATGTCTATTGTATATCTATGTTCACTTGGCTTCAGCCAATCACGAACACCGATTGTCAACATGATTGGGAAAGGCTTTTGCTCGAAATAAACGTCATTTCCTATTTCTTTTTCGCTTTTTTTAAATCGAAACTCAGCACCTTGTCCTGTAAACATCTTGCAAAGCTTCAGTTTTACAATCTATGCAATTTGCTTCACATTTTTCTCGCTAAAAATTACGCAAGTTGAAAATACTTTCCAAAAACAATTGCAAAGTTAACAAATCAAAAATTCGCGTATACGGTTGCAGGAAAATGCAGGAAAATGCGTGATTCGTGATTAGACTTTCATAACAACCCGTGCACAAACCCGAAACGCAAACACACACATATCATAAGAAAAAAAAAGCAAAGAAGAAGAAAAAAAAATGTGGACTGCAAATGAACAAATTTATGCAAAATGTTGAGTATTAGTAGTTATGTAAACAAGTTGCAAGTTGGAGAGAAAAAGGGTTAATGAGACGCGCAAGGGGTAAGACGGGGGCGGGTAGGGGGTTGGGGATCACAATCCGCGTCTCAGATTGGAGCGAGAGGGAGCAGAGAAGAGGTGAGGGGGTGCGTCGGCGCGAGCGTCTCATGAATTAACAATAACCGTTGACGTAAGCCGTGCGCACCAAAAATGCTACTTGCACGTGCAACAATCGATAAGAAGATGAAGCATTTTCTCCCTCCTTTTCAACAATCAGCAGATGAAACACAAACGCACTTGTTGTAAAATTCAACAATACATTTAACTGCACGATTTGTTTGTTTCCTTCCTCCTCCAAAAGCGAATTCCTCCATATTTAATCGCTGGTTTCGTTGTCGTCTACAAGCCGAGCGCCGCGCCTCAACATTTTTACAAACATTTCGCTTTTTTTTCCAAATTAAATTAACAATTCCGTGAATCGCCAGCCATAAAAACTAAAATAAAACAACAAATAAAGAAAGAAATAAAAAATATTTGTAAAAAAAAAAGAAAAAGAAAAAAAAAACACCCAACATGTGTCAAGACGCAAGAGTAAAGACGGCGTCTCAAATCCCCATCTTTTGTTGGTGGTTGGAGAAGTTGAGCCACATTCGTCCCACGGATTTTTCCTTAATCTCGTTCCCATGCGCTGCATCACATTCGCACGGGAATGGACAACAAAATACTCCCAAGAGGCACACCAGTCGAAACAACAATCTTTCCGCCGCACATACTAACTTCGAAAAAAACCAAAAAATTAAAGAAAAAAAAATTATTTCAAAAAATAAAAAAAAACATTATTCTGTCCATCATCGCGTCAACACATGAAAACATTAAATAAAAGCGCGAAAGGAATCATTGGCAATCACGGTCACCCTTTCTTGTAATTACATATCATTCTACACGTACAGCGTCAATAATGCAACGTCCAAATTGCGCGCCATTTTCAGTCCAATATGAAGGATGATGGCGGTGTATGGAGGGTGTGGCACGTGCGGTTCAATTGCAGGGGAGGCGATGCTTGTGTCCACCATTCGTCATCATCTCGCCGTGATGCGCTCATCAAATATTAAAATGACAATCAAGAGATCCAATGATGAGCAAATTTGACAATGCGCTCAAACCTCGCTGCAACAAACAAATCGCCCAACATTCACCGCAATCATGTGACATTGTTGCACTCTGCTCGCCGCTCCTGCTTAAATCGGACGAAAAGAAAAACGCACCATCATATTTTTATTCCTTTCCCTTTCCCTCCCTTTCGCATTCCATCCATTTCCGCCGACGTTGTAGAGAGGTGCAGCGCCGAGTGAGGGCGCGAGGTTAGTCATGTTGGTGGCAAGAACAACTTGCTGGCGCTCTTGTCGTCGCCGGATAATGCAATCAACAATGATGGCCTTCTTGTAACAATATAACTAGCTCTTTCAACGTGCTCTAAACGACCCCATACACTCACGCGTCATTGTCGAATTGACCCGATAAAACACAACGTCATGAAAATATCAAATTTTTCAATTATAATCTCATTCGAAAACCTGATTTTCAAATGAGACGCAAAAAAAATACAATAGGCCTACATTTCCACTCGTGTATAATTACGACGCTCTACGCCATACATCACACTCGACACATTATTTTTTTCTCTACATGCACATATAAAAATAAAATCAATATAAACAAAAAAGAAAAAAAATAAAAGTCATTTTTATTTGTTAGTGATAGTGGCGCCAAAAAAAAGGTACCTAGAGCTTTCGTTAATTTCCTTTGATCTTCCGCCTTGTTTCTTTTTGCTTTTATCATTTCAAACAGAAGCAACGAAAACACAAGTTAGCCCCATTCTCGCCCCCCCCCCACCAAAAAAAAAAAAAAAAAACACATTTAAATAATCCGCACGCACAAAAATCGAAACCCAAAAACACCAAACCGAAACCCAACGGAAAAACACATCCACACCAAAAGCACAAAAGCCAGAAAAAAAGGCGTGGCTTCCACCCACACAATCGTCACCCCATTGGCCAATCGGAGGTCCACCAACACCTATGACATCACATCTCCCCCCAATAACCCTCAAGAGAGAAACAAATGAGCAACAGAAAAGAAAGAAAAAAAAAAAAAAAAAAAAAAAAATCCCAAAAGAGGGAGAGTCGGATGATGGAAATAAGAGCCCTATAAAACATCTTTTGATGACCAGATTGGCCTACTACAAATGGGTCTAAAATCAGATTGTAACCCCTACGCACCCACCCCTCTTTTTTACCCCCTCCTCAAGTTCATCGCTACCCCACCTGGGACCTAATTACGCCAATGTAATGACAGTGCTTGCCGTTAGGGGCCGTTATATCAAGCACCCCGCCTACTACTCACTCCCCCCTACCCAACACATCCACCTTCACCTCCACCACCCCCGAAGGTACCCCCCAGAGAAAACGCCGAGTGCAAACTAAGACCATAAATTGAGATGAGACCTCGCTTGCTGCCACTGAAATGTAATCAGTTGGGGAAAAAAACGGCCCTTTCTTCCACCTTTCCCCTGCCTTCTCTTCTCTTCTCTCTACATTCGCACATCCTCCTCATCCTCCTCCTCCTCCTCCTCCCTCACCCCCCCATCTCTCTCTCCTCTCTTGCTCTGCTGCTGTTGCAGAATGAGTGATGGTAGCCACCCCCTGCTTCTGGGTTGGTGATATCCCCTCGCTCAGTGTGGCCTCAATCTGCTAAATAAACAGAGAAAAGATGAAGTTGGCAGAAAAAGGCCAGTGGAGGGGGAGGAAAGGGGAGGGGAGGGAGCGGTGGTTTCACCTGACATCCAATCATAATTGTATTGACCCGCGATTCGTCATTCATCATGTTTTTGCGAGACTCAATTTGTTGTTGTCGGTGAATTTCTCATCCATCTTCATTGACCAAGTGACCGTTGAGTGGCATTGCAATCACAATAATGTTTTCCATTCCGTCGTTTCTTTCTGTTTCCGGAGCTCAAGGCGGGGGTTTGTTGGTTAAGATAAATAAATAAATATTTAAATAAAGATGTATGTAATTTTATTTATTTTTATATTTATTTATTTTCGGAATTCGTATGATATATAGGAATTTTATTTTCGTTAAGTGTTTGCAGCGGTTTTCGACACACGGGCACGGCTTTTATGGTTTGCAAGTTTTTTGAGAGTTCCTTGAACTTTGACGATGATGGAGCCAACTTTGGCACTGTATATAGTGCAGATCGAGATAATTTTTTCCATCAGGAATTAAAAAAAAAAAAAAAAAAAAAAAAAAAACTTATCGACAACTTTTTTTTTTTTTTCTACTGCGGCTGGACCCGGAGCCACGCAAGAATCCCAATTTGCAAATTCCAACATTCTTAAGCAAACTTACAATCAAAACTTAATATCAACTTTTGCCTCTGGTCAAAACAGATTTTGCTTGAGCAGTTCTTTTAATCAATATTAAAAAAAAAAAAAAAAAAAACAATTTTTTAAAATTCTAATTCCGAGTTTCGAAAACTAAGCTTAATTAAGATTGCATATCATCATAAAAAAAAAAACCCAAAGAAAGGCGGGCGCCGAAGGGTGTGCAATTCTAAAATCTAAACTTGTTTCTTAAACTTAGAAAGGCATACGCATAGAAAGAATGAAAGTGGAACAAATAAAACTCCAATTTGTAGCCCAACAACTCACCTTTAGAGTCAGTCACCAATTACAGCGGTAGTAGCCGCCATTTTGTGGGCCAACACTTAAATAACGAGTGAGAAGGGGAAAGAGTGGGGCGGCGGGGGAGGCAGAGATGAGTGGGGAAAAGGAAAGGAAAGGGAAGGAAGGGGAGAAGCAAGTAAAGTGAGGCGCGAGGAGTGCAACGAGATTGGGCGGTGAATTGGTACAAATTGCTTTTTGCGCGTCTTGGAACAAGAAATAAAAGAGAATGGAACAAAATCCAACATGGAAGAAACAGAGAATGGCTCTCTCACTCCACTACATCAACATAAAAAATGTTTTTTTTTTTTTTTTTTTTTTATTCTTTCCTTTTTTTTTTTACTTTTGAAGAAGGAAAAGGAAAAAAAAAAAGAAACAAAAGTTGGTCTAAGCTTAGTAAGCACTAACCCTAATGCACAATGATTTTTAAAAAAAAATACAAAATACACACATTAAAGTTAAAAAAAAAAAAAAATTTCTTTACTTTTCCATATATACTTGAGAGTTGTGAAAGAGTTTGGTCAGTATTGTTGCAATTAAATTAATTTCACCACCAGAAGCACAGTACATTTGTTGTTTTTTGTTGCCAATCAAAACATGCCAATCTTGTTGAACCAACCAGAAAAAAGCAAGAAAGAAGAAAAAAAATGAAATGCCTGATTGGCTGGTGAAAAATCACATCAATCAATAAATGTGATTGGTTGATGATAAATCAATTAGGAAAACACAGTTCACCCCCCCGAATGACATCACTGGGATGACATCACCTGATTACCAAGTTTGCATGAAATGAGAAAATGGGCTTAAACACTATCAAATTGAGGTTGCCTATAAATAAAAAAAATAATTCGTTTATGCTAAAACTTTTGCACAAATTTAAGCCGTAACATCTCCCCTTAAATTAGCCATTTTTTTGTTCCTTTCTGAGCTGTCTTTCTCATTAAAACTAACAACATCCTCAACCAGGGGCCAATTTGAGGCCAATTTGGTGCAAATTTGGCTGCAACACGAGTTTCAACTTAAAAAAATGCCCCTTTCCTCCCTCCCCCGGATTCACCTGTGGGCCATAAAGACGACCCCTGATTGGCCATCAGTTCACCTCAAGAGGAAGCCAATTTGAAGGAGAAACGGAGAGCCCAGATGGGCCTCGGGCAATGCATAATGCACTCATGTTTTACTTTAAGACAAGTGTCTGCCCGCCATTATTGATCAAATCCAAAACGAGGCCAAATCAATACAAGTGCAAAGGGGTTGCCATTTTGGGTTTTATCCAAATTGGCTTCAAATTGGCATTTGAAAAAAAAAAAAAAAAAAAAAAAGAATAAAGAAAAGAAAGAAAGAAAGACACAAAAACTAGAAAAAAAGGGTTAATTACCAATTTAATTTCAACTAATAGCGCCAATTTCACCTTTCATTTGCCTATTTCAATAGAAAATAAAAATAAAATCGAACAAATATTATTTGCATCTTTTCCAAACAAACATGGAAATAAAACACATGAAAATAAGAAATTTCAGGTGTTCACCTGCACAGAAATACGTACAAAGCGCAGATCAAACGAGGGCCAAGCAAGAAACAGCGCAAAATGTGAGCAAAAGTTGCGTTTTATACTTTTTCGTTGCAAAAATGTTGAATTTTACGAGCCGGGATCGGAAAGGATATGTCCACCCACAGTGCCGAAATTGCATCAGGTATTGGTGAGGCCGCAATCCTTCCTTCCGCTTCCCTTCCTAAACCCCTTCTCAATTACCCCCAGTGTGTCCAATTCCAAACTAAATGTTCAATTTCCATTTTGGGTGTCATTTTCACGTCGGGCGCCATTCTGCCTTTTACGTTTCTCCCCATTCTCCATCCATATCCATCCACCCCAGGGGTAAAATTCTTTTTCTCTATTGTTATCACGTCATCCATCTTTTTTTTTCTTCCTCGCCTCGTTTTCATATCGACTCCCTCTAGGGACAGAACGAGTCCTCGTTTTTTTGTCATCATCTTCTAGGCGGACATTTTTCTTTAAACGCATTTCGCACCCACCCCCTCTTCTCCCCACTCCATAAATAATCATCATGGCTGCCAAGCAGACTAGAGTGGCAATCCAAAAACGGAGAGCGATGATATACTTTAATTTGCGCATGCGCAGTTAAGAGGGTAATTACGCACCACCATGCGGTTCGCGAAAGAACTAATCACAATTATAACCAAAAGGAAATTCCCCAAGCTTGTAAAAAGCAAATTAAACCAAATTACATCAAAACGTGGCGGCAGTTGAGAGGGAAAAAATGCAAGCAGATAACCGAGTTGTCATGGAAACAAAAGGGAGAAATCAATTGTAACATCTGTAGATTTATTCGACAGTATACAACTGCATGCACAGACAAGAGAAGAGAGCGCACCAATTTCCAATGCAAAAATGTGTGGTCAAATAAAACGTCAAAAGTCGAGATTCAATTCCCATTAACTCACAAACTCACAACCAAAATCGATTTGTATATAAACAAACAATCACTCAGATTGGTATAAAGTCAAAAGTTGAATAATAAAAAAATGTCTTACCTGTGCAGATCAACTTGGCAATTTAAGGGGCATTTATTTCTCCTAAGGAACAAAGTCGCTAGAGCTTCTTTTCACTAGAAATTATGAAAAAGGTTTTAGTTTTTTACGTACAAGTATGTGTAACGTGCGTACATCTGATTAGACGCTCTTGACAATTTACTGCTTCTTTATTCTCCTTTTTTTGAGAGATTCAAGAGTTGCTGCGAATGTCATCAATTCTCAATTCACCCATTCAAGAATACAACCACCAAACCAAGGGTGAGTAAGCAAAAAATTTGTCAATTTCGTCAAGTGGTATCTCGTCAAGTCTCGTGGATTTGCGAGACTTCACGCTTTGTTGAAGCACATGTTTTTCAATTGATTGATTCCATCCTAAACTTTTTTTTTCCTTTTCAAAAACGTCAAATCAAAGAATTATTTAAAAAAAAAAAAAGTTAAACAAATAAAATAAAATAAAATAAAATAAAATAAAATAAAATAAAATAAAATGAAATAAAATGAAATAAAATAAAATAAAATACTTACCAAATGTGAGCATCGAAACTGGGTGAACACTCGACGACAGTCACGTATAAATGACTTTAAAGTTGTATAAATTTGCGTAATGCATGCAAACATGCAGTTGTATTCGTACATTAAAAACAAAATGAAAACCTTTAAAATGAAAATAAAAATAAAAATAAACAAATTAACAAAAAATAAATTATTATTTTTTTATAACATAACTTCTATAATAATAATAATAAAATGTTTAAACCTCTAAACCACCGATAAAATAAAAATAAAAACAAAAATGTTTGTTCTAACCCACACATATGGTGCATGAGAGCAATCCATAAATGATCAATAGATATTTAGGCTTAAATAAGCAATTGTGTGAGACAAAATGTCTGCCGTGAAGTATGGGATGGTGGGGACGTGGACTATGCACCTGGCGTTTCTCAAGCAATGGCGTTTCCCTGCGAACGCGCGCCTCTATTCATTATCATTATTACTATCGCCATTGTTATTGAATGATCCACGGCACTTCCCACATCACTACTCACACTCAAAATGGCTGCTGCCTGCGATTATAAAAAATATAAAATATATAAAAAGATTGTACGGGCACCTTTACACGTTTTCGCTCATTTTCACGCAATTTTTCAACTTTTAGCGCGAAAAATGAAGAACTAAAGGGAAGATTAACTTTAAAAAGTGAAAATGGAGTCATGCAAGCCGTCATAACTCATAAGCAATTACCATAGCAACGGGAAAGCTAAATGGAATCATTGAATTAATTGGGATTAAGACACGGCTTAAGAGAGTGCGTCTCGCGAGAGCGTCTCGTAACATGAGTAGTAAATCTTCGCCCCGTCGCCATTTTTCCCACAACACAACAGAGGAGCGCTTTAATAATGCATCATCAACAATATCAACACGCTAGTTTCCCTCAACCTTGACCCAGTGTTTACCTGGCCAATAAACAATTCATGTGACAATGCACTACACCACAAAGATCACGTGCAACTTTAATTACAACAAAAATGGCGCGCTCGCGTCAAAATGCACAAATCTTTTTCGGTTTATGATCAAACAAACGTGGCCAAAATCGGCTTTCTTCACGTCCAATTTAATTGCAAAGCGTGACCAAAGTAAATCAACAGTGATAATATGATCGCTACATAATTATATTGTTATAAGATTGACCCGAGGTAGAATCGTGTGCAAGCAAAGAAAAGAAAAGCAAAATACAGAGAGAAAAAAAATCACTTCCAATGTTGACATGGTAACAATACACACAACAAATCGAAACAAGGTATTCTTGAAAAATAAACATATTTATAGATGTTTCACCCCCCCCACTAAAAAAATAATAATAATAATAATAATAATAATAAAAAAAAAAGAAAGAAAGAAAGAAAATCATTCTTCTCGATATTGTTGAAATGACAAATAAATCGGCCATTTTGAGCGACTGTTGACTTTGTTTGAGATATTTACTATTCATAATTACAGACGTGCGCGTGTCACGACAGGGGGAGTGACACTGTATCATCATCACGTGGCCCCACTTAATTTTTCATGCATTGTTGAAGATACCATTTTAATTATTTACACCCATTCTTCGTTTTTCCCTGTCTGCGGTTTAAAATAGCGAAACAAAACAAACAAGAACCAAAAAAAAAAAAAGAAAAAAAAAATCATTGAGCAAGCAAGCAAGCAAACAAATAAATAAAAATAATGAAGACAAGAAGAAAAATTTGCGTTTATTCTGCGATGATTGTTTCAATTGATTCGCGGTTTTGTTTATCGTATTTTAATTTCGCCTAATTGGAAAAACGAGTTGATGGCGCCCGCAAGACACATTATTACAACTATCCGAAAACTACCGCTCTTGTATACTAAATTCCGAATAAATTGACTCTAATAATCCAACAATGGACCATTTGCCATTCAGCACGGCGCATCTAAATAAAAGCATTACAACAAACAATGCTAATTGAACACGAGGTAAAAAACGAAAAAAGAAAGAAGAAAGAATAAATTAAAAAAATGGAACATTCGTTGCAAGAGTATCTCCTACATACCATGTTAAAGGGGTTCCCCATGGGAAATTGGACCAATCACAGAATAAGGGGGCGGGATGGGCACGCGAACTAGACGCATGCGCACAACAACATATTGATCCGCAACCGGAGAAAACACTCGATAAAAGAGAAAGAACGGCGAGGGGAAAAAAAAACTTGAAAAACAAAAATAACGCGCCAAATGATGAAAAATAAAGCGAGGGAAAAAAAGTTTAATACACGATTTGTAAAAATAAAATTATTGGGTAAAGAAAAAAAAATATATGGGAGAAAGGGGTTGGAAAAAAAAGCAAAATGGCGTCGCGAGCATGTTTGATAGAGATCAGTTTTGTACACGCCTGAGGGCAACTTATCCATGTCACCTTTTCGATTGATTTCCATTAGAGAAATCAATTGAAAAACACATCCATCTCGGAGAAACGCCAGCGTCCACTAAGGAAAAGGGAAGAAAAAAATCGATACAAGACAAATGACCAACCAGCATTAAAGCCAAAATGGCCTACACGGGTCTTCCCAAAAAGGAGAAAAAAAAATTAATTTTAAAAAATTAAAAAAAAATCAATAAATAATAATAATAGTAATAATAATAATAACAATATTGCAATGAGTCTATACACTTGAAATTGCTGTTAAAAGAGAATTTATTGCCAAGTTTCCACGAGTGTGTTGCGGATTTTTGTTGATGTTGTTGTTGTTGCAATTTGAGGTGAAAAACTGTTTTGTGGTGAGCGTGGAAGTCCAGCAATGAGAAATGCAAATAGTTGGCTTTTTGCCAACATGCTTAAAAGGGGAGTGTATGCATATAATGACGAAAAACACGCCTAATGTCATCTACTTTAAAATTTAAAATACAACAAAATCTGATAATTAACTCTCAGCAATATCACTTGACCCGAGCTGGAAAAACTATGTATACGCACAGAAATGCAATTGAATATTAACAATTCAAAACAGCATTAACTAACAATTTCCTTCTAAACTCACTGTCAGAATAGACGCGTATACGAGCAAAACTGCCATAATTAAACTCAGCTCAATGCACCACTTTTATATTGCGCCAAGATTTACGAGATTTTATTCCACCTGACCCGAAAAGCTTCGCCTCACTGCCGAACCATTGCGGCAATGACACAGAAACGAGGCGACAGGTCAAAAAGTCTCATAAAATCTCGATCAAAACTCGCCAACATTCACTCTTAATATCTCGTAAAACGAAAACACAAATTAATCCCAAAAACAAAACAACATTTATTCCCAACAATAATTATTAACAACAATTATTGCTGCTTTATTTACAACAATAATCATTATTTGCAAAAAACAACTCTTACGGCTTTATTTATAACAACAATCATTGCGGCTTTATTTACAATAACTATTGCGGTTTTATTTGCAACAATAATCATTGCGGTTTTATTTGCAACAATAATCATTGCGGTTTTATTTGCAACAATAATCATTGCCGATTTTTTGCAACAATAATTATTGCTGTTTTATTTGCAACAATGGTTCTGTTTAATTTTGTTGTATTTTATTTTAGCATTCTTTGTTGGAAGTTTATTTTCTAACAATTCCATTTTCTAATTGTTATTTACCAAAGGCAATTTGAACAATGCACTTGTCTTTCTTTAGCCACTCAACAATTAAGGATGAGGATCGTTTGCAGAGCACAAAATTCCCCCGAGGCGGCAATTAGAAGCAAAGACCAATGGGTTTTCATTTACTCACACGCATGCGCAACATCAGTGGCAGGTGGTCAACGCGTGCACGGCTAACATTAAAATCAACAACTTCAGAGGGATAATTACACCCCCCTAAAGCTAACAATTCTTACTAGCTTTCAATAATATATACAATTTTTGTACACTCTTTTTTTTAAACATATTTCTTTTTTCTCTCTTGTTTATGGAAAACTAAATTCGAAATAAAATGACTTATAATAATAATTAAGCCTTATTTATCAACTTTAATAACATCTGATAAGTTTCCAAAAGTTGAATTTATGAGTTTTTTTCATAGACATTCAACAGTGTTCATCAATCATTTGCAATCAACGAGAACAAGTGTTAAATATATATAAAAAGAGAAAAGGAAAAAAAAAAAACAACAACAACAGTCAAATTGACTGGTGTCAAACAGCAGAGGGAGGACGTTTCAAGGATCGTAAATAATGTAGAGAGGATTTTTATCACCTATTTATGACACAAATAAAAACAAAATGGCCGATCAATGCCCACTTTCAAACGCATCTAAGAATATCTTTCCCTAAACAAAAAAAAAAATTAATATTGTTTTTTTTTCATTCTTTTTTAGAAAAACACGAAAAAAACAAATCCAATTACATTTTTAATCCTGACTTAACGTTTCTTTTTTTTTTTTTAAATTTAAAAAAAAAAAAAAAAAAAAAAAAAAAAAAAAAAAACTTAAACCATAGAACAGAAAAATCCAAATTAATGACATCCATAATTTTATTTTTTATTTTTTTATGTGGCCATTTGCTTTAAAATTAAAGTACAGTACTGAGAAGTAAATGCTGAAGCGCCATATTTCAGCCAGCCCTGCAGTCAAGTCGCCATTAAGGAGGGCAATTCACAACAACAACAAAAAAGAAAAAATTCAAAGTATATGTGTATAAAAGAAGAAAAACCGTAATGGCACATAAAACAATGCACCCTTAAAAAAAAAAAAAAAAAAAAAAAACACATGTAAAAAGATAAAAAAAAAACACTAATAATAAAATAAAACACGTAAAAATACTGTATACACGTATTTATTAAAATATACGACAGATTTTCAGGGTTAAAATACTGGCGGCCATTTTGTTTGCACTTTGGCATTAATTCTCTTTAGCTGTCACTTAGCAAATGACATCACACACACTTGACGTCAACATTTTTTGTTTTGTTTTAATGTATAACAAATGTTGGCAATTGGTTGCTTCGTAATCCATTAGTCGAGTTAAGTTTCATTTTCATTTGGCATAATTGTACTAGATTCAAAAGGGTTAAAGGCGATCCCAGAAAAAGAATGGAGTGTATTTTAAGTGACAACAATCCATTTCAAATATCAAGTTGCAATCAAATTTACCACTGACACCACAATAACCCCTTTTCCAACGTTCCTATTGACGACATGCACTATATAAATACACTTAGTTTATTTATTTTATTTCATTTTTATTTATTTTTTTCACAATTACACTTTATAATATCTACAACTAAACTAAATCAGATAATTGTACCTACACACATCAATTTCTATTTAAAAAAAAAAGTATTTTATATAATTTTGGTCTAATTTTAGGCTGATTTCAAGCATTTTTGTCGAATTTCGACTTTTGGCCACTAATTTCTAGTTTATTCGAATTTCCAAGCAAGTTTCAAGCCGATATGTCTATATTTTTCCGCCTAATTTCGACAAATTTTTGGCTGTACACGCTTTTTCTACTCCATTTAATGTATATAAAATGCCGCGCTCGTCTTCTCAAAGTAATCGCAATAACAGCTCTCGCCCTCTTACAATTTCCGCTTGCCCACCCCTAATTTCCGGTACTTCCGCACACATCCGAGCTGACACGTGCGCTCTCCGACAACCGTCACACGGACACGTGTCAACAAGGATATACAAGACAACAAATCAATTACTGCCAGCGAGCCCCGTATACAAATATGGAGCTCGATTTTTAACTACATTCACCATTTGTGGAGCAAACAGAGGGTCTAAGTGGAGTACAAATCCCTGTACAAGGCAAAAGTAAGCACTCCTATTGGAATAAGCAGATCCCACGAGAGGAGAGAACAAAAAACAGAGGATTGTGGGAGGTAAGTAGGGGATGTCGGGAAAAAGAGGGGTGGGGAATGATAATGGATCCCCTCCCTTCACTCTGCTCACATTCTCTCTGCTCCCTCGTCCTTTATTTTGAGTGTGGCGGCGGGCGCATCGTGAGTCTCATCATTTATTCAGAGCGTGCGCGGCCCCAGGCAGAATTAGGCCTAACATATGTCATTCCATTAAACCAATCGCCAACCTCCAAAGCCAACAGGCCCCAGGACCGACAAACGCCCACGCATGCGCAAAAAAATCGAGAATACAAACACCAAAAAGCGCTCGCACAACCTGCATTGTTGGATCGCATGGATACAACGAGCAGACGAATGGATCTTCTTTCGAAAATCGCGATTTTGAAAAATCCTTTTTTTTCTTCTTTATTTCTTTTTAATTATTTTTGAAAATTTAATTTGCTGATTTAAAAGTTTGTTAAGCTTAATTGTGGTTTTCATCTGCAGCGGTTTTGATTATTCTTTAATTAAAGCAGCCACTAATCAATGACGCTTTCACAAAACGGCACCAAAAAGCTATTTTTAAAACCGTGCACAACAAACAAAACTGCTTATACACAAAGATACAAAGAATAATATTTTTTTTTGTTTAAAAAATAAAATCTTTTTCAATTTTTCAATTTTTCAATTCCAAATTAAATCGGATGAAAAATTAAAAATCAATTTCTTCCCCCTCAAAAAACATATAAATAATGAATAATTGTATTATATATAAACACCCCAAGCCCCAACCAAGCATCTACCTCAAACAATAACCCCTCCATTAAACACTTAGAAATCCAAATCCCCCAAACCCGAGCATCATGTTACAACCACCTGCGACAACGGCGCACCGACATCACGGCAGTGACACCACCTATCCGCCCAAAACGCCAGCTGGCTCGAAAAATCTCCAAAATCGCAACAAGTCCCCGCCATTAAAAACCTTAACCCTCGCGAGCCCCGAGAGACCGCGAACCAAAATCCCCGAAACTCCCCATAGGATCCCACAACAACCCCTCGCAACTCCCTCTGGTTTATATAAACTCGGGATACACACGACATACGATACATAATAATAAAATAATAAAAAAAAAATAAAAAAAAATAAAAAAAAATCGCAAATAATAAAAGGAAGAAGAAAAAGTTCGGGAACATAACATAGAATCCCATTAGAAGAAATGTAATGTGGAGGAAGGGCTTGGAAATGGGGCGAGGGTGGCAGAGAATGATGGGTAATCGGATTGTACCATTTGCAGCCATGTTCGCCCATTTGTGGATAAGGGGCAAAGGTGGAATCAAGCCAAGCGCATGCGCTTTGTGCTGACCGCTTCCTGTCACCAGATGGGGTTAACAGCGTTAACTTAATTTCAACGTACGACTGTACTGAATCCGTATTGTTTTGTGTATTGTACAATTTGTAATTCGAAATGCGAGGTGGTGGTTTTGCGGGCTTATGACATTTCCGAGAAATAAATCACAATTAGCGTCGATCGATGTTGGCATTTGGCAATAAGACGTTGAGGTCGACTTTAAGGTTTAATTAGACGATGAAATGCAATGCATTACTTCTGTTTGAAGCGCAGACATTAGGATACAAAAATTTTCATCTAAAACTTCGCAAAGAGGATTTGTTCTGTTGCCAGATTAAATTTCAAACTTATAATGGAAGTTGCACTCAACGTTAAGTCCCTCAGTATCCGCCCATTAAGACGAGATTACAAATCAGACGCCATATTACCCCATCAGATGTCAAGTCAAGCCAACTAACCTAAACTTAAACTAAGCGCGAGGCGAGGCGAGACGAGGCGAGACGATACGAGGCGAGGCGAGGCGAGGCGATGCGGGGCGAGGCTAGGCGAGCGCAAAAACCAACCACTCCACACTTGAATGAATAGTGGATAGAATCACTTGTTTAATGAACTGTTCATTCACTTCGCAGGGGGCCACGAGGGGTGGAGACCGTCTGACGGCAGATATGGGGTGTTCGGGTGATAGGCAAAAGGGAAAAGGGATGGTGACTCCTCACTCCCCCTTGTGATCCGTGACAATGGCGCTTGGGGCCGTGAACCCAACAGATGGGCCTCGCGCCTCTGGGGAACACCCGTCACTCACCCCTTGTATTCCATTCCGGTTTGACGCATGCGCACACATGACAACAAAATGGCGGATCAAGTGCTATCGGGAGATGTAATAATTGGCAACTTAAAACTTTACTACTTTTTTTTAACATTTTTACGTTAAAGCCGTTCAACCGTTTCCAATCCACACAGAATCGCCATTTTCCATCTCTTTTCTTTATCAAAAGTACAGGTGCGCTTCGTCTCGCGAATTAAAACGAGAGAAATCAAGGCTAAAGATTTGGATTCTGCGAAAAGGAAAATTGGATTTGACGTAACCCAATTGCCTAATCCACTGATAGAGTTTCAAAACAGACGCAGAGCACACTAATTCCTAATCCGTAATCCCTCGCAATTATCTTGCTATCAAGCTCCAATGTTAATCATCACGAGCATCAGAAGAGCATAATTTCATGTTGTGTGTGTGTATAATCCCTTTGCTAATTTAGTCCATTTTCTTGGGTCTGCCTAAATAAGTTACCGTAATCGGGGAGGGAGACGAATCCTCTTTCTCCATTTACGTAACAATGTTGTTGTCGGCATCCATCATCCCATTAGGCGCCATTAAGTGATCATTCCGTTAAGCCTAATTATTTTCGCCGTCCACTTGACAGGCGGCGCCATTTGCAAATCCCGGAGTAACCGGATATGACCAATGAGAGATCACTCATACATTATTACACACAACACTAAGTCCACGCGACCTGCACGTGCCCCCTTTGCCCAATCAACAATCCCCTTCCCCACTCAACATCAACTGGGAGAGATGAACATGAATTTATCATTTAGGTTTGTCTACCGACAATCAAAGTCCTAATTGTTGTGTCTGTCTGTCTGTCTACTACAATCAAACTGCAATTGTTTAGACATTCGATTCGACTCGTGTTACACAACTGTCTACATTCAAATCGCTTCACCTTATTCTACCGAAAACCAACAAAATCATAAATTATTTATATATATATATATTATTTCAAATGACATTTTCATTTCATTCTGTGTCATCATGTCATCCTCATATTAATCATTTCTTATTGTCATCCCCTAAAAATCCATCTTACAATTTTAAACCTATGAAATTACGTCTTTTATAGCGAGAAAATCAACTTCTTTTTTCTTTTTCCTTCTTTCTTTAAATAAGTCTATTGATTTAAATGTCAATAGCATTGTTTTAAATAATTTATCTTTCATTAATGTACGTCGTGGTATTAATCATGCTTTTGTCATAATGTAACCTTTTTGCCGCAACTAGAAACATTTACATAACCATTTCTTCAATTTCTATCGTTTGCATGAGATATTAAAAGTAAAATGTGTTTTCATTTCCAATTACAATTTAGTAGATACCAAACCAGAAATTAATACACATCCATTATATATAAAATTAAAAATACATAAAATTATAAAAAAAAAAGAAATAACGAAATATTGTAAAACAATTTGTTGACCATCCTCAGTCTTCTTTATCTTGATTAGCTGGATCTAAAACGTGAGAAAACGCGAAACATCGTGCGCATCTGCACCGCGCAATGCAAATCGCACCAAATCTGCATCGCGCAATGCAAATAGCACCGCAGCGCGTCCAATTCAGCATAAAGCAGTGCTTTTCAGTCTATCACCACACCACACATGACCAATTACCACCGCGCAGAGCACATTTTCATCATCAAATTGAACTGCCACAAGATGTCAACCCGATTTGATCATCAAAACTGCGTCTGCAATCGCATCGCCGCGTGCCGCACAGTGCGAACGTCGACATTACTACCAAATAACGTCGACGTTCGCGTCGCCTTATTAAACGCAGGCACCGAATCGCCATTTGGTGCCCGCGCGCGAGATATATTTACGCACCGCGCATAGGTAGAACTTCGCGCGCGGGCACCAAACACTCAAACAGCGATTTGATGCCCGCGCGCTCATTGGTCACATACGGTAAAGAATAATAACAATAATAACGTAGTAAAAGTGATAATCAGTTTGATATTGACATTTATGTACAGCTTTGACGTGTGATTCAATAATTTAAATTAATTTTCACGTTTACATTGTCGTTAGGTGTCAAAATACATCAATAATGTAATAACCTTCGCCAGCCATTTTGGTTCATACATAAATTGGATGTCGCACAAGTCTGTGCATGACACTTTTCATGGACATCGACTGAAATGTTGACTGATATCGTCACGTGTTTGGTCTGGCATTAATAGCTGGGTGATGTTTTGAATTGGTGATGTATTCAAAAGTAGCAAAAGGTTAATTTGAAATGTTATTTTTTATTCATATGATTTATTAATAATATCCTTTAATTATTATCATCATCATTAATAATAATCATCATAATAATCATAATATTGTTACTACGTAGTAATTAGAAAAACCTGCATTTGTCACATGGTGGGGGAATTAGAAGGAAGAAAAGTATCATCTAAGATAATAATAATCATAATAATAGATAGTTTTATAATACAATAATTATAATTAATGAGCATGGTGATGAGATGACAATTTTATTTCGCTTCCACACACAAAACAAGACAAATAGTCGGCCATATTGGATTCGAACCGTGTCTTTTTTATTATAGCTATTAACTTTATAATATTACAAAACTTCATCGCCAGAGTGCGTGACTAGAAAATTAGAAAAGACAAATTTGATTTCGTATCTAATCTTGTATATTTATTTCCACTCACTCGAAAGAGAGAAGGCGAACAAATATTATTAAAAAAAAACGTAAATAAAAAAAAAATAATAAAAAAAAAAATAGAATAACATGGGAGATAATAATCAAGGAATCACCCCAGCCATTAGAAGGGCGCGAGAAAAGATTTTCATCACGCATGCGCAATATAGCGCACCCTGACGTGAGTCAGTGATCATAATGTTGATTTTTTTCCCTCTCACAACAACATTATTATGATTTTTATGCGTAGAAAATATAAATTTTACATCATTTTTAATTGGGACCCGTTTATGTTCATTAAAAAAAAGCGATACGATTCAAATATGGCCAACTAGATGCACTTTAGTGAACCTAAGTCAGAACAGAAATGAACAACAAATAAATAAAAATAAAATAATCCGAAAATTGGCACTTAAAAATCAGAAGGAAAAAATTACACCACACCCATTAGAACAAATTTAAATGTAAAATAATGATAGATTCGATTAATAAAAAAATCTTACACACTTTTTTTGTTCTTATAAACTACAGAAAATGAAATCAACCTAAAATGAGATGAGAAGAAGTATTTACAAGAAAAGATATTGCACCTTAGTAGTAGTCACTCCTGAGGTATACAAGGAAAATGTTTCTTACTTTTATTGTTATTTCATTTACTCTAAAATCTCCAAATTCCTACGACTTTTTTTTATTTTATTTTTTTTTTATTATTATTTCTTTTGTTTTCTACAAATAGAATATTTTTAAATAAAAAAAGGGAAAAGAAACGTTAATATATATATATATTTATATATATTATTTATTTATTTTTTAAATCGTAGGCCTAAAAAACTATGATAGAATTAAACCGTGATGTTGCATTGAATCAACAGAAATATCCGCCATCTTGGTGTATGAAATGGAGATAAGAAATCAAAAAAGCCTAATTTTATTTTATTGGTTGAGGTTGATGCGTGAGTGGCAAATTAAGGTGTGTAACAGTCGCCATATTTAAATAATTGATGCTATGAGCAATTCCTCTCTTTGCTAATCAAATGCTCACAATTCCTCAGCTGATTAATCTTTCATGACGTCATTCCGACAAGCCGTTAATAATAAGATGGGACTAAAACTGCCGTTTACGGCTCTAAAACACGAATTAAACCCGACAAAACACAGACCAGAAAAGAAAAAATTAATAATAATTAAATTGTGAAAGAAAAAAGAAGAAGAAAAAAATCACATGGCAACCAATTAAAGAGTAGGAAGTTTTAAATAAATAATTCCTACAAGTTATCACATACACACCAGAAAAGGAGGATAAATAACCGACATAAAAGTTTGAATTTTTGTCACCAGGTTTGTATTAAAAATTAACGAAAAGAGAAGAAAAAAAAATCCCCCGTCATTTTGATGCCACTGTTTGCTCGATGTGTTTGCACAACAATGCATCAAAAAGCGTGTATTTTATTGTTTGTTCCCCGAATAAATATTATTTATGTCAAAAAGCGAAGGAAAAAAAATAAAATGATTAAGCCTAAAACAACTGTAATCCAATAATCTCACTTGAAAGAAGGGGAGAGAAAAAATTAAATAAAAAATTTTAAAAAAACGAAACAATTGCACTGAAATCCATCTTTATTAAGCCCACCCTTCCATTCTTTTCGATCACTAATCTAAGCCTAATTCAAGGCCTAATTCTGACGAATTTATTACTCAGTCTGCGATTCTCAACAAAATCTGACAATAAATTAAACGTTTCCCGTCTAATTGTTGATTACTTTGGGTTTCTGGTTTTACCATTTGCAAGTCTTCTTAATCCCTATCAATTATTCAAATTCCCACGAGAACAGAAAAAGAAAAAGAAGAAAAGAAAAGAAAAGAAAAGAAAAGAGAGAGAGAGGAATAATGAACTTGAAACGCACCTGTAAATTTATTAAAATTCATTTTTATTATTTCTCTTTCTCTCATCTCCTACCAATTTTCTTTTCTCTTCCTAATTCGTGAATATTATTCGCGAAATAACGTTTGTCAACAAAATAAACAAACAAATAAGTGGCAGCGCCGTTGATGGGTTTTTGAATGATTCTATACAGTGCTGGGTTGCTTTTGTTTGTACAAATTAATGCAGGGTGATTTGTTTGAGGTTAAGTATTTATTGTTAGGTAAATAATGGTCGTGTTCACTGTCGAAAATGATTTGTTACATGTGAGGATTTGATTTAGAGCATTAGTACAGGCCTAATCTACGTGATTCAAGTTCACTTATGCCGTTCGTTGCATAAATGAGCTTCAATCAACTATTTATTACGTTAAAAAAAAATAATAATAAAAAAATAGATATATATATTTATATATAGATATATTTTTTCTTCTGATTTCATTCAGAAAATTAAACGTACATCATTTTCAATTCATATATCACGTACATGAATTCAAAAGTATATAGGCTTAAATTACTGATGTTATTCTAAACACAATTTTGAATTTTTTAATATTTAATCACTAAAAAAATGTTTCATTTATTATCCAATGAAAAAAGTGTATCAATCCACAATAACAACCACACCAAAATCATTACAATCTAAAATCTAAATCCAAAACACCTGTCATTATATTCCTAACCAAAACAAAAAAAAAAAAATCAAAACTGTTTTAAAAAAGAAAAAATATATATATACATAAGTATAAATAGAAGAAAAAAAATGGCGGATGGAATAAAGACAAGGAAGGAACTTAAAAAGAGACATACATAGGAAGAGAAAGAGGAATGAATCCATTGGATTGAAAAGAGGGGAGAGAACTTATACCAAGAAGATTACAGGAACACAAGCACAGGTAGATACTTGGACAAAATCAATTGGCAAACATGACAAGAGAATCAAAGTCACGACATGGAATCAGAGAAAGACAGGAGAGCAATATCGCATGAAAATGGCCAAACAAAAACAACCAACAAAATGTTTTAGAAAAAAAAAAAAATAAACCAAAAATAAATAAAAATAAATAAATAATAATTTTTTCTAAAAAATAATTAATTTTTTTCGAACGGGGTAAAAAATTCGTGTGATTGAGCACAATGCGGTGTGTAGCAGTGTGTGTTTATTGAGAAATGGATTGTTATATGTATTAGGGGTCGTTGGGAGTAGGGCTAGATTGGCGCAGGTGGTTGTTGATCGGCGTTCCACCCATGAGGTGAGTCAGTTTCGATCTCTTTTGTAGCGTTCGATCGTCCAATGGCGGATAGAGGGTGTGTTTCACGTGTGTCAGGAATTATTGCCAGCCACCTGACGCTGACACGAACGCCGAACGAACGCAGTCAAACGCCAAGCACGTGCGCTTCATCAACCTAATGGTCGGGGGGTGGGTGAGGGTACTTCACTTCAACAAGGGGGAAAAGGGGACAAGAAAAAAAGAAAGAAGAAAAAAAAAAACACAGGAAATAGAAAACTAACATAATTTCAGCGCACTAATAAACCCAATAAAAAATCTAAGCTAATTGGGTCAATTTTTAATAAAAAAAAAAAAAAATTTAAATTAAAAAATTTAAAAAAAAATATAAAATGATTAAAAGGCAGGCAGAAAACCCAGCAATGTAAAAAATGCTAAAAACGTAATCAATTGATGCCAATTTGAGGCGTAGATTGTGTGTGGTTGCGTTGTAAAAAGGTGAAATTGAAAATGTCAATTTTCTATCATTACCTTAGCAATTTTTGTGTTCGTCCAATATGGCTACCGAATATAAAAAGAGGGGGGTGAAGGGGTGGGGTCGAGTTAGGCTCATGGGATTGGTGAAGATTGTGATGAGTGCTGCACTTGCAAAAGACAAACGTCGCCGTTTTTATTCTCCTTTTCCCACTCTTTGTGGTTGCCATTTTGTCGTCGGATGAACGTGCCACTCGTAAATTCAAACAATAGTGAGCGGCGCAAAGAGGAAGAGATATTTGACACGACATTCGCAGGTGTTAAAAACTCATTGAATATGAATGCGAGAAATGAAAAATGGAAAATGAAAAATTAAAATTAGAATCACAGTTTGAACAAACCCGTAAAAAATCACTCAAGATGGCGCAATATTTTTGTATTACTTAAACAAGAAAATTTATGTAAAATAAATAGGATGACGTCATTTTAATGCACAAATTCGATCACGTCATATATAATAGGCCTTTGGAGAATGCATTTGAAAAATTTGTTTTATACACATAAAAACTATTTGAATGACTTCTACTTAAAAATGTCGTTCAAATATATATATATTTGAAAACGTTATTCAAATTGCACAAAATAATTGAATTCCTTAGAAATTGCACTATTCAATTGTAAATTAAAGGAAATAATTAAATTAAATTAAATTAAATTAAATTAAATTAAATTAAAATGAAATAAAATAAAATAAAGATTACCGTAGGACCAGACGCCGTCCCCCGGAAGAGTTAGTTCAGTTTTGTTCATTTCATTTCATTTCATTTCATTTCAGTTCAGTTCAGTTCGAATCAGTTCGAAATTCAATTCAATTGCAATTGTATCAGTTGAGTTGAGTTCAGCCGGAATTGATGTCAGTCACCCAGCGGAAGTCGAGTTGTCAATGATTGACCACATGGTTCACAGCCGAAAATTTCATCCGTTTCTGCTTCTGTCTTTGATTGCAAAACCAAACTCGCACCACATTCTTCTTCAAGTCCAACTTTTCCGCAATGGCAGCGATCTTCTCGCCGGAAGGGCGTGGCTGTACAGCGAAGTATGCCTCGAGGGACCGTTTTTCAGGAGCAGCAATCGACGTCCTCTTTCTCTTCTTCTCGCCAGAAGGCAGGACATCGGGTGCTTCGGGGTCCTTCCTTTTGTTTCTCGCCTGCGCCTCCGCCTCCTCGAGCCACGCTTGAAGGACGGGCTTGAGCGCGATCATGTTGTTGTGGCTCAACGTGAGGCTTTCAAAGCGACATATCGTCGACTGGCTCAACGCTCCAACACCGGGCAACTTCAAATTGGCCAAAGCCTTACCGACGTCCGCTTGCGTCACACCCAACTTGATCCTGCGCTGTTTGAATCGCTCGGCGAACGCTTCCAGTTCTCTAGGATCAGAATCGGAATCGTGCATTGCAACAGTTGGCGCATGGGATGCCAAGTGATGCGCTGAAGTCATCATCTGGTTCATCCCATGAGATGAGTAGACAGAAGCCGGCGCTCCCGACAGGGCGTGGTGGGCGTGCGAGGCACTGCCCCCGTCCGAGGAGATGGGAGCGAGTCCGGGGGGCATGGTGGACGTGCTCAAAGAGTCTAACATGTCCATTCCGTCCATGTGGTGACTGAGTTGCTGTGGGCGCCCGTTCGGAGGCGCTCCCGCCATCCCTGGATGGTGGTGGTGGTACATCATGTCGTGCTTTAATTGCAGTCCCTGGCTCTGGGCTGCCGAATGTTTGCTGATGTCCATCGCTGCGAGTGCTTCCGCTCGACTTAGCAGACCTTCTTCCAGACCTCCGAACAGATTCGTCTAATTTGTCAATCAAGACCCGAGCCGAGAGACAAGAAAAAAAGAAAAAGAAAAAGAAAAAGAAAAAAGAAAAAGAAAAATGTATTACTTCAATTTTCCCCATCGGATTTATAAATCTCAATTTTATTACCTGTGGATTGCGATAAGAATTATTAAACACATTTCCATTAAACTTTAATTCCCTCCATTTATTCAGCCGATCACGCAAATTAATGGGCACAAAAAACGTGTTTATTAAAACAAAACACACGCGCACAAGTATTTAAATACCCTAAAACTAGATGAAATCAAATATAATAATAAAATAAAAAGGGGCAAAATGCGCCATGTTGTGCAGTCAAGCCCAACCCCAAAAGCACCCCTCGAATTGGATCGAAACGAGCAATTGCGCGTTTGTGATCCGGGGGAATTTGTCGGTGGGTTTCATGGATCACTTCAATTCAATTTACATCTCGCAACAACATGAGGATCACACATACAACAAGCGACTTGCGTGGAATTTCAAAACTTTTAATCAAAATAGCCTCTAATTTGATTAAAGGCAAAGAATTGGCAAAATGATGGAATTAAAGTTTTGGAATTAAATTTTTATTTTTAAAGAGGGAGGAAATTAAATTGCGGAATTAAATTTCCAATTTTAATTCCAATAAACGGAAAGAAATTTAATACATACAAAAATTCTTCTTTTCAGATTGAAAAAAAATCTAAAAAAAACACTTAAAAAAAAGATACCATATAAAAGATGGAAAAAAAAATTTATTGCCAAATAAAAATCCCTTTTTCTTAATGTCTTTATAAAAAAAAAACAAAAAAAAAATAAAAACTTCTCCATTTTATTGCCGCAAAACAAAATATATATATATATATATATACCGGCACCTTCTGCACACAAAAATTTAAAAAAAAAATCTCTTTTTACCACAATTACGGCATCATTATTATTTTTTAAAACAAAAATTAGACCATTTAACTACACCAAAATAAACACACTGAATCAAACCAAACCACAATGTGTTAAATAGCAAAAAGACCCGAAACAAAAAGGCAAAAATTCGCGAATATTGTTATTCTTACCAAACATTGTCTAGGTCTGAGACTAGAATTGGTGTAATCCATTTCAGCGGCGCTGGTCGGACGTGGGTATCCATCGCCGGGCGCAGCGGCGTGCGGATGGTGCGGCGGTAGCTGTAACCTACGCACGGCCGGCGGGTTTGGCATGCACCGTCGCATGGAATCGGGAGGCCGATAGGTAGGCGAGTATCTACCGCCGAAGCAAGACGACGCGGTAACAGATCCTAGCGACGGATGCAGGGGCGACTTGCCGTTCATCATCTTAGCCGAAGTTATGTTTTGCTGCGAAGGGAAAACGCTCGAAGCCGTCGAATTGACGTTCGACTGAACGGACATAGACGAGGGCGCGGATGACGGAGTCGTTTGGATCAGGTCGCCGTGATACGGTGACGCCGACCACGGCCAGGTGGTGGCCGTCGGCCGAGACGTGGTGACGTGCGATGGTGATGGCACCACCACCACGTCCAAAATGGCCAGAGACACGCCTAGACTTTGCAGCGTGGCCGCTGCATTATGCACGGCGCATGCGCCCTGCACCGAGCCGTCGCGGGTGCTTATAGGTCGGTTGATGTGTGGCAAATTATTCACGATTCACGCTCCTCCCCGTCTTTCGCGTTCGATGCGACGGTAGAGGGACACCCATTGCAGGTTTGTTGTTTTAATCGTTACGCCGGGGCGAAAGGGGTTTACACTTTACACTTAAAAGGGGGTGTGGATGGGTGGAAATGCAAACTCAAATTATGGACCTGCTGTGTCTTATAGCGTTTTATTGCCCAGATTGGCACGTTGCAATTTTTTGCACGCCCATTTTTGTTGTCTTTCCATGTGTTTTAGCGGGGGAAAAATATCAAAATATAAATAATAAATAAATATTCGAATAAATAATCGAATTCGGCATGAAATTTCCGTAAAACTTAAAGAAAAAAAAAGAAAAGTATTTTCTTTTCCCCCTCAAATTTATTTTTCATGTAAATCAGTTATTATTTACTGTATAATTCATCTTTTGTTTACATTTTCAGTGAGATGATAATCTCGCGGGGGAAAAAAACAACAACTTTATTAGGAGTGGAAATAAAAATAAGGAGAATTCGCTTTTATACCTCGTTGCAAAATTTATACAAACTGTGTAATATAACAAACGGAGTACACTTGAATTCTTAAAACCAACCCCGTCAGCTTTTCCGCGCAAAATACCGTTCGCTCTAATGTGTATATTCAAAAATTGAACGGGAGTGCAATTTCGCCCTGGCAACAATGAAATTGCGAGCAACCTTTCCCATTGCCACTCTACTCAAAAATTGAAGGCGCAACTAAATTAAACAAAGCAAACAATCAATTAGGCAGCCATTTTGGCATCTCAAGTCGGTCGAGATTGTGGCTCAATTGGGCGTCCCACCTGCTGCAACTTTGATCGCCAAGAAAAAAGAAAAAAGAAAGAAAGAAAAAAGAAAGAAAGAAAGAAAGAAAAACAGAAGAAAAAAAAGCACAACGAGGCTAATTGGACTCCATTTTGGCCTCACACAAAACAATGTGAATTTTTAAACGGTTTCAATTAAATTTTGAGGCTGCGGGAAGGACAAAAAGAAAAGAAAAAGAAAAAAAAAGTAAACACTAATTTAAAATTCACCGAATTAACACGCCGCAATAAAAAAAAAAAAACACAAAAAAATACAAAAAAAAAAGTGATTTAAAATCGTTGTTTAAATAAATGAGTTAAAATTGAGTTGCTCAATCGTTGTGAATCGAGCAAAACGCTGCTGTTCAATTTTTGAATAGAATGAAAGTGAGGGTGTACCGTGTGTCAAATTGCTTGTTCAATTTTTTACCACACACAGAAATGAGCCCTTCAATTTTTGAATAAGAGTGGGAATACACTATCAACAAGTAAAATTTTTTTCTCCTCCATTTTTCTCTTTTTTCCTCACAAAAACTCCAAAAAACTCCAAAAAAATCCAAAAAAACCAAAAAAAACCAAAAAAAATCCAAAAAAAAATTTAAAAAACCAAAAAATTCGACATTTCTTCACTTCATCCACGTCAAAAAACGATAAAACAAAAGCAAACTTAAAAAAAAATGTATATAACTAAGAGTGTTGACGAATCTGTGCGCTCAGCTGCTGTGGGAACATCGGGGCGGCACAAAGACGAGGACGACTACTGGTGAGGAAAAATAAAACTGTTGGGCGTACATGGCACTAAAATGCGGTGGAGAGAAAATTAAAACCGAAAGATTGGTAAGAGGCAGCCGCGTGTCAGAAACATATTAATTTAATTAAGGTCGGTCGCATGAGGAAACCTACACCGGAAATGAGTAGCGTGATGCACGTGCTGGGTCACGTGGCCAAGTTTGCGATGGAGAGTGGGCAGCCATTTTAAAATTCTCATCACGGAATTATGGGTGCACGCATTATATTTAATTCCATTTTCCCTCTTGTATCGAATTTCGGCGTCTCTTCAATCATTCAATAGCCTGATTCAAAATGGACGCCCACACGAGGGAAAAAGCAATCATCACATTGCCACTTTGCGTTTAATATACAAATGCACCACAAATTTCAGTTCAATGACTTAATTTTTTTTCTTCTTCTTCTTACAAATACAAAGTTTTTTCTTCAAAAACCGAAAAACCAAAACGCAATTAAATTTAGCAAAAAAAAATAATAATAATAATTTGGCATTCCCAATTTCCCAATTATTTTGTGCAAGAATGCCACTTCAAAAATTTCGAAAAATTATTTATACAATTACAACATCGAAATAAAAATAAAGAGTGCTTAAAACCACATAGAAGTTGAACCGCAACAATATCTTCCACAATTTCTCCGATTCGAAATTATATTTTTCACTTAATGCATTCCAAAATGTATAACTTCGCATAACTCAGTATGTTAAATACATTAAATAATGCATTTCATATACAATTGAAAACTGCGTTTGAAAATGCATTCATATTTGACAAATAACAGTTCGTTGGGAACGCATTTCATAATACATTGTACAAAATGTATTATCATTTGCAAACCAATATTTCTGGACCATATGGGAATTTCTGTTGTTTTTATTTTTTGATTTTAGCTGATCCAATTGTGAACGCAATCTGACTGGATTAATATTTAATTTCCCTTGTTTATTACCGGTATTTGTTCATTCATTTGTAATCCTCAAGGTGTCTTGCAAGAATCCACACGTTACAAGAGTTATTAGTGTTTAATGCTACAATATCAAATGCTTTCAAAGCAAGCAAAGCACATTCTGAGTTACAAAAGCAATTTACTGAGCCTTGAGTCAAGCTGTCAGTTGGTCCATTCTTTTGTTTTATGTTCACTTTACGACAAAATTGTTCTTCACTTGCCAAGTCTCGTGGGTCTCGTTTGGGGCGAGACGGCGGCGTTATTATGCCATTCAATTAAAAATTATTCTCTACCTTTCACGCAGGTGCAGAAACCATAACACAAAAGAGAAAGACAAAATGTAATTATTAAATCGGCGCATGCGTAATGAAAAACAGCAAATGATTAACTCTCCCCCACCGACACCCCCGCGCCAAACAAACACTTAACAACCACAAATTTATTCCAAAACAAAAATAAAAATAAATAAAAATCTTTTTCTATTGCGGTTTCCAAGATAAACTTATAAAATGTTACTCCATTGCCACCTGGGCGCCATTAAGCTGCACCGGTCGGGGGCTACTAGACGGGGTTGACGAATTGCGCACGTGGCTAGAATATCCCTGGCGGTCAACACGCAACAATGGCCTCACGACGCCCTCTTGGGTCCCCTCGGGTCTCCCCTCGCGCCCACTCACAGCCCCTCTCATCACCGACAACCCACCCTAATCAAATTAGTTTTCAATTAGGCCGCCGCGTGGCGCGCCAAGACGCATGCGTAAATCGGGTCACGGTAGAGAGACGTGGAGAGAGAGAGAGAGAGAGATAGAGAGAGAAATAATTTCCGCTTTTATGGACGAAAAATTGGTAAGTCAAAGTCAAAATTCATTACAAATCGTTTCCCTTGTTGGTTAGATTTGCCACCAGATGGCATACAAATGTGGATTTTAACTATTTTAAAAATGCCCATTCCGCATCGAATTTAATAAAATAGAATTTGCTTTCAAAAAATATGGACATAATCTAAAATTCCAATACACTATCCCACATCCACCAGGAGGGTTTTGCTGTTAAAAAAAGGAGAGAGAGGAAGAGAAAAAAAAAACAAGCAAGTTTGAATTTGATTGCAGGGGACTTTTATGGCTCTCTTCCTCTCCTTGATGCCATCGTTCACCTCAAGATGGATGACCACTGACCATAACATGCCATTGGCACGCTTGTGCGCATGCTCTTGGTCAAAGGTTAACTGTACTTCCGCCGCAATGATTTATGGGAGGTTTTTGAAAACATCCCAACCCCACGTGCTTCTAACGTGTGTAATCAGGTATAAGACCCGCTGCAACCGGGCTTGAGTTTCTCACTTTTAGAAACATATTCGGCGTAAAAGTCGGGCGTAAAGAGAAATTTACGAGCGACCAACTTGATTGGATAACACCGAATCACCCCCAACACCATCACATAAACCCATAAAATAAAACCACAAACTTAAAAAAAAAAAAATTAAATTTTTTAAAAAAAAAATAAAATAAAATGTGATTGATTTTTTTAGACCCCTATAGACCCTTGCTCAAAAATATTTTCTTTTAAAACTTAAAAAAAAAAAAAAAAAAAAAAAGAAAAGAAAAAAAGTGTTAGAAACTTGGTTTTTATGGGTCGCATCACCATCACCATCACCTTTCAGGTGCGTTTCCAGGACAAGTGAGATGAGTGCGAGGAGTGTGGGGTAGGTGACGCTGTGACAGAGAGGTCTAAGTGGGCGTGGCTGTCACGTGTTACGTGAAACTTTCACGAAGTCAAGGACCAACTCAACACAAAGAATGCATTTTCCTTGTCTGGTGGTACGTGGGTGTCTTTCTCCGTCTCCCCTAGCCCCTTCGCATCGGCACACGTCATCTCTTAAACTGGGGGGAAGGGGGGGGAGGGTGCATGTCGGGATTGTCATGCATAATGCACAACGCATGCGTACATGCAGTCGGAACTCGGAACAAAGTGTGTGTACATACAGTACAGTAGCCAGAGGGATGTACAAGAAAAGAGAAAAGTAATTAATCAAAATGTGTTTACAAAAGAGGGCAAAAAGGTTTTTGTGTAGAGAGCAAATAAAATGGCTACCGACCCAGACCAACCCTTAATCATAATAACGATAAGATATACAAGTGACATGTAAATAAATTGTCAATCGATCACTTGCGGTTTTTCGCCTCTGCCTCTCTTCGTGACTGCTAAAACTCTCATCAATTACCGCCCATAATAGTCGCGTTAGGCCTCGGTTAGGCCCGAGTTGCAGGTATACCATATATAGATATATACCCAGAACTCGAAACGCCACTAAAAAATTGAAAAACAATAATAATTCGTATAATCAGGAACCGCAAAATGTACATAGCATTTCGCAGAATTAAGTATATTATTTGTACATTAAATAATGCATTTCTAATTACAATTTTAACAAATGCGTTTGAAAATGCATTCGTATTTGACAAATCATAGTATTTGCAAACCGAAAATGTATTACAAAATGCATTCTCGCATTTCAAGATACATTGTAATACATTGTAATGTATTTTTGAACCACGTGGGACATTTCGAGCCCGTACCGGTGTACACATACGCAACATGGATGCTAAAGTTGCGAGTGCACAGAATGAAATTTGAAACCCGAGCGGAAAGAAAAAAAAAATGGAAATTAATTTTTAAATTGTTGGCGTACGAAGAAAAATAATGAAATTCAGCGGAAAATTCTTCCCGTTGTAAGATTAATGAGCAAAGTGACAGTTAAATAACTGACAAACGCGATAAAATTTGTATTAATAGCGTTACTTCAAACTTTTACGCCGTTCGTTAAACATTTGTCTCTTTTCTATTCTCCTCGTTCTGATTTCTTAAAAACGCAAAATCTGAATAAAACTTAAACAAAAAACAAAAAATAAAAAATAAAAAAAAATAAAATAAAATGTACTTTTGATTCCCCCATCCCGTGGCGTGATCAAAAATGCATGTTAACATTTGATACGAAATGACGTCACAACATTTATAATTCACAACTTTAACAAGGCCAGCTGACCTTTGTGTGTAAATCCAGACAATAATTTGATTGCAACAACAAAAAGGGGTTGGGAACATAAAAAAAAAAAAAAAAAAATTTCAATTTTTTTTTCCTTCCTTGCAAAATGGCGTATTACCATCATCACCATATGGTATCATTTATCTAGCAACATACCCCCCCTAGGGGGTCGGTGCAAACCGCGGGTTTTGTATGGTGTTTACCTGACTCATTTCACAGGTGTTTTCCCTCGATTCGCCGAGATTCACCGAACCACAAAACAAGGGATTGGAAACATTCGGGTGAGAAATGTTTGCACAACATCGCAAAGTGCATTATTGCCCGGCGGCCATATTTCAAGCCTGGCACACAAGTTGGGCCGTCGAATTGATTACTCAAGTCTTTAATTTACGTCTAACTAAGTGCCTTTCTGTGTTTGAGCATTTCAAGTCGCTTGACAAAAGTGTTAATTTGCTGCAATCAACGAATTCTGTGGCAAAACGGAAGCAAATAACATTTTTTTTTCGAAATGCAAATTTTTCTTCCATTTTCCATTAATTTTTTCTAAATATATAAAAAAAAAAATATCAATCGTCAATTTGAATGTAAGAAAAGTGACAAGTGGATAGACGTGTTTGTGTCCCGTCGTTTGACATTTGTCACGGACTCACTGTGCCTCTTAGGAATGATAATGAGGTGGGAGGATGGAACATTTTTGAATAATTCAACTGTGCCAAGACAGCTCCGTTTGAAACGAAGCTGTTTAGCCTAATTAAATAGCAAGGAACATCTCAAAACCACTTACAGACAAAAGACAACGCGAGGAATCTGCTAAGACTAACAGCAACAACAAGACGTTCAATCAATTCAACCCAAAATTGTCCGAGAATTTTTAAATCTTCGACCAGCTGCATCGAGATTTACAAAACGGGAAAAAAAAAAAAAAAAAAAACTACCCCGAGAAAAACGCCAAGTTGCGACATCGCAAGAATTGCGACTTGCGAGCCAGAGAAGAATCCACCTCGAAGTGACGGTAATCAAATCGGGCACAACAGACGGCGCATTCGTATAAAGTCACGTTTAACTCGCAGTTAAACATGTTTTGTCGTGTAAATGTCGTGCACACGCCCACACTGCGACTGAAAACAGACTGCAAACCAGCCATTCTTCAAGTTTAAATCGACAAAAGCACTTTAAATATCTTGTTTCAAACGCTGCTTAGTCCAAATTACTTTACGAATGCACCTGCAAGAGATTTTCAAAGTGCAAAGTTGACATTTTCAGCTATTCGCACGTCGCAACTGCAATTTCCGCGTGTTTTTCAAAATCCCTAACATTAAACGTCGCCTTTTGACACCAACCAAAGAAGAAAAAAAAAAAAACAGAAAAAAAGAAAAGATAGAAAAAAAAATAAAACAAAGAAAAAAAAAGAGTAAAAAAGGAAAAGAGAAACGCAGTGATTTCATTCTTTGCCTTCAACTGAAGCAAGCGTTTGAAAAACTTTAGCTGAACGGGACTAACTGCAAAACAGGCCCTATAAATAGTTGATCACACTTCAAGGTAAAAGAGAGGAAGGAGGCGAGGGGAAGAGGGATCACATAGCACATAGAACAATGGCGCTAGCATCTCAAGTTACCTTTGAGCTGATTCAGTGGCGTCTATTAAGGGTAGAGCTTCTGCTCTCAATCATTGATTTGCACAATATGGCGTCCATGTCGGGTTCAGTTTCCCTGCATAATTCAGAGGGTAATTTTTGTCATGCATTACCTTTTATTAAATTCAAAGGCACAAGGACGCTCCGCCATAATGCGATCACCAAACGAGCAAAGAAGGGGTCGGGGGTCGGGTGAGCAAGATGAGAGCAAAAGGGAGAGAAGGGGGGAGGTCAAACGAATTGGGGGGTGCGGGTGTGGAAGTGAGGGAAATAGGAAGGGAACGCGCCATTAAAGGATTCTATCAATGAATGCAAAGTGAGGGCTCTAGTGAATGATTGATGGTTCCACCTACGCCTCAGGTGCAAATGGCATTAGTGCAATGCTAATAAGGAATGTCAGGAATGTGCTAAGAATTTTTTGACGGCATTTATTATTTATTTATGCTTTTTCTCTCTCTCTTTCTCTCCCCCTTCTTCAAAAGTTATGAATAAGATTTAACGGGAGTGAAAAACCGTCAGGCGTTTCGACGTACAGCTTTGACGGTTAAAATAAAAATAAAAATCACAAATATATATAAAAAGATGAATTTCTCTCAATTCTTTCCATATATACATTCAGTAATTAACACAATTAGAGATGCAATTAAGTCGATAATCTTTTATTCAATTTGGTCGAAACAATTTGTGTTTTCGTGCTGCGAATTAATTCATTCAATTCCATTAAATTTTGTTTTATTCCCTAAATAACGGCAATATATAAAATATATACGCTCTTAACAAAATTTAGGTGTAAATAAATTCCTTTAAAGGTGTTTTACATTGTCACCTATAGGCACGAGCCCTATCCACTATGCATCAGTCGCAATTATAGTTTCTTTTAATTTCCTCGACTTTTCGTATTGATAAAAATTAATCATTTAAAATATATAAATATATATATATATTGCAGAAATTGATCGGTTGTTAAATCAAAACTTTTGACTTTTCAATTGGGAAATAAACCCACTGCATAAATAAAGCCGATTGCAATAATAATTTGCCATCAACAACATTTTCATTAATCAACCATGAAATCCTAAGGTGCCTCTCACGCGCGCTCACCTCTTTCCCTCCTCCAATCACAACCCGCGACACAAGCGCCACCTCGGCACAGCCCAATCGAAATCCAACCTTCAAAGCTCCGTCTCTCGTCATTGGCCGCGTTTAAACCCAAACTGGCATCGGCGCGGAGGATAACGGTGTAAAAATCTGTTAAGGCACTTACCCTACTCCCATACCCTCGTCCACCCCTCCCCCCACCACCGCACCCCTCTTACACATTCTATCGGCGCATGTATCACTAAAGGCTGCATAAATATTGCAAGCACCTCAGCGGAAAAATAAACATAAACAGCGTCCCTCGCAAACCAATCTGCGACGCCCCTCTCCGGGTGCCCAAGGCGCGTGCGCAGAGCCAATCAATGACGCCCACTTGAGAGATGCACGCGTCTCAACCCGTTCGCGCCCCCTCGCGTTATATAAAAGGTGAGTTGCTTTTTTTTTACTCCTCAACTTTCGAACTCACAAACCGACCGATTATCAATGTCGAACAATTATTGCTTTCGCTCCACGTCCCATTGGTTTCATATTTAATCTCCAATTTTTTTTCCTCCTTCCCCCCAAAATGAGGCGTATTATTTTTTGCGCCCCCTAGAGAGTTTTGAAGACTGCGAGCAGAGAAGAAAAAAAATAACTGATAAATAAAAATTGGAAGGGGGGGGGGGGGGGGAAAGAGAAAAAGTGTATAAAAAGAACAAAAGAACATCAGCCAGGAGGAGACTTTTGATAGAAAAGCTAAGACGATGACATCTATTTTTAATGTGTTTGATATGGGCAACTGTGGACATTGGGGACATGCGCCTTGCTACAGTGAAACCATGTTGCGCCAATAGACATTGTATAGAAAAGTGTATTAGGGTGAAGCCCCCTTTTTGATTTTTCAATAATGATTTTTCAGGACTGCGCTCTAGCTGTGTAAAAACTAGACAGATAAAAAAAAATGGGTGAAAAAAGTGCTTTCTGTATTATTTATATATATATATATTTTTATATAATATATAGTATATAAGCTCATTTGATTCTAGTATTATTTTTTATTTAAATTGACTCAATTATAAAATATAAAAGAAAACAAATAATCGTTGCACTAATAACATATTTAAAATACCACTGAGAAATGAACCTGTTGTCAGTCAAATAATAATAGTTAAGTTACATAGAAAGTTCATTAAAAATTCATATTAAACCTCTCTTCAACCTGCAGTCTTTTAAATATAATGATACAACTATGAGTTTCATTGATTTTACACCTCCATTTAAAACACACTTCAATATTTTAATTTCCCCCATAAACTATGCTTTTAGCACGTATACAGGAAGTAAAAGAAAAAAAAACATTTTGCATCAGTTCACCAACCATCAACAACAGCAGCACAATCTAAAATAAAATCTCACCATATCATTTGTTTATGATTCTATAACTCCCACTAACACTATCATACTAATGCTAAAGTTTGAACAAGATGCAAAGTTTACCTTTTGTGTATACTTCTCTCACCACAGATGGAGTGGGAAGTAGGGTGGTGGGGAATGCTATTGGTGTCACCAGATGCAGATGGACAGTGGCCAGAAACAGCTCAAAATCATCCATTATTCACCAACATGCCATAACACTTGATAAAGTTGACAGATATCCCCCTCCTGCACTGCAACAACTATCTAAACCCTCTTTCTAACAAACTCATTTCAAAATGCATTTTTAAGGTCAGTTCGCTCTACGAGGGTATGAGACGATGCACAATTCCTATAAAACTTATTTCGTGTTTGTGTGTTCGGTCCCTTCTAGAAAATCCCCTATGATTCTCTCTTGGGTCAACAAAAGGCCGCAGGAAGAGGAAGAGGGCAAGCATATAGTGGACAGCAATGCATATGACTGTGTTTTGTATAAAGCTTGAGCTTAGAATTCTATTAAACCCTTTGCCACCTTCGGTTTTCCCTGCAATTCTATTGTTTATTACTTTTGTTACGCACATAAAAATTCCTTTTATTCCAATTGAGGTTTTCTGTGCTCAGGAAGATACAGGAAAATCAATGTAGCTGATAAACTACACGAGAGGAGTTGATTTACTTCATAAACTCAAGTAATCATGAATAACATTAATAGTTAAGGTTATTGAAGTGTATAAATACATCAAACATGAAAGGAGTAAAGTATTAAGAGTAATCGCATTCCTAAATGGCATTTAAATAAAGAATAAGCCATTTAAAAATAAGTTTGTCATTGAATATAAATTAAACACCAAAATGCTTTTTTTGCGCCAAACTTAAAGTTTTCTATTTTATATGTTTGTTCAATTAATCCAGTTTATGATGTCAACAGGAGATGTCTGTGCATAGGATAAGAGTGACAAGGAGCGTCTTATACGGAACGACTTTATCAAAAGGACCCAATCTTGCATTTGCATCGAGAACTGGGGAAACAACAGAAAACTCAAAAAGGTCGGTGGATCATTCTTTGCCTCAGAACCTTTGTCATTAAATCTCAATGGATGTTTGTGCCACCTGGTAAATAAACTTAAAACAGCTAAACTGAAGGGAAGTTTTTTTTGTCCACGACTGTACGTCTAGAGCCATTTCACGACCCCCACATTCAGTTTAAGAAGCTCTGGTGTAGACCAGTGCTTCCCACAATGGGATCTGAGAACCGGTGCTGGTCAGCGTGCAAAAGACGACCAGTCCACCACTTTACTACTAAAACGCAAAATAGTATAAGCTTAGTAGAACAATGTTAGGATACCGGTCCACTACAATATACATAGTTTGGGAAGCGCTGGTATAGCCCGTCATGTGCTGAATGAATTCTTTATTAGTTTTTAGCGTTGGCGTTGTCTTGGAGCAGAAATTATGGTGCAAGAGCCTCGAGACGTTGTGGCTAATAATTTTTCGTATTGCTATTGACCATGGCAAGACGAACTACTCCAAGAGAATTTGCCAAGAATGTTTTCATTAATCAAGAACAAACGTTAGAGGCTCGATCTCGAAGGCAATCGGATATTGTCCTACGGTCTGATGATACTAACTTATTACCAGATTTGTCTTTAGTTTCAAAGCCAAATGAAGAACAGTACAATTTTAATCACCAAGAAAACTCTTAAAAATTTATCAGCAAATACATAACACAAGAGTAAAACATCCATCAATTCAAAGGGGCATTTCAAGAACACCTCCACATTTAATTCTCGCATCCCCTTCTCTTTAACTGACAAAGTTTTCTCAAATTCAAATAGCAAGTAGCCATTTCTTGAGCAATCATTTGACCTTTGTGCGCATGACCCAAGGCTTTTTAATTCGCTCACTTTGTTGACCATCGCTGTCGGCCATTTCTTAAGCACATTACAAAGCCTGAGGTAAAGTCGAGTAAGGTCGACTTTGAGTGGACAAACTTTCAATTCAATTTCTCTAAAGTTATTTGATTAAACAAAGACACAGTCTACTCTCGACCTGCCCACATACCATGCAACCCCCCGTGTGTCCACCCATACTTCCCTACCTCCACCACTCTTCTCCTTTGCTGCATTTTTAATGCTTTAATAAAATTGACCACATGACCAGCAGCAAGACTACACCGTTTTCAGTTTCACTCAACTTTTTGGCAAAATGACGAATTTATAATGACTTTGAAAGTGCAAACAAACTTCCCATATGCACACACATTGTAACAATTTTTCTTTTGTTTCTTTTGACAATTTAAAGACGAAATAAACGTGCACATTAAAAAGAATTGCACAGAAAAATGCCAGCACCATTTCTCCTCTCTTATCATCAATACTTCAAACAGGCCATAACTGATCTTTTCATCACGTCACGTGGGCATTTATAAATAATAGCAAATCAAATATTCGTGCCCAATTAAACTTGGAACACCCTCGACACCAAATCTCACGGAAAACGACCTGTCATAATACACTTATGTCACATAACAAATTATAAATGCTGGTTACAAATTGGCCTTTTTGACATGCGTCAACACACAAAATGGCCGCACACAAATTCAAACCGCATAAACTTTACATCAATAACTAAATAAATAAGTGAAATAAATAAATAAATAAATAAATAAATAAATAAATAAATAAATCACTCTATAAAGCCATTCTTCTCTCCTTCCCAGTTTATCCCTTTTTTTTATCATATATAAACCCTCGCTCACTTCCCCCATTAAATGCAAAACCATAAAACACAACAATTCGCGCACAAAATTGATACATTTTTCCAAGAAAAAAAAAATCCAATTTGTTAAAAAGGCGTTAAATTCTATTTTTAACACATTTAAAACGATTTCAACCAACCCCAACAACTTTTTTTGGGTCACTTTTTATTCAGCAATCTCCTCCCATCTCCATTCGCCGTTCCGTGAATCCGCGCTAAGGGTCTGTCAATTTTCCATTCGTGAAGTCCCGTCGCGTGCTGTCGTTATGCGCGTGCGTGCGGACTCAATGGATACAAGGAATAAATTGATTGCATAAAAGATGAAGACGGAGAGAGAGAGACGAGGACAAAAGGTATAATTTTCACACACCTGTCGCATTCACACGAACCCACGCCATGACACCCACAATAACAACAACTCGCGTGAGTGAGACAAATGCCGATCCGAATGTCTCCGCCCCCGCACCCTGTGTAATCGCTATCATGGCAAGATTTGACACTCAAATCTGACTTACCATGTACTTTCGTATCGAAATACGAACAAAAAATAAAAACCTATAAAAAAAACACACCATATAATATAATAATCCAAAAGAAATGCACTTTCTAATTGATCCTTTATTGACGCATGACGTCACGTGTCCACTTTATCCTCCCACGCCCCGTATAATACACACAAAACAGATTGATATCACATGTAATCCGTCCTAAGTCCCGTTAATCCCAATGTGATTCCCTCGAATCCCATCTTTTCTCAGCCGTTCTAATCAATAAAATAATATTTTAAACATATTTGAAAATGGTTTAGATTTCCAAAGAAAGAAAGAACGAAAGAAAAAAGTAATTTTCTTGCTGGCTTTATCATTTATTCACGAATCAATGCAATACGTCTTAAAATCACTCTCTCATCTTTAAAATCGAATAAGAATGGTAGAAGCAAAACTGATAAGATTTGATTATGTTAATACAAACATAGATACAACTTTTTTCCTTCTCTATACACATCAATGTAAAATTCATCTCCAATTGCACTTATATATATAATGGTGCAATTTCAAGATTCTTCTTTTTTATTTATTTTTTTTTATTTTCATTGCAAATTAAAGTTTCAAACCCCGTTTTGCGCAAATCACATGATAATAACAACAATGATCCACGTGATCAGGAAGTTGATGGATGGGCCTGACCGTGAATAAATAACGAGTTTGTCAAAAACCCGACATCAAATATTCTAATCAAACAAACAGGAAACGAAGGATTCTTCGGTTCATAATCTGTCAACAATGCAAAACTTGTTTGTTCGATTTTATTTTGATTTTCACACAAGTTTCTATACGATTTTGTTTGTTTGTTTCCTGTTGGCAGTTAAACCGTAGATTAGCAAAAGGGATCAATGAAAATAAGAGCGAGGCAATCTCTCGAGTGGATTGTTTACTATTAGAAAAGCTGGCAAAACTCACACAACAAACAGCTCGAATCAAATTGAATCCGTTTCAAACTCCTTCCATATTTCATTTGCCCGCGCCAAATAATTAATTAATTAATTATAAGCAGTGGCCATTAAGCATTGATTGACACCAAACACCAGATAATTAAATCGCCCCATGAATAATTACCATTCTGATTACGCAACGGGAATTAAAATGCAATTCTCACCATGCAGCGCCAAACAAACCTCGTCTTAACACGTCATCGCCGACCCCGAAACAAAAACAATGCACATTTTCATATACACACCCAAATAAGCAAAAGTTTAAGCCTATTTGCCTTTGTCCAGTGCACAACCAAACTTACAAAACGAAAAAAGAAATCCTTTGAAGAAAACCGGGCAATTGAAATTCAATGCAAACAGCCATTGTCCACTAACCCTTTGATCCCTGGAGACCTCCCTTCTTTAAACACAATTTTCGGCCATCTTGTTTTTTTACCAAGTCAAATATTTGTAACTTGGAATTGAATCCATGTCTGACCACAGACCTAATTTTGAGAGAACAAACACAAAAAAAACGAAAGAAAGAAAAGAAAGAAAAGAAAGAAAAGAAAGAAAGAAAACGAAACAAAAAAAAAGAAAGCTTCATTGTTACACATCGGCAGGCATGATGTACAATGGCGAACAAATTCAATCGCAATTCTCCCATTCCCACTAATGACCTGTGCGTGCTCCAAGCCATGCTGGCATGCACTGTTGCAAATGGCACTGCGCATGCACTTCTCTTTGAATTTCGAGCCAACAATAACTCGTGCATTAGGGATGGATATTCTTTCTTAACCCTTTACACCCACTTGCCATGCACGCGCGCATTGTTAGCGGCGCAATTTCAGACTTCACCACACCCAGCCGCTTTCATCCATTATTGATGCCGCGTTCCAAAGAGGGCGCCAAACGCAATTTTTTTTTTTCCTTTTTTTTTTACTAGTCCTAACTTAAATGAAAGTCCATTTGGTAAATTTCCATTTTTCCCTCCTATCTCCCACACATTTCATAACAATGACAATTGAACCCCAAGAAATTAAAAAACACACAATAAAAAAATAAAAATAAATAAAAATCAAAAATCAAATTTGCAACAATTACTTTTCGACCTGTTTTCTTCCATTAAACAATCCTGAGGCCACAAATTCGTTGTCTCATTATTTCGCAAGTGTGACACATGACAATTTTACAAACTTATTCATTGTTGATAAGAGACAACACTTGGGGGCGTGCATATTCCATGACATTGTGGCAAAAGGGGGAGGGTGAAGGAGGGGTAAGTGAGTGAGAAAGGGAGGGAGGAAGGGGTGGGAGAAGTAAAGCGTCATCACCTTGGCAACTTGCTGTCTATTACTTTAATGCCTCACACCCTAATACAAGTTGAGGAATAATTTACAAACACAGAAATAACAGCCTCGATATCATCCGCATGCTCACCGCCGCACAACTTTACACGCAAATGACGACTATTCCGTGAAAATTAACATTTCAAAAGAGTGATAAACTCAAATATTCTTTATTCATTATTGAATGGAAATTTCTACAACTTGCAAATTGATTTCAATTGAGTTTTGGTATGTGACCCCTATTGATGACATCATTGGCCACTTCGGCAAATGACATCTGTTGTATTGTTTTACTTCTTCTGTTTTCAAAATAACGAATAAAGCCAGTGTAGTTTTTGCTATCACAGAGATTTTTGTGTTTTTTCCACCCAAAAAGTTACATTCTTGAATTGCGACCGATCCCAAGTTGAAATTAAAGAAACTGGACTTGATTGAACCACAAAAGGCGACACTTTTCTAACATTCGGATAGAATTGATTTACATATTCATCCAAATTTTAAAAAAATCAATTTTTCAATTTTTAAAAATCGTTTCAACAATATTTTTTTTTTCTTGATGTTGTTGTATATTGTTTGCAAGAGTTTCGAGACAGAGCGAAAAATGAGCGAGAAGACGGTTCCGTCAAAGCCCCGAGGCGTGGGCAGGCGGAACAGTTCCGTTGCGCATCCATCAATCATTCAGTTGGTCCCCAGCACGCGTCCGAACTCGAGCGACAGATCAAATAATCATGGAGTATGCGCCAGCGCCCCCTACACCACCACCTCTCCCTTCCTTTCTCATGGGCCACCAGGGCCATCTGGTCATCCAATCGATGAGCAGTTCCCCGGGCGGACGCCTGCAGCGCTTTCTCTTGAGAAGGAACGCGACCAGATTCATTATTCATCGAGGCAAGTTTTCCACCAATGGCAAAGTCAAACTGCCAAGCTCGTGCACGACACACGCCCCCTAGACCGATTCCAACAACTCTCCTAATTGTGACAATTTCGTAAAAGATGACAATTGAATTGCTGCTACAATCTTTTTTATCCTCCTCTCCTCCTCTCTTTTTCTTTTCTTTGTCGGGACAATCCCAACACTAAACCAATCCGCATCCTGCTTAGTGTATGCACATACTATGCGTATATACTGTATACACAGTATTCTCTAAGTTTCAAGTTGAAATAACAGCTCGCCATTTCGCTATATTCACACACACAAAAGATTCTGAATATCCCATTATACTCCCCGGAAAACCCGCTTAATTAAGTGATTTTAATGACATTAATGGCGTTCGAAACTACAAACAATTCATCAAACCGGAGGCCTCATCTTCACTGTTCAAGTGATAATTATTTTCTAATACAAAGTGGGCATTACGAATAAATGTTTTTTACGCTTACAGTGACTCAAAAAATTGTTCACATGTTTGTAGTAGTATCGTTAATTGGCAAAAAAACAGATTTATAATGATTTCTCAGAAAGAAAATATTTTAAATTTTAACACAAATAGCTCATGATCTTTCAGAAAAAGTAAAAAATTTCAAAAAACAAAAAAGATATGATCGAAAAAGCATCGTTCTTTCATGTGAACTAATCGGCCGCCATTTTTCAAGTTAGATCGAGACAAGCAGTTTAAATATATTGTTTCAAATGCTATTTGGTCTAAATGACTTCATGAATGCGCTTAGTGTCTTCACCCCCACTAAAATGCAATTAAATATTCCTACCGTTCCACACATTTTTCTCTGTCTCTATAAATGAATCTTTCGCTTCTTCTCATCCATATAAATGTCCGCACTTCTGTTAACTGCCATCTCGTGACCTTATTTTCGACATCATCTTGAACAAATCTCGACTTTTTAATCCTACAAATAAAACAATTTTTAATAAATAAAAAAATAAAAAAATTATCATCATTGTATCATCATCATCACCACCTCGAGTCGAGTCATAAGTAAATTTAATCCCCTTTGAAAATCATAACCCAATTAATTAAACCATTCCCAATCCCATTCCCATACAAACAAAACCACACCACACACTTTTATTTACCATTTCACCTCGAGCCAACAGCTGCAAGAGTGCAAGTTTAGCCCATCAACTTGTAACGAGTTGAAACACGTGATCTAAAGAACATTTTACACATAAAAGGCCCGGATGAAGTTGGATGAAAACCTTCTCTTTCATGAATATTTTACCACGTGCGCCCCTTCTCGCGTCCTTCTGAATCAACTCAAGGGGCGCGGGAGGGGGAGTCCATTAGAAAACGATTATTGGCACCACTCGGTCACGGGACGCTGGCGACGTGCGCGGCTGGGGGGCGGGGACGCCACCTCCCTCCCATCTTTGCCGACTCTCCCTTTTCCGCCTAACCACCCGTGCACGATTAAAACACTCCCGAAAAGCCCGGCTAACAACAGTTGATGAGAGGGAGAAGCCAAACACAATATTGCATTACCATTATTATTAAGCCTAACCTTTAAAACACATTCATTGTTATTACGCCGACGTTTTTCCCCCCTCCCCAGTTGTCATGGTGATAATCTCGTGTGTAAAACACCAAGTGTTGACCAGCTGTTGCGAAACGAACAAGGGGATTTCAATGTTATTACAATTTTATTATTTTTTAATCACGGTTTGTGGACGGTTTGCAATATACCGGATGTTTAAAAGAAGAAGCCGAAGAAGAGAAAGAAAAAAATCAAAGCTGCAAATAGTGCACGTAGCTTTTAGTTTAGTGCGTGGATGTGCCCATGAGAGGATTCCATGGCGCGTGTCAGGCCGCGTGTGCTTCAGAGAGCTTCAAATCGGGCGAGCGCGTAACCCGATACCCTGCAAAGTGTTTTTCAAGAACCACTTACATTACATCCCCAGCTCTTTAGCCTTTTGTAAATTACCTGCCCCTTTTTTGCATAAGTATCTTCTCGAGATATCAAACAAATGGGGCGAGTCCACGTTGACAAAAACATAGACGTTCATCAGTCACACATAAATCTCTATGATATTCACCTTTTGATTCTCAGATTTTCACTCAAATACAATTAATACATTCTCGTTTCTTCGGATTCAATTGATTTTAAAATGGAAGCATCTATTAATTGAAAGAAGTACCTCCTGGATCAAAGTCAGAGCCGAGCTTGAGCCAATTAAGCCAACTGGACAAATTATGGGTCCCGCACTACACACGGGAGCCCACAACCGTAGTCCAATGACCAAACATCGGCTCATATCCGAGCTCGGCAATGGTGTTATTCATATACCGTATTGCCCCGCTTTGGAGGACATTCCCTAAACCGACGAGTTTGAATTATTTGATAATTCGAATTATCCGACAGTGTGATCGTTTGATTATACCCAAATGAATACTAAATGTATGTAAATGAACAAGTAATTTATTCAATAGGCTTTGTGCCTTAAAATACACTCACAAGTCAGTAATAATTCTATGTCGACTTGGTCAGAGTCGAACAAAGGATTTCTCAAGATGGCGTCCTCAGTTTTGCCAGATAAAGCAAGCCACGATTTGCAAGCAGGAATTCGACTTTTATGGCATCCCATAAAAAGGACCAGCCAATCAGATCCCCAGATCTGGTCAAATTCGCATTTTGGGGCATGCTTTCTGCAGTGTTTTTCACTCCAATGCACGTCACTTGTTACTTGTTAATTTGTGACACTGCCTTTCTGCAGCGCCACCTATATGTTACTTTGAATAAACTAGTCAGTTATGTAAATCTCAACTACACCAATGGTCACGTTATTTGCTTGCTCCATTACAGTTTCAAATACTTAGTCAAGACAGACTACTCTCCAAAACAGGAGCGTTTCTCGCAATAAACTGCCTTTCTAAAAAGTGTGCCGTAATGTTAAAAAGGTTGAGAACCCCAGCATGTTACAGCAAACATGTCTGATGCTTAATTTGAAATAATCTTCGCCCCCAACAAAATGGTCCAAATCGGGCCCCACAATTGCTAAGGCCAACCCTGATCAAAAGGCGTCCAATCATTTCATTGCCGTCAATTTGTCGCCATTTTTTCGCAACGACATGCTTGTTAGTTTCATTTCTTTCACTCTGTTTCGCTTTGTATCCCAGTTAAGGCGCAGTGAGTGCAAACTTAGCAGGGAACTTGCCCCCCTGCATTAACAATTCTGTTAAAAGCCCAAGTCGACCGAGGCAACAAAATGAACCAACCTCAATCAAAGAAAAAAATTCTTAAACTTAATGTTGTATACTGTTGTGTCTTTCTGTGGTTGTTGTAGTTGTATTTGTAGACAGAGATAGAGAGAGGTTTTCAAAAAACGATGCTTGCAGCTTGAGCTTCTCTACCTAAGTGGTTTTATTAGCTAGTTTTTACAAGGAGGGTGACACACAACATGGGTGGCATCACCAGATGACACAAACAAAAATACACTCATAAAAGTTGGGGGTTACAGAACACCCCATATACCATAAACAATACCCATTCATTTGAATATTTCATACAAAATAGCAAAAACAAGGCCCAGAATCCCAAAACTTGTTAATGTTTATGTTGTTTCCCTTTTGGAATGAGCAACTTATGCAAAAGAAATTCTTTTCAAATGATATAAAGTGTGACACATGTTGTTGATTGAATAAGTTTATTTTGTTGTTTGATGTCAAACCCATCACAGAATTTGCATAAGACCTGAATCTTATATGGACTATATTGCAAAATGCAAAGCTAAAGAGTGTATAATTCCCTCACAGTTTACATGTGATACCAGAGACATGTAAATACTGCTTTGACCACCTTTTCCATCCATGTTTAATTCACCACATCAAACGGAAGAGAACCACGCTTTTCGTCGCGTCCTGACCCCCTGGTGGTAAGTTTTCTCTCCTGCATAGTAGTTAAACGTTGTTTAATTAATCAGATCAAAACCAAAGTCACTTCCTCTTCTCGCCTACAATCTTCACTTTTCGCTTTGAAGTGTATATAAGGGTTTTCTCAATGCTTTCATCTTCGACATCTTTTGGGAACAACTTTTGCGTATGAGATTTTCTTTTATCTTTTACCTTCTCAAATATTGAATAATAAACCTTTAAAGAAAAACTTTTTGTTTATCTTTCCAATGAGGAAAAGAGGGGAAAATAACAAATTATAAATGACACCACTTGAATTATATAAATATGCAAAATTCATCTTCGGATAAAAATTCACAAGAAAAAAAAAATAACAAAGTAAAATAAAAATGTACATATGCGCATTTCATATAGATCATTAAATAATTATGCCACCCATTTTTTTCAAACTCACCAAACCATATTCCTTTTTTTAACGTCGTGTGGTGTTTTTTTTTCTTCAAAAAAGATTCTTTTTTATATATTTTATTGAAATTTACAAGTTCGTTAATAATGCAATCGGTTAAAATCTAAGCCTAAACTGTGGTACTGTATTATATACAACTCCTTCTAAAGACAAATAAATAAAATAAAATAAAAATAAATTTAAAACAAAAAAAAATCCTTATTTTATGGTGCATGTTCAATCGAAAAACTCGCGTGAATAATATAAAATGTGCATAAATTTCAAATTCCAAATTTCCAATGCAAATACATTTATACTTGGAAATTGTTTATCTCTATAAAACCGTATACAGTAATACACAAAGTTGACATGGCCCATTGGATTAGATATACAACTGCATTAGGACTCAACACAGATTCCTATGAATTAGAAATGAACACTGTAAACTAGGCCTATCTCGCCCATATTTGCCAACTCAGAACTCAACTGGCATGAATTATACAAAATGCACACAACTTAACCTTTAAAACTGGACATAATGTACTAGACAGAACATCAAAATCACAGCAGCAGCAGCAGCAACAATAGCCCAGGGATAAAATCACTTCAAATCGAATTATGCCTAAATGTGAACATGAGACGAGCATCGCATGGAACATAATTGCATATCACATATGCCAAATCCCCAGACATATGTAGCAAGGGGGAAGTGTTTAGGCCTAAACTAATCTCAACAACTGATCTTATCATTCTGATAGGGACCCCTCAGGAGAGGAATGAATGAAGGCCAAACAAGAGATCACATTTATTTAGATCTTATCTCTTCAATTTTAAATAATAATAAAAAAAGTTTAAAAAAAAATTCAATCAATAACTTAATACAATGGCAAAACAAAAGCACACTGATGCTGCTGCTTTGGATTTTAATTCTACACAGATCGACGATTAATTACGCAGAAAAATTACTCATTTAATAAAGAATGTTTAATTAAATGACAAATACAATACGCGATGTTAGTTGCATCCATTTCGACTCTTACCGATAAACTTCAGTGGTTATACTAATCTATGTATTTGTCATTTATTGCAACGTGACGTGATACGCATTTAAAATTAGAAGTTTTTATTCGTAAAGTCATTTAGACCAGGGGTTCTCAAACTTTTTAGCATTGCGACCCATTTTTAAGAAAGGCGATCTTCCACGCTCCACTTCATCATCGGTGAATTAAATTTTTTCAAAATGAACTATACGACAGAGATTGTTACTATTTTTCCATCCTATAAAATTCATCACTTTGGGGAATTACAATAGCTACAAACCTCCATTTTTGCGAGTTTTGGCTGGTTTTTGAAGGTTTTTGGAGAATTTTGGGTGGTTTTTGTGAAGATTTTAGAGAATTTTGTATTAGCCTGTGTTGTATTGCAACCAACTACAAGCAGTAAGTTGGAATTAGAATTGACAAAAATTAAAAAAAAAATTGGATAAATAAATTTGGGAACGAAAATTTTGGGTGACAAAGTGAGTGACCATCGTTGCGCCCCACCAAAAATCAGCTCGTGCCCCACCAGTGAGGCGCGTCCCATCACAATTTAAGAAACGCTGATTTAAACTAAGCCAATGCTTCCCAAACTTTAGATTGTAGCAGACCGGTATTTGATGGAACTAGGTGCTAGGTATAACATTTATGTAAAACAAACCCAATTTTTATGCAGTGCAGACTGTACGACATTAAATGGGATTTCTCAAGTTTATATAATAAATCAAACAATGGCCACAAAATTAATATTTTATTTTTATTCCTTCATGATCTGACACCAAAGTGCCAAACTTTGAACTAAACAGCATTTTAAACAACACATTTAAACTGCTTTGTCTCAATATTCCTCCAAAAAATACCAGCCAATTTACCAGTTGACTGTTTCCACTCTCAATAGACATGCGCACGACATTTAAACAACAAAAAATATTTAACTGCAAGTCGAAGCCAAAAGATGACCCCAACGGATGTTTAATTGATCTGCTTGAAATGTGAGTATTTGGCCAAACACAAGCACAGGCACAAGCACCGACAGCCGACACGGATTAAATGATTGATAAATGTTTGCCGTGTTGGAGAAGCCATTTCTGTGTTGAAGTTAGGTCAGTTTGTTTATACAGCAAGCTTCGCCTCAATTTGCGGCGCAATCAGAAATGTACGGTACAAGTGAGGCAAACTGCACTTTAAAACTTTTTCCACTTGCTTCTCTCTTTAAACGCCTAAACTTGTTCAACTACGTACCCACGAGACTGTCGCCTGTCCTCCTGCACATGCGAAGAGGACGTGCAGAGGAAGGGGGGAAGGGTGGAGACTGACGAGGGAATTTGGCGCCACGCGCACGCGTCCCTGTCGTCTTCCTAATTGATCTTCATGGTTTATTAACCAGGACGAAGTGCAGGACTATTGACGAGACGCCATTGCTACCTGAGATAGGAGAAAAGGGAAGGGATGCGAAGCGATGCGAGTCACAAATGCACGGTCCATTTACTTGACTTCGGCAAAAGGATTGACGGGTAATTTAATGACTCGCATCGCACCTTATTTCCTTCTACTTTTCTTTCTTTCTTTCTTTCTTTCTTTTATTTTTCCATTCGAGGTGCTTCAAAGTGATTTTGATGCGTGTTTATCGTTTGAAATGCGGAAATTCGCTCTTTTTTTTGCATTAAAATCGCAATTTGGATGGGAATTTTGCACGTTTTCCTGCTACATTTGTTATTAAACAGGTTTATAATTTTTTGATTTTCCAATGCCAACGGCCAGATTATCTCAAAATAAAAAGTGTAAGTTGTCATTACTCGCCGAGATGTTAAAAATCAAAGATTTAGAGATTAATCAAAGATTTATACATTTTTACCACGTATAATTAAAGATGTATATCACTTATTTGCAACCTCCTGAAGGTCAATTAGAAATTACCGGTACTTTTCCTCCGATAGTTAAGGCGGGTTTTCACACTACGCAATTATTAGACGCTAAAAAATCTGCAAATTTCTGCAAATTGCAATATTTTTTTTTTATTTGGCACATGATCGCATCCAAAAATTAAAATTCTAATTCTAACGTTGAAAATTACTCAATTTATCAAGATAAAAAAATATATATATGCCTATACATTCACATACAATTCTTATAAAAATACATAAAATTATGCAAATATTCTTGTTCTACACAAAGTTACAATGAGTCGCCCTGCACGTCTTATCCGTGCCAGTCTCCATCGCGTGATGTACTCACGACGCATGCGCATTAGTACAACCCGCCTCTAAAATTTTAATCCCCCGCCTCGCCTCGCATTCGTCTTATAATTTCACATGACAATTGCAAATGTCCGGACGATCATCAAATATTTAACCGGTCACCAACTCCACTAAATCGTATTAAAAAATATAACAAAACAAAAAAATAAAAACGGAAGGGAAGGGAAGGGAAAAAAATGTCTGAATTATAATCCCACATCTAAATCCCTACCATTTTCGAAATTAAACGTCAATAACGTTCTTAATACCTATAATTATAGCAGCGGGTACGTAGCATTGTATAAATTAGCTTTAATTATCCTACCTTATGTTCTTTCCCATCTGGACACACAATTATCGCTTCATTTGGTCGGATGATGATCGCCATTGTTTGCGACGACGAAATGCGGCAAAATCAACAAGAAAAACGAGAAATAAAAACTAAAAAAAAAAGAAAAATAGAAAAATAAAATGTTAATAACGTATTCCGTAATTGTTTTCGCTTGAATCATTGATTCGACGAATATTACAAAGAATTTTAATTGTGTTACGTTTTCTCCGACGGTTCCTTCGTGGAAATTCAACAAGGCTGACCTTTGATGACATGAGAAATATTTCTTCATCTATTTTGCATGGAGGCAGAAGTTGAGGGGAGAAAACTAGGCGGAACTGGCGCGGGTCAACACCTGCCCTGTAATTTGGTGAAGAGTTAAAAATGAAGAGTTCTCTTTACAACGTAAATCGAGTTGACTAACATCACGTCCAGGTTCGTTACAAAGGAGGTTGTACCTCAGCTGGAATAATTTGAGGACTTTTCATATAAATCAGCTGACACACACACACCCACTCGCACTTTATTCGATTACCTCTCCATTTTTCTATTGTTTGCCTCATAATTTGATACAAGCAAAGCAGTAGCACTTAATGATCCGGAAAAATAGAAATAAAAAATGGCGCCCAAAGTTTTGGCAGTGGCGTGGGTGGAGGAGAGTGTATACGGTTTTTGGCTTCGGCGCGCCGAAACTCTTTAATTTCGATCCGGAAACGATGCCAATTTCGTATGGAGCGATCATCTCGCACTTTGACAGTATAAGAAATGGTAAGTTTTCTGCCCCATCCGGCAACTTTTACGATTTCCGCATTAAACTTGGATGAAGCGACTTTGATCAAGTGCAACTGCTCATTCTCTCACTAGGGAGCACTAACTAAGGAGTGTGTGGTTTCTCCCTATCTATTTATTATAAATGGATAACCCTTGCATGACCAGAAACATTTTTATTTATTTTTAAGTCGATAAATGTAATCCATTAATGTAATCATGGAGATTGCAACGTTTTACTCACTTATTGTCAAGATATATAAAAAAGAAATAAAGAGAATAAAAACTTGAACGCCTTTGTTTATATTTCAAGCATTATAAAAAATTCTATTATCCAATTTTTTGTGTATTTATAATTTAACGATATTGAATTGCGACTTCAACCTAACTTATAAATTTTCTATTGCCAGCTCAAATGTCTTGACACATGTCAAAAATAAAGTCACAGGTTTCCTTATTTTTCCTTAAATGTCCCGCGAAAACTATAATCTTAGCTTTTTTTTCCTCCGCTCCCACTCACAGGACAGGTGCGGATTACAAATTCACATCAACTTTTCCATTTCTGTCAACTTCTTCTAAGCACGATACAACCAATCGTGTCACACAGACAAAACTAACGACTTTTCTACTTTTTTTTTATTTTTTTTCCAACTCTTTGATAAATTTAAGACTTTTTTCTTCTTCTCGTTTTCCGGTTTCTTCGGTGCCGAGAACTGTGACTTGATTGGTTCTCCAATACTTGCACAATTTTATGATTGGAAAGTCAAAAGTTGTTATTAAAATAACTCCGACTCGGCGCATTGTTTTTTTTTCTATTTTTCAGTTTAACCAGCAATCAAATTCAGAATAATACTATATGTTCGAGGGGGGGAGGAAAGAAAGAGCGTTTCATTAATCATTAAAATTAGCAATATTTTTAAACTTGTGCAAGCAAGCAAGCAAGCAAGCAAAAACACCAAATACAAAATTAAATTAAAAACATAAAAAATTCACGCAAAATAAATCCTCAAGGCTTTACACGAACTACATTAAATATAAATATGTCAACTAATTTCCATTACGATGCATTGTTTGACTAACTTTTATTGTTTTTAGCTTGTTTACGTATTTTGAGCAATAATTTTACTGATTTGCTTTCTGACTTGAAACGAGATCAAACCGATCGGCTGAGACTTTGTTTTGTTGAGAAAATATCCTCAGTTTAAGAAAGACAAAAACAAATAAACACATTTTTTTTTCGAGCGACTGTAAAGCACAGTTTTCGATAATATTTGTACATGATTTTGTTTACCTTCATGTCGGGACTTTTTTCGGAATAAATAAATGCGAAAGTGGAGAGAGACCGATCAACCACGATCAACGACCGATCAAGATGGCCGCGTGGAATTGCCGGTGAAGTTTATTTCGAACCACGAACATATATTATCATTCCCTTTTGTTATCAATGAATTTAGGCAGCAATTTAAGGAGAATAATTCGGAATAACTGGTTTATATTTGCGCTTATATTTTGTATATTTTTGGCCAAAATTCGGCCCGAAATCGGAGAAAAAGGAGGTGACGATGCACATTTTTAAACATCAAAATCGCACATTATACGATGATAAACCAATAAAACAATTCACACGTTTATTTTCAGGTATATTAAAACCAGAAATTACAGTAAAATATTTTGTTGTATCGATTATATTTTTTCTTAGTGGTGTGTCGCTCAAAACCGAGGTAAATAAAGATTCGTATAAAAAATGAAAAGTTTATTTGTAGTTGTATTTTTATTTGCTTCTTTTTAAATCCATTGTAGGATTTAATTAAGGCAGTTACACAAATTCGACTGCATTTGTTGATTCAAGGATTTTCTCTCATTATCATTCCATTGTGCGTTTACGTGATAACTGGAATTTTAAATGCAATGTCTGTTGACGAATGGCTTTTGAAGGGGTAAGAATAAAAACAATGAAAAGACCTGAAATTCAACACAAAAATGCAATAGCTACATGAAACGAAAAACTCATCTTTGCATTGGTTGAATCACGTTCTCATCCGGGATTGGATGATTATTTTTTCCAAAAAAAAAAATATATACATATACATATATATTTTTAATTTTTTCTTCTTCAGTTTGATGTCAGTGAGCTGCCTTCCTCCACCAGTATCTTCGGCTGTCATTCTAACTAAAACTGTCGGAGGCAACGAGGTTAAGGAGACAATTAAGCAATAGATTTGAGGAGGGCATTTCTTTCCTAATTTAATCAAAGTGGCAAGAAAGTGGCATTTGCAAATGGCTGCTACTGCCAAGTGGCATTTAATTAGAAATGCTTTAATTCCTGCGTGGGGATTTTTCTTTTGAGGGTGGGAGGGAAAAGTTTAATGAAAAATGTAAAAAGAACTTCTTTTTTTTTTTACTCTCTTCTATTTTGTTAACAGGCAGTTGCTGTGTTTAACTCGGTGCTTGGAAGCTTTTTGGTAATGAATTCCACTTAAAAATTTATAGATTTAAAAAGTGAAAAATAAAATTGTTCAAATTATAAATTGCAGGGTTTAATCGTAACTCCAATCTCTCTTCTGTACGGCGTAAGTGTATAAAATATTCATCGAAACATTTCTATAAACACAGAAATGTGTAATATAAAAAAAAATTAAAAAAACAAAAAAAACTTCATTATTGTTCGTGTAATAATAATAATAATAATAATAATATTTAAGTTTATACATTTTTTAGGTGGGTATTAGCAGCGTAATTCCCATATCCTCAACTATTGCCCAGTTGACCATTTCCGTGACACTACCTTTCATTTTGGGCCAAATAACTCATTTGTACATGAAAAAGTCTCCATCCAGGAGCCAAGTTGCTTTTAATAATTTAAACAGGTGTGTCAGCTTGCATATTTTTTTTTTATAACTGCATGTTGTAACTTCTCACTTGCAAAAAATCCAATCTAATTTTTTTGTTTGGCGTGTTTGTGTGTAGTTGTTTGCTTTTGTTCATCATCTACACAACTTTCTGCGAAAGTTTTGCTCAAAGGGATTTCACCTTGGAAAGAAGAACCATACTTTTTATCATTGTCATAGGTAAAAAAAAAAAATATGTGTAAATGAATTAAATACGAGAAGACGATTTAAAAAACATTCACATTTTTTATTTTATTTCCAGTCGCACTTATTCAAGTTTTATTCATATCTTGTGTTTTCTGGCTGTGCAATCATCCGTCGTTTTCTTCGGCACCGAGAAATACCGTCGCAGCAATTTTTTCCTCCACTCATAAATCATTAACACTTGGTATGCGAGCATGAAATTGTAAAATTATTAATAAGTCTTATTAATAATCCAAATCGATATTTGTGCGTTAATCCCACCAGGAATTCCGATGTTAAGGTTAATGTTTAGTGACTTACCGCATCTGTCGACCCTTTCCATACCACTTTTGATTTACCACCCAATGCAGATTGTCCTCGGAGGGGCGTTAGTAACGCCATTAAGAAGATGGATGTTGCTTAAAGAAAACAAGTAATCACTCGTAAACAGATGCGAAACAAAAATATAATAACTAATACTTGCCACACGAACTATTTTGCTTGCCCACGTGTCCGCAACTCAATATTTTTCATAACTTATTTTCAGATTCCAAAGGAAGGGACTGTCGTCGGTATAAAACCTTAAAAGTTGTTTATAAATTAATCAGAAGTACTTGACGATACAATAACTATTTACCGGCTTCTCCATTTCCCAATCAAGCAAATAAATCGTTGACATTTTTATATGTATGTAAATACACAATATAAAAATATATTTCTTCAATAAAAAAAATAAAAAACGAGTGAACTTTGGTAACTCTCTCTCAGATTTCTTTTTTTTATGTTTTATATCTTTTTCCTTTTTTTTTTTCTTTCTTAGAAGTTTATTTAATGAAAAATTCTTTTAACGTTTTCTTTTTCTTCTCCTTTTAAATGCTTACTCAACTATTTTTTTTTTTAATTAATATTTTTTCTTTTTTTGCGAACTTTTAAAATCTTTCTTTCCCCCTTATATATTTTTTTTTTCTCTCATCTCTCATTTTTTTTTTTTTCCTTATTTTTTTTTTTTTGTTCTGAGGGACAGTTTTTTTTTTTTCTCTTATTTTTTTTTTCTACTAACCATTGAGTAACTTACATAAAATTCACTTTGCAACGCGTACAAAAATGACACAAAGTAAAATTAAAACAATCCCAGGAGAGAGAAAACATTGAAAAAAAAATTTCAAATTGTACAATTCCTTTTTTTTCCTTCTTTAAAAATGCAATGTTTACATAACCAAAAAAAATAATAATAAAAACAAAAATAAACAAAAACAATAAACAAAAACAAACTAGAAATCGAAAATGATTAATCGTTGGCCTGCTGTCACTATTGGACTAGGGAGTTTTTGTACAAATGCAACATTTACATCACAAGGCCTTTAACAATATTTTCCTTTAAAGTTAAACGTTACAATGAATAAGAAACTTAAACTTACTAAACGTCTAATTCCAATTTCAGTTAGAAGTATTTTTAAATTGTATAAAATGTTAGCACTTCTCTAAGTTTAAAAAAAAATAAGAATAATAATAATAATAATAACAAATCACATTTTTATGCTCAATGGCTCATCAAAAAATAAATGAAAAAGTGGGACTTGGAGAAAAAGAAAAACTGTTAACAAAATAGTTTCGACAAAAATAATTAAATAACACGACGACGTTATCATCGTTTCCACGATCTGGCTTCAGAATCCTCCTCTTCTTCGTCGTCGGCAAGTAGTAATTCTACATTCTCCATATCATCCCCCAACTACAAAAAAAGAAAGAAAGAGTAAACATCATTAATAAATCGCTATTACACTTAAATCTCCACTAAATTTAAATTCAATTACAAATTAACCAGCACTAATTATTCTATTTACACGCTCTACACTGTAATTTAAATTTATAAATAAGAAATGACAAAAAAATTCATCCATGCAAACCTCCTCTTCGCCTACCAACACGTCGCTTTCCGTATCAACCCCTTCTATCTCATTTGATGAGTTATCTTTGTACCATGACACCGATAAGGACTTGTCGCGAAATTTTGGTCCAAGCAACATCGCTTGTAGAAACTACAAATATTTCTCTCCATTAAACATCAATTAAAAAAACACTCAATTTCGTCAGGGAAATTACCAATTCTGCTTCTTTACGCGTCTGAAATGTTAGGACAGTGAACCTGTTTCCTTCGTCGTGATCAATTCCTTCAATCTCCCCAAATTGCTAAATAAAAAAATAATAATTAAAAATACTATTTACATCTTCCTACTTCATCAACCTACAGCTAAATGTAACATCGCTTCGTCGCGTTCATTCTCGTCCAATCCCGTTAACAATAACTTCCGTGGTCTTCGATCAATGCTGACACTAGCCGATCTGGGTCCTCGTCCACGGAACATCCCCCGCATGCTCCCTCGAATGCCTCGGCCTCGGCCTCGTCCGCCACGACCACCCCGTCCCGGATCCAAAAGACCCAACGCTTTGGCCTAAGAAAAAAAAACACAAAAAAAAAAAATCAATGAATAAATGAAACACGAAAAAAGTTTGAACATTTCTAAATACTAGACATGAATATAGCACCGTGAATATTACTTCTTGTTTGAGTTCGGCGACCCTCTTTTTCAGCTCTGTGGTATCAGCTCCCTGGTGTTGCTTATTGTACAGATCCATTTCGATATCAAGAATTTGTTTCTGTGCCTCAACTTTTGTCTTTGGGTGATTTAGCGCCGTTGTTTGAGTAGGCATCAAGTCTTTTTTAAAGTTATCAATGCATTCTTGAATCGATTTGACGGTCTAAAAAAAATGAAACAAAACGAATTAATATTTTAAATTAGTTGTACAATTAATCGAATTTTACCAGCTTTAATTTATCTTTTTCGGCAGGTAACATATTCTTCTTTTCTAATTTCTCAATGAGAACCTAAAAAAAAGAAAAAATATTAACAACAAACCAAATTTAAAATTTAAATACAAAAATTTCTCTCATTATATTAAAGTAAAAACCTTTTGATCTTGAATATATTTCTTTAACAACTCTTGTTTCCTCTTCTGAATGTCGGCATTAATCTTAAAATATTCTTTCCGTTGTTCTTCTTGCTTCTTTTTCACTATCTCCTGCTGCGACAAAAAATGAACAGTCTTCGATGATAAAGGGTTAACGTTGCTTTTTCTCAAAGCAGCTGGATTGAAAACTGTTTTTGATAAGTTTCCAGTCGGCGATAAAAGAACACTCGTCTGAAACAAAAAACAAAAAATTTAATCAATTAAAAACAGAACAAACATTTCTCATTACTTTCTCTGAATCTTCATTAGTCGGTACTGCCGACTGCTGTGTCGATTCATTGTTATTATCACCAGAACCACTTATTGGTACCCCCAGTCTGTCTTTGACGGAAAGTTTCTTGTTGCCAAACGGAGGAACTGGTGCAGTCGGATTTGGTATTTCATATTTAGAGTTCTGATATAAAATAAATAAATAAATAAGTAAATAAAAAATTTAATTAAAAAAATTTTTACTTCGGAATTGTCCCGGTTATGCCAGAAAACTTTAATGAACCGATTATTTAACACAGCCTCCGTACTACGATACGCAGCATTGGCTTCAGCATGTGATGAAAACGTGATAAGAGCAGCTTCAGGATTTCCTTCGTAACAAACCTTTCAAAAAAAAAAAACAACAATATTAATAATACCGTTAATTGTTAAATAAACAAACAACACACCTGCAAATTGACAATGCGACCAAACTTGGCGAAATGATTATTCAACTGTGTAATGCTGTTCAAACCACGAGGAATTTTTCGCAATTCTAACGTGGCATTCTCCAAATTATTCTTCCTCGGGCCCAACCGGTTAAAATCAAAAGGACGGCGTTTGTTTCCCATGTCGATGTGTGAGTTGTTATTGGTGGAATCATGGTCCGGGTTCATATTCTCAAAACCATCCTTGACAGAACCATCATTCATTCGCTTTTGTGAAACCATCACCATTCGTCCTTTGCCTGTATCTAAAATCAATTCCAAAATCATTCCAATAACAACCCTTTAACCCCAAAACTCTACTAGCTTACTCATGTGATCGTTTGGTTGCGTTGCATTATCCACAGTCGGAACTGAAATCAACTCCCTAGCCATCTGCTGCTGAAAGATCGGTGGCGGTCGGAGACCGATTCCACGGGGCAGATTTGGCCGAGGATTCCAATACCCAGAACGAATTCGCGGCGGTCTGTCCAGAGACGGCGCTTCGGGATTATATGGCTCCGGTAGATAAGGATCGTTGAAATATGGAGTCCCATCAGGACGAATCCGACCTTGGTTATCAGGTGGGACTAAAAATAAAACAAAAATAAAAATAAAATCAAAAAATTAATACAAACATCAACATTTTACCTTTGATTCCTGGTGGATGAGGCGGTGGTGGTAAAGGCGGCCTTGGGAGTGGCGGATGACCCATAATTGGAGGTATGGGTGCAGGAGGCACAGCTGGACCTACAAAATTCAAAACAACAACAATTACCACACAAAATGTCCAATTTCTCTCCGTATAAAATCGCCTTACGCAGTCCCTGATTATTTGGCGGCGGTGGGAACCCAATCATGCCGGGTAAATCTTCAACGACCACCGGATCGGTTCCATGATCGTACGGACACAGATCTCCGCGCATGCAATAACCCATTTCTGCATTTCAAAACGAAGTAAATCAATCAGATCAAAATCAAAATCAAACAAAATCAAAAATCGAGTCGTCACCATCAAAATCCCGACACCGTCTCGAAGATTTCACGCCCCTGTTGTAATTTGTGAACAGCGCTTGAGACTCCGCACCCACGGTTCCAGGTACTGGTGGCAACGAGGCTGCCGAGTTCGCCGGCGCAGGGTTTGGTTGGATCGTTGATGCATATCGATAATCTTTATCCCCGTGTTCGGTCTTCACCGGACTCTGCACTTTATGATTCGAGTCACGGACCTCCGGCCTCTGTCGGTCCCTCGACCTCGATCGAGACCTGGTACGACTTCTAGGTGTTCGCGAGCGACTCCTTGTGCGATCTCGTTCGCGATTTCTCTCCAATTCCCTATCACGATCGCGACTGCGATCCCTTTCCCGCACTCTATCGTGACGGTAATCGTTGTACCGATCGTAACGTCTCGATATTGGTGGTCGCCGATCTCGTTTCACCTCATCACCGTACCGACGTGGACGCCGTTCGTCCCTATCCCTAAATTCAGCAACAAACAATTTATTTTCACTTCGATTTTTTTTAATTGCTTATTTCTATTATTTACCTGCTCCTGCTTCTCGATCTATTTCTGCTACGACTTCTACTTGACCGGCTTCGACTACGACTTCGACTTCTCGCAACCGGAGATGGTTTACGTGCGACTCGCTTGTCCCTTTCGTCTGTGTCGTGCAACTGTTTATTTTGATTTTTTTTCAAAAGACAGAAAATTAATATTTTTTTCTACAAATTGCCTTAAAAAACAGATTCCTTACTCCTTCGACACGTGGAATCCGTCTAGAATCACGTACATCTTTGACAGGTTCACGCGGTTGGCTAGAACTTGACACTGGTCCCACTGCAACTGATGTAGATGGTGAATTCGTAGAAACAACAGTGTTGATGACGTTTATTTCTGAAGGTAAAGTCGAGATCTGAGGTGGAGCAGCTGCCGGTGGAATTGTATTTTGTGTTTCATTTTTCTTCAAATATGATTTAGAATCTAGTGTTTTGAATAAAAGTTCAACAAATGGCTTGGTTTCTAGAAATAAACAAATAAACAATACGTAAGACAAATTAATTATTAAAAAAAAATATATATAAATCCATTATTTTACATACCCTGTTGTAAAAATACATCTAATTGATCAATGCACGTTTCTTTTAATTCGGGGAGAGGTTTATCCTTTTTCACTAGAGCTATAACATATTTAGCCAAAGCGTTTGGATCGGCTTCACATCTAAAATAAATAATTCATTCAAAATAATAATTCGGAGAACTCATTTATACTAAAAAAAAATCATGATAATTAGTGGAAAGCCTAGAAAACGAGTCATATCTGAAAACCAGCAAAAAAAAATTGCATGAAAAAATGGTGCAATGTGGATTTAAAAGCAGTCAAGTTTGAGATCCGTGTGTACCTTAACCTCATTTATTAAAACTTAAAAATGTTAGACTTTTATTGGGTGGAAATAAGAGTTATTTATTTTCACCAAGTAAAAAATCTACAATTTTCACCCATTATTGGGTAGAAATAACAATCTCTTGTTATTATTTCTTCACAAAATGGGATGGAATAGCATACCCGACGCATTCAATAAGTCATTTAAACAAGTGGAATTCATTTAGACAAGTGGAAATCGCTTTTTTTTTACATGTAAAACGAGAGATTTGCACTCGTGTTTAAATGACTCAATCAATGCATCTAGTTATTTCTACCCATTAAAATAACAAGAAAATAAACACACAAAAGGTTTTACCTTTTTGTTTTTTAAATTATTTTTATTATTATAATTTATTTTTGTTTTTATTTTTTGTTGTTTTAAATTAAATTGAAAATCAACTACGAAAAAAAAAATATATCAAGATGAGAATTTAAATAATTTATAGTACAAAGTCCGTAAGTGAAATAATTTAAAACATTTAGTTTATATAAATGCTTCGTTTAACCGTTTCTTCGTATCGTGGTAAAAATGTGGAAAAACCATACACTTTACTTTACGAAATATAATTATTAATTTGTCTCCACCGATTCCTCATTTATCATTGTTTATTTTATAGAAAAAACTTACTTTGGTTCTAAAATGGTTGTGAGCCAAGCCTTCAACGCCTCGGGATTTTCTATTAACATATTCGCCTAGAATCTAGATCGGCAAATGTTATTTCGCCTGCAAAGAGCAAAATTCGTGTTAATAAAAATGTCACACAGAAAACACTCTAGGCCTACACGCTAAGCCTAAGCGGCGATTCCAAATGGATTCGCTTATCGCGGACGCAATTCGCACTTACACTCATAAATTGTATTTCCAATGTGTACAGATGGTTGGTTGAGTACAATTTGTAAGTTTAGAAGTGAAATTATTCGTCTGAAAAATAGGAATTTCTCACTTGAAACTCGTAGCAAGTCGCGTATCTCTGATCAGCGTTGTGTCACTTAGGTCAAACGGAATAATACTTACAATAATATCGCTTACCTGAAGTGTTACCACAACTACATGAAAAATATTTTTTACTTTTTTAAGTCAATTATATAATTCAAGATTAGTAAACCAATGTGTTTTGTTTAATAATTAAATTTATGATAGTATCGGTACAAAACAGGGCAAACTTCAGTTTCGATCAGCGCCATCTACTAATGAATGCGAGAAACTCAGAAGTTATTACAAGACCACTTCTCAAGTTGGTCTTGGCTCTTTACTATAATTTCAGTATTTCTAATTGATCTCGTTTAATAAATCATTCATTCAAAACATTTTTGTCAAAGATGGTTTTAGTGCGGTGTACCTAGATGGGATAAAAATAGATCCTGTGCTATTTCTACTCTGGTTGAGATAGAATTAGCTTAGAAGTGGTCCCAAAAGGGAATAGAAATTCACCCTGCACTATTTCCATCAGAGATAAAGCACAAGTAGCCTAGAATGAGACCTTATAGACTAGTTCCACCCATTTCAGATTAAGTGGAATTAGCTTAGAATAGGTTCCTACCTAGTTCCAACCTTGGAAATAGGTGAAAGTAGGTTCTGTGCTATTTCTAGACAGGGTAGAGAGTAGACACTGAGCTATTTTCACCTCAGATATTAATCCATAAAATATTACACCAAAACACATCGCAGAACCATTTGTTTTACAAACGTTGGAAATGACAAACCACAGACACCTTATTTGTAAATCAAAACACCCAAGTTCAAGTACCGTCGCTAGATGGCGGTGTATAAACATTATCGCAATGCATGATTGTTATTGCAATCCACTGTAAACAGACAACAGACCCATCTGAGAAGTACTACTGTAATTCTTTTGCTAATTATTTTTTACGAAACAAGCAAATGACGACAAATTTCCGTTTATTTTAAAGAATAATAAAATTAGCCAATAGCTTAAGTTTTTTTTTGTAAATACTTTTAAATAAAATGTAAAAAACAAAAGAAAAAAAGGAAAGGAAAAAAGAAATAACAAACATGAGATAAATTACAATTTACAATTGGAATCCTATTATTTCAGACAGTCATTTCTTACTAAAAAATTCCCTTATAACATTCATAGCAGGATATAATTTCTTTTTCATTTCTTTGTCAAAGTGACCATTTGGCGCAAGATTCCTTTCATTTCCATATTTATCTGTGTAAACCACTATCAAGGTAGAGTTATGGGCGTAAAGTTGTGACCCGTCATTGTATTTAATCAAAACTTCATCACCGCTCTGTAAATAAATCAAATAAAAAAAAATTAAAAATTAAAATGTATAATTTATAATTATAAAAAAAAAAAAAAAAAAAAAAAAAATCCTTATTAACCTTGTAAGCCACTCCAATATTTGGCATTTCCACCTGTGTCGTTTCCTTTTTGGATTTAACTTCTTTCGAAAAAGCTGGCGTTGGCTGCCTCGTGGGAGGACTTACAAAGTCAAAGGCCGACTTTCCTAAATTGATCGCTTCGGGACTTTGTACTTGCTGTGGACTAGAAATCAATGCTGGTCGGCGTCCGAAAGTACAAGGAAAAGAATAATTGTCCATGCCTGGCCCTAAATCGGTCAACGCCTTCTCGTGTAGAAGGCATATTTCAAGGCACTTGAAATAAAAATAAAAACACAAAATCAAAATTAAACAAATTGTCAAAAAATAAATAAATAAATAAAAACCTTATTGAAATGTTCCAAAAGTTTCCCTGCGGCAGGAGATAAATATTGAAACCCGCCAACCGATTGGACTGTATACGTCGACGAATCCTTTTCAACGATCACAGTGCCTCGTGACGTCTTGGACACTTTCCCACCAGCATAAAAAGTGGTTTCGAAATTTGCGTGTGGTGAATTCTCCATCAAACAGTTTTTCGATTCATTCGTGAACAAAGTTATCTTTGCAGTCGTTCCTTTGACAACATCGACAAACCGTGACGCGTACAAATATTTCTTCCAATGTGCAGTGGGAATTTCATCAAAATCGAATTCTTTAGTTTTTTTTCTGTTGTCGTAGTCGCTGTACACAATCATCTGAACAAAACAAAAACAAAAAATAAATTAAAAATAAAAACAATTGACCTAAAAAAAAAAGGTTACCTTTTGTCCATCAGGCGAGATTTTGCAACCATTCGTCACAAATTCCACCCCGTTTATTTTTTTCACATATTCCACACACACTTCACGAGACTCCAAAATGCTCATACACCAATTTTCCACTTTCTTTTTCGTCGGTCTTAATCTCTTCGTGTCCAGACGCGACCTATCTTTATTAGTCTTTTCGCTTTTGCTCGATATCTCGACGTCATGTTTCCCACGTTTTCTGCATCCACATTCGTCGAAATGAGAGCATTTATTAGCGTCATAGCAGGGCGACAAATGGCTGCAACACGGCGATTTATAATTACTGTTCGAGTTCTCACACCACGCTCTGCGTCCCAATTCTTGAGGAAAGCAACGAGGCTTTGTTAAATTAGAGTGGACGTGTTCGCACTGAGATTTCGAACAAGAGCAAGTGTTTTCGTCGTTATCTGATGGTGAGCATTGTTCACTGCGATCTTGTTTTATCGATCGTGAAATTTGTTTCTGGTGCAGTTTATTTAGGTCGACTTTCGGTTTCAGCAATTCCATTCGTTGAACGGATCGTTGAACGGAGTTTTTTGAACGAACCGATGAATTTGACCGCTGATGTTCGTAACTTTTCTCGGATTCCACCTACAATTCAATATTAAAATCAATTACATCAAGCAATTCGTGCTAATGCATCAATGCAACTCACTACAACTGGCAAACGGCTTAAAATTGGTCTGGAATTTCGAGATGAGTTTGTCGACATTGTGCCCATTCCACTATCCATGGTTCCACTAAGTCCAAGAATCTAATTTTTTTTTTTTAAAAAAAAAACACATAAAAATACGAAACAATTTCAAGATTATATTTATATATTTTAAATGTATTTTGTAAAAAGAATTGAATGACAATTGTCATTGAATTCTTTTTACAATTTCAAAATTATAATTATACAGTCGAAACTCCTTATAACGAATCGGAAGGGACCCAAAAAATTGGTTCGTTATAACGAATTTTTTTTAAAAATGGTGTTCTATGGCCACCAACCAAATAGACCATTTTTATCAATTCGTTATATCGCGATTTGTTATAAGGAGGTTCGACTGTATATTTTTAATGTATTTTGTAAAAAGAATTGAATGACAATTGTCATTGAATTCTTTTTACAATTTCAAGATTAAATTCAAACTGTACATTGTCGTTGGTTACAACCATCCTCGAACCAGATTTTGTAAAAAACTTATGTTTCATTATATCAGTCAACTTGATTCTATCTGGTGGGTTTTTGCAAAGTAGACGTTTGATTAAGTCCGTAGCTTCAACTGACAAAGTGCTCGGAATGGTAAATATGGCGGTGACGATCCGATCCAACGTGTTTTTCGTCCCTTTCGTATTGAAAGGCGGTGTTCCGACCAACATCGTATAAAACATACATCCCAAGCTCCAAACGTCCGACTCTAATCCGTGTGACGCCCTCATTATAACTTCTCTGTGTTGTTGAAAAATAAAATTGTCAAAATTGTCAATTCGTGGTCGCTACAATTTCATTTAACTCACGGTGATATGAAATTTGGAGTCCCACACATGGTCATATGCTGTTCATCGGCCTCCCGTAGCTGAGTGGCTAATCCAAAATCAGCAATTTTCTACAAACAAAAATAAATGGAACAAAACAAACCACAAAAAAATCGAAATTCCAACCTACCACGTCCATATTCTCAGTCAGAAGTATATTTGCTAATGACAAATCTCTGTGCATAATATTGTTTTTGTGTAAGTACAGTAAACCGTCGATAATCTGCACCATCGCAAGACGTGCTGCGAAAAATAAAAAATAAAACAAATATTGATAAACTCAAAAATAAAACTTAGAGCAATAAACATTACCTTCGTTTTCATTAAAAACCATCCTATTAATCTTCATATGTTTCTGCATTTCCCCCATAGGGCACAACTCCAAGATTAAATAAACATAATTAGCGTTCTCAAAGTAATGATATAATTCCAAAATCGATGGATGTTTGAGCTGTGAATGAATCGCGATCTCCTGACCCACTCTTTCTTCAGTTCCTTTAGTTTTTACTATATTTTTGTCGATCTAAAACGCACCAAACGACAATTATTTCACGATCGTGCCATAAACAAAACACTTTATTCATCATTTTAAATATATATATGTACCATTTTTATCGCCACATCTAAACCACTTCCGATGACCTTGCCTCGATAAACAGATCCAAAACCACCTTTGCCAATGAACTGTCCAATATCGTAGTCCTATTTAAAATACATATACACAATTATTTCACGTGTCGTTCAAAAAATTTACCACTTACCCTAATATCGGAACTCATGGCCAACTGGTCACCCCCCATCTTATAATTCAATTCGTAGGCCAAACAAAAGCAAAGGGATCCTAGATAGATAAACACCTAACCGCATAAACCGCCATTTTCAATGCGACTCCTTGATTGGTCGAGAAACACGCTATTGAATTACGTCATAAGTATCAACATCAACCTCCAATTCTGATTGGCCCACACAATTTCCAACGATAAATTCAAATTTATTCAATAACAAGTAAATATAAACAAGTAAATTGAAAAAACCACGTTTTTGGAAAAGGCTTTTATGTTGGTTTTTCAAATCGCCGTTAGTGCGCTACTACCGCAGATTTGTTCGTGATTGCCATGTACGCGCCGAAAATCGCAAACTAATGGACTTTTCCACATTAAAATCTAAAAACAAAATATATGGGCAGATAGGAATGTTTATTTTAACCAAGATTAGCCTGGTTTCAGAATTTATTCAGCACTTTATAATTAAAAACGAAGCAGACTTAGACTTCACCCTGACAATCCGGCATCCGTTTTAGTTTAAATACACCAGTGGTGGCGCTACTGTGCACCGGAAGTTGAAACAAACATACAAATAAACATTCATGTCAAGTTAAATAAAAGAAGCAAAAATTTGAGAATACAACGGCCAATTTATTTCTTATTGGAATGTACATTATGAATTTTGATCCTTCCTGAGACGAAACAAATGCATTCAAATTTTTTCCAGAAACAGGTTGAAGGCGAGAATAAAGGCAAGGCGCAATAATTTCAGATTACTCATTAAACTTGGAATTTTTCAATATTATTCAAATTTTTTCCTTATTTTTTCTTCTTTTTTTATATAAAATCTACTGCACTACACTGACATTAACAAACACATCGCAGAACCATTTGTCTTACAAACGTTGGAAATGGCAAACCACAGACACCTTATTTGTAAATAAAAACACCCAAGTTCAAGTACCGTCGCTAGATGGCGTTGTGTAAACATTATCGCAATGCATGATTGTTAGTGCACTGTAAACAGACCCATCTGAGAAGTACTGTAATTCTTTTGCTAATTATAAAGAGAAGGAAACGAAAAAAGAAATACCAATAACAAACATGAGATAAAAAAAATACTTTCTGATTATGATTATATAAAGTTTTGAAATTTACAATATACAATTGGAATACTATTATTTCAGACAGTCATTTCTTACTAAACAATTGTTTTATAACATTCATAGCAGGATATACTTTCTTTTTCATTTCTTTATCTAAGTAATCCTTTTGCCAAAGTTTCCTTTTACTTCCATATTTATCTGTGTAAACCACTATCAATGTAGACTTATTGGAGTGAATTTCTGACCCATCATAGTATTTAATCACCACTTCATCACCGCTCTGTAAATAAATCAATTAAAACAAATTAAAAATTAAAATGTATAATTTATAATTATATAAAAAAAAAAAATCCTTATTAACCTTAGTAGCCACTCCAATATTTGGTATTACCACCTTTCGAAAAAACTGGCGTTGGCTGCCTCGGGGGAGGACTTACAAAGTCAATGGCCGACTTCCCTAAATTGATCGCTTCGGGACTTTGCATTTGCTGTGGACTAGAAGTCGATACTGGTCGGCGTCCAAAAATACAAGGAAAAAAATATTTGACCATGCCTGGCTCTAAACCGGTCAACGCCTTCTCGTATTTAAGGCATAATTCACAGCACTTGAAATAAAAATCAAAACACAAAATCAAAATTAAACAAATTGTCAAAATAAATAAATAAATAAAAACCTTATTGAAATATTCCCAAAGTTTCCGTGCGGCAGGAGATAAATATTGATACCCGCCAACCGATTGGACTGTATACTGTATGTACAATTTTTATCGCCACATCTAAACCACTTCCGATGACCTTGCCTTGGTAAACACATCCAAAACCACCTTTGCCAATGAACTTTCCAATCTCGTAGTCCTATTTAGAAACATACACAATCATTTCGCGTGTCGTTCAAAAAAATTTACCACTTACACTAATATCGGAACTCATCGCCAACTGATCACCCATTTTATAATTCAATTCGTTGATAGATAAATACCTAACCGCAGTTGCTGATTATATTTTTCGTTCGAAACGATTTGAGTAAAATAATAATTTTCAATGCAACCTGTTATACTAGTTACCTTGAATGCAACTCCTTGATTGGTCGAGAAACACGCTATTGAATTTCGTCAGCGGTCGGCAACTGGCGGACCGCGGTCCCTACCCGGACCACGGAGGGTCTAATCTTGGACCGCCGTGACGTTTTAGCGACGTTTTTCCCTCGGTTTCTTTGGTTTTTCGGTGTTTTTTTTCTTGTTTTTCCTGTTTTTTTCGAGTTTTTTAGGTTTTATTAGTATTTTTTGGGTTGTGTGTGTTTATTGGGGAATTTATTTGGTTTTTAAGTGTTTATTCCGTTTTCTTAGGTTTTTAGTAAGGTTTTTAAGTGTTTTTTTCTGGACCTCGATAAAAATTTTCGATTGTATCCGGACCCCACTTAAAATTACTTGCTGACCCCTGAATTACGTCATCAATTATCAACATCAACCCCCAATTCTGATTGACCCACACAATTTCCAACGATAAATTCAAATTTATTCAATAAAAACAAGCAAAAATTTGAGAATACAACGGCCAATTTATTTCTTATTGGAATGTACATTATGAATTTTGATCCTTCCTGAGACGAAACAAATACATTCAAATTTTTTCCAGAAACAGGTTGAAGGCGAGAATAAAGGCAAGGTGCAATAATTTTCGATTACTCATTAAACTTGGAATTTTTCAATATTATTCAATTTTTTTCCTTTTTTTTTCTTCTTTTTTTATACAAAATCTACTGCACTACACTGACATTAACAAATATTGGATAATAACAATTAAATATAACCTTTCTCGTTGACTTTTGTATGTATACCATAGCGAAAAAGAAGAACAAGCATCTTTAGTGCTATTTCTCAAAAAAAAAAAAAAAAGAAAGAAAAAAAAAGAAAAAAAAAAACACTTTTGTTCTCTCTAGTGTTTCCCTTACAACACTAACAAAAAAAAACTATTAAAAAAAGATTAACAAAAAAACTGGACAAAAAATGGTGAAACGTCATGTCATTAAACAGTCGATCCTAATGGACAGACAAATTTCATTTACAAATCATCCAATCAATCTAAATCCATTTTTTCTTTATCCTCTCCTGCCCTTTGTCGTTGCGGGCTGCCGGCAGCCTGCTGGTCTTGTTGAGGCGGGTTCTCGGATCCCGTTGTAGGTGCAGGCGCCGCTTCTTTAGGTGGCTCTACTTTGGGTTTTGGTTTATTCAAAATAGGCAACGCAACGCTATCAAGCATCTGTAAAATGAAATATTATCGAAATAAATAAACAAAACAAACTAAATAAATAAATACGTCAGGACATCGATTATCCGAACTAATTGGGAGACTTATGTGTCCATAAAACCGATTTGTTCGCATAATCGGACAAAAAACGACAAAAAAAAACGTTAAAAACCGAAGAAAATCCAATAAAAATCGATCACCACAGTTCGGATAATTGGTTAAACTCGATTAAATGCTAACAAACCTCTTTTTCTTTTCGGATTTGTGCAACCGTGATGGGAGGATTTTGATATGGCGTCAATCTCGCAATCGCTTGCAACTGAGAATCGAGCCATATTTGTTTCTCCGTGACTATCTTCTGCACCTTTTCCATATCGGCAGGCAACAAGTGCGCATACCGTTCATCGTTATTCTGATAAAGATCGAGCGCTTTCCTAGCCAACTGCAAAGCTCCACCGAGTTCTTCGACCGCCCTTGGTCTTTCCTCAAATTCTCTTTGTCGTTCTTTCACCGGCTCGCCGTGACGCTTGAAAAACAAAACAAAACAAAAAAATCAACAAATGGATAAATCATTTACATCAAGTGTCGCGATTTACTTGTAGTTGTCCAAGTTTTTCAGCATAAACTTGTCTGTTCTGGTCTTCGCCCTCGTCGTATAACCAATTTTCCATGTCCAATAACATGCGCGAAAAAACGTTCCGATCTTGCTCGTTGATGTATGCAGATAGATCGTCAGTCACTTTAGCTCGCATTTCGTATATGTATTCTTCAAAAGCGTTTTTAGCGTCAACTCGCTCCTTCTCCTGTCTGTCAGCCATTACCATTTTCAACTGAAAAATTAAAAATTCATTACAAATCCGATTTTTATCAACCCTTTTTTAACGACATACTTCATCTTCGATGCATTTTTCTATCTCGTTTCTACTCATTTGAGCCACTCTCATATCGATTGGCAATTCAATTTGTTTCGTCACCCTCTTCGGTTTCTTATTTGCAGGTTCGGCTTTCTTATCGCCAGCGCTCGAATCGGTCTTAGATTCGCTCTCTTCGTTCTCACCTTTCTTAGGTGAACTTTTTTTGTTCATTCCATCCATAGAATTCTATATTTAATAAAAAAAATAAATTATAAAGTTTAGACTAAATTAATTTAAATAAACTTTTGTTTCCTACTTCTTCAGTTTTACTATCCATGGAATCGGCGTTCATTTTTTCGTTCTCAGTATCACCATTGCCCTTTTCGTTTTGATCCACGTCCATCGGCTCGTCGTCGCCATCTTCAGTGGTTTCCCGTTTTTCAACCAGAGTAGCTGAACTCACGTTGAATATACCGTGAATATTGATACGAACTTTCACTTTCACTTTTGAGCTTTCACCGTCCACATTAGGCACAACTTTCGAGACATTAAAAAATCCTAATTTAAAAAAAAAAAAAAAATCATCAGTAACGATTAACAATCGTTAAAAACCCAGAATTTGTTTTAACAACCGATAAATGAATCAGGATATGGAACGTGTCCGCAATATCTCGCTTCTAAAGCAAAATTTTCTTTTCGAAAGAAAGTTAACATCTTCGTAAAGGGCGCCGGATGGTTCTGAGGAAAAACTTCCATTTCGCTAAAAATTTTAGAAAAATACAAAAAATATAAAAAAAATAAACATTTCAACAACTCCAATTTGTGTAACTGACCCATCCTCTCCCTTGTCAGCCTTCCAGAGCAATTTAATTGGATACAACTGCAAATCAGTCACAGAAAACTCCCGAACTTTGAAGTTCGGAGACAACATTGCACATTGTAGTGCGCAACCACGTGCCACAGCCTCGTCCTGATTCAACGAGGTACACGACTCCTTTCCAAAAATCTGCTGAACCAATTGCTTTACGTAGGGGATGCGCGTGGAGCCACCAATGATCTCAACCGAATAAATATCGTCTGGTTTCAACTCTTTCAAAAAGAAAAAAAAAATAAACATTTAAATTAAGTATCGCCACAAACTAATCACAAATTTAATCACAACTTACTTGTCTCAATCAAGAGCTTTTTGAATAAAGTTTCAATCCGCTCGAACAAATGCTGAGAAAGTGATTCCATGTCCGTTCGTTTCATCTTTCCAGACACATCTTTCTCATCTAAAACCATTCAGCAAAAAAATTAATTCAAATTCTCAAATGATTAGCCATTACAACTGACCAATGAAACACTCAATATTAAGAGGCAAAACAGTGGAATTCGCACTCATTTGTTTTTTCAATTTTTCAACTTCCTGCTCCAATCGCAAAAACGCTCTTGGTTTTTTATCAGCTTCAATCTTGTACTTGGATCGAAATTCGGCATTGAAATACATCGACAAAATTCGATCGAACTCCCGGCCACCGAGCATCGGATCCGAAACACACGCCAACATCTTTAATTTGCCCATATTAAAAGCAACAGCCGATACTTGAATCGAGGATTGGCCCATATCAACAAAAACAACCGTTCTATGCTTCTCCTCGGGAGCAGGCAAATCCTGTTTATAAATACCGTAAGCCAAAGCAGCTAAATAAAAACAAAAACAAAACAAAAATCAAATCAAATTCTTTCTACTTTCATTTTCCTATTATTTTCATTTACATGCAGTTGTTTCGTTCATCAAACGTAGACAATTTAATCCAGCAACCTGCGATGCATCTAAGAGAGCTCGTCGCTCAGCATCCGTGAAAAACGACGGTACCTGTCGAGTAAATAGTGCATCGAGTCAAACAAAAATACATTTCACATCAAAAACGAACAAAACGAATCGTTTATTGTAGAGGTTTTCTCAAATCAAACACTAAACTGAATTCGTGCTTAACAGTCTTTAAAAACCACCTTTAATTTCCGCATTCTCGAGATCTCCAAATTCAATTTTATTTAAGAATTTGAAGAGCAATGAATGCAACGTTACGTCAACATTTTTAAAAATACTTACAGATATAACGCAATCGTTAACTTTGATTTTCAAAGCGGTCTCGGCAGTTTCTTTAAGTTTAGTAAACAACATGGCTGTAATTTGTTCCGGTGAAAAAAGACGATTTTCGCCCAAGTATTGAACCTAGAAAACAAACAAATCACCATTAAATCATCTTAATAATTATCATTTTACTCAAATCGTTTCGAACGGAAAGATATAATCAGCAAATTATTCTTTCTCATTGAAACCAAAAACAAACTCGTCAGATGTTTTCCATCAATCAATCGACCAAGAGAACCTTGATCAACAAATTTAACTTCAAACATCGTTGCAACCCAATGCCGACTAATTCGTTCTCGGTAACATCGTAGAATGGATTTAGTTTTACATCACTTTGTTTTACTTGTGTTAAGCTTGCACAGCCATGTAGTTAAAATAAAAAAAATACAATCAAAAAAATACAAAAAATATTGTAACTATAGTACAACTGAAGCGTGATACGTCAGTAAAAAAAAATTTTTGTTGAAATATTGATCCCTGCATGCGCCAAAAGGTGCAAACAAACTAGAATACTATTGTATTTCATTCAATAATTTAAAAAAATAAAAATCACAAATAGTGTTTAATTTACACAATTTGCATTCTTCTTCTCCACAAACAAGGCTGTGCAAACCGTTAACACGCTGTAAGATCGTACCGGGATGCCAATTGTTCCATCCTTATTCTCTTTTAGGTAGGATAAATATTTCAATTCATTTTGGACGTATGGATCCCTGTATTTTCGTCCCAGAAGTCTCTTGAAGCCGTAGATTGTATTTTTCATGTTTGTCACCATTTGATTCTTCGCTGCGACTCCAAGAAAGCGGTTTTTCTCTCCAAAAGCAATGCATGATCTAAACAAGAAAAAATAAGAAAAAAATGCTCATAAAAAAAAGAAAAGATAACTTGAAAAAACGCTCATAAAAAAAGGTTTAGAAATTTGTTCGTTCGCACCCACATATTCATTCCTATTATGGAGTAAGAATATTAGATCATCCCAGATAAGTCCAACATAGTGATCTAGAATTCCTAATTTGTCAACTACAATTTATGTTGAAGCAAGTTTGAAAAACTGAATTTTCTTTCTCCAATCTCAAAGTCTGCACTTTTACGAATTACGTAATAAAACCCACGTGTTCCAATACGAAAAAATTACTTTTATCATTTATAGTATTGTTATTTCATCGTTTCGTGGCTATTAAATAGGAAGTCGACGTTTAACTATCGATATCTGATGTGCATTTATGATTTCCCATTACTAACCCGAGTCCAATTTAGAAAACGATGGAAAATTCTAGAAATCACGAGGAAACAAAGACAAAAGCTCAATTTTCGTCATAGAGATCGTCTTTAAACCTCTTCAGGACGATTTTCGATCAATGTTGGGTTTTCTTACGTTTCCTCAGACGTTAAACCGATATATTGAATGAAAATTTAGGTGAAATTTACTTACGGGGTAGCCCGTAGACTGTAATCGTTTGCAATAGTTTCAATTCCGCCGGCCCGTGCAACAGCAACGTAACACGATTCGTTTCCAAAATCTATCCCGATTACCGACATGTTATTTACAGTCGTGGATTTTAGTTGAGAGAAATAAAAGCTACTAAAATGAAGATATAGATTTTTCGAATCGTCACAGCACAACTCAATCCAAGTTGCGAGTCGAACGAGGGAGGAGAGAAATTTGCAGAGTAGATCCACGCATTACCGGAAGTCGAGTTATAGCTGTGTCAACGCTTTTCAACGTCATCTCACCCACAATTCCTCAAAATATGCAACTACATCTGTATCTCCAAATCATATTTACAACTTTTTATCAAATTTATTTACACTTCAGTCGTAATAAATAAATACGCTTTGTCTCAAATAAATCACGACAGCTTTCAAGTCAACAACACGGATTTATTATTTTGAAATCTATACCAAATCTTTCTTTAACAACTTTCAACTATTTTTTTCAAAACTCATCAAACTGCAGCACGAATTAATTGCCATGTTAGTGAGACATGCAAACAACACCATTATTTTCATTAATGCTGTTTATTATATCATACGTTGATTTCTCAGAATTAACTAGATCAGTGCAGCTCTAACTTGTGTTTATCATATCATGTGTAATGTATTATAAATGTTCTTATTGAACGCGGGATGCTAATTGAACGCGGTGCCCTTTACAACGCAAATCTAATTGACTAAAACGCCTAAAATAAATGTCTAAATTGATCAAGAATACTAAAATGTTTTAATTGACCCAACCGATTGAATTCAATACCTAAATTGCGGGGCGGAAATCTGTGTTTTGTTTATAGAACGCGGGTGTTCTATTAGAGCATTTATTTACAATACATAAAATAAAAATAAGGCAAAGCAATGCTAAAAATTTTCGACCCCTCATGTGGAGGTCCTAAGCCCTAAGCTGTTGTTTACTGAACTTACAGTTAGCTTTGTCGTGCTCCGACTTTAATGGGAATTAAATCGTGGTTTACCTTGATACCTGAAAATATAAGAATTAAGGAAATAATCACAATTTGATTTATTTTAATATATTTTATTTGCATAGAGTCTTATTGCAAAAATGCATTTTTTTGTGTTTGGTGCAAAACTAAACCAAAAATTATAGATAAAAAGTGCACAACAGATTGGTTTTATTCAAGGTTTTTTACATAGTTTGAACATTTACGCCTGGTATTGGAATTGTCATTCTTGGTAAACCTTTCGGGTATTGGTGCCCCGAATGAAATGTGAAATGTTTAAACCCGCGCTGTGGTGATTCCGAATCACCTGAAGATAAATTGATAAGATTTATCGTGTTGATGAATCCGACCGCCAGGAGCGCTACTAGAAATAGACTAGATTGACTAGTCTCGCATTTCTGCGGATCTGAATAATCAGAATAATTTATATATGACGTCACTTCCGGTCAGTATATAAGACCGAGGCTTGACCGGAAATGACACTACAGTTACCAATCTCAGCAAGAGCACCATTTTCCTCACCTTTCAGGCCGTTTCATCGGATTGATCGAGGACCGGTGCCCGCTGATAAAATCAACTGTAAGCAACAAGCCGCATTTATTTAACGTGGCCAATCCACGTTAGAATAAATATCCGAATCTATCGTTTAATTCGCACGAAGCGAATTCCCGCGTGTTTGTTCGAAAACACGTGTCAACCGAACATAATTTCGGGACTAATCCACGATCGATACGAATCGCCAATCGATCGCCGAAGAAAATCACGTACGCCACGTGTTCCGCAAGACGTATTCCACACGAAACGGATCTCGTTTAGTTTGGGCTCACCGAACGCATTGGCGAAAGAATTCTGCGCACCACGCGTACGGAACAAGACGGATTCAGTTTGGATTCAACCTAACACTTTGGCGGTAATTAACACGCGCGCCACGCGTCCCAAACGAAGTAGGCCTCGTTTGATTTCACATCCAAACTGCTAAGCGAATTGAGACTGACTCGATTCGCGAAGTGTAAAAAATATAACCCTAGACAACAACAGAAGCCACGTGTAAGTCTAAACAATTGAGGGCTAATTGTTTAGCAACAACTCGTATTCGCAACAGGATCCGAGACCATCAATCATACATTTATCTGACTGTATTAATTATTCCTAAGTTAATAATAAAGTGTATTGCTTGTCCCGACAAAGTATTTGTATTTCTTAACCACAAAGTCGAATCACGACACGTGGGGGCCCGTCCGGGATAGAATTTGCTAACCTTACGACAAAACTGAGAAATACCGGGATATCGAAATTGTTTGAGTCAAATCAAAAAAAAAAAAAAAAAAAAAAAAAAAAAAAAAAAAAAAAAAAAAAAAAAATGTCGAAATCGGATTCAAATAATTATGCAGCCACCGCTAGCGATCGTGAAACACGTTACAAGCAAAGACAAGAACGTGAACGTCAGGATGGAACGGTCTACGATCCACTCTTGACGCCGGAAGCTCGAATTCACGAAAACAAAGTTGAGACTAACTCGACTGAAATTCCAACAGAAGAAACTAACCCGATTGCAAAAAAGCTCCAGTTTTCGGGCAGAGAATTCGAAGGACCAGGAACCTCTCACGGAGAGAATATTTTCACTAAATCATTCGAAAACCCACCAATCCATAGCGACCACGATCCAACCAATGAGTTAGATAGCGACGAAATTCTAATCGAAGAAAACGGACAGGACTCACCTATCCATAGTTTCGACGATCCAAATGACCCAAACAACAGCGGATTAAACGATGAAAACGACCGTCAAAACAAATTGAAACGATTAACGCTTCATCGTTCACTAACACCATCGATTTCGCTGCCAAATTCGCCACGGTCGATTCCCAAAAGAGATCAAATGACCCTCTTCAATAGTACGACCACAACACAAACCGCAATATTGCGCGAACGAGCCCGAGCAAATCAGGCAAGGCAAGAAAAGGCGGCAGATAGACGAGCCACATTCGAACGCGAAATAGCTCGAGAAATAACAGAAAAACGAGCCGAAATGGAACGTGAGATTGCTGATCAGGCGAGAATAGACGCCTTGGAGGAGAGAAAGGCTGAATTAATGGAAGAACTAGCCAAAGAGCACCGCAAAAAAGTCACCGCAATGGAACAAGAAATAGCTCGCGAACGTCAAGCGAGGCAAACAGCCGCCGCCAAGGAGAGTCAAGAAAAACAAATAGTAATGGAGCGAGAATTGGCCCGAGAATTACTAGCAAAACAAAGAATCATCGAACGAGAAATGGCAAGAGATCATGAAATCCAGCCATTAAGCAATGGGTTGGGTCAACGCTCGGAGACAAACTCCTTGCAGAATTCCCCAGAGCGATCCCCTTCAGCAAAGGAGTTAGTAGCAAAGGCCATCGAAGTGACGCGAGTGGCTTGCGCTCACGGTATCGAGATAGATCAGGATAAGGACCCTTACGAAGAATTAAGTAGGGTGATCGATCTGGTCAACGAGAGAACGGAAAAACGAACAGCCGAAAACTCTACAAATCAAGAAGAGAAACGGTGCCGGGTCAATTCAACTCAACCCCCGGTCAAGAAAAACGACGAGCAAACTTCAGACAGCGAAAGCATCGACTCTCTGACATCTCACCTCAGTATCCGAGTCACCGGACTAGACAGTATCGTAAACGAATCGGACGAAGTCAAGAAGGAACTCTACGAGGCGTTTATACAAGATAGAAGAAATAATCAGGGTGCTGAATCATGGGCAATGAAAAACTCATTCGCAATGAAAACTGGCCAAACCAGTAATACTAACCCAAGCGACCCTAACGCCGAACTAATCAGATGTATAAATCAAAAGAACCAGATACGAAACGAAGCAGGTCGTAATAAACTAGCCATGCCGACGCTCGAGGAGATTAATGCCGTTAAAAACCACCTCGAAAAGAAACACGCCGCCGAAGCATATGCTGGGAGAGACTCCTACGTTTTTATCAAAAAAGTGGACGGAGCCCTCACGGGAACCCGACTGGACGACATGATACCGCCCGGAACAAAATTGAGCCGAACCTCCGCTCCGGAGAAATCGAACCCCGATAACTCAACAGTGGCACAAGATCTCACAAATAATCCGAACACCGCGGGATTGTCGGGACAGACGTCGTTCCAACCAAATCAATTCGGACTTGCAAGAAATGGTACCCATTTCCCAAGCCTCCCCTCAGACAACCCACGATCATCACCGCTGCCTAGTGAGACTGACTCGCTAGGTGACAAGCTACGGGCAATAAAAGACGAGCTCCTTCAGGCCATGGACCAAAAACTCCAACAAAGCCGTAGCCAAGAAATCGAGGAAGACGATCGAAGCGAGGGATTGCTGAAACGATACTCCGCGGACCGATGGCTGTATTCCCGCAAAGACAACAACATCAAGTGGACGACCCTGAGACTAATTAAGTTCGACGGATCCTGGAACGCTGGCAACTTGTTTTTGGACGAGGTCGCCCTGACGATTAATCGTTTGGGAGCGGAACCCGACGAAATGGTCTCACGCGGAATACCAGAAATGCTGATAAACCGAGCCCGAAACTGGTACGCTGATGTCCAACCCCGAAACTGGGAAGACTTCGTCATAAAGTTCCACAATCAATATGGCGAGACGAGCCAGGAAATCCAGAAAAGAGTAAGCTCTATGAAGCAAGCTCCCGGGGAAACTCTGAGAGAGTACGTACAACGAGCCGACAGCCTGTTCCGTGAAATGGACAAACCATTTGACCAACACGCTCAGAAAGCTCTCTTCGAACAAGGACTAAACGAAACCGCAACCAAAGTCCTACGAGAAATGAACGCTCCTAAAGGGGATAATTTCAAAGCCATCCTCGCTTTCGTCGAGAAAAAACACACCGAAGTAAATGCTCGGTATAACGAAAATCTGACAAAAGAAGAACGAGCTCTAGGAGTGGCTCGACAGCAACGAATACAGGAGCGCAGCATAGACTCAACTAAGCTGCTCCAATCACGGAATTACCTAAACGGAAATATCGAACCACTTCTATCAAAAAGGAATAATAGCGGGTCAAACCCCATACCGCCTCCTGGGAACGCTTACCAAACAAAGACGTCTAGTGCTGAGGATAGATCGGAAGACCATTTAGATTTGATCTCGTCTTCTTGTTACAGAGAGTACACGAAGGGACCAGTCAACCGAGAGGGAGGAAAGAGCGGTCCCTGCAACTTCTGCCGGGAGGACGGCCATTGGCGACAGGATTGTCCTGAACGAGCAAAGCAAAAAGTCGACGAAAAAGTTGCAGAGCGAGAAGAATTGCTGAAAATGCTCGGTAAAGAACAAGAGAGAATCATGAAGGAATTCACCGCTAAATTTGACAACATGGCAAAAAACTGGCGTTCGCAGGCGGAATAAAGATAACTCCGTCTGCGCAAATCTCGTCACCCATAGATTTCGAACTGATCAAAAAACTAATCACCAAGCTGAGAAAAAACTCAGCAGTCCAGCGACACTGGAATAACCAGTTATCCCCAAGACTAAGGCCAGTTATGTTGACCTATTTTAAAAATTTGAGTATCTCTCGTTCTCATTTTAAATTCATCACAAAAAGTTTATTCAGATGTAAATTATTTCATAAAATAAGTAGTTTTCTTGGCCAACCTGCAAACGTTGGTTTGGTCCCGATAGTTTATTCTTGGGGAGGGACGTGTGGTGATTCCGAATCACCTGAAGATAAATTGATAAGATTTATCGTGTTGATGAATCCGACCGCCAGGAGCGCTACTAGAAATAGACTAGATTGACTAGTCTCGCATTTCTGCGGATCTGAATAATCAGAATAATTTATATATGACGTCACTTCCGGTCAGTATATAAGACCGAGGCTTGACCGGAAATGACACTACAGTTACCAATCTCAGCAAGAGCACCATTTTCCTCACCTTTCAGGCCGTTTCATCGGATTGATCGAGGACCGGTGCCCGCTGATAAAATCAACTGTAAGCAACAAGCCGCATTTATTTAACGTGGCCAATCCACGTTAGAATAAATATCCGAATCTATCGTTTAATTCGCACGAAGCGAATTCCCGCGTGTTTGTTCGAAAACACGTGTCAACCGAACATAATTTCGGGACTAATCCACGATCGATACGAATCGCCAATCGATCGCCGAAGAAAATCACGTACGCCACGTGTTCCGCAAGACGTATTCCACACGAAACGGATCTCGTTTAGTTTGGGCTCACCGAACGCATTGGCGAAAGAATTCTGCGCACCACGCGTACGGAACAAGACGGATTCAGTTTGGATTCAACCTAACACTTTGGCGGTAATTAACACGCGCGCCACGCGTCCCAAACGAAGTAGGCCTCGTTTGATTTCACATCCAAACTGCTAAGCGAATTGAGACTGACTCGATTCGCGAAGTGTAAAAAATATAACCCTAGACAACAACAGAAGCCACGTGTAAGTCTAAACAATTGAGGGCTAATTGTTTAGCAACAACTCGTATTCGCAACAGGATCCGAGACCATCAATCATACATTTATCTGACTGTATTAATTATTCCTAAGTTAATAATAAAGTGTATTGCTTGTCCCGACAAAGTATTTGTATTTCTTAACCACAAAGTCGAATCACGACAGCGCGATTCTAAATCCGCGCGTTACTAAATCCGTTCATTGGTTCTCAAATCGGTCCGTAACGACACACGTTTCACCATTTTGGAGTTGGCAAATCTAAATCATATTACGCTCCCGAAAACTACGGTTTTGCTATGGAAATATTTCGTTATTCAATGTAATTGAAAGAAAGAGTGCAATCAGTCATTTTGAGCAATGGAAAGACCTAAAGAAGCAGTTTGTGAACTAGACGATGCGTTTATTATTCCGAACGTGTTAAATGTTGAGCTCATTAGTGAGGCAGACATTTGGAAGACGGTTGTGGGATTTCCGTCACTCCGTAGTTGCCCAAGAATCAACTGAAATCATTTTTCGCGACGCAGAACTTGTGAAATGCACGGAACGAGCAATGCCTAACATTTCTGCACCTTGTGCTGATGTTTCTGCTTGCATTCAAGAAGAAACTATCAGCGCAAAGTGCAGAAAGGGTAGGCAAAGATAGACGTGGCAAAAACAGCACGAGTTCTTTCACAATTACAAGATTGGATAATTAAGCCCAGATCGGACATCGCCATCGTGTGTTGCATCGCGGATGTCGTCGAGGATGTGCCGAACAAATATGCCCATAATTTGAAAAGATGTTTATTTTCTTGGACTATAAAAATCAATTTACTGTGCTGTGCGTCTTGTCTCGTTTTTTAAATCTGCGCGGATTTAGTAACGCGCGGATTTGAGATCGCAAAAAAATAAATAAATAAAGAAATGTGTGAATAATTTAAATTTGCGCGGATTCGGGGCTATATATTAAATGAGGCATTGCTTTGAGATGCGCTAGAAACAAACCAAGAATAATTAAAAATGAGAAAGAACCAATAAGAAAAAAAGAAAAATCAAACCTTAATGTGTTCAATGTTGCATCGCGACCTCTAATGGGTAAATCCAAAAAATCCACAGGTTCTGGATCTGGTGGCGACTTCAAATGAATGTAAAGATCGGGTCTCCTTTATAACCAAACCAAAAACCTATTTAAAAGTACCGGTACTGTTGCGATATATTTTTCTACATTACACATTATTTACCTCATAAATTCTCTTCTTTCTGCCTCAGAAACCATGAAATACACTTTTGTTTTGCCACAGAAAAGTTTGCCAATAATGGAACTTGGTTTGGACAGTTCGAACACAAGTTCCACCGAAAAATGGTGTTGAATTTTGAAAGATTTTGAAGATATATTTTTTGATTTGGTTTCAAAGCTTCAACTCACGTCATCATCATCATTGCAGAAATCCAAAAACCTTTGGATTCCGAGACCCGAAAGTGTTGGTGACGATGCCAGTGAAGAAAAGAAGGAAAAAGAAATGATGAATTTTGGTCAAATGATGTTAATGTAAATACTTACGTTTTTTTTGGTGATTTCTGTGCGAACTAATTTTGGAACCCGCTATTATTTTAGATGTAGAAATTATTTGATTTGTGCATTTGTATAGGTTTAGAACTTCACAATTCTGGGGAGTAGTGTTATGTTCTGATGCTAATGAAAAGTGCATGCATTTGATACTCATTTATTGTAAATTGGTGTAGATTGTTTGAATAAATTACTCTGTGACGGAATAAATTAGGCATGAATATATAATTAGTATAATATGAAGGAATAACTAAGGGGTAAAGTTAGGCTGTACTGCAATGGCAATTACAGTAAGGCGGGAAAGGAATCTCTTGAGTGACGTGAGTCACTTGAGAGGTAAAGGGGGTCGCTGGCAAGTGACCACAAATAATCTAGAGGCTAGACAGGTATAAAACAGTGAGATAACATAAATAAATGGAGAATAAATATCTGACTTCGTGAAATATGCGACATATAAATTGATAGATGAATGTAGTTAACTATGAATAATATTGAGCCAACACAAGTGTGTAAACTATAATAAAGCTAATTTATTAGCGAGTCCAAATAATCTTTTAAACCATAATCCAAAATATATACATATAAACATTATTAATTTAATCGGCGCTACTTACAAAGCCTCCAATGGAATTGGGGTATTACAAAGACATATCAAAAGGTAAATACGCTGACAAAACTAGAGCATTGGGAGGCATGAGGAATTCATGGCCCAAGGCAAAAGGGGACTTGAACAGGAGTGAAAGAGAGGCGCTCTTTTAATTACGCTGGGGTGAAATTAAAAGGGGACATTTAAAATGGCGGCTCAATCAAGGCTTTGATTGCAATTCGGTTCGGTGTGGCTTTAATAAAGATGTCGTCACAAATAATGCATTGACTTTGAAGAAAGCCAATGCTGCCTAAAACTTAATTGTTCAATTAAAGCAAGAGCTAAAACAAGAGTGTAAACTCTTGATTAAGCGGTTTGGTGGGTGAAAGACCCAAGAGATGGCTATGAGAATGGCAACATGTCATTGAATAGGCCTAACCAAGAGTAGAGCAGTTCTGCTAAACCAGAGGTTCACATTGACTGGATACATCATTTAATGGCTAGGTTCTTGGCTAACAAGTGCAAGGGGTTTGTGAGCGAGTGCTCGAGACAGAGAAAGACAACTACAAATATTTAGGTGTAACTCAGATTGCTCTGAGTTCAAATGTCTATTTGTAATAACTTTCAGGAGAAGGCTGACTAGCGCATTTAGGACTAAGCATAAATGCAAAGTAATGCTACGCCATTGAGAACCAGAGGTTAAGGTAAGGGAAGTTACTATTAAAGCAATAGCAAGTTCAAATAGCAAGTTAGAGAATTGATTGACTAACAGTTGACTTCAAAAGAACAGGAGCCCAGTTATAAACATCTCTTAACTTAATAACAATTGACCACTTCAGTGGAAATCCACTGAAGTAATTCTAATTAATAATTTAAGAGTGTATGAATAAATGTGGCTTACCTAAGCTTGGCTTCTGCGGTCAGAAGGTCATTGAATCCAGTGTCAAAAGGGTTGTGGGGTTTTGGCGGGAAACATCCACCAACAAAGCCAGGGTGGCAAAGTTGGAGTAGAGGCAACAAAACCTATTCTTTACACCTCCAGTGCCATCCTGCTTCCCCAGCTGTCAACTAGAGGAAGCTTTACACACTTACTCAGTAATTCAATACCATATAAGCTCGAGTGTTGGTCGTAGGGCACAACAACTAAACCAGCGATAGTGCGTCAAAACTTGACGCACAATATAAAGTCAAACCAACAAAGGCAAAAACAGAATATGTATAGTCAAAATAATGGGCAAAATCTGTGTAGGAAGCTTTGAACAAAGCTTATATAGACAAACCAAACAATACCTCATTGGAATGGAACCAATGGGGTAAATAGACCAATGACAAATGAGAGCTATCTCATTAGTATGAAGCGGGAAAGCTTCACAAAGCAAATACCTCATTAGAATGTAAACAAGGAGGAGTGCATAAGGGGTCAAGAGTTCTCTTGGCCTTTGCAAGGTCACTCTCTCTAATGTTTAGAAACAACACAAGGGGAAGTAAACAACATAGTCGCTCAGTCTTGGCTTCACTGTATAGTGACTCATCCAAGATGGCGACTGGTGCAATAACACACTATAAACTGTAAGAAAATGCTTATGGCCGTGAGCCAGTGGCTCACTTATAGCGCCTAGGACTCATATAATATAAAAGTAAATTAAAGAATTCAACTTAAAACCTTGAATTAAATATAAATAGTTTTATTTATCTTTAACCAAAACTACGGTATTTTGGTACCGTCACAACTCTTATGTCAAGCTTGAAACCGAGTAGGTTGTGATTATTTATGGGCCTGGTCAAGAAGATTAAGCCCATGCATTAGTGCACATGAACAATTCAGGTTGGAGAACACGGAGAACATTAAACTCACGTTCGACTTCTGACATACTTTCGGCTATTGACGCAGTTTCGGCTTTTGACATACTTTCGGCTTTTGAAGCAATTTCAGCTTTTGACGCACTTTTTTTCTTGTTTTTATTCCAACAGTTCGATTTTTCGTCATCGTTTTTCTTTGGCGCTTGACTTCGATTTCTTTTCTCAAATGTTTTCTTTGCGTCGGGGTCGTTTTCCATTCCTTTTCCGTGTGCGTTCGATTCTACGATGATTTTGATTGCCAGCGCTTCCGGTTTTGGAAAGTCGTCACGGCTTTCGATCGCGCATCGGAATAAGTCGTAGGACGTCGGCAAACTATACAGCAACAACATTGTTTCGACAGTAGGATGAATTGTTACGCCCATTTCGTCCAATTTGCCGGCTGCGTCGAAAAATCCTTTTAAGTGGCCTCCTACGTCTTCACCTTCGGCCATTTTGTGTAGAATCATTCGTTTTATTAACGTGGCTGTTTCTCCTTCCATGTGGATTTTCCATGAAACGAAGTTATCTTTTCCCAATCCTTCGATTTTCACCAAACTTTCTCTTCCAGTCGTCATAACTTTTGTTTGCTTCGTAGATTTTCGATCTTCGTCAAAAACGTTTTATCTTTTTCGATCGTTGTCCGGTTCCAAATCTTAACTTATGCGCCGCAGAAGAGTAGTTTTTAACACGACAGGTCGAGAATGATACAATGCAGATGATTGTTGATACAAAATAATAAATACTTTATATATCTATGCGCTCGATCCTGATTGGTCGGCGCCAGTACGTATATAGGTAAGACGTTTCACTTAGCGGTAACGTCATATAAACGTAAAACAAAAGTGTACCTTTAACTCCATTCCACCTGAAGAGGCTTAAGTTTGAATGACTGGATTTGTTTTATTTGAAAATATTTGCATCAATTAATGCAACTGGTGGGCGGGAGAAGTTAAAAAAGAAATGAAAATAAAATAGTTATGCTGTTTTACTTTAACTACACATACGCAAGAAGGGACTCCCGTGTTCCGAGTGCAACCCGCGTATAATGTTGTTAATAATACACAAGAATTATTAAAAGTTACAGCATTTTCTATGCCAGAAACAGACCAAAAAGTATACAACTTATACTGTCCACGTGGCATTTTCAACATAGCTTTAACACTTTTTTTTTCCAGTGTAACTTCCAACCTCAAAATGCATTAAGTAACCAATGGAAATTGAAATCGGATTTGGGATCGAACTCCTTGCAGCCTTTACTTTTTTGGGAAACATTTCAACCCGAAATGGCTTTTCATGGAACCACAGAAAAAAATTGCTAATACATATCTTTCTCCAGTTCAGATGACTCAACGAATATTGACAATTGGAGTTTGCCTTGTCGCCTCAATACGAGTAATCCATATGCAAGACATTGCTTTTCCATTCCAATTGCTAACAAAAATGCATCACTGTATTGCGAAGTGCCATTAATCACTAAACCGTTCCTATTAACCTTTCACTTCGTGGATAAAGTTAGTTATTTAGTTAGCAACCATGATGGATCACCTCAGCTTTTAATCCATAACCAATGTCCAATCTCACTTTACCTTGGACAAAGCATACAATATTCTTACACCCCTTTTCCCCTTTTTTAACTGGAAGAAAGACACCGCTATTGGTGGAAATCAAAATAATAAAAACCAGTTTAGCTGCAGTTAACTTTTTTGAGAGTAGTCGCGTTTATTGAACATTTTTGGATATGATTATACTTTGGAGTTACAGATGTACTTCCATACTTAGCGTGCTTCGTCTAAATTATTTACGTCGACACGCCAGCTGTTATCAATTTCCAAAAGTTTACATCTACAAAGAACTAGAAATTTCTTTTCATTTCTATAAAATAAACTATAACGTAAAAAAATAATATGTAATGCTGCATTTCACTGCCGAACTTTTTGTTTTAAAATGACAAAACTCAGCTAATTTCCATGGTTACAAACAATTTACTCACATTCGTCACAACCCTACGTGTGGGCAGACTGGTTCCCCGCTTGGTACCCTTTATAGTAGAACTGATGACGACTAAATATTTCTCCGAGGCCAACCCTGGGAGTCAGACAAAGGCAAGAAACAGTGACCTTTGACCCACAATATATATTCTTTATATACTTAACTCGCATCTTAGAAAATTCCCTAATGAAAAAATAACCAACCAAACATAACATACCACGAAATAAACTAAAATTTATTTAAAAAAATATAATAAATAGTTTATTTTTAGGAAAAAAGTTACAGAAACAACATTTTCTGCATAAATATAAATTTAATTCGTATATTTTACACGTATTACAGTACAATCAAGCTTCCTTTTTGACTTCTATTACTAAAATTATTATTTCGACTACACATAAAATGATATATTCCTCGCTTTAGTTGTATCACAACCCCTTCGAACGAAGCTGGAGCATTATTAAGTACAGGATTAAGTTTTTCTTTATGAGTAAATGCATATTTTTGCTCACAAGTCAAATTAGATGCACATCTAAAAACCAATAAAAACAAAATTCATCATTATTTTATCATTATCCATTCCTAAATTATTTATTTGATAAAACCCTACCTATAATAACCAGCTGAAGCAAAATTCAGTGCTAAATCCAAACTGGACATGTTCAAATTCCCGAAATAATTCCATTTTACCTCCACGCCGTTCCAAAAAGCACTTTTTTCAAACACACTCGGATAATTCTGGCCCAACGATGGTAACAAAACAAAATTATTTTTATCAGTACCTGAAACATTTAGTTAAATTACAGTTTCACTAATTAATTGTTGATTTATCTATAATTACCAGCTGCACCTTCACCAGCAGCACCTGTGTCGCCATCACCACCAGGTGCATTATTATTATGGGTATTCGATCCTGTCCACTGAATGTGAACCAAATCGGTGCTTAAAATTTTCGAATCTTTCGGCACAAAATCGTACTCCACAGCAGGATAAACCTGAACAATATTCCCTCTCTTCCCTCTAACATTCAAATTAAATATTCGTTGATTGTACAAACTCTTCGGTCGAGGAATCAACCAAAAAGTATGTGACCGATCCTAAAAACAAACCCAAAATCATAAGGTGATAAAAATTGTATGTAAAAATAAATACTTGGAAGGTTCTGCCTGTTTGTTGAGTGTTAATAGCTAATCGCAGTGGCGACGACCACATTTTTACGATCGGATTGTTATTTATTGGTGACCAAACACTCGCACTCCTAATAAATCAATTTTTGTTTAAAAATTGTCAAAAAAAAAGTAAAGAATTTTCTACTTGTTTTGATTAAATTTCCAGTCGGTTTTTAATGGATCATAATCGGTCGTTGAAATATTATACCTACAAGAAATAAAAATTAATCTTTACAAGTAATAAATCGATAAGTTATTGATTGCACCTGGCCCTCAAAACACATTTCTGCCTCCTCTCGGACGGAAAATGAGGTAATTTCCACTCGTAATGAGGCGTTACACCTCTTATACTGTTGCCCAGGTGATTTGCTCTCGACCACGGGGCAGCAGCGCAGTCGGGACGAGGTAATGGCACGAGACATTGTCGAGTTTTTCCATCTCCATCGTAGGGTAAACCCCACACGTATTGTTGCGATGGATTCCCCGGCACAACTTGGCTTTCGCAGCTGCTCTGATCTTTAAATTCTATTTAAAAAAAAAAAATAGTTAAAACATGAATTTGAAATTTGTTTTAATTGGTTCATTTTACCTAATGCTTTTTCAAGGAAACTGTTAAAAGCAGTCCAGACACCGCCATTTCTTGCACAATCGTATTGATTATTCCATTTAGATCCTTCAAAACGACTGCCAACTAAAACACATTCGTGACGAACGAGTACATTAAAGCTTTCCTCTTGCAATGTTCTAATAACAATAATAATAATAATAATGATAAAAATAAACAGATTTATCACTCCGAGTTATGATTTTGTTACGAATCAACTCACTTGCAACGCCACGGCATGTCAGTCAAAATGGCAATGTCTCTCCATGCATTCGGGTGCCAGTAAGGAAAATAATCCCTTTCTTCTGGACACTCGTATCCGTTGCGATTACCATTAGGATTCTGTCGTGTGACAGTCGCCGATTTCTTATCTTCATCGATATTAACATCCGCAATAAATAATCCTCTATTGCGGTCGCGCAAGTAGCATTTATTGTAGGAATCCCAATTTTCATGCAATCCTCTGTCCGCTTTTACATCTCCGCCTTTCCTTGCCGCTGACTCTGCAACGGTATCGATTTTTTCTGGGTTAGTGTAACCCTGAACTGTCGTCGACGTACCATCTCGGAGTTGATCCGAAATATCTAATCAATAAAAAAAAATAAACAAATAAATAAATAAATAAACAAATAAAATATAAAAACCTATTAATTGCGTTTGATCTTGGCACATGTACTGAAGAATGACATTGCACACGACTTCTCCTCGACTGCCCCCACAACCATGTTGATTAGTCCACTCGACGTCTAAAATGGTTTCAATGGACGGACTACTTTGGAAATATTTCTAGTAAAATGCAAAAAATTGCATAAACCGACGGTATTTATAGAAACACTTATAACATTTACCATCTGATATTGTAAATCAGCATTGCCAGCTGCTGCTTCATTTCCTACATCACCCACATTGTATCCACCCCTGTTGTTATTCTGCGAGTCGAACAATCGGTTGTTTGTTTTCCGTGTCGCCGTTTTCTCGTCGACACGATTATTCGAACCTCGAGGATTGTGTAAATATATATCAGCTGAAACCGAGGTAGAAAACAGGAGCAAGATGAACGAAAAATTCATTCTGCAGATTTTTAAAGAAGAAATTAATAAATTAATAAATAAATCAAATTAAAAAATAAAAATAAAAATTGTACGTTATCAAAAATAAATATACGACTGACGATCCTCTTCAATTCGATTCAAACCATTCCTTGAAGGCGTATATACTATTCGGTTAAATGCACTTAAGATGTGTTTCTAGGAAATGGTATTATCGTCATAATAAAATTAAAACTTTTCCTAAAATCTCAAGATAAAACTGTGTACACATGAGTGGTGAATGCCATGCGATACTGATGAATCATTACGTTACAGCACCAGCTGGTTGAAAAAAAAGGCGTTTTCAATCACCTGGTGTTTTATCACTTCCGTAGCGGCCAAAAATTAAATGAAATTGTAAATAGGAGAAGGCCATACCAGGGGTCGCGCGTTATTTGCATATAAAAATTAAAAATATAAAATAAAAAAACTAAGCTTTCGATCTTTCGGAAATAAAATAATCTAATGAAAATCCAAAACTTTATATTTGGATTTATATAAAAAAAAAATAGAAGAAAACAAAATTATTTTGTTGTCCGGATGGAAAAATCAAATAATCCATTAACAATCCTAGTCCTTAACACGTTTATGGCTTGCTCATAAATAATCACCAACAATAACCAATTGCACCACTTTGTTTGCTTCGATTTCAAACAAATCGTTCGATAGAACATAAAGGTTTGCATTTTCATTTGCCAAACCATCATCTGAAGTCATGTATCAACAGCCTGAAAGTTAGTTATGAATATCTATGACTTCAGAAATCCAAAGATTTTTGGATTCCTGCAATGAGGATGATGACGTGAGTTGAAGCTTTGAAACCGAATCAAAAAATATATATTCAAAATCTTTCAAAATTCAACACCATTTTTCGGCGGAACTTGTGTTCGAACTGTCCAAAACAAGTTCCTTTATTGGCAAACTTTTCTGTGGCAAAACGACTTTGGTAAAAGAAATTGGCGGAGGAGTAGCTTAATCGTAAAGTCACAGCATTTTAAACAACACATTTAATCTGCTTTGTAAACTGTTTCGAACTTAAAAATGGCGGCCGATTTAGTCTGTTTTCAGTCTTTATATAACTAACAATAAATAATTTAAAACTTCTTACATTTTTCAAGGGCAAGTACTATGTGATGTGTTGTAGCGACAATTTGAAAATGTTCCTAAGTATTCCTGGAACGTTTTTGCCGCCACGAAAATCGAACAAAGCTCCCAAAGTCTTAGCTCTGGAAAAAAGTTCACAAATTTCAAAAAAACAAATGGAATTCGTGGGATTCTGTACCGTTACTTACTTGTACAGTTTCAAAACGTAAGTCCCCGCCGACCTAACCGGATAAACGTTTTTAATTTCCATTCCGTTTGCTAGATTTGAATCACTGATGAGAGGAACTGCCTTGTCTGATGTTGTGTACAATGCAAAAGTGTATTTCATAGTTTCTGAGGTGGAAAGAAGAGAATTTATGAGGTAAATAATGTGTAATGTAGAAAAATATATCGCAACAGTACCGGTACTTTTAAATAAGTTTTTGGTTTGGTTATAAAGGAGACCCGATCTTTACATTCATTTGAAGTTGCCACCAGATCTAGAACCTGTGGATTTTTTGGATTTACCCATTAGAGGTCGCGATGCAATATTGAACACATTAGGTTTGATTTTTCTTTTTTTCTTATTGTTTCTTTCTCATTTTTAATTATTCTTGGTTTGTTTCTAGCGCATCTCAAAGCAACGCTTCATTTAATATATAGCCCCGGATCCGCGCAAATTTAAATTATTCACATTTCTTTTTATTTATTTCTTTTTTTGCGATCTCAAATCCGCGCGTTACTAAATCCGCGCAGATTTAAAAAACAAGACAAGACGCACAGCACAGCAAATTGATTTTTATAGTCCAGGAAAATCAACATCTTTTCAAAATATGGGCATATTCGTTCGGTACATCCTCGACGACATCCGCGATGCAACACACGATGGCGATGTCCAATCTGGGCTTAATTATCCAATCTTGTAATTGTGAAAGAACTCGTGCTGTTTTAGCCACGTCTATCTTTGCCTACCCTTTCTGCACTTTGCGCTGATAGTTTCTTCTTGAATGCAAGCAGAAACATCAGCACAAGGTGCAGAAATGTTAGGCATTGCTCGTTCCGTGCATTTCACAAGTTCTGCGTCGCGAAAAATGATTTCAGTTGATTCTTGGGCAACTACGGAGTGACGGAAATCCCACAACCGTCTTCCAAATGTCTGCCTCACTAATGAGCTCAACATTTAACTCGTTCGGAATAATAAACGCATCGTCTAGTTCACAAACTGCTTCTTTAGGTCTTTCCATTGCTCAAAATGACTGATTGCACTCTTTCTTTCAATTACATTGAATAACGAAATATTTCCATAGCAAAACCGTAGTTTTCGGGAGCGTAATATGATTTAGATTTGCCAACTCCAAAATGGTGAAACGTGTGTCGTTACGGACCGATTTGAGAACCAATGAACGGATTTAGTAACGCGCGGATTTAGAATCGCGCGGGTTTAAACATTTCACATTTCATTCGGGGCACCAATACCCGAAAGGTTTACCAAGAATGACAATTCCAATACCAGGCGTAAATGTTCAAACTATGTAAAAAACCTTGAATAAAACCAATCTGTTGTGCACTTTTATCTATAATTTTGGGTTCAGTTTTGCACCTTTTAAACACAAAAAAATGCATTTTTGCAAAAAGACTTGTTACTATGATGACGCAGCAAGAAAATTGAAATAAATTGCAATTTATGCAAATTCTTTTACTAAATTGCCAATTTTCTCATTAGACGCAGGGAATTGTGGGAAGCAGATAGTTATGCGCACAAACACTAGACTCAACAATAAACAATACAAACCTGAATCGATCCAAGATGACTGCTCATTTGGCCAAGCATAAAAGCAAGAAAAGAATTAGCAAATCCACATTATTTATATTCTACGTGATCCTCTACTTCGATAAATTCAAAATAAGAGTGTGCAATTCGTGCATCGTCAAAAGAATTCGCAAATTCGTTGACCGAATTCGCGACATCTTTCACTGGCACTTACGACACCCGGATCTTTACTTTGAAGATAAGTGGGAAACCAACGAATTTTATCCATTTATTGAGGACAAATTTAAGCAATTCACCATCAAAGTAAGAGACAGATGGTAACTAAACGAGCAATATATATATATATATATTTTTTTTAAATTCAAATTTTTTATCACGGTGTTTTAATATTTTTAAGGTTTTATCCAGTGACAATTGTTTTTGTGGTAGCAACCATTTTTGGAATCGTCAGAGGTTATTCTTCCAAGGCAGTCAATGATATCTTGATTCACTTGATAATTTTTGTGACTGGAATTACTTCTCTGATATTATGGAAAAAGCAACTTCTGATTATTGATCAAGGTGCAGAAGAATATGTCATCATTTGGTACAATACGATCTTATTTTCCCAACCTATTCATAATATCTATTTGCGAATGTATGAAATCAGACAATCACCTGCTGATCCATCGTACTACCAATTAGTAGTTCAAGCGTAAGAATTTGTCACCGTAAATGCTCTGATAGAATACCTGTGCTCTATTGACATTTATTCCAGTCGTTTCGGTCAATTTAAATATTGAATTCAGTCATTTCGGTCAATTTAGATAGTGAATTCAGTCGTTTTGGTCAATTTAAATAGTGAATTCAGTCGTTTTGGTCAATTTAAATAGTGAATTCAGTCGTTTTGGTCAATTTAGATATTGAATTCAGTCGTTTTGGTCAATTTAAATATTGAATTCAGTCGTTTTGGTCAATTTAAATATTGAGTTCAGTCGTTTTGGTCAATTTAGACCCGCATTGTAATAGAATAACACGTTCAATTAGCCTCCCGCGCTCAATGAGAGCATTTACGGTAATTATTATTTTAATTTAAAAACTCGAAACAACTTGAGTTCTTCCAAAACTTTTGTTAGAACTAAATTGCCTGCTGTGTCCATCACACGGTTATCAACAGACGAGGAAAGGATAAGACGAATTGGGCACATCCTATCAGAAAAGATTAATATTAACTTTTTTGAATTCGAAGATCTCTCGCACAATCATGTAATAAGACACTGGCCAATTCTTCCACCAGATGATGAAACTAACATCTCACCCCCGCCAAAAACAGGTAAAAAAATGTATATTGTTAATAAAGCTCACCAACATTTCTGCCAAAGAGCCGCCATATTTGAGTACAACGCCATTTTTGTTTAAAAACATTACGCCATCTATTGATCATTCTTAAAACTTCAGATTTCTTCCAAATAAAATCCATGAGAGCATTTTTCCACGCCGGTTCTGGATTAGCAATAAAATCCTTCTACGAGTTTGAAAAAATGATTACTGGCGCTCAGCTCTCGAAGAAAGGAAGCGAACAAATGTCGTTCAGTTCACTAACAACGGCGAAATCGTCCGGAAGAGACAGGTGTGTAAAATTTTCCTACAGCAATTTTTGAAAACCAATTTCAATAACAATACAGTGTGAGCGAAAAGAACTTTTCATGGAAGAAAAAACCCCTGAAGTTTTTCAAGAGAATTTTTCCAAAATCAAAAAAAGGCAACGCGGCATCGTTGGACGACTTTAATTCCGAATCGAGTTTAGAACGACCGGGAACGTCGTACCGCTCGCCGTCTGCCCACCAACGTTTTTCCGATGGTGCAGGGCCAACTTTGACTAAACGCAATCCTCACAAATCGGCATCCACTTCGGATGCGTTTAACCAACGACAATTCCTCCGAGAATTGCATCGGAAAATCCAATCGGCGCAAGCCGAATCGAGTAACGAATCGTTGAGTTCTCTGAGCGAAGTTTCAATTATCCCCGAACCGAGTGACACCGAAAGCGACAACGATAAAGACTACGACAGAATTCTAGAAAACAAGGTTTAGATTGCAAAAAATTGGAAGATTAAATAATTATTTAATTGTACCAAATAATTAAAGCGTCAAAATTGTAAACATGCGTATTTGTATTTTAAAAAATCCATTTCTGAATGTTTCATAAACTTCTCCAAAATATCTCGCTTCTTGACGTGGGTTACCCAAGTTCGCGTTGTCGTTGGTCGTACAGCATCTTGTCGACCATTCTGTGGACAATTTGGAGAGTTCTGAATTGACTTTTCTGGTGTTAATCTTAGGATCGGTCACGACCAACTTAGTTCACCACTCGATTTGAAATGCTAAAATTAAAATTAAAATTAATTCATCAAGTGTCAGAATGTATATTTTTTCTCACTTTTTGATGGAATTGTACAAAATCATCCCTGCTTTTAATATGAGAATTTAAAATTCATATTAATTGGAATTTTAACTTCGATTTCAATCAAACTCTGCGTCCATTTAACAATCTGTGGTAAACCTGGTTTGAGTTTACCTTTGACTCTCACGTTTTCCTCTTCATCATTGCCCTTAATAAAAAAAATAATTAAATCAATATAAAATATATATATATATATATATACATTAATTGTTGCGTAAAAATATTACTTTTACTTCTCAATTTGATTACTCGTACAACACCGGGTAACTCCACTCGACTTAACCTACGTCTGATTGGCTGAAATGAAAGACTCTTGATGCAACAGTCTAGTTATCTGTCGGTAGAGGGAACAGATAGTAGTGCCAGGTTAAAAAGAAATTTAGACTAACTTACATTTAAAATTTAAAACCGTTTCGTGATTTTATCCAAATTTATTTTTCCACACGTAATACATTTTTCATTGTTGTTTTTATTTTTATGAAATTCTATGGAATTTCATTTACAATAGCATGCATTCTTTAGTATAAGAGTGTGAATACTTCTCATAAGCTCAACACGTTCGCAAGTACAGGTTAAGTTATTACAACAAATGAAATTGATGCATAGATTTACGGTTACACGGCCTTCCTCTAAACATCCTCTAAAAAAAAAAATTAGAAAAAATATTACATTCAATAAAAACATTTTTTCTTACTTATCTTACTTTCCACTTTCCACTTCTTTAACCGTTAAAATGGAATATAATTTGTAAAAAACAAATAAAAAGAAGGAAAAATTCATCGTGATAGAAAATTGAGGTATGAAATTGCAGATACAAACCAAGAGTATGTATCAAATTATGTGTTGTTTTTTCTTATTATTATTATATTAATAGAAAATAAAACCTCTTCTAAAGTTTATTCCTGAAAATGTATAAATAAGTATTTTCTCTCTAGCCTTCAGTACAGTAGTAGACTAGTCCACAGTGGAAATGATAGGGATCGATCCTATCCCTAGCTTCACTGCATTGCACTATTATCGGGATCAGTTTTTCCCCTAGACTTTAGTGTAAATGCTCAAATAGAACGCAGGGTACCCATTCTATGCGGTATCCATTACAACGCGTGTCTAAATTGACCAAAACAACCGAATTCAATATCTAAATGAAACAAAACGACTAAAATAAATGTCTAAATTGAACAAAACGACTAAAATAAATACCTAACTTGAACAAAACGACTAAAATAAATATCTAACTTGAACAAAACGACTAAAATAAATATCTAAATTGAACAAAACGACTAAAATAAATGTCTAAATTGATCAAGAGCACTAGAAAAATTGCGCAGGAAATATAGGGTCTGTAAATAAAACACCTATTAGAGCATTTGCAGTAATGAATGGCGAGTCATTTTCAAACACACAAAACTTAATTTTGAACAATTTTATTACAGCATAACCATTTTTCTGGAATTACTGATCCAAAAGGAGTTAATGTTTTCTCGTCTTCTTCGGAACATGGAATATGCACTGATGTTTCTGTTCTTTGAGCAATTGGTTTGAATGTGGTCGGTGGCTACAATTGTCAGAAATAAATAAAAATCAACTGTAAAAATAATGCTGCGTTTATTATTTTTAAACGTACCAAAAGTTCTAATTCATCGTTCTTGTTAATAAGATAGTAAATTTGATGACTCCATTGCCATTTTCGAAATATGTCAGACAAATATCTATTTTTTAAGCAAACAATGTGATCTCGCATAAAATCGTTTGAAACAAAACATGTGTTAGGTCCACTTGCGAGCGTAGCGTGCAGTAGAAACGTATCATCTTCGCTTCTACAACAGAAAACATTTCATCAAAATCACTTTGATTTTATCTTCTCCAGCAATCAACTTACAAACTTTCTGTGAGAAAACAGTGACTGAGCTGTTTTATGGAAGCAAGGGCCGATTTTGGCCACGTATTCATATGATGTTTCCCTAATACCAAAATATTCTTATAGTTTTTAACTGCAGCAAGATGCTTAAGCACACGGATGAGCTACAAAAAGAAAAAAATCACTCAAATTTCCATTGCACAATCATATTGTGGTAAATTATATTACTTGTTGTGATAATGCATTTTTAGAAGGATTCAGAAGATTATTGTACGCTACATTGAGTCCATCGACAACCACATCGTACGGACCAGTCGACCTGATAAAATTCTCGAACGCCCTTAATTCAATCGAATTTGTTTTCAGAAATAAATCTCTTCCTTTAATGACCGAATTCATCACGTCGTCACGCAACCTCGTAAACTCCTCATCAGAAATGACGTTCTTCTCCAAATAACTATCGCAATGGGCGCAATAACCACTGAAAAATTAAAAAAATTAATTATAATTCCAATATCCTCCGAAATTTAATAATTTAATCGCATACTCTGGAAATATCGTAACGTATTTTCCAACGTAATTTTTCTTGTTCAAGTTCGCTTGCATCTTGTCGGTTATCCTCGATGGAACCGTCAGTTTCTTCGAAGCAATGAAATCCACAAGTTTACAAACTGTCGACATACTTTCGTCGTCTTCGCATAAATTCGACCATTCAATTATAATTTCGTTACTTGGTATGGGATTAAATGATTTCAATGTTTCGTAACCAATATCGAATTTCTTATTCCTAAATGCGGCCAAAACGAACGCATTATACGCATCGTCCGATATTTTCTCTCCGTTTCGTTTAATTGTGTTCATTAGTTCGATTCCGTTCATCCACAACTTCGTCCCGGCCAATGCAAAAATGCACGTATTCAAAACCTCGGTGTTGTAGCCTAAATCCATCCTTTGCAAGTCGTTGTACACGTCTAAAATCTGTTGCTCGTTATCTCCATCGCACTGTGAAGCACAAAGTTTCAGGAAAAGTTTCAAAGTTGATACATTTGGAGTTTTATTTTTATGATTTAAATAAGACATCAGTGACTTTGCAGTCATTAATTGATTTTCCGACAGTAAATGCCTCATAACTGAGCCGGGAAAAGCCTCTTCGGACACAACCTGCTCAGTAGACACTGTCTTCGATTTAATAGTGTCCCATTCAATTTCCGAACGCCATTCGTTCCCAACAAGCATTTCTTTCAATATTCGTTGCATCGGTGGTTGCTTCGCCCGCCATTGACCAGGATTACTTGTCCGCTCAATTTTGGTCGACAGGGTTCTCATTTTATATGTAAGCGGCCTCAAAAACACTCTCGGTAAAGTATATGCCATTATAAACTAAAATGATGCAAGCAAAACTTGGACACCCCGCTCCTTTCTATACATACTTCACGAACTAGCTCAGTCTGTCGGCGAACACGCAGACTAAATTTTACAAATCAAGTGTAAGCGCCATATTGAGAACCGCAAAACGATGAACCAAAATAAATAAATACAAAGCTTTTATTGAATATATGAGCAGTGTTTTAATAAAACGAAAAAGAAAAAAAAAAATACATTTTTCACACACCTCTTAATATACAAAGAGAACCTTACCTACAAGCAAACTTAGGTTGTGGATAAACTTCCAAGCACAAAATTAATTCTAGCACTAACGAAATCAAAAATAACTCAATCTACATTTTTTGATCATTCAGCTACTTAAATAATTTTCAAATAAAAATAAAAATCACATTACTACATACAGACTTTAATTATATACAGTGGGACAATTTGGCCACTTAAATGTGCAATCTACTAAGAACTTAAAAATCTAATCAAACTTCTCAACTCGAAACCTTATCGTGGTTCCAGTCGGTAATATGGCGAAACTTTCTTCCGTTCTCATATTGCTCCCACATGCGATAGAAAAGTTGCTCCAAATCAGACGCGTACTTCTTCATGTTGAACAGAGGCGTCTTGATTCGAGATCCCCATACTTTCGCACGTGTCGCTTTTAATCTAAAAATAAAACACACAATTAACCTTCAAACCAAAATCGCGCTTCGCAAATTAAAATTCTCACAATTCTTTATCCGTTCCAAGCCGTATCGCAATCTCTTCATAATCCTGCCGAGACTTTGCGATCAGTTCCGGACAACCCAAAGTTGTCAATTGTGAGGCAGCGACGCGAGAAGCCAATGTTTCACCTACACGATCCCAAATCAATCAAACCAAATCCACAACAAAAACTCGCAAACATTCTCCCCATTACCTGGCAATGTAACCATAGGTGTGCCTGCCCATAACACGTCCATTCCAGTTGTATGTCCATTGCAGAGAGGAGTGTCTAAACACACATCGGACAACTGACCACGCCGTACGTGCTCTTCTTTCGGCGCAACGTTTGAAAAAATAATCTTTCCAGCCGGCAGTCCCATCTGGGTTGCTGCCGCCAACACGTTCGACTCCCCCACAGCCGGGAAGCGCAACAGCCACAAAACGCTTCGTGGAACCCGTTTCAATATCTAAAAAAAATCAAAACAAAAAAATTCATTTCACATTTCCATTTCCATGGAAGCATTCGACTTACGTTGACCCACATTCTCAGCGTTGCAGGGTCGATTTTGTACAACTGATTGAAATTGCAATAAACTACTTCATCTTCCGGCAACCCGTACTGCAGTCGCGAAGTGACGAGGATGCTCTGCGGCACCTCTTCTCCCGTAGCGGTTTTGGTGTTCGTCTGCGTGGTGGTCAGTCCGTTTTGAACGACAATTCCATTGAGTGATGTCTGCAGTTGTCCGGTACTGATCATGGTTTGAATGGGAGTTGTCGTGGGCAACTCGATTACAGTCGTCGCTATTTCAACTGGTTTTGATGGCTTGCCATCTCCAGACGTCGAAGACACAACTACTTCACATATTTTCTAAAAAATAATAAATAAATAAATAAATAAATAAATTGAAAAATCAAAATCAAAAACAATCCCACCCGCAAAACTTTACTTACAACTTTAACGTCCGCTTTCTCGATGATCGGCGACAAATCCGTTGCATTAACAATGGCCACATTGTCGGGCACGTCCAACTTCTTGGCCAAGTTATCTTTCGTGTTGATGACAGCCCTCTCCACCATGTGCGGAAACATGTGCCTGTGGTCGCCAATAAAGAACGTATTGGGCATGTAGGCGAGCTTCTCCGAATACTGATGTCCGACTTCGATGGGCGATGTGACGCGGTCTGTGATGAGGAAATCCATGAAGGGAGCTCCACTTGTTCCCGGATATCCCAACCACATCACTTGGATTGGAGCGGGTTTCAAGGCAAATATTTCATTCCGTGCTCCTTTTGTGTAACCATTCATGTTGACCAATATATGAACGCCATCGCTGTGAATCCTGTCTGCAGCTTTGCCATTACAGGGAATCTACAAATTAAATTAAATCAATCCCACACGTTAAAAACAAAAAAAAAAACATTCATTTATACTTGGGACAAGTCAACAAAGTGCTCGGATTCATTCGATATTTTCGAACGAAACGTCGTCCCATCGTCCGGGCTCAACGAATAACAAAATACCTAAAAATAAACAAACAAAATAAACACCCGGCTCGATTACCGCCAACCGAAGCAATAAATACATACCTCAACGGAATCTCTGCCGTGCAATCCGGGGATGCTCTGCATCAAATGAGACGTTGGATGGTTCCCAAAATCAGAGCTGACATAACCAATTCTCAATCGACCCCCCAACAAATCCTTCGGATGTTTATACGGCGGTTTGTGAAGAACTAAAATCTTCTCCAAGCACAAATTGGCGTGTCGAGCCGCGATCGCTTTCCTGAATTCGTGCGATAAGGGGTACAGCATGCTATGATGTGGATGTACGCTTGGCAAACGATTTTTTTCCAACTGTTCGCCCACAATCAAAACCAATTTCTTCATTCGTGACTCGTAATCGGTCCAATCACACACAATCTACCAAAAAAAAAAAATTAAATCAGCAATTTTTTCCCCCTTCAAATCGACAAACAACAAATTCCTCCAACCTGCAAACAATGCGCCAAGTTACAATAAGCATCGGGAAAATCTGGTTTCAACTTCAAAGCCGTGCGATACGAAGCAATAGCCTCCGGAATGTTCCCTGAATCCTTATGTATGGACGCCAGATTACTGTGAGCATCAGCGAACGCTGGATTGATTTGAATAGCTCGCGTATAGCATTGCAAGGCCCCCTGAATGTCCTGCATCTCCTTCAGCGTATTTCCCATGTTCGAATACGCGTCGGCAAACGTCGGCTGAATGCGAATCGCCTCTTTGTAGTGCATCAAAGCTTCGTTGAGCTTTCCCTGCTGCTGCAAAACGCTGGCCAGATTCGAATGAGCGGCCGCAAACTCGGGGAAAACCTCCAGAGCTTTAAGATAAAGTCTAGTGGCTTCCTCCGTAAACCCTTGCTCCCGTTTGATGTTGGCCAAATTGTTGAGGGAGTCCGCATGAGTCGGGCAGAGTTGAAGTGCTGTGTTGTAGCACTCTTCTGCTTCATTAACTTGTCCTTTCTCTTTGAGAGCATTGGCCAAATTGCAATAGGCATCTGGGAAATTCGGTTGCAACTCGATGGCTCGGCGGTAAGTATCAATGGCGAGATCAATAAGACTATACAACATCCAAACAAAAATAGCAATTAACCAAAAAAAATAAATTTAAAAAAAATAAAAACTTATTTACCCTTGTTCGTAATAAACACAGGCCAAGTTTCCGTGAACAACCGCATGGTTCGGACTTAAATTGAGAGCGCGCAAATAAGCAGCAACAGCCCTAAAAACAAAAAAAAGAAAAAAAAAATATTGAAATAAATACAATGTTCAATTCGTGCACAACATGAAAACACTAAAAATATAAAATTAAAAAAAAATCAATCCCTTCGAATAAACATTACCTTTTTACCCAATTAAAACACCCATATTCAATGCTAGGAACAGGAATCAAAGAGTAAGTGTAAACAATGACGGCTGAATAGTCCATCAAAAGTCTCACATTCCCCCAAACCCATCAAGAGTCCTCGAAAAAGAAAAAAGAAAAACTAAAAAAACTAAAAACAAAAAAAAAAGGCCGAAAATAAAAATATCACAACTGATTGGTTTGACTCCAGCACAAACAAGCCGAACCTTTCGTTAGCCCGACGCCAACTCAAATGATTGGACGTTGCTGTCCTTGGCAGGAAGATAACTGATCAACAGGCAAACCTTCACGGGTCTAATGCGGCATCCAGCCCGTTGCCATGCCAACAACAACATCCGATAATGTCGTCATCCGCCCCCGCCTTCGCTTCCCGCAACGCTCGTTCGCGACTCAAAACCACGACCGACGATAAACAATAAATTCTAGATAATCATCTCGCGCGATCAGCGATTAAAACCCCGAGCTAAGTGCTCTCGCACGCAATCGAACGTGTTGTCTATCGCGCGACCCATAAACAAGTCGGAGGATCCTTACACAACTTTTCCAGCAAATATGGGCAGCACAATTTTACATTTATTTTTAAACCCGCTTAACTAATGCGCCCTTGCTGTGCTTGCGTCACAGTTCACAGAATCATCTCACCACCCATCGGCTTCCTGCAATTCTATCAAAATTTCACACATTATTTTTTTCCTCTTTCCTTTTTTAAAATATAAAACGCGAGCTAAATTTCACGCCTGGACTAAATTGAATAGAGGTGAGACGTATATTCCTCCATAATTCATTCCCATCTAATTAAATTGGGTCTCGACGGCTGCAAATTTAATTCCAAGCTGGGAATCATAATTAACAGCGACAAGATGGAAAATTTCGTATGCATTAAAGCTGCTAGCATTTTCCCGCACGTGTAAAAATGCAGAAACTTAAACCAATTATTATGTGAAATAGAAAGAAGAAAAAAAAATTGTGAAATAAATCAAAAACTAGAGAAAAATTGTGGCATTTACAAGCAGTGAAGCAAAAAAACGAACTGCAGTTCGTCATTCTGGTGCCAGAAAATGTCCGGATACTTCATTCAAAGACAATTTTCCAACCAATTGAACGCCAACTTCCGTTCTCCGTCTGGAGCATCGAATTTTCTCTTATTGCTCTTTTGAAAACAACTGATTTCCAAATCACTTTGCACGGTCAACTTAATAAATTGTTACAAACAAACAGATTCGGTTCGTTGCGTATCGTGGGGCTACAAAAATAAGCGTTCTATTTTTGGCGAAAATTATTTTAAAAAGGCTATCGGTTAATTTTACTAAAAACAACTAACCTTTTCCAGCTTATTTCAGGCCATCTTCAGGTTGTTTTCTTACTAATCTTATTTAATACCGGTAAGACGTTAATATGCCTGCAGTGCGCAGGAATAAGAGCGTCGCATTAAAAATGACGAACAAGTAGAACGACATTTGTTAAAAAAATTAATTAAAAAATTAATTTTTTTAAATTTAAAAAATCTTAAAAAACCTTTTTTTTCTTCTTCAAAACTTCAAACACCTACTTTACTTACCTAATTAACCAAACATGTGGTCCACTTTAACACACCACACATTTTCACTCGACCACCAGTCCGCACCCAGGACCGTGATGCCAAATCCAAACTGCAAATCCCATTTTGCGCGCACAAAACAACAATAGCCGAAAAAATTCGTTATTTGTGAGCCGCACAACGGAATTTGCAGTTCAAATTCGGCATCAAGATACTGCGCGCAGACTAGTCATTTCTCCACTCATTTTCTGAACCAGCCAGGGGCCGGATGACAACAAAAATTGTTTATGACAACCATTATCTCGGTTAAAACTCAAGCAATCTTATGCACCTTATTTAGGCCCTGGCATGCGACTTCTTACACATTTGTTTTATGGATTTTTACCATTATTCCCCACCGAAGTCAACAGCCAGTGCAACTATGCAAACCAAACCAAACTAAAAACTCACGTTACAGTCAAACTTCGTCCAAACCATCAACTCAGAGCGATCGTTAAACATAAAAACCATCGATCTCAATGCACGCTTTGTTTTGTGATAAATAATAAAGTACTTTGATGACATTAATGGCGCTCAAACGATCATTTCACCACTGAAGAAGATTAATTGTGTGTAGTTTAGAGCATCATTAATTAATGTCATTAAGTCATTTCATTATTCACGAGTGATCCTTCGCTTTAAGCCGATCAGCTAGAACGCGGTTTGACTGTAATTCGTCACATTTCTGCACATTTTCCTTCACCAAATTTAATTTACCTGTCAAAAATTCGGGCTTCCTTCAATACATTTCCTAAATTAATGTACGCGTCTAAAAAGTTGGGGTCTAACGCCACAGCCTAAAAAAGAAAAGAAAAGAAAATGAAGTCAAACTGTGGGAAGAGAGAATGAAAATTCAAGTGAGGCCTCACCTTTTCAAAATGATGGATCGCCAACCAAATTTCTCCCTGAGCATTGAACACACATCCAAGATTACTCCACGCCACAGCAAAATCAGGGCGAGTTTCAATGGCCTTGAGGTAACAAGCCTGTTGTCCAGACGTCCAAAGTCATACACGGAACAATGGGATAGGATCGGGATCAAAACGGGAGCGGGAGCGGAAAGGAAGGAACGGAGAAAAAAAAACCATCATCAGTGAAAAACTCCAAACTCTTTTATTTCAAACAGTTTCCCTGCAAATTGGCAAGTGTTTTGCGCATGCCATTGCAGAATTTTGCAAATTCGCAGCTCGCACCCTTTCGCTCATGCGCAACGCTCATAACTTTGCAGCTAATTGTAAGCTATTAGCTGCGCCGCCATGTTGTAACGCTGCCAGTTGGCCGCTGAAGCTATCGCGCACCATGCAACGCGCATCGCTTTGTATTTTTGGACTGGCCAAAGTAATCAACTTGTAATCTGAAAAGCCTTTAAATGATTTTAATCTAAACCAGTCTCTAACACAAAAATAAATTTCTTCTCGACTATTTAATTCAACGAAAATGCTAAAAGCAAATAATTGGAAAGAACAACAATAATAAAAGAATAAAAAGATAAATTTTGAAATCAGAGACTGGTGCAATTTTTACTAAAAAAAATTTAAGTTAATTTTTGGCTTTAGAAAAAATAAAATTAAACAAAAAAAATTGTTCTTAAAAATCCCAGCAAACCATGGTTGAGTTTTGTGTATTATATTACCACACTGCAACGGACGACGTACATGGAAGACGTTACAAAGGGAGGCCGTCAACACCGGTTCCGTGCCCCTGTGCATGAAGGCTTTATCGAACGTACTCAACTTCACATGATTGTGCCTAGCAATACGACTAAGTAGAAAATTATGGGAGAAAAATAAAAAAAAACATCATTAGTAGGAGTTCTGAGTAGTTTCAACATCACTGCTGTGTACAAAGCCTTATCAACCATCCAACCAATCAAACATTTACCATTTTCGCTTTACATCAAATCAAACTCGGTAACACATTTCAAATTACAACTAGCTATTGAAAATTATCCGCAGTCCTTTTCGAAAATCTCGAAACTGCTTCCATTTTCAATTTACTCAGTTACAAGTTAGTAGTTACTGCATTTCCTCTTTTTCTGCACCTGCGCACTATTGGCAGATCAAGTTTTAACTGCATTAACTGCAAAAAAAATTTTTTAAGCTAGACATTAATGAAATTTTTTTTAAGCCAAAAATTCATTTTTTCAGTGAAAAATTCAGACGTCATTTTTCCTCGGATATTGGAGATCCGCGGTCTAATGGGGGCCCGTGCACAAAAAGAGGAAATACGGGAGTTGTAACATGCTTTTGCCAGTAAAACGGTGCAATAACATTAAAACTACATGACCATGCTAAGCGTCAAAAGTACAAATACACAGATATCATGCCATGATTATCCGTCAGCCGTTAGGTGCAACATGCATACAACTTGTTAGTAATTGTTAGATAAGCAAAACCACACAACCCTGCTGAGACCCAGAGAATAAAATTTTATAATTGAAAGAAAAAAAGTTATTTAAGTGAACGACTCAAATCATTTTTTTCTTTCAGCTATAATTCACTAACTACCACAATTCACTATCAAAAATTAAAAATTCTATCCATAAATGTTAATTCATAATTACGACATGTCTAAAAAATGTATATACATTTTTGAATAAAATTAAATATAAACACCATCAATTTATGAAGAAAAAAAGTAGAAATACGGTATATACATATAAGTATAAACAAAATTAAATAAATGTGTATACATTTTATTGAGACACATTGTAGTTTAACTTAATTTTCTTATTTCTAAAAGCAAAACTTTAATTCATTTGAAATCTGTACCGAGTTAAGCCTAATACTCGCAACACTGTTCCATTGAAATGGAATTGAAACTACTACTAGTTTCTTGGTAACATTTCAACCCCGAATCAATTCATTCCAGCTCTGATGGACCATGAAATCCATTTTGTTTACCCAGAGAATTCTGGCTGCACCAACTGTCAGACTTCAGGAAATTTCAGACTTGAAAAACCACACCAACTCTGAACTGTTGCGAGTATTACGCTAAAGATGTAAATCACTGTGCAATGGCACTCGCCGAAATCTGTAAAACTATAGAAATCAGTTGATAAAGCTTCGACCACAGTAAAATGTCAACGACCGACAGGAAAACAAAAGAAAACAGAAAAAAAAGAAAAAATAAAATTTATACACTTTTCATGCATGTTGGTTCATGAAGATTCAACAATATTTCTTTTGCATTTTATAACAAAAGGTAGCTGCAATTACTTAAAAACATGTCAAAATAGAAAAAAAAAGAACTAGATAATAAGATATTGTTTGTTATTTTTCCTTTCATTTCTCTTCTAGCACAGGACCAGCCAACAGTCTGAAACAAGCAATTAGTACTCAAATGGAGTATTAGAATCCTGTCCATCGCATAGGTCTTTAAAGAATGTTTCGATTAAAGAATTGTTTCAATTTATAAAAAAAAAAAATAAAGAAACAAAATTAACTAAGCCTGAAAAAAAATCTCATTTTCAGTCTTAAAATACTGCAAACTTAAATTTGTACTCGAAAATGTTGAACTTTCAGCTCAAACCAAAAGAAGTAAATCAAAGTGTGCTCTAAAACTGGCCCACCATTTCCGGCAGCTCGTGACGTGGCGTGGATGGATATATCTGAGTGAAACAAAAAAACAAAATGAGGAGTTCGCGCATTTGCTTCGTCCTTGGATCGTCGGCTTCGTTAAATTATGTTTAATATATATATATATTATGTATGTATATTTATATTTATATATATATATATACACAAAAAGAAAAAAACACCAAAAACAAACAAAAACACACCAAAAAATATTGCTTTGCGCTACATCAGGCAAGCAACAATTTTAAAAAAAAGGTTTAATTAACGTCCCGAATGCGGAACGTTTCAAAACCTTTTAAATAATAAGCCTACTTGTTGCTTGCCCTAGTAAAGTTTAAGATAAAGGGGTGCTTTTAAACCACGAACTTCGAAAGCGTGCGAAGTTCGCGGTTTGCGGGCGAGAATTCGCGCGGAAGTTTGCGTACTAGATCCCTGAAATCAAACAAAAGCTCTACAAACAAATTAGACAATTATCACGAACTATAATCCATTACTCTCTTTAGGTTTGAGAGCATAGTTCAACCATTTGTCATTTTTCCGTGAACAAAATTCAACTGAAAATGAGAACATTTTTCAACAAATACTTATCTTTTTTGCTTTTCTTTTCTTTTTTTGTTTACTTAACCAAGTTTATTCCAAATAAAATGTTCCAAATTTATTCCACTTTTTTTTTGGTTTTAGGAATTTCTCTTTTTTAATTTTTGATTTTTTTGATTTTTTTTTTTTAGATAAAAATATAAAAATTTAAAAAAAATAAATAAATAAATTGACCAAAAAAAACAAATGCTGAACATATAATTTCTTAGCAGTTTATACCTTAGCTTCATCCAGACGACCCAACGCTTTCAACAAATTTCCGAGATCGCTTCGAACACAGTATAAATCCTGCAAATATTTTGAGATCTGCGTAAATTACTCGTTAAAAACCAGCTAATAAAACAACGGCTTGTCATTTCCATTTCTCTTGAAAAGTGAAACTGTAACATCGACAAATTTCACTTAACAAAAAAAAAAAAAAAAAAAAAAATCAATTAATCAAAAGAAATTGACTTTTTTTTTAATTTTTATAAATAGAAATCAACACGACAACTGCTTAAAATCCGATATAAGTCTGTAACTTACAGGATTATACTGTAAAGCCGAGACATAAGCCTGGACTGCTTGCTCCATATCACCGGCAGCAACAAGTGCAGCAGCCAAATTGATATAACCATCGATGAAGTCGGGTTTGAGTCTGACAGCATGTCGATAATTATCCAAGGCTTCTTGCAGTTGTCCTCTTTCCTTGTACACATTCCCAAGATTCGAATACGCTTCGGCTAACATTGGATTTTGTTTAATTGCCAATGTGCTGAAATGCGCTGATCTACAAATAAAACCACAAAAATTGACCAAATAAATAAATCAATTAAATTAATTTTTTTAAATCCCTTACTTATCCAATCGTCGGCACTGAAAATGAATTGAGCTAAGTAACAACAGAACTCCAGTGTTGTTTGGTTCTTGACGCCACAATTGCATGCAATGGCGCTCCGCATTATCGTAATCGCCAGCTTGATATTCTCTGTGAGCAAGCTCAGCAAGACCTGCAATAAAAAAAAAATAAAATACACTTAAAAAAGTAATAAAAACTAGAAGAAAAAAATTTCAGTAAAAAAAAATAAAAATAAAAAAAGAACATCACATGAATCAAATATAATCTTGAAAAAAAAAAAATAAAATACATGGTTTTGCCCAACCCAAATGATAAATTTCGATGACTAAGCCAGAGATGAATGTATTGCGCATATGTGCTTTCTATCCAAAGTAAATTCATTTCCTCATGAAATTTCTTAGGTTACAAAGAAAAAATTTCTAAGAATAATTAGGCCTTGGGCACTTTCACCTCACAATTTTCAATTTTCTCGCAAACTTTAATTCGCCCGTGTGCCGATCCCCCTTCAACTATTATTCATTTTGTCATCGAAGCTAACTTACCCGTGCTGTCTAAAATCGTTGTCATAATTTACACAACGCACAATGTGTTGCGAAACTCTTGATTCCTTCAGTAAATCAAAATGGCCGTTCCATCGCATGCGATCTCATCACTCCCTCGATCAATACACGTTACGCGTGTCAAAATAATCCCCAGCACGAGCCGATTAGAATTAAATAATTTCCACGCAGTGTCACCTCGAATTAGACTCGAAACAATCAAAGTCCTTCAGACTCGCTAAACTGCTTCAATAAGCCAAATTTCAAACGTGACTGTGCTGATTTCCTGAATAGACAATCTTCACGTCGCCGTGGTATCACTGCGCGGTTGCGTCAATCCGCATTTATGACACCCTTTACACCGTCCAAAATTAGGTCATGCAGTACCTGAATTCTCAGAAATCCAAAACCAAAACGTATTTACAAAAAAATAAGAATAAAATATACGCAAAAATAAATAAATCCATTCGATTCACCAAAAACAAACCAGAAACTAATGTAATCACCTCATCAAACCATCCGATCTCCCTGATGATGTAATCACACTATTATCGCTTTTATTATTTTTTTTTCTCTTTCCAGTACTCTTGTTTACCCAAATTGACATTTCCAAAGCAATCAACAACTCGTATAGAAATCGAAATCCGAACATAGTTCACGATTCCATCCAAAGTTTCCGAGAACGGAAAAATACCAAGTCACGTGGTACTTTTCCACTGACCACTCACAGCACCTTGTTAGCCCAACAAAACGAGCTCTATTCATTTCCTCAAAGTCCCCCTTTTCCTGTTGGGGAAAATCACATACAAAAGACTCCCCCCACCTGCCCCTACTCCTACCCCTACAAATAGCCAACATCCTTTGTTCCCAGAATGCTCCAGATATTTTTATTTTTTTATTTTTTTTTCCAACTAAAATTTCAAGGAAAAATCGATTTTAAATCAAAACAAAAAAGCAATATTTATTCAATCCTGCTCTGTTTTTATATATATTTTTCCCGGTATGTGAGACCGGTTGTTTTTAACTCGCTACTTTAACAAAGGAAGTTGAAATCAAAAACAAAAATTCATTGTGTAATTAATGCACTGATGATGTTTTCGAATTTTTATATTTTTTCTACAACAGTGGACGTTCATTGAACATGCAGTTTCTGTGACTGCATGATGGCACAAAGCATCGAGTGGGTCATTATGTGTGGAAGAGAAAGGCAAGGTTATGCGTTCTTCCGGAAATATTATAAACTCACCTAAAATCGTTGAAACATTATGGGCTTGTGGCTGGAGTTTGAAAACAGTTGGGCAAGTGGTACTGCTTGGAGTAGTCTGCATTTTCGTCCAACAAGAAGCTGAAATCTAAAAACCCACGCTGACTCTAAACCGAATATGAAATAACAGTTGACTGTTAGCTTTCCAGATTTTAGCACTAGATGACAGCATGCATATTGGCTGTGTGGTAGCGCCATCTCTGGTCAAAATGTAACATTTTCTTTACGTTTTTTTTTTTTATTATTTTTTATTATTTTTCTTTGTTTATTTTAAATGCTAGTAACGGGATATCTCGATTCTAAACATTAAAATTTAAGTGGTACGTAAAAAGGAGATAAAATGTTTTTTTTTTCGATAATTTTAATTGAAAATAGTTCATTACCATACCTCGAGCAAATCTTTAGAAGCTATCCAAGTGCTATCCAGGCTATGTCATTACGTCATCTATAACCCTCAATTTTTATTGGTTAAAAGCGAAAAAATTCGGCCACGTCATCAACCATGTGACGCCATTTTACTGCTACATCTTCTGCTCCTTGACCTACAACGAGCAACCCACAACTCGTCCAACCAACCGACTGTAGCGGAACCTGTAGAGCGTGGTAAGTTAACAATTTGAACTTTTTTTATTAATGAAATATCTAAAAAGTATATTTCTATATATATTATATTCATTCTACTGCTTATAAGATTTTAAATTTCTGTATATTTTTAAAAACACTGTTTTGCAAACGCCTTGTTTGTTGCTCTTAAAGATGTGATACTTTTGAGAGAGAAAAACCACTCCCAAAAATCTTAGAAATTTCATTTTTACCCGTTAAATATTTCCATTAACTAGAAAAAGAATTCGAGAAATGTAATTTTCAAGTTGCGAGTTTCAAAAAAACAATTATTATTTGAAACTAAGAAAAATATTTTTGTTGGCTTAGTCGAATGGAAAAAGGGAAATCCTGTGATCAAATTTCCTGCCCTTTTTTTAAGTAAAACTTAAAAGACAAAAAAAAAACACATTTTGTTTTAAACCCATTAAATTTTATTATAATTGCTAATTACAATCACAATTATGGAAGTTAAAAGATGAGGTCATACACACCAGAATGAGAGCACAAAAAAAAAATAGAAAGGAAAAAAACTTAAAATAATTTAATTTATTCTAAACCACAGATGAATATAATTAAAATATTTTCTAAATTTTAAAATGTTTTCTACGGTTATTCGAAATCTTATCTGATATAAACAACAAATCAATTTTTCGAGACAAATTTACTGTTCTCAACAGCACTTGATAGATAAATCCACAATAGAGAACCGTGAGGGCATTATCGCCTCGCGCCCGCATGATACCCAATGTTAAAAAAAAAATGACTCCACAACTGAGATTTCTGAATATTTTAAGCTGGTTATTATTGTTTTTATTTAGGTTTTTTTTTTAAAAAAAATCAATTTTTATTAATAGTACTTGATGATATGTAACAAGAGTAGCCGTTGGCCACTTTTGATGAGTTTGAATCGGGTGAGCGACCTGGCCCACTTAATGGTCACTCAGGTCTGGCAAATTGATTTAAGGCCGAATATTTTTGACAGAACCAATGATTGATGGTCATTACTTAAAAATTATTCATGTTTTTCGAGCGTGTGAATTTCTTGTGGAAAAGATGTGATAACTCTAGTGTTTGCTGTAGTAATGGCTAGTTTAGGTTTATGACTAGGAATGCTAAGTGGGGAAGAAAATCGAGGTTCAAGGTCAATTTATTCAACTATTTTCCACGATGGTTATCTGCAATGATGCTTTTGTCTCACTCAAATGAGTTTTATGTTCCCTGTGGTCTAATAATAGCTTTTGGGATCCATTTTGATAAATTTTGAAAACAAAAGAAAATGGCTGTCGATGAGGTCATCTCACTTTTTATGAAATTTCGTGCTAATTTCTTTGTTTTGAATCACTTTTTGCATGTTTGTTTCACGATTTAATTACTGAGAAATGCAGTAGCTTAAATTCTTTTTAATTTTTTTAATTTTTCTACTTTATTTTTTTTTTAAGTGCATTTTTCTAATGTAAAAAATTGTGTATTCAAATGTATCACCTCAAGCTGGAGGGCAGGAGAAGTTGACCTTGTGTTGAACTTGAATCTGCAATGAAAGAACTCTAGTCTAACTAAACAGACGATAAAAACCTCTCTCGGAAACAGATTTCATGCTTGAGAGCTCTAATTATGCACCTCAATACTCTTCATAAGTTTTACTTAGAACATCCCGGATGAAAATATCAACTTGGCTTGACATCGGATGTGGAGATTAATTGCGCATTTCACACTCGAAAATGTCAGATTAGATTCCCAAGTCATGACTAAGTTTGGTTTATTTAAAAAAGATTTATATTGTAAACAAATTTCCAGTGAACATGAGCTGCCATTTTAATGACGGCGGCCCATTTTCGTTTTTTCAAAACGAACATGAGCCGCCATTGACTAATGGCGGCCCATCTTCGGTTTTTTTAATAATTCGAGAAAATTTAATTATTAAAATGGAGTTATCCTGCATTTGAAGAATTTAAGTATTTTTTTTTGAAGAAAAAAGTGGGAAAAGTGTCTCGGTTTTGATCACTCGAGAGAAACTTCCTTGTGGATTAAAAATTCTGTTACGGTTTTATGATCACTCGTACGACAGTCGAGTGCAAAGTAATTAGAAACGGTCTACTCAAGTTCACGCAATTTCTTCTTTTTTTTCACCAACTCACCCGATTGGAAGAATTTTTAAAAAGGTACTTAACTTAAAGTTATTCCGTGAGGCAAATCATTCAGTTTTCAACTTTTGTTCCTGTGCAGATTGTCTGTATTTTCTGGTAAAATGGTCAGAGGTAAGAATAAGTTTTAAGTTTGGCTTTGGTTACCGGCTCTTTCGCATTCTCTAATTCATGATTTGAAAACGACCAACGGAAAAGAAAGAAAAAATCATTTTTTTATGAATTTAAAAATTTCAACCAAATAAGATTTTTTAACGTGTCGTATTCGTTGAATTAGATAATGTGGAAAGGGGAAGAAAAAAAGTTTTCATGTTTTTTTTGTGTATTGGGGGAGTCTGACAGATTAAAATCTGTCTAACTCCAAGCTGTGTTAAGGTTTATTTTGTGCGATTCCGGTTTTACCAGCCCACGGAATTTGAGTGTGCACCATTTTGGAATTACTCAGACTTTGGGCCGTTTTGTTGAGTGGTTTTGAGGAAATCCGATGAATCATTTTGTAAATACACTGTGGAATTTCTGGAAAGTTTTGTGAAATACAATCCCTTAAAAGATCCATACTTTTGCCTTATCGTTTTTTTGTTTTTAAAATAAATAAGCAAAAACACGAGCATTAGTCATGACTCATGAGACAATTTCCTGCATAACAAGACCGAGAGAGAGAAAAAAATGTTTTACTTTTAGGTCACAAAGGAAAGTTGAATTAATGACATTGTTAATAAGAGAAGTTGAAGCATTTATTTCCCCCCACTCCATTCTAGTTGATTATCTTGATAACGACCTTTGCTCCTTTCCTTACTTTTGGCCTCGTTTTTAGGCCTAACTTGGGCGGCGATATGGAAATACACATGATTTTTTTTTTAATTCAAAATAACAATGAGAAGGCAAATTATATCCTTGGATGAATGGAATGGACTTCACAGGAGATAAAAATTGGAGGAAAGCTTTGAAAACGTGTCATTTATCAAAAAAAAAATTATTTTGTTTAATAAGGGTCAAATTGAAATCTCGAAATGAGGTTTAGTTGCCAATAATTGGAGTGCTAAAATATGTAGAACATTTTGATCGAAAATTAAAATAAGGGAGAGACGAAAAAAATTGATTTTTCTTACTAGAAATTGGAATAAATAAATTAAAATTTCATTAAGTATTTTTTGTTGAATTAGGAAATCGATTTTGAGGATTTTTGGTGTTTCTTGTTTGTTAGAATTGAGGGAAAAAATAATTTCGAGATTTTTGTAAATGCATATTGGCCAAACAAGTAACATGAATGGCAGCTGCAACTCGTACTTGGGGTTCTGTCCCAGGAATGAGTCACAGCAGGCAGACCTATTTATAAGACCAAGCTCATTTTGTTCCCACTCCCCTCGCAGCTGCTTGTACATTTGGTCGGATTCTTGCCTGTTCTTCATTTTTCTTTCTACTCAGGTAGGTGATTCGGGTTCGTGTATTCATGTTTTGACTAGAAAATGTTGGTTTTTGAAAAATTATCCATTTTATTTTTTCCATTTTATGGAGGAGAAAAAATGAGTAATGAGTCATTATAAGACTTCTTTTGTTCGAGCAGCACAATGACCTTTGAACTCAACTCGACTCGCATTTCATTTCGAGTTGAAGGTTTATTGTGGCCATTTCGAATCTCCTGTTCTCGCAACGATTTGGCTTGTTGGGAAAACATTTTTTGTGTTCATAATTTGCAACAATGTTGCAAAAATAAGTGTGTATCAAGTTTTGAAAAATATATATTTCTATTTAAAAGAAAAAAAAAATTTTTTTAGCAGATGGTCAAAAACTGACCACAGCCTTTAATTTGGTCATTGCCCTAAAATCTGGCGGAATGGTTAATAAAGAGTTGATCTACTCCTTAAAGGCATTTTGAAAAATGATTTATATCCATACTTATTTTTTTTTTGTTTTAATTAGATAAATAATTGCGAATAAAAAATGTATATTCGATAAGGGACAAATAAAGGATAAGGAATGGACGAAAGATGAATGGCGGCCTTGATTTAAGTGCCACTTGTTTGTCTCTTGTTAATAAATTATTCAAGGAATGTGTAAACCAAACCCATGACCTCTCTGCGGGCACCCATACAATATTCGGTTCAGTTCTAAATTTATTGATAATTTTTTTTTTTTTTTAGTTACTTTAGAACCAACCATTATGTCGAGCCCAACAAAAGAATTGCCCAAAGTTCCAGTGGACATGAAAAACGAGCTGACCAATTTCGATGTGAAAAAAATGAAGCACACTGAAGTGCAGGAGAAAATAAACCTTCCATCAATGCAAGGTATAAAATGAGTAACTATACATCTAGCACACATCGGTGTAAAATGAGTAATGATACATCTGGCACATATTTTTCTATGTTGATGTTTCAGCTGCTGATTGAAAGATGCACTCAATTGACATTTATTTAAAGTTTTTGAGGTGCCATAAAAACTGGAAAATAAATGTAAAATTGTTGATTTTGCTTGAAAATATCGGTGACTCTTTAACCCAGTTTCTATATTTTTTTTCCAGCATGAATCGCGCATAAATATTTAATTTTATAAGTACGGTATCTTTAAGTGTCAATCAGTGTGCTTGTTTCTTATCGTTTTGTGGAACAAAGTGTTGCTTATGTAAGGCTGTAATTTTTTACTTTGAAGTTTCAACTTCACGTCTCAAATTCATAATGGATGCGTTGTTTGTTTGTTTATTTTATATTTTGTAATGACATAGTAATCATCATTTTTTTTATGCACGTTACTTGGAACAGATGTAAAACAGGAAAAAGATCGCAACAACCTAATGCAGGGCATTGAGAGTTTTGAGAAAAAAAAGCTTCATCGGTCAGAGACTCTGGAAAAAATTACACTTCCAAATGCGCAAGGTGACCAAGTGGACGAGTTATAACAAAAAACACCTACAACTAGACATTTAATCAACTAAACTTACTGAAAATATTAAATTTATTTAGTCAAATGTCCTAATTTTTGTGTCCTAATGTCGGCCATTTTTGTTCGTCGCCATTTTGTGCGAGTAAATGGTCGAAGATATATTTTAATTATATTTATAATACTAATTCATTTGTTCTTAGGTGGAGTAAAACACATAAAAGGCTAATTTTATTAACTTTTAACCTAGGAATTTTTAGTTCCAGCCTCATAATTCTAATATTAAAAATCCATCACTAATAATAATGGAAAAAAAATGGTGTTTTTGAGTTTGTTTTCACACTTTCTCGCCAATTTCAGATGTTGCCCAGGAAAAGGCTCAAACTGCGGTTATCAAAGGGGTGGAGGAATTTTCTAAGGAGTCTTTGAAGCATTCCGAGACACGAGAGGAGAATATTTTGCCGGATAAAGATGGTAAATATTAGACATGTTTCGTGTGGAGTTTAATTTTTCCTTTATTGTGATGTGATATTTTGAAATCGGACTATACAACATGATATAGTCAAATAGTTTAGCTTGCAAATTTTTTTTTTTTGTGTTGCTCAATTACGGTTTCCTGTCAACTAAGAGATTATATATTCATGTTGTTGCAGGAAATTACGTAATTTATACTGTTTGGCATATTTTTCTATGTTAAATTTTTATTTTTTTTATTTTTTTCTCTTAAAGCTATTGAACAAGAGAAGGAAATCAATGATCGTAGTTCTAAACTGAAAGAGGGTATCGCAGGTTTCAATCCTTCCAAGCTGAAACCAACCGAAACTCAAGAAAAAAATACTTTGCCGACTGTCGAAGGTATTTTTATAAAATTTAAAAAAAAAAAAATTTAAATTTGGGGACTAATTTATATTTATTTATTTCTAGTTATTGAGCAGGAAAAGAAAGTTGGCGCATAATAAATTTCCAGTTTGTTTTTGTACTTGAATAAATCCACTGCAACTCATTCCAGTTTGTACAGTGACGCTTAATGGTGTCTAGGTGCATTTTTTTAAGAAAAGAAAATTTAAAAAAAAAAAAATACCAAAAAACTGGTTGCTAAAAATAATTGAAGGAAAAAAAATCAAATGAAATTATTCTGTAAAGAGCTTCATTCCAAAAGCAAAACTATTTTTATTTGACAAATAATTAACTGAAGGTCCAAATTTGTGCTTACGAAAAAAAAAGTTCCATTTTATTCCTGTTAAGCTAATAGGTAGATAAAAATTTATTGCTCATCACAGGTGCATTGATCATTCGAAGGTCATTCATTGCCTTCCCAAAAAAGGTGTACTTAAAAATTACAATAATTAATTAATTTTTTGAGTGAATTTTCTAATGGATTTAGTTTAGGATGTTACAATTTGTATTCAAATGGTGCTGACTTTAAATTTTTTTTTTAAGAGATGTTTATGAAAATTTGTATTGACGCATTTTTGAAATAATTTGATATGCATAATTTTTTTTTCAATGTAGTGGAATTAATAAAATGTTTCATGGTAAAAAAAAAAAAAAACCTTTATTTCATTTTTACTCGAGAAAAAATAACAACAAAAGGGGATTTATTTTGTTTTGAGTTTTTTCGATGGGGGTTGGTGGGGATCACTTAAACTAGATACACTAAAACCAGGAATCTGAAATCCACAAGAAAATAATTAAAACCTTAACTCTAGGAAGCAAATAATAGAGCACTCACATTGGGCTGCACCAGCTTCACTTCCAATTTCTGGTGTTGAATGTTGCTATCGTTAACACAAATACGAACAACGACTTTATCGAATAATTTCACCTTAACGCCATTGATCATGTGAGAAGGTTCCTGAAATATAAAAAAATTGTTATTTCTTCAAAATATGAATTAGCAATTGTGAAGTATATAAAAACTCACGTCTTCATTATACACAAAAGGCACAATTTCTTTCTTGCCGCTCATTAAAAACAACGGAATCTCTAAGCCAAATCGCGGAATAAGAATCTGCAATGCGTTTTGTTTCACGAAGAAGACGTAGCCTTCTTCTTGGCTTTCTCTCCGCTTGAAAAATATCTAAAATCGAATAAAGACATTTAGAAAATTAAATTACAAAAAATTGTAACCAGCATTCTTACGTGCGTGTTTAAATTCACAGAAGCTCGACCGGCATATTGAGCCATTTTGTGGCGATAGTTTAAATTCACGCATAAATCCTGAGCTTTTTGAACATCTACCAAGTCGTTATAAGTCGAATCTGCTCCAATCGCTACAGCGAGAAGTCTGTGAACGATTATGTCGGCGTATCTACGAATTGGTGACGTGAAGTGCGTATAAATCGGTGTGGCCAGACCGTAGTGACAAAAATCATCTTTATCTTCACTGCCAGAACAGAAATAAACTGCTTGCGTCATGCATCGGGTTGCAAGAAGCAGCAACATTGTGTGAAAATACGGACTTTTGGGCAATACAGCTTTTTGCAATGAATCGGACAACGCCTTGCCGCTTTCAACTGCAATATCGAAACCCTAATAACAAAATTAAATTAAATTAGATATCATTTTTTTTTAATATAATAAAAATATGCAAAATATTTCTATACTTGTGATTTGCCAGCCTTGATTAATGGCTCAAAGTTTCCCAAAGGCGGAATCGGATGTCTTCGCAGCAGCGAACACTCCGGAAAGTACTCATAAATCTTTTCCGCAACCGTAATGTTTGCTAGAAGCATGAACTCCTCAACCATCGAATTTGTGTCGCGTAATTCTTTAGATTCGACATCAATCGGCTCGCAAGTTTCACTGGCAATAGTGAACCGAATCTCGCTCGAAGCCAAAACCAAAGCGCCATTATCTAATCGTTTCTTCTTCAGTATTTTAGCTAGTTTATTCAAATTCCTTAACGTCAAAGCCAATTCGTCGTCTCTAGAAGGCGTGTCAATTATTAGTTGAGCTTCAGCGTAAGTTAAAGACGCCTACAAATAAAAAATAATAATTAAGTAAATTAATCAAAAACTAACAAAATCACTAGGACACGTTCAAAGTTTCGGTTTTTACTATTTTTACCATTTCTATAAATGAAATGGCATCAAAAACAGCCAAAAACCACAACTGGACTGGTTTATGAATCGATAAACTAAAACTTTGAACGCAGCAACTGTTTAATTCCTTACGTTTGATCTGATAACACTTTTAGTAAATTTCTGTTTCACTATCTCAGCCTTCGATGTCATCTCCCAAATGGCCGAAAAAGCCAGTCTGTCTTCATTAGATCGAAGACTGCATAAATTTGAACTAAGCAATTGTGGTACCATGTCGATTCTTTTATCGACTAAATAAACAGTCGTTCCTCGGTGAGCAGCTTCGATATCCAGAGGAGTGTTTGGTCTAATGAAGTGCGACACGTCTGCTATGTGCACGGCAACCTGTGAATTAATTCGCTTTTAAGCAACAACAAAAAAAAACGTGAAATGTCATTTTGTTTTACTTCGTAGTTTCCGTTTGCAAGTTGTTTGCAATGAAGAGCGTCGTCTATGTCTGTACATCCCGGTGGATCGACACTGCAGATAACTGTCTGCCGCAAGTCCACTCTGCTTGCTAAATCGCTCTTCTTAATGCTCCACGGAAGCTTCGGCAAGCAACTCTCAACGACTTCCGAGAACACCGAATGAGGAACATCGTGTTCGAGTAACAGCACTTCATTTTCAGTGTCTTTCGTTCCAGTTTCACCAAGCTGTTTAATAAAATGGCCCCATGGATACTGCGATTTGCAATCCCACGAGTCAATTGCAACTAAAATACGCTGGTTTTGAAGCACTTCTGCTTGTCTCGTTTCGATTTTAATTCTTGGAATTCGTCTGTCGGCCGGGATGACAATATGGTAATTCCCCGCCTGAAACGTTTAAATTATTAACAAATTTTGTTATTTAAACAAATAAATTGATCAACAGCGTTACATTCGTCACGGGCGATGGTTGCAGTATTCCGCAATAGTGTTTGAATTGTTTCCTGATTATTCCTACGACTTTTCCAGTTGGTTTCCTCATTATTTTCTTAATTTTTCCCCCATTCTTGTTCTTCAATAAAACTTCGCCATCTTCTTCATCAACTTCGGCATCGATGACGATGTCGGACGGTGCTGACCACTGGCTTTTAGGCAATAATTCAACTGCAACGGTGTAATCATTAATGGCTCGATTCTGATTGATTTTCCCTTGAATTAGAATCTAGAATAAAAAAATTATTATTTAGTTTGAATCTTCGTTGTGTAAGGCCGGATATTTACAGGATCATCGCGTCCTTCTATGAAAACCGAACCCTCGAGATAATTCTCACGACTCGTACGATATTTTCCTTGAAAATACACGCCTTTCTTAATCCCACTTTGGATTTCAGTCAACGATAAATGCTGCGGAAACAAAGCAACTTTCCCGGAGTCGTAATTTCTCTGCTCTTCGCATCGAACCAACTTGTCGGCCATTTGTAATTGATTCTTAAGGGATAAGACGTAATCAGAAACTGGAAATAAAAATGAAATTGGTCACATTTAAAGCAGTTATAAAAAAAAAAAAACTTTACATTTGAATGTGATAATGCCATCATTTTTTGCTATTTCCAAATTTGCTTCGTCGTTAGTCAACAATACAATTTTGATTTTTCCTGATTTTTTGAGATGGTCACTGTACCACTGCGCGGCTTTCCGAATGGCCCTGTCGTTTCGATCGTTCGAGGATTCTCCGGGCATTCTTGAAACGTAGCAATCTTTGTGATGCTCATTAATAAACAAATAAAATCGTCGTTCTTCATTCCGCATCAAATCACGCAATCTCTTGTAAATCGGCAGGTTTTTATGTCGAACTTCGGCCAAAACCGTTTGCAAAATGATGACATTTCGAATCGACTGATCTTCCAGCACATCGATCTAAAAGGAAAATGAAATGAAAACAGAATGAGTGCGTTGGAAACAACAATACGGTATTAAACCATCATTACTTGATGAAGAATAACATTTGTGTCAACAACTAAATAGTGTAAAAAGTGGCAACGATCACTCTTAAGTCCTGGCTTTAGATCGAGCGTCGGCAAATTGTTTTCGCAAAGAGAGCAACACGTCGATCCACACACAATATCATCGCGGAGATAATGTTCTCGAACAACTTTTCGCACACTGCCTCGGCGAGTTTTCTTAATAAAAGTATCGGTAACCCACATGATACGATAATGCACGTGGACGACACTACAAGACGAATTTTTCAATTATCGGTCTCCGCCCTGGTGTCGATGCTTCCAACTACCGTTGCAGTGTGACGTAACGTTTTGTGTAGATTTGTACGAAAACTGGTTTGTTTTCCGACGTCATATACACGATCACGCCTGCGCCTAAATAGAGACCGATCAAGGCGATAAGACGCCATGTTTGGGTTCGCTAGTTTTCCAGCTTGTTAATTCATTCTGTGGTTAGCTGATAAAGGTAAAAGATTTGTTCTTAGCATTTTTCGACCGTAGAGCAATGGCAATTTGAAATTTAACACGCCGAGTTTATCGCACGTTAAACATCAATAAACCATGACGCACATTTCCTTAATATTCCTAAATAAAATAAACTCTTCGCCCTAATAAACTTATCCCGTAAAAGTGACTTTCACAAAAATAAAAATCACGTTATTGCATATACATATATTTACATAAAAAAAATGATTCATTTCGTTTTATTTACATAAATTCACTAGAAAAATGGAGAATCAGCCGAAATCCGAAGACTTCGACCAGGAGCAAATGGACTGCGACGACGCGTTTAAGAAAGCAGAAGTTGACACCGTATTTTGCATGGTAACCAGCCTCTTGCAAGCCGCCGAAAAACCCGAGGACCAACCTCAACCGCAACTATACGGCATATTGACCGGTCTTCACGTGTGCGACATCTGCGGCAAGGAATACGCCAACATCAGCAATTTGAACCGACACTTGAAAAAAATCCACAAAGAGGACGTGCTCTCGGTTCGGGCGAAAATCAAGTGTCCCATGTGCGAATTCGGTTGCGAATTCTACTCGACCTTATGCAAACACTTGGAAGAAACGCACTCGATTAAAATCGAGCGGGAGAACCTCGTTTTCGAGAACGAAGAGCAGTTTTTCAGCTGGAAGAAAAAGATGGAAAAATCCACGAAAGCGTCGTTTATCAAGAAATGCGGGCGCAAGAGAGTGAAAAACAGCAGCGTCGAGAAGATGTATTTCTACTGCCACCGCTCCGGCGAGAAGTTGAAGAGGCCCACGATGGGCAAGCGACAAATGAAGTCGCAGGGGTCGTGCAAGATGAATTCCGGATGCCCCGCGCAGATCACGGTGGTGAAACACACGGGCGGCAAGGAGAAATTCCCCGTCTTGGAAGTGGAATATTTGAAAACGCACGTCGGACACTCGATGGACATGCGACACATTCGGTTGGACTACGACGAGAAGGCGAAACTTGCCCTGCAGTTGGCCGAAGGTGTTCCGATGGACCGGGTGTTGGACTCGGTGAAAAAGACGAACGACTTGAGCGGCGCGACGGAGCGCATCCAGCTGACGACGCGCAAGGATTTGTTAAACATTTCCAAGCAGTTTCAAATCAGGACGAAGAACAGCAATTGGGATCAAGACATAGCCTGCATCGACGCGTGGGTCCGGCAGGTCCATCAAGGAAACGAAACTCCCATATTGTGTTACAAACCGGGCGGCGAAGTTTGCGACGATTATCCGACACTTGCCGCCGAGGACTTTCTTCTGGGGGTCATGAACAGCTACCAAATGAGCCTGCTGAGGCGGTACGCCGGCAATTTGATTTGCATCGACCGCACGCACCTCGGCAACGGGTTCGACTTTCCGTTGGTCACGCTCATGGTGGTCGACGAGGCGCTCGAACCGTTCCCGGCCGTGTTTTTTATTTCGAATAAACAGGACGAAAACGTGATGGGCGTGTTCTTCGAGCAGATCAAGAACAAAATGGGGCGTCTTCGGCCCAAGGTGTTCATGACGGACACCTGTCGAGTGTTCTACAATTCGTGGAAACTCGTCATGGGCGCCGTGGAGGAGAAACTCTTTTGTTCGTGGCACGTGGAGACGCTTTGGCAGAAGAAGGTGCAGATGGTGAAAGACATCGAGGAACAGCAGAACGTGTACAAAGCGCTCAACATTCTGCTCACCGAGCCGGAAGAGGCGACGTTTCACGAGAGTTTGAACGCACTTTTGTGCCACTGGCAGATGGACGAACGATTCAAACGGTTCGCCAGGTACTTCGACCAGCATTTTGCCAACTATGCCTCGTTTTGGGCCACTTCGCTCAGGAAGGGGTGCTCGAGCGAAGCGAATACCAAGTTGCACAAGTTGCACGAGAGGATAAAAGAGGCTTATTTCGAGGACAGCATCAAGGTGAAGGGCATGGAGAAGGCCATAGTGTCGATCATGAAGTTGGTGCGCCAGTTGGCGGCGGAGAGGGAAAACGGCACGGAAGGAAACGCGGAAGAGAAGAAAGAGTTGTCGATGATTATCGAGAGGCACGAGAAAAGTCTGCACATCGACCTGAATAACGTGATTGTGGCCGATAATGGGAGTCAGCCATTTTATTTGGTCTCGTCCACTTCGGTGGACGGTCAAATGTACTTGGTGCAGGCGCACGGCGAAGCTTGCGACTGCAGTCTGGTGTGCCCGCATTGCAACGTTTGCACGCACAAATTCAAGTGCACTTGTGAGGATTATTCGGTGAAGAAAAATGCGTGTAAACACATCCATGCCGTCGTTGCGAAAACCCGGGGTCAGATCGTTGCGACGGCAGAAGTCGAGCAGATTGTCGAAGAGATTTTAGTCGAAGGTTCGGAAGATGTGGTCGAGAACAAGCAGATAATGATGCTCGCGGATGATCAGGATTTGTTGCATATTTCTGCTGCTGCTGCCGGCGAGAGTTCGTCGATTGTGACCAGTGATGATGTGGGAACGGATATGCAGGACGATCAGATTTTGATTCGGGTTTTTAGTAGTGGAAATGTGTCCTCTTCTAGTTTCACGCAAGAAAAAAAGGTGTTGGAAGATAAGGCCGAGCAGTTGTTGAGTAAAATTAAAACGTGTAGGTCGTGGGATGAGTTAAACTCGATTAAAAGTGCGTTAATTCCGTTGGAGCCTATCGAGATGGTAGTGGACGAGGCTGAAAGCGAAGAGACCGTTATGGTTGATGCCAGTAGTTTACAGACGTTCATCGTGACCGAAAAGGCGGGATAAAATTGTGTTATTTGTAAATATTAAAGTCTCACAATAAAAAGAATTGAGTTTATTTAATTATTTCGTTTATTTTATTCAAAATTCATCGTCATCTATTAGTAAGTCGAGTTTTTTGGCTACTTGTTTGCAGCCGGAGGTTGAGTATAACAGAGAATTCGGCGGATAATAAAGTAAACTATCGGCCACTTCGTGTAATAATTGTTCGGTTGCAACACCTCGTCGGTGTTTTATTTCGTCTCTCGCACACAATTCGACGTGGGACCTCTCCAAAGGTAAAAATGGAACGAAGAAATCGATCAAATTATTCTGCACGATGCTACTGTGTTGCAAACCACCTAGAAATTGGCAAATGAATAACCCGAGTCGTCTTTTAGTGCGAAATTTTCATACTTATTTCGTTAAAGGCACCGTCGATCAATAGCTTATTAACATCTTTCAATTTTATATCGGTTCTATCTTTGTTTTGTTTCCAAAAATTTATAGCAAGTTGGGTTAATTGAATACCGACAGTATTACTGCAAATGAAAATACAATTGAGAATAAATAAATTGAAAAAATATAAGAATTACCTTATAAATATAAAGATTGCCTTATTAAAACTGTGGCCATCTATTGACGCGTGGTAATCTAAAAACGATTTGATTGAATCGAGCAAACCAGGTGGCATTTTGTCCATTTCGTCAAAAATAAACAAACTTGTGTCACATTTTGAGATGTTTCCTCTAATCCATTGAACTAAATTTTCCTATATTCCACAGAGAAATTATGAGAATAATTCTTAACATTTAAAATTCAGTTTCATTACTTGATAAATAACTAATTTATGCTTGTGTGGGAAATGTAATGTAGATATAAACATGTGTACAAACCGACTCTCCATTCCATCTTTAAACAAATGCTCAGCTATCATTTTACTGACGAAATTCTTGCCACCTCCAGTCCATCCATGGAACGAAAGAGTTAAAGCCTTTTTAGGTTCCATCTGAAACACAAAATTTTAAATTTAAAAAGAAAAGAAAAAGAAAAAAATATATTAAGAAAACTTAAAACTATTTTTAATCACTTTTAAGTGTCCCTTAATTGCCTTAACTACGACTTCATTCACTAAATGTTGCCCGTGTAAATATTTCCTTAAACTTTTTTCTAGTCCATCGACATCTCCTAGAAATGACGCATGGCAACAAAGTTTAGCATTTCCAATGCACGCAATGTCTGGGTTTTGTTTGGCATAGAATTTAATTTGAGTTTTCAACGATTTTATAATTGATGGTCCATCCAGAGACGATATGAATGCAAACACTCGCGTACTGGCATCATCGAGCAGCAAACCACCAAACTGAGTCCAGCGATGAGTCAAATCACTCAAGTCATCCCAGAAGGAACAAAATACGAGGCTAGGATAAAAAAGAATTAAACATCCGAGAAAAATGTGTTGGTTATTAAAGTTTATGATGACCATAACAAAACTATTCTTTAAATCCGCCACAAATAAACACGTTAACCGACATTCTTTCGGACCCTTGGCATTAAAATAGTTACGGCCGCGCCCAAAAGAGCTCCTCGGTCATTGGACGTTCTAAAACGATGCAATTCTCAAGCGGCAACCAATTGAAACAAACATGGCATCGAGCAATAGAGGAATGGGCCCATATGTTCGATATTTTTTTATTCTTTATTATTTATTTCAAACCACAAATGCAATCTCTTCCCATCCCTTACTCCTTGTTATATCTTTGGACGGCTTTCGGCCGGATTACTTAGATCAGTACAAAGATGTAACACCGAATCTGTTCGAAATTGCCGATACCGGTGTTCGTAGTCCCTGGATGGAAAATGTTTACGTGACTAAAACCCTGCCAAATCATCAGACAATCGCGACAGGTGTTTATGTCGAAAGTCACGGAATAATTGCCAACAGTTTTTTCGATCCCGCGCTAAATGAGAATTTCACATCAAATTTACTCGACGCAAAATGGTGGGATACTGGACCGACTACTCCAATTTGGGTTCATTAAATTTCGGTTTCAATCAATAGAAATTGCAGTAACAATCTTTTTTTCTTTTCTTTTCTTTCTTCTAGATATTAAATCAGCAAGCCGATGAAGATCGCAGGAGCGGTGGGATGATGTGGCCGGGAATAAATGCTTCTTTTAAGAACCAATCTGCATTTTATCGAGTGCCGTATTACAGTAAGCTGAACAGGTCGAACATCATCGGCGATGTCGCGAACTTGACGGATGAAGTGATAAGCTGGATATTAAACGAGACGGATCCTGCAAATTTGGTATTATTTTACATTCCCGAACCTGATCTGACTGGTCACGAATATGGGCCGAATTCCGAAGAGATGGGAAACACGTTGTACCAACTTGACCAAAGTATTGGCTACTTAAAAAAGACGTTAATCGATTTGGATTTATACTCCAAATTAAATATCATAATTTTGTCTGATCACGGAATGGCCGAAGTTACGCCTGAAAAAATAATCATATTGGATGAAATTTTAAATCACTCGTATGTGGCTTACGGCGAGAGTCCTGCGTACGCAGTTTATCCTGATTCAGGTTTTATGTTATTCAATATTTACATTTTTACATTTTAAATTTTTATTTACATGTGTTTTTATTCGGAATTCAGGCAAAGAAGATTTTGTTTACGAGACGTTTAAAAACGCATCTACTTATTACAACAAGACAATCGAAATATACAAAAAAGAAGATATACCAGTTGAATTTCATTACAAGAACAATGTGAGAATCCCACCTTATCTCCTTGTTGCTAAAGAGGGATATGATATTTTGTGGTCTGATCAGGCGAAGAATATAACCAGTAAGGCAAACATTGTTTTTATTTATTTATTTATATATTTTAAATTGGCGAATTTTTATTGACAGAAGCGTATGGCAATCACGGCTATAATAACAGTGTCAACTCAATGCACGCTTTGTTTATCGCACACGGACCGGCGTTCAAGTCGGGAGTCGTGATTCCACCGGTTCGGATAGTCGACATCTACCCGTTGATGTGCCACGTGTTACGTCTGGTTCCTGAAAAGAATAACGGATCGTTGGCTCGCACAGTCTTGTTCTTGAGGAATCCGTTTGGTTTGCATGTGACCAACAAATGGTTAATCGGTACAGCTGAATTTGGAATTATTTTACTCTTGTGTAAACTGTTGTTTTGAAAATTACATGCCACGTTTTTTTTTATGTGTTTCAGTTGTTTGTTCAGTTCTTGGTCTTTGCATTTTAATTGCGGCCGTCTCGGCTTTTTTCGCAAATAAAAAAGACGAATACATAGAAACCAGTAAAGGACTCGCGGCTAAAGCATTACACGCGAGGCAGAGCAGAAACGGCAGGAATGGCGAAGAAAACTCATACTTACTTTTAACGTCGTCAACAGATGACGTGTAATTACTTTCACAATTGATCTCCGCGAGTATTTTGATTGTAATTGCTGGAATAAAAAGTTTATATATTTTATTGTTGATTTTTAAAACTATCAAATGGAACGAGTTATTTCAATGAGTAGTAGTGTTACATTTCCACCCAAAGATGTCGCCACTCACAAATGTAGAAAACAAGACGACACGTGCGAACAAATTGATAATTTTTGAATACATGTCGGGCAGATAAATAATGTCCGAGTCTAAAACAAACGTAACTAGCGAGTCTTCGGTCGATTTTTATGGCGAAGGACGTGAAATAACCGAGTCCGCTTTAACTGTACGTCCAATCGATTCGGACTCGGACACGGACACGCCGGCTTTATCCGAAGCAACTGCACAAGCTTTACGAGAATTTTACGATGAAAAGCATGCTAAAGATAAATCTATGTCGGAGGACAATGAAAACATTTATCTCGAAGAAGACTGGGTAATTATCCACAATTTTATTATTTTTTCATACGAGTTTTTCTTCTTTTTTTTAGCAATTGAGTCAGTTTTGGTACACGGACGAAACGGCTTTGACTTTAGCTACAGAAGCTCTGAGGGCCGCTGGGGAATGTGGCACGTATGTATTACATAAAATTCTAATCCTACTTGATTACTGGATGTAATAATGTGTTTGTTTTTCAGCATTGCGTGTGTTAGTTGTCCTACAGTGTATAAGAAGCTCAGATTTACTAAACCAGAAACATGTGTAGTCAAGTTATTTGAATTCGATCAAAGGTTTTCAATTTTCAAAGACGCATATGTCTTTTACGATTATAATAAGCCATTGGGGTTGGACAAGGACTTTAAAGAAAAATTTGATGTCGTATTGGCCGACCCACCTTTCTTGTCCGAGGAATGCATGAAAAAAATTGCAGTCACGATTAATTATTTGAGTAGAGGAAAAGTGATTTTGTGTACAGGTGAATGTAATTAATTGCTCAAAATTATGTTATCTAATTAAATTATCGTTGCAGGTGCGATAATGGAAGGCTTAGTGGAAGAAGTCCTCTCTTTACATCGTTGTCAGTTTGAACCACACCACATACATCTTTTGGGAAATCCATTTTATTGTTACGCAAATTACAATTTTGACGATTATGTCGTTCATAAAACTCACAGTAAATCTGGTGGACAATAATCGAGGCTATTAAAAACAAATACTATACAATTCAAAGAGTCTTACATCAATTTCTTTTTTTCATGTATAATCTTAAAAACAAACTTTTTTGTGCATATTTTTGGACCAATCTGTTTACCGTTACATAACAACTACAAAAGAGTATAGTATTATTCTAAGATCTTAAAAAGTTTCAAAATTTTTTTTTCTTTCCCTTTATAAATGCATATATTAAATTATCTGTAATATTTTCCAAGTTTTATAAACCTCTGTAATTCTCACGTTCGATTTTTAAATCATTCTTTTGCTCTGAATTTCCAATTGGAGTTTCAGGAAGAATGTTTTGTGTTTTCCACAGTTTCGAGTAAACGCTGTTTCTGTTGGCCAACAAAGAACGGTGATCTCCGCGCTCTAGGATGTGTCCGGCTCCAAGAACCAAAATCTCGTCGGCATCCATTATCGTGGACAAACGATGAGCAATGCAGATTGATGTTCTGTTGATGGTTGCTCGTTGAAGAGCCTTCATGATGGTCTAGGATGAGCAGGGGAAGGAAAAAAAAAACAATTTACAAATTGTAAACGATAACTTAAAATCAATTATTACGAGTTCCGTTATGGAATCTAAAGACGAAGTAGCTTCATCAAAAACTAAAATGGGAGAATCCTTCAGAATAGCTCGGGCTATTGCTACGCGTTGTTTCTCGCCTCCTAAAAAGCCAACAAGTCACACATTGTTTGAAAATGCTAAAATGGTTAAATTAAACGAAGAATTGTACCAGATAATTTTAACCCGCGTTCTCCAACTTGGGTTTCGTATTGCTCCGGCCACGTTAAAATGGAATCGTGCAACTCGGCCATCTTTGATACGTCTTCAACTTGCTCGATCGTTTTCTTGAAATCGCCGTATTGTAAATTGTACAAAATTGTGTCGTGAAACAACACCGCGTCCTTAAAATTTAAATGCCACGAACACATTGAAGAACATTCATTTCATCACCGACATGCAATAATTTACTTGTGGCACGACTGCTATGGCTTGCCGCAAACTATCCAACGATACGTTCTGTATGTCCTGTCCGCCGATCAAAATCCGTCCGTATTGGGGATCAAAATATCGGTACAGTAGTCTTATGATTGTCGACTTGCTGAGAGAGAAAGAATAGAAAGAAAAATAAATCGGTCAAACAATTTCAATTGATTTGTACTTTTGTTTTGAAATTGTGTATTTCAACTTTCAACTAACCCCGATCCGCTTCCTCCAACGATTGCAATTTTCTTTCCAGCTGGAACGGTAAAATTTAAATTTTGTAAAATTGGTTTCCCGTCCACGTATTGAAAACAAACGTTTTCAAAAACAATGTTAGTCTGTGGTGGTGTAACTGCTAAGAGGGGTGCGTTCAGTTTGTTCTTTATGTTCGGTTCCACATTGAGCAACGAGAACATATTTTCCATGTCGATTAAAGCTTGACGTACTTCTCTGTACACCGAGCCGAGGAAGTTGAGAGGAAGCGATAATTGAAATAACAGTCCGTTCACCATTACGAGGTCGCCGATCGTCATCGTACCTTATCAAAAATAGAAATCAAATAATTCTTCATCCGTTAATTAAATGGGCGATTCATTCATTGGTTTACCAGCCATGATCTCTCGGCTCGCCAAAACCATAATGGCGGAAAGCGACACACTGAAAATGACATTTTGGCCAAAATTCAAAAATGCTAAACTTGTGCTTGTTTTGAGTGCCGCATCTTCATATTTTTTCAATACTTTGTCATATTGATCAGCTTCGTATTTCTCGTTATTGAAATACTTGACTGTTTCATAATTGATCAACGAATCAATCGCTTTCGAGCCCGCCTCGTTTTCGGCCTTATTCATTTTAATGCGGAACGCGGTCCTAAAAATATAAATTACACATTTTTTTTTAAAGTAAAAACATTTTGTACGCTATTATATTCTATTCTATACCTCCATTGAGTTATACACAGCGTGTAAGTTGTGTAAGCTCCAATACAACCCAATGAAATCAAAGCAAAACTTCCTCCACATTTCCAATACTTAAAAAATAAATAAAACAGAAATTTAATTATTATTATTTCATATTTTAACTTTGTTTTATTTACCAAAATAGTGGCTACTAAACCCACTTCAAAGATTGTGGGAATCACATTAAATACCAGAGCGGACAGTACGAAATTAATTCCTCTGAAAAACAAAATTAAATAATAATTAATTCCAAATAAATAAAATTTCTCAATGCTTAATAGCAACCTAGAGCCCCTATCGATGGCTTTTGACAAACTGCCCGTGTGCCTTGACAAGTGAAAAGTCAAATCCAATGAATGTAGATGCAAAAATACATTCCGAGCGACACATCTGATTGAATTTTGTGCAACTTTGGCAAATATTGCATTACGCAATTCGTTGAAAAAAGCAGATCCAGTTCGAGCTACCCCATCTGCAATTAAATTTAACAAAAATATAAATTACAAAACACTGCCATTCAAATACCGTATTTCTTAGATTAAAAGTCGCAGCTTATAATTGCAAACGTAATTTTTTTTTGCCACATTGGCACTGTTTTTGTTATCAATTTTTATTTTATCGTATTTATGCAGAATATCCTTTTTGCACCTCGCGCTGATAATTTCTACCCGCCTACAATTAGAAATTATCAGCGCGAGGCGCCAAAAAAAGAAAAAACGCCGAAATAAATTTTGCTTTGACAAAAATTACACAAACCAGCAATTTTTTTTGTGAATTTCTTCGAATATTAGCTGCGACTTGTAATCAAGGGTTCGAAGAAAATACGGTATTTACATTTTCGTTTATTTACATCCTAATAGTAAAGCAGTGCTATAAGTCAAGACTGTGCTCGTCGGATCCGAAAGAGTTAACACATTGCCAGCTTCTTGATTCAAAAAATCAACTGCGTATTTAAATATAAATGGAACTTGAACGTTCAATATTTTCGAGCCGATTAATAGACTCATGGCAATGACAACTCTTTTGCGTAATGATGGGTTGTCGGGTGGCCACACGTATTGCAACATCGTGCGAACCACTTCCAAGTTGGTCACTTTTTCCGACGTTTCTTTTTCGTTTCCAGGTGTTCCAGTCGTTTTCTGTTGTGTGGAACTCTGGATACAGCATCTCAATTCTCCCGCATTTATCCTTGGCTGGCACAGCTTCCATCTCCGAGTTTGTGCAAGCCGACTGGTGAACAGAAGCTGAATGAGAAATTAAATCGAAATTTAGAAATCAAAAAATGAGCCATCGATTGAAATTTCGTCAGCATTTCACACACTTCTCTACGAACGCTTCTGCCCGAAAAATTGGAAAAAGTTGAGAGCAGCTTAACCTCGAATCTACTCGAATGTTGACTTCGTGGTACGGTAAGCAAAAGCGGCTTTAAAAGTCGAGTCTGCAGTGGTAACATGAAATAAATGGAATAGACAGGAGCCATTCGGCGGGATTTGACCTCGCATCTATAAATAAGTGATCGTGATCAGTCATCAGGTCACGTGTGTTCTGCGACTGCGTACGTCTGACCGCCAAGTCGTATCCTAGCAACGGATAAGCTGGAAAAGTCGGACGGGCACCATGATTAACCCGCGTGCTCCTGATGTGATTTCTCAAACAGGACAAGTATATCAGCCCGAATTGTCATTAGAGGGCTTGAATTCACAAGTAAAACTGTTACCTATAAATGACCAAATTCGTGAATTGCAAACTGTAATTCGCGATAAGTACGCTCTTTTTCTCTTATTGTTTGTAAGTTCTGATACGTGGCGGCGTGTGACTCTCTATTTCTGTTTTCTAGGAACACTAGTAGGAGCGACTTTAAATTTTATTCCGATCGATTAGTGAGTTGTGGATAGAAAAAATATTTAAATTTATATTTAAATTTTTTATTTGGAAAAATATTTGTATCAGATTCGACTTGTGATCGAAGAGGGATTAAATCAACTGCCTTACACTAAATGCATAGTGAAAACTGCCACCGGTAAATATATATTTTTTTAATTTTTTAAAAATTTATTTATTCATTTATTTTTCAATTTTTAATTTTATTTAGGATGCGACTATCAAGGATTGAAATATGAGAAAGGAAATTGTGGAGTTAGTATCGTGCGAAGTGGTAAATTGCAATTTATTGAAAGAAAAGTGGTGAAAATTTGTGTAAAAATGATTTATTTAGGTGAGGCAATGGAACAAGGGTTACGTGATTGTTGTCGATCGATGAGAATCGGCAAAATATTAATTCAAAGTAATGAAGAAACGCACGAAGCGAAAATAGTGTACGCCAAGTTTCCAAATGATATTGAGAAACGGAAGGTTCTTCTCATGTATCCTATCATGAGTAATTTATATTTACATTATAATAGAAAAATGTTGTTTGAAATGTTGTTACGTTTAATTAGGTACGGGAAACACTGTCATAACGGCTGTAAAAGTGTTGAAAGAACACGGAGTAGCTGAAAAGAATATAATTCTACTTACTTTATTTTGTACTCCTTTCGGTAATTTTAAGCAAATTTTAAGTAATTTTGTTTTCTCATTTTATTTGTAAATTCGTAGGTGCTAAGGCGATTGTTACCGAATATCCTGGTTTGACAATTTTGACGTCGGAAATTCATTCGATTGCGCCTAATCATTTTGGACAAAAGTACTTTGGAACGGATTAATATTTTTTTTTTTTTTTTGGTTTTGACGTACTTAAAAGCGAATTATTTTATTACGTGTGTTTAGACGAGCTTTGTTTTCTAGACATTGCAATAAACTAATATAGTGGACTGAAAGGAAAAGTTTCATTTCGTGTTCAACAAATTTCATCAACACAATACAATATAAACAATAAAAAAAAACAATTTGCAGAATTTCGTATAAATTTCGGAAAAATTTGCTGTTTTAAATGCAATTTTGGTGTTAAAATTAAACTTAAAATCAAAAACATCACCCCTTCTCTTCTTCCCAGTTCCCACAATGCAATCTGATTCTTAGTTTCAGTTGTACTCCTCGTCAAGGTTGAACGAGTTATTTACAATTTATAAGCCATACACTACAATCGTTATACGTTAAAAATGGAATTTCGTAGCTTAAAATAACATTTTATACCACAAAATGTTATAATCCAATTCCGAATGTTTATTTTATACCAATATGTTTAGTTATGGCGTACATGGCGCACCATAATATTATCAATTATTTATGTCGCTATTGGTTGACTCGCTCAGCAGGCTACATCTCCGCTGCTGCTACACGTTTTGAAGTTTTCAATAAGAATCATTTTGGCTGAACGTTTATTTATTATTTATTTGCAATGGCAGGCACCTTACTGAAACGTTACGACTTAAGGAGAGCATTTTGGAGCCCGTGCCCAGCAGTAATAATGAAAACATTAACAACTCGAAATTCTAACTTGGATCCCAATGTAAAGAAGACGACATACAAGATTAAAGACATAACCAGAGGAAAAAAATGGTATTCGGAAAACGAATGGGACTCCATCAAATCGGAGGCAGTGACTGGAAGAGTTGTCAGCGAAGAGGCATTTCCAGGTTTCATCATGAAGCGTCTGCTCTTAGAAACCAATTTAGTTACCGCAAAATCACTAATGTCTTATTTAAATCATCAAAACATTACTCCAAATGTTACGACTTTGAAATTATTCTTAGACCTGTGTGCTACGTGTTACGATAAAGAGAACGAAGATCTAATCCTGCGCGCATTCGCCGACTTAAAGACGATGAACTTAAATTACAACACCGAGGTGTTGAATACGTGCATTTTTGCATTGGCCGGGACGAAGTTGTGGATGAAGGGAATCGAACTAATGAACACAATTAAACGAAACGGAGAGAAAATATCGGTGGATGCGTATAACGCGTTCGTTTGGGCCGCTTTTAGGAATAAGAAATTCGATATTGGATACGAAACATTGAAATCATTTAATCACATACCAAGTAATGAAGTTATAATTGAATGGTTGAATTTATGCGAAGACGACGGGAGTATGTCGACAGCTTGTAAACTTGTGGATTTCATTGCTTCGAAGAAACTGACGGTTCCATCGAGCATAACCGACAAGATGCAATCGAACTTGAACAAGAAAAATTACGTTGGAAAATACGTTACGATATCTCCAGAGTATGCGATTAAATTATTAAATTTCGGAGGATATTGGAATTATAATTAAATTTTTTAATTTTTCAGTGGTTATTGCGCCCATTGCGATAATTATTTGGAGAAGAACGTCATTTCTGATGCGGAGTTTGTGAGGCTGCGTGACGACGTGATGAATTCGGTGATCAAGGGAAGAGATTTATTTCTGAAAACAAATTCGATTGAACTAAGGGCGTTTGAGAATTTCGTCAAGACGACTGGTCCGTACGATGTGGTTGTCGATGGACTCAATGTAGCGTACAATAAGCTTACTATGAGATCTAAAAGTGCATTATCTCAACAAGTAATATAATGTGGCATGATATGATTGTGCAATGGGAATTTGAGTAATTTTTTTCTTTTTGTAGCTCATCCGTATGCTTAATCATCTTGCTGCAGTTAAAAATAAGAAGAATATTTTGGTTTTAGGGAAACATCAAATGAATGAATGGCCAAAAGAGTCACTTAGTCTCATTAAAAAACTCAGTCACTGTTTTCTCACAGAACGTTTGTAAGTTGATTGCTGGGGACGATAAATCAAAGTGATTTTGATGAGATGTTTTTCTGTTTTAGGAGCGACGATGATACATTTCTACTGTATGCTACGCTCGCAAGTGGACCTAATACATGTTTTGTTTCAAACGATTTTATGCGTGATCATAATTTTTGCTTGAAAAATAGCTATTTGTCGGACCTATTTCGAAAATGGCGATGGAGTCATCAAATTTACTATCTTATTAATAAGAACGATGAAGTAGAACTTTTGGTACGTTTTACATAAAAATTATAAACGCAGCTAATTTTCTGCAGTTGGTTTTAATTTATCTCTGACAATTGTAGCCACCGACCACATTCAAATCAATTGCTCAAAGAACAGAAACGTCAGTGCATATTCCATGTTCCGAAGAAGACGAGAAAATATTAACTCCTTTTGGATTTCTAATTCCAGAAAAATGGTTATGCTGTAATAAAAATGTTTAAAACTAAATGTTTCGTATTTTTTTTAAGTGACTCGATTGAAACCAACGAATTATAATGAAGTATATGTCCACCTGCTAATGGATTTTTTTTAAATAATTGCTATACTGGTCCAGTTTGGTGGCTCAGTTTGGCCGATTCTCGTCCAAATGTCATGATGATATTTTGTCTATTTTTTGAGTTTTTAAATTGCTAAAAGCCAAGATAATTTGAGGATAAAGGAACCATAATTTCATTCATTTAGTTTTCATTTTAATGTTTTGATTTACTTTTATTCAACATTTATACAAGGTATATTATCAACAAATAATGACATTTATATCCCTCAGCCACCACCGCCACATAGCGACAACATTAAGAACATAATTCTTTATGGAAACAGCATCTGCCGGCATCTACTCAGAGGCCTCGGTAGCATTTGACCTCCTTGATTTGACGGAAACTAATAACATTAACGGCGCTTGGTGGTACATTGGAAAGAAACGAAAATAACGTTGTGTGCGACATCGTGATCAATAAAATGCGAGTGTTGGCGTTAATCAGCGGTGGTAAAGACAGTTGTTACTGTATGCTACAATGCATAGCAGCAGGCCACGAGATTGTTGCATTGGGAAACATAAAACCGACCCCGGGAACAGACGAAATGGACAGTTACATGTATCAATCGGTCGGTGAGTATATTTATTCGTGTATTAATCCTGAATTAATAATTAATCTCTTAATTCCTAAACAGGGCATGAAGTGATCGCACTTTGCGCGGAAGCATTAAATTTGCCATTGTTTCAACAAGAGACCAAAGGACGAACTGTAAACGCCACTCAAACTTACGAACCTTCGTCAAGTGACGAAGTCGAAGACTTGTATCAACTGTTGAAAGAAGCGCAAGAAAAAATTGCCTTCGAAGCTGTGAGCAGTGGCGCCATTTTGTCAAATTATCAACGAGTGCGCGTCGAAAATGTTTGTGCACGACTGGGACTTGTTTCCTTGGCTTATTTATGGCAGAGAGATCAAAAAGAATTACTCGAAGAAATGATTTCTTCCGACATAAACGCGATCGTCATTAAAACTGCATCGTTAGGCCTGGATCCCGAAAAAGTGCTCGGCGTCGACATTTGCAACTTGTCGTCGCATTTTTCGAGCCTGAACGAGAAGTATCAATTGAACATTTGCGGCGAAGGCGGCGAGTACGAAACCTTGACGTTGGATTGTCCACTTTACAGGAAGAGGATCGAGATTTTGGATCAAGAAATTGTTTACGTAACTAAAGATGATTACGCGCCGGTTGCGTTTTTAAAGGCGAAGAAAGCGTGTTTAGTGGATAAAGTTTCGACGCAAAAAGTTGCCGAATTCCGTTTTAAAAAACCGTCGGATTTTGTTCGAGAATTTCATTCGAATTCACGTAAAAGCGAATCAAAAACGGACAAATTGACCAAACCATGCGCTTTTAGTTTCGATGATGTCAAACTGCAAGTTAGCACGACCAAGAAAAAGCTGTGGATAACCGGATTGATTGGAAGAGATAAAAGTGTTCGTCAAAGCACGGAACACGTCATGCAACAAATAACAAGTTTAATACACGAAAAAGGGTTGACAATGCGCAATATTATCAAAATTAATGTTTACATCGCGAGTATGGGCGACTACACGGAGTTGAATGCAGTTTACAAAGAATATTTTAGCGTTAATCCGCCCGTCAGAGCCTGTGTTGAAGTTCCATTACCTTCGGGTGTTCTGTTTGTAATGGACTGTCAAGCAACATTCGGGGAAACCGAGACACTCCACGTTCAAAGCGTCTCCAACTGGGCCCCTGCAAACATTGGGCCGTATAGTCAAGGTGTATTGGACGATAATTTGATTTATACGTCGGGTCAAATTGCCTTAGTGCCCGGTTCTATGACTCTGATTGAATCGGATTCACGGAATCAAAACAATTTGATTCTACGCCACATAACTCGTGTGCTGAAAGGAGTGCGGGAAAATGTGAGTTTAAAAAATGTTGTTGTGGGTTTTTGTTACACAACCGACGGGTTTGTGGACGACAAAGAGTGGCCGCCCTTGTTTATTACGGTCGTGGTGGCAGGTTTACCACGGAATGCCGATGTTGAATGGCAAGTGATTGCGAAAATTGGTGACGAGAAAGTAGATTTAACTCGCGCGGATGTGAAAATTCAAAATGGAGTCGTAGAAATGGCCGCTTGTCGATGCGATAGTGATGATTTTATTCTGTTGAAGTATCGACATGAAAGGGAAGAAGCGCCGAGTTTGGATGATTTTAAGCGTGGATTGGAATTGGTGGATGGAGAGGTCTATGTGGGATTTGTTCAAGTGTTTTGTACTGTCGATTTCGAATTTTCTAAATTGATTGAGGGCTTTTTTAGTAATTGCTGCGTGTCAGTTGTGCCCGTCGTTCGGTTCGAACAAGCAGATTGTCATTTAATTGTATTTCTACACGGGTTAAAATAAATATTTTTGCATTTATTTGAATTAAATAAATGTTTATTGTGACACTTTTTAAGTAACAAACATTTCTAAAGCAATGAAATAAGAAAAGAAAATAAGCACCAAGTAATTGAAAAAGGTTTAACAAAATTTGATCATTTTAAGATAATTCGATTCTGAGAAACTTCAATTGGTATAATAAGTCATTCAAATTAAAATTAAAAAAATATTTACACACAATTATTTGTTGTATATTATATATATATTAAAAATTATGGTTAGATTTGAGCATTAAGTCTACTACGATTAATCGTGTAAATTCAAGAAAAAAAAAATTAAATAGCAAAAATTAATTCCACACTTAAGCAATTAATTGATTAATTAATATAAACCATTTAAGCGTTGTTATTCTACGATTAAAATCAAATGTAAACATTCCACCATCATTGCTGATAATTTGTCCCTTTTTAAGTACAGATTACATCAGACTATTCAAGAAATTGGTCCCCGGTTTGTGAGATCAGCAATGAACACAAAAATATTTAGAGACAAAAAAAATTATGCCATGCCATTATTATATATATATCAAACAATATAACAAAACAAAAAACATGTAGAAACTTTTTAGTTATCATCCATGCAAAGCAGCTTTGATTTCATGACCGACACACCGTTTCATGCTAAATCAGAAAGAAAATAAAAAACAAAAAAATAAATAATTATTAAGAACAAATAAAACACAAACAAACAAACAAACAAATAAATAAATAAATAGATAAATATAAATACGATTAAAAAATAACTCACAAATAAATAATTTAAAATCAAATTAAAATCTCAATAATATCTTTCCGCTTTATACATTAAAGTACGAGAATCGAAATCCAAAACTGGGCGCCTAAAATGACTTAATCTCCCTTTCCGGCCCAAAAACTGTCCTCTTCTTCCTCCTCAACTTCCGCATCATCTTCATCTTTTTTCCCTTCAATTTTCTCGCTTTCAACCTCTGGTTTTTCTGCCTCAACTTCATCTTCCTCTTCCTCTTCCTCCTCTTCCCCAACTTCATCTTTACCGTCAGTTTTTAGCCTTTTACTCGCATCCTCGCTTTCAATTTCTTCTTCGTTACTCTCTTTCGACTCTTCCTCGACCCCATCGTCGTTCTTTTTTCGCTTTTTCGAATCATCTTGCGCCCAAAACTCACCATCTTCTTCTTCTTCTTCTTCCTCCTCCTCCCCCTCCTCCTCCCCATCACCATCACCCTTTCCATCACTCTCTTTAATGACCTCACCTTCTTCATTCTCCTCTCCTTCCGGTGTGATCGATTTTCTCGTGTCGTCCTAATAATACACAACAACAACATTCGGAATTTCAACTTTTATAAATCAAAATCTATACTTTGCCATGGTCTCCGTTCGTCGTTTTCGTGTTTACATTGTTGAAATGATATTGGAAATCATTTCCAGAACATTCCAATTTGAGAAACGGGAAAACCTCGTTGATTTCAACCGCCGAATCAAAATCTTCAAAATCCTACAAAAAAAAAATTATTAAAATTAATTTAAATTTTTTTTCCTCCATTGAACATAATTAAATTAAATACGTACACCACAGTATACGTCATCATTAAAGAACTGTGGCGAAAGTGGAGTTTTGTTTGGTTCTCTTATTTTACTGTTCTGGACCATAAACTCCCTCATCGCCTCCAATCCTGGCTCGGTAATATCGATTGGTTCATAATCGACTTTACAACTGTCCAAAATAAGTAAAGCCCGCTGTTGTCGTTTTTTAATCTGAAAAAATAAATAAATAAATAAAAATATTAAACAAAAATATTAAATATTCCATACAAAATCAAAGTCATCAACCTTTAAAAGCCAAGTTCATGGTTCATGCCTACCTCATCTAATTGCACACTAAACATCCTGTACATACATAAGCTCCTTTCAATTAACCCACAGGCACAAGTCTGTAGCAAATTTCTATTCTACAAAATACCCGTATTTTATGAAAAACAAATGGGACACGTTCCTCGATCTACTCAACGCAATTCTTCTCGTAGCACCCACTTAATGCTTAAAATACACTTGTTCTCAATGTTTGCTCGCAATTAGAACACAAAAGAAGAAACTCTAATCATGCATCGCGTATATAATGACCTTTAACTCAAACTGTAGTCATCGCAACATTCCAGAAGCAAGCAGTAAACGAGACGATTATAAACGGGCAATTATGTTAATTCATAAACTGCTCGTAATTGCAGGAAACTAATTGAAGTCATATTTCATCGCATAAATTTTTCATCTTTTTTATATTAACGAAAATGTTGAATTCAAATGCTAATAGTTAAATACGATCGAATTTGCAAGTTGAATGTCTTTAAATAGATGCGTCTGGACCGTTGCCCGTTGAAAAGCAGACTATTTGGAAATGTGAAAGATGATCACTAATCATCAGCTTGTTGAATTTGCAGCGAAAAACGAAGCAAAAGTCAACATTTTCGATAAGAAAATAAGGGATGGGTTATTTCCCACGGTTTCGCGTGCTATTTACCTCTTTGCTGGCTGAAATTCCCGATATGTAGACCTTAATCACCATTTTTGTCGCGGGAAATGATGGAAATTCACCTGGGAATCTTATTTAAGTCTCAAGGAGGAACTAAGAAGTGCTTTTATCCACTCACAAACCACCAAGGACCTTCACCTCGCCAGGCTTGACTATCCAACCATACGTACTCGTACTCGTCTCGTCCAAGTTCAGCCCCAGCTATCGGCTGCTGTGCAAAACAATTTATACACTTCGCAAACCTACCGCTAGGTTGCTATTGCGTAATATGATTTTAACATTTTTTTTAAATGATTATTTTAAATTGCATATTGTGGAAATAAAACGAAAGAAGGAAGAGATTAGGAAGAGACATTCGTTAAAGGAAGTAAATAAAATGAATAACGAGGAGAAGAGCGCAAATCTGATGTTGCCATGGCAACTTATCTCTTTCATGGAATATGCAGACGATATTTATCTGGATTGCAATCCAAGGTTGTAATTTTGTAATTTTCTTACATGCAATGCGTGTTGTGTAATTTGTTGTTTCTTCCAAATGATTTGGAAATTTTGAATAAAACAAAATGTATATATATTTATATAAATAATTTATTATTTAAATTTTATTATTTTTCAGATCAATACAATCTTGGAAGGTATGAAGGCAACCTAAAAAAAAAAATCAATATGTAATCACACGAAAGGCATCGATTTTTATTCATCAATACCATGTGCTTGGCCATCTTAATTAATACACAACAAGAATTGTTTTATTCCTATCTAGAAATGGCACGAAAAAGCAATCTCGCTTCTTTACCCCCAGTCCTTCCCATGGTGGAGGAGGAAGAGAATACGATTTATGACAGTGATTTTAGTCCAAGTAGTGATGAACCAGATTCAGAGCGAGACACGAAACAAAATTCACGCTTCAGTTATAATAAATCTAGGAAAGTTGGTAATTTTTTTTTTCAATTAATTTTTATTACGGTATTTTAAATTGTTGTTGTTTTGTTTCGGTCATGTTTAGCTGCAACCAGACACCCATATGCAATGGCCATCACAAATAACAGGCCTAAAAAAGTGGGAAAAGTGAATGGCATAATTCGTCAGAATGTCATTAAAGATTCTGACAGTATTGTTGAAAAAGCGAAAAGTCAGAGAAGATTGAAATTACACGAACTTCAAAATGAAATTCAATTACTGAAAACTAAACAAAAGGTTCTTATTTCTTATTTTTTATTTGATTTTGATAATACAATTTTTTTTTTCAATGTTTATTAAAGGATTTCGAAAATGAGAACAAATTATTAAAACGAACTCAAAGACGGCAAGCGGCGGCTTTAAAACGATACGAAGGTAATGAGGGAGAATTGCCATCGTTACTTCGATCACACCAAGAAGAAGTATATAAATATATTTATAAATAATAATTTTTTTTTTAATTCATTTAAATAAATATTTATATATGAGAAAAAAAATTATGGCGCTTGTTTTTGATCGATTTAGGTTCGAACTTTGAGAGAATTATTGAAAAAGTCAAATGAGAAACAGCGAATAAGCGAAAAAAGGGAAACCGAAAAAGCAATCGAGTTGGAGAAAGCGAGGATTCAGCTTCAGCGACTTCAAGCTATTGTACGAGAACAACATTTAGACGAAAGAATATCTCTGAATAAGAAAGTAGACTTTCTTCAAATCGAATTGAAAGAAAAGGAGACAAAGATCAGAGTATATTAACACACTTCTTGAGAAATGTTTCCGTTCCGTCGATGAATGACGTAATCCTTGTTTACAGGAAATGCAACATCATCTGGAACTGCGAGATAAAAATTATAAACACCAATTAGCTATTGAATTTGCCCGGCACAAGGATACGAAGAAGAAATTACACGAAATCCAAGTCAGAGTTGATAAATTGTCGGTCACACTCAAAGAAAAGGAAAGGGAATTGGAAATAAAAAATATTTACACGGCGCATATTGCAAATAAATCGCCGAGAAAACCAAGATCTTTATCTCCGAACCGTAAAGCGCAAAAAGAATTTAAAAAATTAATAGATTCGAATTCTTTGGAGCCAGATTTCAAGCAAGACGAAAAGAATGTAAATTGTTTTGTAAATTTCATTGAATTAATATATATATATACATTTTTTTTAAAGGATACTGTTGAACCAAGCGATTTTTTCTACACGAACAGTTTGGAAAATCTACAAATAAAACAACGAAACGCGCTACCGAACATCAGCGAAATGAAACCGCAGTCGGAAGAAGAAAATTCAGAAAATCCCTACAATTTCATGGACGTAATTCGAAGGAAATCGCTCACTAAAGAAACGTGTGTGGAAAATGCGGACAAACAAGACGCGCAACAAAAGCCAAACGTGTTTTTAAATCCGCTCCCCGCGCAAACCCGATCCGAGGAAATAGTTTCCGACACTTCTCGAGACGTGAAGCACCGGCAAGAATTTAAAATCTGGGTATCGTCTTCGCGCCCCGTTTCGGCCGATTCGAACGACAAGCAAATTACAACGTCAACTCTCGAAACAAAACCCTTGAGTGCCAAATCGAAAAAATCCAATCTCATGATGCAATTATTCGGGAATGTCGACGACGACAACTCGGGGAATATCAGTGATTTCCCAACACCCACGAAGCCGGACTCGGCAATCCGAAGTTCCTCCGATTCTTGCTTTTTATTACCCAGAAGGCCGAGAGAAAAGAGCAACGTTCTACCAAAGCAAATGATGAGCCCGATTCCTGGATCGATCGAAGACGAAACCAGCCCACTTCTGTTATAAAAAGAATGTTGTTTTTTTTCCTTTCTTTTATTTTAAATGTTAAACAACTGGTGTAAAAATATATATATATTTTTGTAATTAATTAAACTACGTTCTTTAAAACTGTTTTAGCTACGGTACTGCACACTGCTAGCCACATAGTGATTCCAATGGCTCCGGGAGATTCCATTGGAAACGAAATAATCTTATTAAACGGGTAAAGCCAATCTCTTGGAACTTGAAGCACGGAAACGTGTCGGTAGTACCACAGAAGGTAAAACGCAAATGCCCCCTAAAAAGAAAAAAATAAGTATAATAAAGTGTTATAAAAATCACATTAAAACCAACAGATTGGTGAAATAAACGTACTGATAAGACGTGAAGCACGATGCTGGTCGCTACTTTAACTCTAACCATTGAAGACGATCTGACAATTGCTACATTTGATCGTAAAATAATAATTATAAACATAAAAATAAAAAAATAAAAAAATGGTTATGGTTTACATTCGTGGGCAATTTCTTCTGAGAACTTTCGAATTCTTCGTTGAAGTTTTGCATATTTTGCAAATTCGTCAACCATATTGATTGTAGTCAATTCGATTTTAACAGCAATCAGTTGCCTTTTGAGGTTGGCGATTCGAGGAGGATCTTTCCAAAATATCGTTGTTAACACCTGGAAAAAGTGAAACAGACATAAACACACAAAATTAGAAAACATATCATATTGTGTTGATAACGTACGACTCTCACAAAGGTGTTAATCAGAGCATACGTGAGCGTACTAATCAAAATGCCACAAAACAAGAAGTTGGACGCCATGATGGATTTTCTGAGCTAGATGCACGTTGCCATACCAACAGAATTAATTTTAGTAATGGCGATGAACTTATGAAGGACGATTGTTTTATTATTTTACCTCGCTATTTATATTTAGAATGTATTAAATTTCAGTTTTTGAAATATTATATTTGATTTTGCAAAGTTTCTGGCGAGCAGTAGCGCTGGCCGAGCTAAGTGGCGAAATTAGTAACCCTACAAGCAACTTCAACCATTTACCCAGCATCAACCATATTTAGGCAGTTGGTCTTTGTTTGATATAATTTCGTTTGAAATTTTGAAATGCCTCCGAAACGCAAAGTGAGTGCTTGCGTTTAATATTCATTACTATCGGTGAGCTTATTTGAAAGTGAATATTTCTAGGGAAATTCGGCCAATGGCACAACTATGAAAAGCAAAAAACGAAAGATTGAAGAAGATCTGAGTGATGATGGAGACGAAGAAGAGGAGGACGAGGTGGAGGTGATGCCGAAGAAGGGAAGAGCGAAAAAAGCTCCCGCGAAAGCGCAGAAAGCTCCCAAATCTGAAGGCGCTTCGTCATCCTCCATCAAAGATGTCAACTTTGACATCGACGCCGAAAATTCTGATGGCAAAAAATGGAATTTTAAAATTGTCTCGTGGAATGTCAACGGAATTCGAGCGTGGATTCAAGTAACTTAATTTTTCCACAGAAAAATGTAAATATTCGCGTTTTCAAATAATTTCTGAACATTTTTATTTATAGAAAGGTGGTCTGGATTACATCAAACAAGAGAATCCTGATGTTTTCTGCGTAATGGAGACGAAATGTTCACTTGATAAAATGCCACCGGAAGCTACTGTCGAAGGGTACACCAATTACATGCTGTCCGGTGATGCTGATGGTTATTCAGGAGTTGGTTTGTGGACCAAAACCAAACCCATTAGCACTTCGTACGGCATTGACGTGGAAGAACATGACAAGGAAGGCAGAGTCATAACTGCTGAATTTGAAAAATTTTATGTCGTCGTTGCATGTGAGTAATTAATATTTGTTTTTCTAGTTTACTTATTTATTTATTTATTTATTTATTCTCTTCTAGACGTGCCAAATGCTGGACGCAAGTTAATCCGCCTTGATTATCGCAAGAAGTGGGATATCGACTTTCGCGCTTATCTCAAACAACTCGATGATAAGAAACCAGTTATTTTGTGTGGAGATTTAAACGTTGCGCATGAAGAAATAGGTTTAGATGGCAAAGCAGCAGGTTGTTCGGCTTTATTACGTCATTTTTCTCCAACTTTCAGATCTAGCCAACCCAAAAACCAACAAAAGAAATGCTGGTTTCAGCCAGGAGGAGCGCGATGGATTCGGCGAACTTCTTTCCAGCAATAAATTCGTCGATACTTTTAGACAGCTCCATCCGGAAGAAAAGGGAGCGTACACTTTCTGGACTTACATGATGAATGCCCGTGCTAAAAACGTTGGATGGTAAATGGAGAAAATTCTCTTTTTCTTAATTTATTTTTATTAAAATTTTTTTTTTCTAGGCGTTTGGACTATTTCCTCACTTCGGAAGCACTTTTACCAAATTTATGTGAAAATGTCATTCGTAAGGACGTACTTGGAAGTGACCATTGTCCCATTGCTCTTTTTCTTCATGTTTAATTTTAAATATAGAAGAAAAAAACTAAATTTTTTTTTTCTTTTCTTTTTTTTTTAATACATATTTGGATTTTACATTTCGTAATAAAATTTTTCCTTTCATTCAATTGCAATTATTTGAAAATATTACACAACAATCTAATCTTCACCAGCTGGAATGGCATCTTCTAATCGACGAATAAATTTCACTCTCAATTCTGTAGTGTTGTCACCTCGAAGTTGGTCTTGTACAAAGCGAACTGCAACTTCCATTTGCACCTAAAAAAAAAAAAAAAACTCAAATGCAACTCCAGTTATTAGATGAAAATCATTGTTACCATTTCGAGTGCTCCACGAATCACGCCGCATAACATATTGCAATATTTCAATGCATAATGGGCGTCTGGTAATTCAACGAATTCAGTCAATGGATTATTATCGACGATAAGTGAAAATTCATCCCACGCAGGACTCCAGTTCGTGACCGAAGGGTTAATACCAAGAAACATTCGGAATGCTAATTGTATTTTATCAGCAGTTTCTCTGAAGTCTTGACATCGACCAGATCCAGACCTCGCTAGAAAGTCTTCTATCAACCTCACTCCGATATTGTAACCCCTAAAAATAAGAAATAGCCCATTGTAAATATTATATCATCTAAATTTTGCCTTTTTTCTAACATTTTATCGAGCTGTTTGTTCACATCTTCGTTGTTTTCATAATCTTTTATCAACTGCGCGACCAGGGAGCCGTAAGTCAATGTGAATAATTCCGTACTCTGTGAATAAAATAAAAAAAAAATAAAAAAAATCACCATGAATTAAATATGAATCAATCTGTAGTTGTATGTTTTTACCACTTTCTTCGGATCCGAGCCTCTAACATTTTGTTTTGACATATTTGCTGTTGTATCTCGTAAGATTAGCTCGTAAGATTTCTTCGATGGTTATTCGATCATATGTAACTTCGCGGAAGCGCCGCTCGTGTCGCGTTGTAGGTGGTAACAGCTAGACGAAGAACAGATCTTTCGGTCACAGGCTCTCTGAAGAAGTAATCTGGGTTTTATTTGGCGAACATGTGGAGATGATGTCAATCCACAGTTTTTATAATTAAATTACGATCGCGGTAGATTTTTTTTAAAAATTACATTTTAGGTGTTGTTACTTGTTGATCAAAATGACAGATTATTTGGAAGAGCAAAGAAACGAAATAGAAGCGCTGGAATCAATCTACCCTACGGAGTTCGAAAGTAAATACTTGATTTTTTTAATTCTTTCAATTTATTTGGCGTCAAAAACAATCGAAATATTTCCATTTATTTTTAGTTATTGAAGTGGAACCGTTTTATAAGTTTACCATTTTCATTAAAACCGATGAATACGACGAAGATTCAGAAGAAGTCACCGGAGGTGAAAATGAAACAATTCGATTGTAATTTAGTCGTTAATTTTCGACTTTTCGTCTATTTTAGCCTCTTGCAAACTTGAATTCACCTACGTAGAAACTTATCCGGATTTACCGCCCATTATTAACATTACTGACAGCACAAATGTCGATGAAAATGATTCAAATGATTTGAAAATAGTTTTGACTGCCGAAGTATAAATTTGAACACAATTCTTTAGTGTTGCAATTGTTTTTTTTTTTAACAAAAGAATTTTATTTTATTTCACAGGCTGAAAATAATCTTGGAATGGTGATGATCTTTACACTAGTAACTGCAGCACAGGATTTGCTGAATACGAAATGGGACAAAGTGCAGAAGAATAAACGATTGGAATCCGAAAAATTGCTGCAGGAGAAGGAAGAAGCCGAAATGGTGAAATATCTTTTATATTTTATTTTTTTTTTGGGTGATTTTTTTAATGGATATTGTTAAATTTTGCAGAAAAAATTTGAGGGAACACGTGTAACCGTTGACTCGTTTTTAATGTGGAAGGCAGAGTTTGATTTAGAGATGGCGGCGTTGAAAACAACGGTTTCCAAGGAAGATAACAAGAAATTGACTGGAAGGGAGTTATTCGAGAGAGATCACACTTTAATTCAATCGGACATCAATTTCCTGTTGGATGGCGAAGAAGATGTTAAAGTTGACGAGTCTTTGTTTCAAGAATTTGGAGATTTAATGTAATTTTTATTCAAATTATGAATAAACTACAATAATTTTGATTAGTAAATAAAAAAAAAATAAAAAAAGATCCATGTCAAATGTAAATGTTTACATAAAATTATATTTTAGGCTGAATTTAGGTGTGGGTGGTAAATCATCCTCCTCTAGGTTTTCGTGTATCTGTTGGAAAAAGAAATATAAACGATTATAAAATTTATTAGTGTTGTTATTACTTTTACTAATTTTTTTTACATTTCGCGGTTTGTGGAGACAAGTTAATTCTGGTTCTTCGATTTCGTTATCCAACTTCAAATCAATATCAGTTGTAATGTCGAGATTTTTTGAAGTCGTTTCTGCTTGTTTGATGGGAATGTAAACAGTCAATTCTGGCGTTTCTGGTGTTTGGGGCGCATCAATTACAGTCTGTAAATTTTGAATTAATGTATACAGAACAATAACAGCGTCTAAAATAGTACCGAATCAATTGTATCAATGTGAAATTTTGGAAGTGTTTCCGCGTAAACTGCATTAAAGTTAGGGTTTGGACGTTTTTTTACATCTGTTGATTTGGAAGACATAAATCGTATTGTAGGTGAACTTAAACCAAAACTTCCTATGTCTGGGGTTTTGGATTTTCGTTCAACAACTTGAGAATCGGAATGCGTTTCTGGAGGAGTTTGTGGAGATTCCGCTTTCGCAGCTATGTAAATAAATACAGCAAGCTTTTGAGAAAAAAAAATATTTTTTTTGGCAAATAAATTCGAATTTATACCAATATGAGTTTTCTCAAACTTCTCAATGGAAATACCATTGTTTTTGAGTAATTCTATCACTGATGTGACTTCATTTTCAATGGAAGAAACGCGATCATTAGAAATTTGCAAATTCTTTTCAATATTTTCGTTATATTCCTTGATTTCTAACAGCTGGGTTTTGGCATCTTCCTGCAAAGGAAAATTAATTGTTAATTATATTTCAATTTTGCCAACGAAAAAATCAAATTACTGTAATCGTAGCCACTTGAGACTTAATTTTGTTCAATTCATCCGAAAATGACGCATCCTCTATACAATTTTCTTGAAATTGACACAAATCTTGGTCCATCAGTGTCAATGTCCTATCAAATTTCAGAGCCAAATCCCTAAATTTCGAAAGAAATCCCGTCGGTGTATCGTCACTCGCCATATTCGAATTTTTAACTTTTGTTTTCGCCGCCATTGTACTACAATGGCGCGATTTCGAATGCAGCAACTCGTTCCATCACCCGGCACGCGATGTCGCGACAATAGCAAGCCTTGCATTTGTTTCGTTCCAAGTTAAAAAAATGTCCTTCGAGTAAACCATGGTTGACAGGTATGTTTTTCTTAAAAACAAATTTCGACCTAGAATTTTACATTAATTAACTATTCGATTGCATTATCATTCATCCCGCATTCATAATCTCCCCAATTTTACGCTTTAATGAAACCCATAATTAAATAAATTAAAGCAACACGCGACCGGGTTCGATAAAAGATAGAACAGGAACTGGAACAACTATTCCATTTTCCCCCTTTTTACTTTCACTTTTTTTGCGGCCTAAAAATGTGCAATTTTAAACCCACAAACTGTGTTAAAGTCGAAAGAAATACGAAATTGACAGGTTTAACAGGTTTGGCCAAACAAATCCACGTTTTATTGTTCTTTTATTATGGCAATCATTACTTTTGTTGTCGCCTTCATTTTCGAACTGCAATCTCGCAATGATGTTCTTCTCACAGTAATGAACCGTTTAAATTCGATTTTGGAAAACCGCCAACTATTTTATTCTGCAACAAATATTTCATTCATTTTTTCTCTACAGTTTTCTTCCAGTGCCATGATCACGTCCACCACCAAACATTTTGCTCCAAAATCTGCAACTCTCTCGTAAAACAAAACAAAAAAAACAGAAAGAAAACAAAATGCGGCATAAAGGACTGGTGTTTGGTTTGATGACATACCTAATTCTACAAGTATCATTTGCATCGGAATTGTCATCTCACTGTGGCGAAATCAGAACCAATGTGGGCGAAGGAGAAATTTTGGCGCCATTTTCGTTCCTCGAGCCGATGGCTTGCACTTGGATATTGACGCCGCCGCCTGGAAAGAAAATTCTCATCAACATCCAACAAATCACACTTCCAAGTGAAACTGAACAGTTATACGTGTCGGCGGACAAGCAGTTACTGAATTTGAGTCGACATTGCCAGCTATGTTGGTCGAATTTAGTGGCGGAAGAATTAAACGTGACTTACGTGTCCAATCCGAACGCGTTCGTCCCCGCGGATGAAGATGCACAATACGACACCGAGACCCAAAACAATTCGTCCGAAGTGAACTACACGTCGACCGCGAATTTCCACATTTCCTACACGAGTTTTCATCAGTTTTTGTGTGCGGCGCCGAAAATGCGCGTCGACAACGGCTATTTTGTAGGAAAAAACCGAAGCGTCGGCTCGAGCATGAGATTCGTGTGCCATCCCCCTTACGAAATCAACGGACCTTCTCGATCGACTTGTATCGTAGCTGACGACTCGCCCGTACCCAAGTGGGTCCCCGACCCCGACCACGATTCACGATGCCTGATTCCCGAATGCAACGGAAAAACGCTCGAGAAATCCGCCGGTGCGAGCGTTGGAATAATTGTACATCCGGGTTTCCCGTCCAACATGGTGCTGAGCGGTCACCACTGCACTTGGAGGATTAAAGCGCCGAACAAGCGGAGAATCAATTTGAGTTTGAGCTACTTCAGTTTGCCAACGAAACAACGGAAAAAGGGCGACGTGACGTCGTACATGAATCTCTACGACGGGAGCAAAGACAACTTGATGGCGAGACTCCACAGCGAGGAGGAACTGAGGAATTTCACGAGCAAATCGAGCGTAATGATCTTGGAACTGGTCACGGACAACGTGTCGCTCAAAGTGAACGACGCTGCCGGTAAATTCGGCTTTAAAATCGAATATTTAGCCACGTGTTACTCGTTGCCGGCCCTTCAGTACGGAAGCGCATCGTTTGTCGACGACGTAGGCGTCGGATCCGTCGTTGTTTTCCAGTGCGACGTCGGATTCGAGTTAATCGGAAGCTCGAATCTCACGTGTTTGTCCGATCTGAGTTGGAGTAATGCGATGCCGGCGTGTCAGGCAAGCAACGACACTTTGACCGCGATCGCGATCGCGACCGCGACCAAGATGAATGTGGTGGACAAGAAACAGAACGAAGGCGGAAATGGAATTATTCAGCAAGACACGGGTTCGAAGGAAGCTGAGAAGGTCGAGGGGAGCGTGAAGACGAATAAAATCAAGATGACGGCCGATGTTTCGGAAAATGTGCTGCCACCGAGCGGCTTGGACGAATCGGCGAAGAAAGTCGACTCCGGGCTGAACGACGGTTTTACGCTTCTCATGATCATTTTGTCCGTGGTTGTGCCAGTTGTGGTCTTGTTATTCGTTTCGATGGCTTGCTTTTTGTGGTACCGGAAGCAGTATCCAGTTCGAATGGGACTCGGGAGGAAGTTTGAGACGTTTGAGAATCCAGCGTACGAAAGGAAACGGAATAAGACGGCGGTTTCGGATGATCCTGCGGAATTGCAGAAACTGACCAGTTTGCCTTCGCCTTAAAGAAAAGTATTCCAACATTTGATGTTTTCGTTTTGTACATTTTCTAGGTTTTGTTTTGTTTTGTTAATATTTTTTGTTTTTTTGTTCGAGTGCTCAAGTTTAAGATTTTTTTTTCTTTTTTTTTTAAAAATTGTAAGAAAAAATATATTGTGGTTCCTATTTTTAATGTCTTTTTTTGTTTTTTTTTGTTTTTTTGAAAAAAAATTGTATAATGACTTATTATAATGATCTGATTTGTTGTTGTTATTTTTTCTGATGGATGCCATAATTGACTGTTCCATTTTCTCAATTTATGCCGCCAATTTTGGAATGCTGTATTTATCTGTGATGTCAAAAAGATGGCCTTATACAAAAAAAAATTGAAGTAACACACTTGAAAAAAGTATTGTTCAATGTTGCACATCGTGGTGCGAGTTGATGCATTTTTCTTGCTTCTCGCTTTGCTCAATGCGTGTTTATTGAAGTTTGTATCTCGTTGAACGGTTTATTTTTCCAAGAAAAACCTCTCATGTATTTATTACATGTGTATTTATTATACGCAAAGGTAACAAAACGTTTGTGTTCATTGACCAAGTCTGTTTTTATTAAAGTAAAATTTGTTGAACATTTAAAAATAAATATAAATTAAATACATTTTACATTTATAGATTTTTCTCTCGATGTTTGTAACTTTTCCCCCATTTTCCCCCTCATGGAAATTATATTTGGAACTAAAAAAATAAAAGTAACAAAATATAATCGTTTTGCATTTGTTTTCTAGTACGGGTAATTTCATTTTCAATCAACTAGAACTATACATAACAGCTGAAACCACACATTTACATCTCTTTAAAAATTAAATTTTTCAGGGTTATACAATTATTTCATAAATAAAACGACCATAAAAACGAAACGAAAAATGTCTGACATGCTGCTGTTAAGTAAACTAACCACACATTAGGAGATGTTCAGAATCTGTTTACTACTATTTTGCATTTTTAATTCGGTTTTTGCTATCAACAAAAAAAATAATCAAAAAAAGGTTCTGAACATCCCTAGTGCTAAGTTCGTGACATTTAATGCTTTTAAGTTCTTTCTGGGCAAGACGTTTGTTGGATAACTAGTTTTGTTCCAGGGCGGCCTTGTGGGTCTTCGCATGGATGAACCACTATACCCGGTTGCGATTCTGAAGGTGGGTGTAATTCTCGTGATATGCCTATAAATTATAATAAAATAAAAATAAAAAAATTTTATTCAAGTTAAAAGTAAAAATTAAGCTTCAAAATGGACGACCGACATTGCAAAACCCGCACATTTAGTTTCACATTCGGTTCCATGTTGAAATCATAACATCAAAACATAACAAGCAGCAATTAAATGTTAACGACGTGAAATATGAATTACCTGGAGTCATGTTGGCTACGGCGGATAGTAAATCGTAATTAATCATTGGTTGTGCCTCGTTCACCGGTTCCCAACCAACTGGAGGCGAAGCAGGTGGCGAAATTAGAAATTGTTTATCCGGTTTAGGCGGTTGCAAAAATGGATCTTTACTATCGTCCTTCGGGGAAAGTGGCTGAAAACAGACGTAGTAATGATGATTATGGTGTTTTAATTTTTACTTTTTAAAAAATGTTTTTACCTGGGCGAAATAGCAATTAATTATTTTATCACAGACATCTGCCTGATGCAGTTGAATTCGTGCTGCTGCAGCAATATGTGCTGACAGAAAAGTGGCCCTGGCTCTTCGGAAACTCTTGAAGTATTGAAAGGTCACTTCTCCGTACTGTTCAAAAAGGGATTCAAAATTTTTCTGTAAATAGAAAGCATTTTATTTGATTATGTGTGTTTTCTAAGGGGAAATTGAATTTCAATGGGGCAAACTGCCAAGTTCCTTCATATAAATTTTTGATTGCAACATTTGTGTGTTTATTAAGGTGTTTAAAGTTGTAAAACACAATATTTTGATTATTTCATGAATTCGAATTGAAATTAAAAATTAAAAATTAAAAAATTTTATAAAGAAATAAAAACATATCATTCTTTTTTAAAAATAAAAAAAAGAAACAAAATATTTAATTAAAAAAATTTTTTTTTTCGATCGAGGAAACATTGAGAGTTTAAATTACGCGATCGAGATGACAATTGTTGTTTTTTACCTTATCGTCGTCGTTGTCATAAACCCTGTCATCTAAATTGGTTACTATAAGAGATTTAGGCAAATCAGCGGTCTCCTCATCGTCGTAACACATTTCCAAATTATCGGTTTGAGTGACGACATCGTCTGAGTTGTTAATCATTATGTTGTCATCCATTGTCGCAAAATCTCTATCATTAAACCTCATTCTCAAATCTTTTTCTTTGTAATAGAGCTGAAGATGTAGTCGATGCCATCCGTCATTACGTCATCCGAATGAATTTATACACGCAAATACGGAAGCATAGAGGGAACCAACGCAAAATAACCAAGCTACGGTGGCCTAAACGGACCATTATTTTTTTTAATTCAAAAAACGTTTTTATTTTACACGGTTTATTGTTTTCTTGTTGCAACATAACCACTTCGTGGGAATCGGAGTACTAATGGCGGCAAATGTATCTTTCGTACAACACGGAATATGCACTGTCGCCTCTGTTCTTTGCGCCGTTAATTTGTACCTCGGAGGTGGCGTGAGTTCCATTTCACCGTCCTCGTTTTTAGCGAAGCGAATTTGATGACTCCATTGCCAATTTCGAAAAATAACAGACAACTCATCTTTCAAACAAACAGCATGATCACGCATAAAATCGTTCGAAATAAATGCAGTTTGCGGTCCACTAGCGAGCGCAGCGTACAACACGAACGGATCATCTTCCGACAAACGATTTGGTACAAAACAGTGACCGAGTAACTTGATGTAACTCATTATCCTGACCGGCCATTGCTTCATGTGGCCACTTCCCAGAACCAATATCTTTTTGTGCTCCCTGGAGAGCTTCTCGATGACTTGGATAAGCTGGAATCAAACAAAAATGAGTGAAATTCATCATTTATAGACACGTGTGACTTTGGTTTATACCTGTTGATGTAACGAATTGTTCAATCCGTCGCCTTTCTTTTTAACTTCCGCAATTTTGTGATACGCAACGTTCATCCCATCTACGACGATGTCGAACGGACCAGTGTTTTTAAGAAAATTCTCGAACATCCGTAATTCGGTTGGGTCCGTCTTCCGGAACACGTCTTTCCCTTTAATGACCGAAGTCACGAAGGTATCACGCAGCATCGCAAACTCCGCATCAGTAATCACGTTCTTTTGCAAAGAATTGCCGCAATGACTGCAGTAACCTTCGGGAGATATCGTCACGTATTTTCCGACGTAATTTTTCAGCTTCAAACTTGATTGGAAGTTGTCACTTATACTCAATGGAACCGTTAGTCTCATTGACGATAAATAATCGACAAGTTTGAAAGCTGTTGACATGCTTTCGTCGTCGTTTTCGCATAAATTCAACCATTCGGTCACGACTTCGTTGCTCGGGGTTTCGTTAAATGATTTTAATTTGTCGTAGCCTAAATCGAATCTCTTGTTTTTAAATGCAGCCCGAATAAACGCATTGTAGGCTTCGTTTGATATTTTTTCCTGGTTTTCTTCTATAGTTTGCATCAATTCGATCCCATTCGTCCAAAGTTTGGTCCTGGCCAATGCGGAAACACATGTATTCAAGATGTCGGCGTTGTAGTCTATATTTCTACTCTTCAAGTCGGTGTACGCATTTAAAATTGCTTCCTCGTTGTCGGCGTCGTGACGTTTGGCACAAAGTTTTAGGAAAAGTGTCAGGGTTGCGATGTTTGAACCGTTGTTTTTACGATTTAAATATGAAATGAGTGATTTGGCGGTCACTAAATTATCTTCGGACAGACAGTGTTTCATAACTGAACCTGAAAATCCCACTTCGGATACAATTTGCTCGGATATTGTTTCGGATTTAATGGAGTCCCATTCGGCTTCTGAATGCCATTTATTTGCTTGGAAAAGTTGGTGAAATTTCTGCTCTAGTTTTACCAGTCTGGCTTGTTCGATCGACCAATGATTTGAAGTGGTTTTGGTTGTTAATGATTGCGTTATTATTGATGAAAGGGGACTCCAAAATGCTCTTATCTCCTGTTTTCTTATTCTTACGAATATTGAGTTGCAACACTTAAGAAAATGACTTTTCATTGTAAACAAACGTCGAAAAATAGGCTAAAAAATAAAATTCGTTTTATTAATGTGAATTACACAGCAAAAATAACCTGATCGCGTTTTTAATAATACCTATCCATCAGAATGAAAAACAAATTCTTTTGATAAATAAATCAATTTTAGATCTTGCTGTAAAGTTCCATCCATCTATATATCCCATAGCTAAGAAATGTAGTTCGTAATGCAGCCACTTTGGGCGCGATTCGTGGGTAGGGTCATTTTATTTATTTGCTACTTTTATTTTTAAATTGTTATTATGATTATAATAATCAGATAATATACCTTATTTTTACGATTTCATTAAATTCTAAATAAGTTCTAAGATTTACCAGCGTTATGGGCTGTAGATTAACATTACGCTAGATGTCGCTATCTACCGTTTATCTAGACGGTCTAGACGAAGGTTACTATCGATTTATTTACGTTTTTATTTCCATTGTAAGATATATAGCAGTAAGGCATTCAAGATTTGATTAAAAACAACGATGGCAGACGATAGAGAAATTCTTCGTGAAATGTGGGATGGCAGTCTGCCTGTGTGTTTTCATTTAGCTCGTGAAGAAGTGCACGGAATGCAACAACCAGATCCGTGTTATGTAATTTTTCCACCTTAAATTATTCATCGACATTTATTAAATTAACTTGTTTATTTCCAGTTGCTTGTGCCGCGCCAGTCCTATTTTCCTTTAGTAATCGATAAAGTGAAGAAACACTTTGCCCGATTTGTTCAACCCGATCAACAAAACGAAGAATTGTGGTTGGAAACGAGTGGAATTCCTCTGAAATTGTATTTTATTTCTATTTATATTCATGTTGTACATTCATAATGTAAGATTTTTCATTCTAGACATTATCCTATCGGCGTTTTATTTGATTTATTAGCGTACGATGTTGTGCTGCCATGGAATTTAACTGTCAGATTTCAGAATTTTCCTGAGGATGAATCGCTCAAGTTGTCGACAGATGCGGCTGTTGAGTCGTATTTCATGTCCACTGTTAAAGAAGCAAATGCTTTGAAGCATAGAATTCAAATTATGAATGATATGCAGAAAAAAGATTATAATCAATTATGGCTCGGTTTATTACACTGTATGGCGTGTTGGTTTTGGAAAAAATATTGTAATTTGTTTATTATAATTTGATTTTTATTTTTATTGCAGATAAATTTGACCAGTTTTGGGCAATTAACCGTAAACTAATGGACAAATCAAATGATGAATTTTTCAAATACATTCCGTTCAGAATTTACCAGGTAAATTAATATTAATCACTTAAATTTATTACAACGCGTTGCTTAAAAACACACGAATTTTCAGCCGGATTTATCTTACATTCAAAAGTTATTCAAACCCATTGATTCGTCCAAAGAATTGCACACACTCGTGGATCTTATTAAAACGGCTATCGATTTGGAAGGTATTTTTTTTTAAACAAAAAAAATTTAAATTAACAAAAAAAAATTAAATTAACAAAAACAATTTTTTTTTTAGAAACAAATCGAATTATAATCCAAGGAATCGAAGTTCCATCCGAAACCCCCATACAATGGCTAAGCGAACATTTTAGTTACCCGGATAACTTTCTTCATATCTGTATTGTGCCCAAAACGTAGCATTTTAAAAATGCAAACAATTTAAATTGTAAAAAATGAAAGAAAAAAAAATTGATGAATTGATTTGTTAAATCATAGAAAAATCAACCATTCTTCGTAAAGCAAAATAAGCATCAGAAGTTTTAAATGAATTCAAGCTTGCGAGTGATTTTTGTGCATAATTTTGACATAATTCTTTGGTTTGTTCGATTCCGGTTCCACTTAGCACGACCTCTCGTACCTGAAAAAATGAATTTAAAATTGAAATAAAATGTAATTTAAATATTTTCAACTCGTAACTAATTTAAAATCAACATTGTCCAGATTGTTTTTGTATTTCCCGATGTAATTTAGGAACTCTGGATCCTCTTTTATATGCATCAAGACCGGAAGCGAGGCTAAATCAAGAGGCGATCCTGGAGGATGTTTCTGCACGTCGGTAAAAGCTTGTAATTCGGAATGACACTGATAATAAAAAAAAAAGATCAATTTTAACGGAAATTATCATTTTAATTTGACAAAAATACCTGCCAAGCCAGCGCAACGTTTTTGCCAAACTCGTACGCCTTGTTTTGTAGTTGCTTGTCGTGGTTCGCTAATGCCAGCGTAGATTGACAGCTTTGCGCTAAAAGCGACGCCGTTAACAAATAATTTTTCTCTTCCCAATTGTCAACGTTGAGGTCGGCAATGAACTCTGCCTGGGTGAAATCTCTCGTCGCCTTGATTATTGATTCAACGACATCGGGATGACGCAACGATGCGAGTGTTTTCGCGGCACTTGCAAGCAAATAATCGCCACACAAAACCGCAATTTTATTCCCAAATTCCATGTCTTGGAATGTGTTTTTGTCCGGAAAAAGAAGATCCGAGACATTCACGACTCCTTTATGGATCTGATGAGCCATGTGAATCATTTCAGTGATTTCGGCTAAAGCCCTCTGCCTACGAAATAAAAAAATTTCTAAATAACATATATTTTTATTTTTTTTTAAATTTTAAACCACGCCTGTAAGAGATGCCGTCTGTCACGGGATCATTTGCAGTTTCTTCATTCTTGTGACCAGCTGTTTTCGAAATGAGGAGAACGACTAAACCTCGAGTGTGTTTGTACGATTTTCCATTGTAAATTAGTCGTCTGTTGTAATTTAAAAAGAAAAGGAAAATTAATCATCTTGAGTGTAATTCCGTTTGGAACTGCAATCATTACTTTGCTGTTTTCAATAGTGGGTGGCCGGTGCCAACCAATTTTCGAACATGGGCGGCTAAATTTGATATTTCATCGCTGAGTAAGCATCTCAGACTCAGGTAGGATGTGGGATATCCTACAACACGTTCTGCGTCAGAAACTACACGGTTCCAATCGAGTTGGTTCGGCGATTTCACTGCAGATAGGTTCCGTGTAAACTGGTGAACACAACTGGTGAGTATTCTCACTTTCTTGTTGCTTGTTAGGCAATGGATTAAATTGAGCGATTTCATGCTTTCGTCTATGATCGTGGAGTTGTAGCAGACGAATGGTACCTAAACAATCATATTGCACGAAAATTATGAATTGCAAATATAAATATTTTTTTACGAATAACTTACAACAAGTTGTTTATAAACTTTAGTTGAATTGAACGCCTGTTGTGAAATTTAGTTTCCTTCTGTTCATATAATTACAAATAATTATTTCCACTTTAACGTGCCACGGAAGTTTGGATTTGTCTCTGGATCTAGCTTTCAAAGATTCGTCGATATGACGTCATAATTTGTCAAACTTGTGAATTAAAGTAGAAGTTTTATTATGATTACGAAGTGGGTTCTGTTTTCTGAGGCCAACCTGTAATAGCTAAAAGGTGATTTGTTTTATGGCCAAAGTATTTGACGAAAACAGCACTATTTCCTAGAATCGCCTATAAACGGAAGCTTGTCTTGTCTGCCATTAAAAGTAATAGTAACTTTGAAATTTTAATGTAACCATACAACAGTTTTATGACAATTTGATGTAATCCTTCAATTTGAATTTGCATTACTAGAACTGCACATATAAGCCATAAGCCGTTTCTGTTGTACCGTAGCCGAATTCACGTTCCCCTCTATGTGGAATTTTGACGAATTTTTATTATTATTTTTGGCCATACACTTTTAAAAATAGATAGAACCTTCGTTGACATCAATTTAAACGTGCAATGATGTTAAGAAACGTCGTATTACACATGAACGTAAACAGAATGTGTGTAAGTACGAAATAACAATTTTTATCAGGTTGGGAAAATCATCTTGAAAACGAATTTAGTCGGTTATTTTTCACTTTATGGCCGAAGGATCTCTTCCATAATCTTCTTAACGGTGCTGTGGATTTTCATTTTACCATTTGGTAACATAAATAATTAGTAACTTATTAGCATGATTTTGTTTTGTGTTTTTTAAATTTTTTTTAAAAACAAAAAGCATATGTATATATATATATATATATATTTATATATATATATGCATAAATTTGTGTGAAATCTTAATTTAAAGAGTGCTGATTTGTTACTGGATAAAAAGAAATGAGAATGTTTTGTAGTAATTTATTTTATTTCTGCACTTAAAATAAAAATAACAATAATATTGATTTTGATTGATTTCTGTTTGAGTACTTCTTTCTTTCTTTTTTTTATTTTGTTTGTGAAAATCATTTGAGTTGATGTTGATGTAAAATTTGTATATATTTCTTATTTTTCAGTATAAAAAAAGAAAATTGTGGTTTGATTTCGTAAGATCTGTAACCACAACCATGCCTGTTAGTCAGGCTATGCTGGAAAGCTTACAGCAAGTATTACAAGACGTAAGAGAATCCAAACAGAGAAGTACGCTCATAATAGACGTAAGTTAGGTAATCATCTAAAAAAAAATTAATCCGAGCACTAAATTGTATTTATTTTTTGAATTTAGTCGAAGTTACGTCAACTTTGTTCCTTGTACAAGGAACTAGACACGGATGAATGTGCAGCATTTCTACAATTATTAGCTCAGGAATTTAATGTCAACCATGATAATGTCGAAAGATTAGCTCAGTCGTTTGTTGACAACAAAGTACCATTTTGTCAGTAACTTGTATTTGCACTTGGAATTAATTAATTTTTTAATCATACAGGGCAAGGGAGAGATTTTTGTTGTCACATGCGAGGAGAAATTACGTAAAGCGTTGACGCCGCAATACCATTGGCTTTTTAGTCAAATTGGGAGACTTGAAGGTGGAGTCAAATTTCTAGTCGACATGAGATCACAGATATTAGTAAGATGTTAATAAAAAAATATATATATATAATATGTGATTTTCAAAATTAATTTCGCATTAATTTTAGTCGGAAATCGAATCTCACGACAAAGATGACATGAGCATTTACCATTTGCGAGCATTAAATTCGGCATTAAAAGAATTGCTCGCCTTATGGTTTAGTGTTGGCTTTTTAAATTTAGAACGAGTCACGTGGCAGTCTTCTTGTGACATGTTGCAAAAAGTATAAAGAAATTTGAAAAAAAAAATTTAATTTTATTATTTAATTTTTGTTTTTTAGGTTTCAGACTACGAAGCTGTGCATCCGATGCGAAATTGGACCGATCTCAAACGTCGGGTAGGACAATACCGTCGCTGCTTCGTGTTTACTCACAGTAGCATGCCTCGCGAACCAATCGTGGTTCTGCACACAGCTTTAACGAATGAAATATCCAAGTCAATTCAAGGAATTGTTGTGCAGAGAGTCCATTCTGATACAGATGTCAGTGGTTCCATGAGTGGATATGAGGAAGATCCTCGAAAAATCACAACAGCAATATTTTACTCGATAACTTCAACGCAAAAGGGTAATAATTAAATAAATAAAAAATATGCACCATTGTTAGAAGCTAATGTGTTTTTTTTGCTCGATTAAGGTTTGCAGGGAATTGAACTGGGCAATTACTTAATAAAACGAGTTGTGCGCCAGTTGCAAGTGGAATTCCCACAAATGTCGCAATTTTCTAGTCTTTCGCCGATTCCTGGCTTCGCGCAATGGATCCTCCAAAAAATAACAGCGGCTGAAAAAACACCCGAACTTGGGGACGATTTGCTTGCGGCAACAGAAATTGAAGAAATCGAAGCACTTTTAGCGGTCGTTGACGTGCCGTTGGCGGACCAAACCCAAAAGTTTTGGCAAAAACTTCACAAAACAATATCTACAAACAGCTGGGTTGTTAATGAGAAACTAAGTCAAAAACTGGAAACACCCTTAATGCGTTTGTGCGCACGATATTTATATTCGGAAAAACATCGCGGGTTTGCACTGGATAGCGTTGGTAAATTACTCAAAGCGTGAAAATTATTGCAGTAATAAATAAATTAAATAATTTTCTAGCTAATTTTCATTCACGAAATGGCGCTGTAATGTGGCGACTGAATTGGAAAGCCGATTTATCGCCACGAGGATTGACAAATTCTTGCGGAATTATGGTTAACTACAGGTAAATTGTGAAAAATTGACCTCTAAAATCAAGTATTTAAATTTTTTATTCAATCGTATTCAGGTATTACCTCGAGCAGACCGAAGATAACAGCGCCAGATATTTAGATGAGAAATTTATAAAAGCATCGCCTCAAATAGTTCAGTTAGCGCGACAGCAAACCCGATCCCCGGCTATATCTAACGAAGAAAAGTCTACAGGTATCGATTCGCCGCAAATTTAGTAGTTAATCGTTTGAAATGTCAAATCTTAGTCGTGTTTACATTATCTGTACTTAAATTAGAGTGTGATGACCAATATAGTGTTTATAGATTAACAGAAAGAAAAAATGAATGCAAAAAAAGTAAGTTTATTGATTACGTATGTAAAATGTAGGTACTTGTTATTATGTTTTGTAATACTGACATTATGTTTTTTTCTTCTGACAAATTATATAATATATATAAGGGTTTTTAATTGTAAATATAAAAAAAAAAAAATAGAACGAACAAAGTTAAGATGAATTCAAAAAGATATACAAAGTTATTTTCTTTTCTGATTAAATTACAAAATATTGGTAAAGAAAGCCGAAAACCATCTAACAAGTGAGTGAAGGGCAAAAAACGAACAAAAAAATATTGTAAATTCAGCTAACAATTATGCATATACAACGAAAAAAAGTTCAATTAAAAAAGAAAAATATTAATAAAAACAGTTAAAATGAACGAAAATATTTCTTTTAAGTACTACCACAAGTAACATGCAATTTGTCCCACCGGGCTGGGTAAGTTTTTGATCCGTTAAATGTTGGTTGATAGCGTATTATTTGATACTGAAGACTTGTCTTCGGTCGTTATGTTCTCCTCTGTTCCCGGGAAGGTGGGAAGGTAAAAAAATTAGCACAATTTTTATGATCGAAGAAAATGATCCCGCTCGTTACCCGCGTCGTCTGCAACTTCGGGCTTCGTCGACCAATTCTCCACCATGTTTCGATTATTTGTTTCTGGCAAAAGCAGCGCGAGAATTCCCGCCGCGACTGACAATCCACCAAACAGGGCCATTGGAACATTAAATGCATCACTTTTCTACAATAAAAAAAAATACAAGTTAGTGGTTAATTTAATCCAATTTTCTTTCTTTAGAAATTAAATTGAAATATTTACCACAAGGTCCACTATGAAAGGCGCTAAGATGGATCCTATGCGACCACACATCGAACTCGAAGTCAAGGCCACATTTCGCACGGATGTAGGAAACAATTCTGCGGTGAATAAGTATGATATTGCGAACGTTGCGGTGATGCAAAATTTGTCCGCGACTGAAAACATTATTACGAGCCACAATCCTACGCGAAAACGATAAATTAATTTACGCGTTTAAAACAGCATTTCAAAACCTCACTTTCCACAACTAGGATCAACAAACACGCAAATCCTCCGGCGAGAAAAGTGCCGCAATAGCCGAACCGACGGCCTCCGCTCATGATGAGAAAGTAAACGAAAATGTAAGCGGGGATTTCCACCGCGCCGTTGAAAAAGTTGATCAAGTATACATTAACGCCCAAGTTCTTTACGTTAATCGCAATCCCGTAGTAAACCATCGAGACGACAAACCTGGAAATTAATACTTAATATATTAACAAATTTACAGGGCTCGAAAAATGGACAATTTTCACAATTCGTACAATTACAAAATCTCCGCTACGCGTTTTAAAACTTACCATGTAAAGTATATCGTTAGGATTCGTCGCAACCCACGACGATGAAACAGGCTGAAATAAATGCCGATTCCGTAGTTTTCTAGTTGAGAATGCTTCGATTTTTCTTCCTGTAAGTTTAAGATTTTTAGAAAATTCATCAATTTCTGTCCGCCATTTTTTTTTTTAAAACATACGTTTTCTTTACAAGCTTTCATCATGAAGAGCATTTCATTGTCGGGCAGTAATGTCTTCCCATTAAGTTTGGCTGCTTTCTTGAGCACTTTCAAAGCCTGGTCGAATTTCCCTTTGGATATTAACCAGCGCGGCGACTCGGGCAACAACCTGAACGAAATCAATACGGATTAAATATCGAGCAATCAATTCCCACACATTAAATAAAAGGTCAGAGTTGAAAGTTTTATTTATCAGTAGAGCAAAAAAATTACAAATTTAAAAAGAAAAAAAAAATCCAATTCCATATTGTTGATTCTTAAGTTACTTATGGGGTAGGGTGATGGATGAAGTGTCAAGTCAGGGAGTTAATTCGACCTTCATTTGATCCAGATGCGACTCTTATTATGTCATCTCGTTCTTTGGGAGCTTTCCAAATACGTTTTTAGTTCACATGTTGAGTAACAAACGACCAACAAGTCAAAACCATTAGGTGGCTAGACAGGGAAGATTGACTAAGGAGGAACTTTGATCATTTATCTCCCAGATACCACATCTGACAGCGATTTATTTTTTGAGCATATTAAAATGATTGTTTTTAAATAATTAATTTTTTTTCTCTTCTCTTTCAATTTCGAAACAAGAAATGGCAATGGGCAACTTGTGATGACTTACCAGATGTAGGTGATCATGAATATGTTCGGTATTGAGATTGCAAGTTGCAAATGTCTCCAGTCCCTTATTAAGTAAGCCACACCAGATAATGTCATGTAACCAACAGCAAAAGGTATTTCAAAAAATATACCAAACATGCAACGCATGGTTGGATCAGCAATTTCAGTAGCTAGAATTAATAAGAGATAAAAAAAATAAGAACTGTTAACTGAGGGCTAAACAAGAATTGATAAATTGTCTTGTCACGTTGCAGATGAGTGAAGTAACTGGAACAAAAAAAATGTAAACAAAAAAAAAATATTCCAAACTCCGAACACACACAAAACAGATTTGAAATAACTTTTAAAATTTTTTTAGTTGGTTAATCAACCGTTTCTATAGAAATATTGCTATTGCTGATACATAACAAGCGTGTAAATTGCACTTTGTGACATTATTCTGAAAATTAATATTTCGTTTAATTCGCATTACATATATCCAACAAAACACAAAAGGGAAAAACGTAAAAATATATATATTTTAAAAAATAAATAAATATTAATTTCATTTATTATTACTTTTTAAACAAAAATATATTATGAATGTAAATATTGGGTGTTAAGACATCAACAAAAGCAATATTTCCACACGGCGATTGAGCAGATGACAAATTGATTAATAGTGAAAACACAATTAGAATTTAAGCGTGACAAAAATAAAAACAGAAAAATTAAAAACAATATTTTATCTAGTTTTATAATTTCAATTCCAGTACTCACCCTTGTGGTTGCTAACACTTTACACAATACATTAACTTAAGATCGTGTGTTAGAAGGGACAAAATGCGACGACTCTGACTCAGGGCCCTAAATACTGTTCATACAAACGAAAAAAAAAGATGAATAATAAATAAATTTTTGTTTCCTTGCTTTTATTGGAGTACAATGCTTGAAGACGTTATCTAATTTCAAAAAAGTTGTTACTATAATACAATGTTGTGACCCAGTGCTTTACGGTTAGTTTGTAGATATTAGTTGCCCACGCAACTCACCTAACTGCCAATATCAAAATTCTTTTTTTGCTATATTTGTCAAAACAATTATTTTAATTTTTTTTTTTTTAATTTTTTCGAAAAAAAAAAAATCCTAATAAATAATTTTTTTTTGTATTACTATTTTTTAAAAAAAAAAAGTTTGGAAACAATTGTTTGTACAAAAAGTGCAGAAAACAATTGTTTGTGCCTTCAACAGATTAGAAAACACAAACAATTCTTGTAATTAATGTAAATTTTCCAATAAAATCTCAAGTCTCCAGTTTTATGGGTGCACCGGTAATTTTACATGTTTAATAATTCTCAGTAATAAATTTTCCGAGTCGTTTATCCCGAATAAGTCGGAGACCCCCGTTTTTATTGGAATATTTAATGCTATATACCGTATATATATATATAAAAATAATTTAAGATTTTAAAAATTTCTTCCCATTAGTTTGAGTAAAACTGTAAATAATAGATAATTCATTAGTTTGTTAACCGCATAAAATACTCACTCAACACGAAAGTGGAGGTAAAGAGTCCAGCAGCTGACATAGCAATTATAAAGCGAAATACTATGAACATTACGTAATGAAATGAAAAAGATGTAATTATCCCTGCTGCTATGAAAAATATGAGAGCCAAGAGAATTGCAAATCTTCTGCCAAATCTGAAATCATAAACAACAAAAAATAATCAACAAACAAATTATTTCCGCCATGTTCATTCGAAAAAAAAATTGCATGACAATTTAAAAAAACAAAAACAAAAATTAAAATATAAAATAAAAAAAAAAAACAAAAAAAACAAAAAAAAAAAACATTTATATGCGTGATTAAATTGAGGAAAAATACTATTCTAATTTCATCAAAAACACCGGGTGTGACATTTTCTGTCATTGCACGCACAGATTTAAAAAAAGGTTTTGACACAAATAGGGAAAAACTAAGCACCGAGAATGGCACGAGATGAGTGTGAGATCGATACGAGATACTATCAATAATAGCCCTCCCTTGGAATAATTTATGATGCAAATGGGTTAATTGACCCATGGAAAATACCAATGAGCGAGTGGTTTATCCCGACGTAAATTCACAGCTTTTACTCAAGTTTGTGTAATGCAATCTCCTGGAAATGACACGACGGATGATGAAAGGCAAACGATAAGCAATAATTGGTGCAATCTTAAGATGATTGCGAAAATGTGGCTGATGCACAAGTTTTGATTTTTATACAAATAACAGCTTATTACTACAGGCAGACATTTAAACCCAGTCTTTCAAGCCAGACAACGAGGCAACAAGATCGAATTATTTGGGTCAATATTCATAACACATTTTCCACTTACTCGACTCATTAACCTCAAGTTTATGGGAAATGATGACGAATGATTTGAAATATTTATCAAAGATTTTTATTTTTGTTTATTCTTACCTGTCGGAGGCCATTCCGTATAAAAAACAACCCACAAAAACACCGGCCATGTATGTAGCCTGCACTGTTGATAATAATGGTTCAAATTGGCAAACCAAATTCCACTAAAAATAAAAATTTCAAAAAAAAAAAAAAATTAATGCAAATTAATAATTATACATGTAATTTTCTTAAATATGCAAAAAAAAAGTGATTTTTTTTATATCGTTCAAGGAGAAAGTTGTTTATGTAATTAAAAACATTAAAATATCAAATATCATTTAAAAAGGAAATATGATTTCCACGGAAACGAGGTCTCCATTTACTGTACCACCTGTTTCGACAAACACGAATTTTAAAATACATTTTTTTTAGATAAAAAAAAAGTGAAAATTACATAATTACTCAAGAGATTAAATTGAAAGCTATACCTCAGTGACAATGCTGGATGTGTATTCGGAATAATCGTAATCCCATTGATCGCACGGCTTAACTCGCAGAGAAGAGAAATTCGCGGAAAAATCAGGCAGTTCGGTTTGCAGTATGGCTGAATAGTTTCTGTCGTATATCAAACAGCGGCTGAATTCTTCTTTCCCTTTTCTTATTTCTTTTGGAATGGAGTAGTTTTTCATTTGCTCGAGACTGATGTTTGGGAATTGGGCGAGAGAATCGGGGAGCGCGCACCAATGGTCAGGCGTTGCTCCCAAGAAAACATAGCATAAATGATGAAATGCATTGAAAAAGCCACTCAGACTTGCAAAGCCGAATATTAGCCATTGCCAACGTCCACGACCACCTGCGTGGTTAAGAATATCCTCGAATTCGACCGCCGTCATGGTGCTGTGTCTGTTTGTGTAGTGGTCCGAAGGACGACCACTTTTCTTGGTTCTGTTCTCTCGACTTCTGCTTCTGTTACCATTAAATATGTTGGCCTCTAGCTACAGGAAGATGCTCGGTTAGCAAATGCGCATGCTCGCAACGTTATTTAATTTCATTATGTTTTTATGCTCGTTTTTATCACATGTTTTCTTTCTTCTTCTTTTTTTTTTGCGTTTGATGATTGGAGGATATCATGAATGAAATTTATTTAAATTCGGTGAAAATCGAGTTTGCATTCGTCCTTTGGCTAGTTGTTTAGTCTGAGAAAATTTTGCCCTCTATAGTTGCTAGGCGACAGAAAATGTCACGTAATAGGAATAAAAATGACGTCATGTTGTCTAATTTTTACACAACTTCAGTCGAATTTCATTCAGTGATAAGTGTTATCTGTTCAAGGTTGTTATCTGTTTTTTTTTTTCTCTTCATTTTCTTCCCTATTATTTCTTCTTCATCTGTGTTGAAACAATTATAAAATCCCTCGTGAAATCCTCGAAAGCAATGGAAATCGAACAAGTCATAGATGTGTGCGCGCGCATCCACGGAAGTTTCAGTAAATAAATGGCGGGTGCACTCAAATTAGTTGACGAAGAAATATGCAAGTTTTTCATAATTATTTTATTTTTTACCAAATGTTATCAGAGAATCCTTATCAATTGATCATATTTTTAATTCCAGAAATGAATAAACAACTTGAATCAGTGAATTAATGACATATCAACAATTTGTAAGTATTTTAGTTGAAATTTGACATTTCATTTTCATCCATGGGCATTGGACACGTATAAACGTAACCAACTACATGTATAAAAATTAAATGAGCATTCAATACCTAATTTGCATTTTTCGATAAGCATCACGTGCTCAAAGATTCTACAATTCGTCTGAATTTACAATTTCTGTAGCATCTGCTTTGTAGTGAAAAATAAGAGTTAAGTAAACCAAGTAATTTACTTATTATTGAACAAACCGAAAGATAAATGAAACAGCTGCCATGATATTTGCAACAAAACAGATGAAAATGTGCTGAATATATGTAGTTTTTGTTCTAATATGTTGGAGGCATAAAAATGGAGACGCTTGGCTTTTTGGTGAAATATTAACAGTGATGGTTTTAATCTAAAACAGATGTTTAAAAGTGCGCGGAGCACTAAATACAAAACAGGGCACTGATTGGTCAGTGCCAAATACAGGTGCACAGGTGGTAAAGACACCTGGCGGACAGGAATATAACATTCAATAAAACAACACTTCCCCTGAATGGCAATATTCCTACATTTCAAAATTCAAAACATTTTTCTTAAGCAATTTAGACATTTAAACATTAAAGTATTCATTCACAAACAATTCAAAATATTAAAAACAATATTTCTTAAACAATTTCCTTCAATCCAAATTGGGCGATCAATTCTTCGTGTTTTGGCTTAAAAAGCCCCTTGGTCAACACATCGGCGACCATCTTCTCACTCTCCAGGAATTCTATGTCGATATCTCCCCGCTCACATGTTTCTCGAACAAAATGGTGGCGAATGTCGATGTGCTTGGTTCTGGAATGAAAAATTGGGTTTCGCACCAATTTGTGTGCCCCCTGATTATCGCTATAAATGAGGGTCGTTTCTTTCTTCTTGTTGATGTATTTAATTTCGTCTAGGAAGTTTCGCAAGTAGATTGCTTCTTTTGACGCGTCGGCCAACGCCATATATTCTGCTTCGGTCGACGAGGTTGCGACGGTCTTCTGCTTTCTTGCTTCCCAGCATATTGTCGCGTTCGCGAGTTTAAAGCAGTAGCCGGTGTACGAGCGACGGTCGTCCAAGTTTGCTCCCCAATCTGCATCCGTGTAGCCGACTAAGTCTTTTCCGGTCTTTTCGAATTTTAGCCCGAGATTCGATGAGTGCTTCAAATATCTTAGGACGCGTTTTGCTGCTGTCCAATGAGTTCCGGTGAAGCACGTATTATATTGACTTAATGCGCTGACGGTGTAGGAAATATCGGGTCGAGTGCAAACGGCGAGGTACATGAGTGATCCGATTAAACTTTGGTACGGGAACTTCTCTGGATCCAGTAGCTCTTCGTCGGTCCCATCCTCCTTTTTCTTGTTTTTCTGCAATTTCTGATTTGCGTCGAGTGGAGTTGTGTTTTTCGAGCAGTCTTGCATTCCGAAACGATTCAGTATGTCCTTAACGTATTTTTTCTGCGCCATCGTGATTGATTTCGTCTTTTCGTCCTGTTTAAACTCGATTCCCAAGCAGTAGTGAATTTGTCCTAAATCCTTCATTTTGAACTCGCTCTTCAGGTTCGATTTTAATTTCTCCAAGTTTCTTTTGCAGTTCGTTGCGATGATAAAATCATCCACGTAGATTGCGACGAGCGTGATGACTTCTCCATTCATTTGGTAATACACGCATGGGTCTGCGTTTGTTGGCTTCAGTCCGTGCTTTTGCAACTTCTCGTCCAGTTTTTTGTACCACTGGCGACCCGACTGCTTCAATCCGTATAACGCCTTTTTCATCCGGCAGACTTTTCCTTTCTTGATTTTTATTCCAGCAATAAATTCCAAATATTCGGGGAATTCCATAAAAATTTCCTCTTCGATTTCGCCGTTCAAATATGCCGTTATCGCGTCCATTTGGTGTACGGTCAATCCCAACTCGGCTGCGATTGCCATCATCATTCGAATTGATCCCGGTCGTGCGACGGGCGCGTAGGTTTCAAAGTAATCGATGCCTGGCTGCTGTGCATATCCTTTGGCGACCAGTCTGGCCTTTCTGCGTTCGATTGACCCGTCTGCTTCAAATTTCGTGCGGAGGACCCATCTACATCCGATTACGTTTCTATTTTTTGGTCGGTCGCACTCCTCCCACGTTTCGTTTTCGATTAAAGCGTCGTACTCTTCCTTCATCGCTTTCATCCATTCTTGTGGGTCGTTTCCATTCAAAGCTTCGGCCGCTGTCGTTGGATCGTCGAGAATTGCTATCTGTGCAATTTCGTCCAAAACTTCATTAGTTGTTGTCGGATTCTTTCTGGTGTATTTCTTTCTGGGTGGGTCCCCATTTCGATTTGGGTAAGGTTTTGGCGTTCTCGAGGATCGTCGTGGAATTATTTGCGCGTTTTCATTCTGACGAGGTTCGGCTTCTTCGTGTTGCGTCTCTCTCTCGTCCTCATTATCGGGCTCGTTCTCGCCTGCGCTCTCGACTTCGTCCTCGGAAATTTCGGTTCCATTCTCGATTTGATCTGTTCTGCAATCGGTGAGAATGTCATTAAAATTATTGTTATTATCGTTTTCTTCACATTCTTCATTCGTTTCATTTTCCGATTTTTCGACAAATTTCACATCGCGACTTTTTATAATTTTGTTTTCGCTTTTTGACCACAAGCGATACGCCTTCGATCCGTCCCAATATCCGATGAGAATACATTCTTTTGACTTCGGTTCGAACTTCCCCTTGTTCGGTTTCTTGTCCAACGCGAAGACTCTGCTTCCAAAAACTCGAAAATAGTCGACATTCGGTTTTCTTCCGGTCCAGACTTGATGCGGGATTTCATTTTCCAAACTTCTAGTCGGGCATTTATTTCGGATGTGGCATGCAGTGTTGATTGCTTCCGCCCAATATGAGTTAGGCAATTTTGCTTGCAGTAACATGCATCGTGCCATCTCGATCAAAGTTCTATTCATTCTTTCCGAGACGCCATTTTGTTCCGGGGTTCGTTCGACGCTGGTTTGGCGCTTTATGCCGTTTTCTTGTAAATATGCGTCGAATTTCTTATTTACATATTCCTTCCCGTTGTCCGATCGTAAAACTTTTAGTGCGCAACCAGTTTCCCTCTCGCAAAACGTTTTAAATGACTTGAATGCCTCGAAAACTTCGCTTTTGTGCTTCAGAAAATACACCTTGCACCACCTCGATTTGTCGTCGGTGAAGGTCACGAAGTATCTTGATCCGTTCATGGACTTTGTTGGCATTGGTCCGCAAACGTCCGAGTGTACAAGTTCCAGCAGTTTTTCGCTTTTTGACGTGGAGTCAGGAAATTTCGTACTTGCGTGCTTCCCCTCGATGCAAGTTTCACAAGTTGGCAGCTTGGCGTCCTTTTCCAAATTCATTCCGTCCGCCTTTTCGTTTAGTATTTTCAGACTTGACTCGTTCAGGTGCCCAAGTCTTTTGTGCCATTCTTGTATTTTCGTACTTGCGGGTTTTGCAGGTTTTGATCCGGTTCCGACTTCGATTTCCGCTGCAGTCGCAGCATCCTCGGTCTCGTCGACGATGTAATACAGTCCGTTCCTTTTTTCGGCGGTGAATACGATTTCTCCCTTCGGATTTATCACTTCTGCTGACTTATCATCGAAAATCACCTTGTGTCCCCGTTCTGTGATCTTCCCGACCGACATCAAATTCGTTCGTAGATCTCGCACCAAAAGAGTTTCCGCCAAATCCAGCTTCACATTTCCGTTCCCGGTGTTGACGACAATTTTCGCGGTTCCTTTTCCGTCGATTTTTGTACTCGCTTTGCTGGCCAAATTCAGTTTTTGGTTTTTCAGGAATTCGATCGTCGAAAATGTTGAATCGTTCGAGCACATGTGGGAGCTGGCGCCGCTGTCCAAACACCAATTTTTCGGTCGTGACGTCTCGCTTATCAGCGCTGTCTCGATTTGCTCGCAGAAAAATAATTCGTACTTGGATTTCTCGGCTCTTGATGCGCTTTCCTTCTTGCTTTTACTTCGGCAATCGGCGATTTTGTGGCCAATTTTTCCGCAACCGTGACACTTGTATTTGAAAACTGGCTTCTCGGTCGAATTCGAATTTTCGTCGCCGTATTTCTTTGGTTGCTTACGTTTTTGGAACGTTTTTCTGGCCATCATGGCGTCCGACACGTCTTCTTTTCCTTTTCCGCGGGCGATCGACTCGTCTTTGATTTTTCCCTCCAAAACTTCCAGCGATGGCAATTTATCTTGGGATTCTATTGCGCATCGAAAGTTGTCGTAGGAATTTGGCAAACTCAGTAGCAGTAGAATCGTTGTGAAATCTTCGGGCATTTTAAAATCCATGTCTAGCAATTTGTCTACTAGTTCGAAGAATTCTTTTAGGTGACTCTCCACGTTTTCTCCGTCCGCCATCTTGTGTGTCGCGAGTCGTTTTAACAACGTGATTTTTCTTGCCGGTCCTTTCGATTGGTACACACTATGCAACTTCCTCCACAATTCATTTGCGGTGCTGCAATTTTTGGCCATTCGAAGTTCAGATTGCTTTATGTTTAGCAAAATGTCATTTTTGGCTGTTCGATCACTTTTCTCCCACGTCTCGATCTCCTTCATACGTTTCGCGTTGCCTTCAATGGTCTCTGGTCGTTTCGACGTACCTTCCGCGTGCACGAGTAGGTCCCGTTGATCCAAAATTGCTTCCATCTGGATCTTCCATGTGTCGAAGTTTTCCTTTCCCAACGCCTCGATTCGAGCTGAATTTCCGCCGCCGTTCGCCATCGTTTCTTAGTTCTGTTTCTTGTGGAATGTTCGTGTTAAATTCGTTTTTAACTTCCTCGAATGTTCCGGTACAAAACTTGATGATTTTTAAGCGCAGTGGAAGCGTGCTGGGCCCATAACCTGTAGTTTTTGTTCTAATATGTTGGAGGCATAAAAATGGAGACGCTTGGCTTTTTGGTGAAATATTAACAGTGATGGTTTTAATCTAAAACAGATGTTTAAAAGTGCGCGGAGCACTAAATACAAAACAGGGCACTGATTGGTCAGTGCCAAATACAGGTGCACAGGTGGTAAAGACACCTGGCGGACAGGAATATAACATTCAATAAAACAACAATATAAAATTATCGAATGTTTAATATCGGACATATTTTCCACTGGATTGGTGATTGTAGTCTCCGGTAGAGGCATTACCACAAATCCTGCAACGGTAGACATAATTCCGAACAGAATTAGAGATTGGATTTGATGATAATGATCCTTAAACATAAAAAAAATGAAAATCGATTCCGAGTAACTTGTACAAAATTAAATCTAATCCCACCAATAAATAAACAATATGTATGGTGAGCAGATTGATCCAACTCATAGAGCCATAAATAACCGCTACGTTGTCGGAAATAATTCCACTGTATAAATACGATACGGCAAATGCAATGATGATAAAAAAATGACCCAGTATTGCGAATGTTGATATAAGCTAGGCTATATTTAGCAAAAAAGGATAAAATTAATAAAAAGTAATCTTAGCCGCAACTAATAAAATGATAAATTTTGATACAGTAATTTTTTGTTCAATTTTTACAAACTTTTGACAAATTTCTGTTGAACATTACAAAATTTTGGGTTCTGTGTGTTGTAAATTTAATTAAAAATTTTATATAAATGATACGCACATGTAACGTAACAAAAAAAGAGAAAACAAAACAAAATAATCATGAATCTTCTAAATGTCGAAGATGGTAACTGCATCAATGTAATTGTGCAACTGTTTCTTCATTAATAACTCTCTTTAAGAGGAGCTAGTTTTGTTTTCAGATTCCAGTTTTTCTGCCAAACGTTCAGAAACATTTAGACGTGTAAAATTGTGTAAAACTTGGTTGAAAACATGCTAAATCGTGGAAAACTGGATTGAAAACGTGTAAAATCATGTAAGAACAGGTTAAAACGGGCGAAAATGGTTAAAAACGGGTCAAATATCGATCATTTGATCGTTCGAGGTGGGAAATTACAAGCCCTCAATTACAAGCCGCGGCTAATATTCGAAGAAATTAGCAAAGCTTGTTTAGGTATATTTAAATACAATATAATAAAAATAAACGTACCTCCAGTATCTCCAGTTTAACGCCGAAATATTATATTTATTTACGACTTTATGCAAATCTTACAAATAAGGAGTACTCGTAGATTATATACACAATCTTTGTAGTTCCACCCATTATTGCTCATTTCTTTCGTTTTCATAATGCGAGAACAGGAATACTGGGTATTACAAACTGTAATCTCATTAAAAATACAACAATTGCACATAAAATATCTCCAAATACTATAAAAACAATCCTATTAACAATTCACATAAAAATCTTAAACCTCAAAAACATATTTATATATTTATAATAATATATCTTTTAAAAAAAATGAAGTACCGGTATCTCATTTCTTGCTCACCAATAAGTACTTAATTGTTAATGACTAGAAAAATTTAAGAGGGCTCGTGTTCGAGCTCGTACAAATCCATTCATCCTATCCACTAGTATTGAGCTTTAAGTTGTGCTAATTCTTCTGAATTTTCACTTACAGTGGTTTCTCTGCTAGCAATGATAATTAAGAAAATTAAAAATTTAGAAAATATAAATAAATGAATGCTTATTTTTGTTTGTTGCACCAACGAAAGATCACATTTTGTGCGGTCACAGAACTCGATTATCTAACGTTGGCACAACGGAAATAAACATTCCAACTTAAGTATGCCATTACTTTTTGTTAGGTTGTTGAACTTCAGATATATTTTCCACTAAATGGGTGTTTTTGGTTTCCGGCAGAAGCAACGCCACACATCCTGCAATGACGGAGCCTATTCCAAATAGGATTAGCGGCAGGATTTTATAATGATGGCCCTTGAACGTAAAAAAAATTATAATAATTCATTTCTTAGTGAACGCTCTTAAAATTTCATCTTACCAATAAATAAACAATGTATGGTGAGGAAACTGATCCAACTCGTCCCATCATGGATCCATAACTAACGGCAATATTGCGAATTACGGTTGGAAATAATTCCGCTGTGTATAAATAGGAAATGGCGAATGCAATGGTGATAAAAAATTTGCCCACTACTGCAAATGTTGATGTAAGCCACGCTATTTCTAGTAAAAAAGATGCAATTTATTTTTATAAACGTGTTCTGACGTTGTAATCATAGGCACAGACCTGATGGGGTAACTGTAATGAGCAGACATGCTATTCCGGCCAATATGAATGTGACCGAGTAAGTTATTTTCCTTCCTGTTTTGGAAATTACTAGAGAGCCGAGAAGGTACGCGGGTATTTCAAAAATACCTCCTAAGAAAACCACCAGATAAGGGTCACCACCCAATGTAGGAGAGTTTAGAGCCAAGCCGTAATAAACGGTGGCCACCACAAACCTAAAGACAAACAAGAATAGAATATACCCTTTCTGCACTTTGCGCTGATAATTTCTTCTTGAATGCAAGCAGAAAGGTTGATGAATTTCAAGGAGAATTGCAGATTACCAAGTGAAATACGCAGCTGCAGTTCTCTTCGTCATTTCCACGGTTGAGCACAATCTTGTTACGAGCAACATTCGGTTGAGGGCAGTTTCTTTATCCTTGTACGCTTCGTCCTATTTACATAGATTGCAATACATAAAATATTATTTTACAGTCGAAACTCTTTATAACGAATCGCAAGGGACCCGAAAAATCGATTCGTTATAACGAGAATTCGTTGTATCGAAATTTTTTAACACGGTGTTCTATGGCCAGCCAACCAAACCGGCCATTTTTAGGTATTCGTTATATCGATAATTCGTTATATCGCGATTCGTTATAAAGAGTTTTGACTGTACTGGTCCGTATCTCCAAGATCAGTGCTCCTCAAAGCGAGCAAGAGTCTGGTGGTCCGCAAACAAGTCCGGTGTATAATTGATTAATTATAAACTTGAAAAACTCCATTTAATCTCGTACAATCAGAACTGGGATTGTTTTACTAAATGTTACCTAGTCCATCAAAATTTCTTCGCAACTGAATGTTATACCGGTCCGCAACACATCGGGACAAAATAAGCTTATGATTGTGGTCCGCGACACATTTGGGACAAAAACTACTGGTCTGTCGACATTACATAGTTTGAGAAGCACTGTCCCAGATGTTATGTATTTGAATTACCTTTTTCTGCATTTCCTTCATTATTTGCATAACTTCATTGTCAGGTGGTAGAACTTGTTTATTGGTTTTTGCACATTTCTGTAGAACTTGTAATGCTTCCTCGAATCTATTTTTCGTAATCAGCCATCTTGGAGATTCAGGAACACACCTTGGTAACAAATATTATTAGATTTTTGAGTTGAAATGTCGGGACAAATTCCTACCAATACGAAAATAAAATGACGACGGATGGTATGGACAGAGCGAGCTGTAATTTTTGCCTTTCGCGGAGCAAATAAGCAATCGCAGGCAAGGTTGCGTAGCCCACTCCAAAAGGCAATTGGTAGTAAACACCAAGCATTGCCCGCCATTTTGTACCCACTATTTCCGTTACTAAGATAAACAAAAAGAAAAAAAAAGTCATTACCATTAGTCGTTTAATTTAAAAAAATATACACATTAGGCGCGTTCAATTTCAAATCGAAAAACCGAATCTCTCGATTTTCCTTGGCGGAAATGATGCAAAACGCGTCATATTTTTCAGAATCGGATTCTCGAAAAACCGATTCTCATAATCCACGTGTGGGGTGCACTCAGATTTACATTGCACTTGATCTTTTAAGTAGTGCTTCGCAAACTATGTAATGTAGCGAACCGGTGTCTGATTAAGATGCTGTTTCTATGGCAAGAACATCTGCCACCCAGTTCTCGGTGCAAATGTATGGTAACACCACAAGGAATTAATGCAGGTTTTAATGCATTGAAACAGTACATTGTATTGACAACAATACAAGGTATAAAGCAGCATGCAGTAAGGTTGGGTCCTTAAGAATGTCGTCCCACAGATTGCGGCTCGCATGGCCAAATCCCCAGACAGGCACCTTGCCTACCGGGCTACGACCATGCCTAGTGTCACAATACAATATAATGTGTTAGGGACGGGTATCATATATTGTCCCACTGTGTTATTGATCGGTAACTTGTCATTGCTCTACTACGCCTATATAATCTTTGTTTTTCAACCTTGAGAAGTACTGCTTTAAAGCATTTACTTAGAACAAAACCGCAGCCAAATACTCCAGGTGCTGCAACGCCAGTCAAAAACCGTCCAAGAATAAAAGTGATGTATTCAGGGGCAAATGATGCCAAAATTGATGACATGCAGAAGATGACTTGAGCGATTAGTAAAGCTCGTCTTCTGCCAAATCTAATTAACATTGAAAAAAAAATTAATTAATTGATATATTTATATTTTTCATTCATTTTTATCATACCTGTCTGACACGAATCCAAAAATTAGGCATCCGGTCAGAACACCTCCCATGTAACTGGCTTGCACTGTAGATCGAAGCCATTTCCAAGAACAAACCAAGTTCCACTGTACAGATAGAATTCAGATTATCATAATATATTAAACAGGCTGTGCACTGCTGCACACTGGTGGTGCAACGGCGAAGCAAAGATGGTCATTTCAGGTCTGTTTTGAATTTTCTTGCCGTTTTAAGTCGAATTTCTTCCCATTTAGAATTTTCTAATTAGGGTTGCGTAGGATTAAATTGGAGTTTGTCATTAGGATTATTGTGAAATGTTTGTAAAAATTGATTTTTAGGGACCAATATCAAGTAGTGTACCGGTATTCACACGCAGCATTTAACATCGAATTTCCACGAAATCTCGCGTTGACACAGTGATGTCATATCATTGCAAATGGCTGCTTGGTTCAGCATACTGAATTATCTATTGACAGAATCCCGTGATTTTCGCGGGAAATCGGCGAAAATCAATTTCATAGAGAAATTAATTTTAAAATAATAATTTCAAATAATCTCGTTTTTCGCTGTCAAATATCGCACATACCAACCCTTACCTGTCTTTTATTTATTTATTTACTGGTGTGTTTGTTTGTTTATTTCGAAATGAAACAAATTCTGCACGAAATCCTTTCCAAGGAGAAACAAATTCAAATTTGGACTTGGCATTTAATCAAAAAGGCCATACAATTTTATTTGTGTAATGAAACTTCAACAAGTTTAGCAATTGGGCCGTTGACTTAATAATGACAACCCGTAAGATATTTGAACTGCGAGTTATCTGAACATCGGTGCGTTGTTATCGGGCATCCAGGCCGCAGTGGCGATTTAATCAATGTCAAACCTTGCGATAAAAATTTCATTTTTCACGACAAGAAAATTCGTATTTAACGACGAGCCTTCACTATGAATTAACACAAACCATAGATTTGTACCTTTTTATTCATTTTATAAAAAAAATTATCCCAAAAACCCATCATTTCTCATCTCGCATATTCTCTCTACGAGGTTAACCATAGGTGTTGTGACGTCATTTAATATTACAACCCTCACACGAACAAGCGTTAAACAACTCACCTCTGTGACGATGGTGGAAATGTACTGGGAATCGTCGAACTGCCACTCGGTGCAATAGTTAGTCGGTTCAGAACGATTGTAAAGTGAGAAATCGTCGAAAGATGAATTAAGAGAGGTGTAATTGAATTGGTAGTAGGTGCACTGGCTGAGTCTTTCTTTGCCGTGCCAGTTCTCGAGCGGGATCCCGATGGATTTGACCTGCTCCGACGTAATGTTCGAGCGGGATGCAAACGGATGAGCCGTCTCTGGCAGTCGACACCAGTGATCGGGAGTGTCGGCTAAAAATACAGATCCGAGATGCTGGAATGCCATGAAAAAACCGTTGAGTCCGATGAATAGGAACAGTCGGATTTGCCATGCGCCCAAAGCACCAGCTTTGGATAGCAGGTATTCGAAATCGTTGCCTTCCATGACGAGTTGATCATTGGAGAAACGAGCAACAAATGCGATTGGAATTTTCCACTTTCTCTTTTTGCATCGTCTGGGCTGTTACGTCAAATTTTGGAACTAGCTGCGCCCTATGAACTAGCGCGCTCTTTCAAATCACAAACAAACATCTTGTATTTAATTATTTTTTTTTCCTCTTTTTTTTTTTTTTTTGTAAATGTAATTTATCAGCTCGTATCTTGATTATCACTGTGTTAGTTCATCGATGTTTTTCTCGACGTGTTGTTTAAATGTCGAAGTTTTGTCTAGTTTTGTGATTTTTTTATTTGGTTTTTTTTTTTAATTTATATATTTTTTTAATTATTTTGGTAATAAAGTTTTGGATTTCTGGATTGAAGTGAAGATGAAATTATATTCATTTGGAAATCGTTTAAGTTGAAGTAAAATGTGAGTAATGGAGATATGTATTGATTTATTTTTAAACTAATCTTTTCACGTGTGCTGATTGAGTGATTTCTGAATAAAATGATTTTTCTTTGTTTTATCATATTTTTTTTTATTTTATTTTATTTTATTTTTTAAAATATGAAGAAAATCATACAAAGATATTGATTTGAAGCCAATTCGGTTTTTTAATGGAATGTTACTTGCGCTTGTAGTACATAAGGCACAAAAAGGTATTTTTAAGTGCAGAATTTAAAAAAATCATTTTTATAGACAGTTTATAGACATTTACAAGAATGATTTCAACTCGAAGCGAATTTTAAATTCCCGCCATGACAGTGCTGCCACCTCATGATGATATATTGAGTGCGGACATATCTCAATTTCGTAATTAATTAATTAAATAATTAAACTCGAAAATAACTAATGACAGAAACCAAATAAACTTTATTATTCGTGATAAAAATAATCAATGCTAAAAACTTGAGGTAGAAGTGACATCACCGAAAAACTCAACCGAAACGTATTTTTAGATGCGACATCATGGCCTTGAACAGCGTGGTATCCGGTCGTTTGTTTACAAGGCTTTACTTTGCCAGTTTTCTGCACTCGAAACGCGGTTTTGGTGGGTAAGATTTTGCTTTAATAACTTGATGCATGTAAATGTTATGAATCAATTGATAAAAAGTTCCGAAATTCGTGGTATATTCAACGCTGAGCAAATTTCTCGTGCTAATGCAACGGGCACAGCCAAACTTGGCAATGATTCATTTCATAGCGCCAAAAAACAAGTGGGGAAACACATTTCCCATGATAATAAAGAACCTTATTCGCAATATTCAATTACATAATTTATAAGCTCATTTAATCACATTTTAATTCATTTCCTAACCTGATGGCAACTCGTGTGGACTCAAGTATACAATTTTCGCAAAGAAAATATTTCTTTTTATTTATTTTATTTTATTTTATTTTATTTTTTTTTGGGTTTTTAGCTTCGAAAGAAACAATGGTGGTCAATGGGCCACGTCCTCTCGTGTTGTGTGGACCGAGTGGCAGTGGAAAAAGCACGTTATTGAAGCGATTAATGGATGAGTTCGGGTCCCATCTCGGATTCAGTATTTCTCGTAAGAATTTCAATTTTTTTATTTGGTTTTGGTAAAAGAAAAATTGATTATTTAATGTTTGTGTTTTTAGATACAACACGGAAACCGAGACCTGGAGAGCTGCACAACAAAGATTATTATTTTGTTGATAGAAACGACATGGAAGCAGCGGTTGCTCGTGGTGAATTCTTAGAAACTGCGGAATTTTCTGGAAATCTCTACGGAACAAGGTATGCACACTCGAACGCGAATGATTTGTTGTTGTTTTGTGTTGATTTTTGTGTCTATAAAGTAAACAGGCTGTGGAAGATGTGATGCGGATGGGTAGAATTTGCATTCTTGACATTGATGTTCAGGGAGTGAAAAATATCAAGAAAACGGACATCAATCCACGTTATGTCTTTATTAAACCTCCGTCAGAGCAAACACTTGTGAGTGATGATATAATTTAACAGAATTTTATGTGTTTTTAATATATTTTTTACTTAAATTTTATTTTGTTTTGAATTTTCAAGGAGGATCGGCTGCGCGCTCGGATGACTGAAACGGAAGAAAGCTTGCAGCGACGACTCAGTGCTGCAAAACAAGAGCTTGATTACGGTAACATCGAATTTTGTGTGCAAAAATTCGATTTTTGGGATTTGAATTAATTATTTTTATTTTTTTTTAAATTAGGCGAAGCACCGGGAAATTTTGACATCGTGATTGTGAATGATGCTGTGGAAAAGGCTTACGAACAGTTAAGGAATTTTATTTTAGAAGACATTCGCGTAATGAAAGAGAAGAAAGAAACATAATTTATTGATTTATTTTTATTTTTTATTGACAAAATACATGCATAACTAATTAAATTAAAAAAAAAACAGGTTTAGTTTACACGTGTTAGAAAGTTTCGTAGGTGGTTTTGCTTATCCATTCCATTTCATTAATTGGTTAGTTATTTATAATTTTGTACTTTTTTTTTTTTTACACACATTATTTCATTTTTTTGTGTTTTGCTAAACGGTTTAAACAATTTATTGTTTGCGAACTTTGTTTGAAATGTATAAGAAGTATATTTAAATAATTTTCTATAGTATGGTAATAGAAAATTAATACCGGAAGTATTATATTTTGTCACTATTAAATATAAGCAACATTCGTATAATCAGAAAAAATAGACACTTGTGCTTCTTTCATTGCTTTGTATCATTGTTGAACTCAGAACATGACATCATTCTGACAAAAGCAAGGAAAGCAGTTAAAGTAGAATAATATTGAACATGCCTAGTGATTGTTTTCGCTACAAATTTATTATTTGCACTAAAAAAAATTGATTGGAAAGAATTAATTTTTGTTTAGACACAGAAAGACAAGATAGATTTTGGTTATTTCTTGTATAATAACAATCGTAATAAATAACTGTCATGAAAAATAATTTTTTCTGGTTAATGTCTACAGGTGATGCGTAATTAAGTTTTTATCTATATTTCAACACTGATTTGAGTTAATCACTTAGTTAACGCCAGTTGTATAGTACAAACCTTTTTAAACACCGGAACCACGTTACACTTCATCCATGTAGGTAAATACCCGTGTCGTGTCTACGTATCGGTTTTAGTACATCCTGACATTTAATAATTCAATTCAATAGCTGCATTCGGAAATACAAGCACACCAGAAAATACGAATCGGGTAAAATTTTGGTTCGATGTGAATATCTTAAATGTTTCTATTTTCGAATGCATTTTGGGTACTTCGGGTGTCATTTCATACATTTCATACACGATTGGTTTTATTCACTAGGTGCATTCATAAAGTCATTTACACTTGTTTATTTTTTTTAAACCAGTTTAAATGTAAAATTTTACATGTTAAATTTTATATATAGACTGGTTTAAAAAAGATAAACAAGTGTAAATGACTTTATGAATGCGCCTACTGTGTTAGAAAAATTCACACTTTGCATACAAGTTGTTATAAATCGTCACCTCAAAAGAAATAAGCGTGAGTTATCTAACTCTTGAATTCATTGATCCTCTGTAAAACAATTTCTTTTGCCAGATTATTGATCAGGCGTGACTCGCGTGACATTTATTTTTTTGGTTAGGATCTTGTGTACCATGCTTTTTTATGTGTGGATTATTGTTATACAAGTTACACGAATATAACAAAGGCTTCCGTGCTGCAATATTGAGAAAATCCCTTAGAAAGCGACCATCTTACACTGATCCAGGGCCATCAGGTCATTGTTTTTTAAAATGAAGCTAAATGTTTGAACATTTTGCAAATTTGTAGAAATGTTCTTTCTTTTTTTTTTCTTTTAAAAATTAGCCTTGACCAGGTGGAAATTTTATTAACTGCCTGTAGATGGCAAAAAAAACTGAAGATGGTTATAAAAAAAAAATCTCTGTGTCTCGACACAAGGACATATATTTTATTACAAAATAATCGCAAAAACTTGTGAGAATAATCTACGTTTCCTTATCTCTTCGTGTTGACTTTTCTTTCACGTGCATACGGTATCTACGGTAAGCTTGGTTGATAAAGACGGGGAATTTGTGTTACATAAATTTACAAAAACTTTTTGTTTCACTTGTGGTAAAAATAGAGAAAAATCAAATTTTTTGTTTCTATTTTTTTATTATTATTATTTTTTTTTTTATATATATTTGGAAGGGAAAAGTAGAGAATTTGATTTTACTTACTGTACCGCGCCCTGATAACTTGTTGATCTTAGCGTAATTAATTTTGAAGTAAAAAAAAAATGTAGACTTAGTGACAGACAGATTTCCTGCACGTGAATCGTTTTTTTTTTCGTATTTTACTTAATAAAATATTAATATTATATTCTATCATTTTGTTTTTGGTTTTTTATTTTGACGAGCTCTCCAAGGCCATTGGCCTCAATTTCCGTGACGTAATGTGGGGCCGGATTTAAATAGAAACTTTACTCGTTGATTTTACTCGTTATTTTTGTTACTTCCACAAAACACGGGGTTTTCCCAAACAAATCATTTATACAGTTACAGTGTGTCTAATATTAAATTAAAAATTTACAAAAATATAAGTAGAATTTGGTGAAAATAGCGAATGTGGTATTTGACATTCAAGCAACATGATTTGTCAATTTTAAATATTTAAAATTTTAAAAAATGAAAACAATTTTATTTGTATAAATAAATATAACCTCTTCGTGTAAATCAAATTCCCTGCTCACGTTTTTGTTTAATTTGTTCTCCAGTTACAATAAATTAGCTTACATGTGATCTAAAAAGTGTTTTCCTGAGTGATGACTAAAAAAATGTTCCTGGAAAAGCAAATTTAGTATTGAGAAATTAATGAATGATTTGTGGCACACCGCACGATTCCACTTGGGTAGTGATTGACCTATGGCTTGTTTTTTTTGGATTTTTTTTTATTTTTATCAATTTAACGGTTAAGTGTTGATGGTATCACCCTATCGTCACTTGATATCGATTCATAGACGATTTTTTACGACTGTTTGCTTTGCTACTTTGCTTACTGATTAATTTTAAATAGTTTGCCCTTATAAAATTACAAAACTTATTTCTAAAAATAAGATTTTTCTTTTTTTTTTTAATTTCCAATATAATTTTTTTAAAAGTTTCGTTAAAACATGAACGGATGAAATTTATTAATGTTATTAATTAAATTTTTTAAACTTTTTAAACACAAACCATGGCACTATATTTTTCCAGCGGAAGGATTCGGGTTAGGCTTCACCCAACTCAAACAGAGTAATGTTTTTTGGATTGCACAAGGTGTTTGGAAGATATATAAGTAGAGAATAGAAATAATGAGAGTAGAAGAAACAGGGTTAATGAGAGTTAACGCCTGTGAAATTAATTGAGGAGCCATGAAGGTTTTCCAACTTTGGACGTTTTTACTGACTCTTGGTTTGTATTTTTTAATTTTTTTAAAACAATTATTTATTCACAATTGAATTTTTAAATTTAATACAGTTCAGTTAGGGGCTAGTTGGTATGTTACTCGCATTCTACAATGCACCACGTTTTGGACGAGAATAAATTTCCTGCGACGCTGGGACTTTAGCTAGTGGTCTTAACTCAGTGTGATTGAGACAGGATTAGGTTTTGGTGGATAACCATCATCGTGTTTTTTAAAATTGATATTTCTAAGCAATTCAAGAGTAAGGAAATCTAAATCCAAGATAATTGAAGTAACTGAGCAACAACAAAAACAATAGGAATCAGATTAATATTGCTGCTGCCTATTGTCATGAATACTTATTACAAGTACTGGTATAATAAAAGCTTAAATAACATCTATTGACTCAAGTTAATTTAATGTCTTCATTATTTTTTGAAAGGTTATTCACCTTACATAAACCTAATCAACCTAAACCCAACCTAACTTGACCAAACTTAAGATGATGTTCTACGGTGCCCATGTAATGCCAAAACATATATATGCAGTGCATGAATTTTTGCAGGGCATTGTTACATCTTGTAGATATAATTTTAGGGTTTCTGGTTACGAACTTATTAAACGGTACATCTTAATTCCTTGATCCGTTTTTCTTCAATCAGAAAGGATTATAGATAAAAATGTTACGTTTAATTACATTTTTTTAATCTTACACAATTTGGGGGCTCAGAAAATTACGGGTCCCTGGGCAGCCGCACCTTTTGTATGCTATCAAGTTACACCCCTGAACTTTTGGGTTCATTGGTTTGTAAATATCGCCAAAACATGATAGTTATTTAATACTTAGAGTAAAGTGTCAGTTTACTGCATGTAAATATCATGTTTTCTTGATATTAAAAATCATTAAATCCAACAATTCATGCAGTGGTAGCTGGTAATGACTTTGGTAGTGACAAGTGATATATTTTGGCTTTGGGTAATATATCTGAAATTTCAATTATGACATTTGAGAGTTGTGTATAAACAAAAGGAAATGTTTGGACTATTGAATTGCACTAATGATATCTAAAAGTCAATCAAATTAAATTTGAGATTTATTTCATTTTGTAGGCCTTATCCAGTACTCATGCACTGCTCACTATCAAGTATCTGCTGAAGAAACTGACAAAACTACAAAAAATAAAAGGTGAAAAAAAAAATTAACAATTAACTGTGATTTTATTGCTGATTTTTAAGTCTCAGCAGACTTGTTTCAATAAGTGCTCAGACTATGTACCGATAGTCTTATATTTTGAATTGGAACAAGTGTTTTGAAGAGCAAAGTCTCCCAGATCACTTTCAATACGCAGAGCATTTTGTTACTGGTTTGAAGATGATCTGAAGTGTTTGAAATGTCTGAGTTTGTCAGACTCAAATTCAAACATTCTTACGGTTATTTCATTTATAAAAGCCGAATTTTTATTTATTTTTTTTTTTTACAAAACTAAGTTTTTCGACCTTATTGGTTATCTTTGTAAGGTTGTTAACATGTGCGGTAATCAGTCAAATTATGTTTATTAGTAGAACATGTTCAATCTTAGAAAATCTTTTATCTATCATTAATGTTCTTGTGATAAACTCAGATTTTATTTTTTCTTTCATCAAAAAATACATATATTAACATAGCGTATATTATATCAGTAAAATTACAATAAATAAATCAAATACATTGTAACAATGATATAGATAGTTTTCATCAAGCAAGATTATTTTTTTTTAATAATAGATGGTAGGAAAACAATTGTCGTTATCTTACTCCAAGAACATTAATCACAACAGAATTAGACGAGTTAAACTTTGATTCAGTTTTTATTTATTTCTAGATAAAACTTGTCCTTAGTTTTTATGTATTGACTGTTTAAAAACAATAGGCTTAATCTAAAACTCGGCCTTCAAGTCACAATTGTTTTCAAATATACAGTATATGACCAAAAAAAATTGTTTGTTACACAAAGCAAACAAATTTCTTCTTGATTTTAGTGTTCCAACTTTAATTTTATAATAACTGTATTTAAATGTACTATAATTTCAGATCAATCCTGGACGTTTCCCCATACCTCAGTCACTATTTTTTCCCGAGACCATCGAACCAAAACCAGAATGCAAAACAATCTATTCATGCTGTTGTTGGTTTCAAGTATAGCCCAGGGAATGAGCCGACGCAGATTGAAAACAATGACGAACAAGCACACATTGAAATTTTGTCAAAATATCCAAAAGAGGAAAGAAAACACGATCAATCTTACGGAGACCAAAGTCCTGTATTCAACAACAATGGTATTGACTCTAGACTTGAGTTCGCACATAGTGCACAAAATGTCAGTGGAAGTGTGTGGAATTCCGGTCAGTTGAAAATGCCAGCCGCACATGACGGGTTGTCTAATCACCGCCACAGAAATGGACATAGGAGGAAAACGGGACATATCGATGCTGAATTTGAATCGGTTGCAGTTGGGTCGGTGGAGGATCTACCGAATGATGATAGCAATTTGCTTTTGCACCCAGCATCCGGGACTAATGAAATTGTACTTTCAAATTGTTCCAACTATAGTGAGTTTGTTTCGGTTGTTCATTTTTACAGTGCATTTATTTATTTTTATTATTCATTAGGACACACCAATATTAAAATTTACAATTTGAGAATCGGTAAGAAAGGAATTTATTTTTAAAAATAATTTTTTTTTTTTTACTTATTTATTTGAAATGTATTTTGCAGTAATAAACATAATTCATGAAATTGAATGCCTCAAGTGTCCTGGAAACAAAATTATTGTTGCTAAACAAGGAAAAGCATGTGCTCCTTTGTTATTGCCGGTTGTAAAATCCTGTTCAGCTTCGCCAACTAGAACTCGACCACAACGCCTGTTTTTGATGGGCAATAAGAACGCAGTTGGTAGGAATCTACCGGAAGGAAGTCACATCATACATTTACGTTTTCGATCCAAATCGGGAGTAACAAAAAGATGCGCTTTTAGATATCACGTCAGAGGTATATAAAATTTTTATACACTTTTTAATTAATGTACAAAAAAAAATCTATTACAGTTAATAGATGTCCAATTCCAAAATGTATTGCCAATGGAAGTTTTCGATGCACTGACGGTCGTGAGTGGGGCTCTCGTTGCGACTTCACGTGCGATCACGGTTACAATATCGAAGGAAACTCGACTTCGGATTGTAAAGGAGACAGTACTGGAGTACTATGGACTGAATTTCCTGTTTGTAAAGGACCTCCAGGTATGTGATCATGTTTTGCTGTCAAGCAGTTTTATTGCAATACTGTATCGCGCTTTATTTTATTAATATTTTTTTTTAGGATGTGATAGACCACCGGAAATCGAAAATGCGGAAGATGATTTACCCAAAAATACCAATAAATTTCCTTTAGATACATGGTGTTCTTATCGTTGTAAATCTGGATATAAGATGGCAATTCGAGTCGATACATGGGTACAGTGTGTTCGCGGCAGTTGGACTGAAATGAAAAAACCTCTAATCTGCATACGTGAGTCTCTACAAGAAAAATGCATAAAAGTTATTAAAAATTATACACAGTAAATTAATTTTTAGCTGTACCACCACCCCCAACAACACCACCACCACCACCAGGTGAGTTTCTACAAGAAAAATGCATAAAAGTTACACTAGGCGTTGGGGACAGGATGCTCCTCAGCCAGGAGTGACTAATGCTGTTTCTTGATTTTTCACGTGTTCTTGGATTTTTCGTAACAAGGGGGGCCAGCGCTCCCGTTGACCCCCCTTTCCCTGCGAACCTCATTTTAACTAGTTTTTTCAATGTGATGGGGAATTAGGCACTTATTTAGTCGCGATACGCCACTTGCTTCTAAAAGTTACCCTTATAAAAATGTCCTTGCAGGATTCTGCAGGCTGTGCAGGATTCTGCAGGCTGTGCAGGATTCACTAGGCGGCAAATCCTACAGAGTCCTTTGCATGGATTTGGTGCAATTCTTTGCAGGATGATTCTGCAGAACTACAGCCAAAAGTGTAAAATAAACCCAAATAATTTGGCCCAAAATGATCAAATTGCATAAAACTTACAAAGTAAATCATAATGTTTGTTTCTTCTATGGTATTAGGCTTAAAACATTTATTTTTTAATTTTTATTTTGGTATTGCTAAATGTATTATTTTTATTCTATAGATTGCAATATCGTATTGTATCGCGTTTGTTTCTTTTCTTTTAGGAACGTGTGATAGACCAACGGAAATCGAAAATGCGGAAGATGATTGCGTTGGTTTACCCAAAGATACCAATAAATTTCCTTTAGGGACATGGTGTTCTTATCGTTGTAAATCTGGATATGAAATGGCAACTACAGTCGATACATGGATAAACTGTGTTAACGGCAGATGGACTCCTTTGAAAGAACCTATAAACTGTACAAGTCAGTCTCTACAAGAAAAATGCATAAAAGTTATTAAAAATTACCTTCATATACTGTATATACAGGAAACGGTTGCAAAACGCCTGCAGATCCAGAGAATGGTTTTTTGCATCCCTGCGCTAACAATGTTGGATCAGTTTGTCGCTACGGGTGCCATCCTCGGTATTATATACCTGTGGATCAGTTGTGGCGTGAATATATAGAATGTATAAGCGATGTATTCGGTAGAAAAGTGTGGAATTCAACTGTACCACCTGATTGTCATGGTAAAGGTTTATTTCTTCTATTGTATAAGGCTTAACACATTTTTTTAAAATTTATATTTTGGTATTGCTAAATGTATTATTTTTATTTTATAGATTGCAATATCGTATTTTATCGCGCTTGTTTTTTTCTTCTTTTAGAAACGTGTGCTACACCACCGAAAATCCAAAATGCAGATCATAATTGCGGTTCGCACTATGAATTTCGTTCAGGGACAACCTGTTCTTATACTTGTAACGATGGATATGACATGGCAACTCCAATCAATACAACGATACAGTGTAATCGCGGCAGTTGGACTGACATAAATCTAATCTGCCAACGTGAGTCTCTACAAGAAAAATGCATAAACGTTATTAAAAATTACCTTGTGACGTGAATAATTAAAGGGTTGATATAAACACATATTAAGGGGTAGCTGGGATGCTGCACTGCAAGTGTTCTTGCAAACACGGCTCTGAAAAGGGGTATGGAGTGGCAGGAGGCTACTCTTACTTCTGGAATGCACTCCAGGAGTGACAGCAAAGGGCCTTAGACTTAAAGGGGATAATACAACCATAAAAAAAAATATTTCTGATTTCGTAATAAGGATTGTAAATTATTAGATTGGTGTAGATTAAATACGTACTACTCCTAGCCATTAAAATAGAATACCCTATATTTTTGAACTGTTAATATTTGAAATTTCTCAGAAACTATTTCTCATAAGTAAAAATGGTTTTAGGAGGATTTAAAGGATTGTTAGAGCTATTATTTTGTTAAAAGTTTTTTGGAAAATAATGAATAGTTAAAGAGAAAAAAATTAAAAACTTCAAAAAGTGACTTTTTACAATATTTCTCATAACTTGTAAACAGAATGAGATAAAATTAAAAACTAAACAGATTTGAGACCGTCTATATCTCAGGAAACTTTTCTAAATTGGATGTATGGATCTCCAAGGCCCTCAAAAAAAGCCACAATGGAGCTATGTAAAGGGATAGAAAACCACTATTTTTCGAAAAATCGTGGCGAGCACAACTGTTGACGAATCGAAACGAAACTTTAGCATTGAAGCATTATTGTGTCGTACTATAACATGTTATAGTTATGACTTGATTCGTCAACAGTTGTGCTCGCCACGATTTTTCGAAAAATAGTGGTTTTCTATCCCTTTACATAGCTCCATTGTGGCTTTTTTTGAGGGCCTTGGAGATCCATACATCCAATTTAGAAAAGTTTCCTGAGATATAGACGGTCTCAAATCTGTTTAGTTTTTAATTTTATCTCATTCTGTTTACAAGTTATGAGAAATATTGTAAAAAGTCACTTTTTGAAGTTTTTAATTTTTTTCTCTTTAACTATTCATTATTTTCCAAAAAACTTTTAACGAAATGATAGCTCTAACAATCCTTTAAATCCTCCTAAAACCATTTTTACTTATGAGAAATAGTTTCTGAGATATTTCAAATATTAACAGTTCAAAAATATAGGGTATTCTATTTTAATGGCTAGGAGTAGTACAAGTATAAATGAGTCCAAACAAACAAGATGTTCTTTCTCAAATCATAACAAGTATTTAATGATAATAATGATTAGACAACCGTTAGGTTTGGTTGTTGTAACTAGACTGCTTTATTACACAAAAAGTACATTTAAATACCGGTATTGAACAATCCCCAAAATGCTAAATCAGACCCCCAGGGGGAGCTCTATGCTCACGGTATTATTTTTAATTTATAGATTGCAATATCGTATTATATCGAGTTTGTTTGTTTTTCTTTTAGGAAGGTGTACACCAACGGAAATCGAAAATGTAGATCATAATTGCGGTTTACACAATGAATTTCGTTCAGGGACAACCTGTTCTTATCGTTGTCACGATGAATGTAAAACGGAACCTACAATCGATACATGGATACAGTGTTACGACGGGAGATGGCAACCACCTATAATCTGCCCACGTGAGTCTCTACAAGAAAAATGCATAAAAGTTATTAAAAATTATCTTTATATACTGCATATAAGATACAGCAAAAGGTTGCAGAACGCCTGCAATTCCAAAGAATGGTTTTTTGGATAGGTGCGCTAAAGATGTTGGATCAGTTTGTCGCTACGGGTGCCATCCTGGGTATGATATACCTGTGGATCAGTTGGAACGTGAATATATAGAATGTATATGCAAATTCGATGAAAAAGTGTGGAATTCAACTGTACCACCTGATTGTCATGGTAAAGGTTTATTTCTTTTATGGTATTAGGTTTAAAACATTTTTTTTTTTTAATTTATATTTTGGGATTGCTAAATGTATTATTTTTATTTTATAAAGTACAATGCAATATCGTATTTTATCGCATTTTTTTTTGTAGGAACGTGTGGTAGTCCAGAGAAAATCGAAAATGCACATCATCTTTGCGGTTCGCACAATGAATTTCGTTCAGGGACAATCTGTTCTTATCGTTGTAACGATGGATATAAAACGATAACTAAAGTCGATACAAGGATTATGTGTTACGACGGGAGTTGGTCTGTCTTGGAACCACCTCTAAACTGCACACGTGAGTCTCTACAAGAAAAATGCATAAAAGCTATTAAAAATAACCTTTATATGCTGTATACCGTATTTTACCGAGTAAGAGCCGCGGCTCTTATTCAAAACTGCCACTTTCAGCCGCGGCTCTTAATTGAGGGCGGCTCTTATTTTAAATAATGGCCGAAATGTCAATGTTAAGTTCATTAAACGTATATAGCCGCGGCTATTATTCGAGGGCGGCTCTTAAATCAAATCGCCTCTCTCGGTTGCGGCTCTTATTCGAGGGCGGCTACAGCTTGTCACTACTGGTGTGATCCTGGGTATGCTATACCTGTGGATCAGTTTGAGCGTGAATATATAGAATGTATACTCAATGTATTCAATAAAAAAGTGTGGAATTCAACTGAACCACCTGATTGTCATAGTAGAGGTTTATTTCTTTTATGGTATTAGGCTTAAAAGATTTTTTTTAAATTTACGTTTTGGTATTGCTAAATGTATTATTTTTATTTTATAGATTGCAATATCGTATTGTATTGCGTTTTTTTTTTTTATAGGAACGTGTGATAGACCACCGGAAATCGAAAATGCACATCACGATTGTGTTTTGCACAATGAATTTCCTACAGGGACAATCTGTTATTATCGTTGTAACGACGAATGTAAAATGGAAACTACAAGGGCACAGTGTTACGACGGGAGATGGGAAATGGAACAACCTATAATCTGCCCACGTGAGTCTCTACACTAAAAATGCATAAAAGTTATTAAAAAATACCTTTATATACTGTATACACAGAAAATGGTTGCGGAATGCTTGCAAATCCAAAGAATGGTGTTTTGGAGCGCTCAGTGTGCGATACCTGCGCTAACGTTGTTGGAACAACAGGTCGCTACAGGTGCCATGCTGGGTATGCTATACCTGTGGATCAGTTGGGACGTGAATATATAGAATGTATATGCAATGTATTCGATGAGAAAGTGTGGAATTCAACTGAACCACCTGATTGTGATAAAGGTTTATTTCTTTTATGGTATTAGGCTTAAAACATTTTGGGTATAAATTATAAACCCACTAAATTTCCTTGGATTTCCACTAAAAAAAAAAAATCTCCCACTTACTGAATTTTTCACTAACGCACCTTTTTTGTTCCACTAATTTTAGCAAGTCAAAAAAAAATAAATTTCCCACTACTGACTTTCCCCACTATAAAAAACTAAGTACATCCACTATTTCTACTAATTTTTTTTATTATAAAAGGAAGGCCTTCCTGGCTTTCGATTTTATAGATTGCAATATCGTATTGTATCGGGTTTGTTTTTTTTCTTTTAGAAACGTGTGGTAGACCACCGGAAATCAAAAATGCGGAAGATGATTGCGTTGGTTTTCCCAAAGATACCAATAAATTTCCTTTAGAGACATGGTGTTCTTATCGTTGTAAATCTGGATATGTAATGGCAACTCAAATTGATACATGGATACAGTGTTATCGCGGCAGTTGGACTCCTTTGAAAGAAACTCTAATCTGCACAAGTCAGTCTCTACAAGAAAAATGCATAAAAGTTATTAAAAATTATACACAGTAAATTAATTTTTAGCTTTACCAGCACCAACAACACCACCACCACCACCAGGTGAGTTTCTACAAGAATAATGCATAAAAGTTACACTAGGCGTTGGGACAGGATGCTCCTCAGCCAGGAGTGACTAATGCTGTTTCTTGATTTTTCACGTGTTCTTGGATTTTTTCGTAACAAGGGGGCCAGCGCCTCCGTTGACCCCCCTCTCCCTGCGAACCTCATTTTAACTGGTTTTTTTCAATGTGATGGGGAATTGGGCACTTATTTAGTCGTGATACGCCACTTGCTTCTAAAAGTCACCCTTATAAAAATGTCCTTGCAGGATTCTGCAGGCTGTGCAGGATTCACTAGGCAGCAAATCCTACAGAGTTCTTTGCATGGATTTGGTGCAATTCTTTGCAGGATGATCCTGCAGAAATGTATTTAAAAGTATTTAAAAAAACCAAATAATTTGGCCCAAAATGATCAAATTGCATAAAACTTACAAAATAAATCATAATGTTTGTTTCTTCTATGGTATTAGGCTTAAAACATTTATTTTTAAATTTTACATTTTGGGATTGCTAAATGTATAATTTTTATTTTATAGATTGCAATATCGTATTGTATCGTGTTTTTTTTTCTTTCTAGGAACGTGTCGTAGACCACCGGAAATCGAAAATGCAGATTATGATTGCGATTTTCCCAAAGATAGCGATGAATTTCCTCCAGGGACAAACTGTTCTTATTGTTGTAAGGTTGGATATAAAATGGAAACTGTAGTCGATACAAGGATACGGTGCGAAAACGGGAGATGGACTGACATGGAAAAACCTCTAATCTGCCTACGTGAGTCTCTACAAAAAAAAATGCATAAAAGTTATTAAAAACTACATTTATGTACAGCAAAAGGTACAGCAAAAGGTTGCGGAACGCCTGCAATTCCAAAGAATGGTTATTTGGAATGCTCAGTGTGCGATACTTGCGCTAAAGATGTTGGATCAGTTTGTCGCTACAGGTGCCATTCTGGGTTTGCTATACCTGTGGATCAGTTGTGGCGTGAATACATAGAATGTATACACGATGTATCCGGTAAAAAAGTGTGGAATTCAACTGTACCACCTGATTGTCTTGGTGAAGGTATATTTCGTCTATAGTATTCTATAACATAGAAGTTATTAAAAATTACATTTACGTATACACAGTAAATTAATTTTCAGGTACACCACCACCATGTGACATTACCGTAATTCTTAAGAAACCTTTTAAGTACAGAGTAAAAGAACCAATAATTTACACATCGACTGGGAAACGTGCTACTGATGTTTGGTGTAGCTTAACAAACACTATCTTGTCGGATTTTGGTGAGTTCACTGATGATTGCATTGCAGTGAATCCAGATGACAACAAACGTTTTTCGAGTCGCTGCAGAATCACTATTATTGGTAAATGTAATTAAAATTAGATTTGATTGTTTTTAATTATTTTAATATTAATTTCTTATATTAGAAAGTGACTGTAGGACTTTGAAAACACCTGCCAATGCTGATATGAGTTGTGGTATGGTGGAGGGTAAAAATATATTCCGATGCGATTTCAAATGCCACCCAGAACATTTTTTCGAAACGGCTTTCGAAGCGCTGGAGAAGAAGGGATATGTGGACTGCGACGTGAATACTGCGCAATGGGATTTTACACGTCAATATGGCATAAAATTTCTTCCCGACTGTGTGCGTGAAGACGATACGGATTTGACGACGGGGATAATTTTTAAAGTAACTGTAGAAGACTGTAGAAATGAAAATAATATCGTAAAGGTAAGCAAAACTTGAAATTTTGTTTTATTTTATTTTGTATACCGAAGGATTTATGGTATAATTATATTGATTATTTACTCATTTTTAGGTCAAAGAGAATATCAGGAAAGCTCTTCTGAACAGGAATAATATTGAATGTAGTCAAGTAGATTGCACCGGTTTCACTTATATGTGTAATTTAGACCAACATGGTGTTTCTATTTTGGAAATCAGTTGGAATATTACAGCTCGTTATACGCCTGTAGCTGAAAGTAATGAAGATTATGACTATGGAATTGAAGCTGAAGTCCTTTTGACCGAAATTCAAGTACATAATAATAAATTGCTGTAAAAATAATGTAAATAATAAGAATTGTTACTTTTACAGCAAAACACATACTCTATCATAACAAATGATACACATTTCCTATTGCTATTAAAACAAGATGGTGCTGTAATTAAGGAAGAGAGTTATAAGCAGGGATTAATGGATTTAATCTGCAGTAAAAAAGCGCACGTTTTTGAGGAAGGAACAAATAGGTGTTGTAAGTATTGTTACGTCGGCTAATAAAATGAAAATGTAATTTGTTTAATGGTTTTTGTTTTGTTCTATTTTAAGTTCAATGCCCGACTGGATCGTATTATAGTAATAACGCTTGTTTATTATGCCCTTATGATTCGTATCAGGATGAAACGGGGCAAGCGTATTGTAAGAAGTGTTCTGATGGATCTATCACCTGGGTACAAGGAGCAAAGAACGAAACTGAATGTACCGATGGCAATTATAATTAGTATTTCTTCACCTTATTTTAATTTTTTTTTCTTTTAAATGAAGGTATCGATCAAGACCAATTGCGACAATTGCATGAAAATGACAACCGATTTAATAATCCAAAGTGTTATCAAAATTTTTGCCGAAATGGTGGAACTTGTTACGTCGTTGGTCGTGAGGATATTTGCCACTGTCCTGACGGTTTTATAGGTAATTGGGGTTTATACACATTTTATGTTTATTTTTTTTTATTTTTTTTGTCATTATTTAAAAAAAAAAATTGTAAACAGGAAATTATTGCGAGACTGAGACATGCAAGTCTGACACTTGTTCAAATGGCGGAAAATGTCGATACGAGGAAGGACATTACACTTGTTCGTGTCCTGTAGGAACAGCAGGATCAAAATGCGAAACGTCACATGGTAACTGTGAGGGTTTGAGACTTGAAAATTAAACGTTAATACAAACAATTTGTTTCAGACCAAGAGATAATGACAGTTCAGAGAGCCAACGTAGATTATTGTTCATCTGCTCCGTGTATGAAAGGAGGAATTTGTGTTCAACCCAAAATGAATGATTTTTATTACTGCGAGTGTCCAAAGGATAGAGCCGGTAAAAATTACTCCATTAATCAAATTTCTGTTGAACACAAAAGGCGGAATTTATGCAAAAGCTTTAGAGAGTTTCCACTTGGTATTTGCCTCGGGCAAAAGAGTTAAAAGTAAAAAGTGGTTCAGCAACAAATTCTAGCTGAAATGTCAGAAAAATGGCGATTAGGTTTGCGATGCAAAGGATTGAATCTCTCAGTCGATGCTACGAAAACGATAATTTTTATATTGATGGTGGCAATTGTTTCTGTTAAAACAGATAGCGAAAATTTTCCATGTATGCAGTTGAAATAATGTCGGGTGGTTTTCATATAAACCATTATCACAATTGGCGGAAATTATTTCGTAGTAATTTTCTGCTAATATTACATTTCTTTCAGGTGACCATTGCGAGCATGCTGTTTGTCCTGAACCGTACGACCAATTGTTCTGTTTAAATGGAGGTCGCTGTGTGATTTTAGACGATACTCATGCTATGGTTTGTTTATGTAAACCTGGGTTTATTGGTTCTCGGTGTGAATTTACTAAAGGTATTTTAGAAATTACTTTTTAGTGTTTGTTGAATTAAATTGAAAGGTGAATTTTTTTTTTAGGCTAGCAGACAAATTGACAGAAGAAATGTCATCTCATAATTAATGAGTAGTTTTCTTTCTAGTTTTATTTAGTTTTGAAAAGCTAAGGGAATTTGTTAATTTTTTTATATGAAATAACAACTACGGAATGTAATTTTGTTGGGTATAAAAAGATAGTGAATTAAAGTCTTAAGAACAAATGTAAATTGCTTTAGTTTAGATGACACAATGCAGTTTTAATCAAACTGATGGCAATTATGAGTTAATTCAAATACCATAATTGTGATAAAAATGTATCTGTACATTTACAAAATTAATAAAATAAAATTCTATTAAAAATTTACTAGGTTGTCTTTCGATTTTTTATTTTTTATTTTTCAGTTTTTATTTTTGCGTTTGTGATTAAATTGAATGGCCACAATAAAAAATGTGTTATAAATGTTTTTCCTTTTGTAAGATAAAGAAAAAGTAGTTTCTAACGTTCTGAAATGGAACGTACGTAGGTAAACAAAAGTTTGAAGCGCACCATAGTCAATATATTTTTTTTTTATAAAAATTAATATTCTGCTATTGTGACATTACTTTTACTTTTTTAATTCAATTAAAAAAAAAATTTTCTTCTTATTTATTTATTATTCTTAATTTTAAATAAGCCGATAAATAAATAAATACGATATACTAGTCACAGACTTTAACATGGAAACCTACAGTTTAATACCTACTGCGCATGCGCACAACTCAAACCGGCAATCGCGAAATATAGAGCACCATCCTGCGGTTATTGGGCTCTTGTTGATGTGCGCGTGCTGTTCTCTGCTTGTGCTTGTTCTCTGGCATTTCACCAGAAATAACCACTGAAGATTTCCCATTTATCGAAGCACATTTTTTGCCCTGTATTCGACTAATATATTTCATTTTTATGTGACGAAATGAACGAAAATAGGCTAAAAACGAACCAAAACCAATGTAATTGCCCGGCTTGTAAAAAGCCCTTCACTTTGAAAGGTGACATAACTATCAATAAGTACAGTAAAGGTACAAAATTCGACATATTATCACCACTCATCATTCATTTTACTTCCATTTAGTTACTACTTATAATAATCATTACCTTTTTAATTGAGAAAAATGCATGTGATTTCTTTTAATGGCATTTTTTCTGATTCTAGATGGGCAACTACAATGTAACAAATTGTGGCGTGAACCGCATTTATTGCATTGCGGTCATCCAATTTGTAGTCTTTGCATTCGGAATAGAGAAAAGAATAGGATGAAATCCATCCTCTGCGACTTGTGTCAAGTAAGTAAAAATAGAACAAAAATGGAATAGAAATTCGAATGGAATATTTAACGTTCGAATTTGTAGTTCGAAAATCCTTTGGAGCCCGATGAAGAGAATTTGCATCGATATCCGCCGTTTACTTACATGTTGGGACTGCTTTACCAAAACCGACTGCCGAGAAGGTACGAATTCGAATTTAGTTTTAATATTTGTAAATATTCTTTGTGATTTTGGAAAGTAGAACACCGGATTTACTTAAACGAAAGTTTGTTCCGTTGGAGTCCATTAGAAGGAGGAATGAAATCCTCAAAACGCGTACGTGAATTTAAAAATTTAAAAATTAATTTTTTAAAATTTAATTGCTATATTTCTCTTTTCGTTCGTTGTAGGCGTATGCAGCGAATGTGCTCTAGCGCAGGCAACGGTCATGTGTAACGAATGTAGTATTGTCACGTGCGACACCTGTTTTGAGGATGTAAGTTGAATTAACACACTGGAATTAACAATTTTTATAATTTAAATTTTTTTTAGAGCCATACAACGTTTGACGGGAAGCCTCATCCTTTTACCTCGCTTTTCCAAACCAGGTAAGACTTGTTGTGGGTTCGCACTATATCGATTTAAAATTTGAATTTGAACAGTTACAAAATCACAAAGATGTGCGACCTGCATCGACGAATCGCTGAATGTTACTGTTGCGATTGTGATGAGTATTGCTGTACTCTTTGCGCGATGTCTGCCCACAAGGGACATAACGTCAAATCCTTCGTACTACGGGTAATTTAAAAATAAATTGCAATTTTGTAATTCGACTATACATACAATTACAATTCGGTTTAGAACGAAAAGGTCTTCAAAGAAGTGAATGACGCCATTGACAATTTAAAATACGTCGAGGGAAGTCTAAAAAGCGCCATCACGGTAGGATTTAGTGACAAAAAAAATGTTTTTATTAATTTTTTTTTATTAACTACGTACACTAAATATAATTACAAAATTAACTTTGGCTGCAAACACCAGTTTTGCATTAAATGCCTGCTAAAATCTACACAAACAAAAAACATTTAATCTATTTACAAAGCGAAACAAGATTTTGTTTTTAAAAAAAAAAAAGAAAAAAATGGCAACCAAAAATAACATAATATAGCAATATGACTTAAAATTGATCATATGTTGTCAACTTCCCGGTCGAACACATCGTGCTGGTTGACCAAAGAACTGAAATACGAAGGTTCGTAATAAATTCTGGCGTTGGCTCGCGAGGGTCCAAAGGATCGGATGTAACTGGGCTGCACGCGGTACTCGACGAAAGACGAACTGATGGGTCGCAAGTGGGACTTTGTGTGCAACAAATGACGTTGGGACGGTGCGGCCGAGCGGAATCGAAGTCCCCCATCGGTCTCGGAGCTGCCGGTCGAGGGTTTGGACGCCGAAACGGATCGCGGAATTTGGCCATCCCTCGGTCTCACACGAACCATCTGCACGGATTGGTGCGCAGCTCGTGAGCCGAGCGGTTTGCGAGGCTCCACCAGGGCTTCTGCGGTCGGCACGTCTCGGTCTTTGACGGACTCTTCGTTCGCCGATTTGCTGGACTCCATTGGCTGTAGGTCGTCGTCGGAGATGGTCATGAACGCCTTGAATTCGTCCTCGGCGGACGATGCGGATTTGGTGATGTCCGCTCCTTGCGGAGAGAGGAGTTTGACCGGTCGGAGAATGATCGGACGGAATGGCGATTTGCCCGGTTGGGGGTCTTCTTTCGGGCTGTCCAGGGACGCGCTGCGGAGCGATTCGCTGGCCAGGGAGCCCGGGTGCTGGAAGTGGACAGGGGCGATGCCGAACGGACGGAATTTGATGCCGGACGAAAAGGCGGCGGTCGATTTGAGGTTCTCCTCCACGGATTTCTTGGATTCGTCTTTGGATTTGGTCCTGCTCGGCTGCGCGTCGTCTTGTTGGGCGGCCCTCAGCGCGTCCAGTTGGCCCGGCGCGACTTGGAAGGAAATGGGAGCGCCGAAAGACATTTCGTCCGGATGGAACTCGAAGGCGCTGCCTTGCGGCTGCTCGAATTGGGAGAACGGAGGTCTTCGCACCGGCGGAAGCGGCTCGAGGAACTCTTGAGACGGGAATTCTTGGGCAGAGCGAAGCGCCTCGAATTGGCTCGCGAGCGGACGTTGGCGCAGCATGGACGACGCGAATTGCGGCTCGGATTGCACGAAGGGTCGCTGCACTAGCGCCATTTCCTCGTGCGGGACGAAGCGGAAGGTATCCGAAGAGGGTTTCGGGGATTCGTTGGACAGTTGCACTGGTTTGGCGTCGGACTCGGTTTGTTTGTTGGCGCCGTTTTCCAAGGCGGTGGTCACTTTGAATGGGGTCATCGCGACGGAACTGAACGGCATGTTGAAGAATGTGGTCGGGAACGGCGAGGCCGATTTGAACGGAGTTTTTTGCGTTTTAAATGACTGGGGCTGGAGCTGGGGCTGGGATTGCGTGTTGGGGGACGCGTGGTGGACGCGGACCGCCTTGAATTGGGATAGGGGAAGCGAGAAGGAGTGTGGGTCGCTGAACATGTCCGTCGTGGGTACGCGCATCGGTTCTATTGCGCGCATTTGTTGGGGCCGGGCGTGGAGCATGGCGGGATCCATGTGGAATCCACGTTGGGGTTCGTCGAATTGCGGACGTTCTCGGAAGAAAAGCGGACGCCGGATTAGTTCGGGTTGGCGAAAACGAGGTTCCTGGTCGGGGAATTGTCGGGCCGATTGGAATCGAGTCGGGCCTTCTTGGAATTGATGGTTTGGGCGGAATCGAGGGCCGTCGCGCATGAATTCTGGACGCTGGAATTGTTTTCTGCTCGCTGTCGGTCGAGGTGCCGTTTCTATTTTCGGCTCGGGGGTGTCGAGTTTCTGAAGATTTAATTTAAGATCGTATTTCAAATTTGATATAAAGTGCACTCAATGTTGGGCTGATGTTACCTCCTGGGCTTCTTGTTCAGCCGCGTTCTCATCTTCTGCACAAACAAAACCTGGGGAGAGAATAAATGCATAATTGAATAAAATTGCTTCGTAATTTACCTCGTGTTTGAATTTTAATCGGGTGGATTTGTATTCTGGTCTGTTTTGGCGTGCAATTTAATTTGAGACAAACTATTTGAGACGGGAAAATTGTGGTAATTTGAAATGTTGTGTGGATTTTTAAACTGGGGAATAGGGCGAGTTCAAATTGTTATTGCCGTCTGTTGTTGTGAATTGTGATTATGTTGTTTTAATTTCGTATTTGTTGGAAATAGTGGTGAGGTTTAATCGAGATAAGATCTATATTAAAGTGATTATCAAGCTATTCATGTATTACAAGGAAACTGGACGATCGTGTCTGAGATTGTGTATCTTTATAGCTATTATGAGTAGATGTCAAAATTCAAAATAAATTATGTATTTTGTGACTTAAACTTGGATCAGGTTTAAGTGACAAAAAATATACATTGGGAATGACAGTTTTAAGCAAAATATGGCCAATTAACAGATGGATAAATGAATTAAACGTGAATTATTACGACAATTAGTTGTATTCGGAAATAGAAAAGGAAAGAAATATTGGATTATCGAATTCAAGTGACCTTTTGGGGTCATGAAAACCAAAAAGAAAGAAAAAAAATCACAATTGGAGAATATTAGACACATTTCCAGTTGAGTAAATATTAATGTGGTTTGATGAAACCAAAAGGGGGTTTCACGCTGCTAGATTTGATCCGAATTATTTAAAAATCGGATAGGATCCATGAGAGTGAAACTCCTTCAAGTTCTCGGGACACTTACCAAGCAAGATTAAGACGAACAAAGCTGATGATAATTTCATGGCTGTTTAGCCTTGCTTGTGCGTGCTGTGTTGGCGGCTGGTTGAGGTTCAGTGGGCCAGTGCCCGTCGTGGCCCCTGAGTTTATATACGATGGGGTGGAGCAGCCCACCGCTGGCTACCTCGGAATCATTGCTACTTGAGGTCGTTGCCGTCTTAAGGCGACAAAATTGGGTTAGTAGTGTAAAGCAGTGGGTTTCTGTTGGTGATTGAGATGTGGTGTGTGTGGGTATCGAATAAGTGCGTTTGCGGGGGCGTGTTGGCTGAAAAGATTAAGAATTTGTATTTTTTTGGGAGGATTTTGAATTTTAATTTGAAGGAAAGTGGAAGTTGTGGGAAAATGGGAATTTTGAGATTTTATTTTTGTTTGTTTTGTTTTGGGGGTGAACAAAAGATGAAGTGGTTTATTTGAGTAGTTGAATCATTAATCGTAGATGGATTTTTAACGGTGGGGTGATTGGCTCAGGTTTTAAATTTAAATTACAAGTGGTAAAATCGGGTCAATGATCTGTTAAGTTAAAGAGTAATGTTGGGCTGCGCCTCTGGTTGTGGTTAAAAATTTGATTTGCCAGGTAAAAGTTGAATGAAATGATCAATTTTATTCAAATGTGTATTCAAGACATTTCCAGTTTAAGCAAACTGTTTACAAACGAATATTTTTGGATGTGTTCTAGATACTATTTGTTAGGTTTTGAATTTTTGGTGTGTTAAAAATATAATAAATTTCTATTAAAAAATATATATATATGTATATATATAAAAAAAAAATATGAAAATCGTTAAAATTCTCTGAATAAAAACAAATATATAATTCAACTGGGTGTCAAACGTTAAGTACGGGGTGAAATGGAACTTCTTTTCGCGTTGGACACTCGTTTAGCTGATTTTGGTAGGTTGAACACTTTGGGTGGGGGTCGGTACAGGTCTCCGTTTATTAGGTAAGCTCGTACTGCTTCTGCACAGTCCACTTTGTACCACCAGTCGCAGGTGAGCACGACTTGGTTGAATAAGGTGCCGTTTGGACACAGGAAACTGTCTTGTCTTCCATCCATGTCGCAGTAATGCCAAACCTTGAAAATAATTTTAAAAAAATTAATTAAATTTAATCGATCAAAAAATTTTTTTTTTAAATTTGGACTGGTCAACAACATTTTTTGGTTTTCCAAATTTAGGACTGGTAAATTAATTTTTTTTTCTAAATTCTTGCATTAATCTAACTTATTCTTAAAATGTGTGACCTTTTGGAGTAAAAGTTCATCGCGTCATATTTTGTGCGTTTTGGAAATTTAATGTATTAATTAAACTGGTTATAGGAGTTGTTTTTATTTATATATCCTAGGAATTATGGGCGATGGAGTTGGAAATTTGACGCATCACATTTTGAATTTGATTGAGAGGTGGAAAAAACGGATGGGAAAAAAAACTTGATTTATTTTTTAATTTTTGCTGATAATTATCTAATTAAGCTTTACTGTGGTAAAAGGAGCAGGGTGGTTATGTTGTCAAGATTATAAAAAATGAAACAACTCTTTATGAGTGTATTTTTATAGGTTAAATTGGTAGCTGTTCTTGCTAGTTTTTATTGTTGGAAGCCCAAAGGGAGGAATTCGGTAATTAAGTTTTTATTTTATTTTTTTTTGGAGAAAATTCTATTGGTTTTGAGTTCAGGTCGACTCAGCAGATATACCATTAATTATTATTGAGTTGGGAATGTTGTTGTTTGTTAAAATTAACTGTGAAACGTCTAGTTCATTTAAAATATAAACTACGAACAGTAAATACAGTCTTTACATCATATTTACTTGACTTTCCGGTAAAGTAAATACGAAATTTCAAGCAGTGTGAATGGTTATTGTGCTTTTCTGGGCTTCGGACAAATCGTCAACGAAAAATTTTCGGAAGATTTGGGGAAAATTAGTTCGTTAGAAGAAAAAAAAACTTGAGGTTAGGTAGAAACGAAGTCCACGTTAAAAAGCCTCGTTTTGAATTGTAATTGTATGCGAAAAAGGATGTTCCGGGAGAGGAATGACATGTAAATTTACACTCAAAAATTGAGATCAAGGTGTGCATAGTGATGATTCAAAGCAAAGCAATGTCCACTATTTAAAAAAATCGAACCTTAGGGGTCACGACCACATCGCATCAAGTTGTAAAAATCGAAAGATGAAATTTAAATTTGAAGTGATTTTTTTTTTGTTGTTGTGTTTTTGTGGATGGTTTTTCTTTTTATCTTACTTGGCATCTCGCATGTGGGTCAGCGTAGAACCCGGGCTGCACGAGGCCACACAGAAACTGCGTTTTTGGTACGGAGGCCAAGATTGGGTAGTCCACGCCGGGAATTCCTGGAATATTGGCGCCCTGTACTTTTTCATCCGGCCGAGTGGTCAGTAAATTTGTTCTTGTGGCTTTGATCGGCTCGATTTTTTTACTCCACGTTAATGATAGCGTAAGAAAACTGACGACCATAACTGGAGAACAACGAGAAGAAAAAATAAAAACAAATAATTCCAACTTGAAAAACATAAACCGTATTTCTTCGGTTCTAAGACGCCAACCCGTTTATATGGGACAAATGAACGTCTTGGAACCGAAGAAATGCGGTATTTAGTGGCTGTAATCTCGCCAAGTGTCATGAATAATTCAATTACCCCTTTTCCCCCTTTACTTTTACCCATTTAGGGTTTTTTTGGTTTTTTTTTCTTGTCCCTACCTGCTAGTCCACTTATCCAGTCCATGGATGTTTACTAACAAGAGAATCTCCTCCGGGTTCTTCAATTTTTTTTTTAATCCTTTTATGTCCTTCAGTTTGAAGATGACACACTCAGCCCCGGGCAATGTCCTAGCCTCAAAGTTTTGAAGTGAAAAAACAAAATGGCAGACCTTGAGTATGCACAGGTGAATTACGTTTTGTTGTTGCTGACCCCGTGATCTAATTTTTTTTGTAATAAGAGTAAAAAAGGGCGTGGTGTGGTGATTAAGGTCAGTGTCAAGGAGAGGGGGACAGGTGTGAGCTGGATATGGATCAGGTGGAAAGGTGAAATAGTCCGTAGGAAAAATATAAAAATTTCTTTGTTTTCACCTCGAAAATAAGCAATTTTTGAAATTTTTGAAATTTTTATTTAAAACAAAAAAAAAGTTGTTTATTTGCATACACATTTTTATTTTTATTTTATTTTTTAAAAAATGGCTGAAAATAAACTCTGATGAAATAAAAAAAAATAATCATTGTTATTATGATGGGAAACATTGAAATCTGATAAAATGTGACATGAAATATAAGAGAATTTACATATTTATAGCTTAAATCGATTAAAACCGGCCCGACGCCTTCGGAAATTTGAAATTCGCATTGGTTTAACATTGAAACCGAAAGGGTTAAGGATGGAAAACGGGCATTCCTGGACGGTGAAACGGTTCAGGTTCCACGAACTCTCGTTGGAAGAAGGTCGGTTCTGGTCTAGACGGATGGGGATGATGGTGGACGTGCGGGATGAGCGGGTTGGCGTGTCGCACGAGATGTCCGAGCGGCACCGGGAGGTTGAGAATGGGCGCTGCAATCAATTGTGGCGGTGGTTCCACTTCCTCCTCTCGTTCTCGCTGGGGCTGGGGGGGCGCGACGGCCACGAATGCCGGCACGAACGCGTCTTGGGGGTCTTTGGCGTCCTTCTTTTTGTTTCTCAGCATGGCCAGAAAGGGGAAGTGGTCGCCAGTTTCGGTCTTGCCTATGAGGAGGTAAGGGAAGATCTTGAAATTGGACTCGGCCTCGTTTTCGATCGGGTCTTGGTCTTTGCTTCCGCCGGGCGTTGGTTGGAGTGTAGGAGTGTCTTTCGACTCGGAATCGGATTCCGCGAGTTTTCCGAGACCTTTGAGCGTGATGTCGTCGTCTTCTAGAAGCGTTTTTTCCGCGTCTGAGTCGCCGGTCGAGTTGTCAGTGTTCACTTGACGGAACCTGAGCGCCTTTTCCGCGGTGTCGAAGCCCCAGAACTCGGTGTGGTGGGCGAGACGGGGCGACGACGGGGATCGGCTAGTGTGGTCTGGGATTCGATAACGGATCAACACGGGAGGTAAAGTGCTGGGTGTGTGTTGACGGGACTGAATAAGAAGGAAAAAACAGGAAATGAATAGAAAAATTATCAAAATAAAGGTCTAGTTTCTGTGCCAGTCGGTGTGTTTTTTTTAACGTGCAAAGCTTTTCGACCTTTATAAATTGAAATACATTCGAAAAAATTTAGCAAGGTTAAAGAAATTTTTTTTTAACCTTGCCGATTTTTTTTTAAAAATGTATTTTAGTAATTTTTTGGATTTTTTGGTGTTGTGTTGATTTGTTTTTACCTTTTCTGCTAATACTGCAGCTGTTTAGTTGGAAAGAAAGAGAATTTTTAGATATAATTGAAGAAGAAAGACGAATTAAGACATAAATAACGTACATGATAGTGCTAGAAGAATAAATGTTGGAATTAGCTTCATGATTTGACCACCTACGAGTAATTGATATTCAGATGATGTTGGTTATTATGAGTGAAATATGGTTGTAATTGACTGACCTGAGCTAGAGAAATCCACCGGTTGCTTAGAATTGCAATTTTTAAATAGCAGAAGGTGGAAATTGTGTAGCAAGAAGGAAGGGAAGGCTTCAAATTGAAGGACCAATCCAGAGGTTGATTGCCGGTGCAATGTCCAGTGAAGGGGTGATTGACTCTAGTCAGGTGGGACTTGGAATTATTTAGATGAAAGTGGAGCAATAGTCAGTCGTGGGTTTATTTACCTATATCTAATTTTTTTTTTGTTTTAAATTAAATTGTAAATTTTTTTTTTTGATTTTCTGGTGTAAATTCTCAGTTTTTTTTTTTAAATTATTATTTTGGTTTACATTTGGGAGTGGTCTGAGAAATGTCATTTTTGGGTGATGTATGAAGTGGAGTGCTGGGGTTGATGAATGGGTGATTCTTGACATATTGGAGGTCAGTTGGATAGAAACTTGTAATTTCAAATGCGTATCACTTTGATGGTTTAATAAAGAATGTTTAAATGACAAATATATGTATTTCTTCGATTCTAAGATGACATCGGTTCAATACAATGGTCGAAAGGCCTTTGGGATAAAACTTCTATTTCATATGCGTATCACTTTAGTGTTTTATTCAAAAGAATTGCGTACCATACCGCCCCGTTTAATATCCGGGGTTCATTTAGGCGCCGGGCAGTCAGCGACGAATCCACGAATTGGCGCCGGCCCGAATAAACGCCGGGTCCGGTAAAATCACGATATTTTTACAAAAAATCGTTGATTTTAACGGAAGAAATTGCTGATTTTAACGGAAAAAATCACCATTTTCTGCAAAAATGGTGATTTTTTGCTTATGCGCCGGGCCTCAAATAGGCGCCGGAAGGGCGACTCAAAAAAAGAATTAAACGCCCCAGCTATTAAACGGGGCGGTACGGTATTATATTTGTCGTTTAAACATTCTTTATTAACAGGTCTGTGAGATGTTTTTTTCTTATTTCTGGAAAATGGAAATGCTGGAAGATTATTTTAGGGTCAAGCTTGGGAAGTTCAGAAATTGAAATTTTCTATTTTTTTTTTTTCTATTTTTTATTTTTTTTTTATTATTTTTTTTTTGAAATGTTTTCAACCCAACATGTAATTTAGCATTTTTTTATTCCTTTTTTTCCTTCCAACATTTAAGTAAGCATGAAAAGATTGCATAATTAATTCTCTGCTGTACAAATAGGTTTTTAAAGGATTTACACCTTTCTGAGTTGGGTCATTAAGTCCATGACCAAAAAAGAAGTGAATTTCAGGTTATTTTTTTTTATTATTGATTTTAAAGTCTTAATATGATGGATGTTTGCTTGTGCTGTTTTCAAAGCTCCTCCTGAAGTTTCTAACATTAAATCATTTGACCCATATTGAACATGGTCCTGTGTTTTAAAATGAAATAATTTTTTTTGTATCAACAACATAAAAAAATGTAGCTGTCAGTGAACCTATTACATAAGGAAGTTGTTTTTTAACCCTGTTTTTTTTGTTGTTGTTGATTATCACTTTATTTCTGTACAAGTTATTATTACATTCTTTTAAAAAAAAAATTTTACAGTTTAAAATTGAATATAATTTGTACACATGGAACATTTAGTTCTTCTTCTTGGTTTTGGATTTGTTCTTGACAGATACAATGACAATCTGGGGTCTCTTTGTTTTCCTCTTTGATGATGGAAGTGCGGATCTGAGCATCGTTTGTTCATCATGATGTGGATGATCGTACAATTTGTAGAGTTCCTCATTGTTGCTGTAATAATGGGGAGAATTTGGACAGTCCACATTGAACCACCAATCACAGGTTAAAGATTTCTGATTGAAAAGCGTCCCTTTGGCACACTTGAAGCTGTCCTGTCTGCCATCTGGTTGACAGTAATGCCAAATCTGCAATAACAAAACAATCAGACACTGAAATTGCAAAGGTTATATTATATACAGGTCGAACAGGTCAGGGGAGCAAAAAACAGTTTCGTTATGGGAAAAATAGGGCGAGATTAGATTATATATTATATTATATTACATACACTGCAATGGCTTTGAACATCGGCATAAAAACCAGGGTGGTAGTGGTTGTGGCACTTAAAACTGGACCAGGGAATGTGAACTTGCATCGCATAACTACTGTGAGGAGAATTTGAACTCATTGAATAATGGGTTCCATAGCTTGACTCATGTATTTCCTCCTGGTTGTGGTTGTGGTCATTTGCAGTTGGGTATTTAGATAAATGTTTTGTCTCTTTCTTGTACTCGGGTTGGATGTATGGTTGAGATACTGGTTTTGTTTCTTTGTCTTTATCGTCATCGCGATGGTCCTCGGATGGATATTTAGGGTTGGTGTTTTTGTTTTCCTCTTTTTCTTTTTCTTCTTTGTATGGGAGTTGTTGGTAATTCGTTTGGTATTTAGGTTTGCTGTGAGTTGAATGGGTTTCGGCTGGATATTGAAGTTTGCTGTGAGTTGAATGGGTTTCGGCTGGATATTTCGCATGTTGATAGTGGTGAACCTCAACGTGTGGTTGATAGCTTGTTTCGTGGTAGTATTGCTTGACTGGTTTGCGGTAAACTGGTCTGCCGTGATCTGTGTAAATAGTATACACAAAATGCCCGCCTTCGTAAACGGGATAGTTTTCATAATGGCCGCCTTCGATAACTGGGTAAATATTTTTGTAATGGCCGCCTTCGTTAACGGGGTAAATATTTTTGTGATGGCCGCCTTCGTTCGTGCTTTCTGTGTGCGCGTAATACCCGGAGTCTTCGTCTTTTGCATAATTATGTTTGCCAACTTCGTGTTTAGACTCGTCGTGAGGTTTATAATCGACATCATCGTGCGATAAACTATCGTAATGATCGTTTTCGTCTTTATATTCTGACGATGGGCCGTGGTATTCGCCTTCTTGGCTTTTAGCTTTTTCCGGTTGTTTCGCTTCCGAGTCGTGTTGGTATGGGCATTTGTCGTAATCGTGATTATTCGTTTGGGGTTTGTTTTCTTCTTTTTTCTCTTCTTGTTCGTATTCAAGGTCTTTATAACCTCCCATGGAGTCGTAGGTCGGGGCGTAGGAGCCGCGTCCCGCGTCGTAGGTGGTAAGTGCAGGTGCTGTGTGATAAGCCGTCATTTTTCCATAACTAAAGTGCGGATGGCCATTATATGTTGACACTGATTTGGAATTAGGATGCTTTTGAGAGTATCTGGGTCTGCGGTAATGGTAGAAGGTGTAACCGTATGAAGGTGATGAACTCTCGCTTGAAGTTGTTTGACTTAAAGACTAGGAAAAAAAGTTTTTTTTTTAATGTGTGATTTTGTTTTGTTTTCGTATTGATTTTGTCGCGGTTCATTGGCATGGGCAGGGCCAGTTATTAGAGAAGGATAATAATGGATTAGCTTTAAGGAAAATTGATGTCGTGGATAGTTTTTTTTTTTTTTTTTTTTCCGTTTGATTTTTGGCTTTTTGGAAGGTCAGTTATAGCAGTTGGGTCATTGGACAAGTGTCATAAGATGTTAAAAATGCAAATTTTTAGTAAGTGCATTCATTAAGTAATTTAGACTAAACGGCTTTTCTCGATCTTTTTTAGTCTGTTTTCATTTAAACAACAAAACATGATAAACTGCGAGTTAAACATGACTTTACGAATGTGCGTAGTGTGCAATTCACTAAGCACATTCATTTAGTCATTTGACATGGAAAATAAGCGGATTTGCATTTTAAATGACTGATTGGCTGCGCTTTCTGAAAAATTTCAATAGGTGCGTTTAAAGTTTTTTTTTTTTCCGTTTGTATTTTAGTAGGCGCATTCATTAAGTTTACATATTTTAAATGTAAATTTTTTACATTAAAAAAATATAAACTCGAGTAAATGTTGCACCTGCTGTTTCAATTAACAGAATGAAAACCAAAAACAGCCATAAACAATTACAGAAAGCTCAGGTGGTTTTTGAAGTGGTTTATGCCTGGATTTTGGTTTGTACAATCAAATTCAAAATGGCTGACACACAATAGATACGTTCATTTTTTTTCTGTTTGTATGAACACCAAAACACCAAAATCATATAAACAGAAATTTTGAATGCAGGTAATGAATATTTTAGAAATATATATATATTTTTTTTTACTTCGATTTTTTCGTCACTGTTGGATTCACCACCGAAGACTTGACTTGTCAATAGAAGAACTGTAAGAAATTGGTTTTGTGAATTATTTACAACAAAAAAAATCGACAACAAAAAATTTTCACATTTAAAAATTCGGGAGATTTTTGATTCATCAAAATTTGTAAACATTTGTGGGAAATAGAAAAAAGTTATTGAAAATGCGTGACGTAGTTAACTTACCAAACAAAGTAAGTCGCGGGACATGCAAATTAGTCTCGTGTTGTGTCATGATGGACAAGGCTGAGATGGAAAATGGAAAGGTTAGTCTGATTTTCTGGTGTTATATATTGGCCCAAGGTGAGGATAGTGTCATAATTGGACCTTGGGTGTGTTGGTCAGTGAATTTCAATATGAGGTCATTACATTCACTATATTTACTTTAATTAACTGTAACTTGTATTGATTTTTTTTTCTTTCGATTTTTTTTCCGTTTTTGTTTAATAAGGAAATTGAGCGTAATCGTAATCATTTTCTTTCTTCGATGGAATTGTTTTTTGTTTGGTGGGAATGTTGTAAATGAAATTTTTAATTTTTGATTTAGAAAAAAAGTTGGTTTTAATGATTATTATTAAAATGGTGTTCAGAATTTTATGTCGACTGGTGGTTTTATTTGTATTTTTTTGTATTTTGTTTTCATGGAAATTTTATGTTTAATTTTTTATTTTATTTTTGAATATTTTATGCAGCAATTGAAGATGTCGAACCAGAATAAAAAAAATTATTCTACATTGGTTTCGGAGATACGAACTGCTTTTAGCCATGCATATGGCTTCTTACAAATCAGGTGAAATTTTATTTTTTGTAATTTAAATTTAGAAATTTTATTTACTTATGTTTTTATTTTTGGCACTTAGAGAGAATGAAATAATTGAAAAAGCCAAAGAACTTACTGAAAACTTGAGTGGAGTGACTACAATGGTGAGTTTTATTTTGATTGCGTGTGTTTAGACGAAAATTGTTAAAATAAAACGATTTTTTGTACAGAGAGAAGAAGCGGAGGGAAATCTGAGAACTATTACTCAATTACTTGAAGGTATTTATTTATTTATTCATCTATTTACCTAAGGTACCGTATTCCTTCGAATAAGAGCCGCCACTTTTATTCAAAACTGCCACCGTTGGCTGCAATTACAATTTCTAATAATATTTAACGTAATGAACTTAGCGTACGTTCATCGCTCGTTATGTTAAATTCAAACAAATACAGTATTGCCGCGATAATACGGTATTCTTGCTCCTTCAGCAACACTGTATTTATTATGTTCATTTATATTAACTTATTTATTTGTTTGTTTATTTATTCGGTGTAAAAATTTGTTTTTATTTCATTTTATTTTATTATTTTTTAATAAATGAAATAAAATCAAACGTTTGTTTAAATAGATTTTCAGGCATCGTTGCGTTCAGAAACGAGCGATGTTTACGACTATACGGAAATGCTGCAACAAATCAAAGCAGCTTTGCAGTTGCCCAGTGAGTTGCAAGAGACCGGATCGACATCCAAAGGAAAGTTAAGGTAATGCTTGGTTTGAAAAGCAGCAAAAAAAAAAAATGTAATCAGGAAATAAATTTCATTTTAGTTTTAACATTAATACTGATGAAGTGAAGAAATTTATTAAAAAGTTTGGTGAAGTTGAAGGAATCGATTTCATCAGTTCGTGAGTTAAATTTTTTTTTGAAATTTAAAACCTGATTTTTTTTTATAATGTAAAAGTTAAAATTTTAAAATTGGAATTTTAGCATGAAATTGGTTCCCTACGAGAAGGAGAGAACCAAACCGATCGCAAACGCGTTCGTGGAAGATACAGATGATAGCATTTCTGTAGCTTCTGTAGCTTCTGTAGCTTCTGTAGCTTCTGTAGCTTCTGTAGCTTCTGTAGCTTCTACACGTTCAACAAGTAGTTTATCATGTCGTCGAACCTCTCGAGACGAAAGGAACGAAATTTGTGAGTGAAACACTCAATTTTGAAGGAAGAAAGAAGAAAGAAAATAAAAAATTTAAATTTAAAATTTAATACTTAAAAATTGATTTCAGTTTCGACTGCCAGAATTCGCAGCTCGTACATTGTCCATCCTGGGCACTTTTATGTCCACAGAGTTGATTCGGAGAATAAACTGACCAGTTTGGCAACGGAACTTAATCGAATCGGGAACGGCGAGCACGCAGAACGTTTCCAGAAAAGCATCAAAACTTGTATGCAATATCGGTTGTAGCACGTAATGAATAATTGGTTTTGCAATTTCTTTCGCTAGGTGATCTGTTTCTGGCTTTATTTCCGGAGGATCAGAATTGGTATCGAGCAAGAATGCTGTCGGCCAAGTCTGAGATGGCAAAAATGATTCCTCCTCCACATGATGATTCGGAGAAGTACGTTCTTGTGTCGTATATCGATTACGGAAACTGCAGCTATGTGCCAATATCAGAGTAAGTTTTTTTTTCTTTATTTAAAGTTTAGAAGAATAAATTGTTTTACTAAGTTTTATTTTTGTTTTAGTATTCGTGTTTTGCCAATGCACTACAAGACTCAGGGACCATTAGTAGAAAAATGTAGTTTGCACGAAGTTGTGCCCTTGACGTCTGATGGATGGGATAATTCGACTACTTTAACATTTAACGATTTATTGAACACCACTGAATATCTCCAATTACGGGTATTAGGAAATTTTGTTGATTTTGTTTCAAAGTAGCTAACTGTATTTGCTATGTTTTGTTTTAGGTGTATGAAATTAAAGGTGACACACAATTCGTTGATATTTTTCGTGGTACGGGCAAGGAAACTCAGTCTGTACGGGAAATACTTATTCTTTTGAGATTGGCTAGTCTGGAAACGAATAAATCTGAACCCTTTGAATGTAATTTTATTTTTATTCTAATTGTTTAGCATTGGCAATGTTGATTAAATGTTTTTTTTGTTTGTTTAAATAACAGGTTCAATGAGAAATTTTGTATTTACACCTTACTTCGAACCGCTCATGCCAAAAAGGAATAAGGACTTGACTGTGATGATTACGCATGTGGAGAATCCTTATTGTTTTTATGTTCAAATGGTAAGATTTGTTTTTGAATCTTGACTTGCTTGGATTTTTAGCTGACATAAAATTGAACTGACAGGCTGGGGAAGAATCAAAGCTTTTCAAAGAAATGCAAACGTCGTTGCAACAAACGTATCGTAACTGTACAGAAGTTGAACGAATGGCTGTGTATAGCCCTGTTGTTGGTATGGGAGATTTTGACATTGATTTTTATTATTTATATATATTTATTTATTTTTTTGTATTTTTTTTGAAGGTTTTCCGTGCGTGGCGCAATATACGGACGGTGCGTGGTACAGATGTCGAGTGCAGACCGCTGTCGATGAGTATGGATTGGTCGACGTGTTTTACGTGGACTATGGAAATACAAAGACACTTAAATGGACGGCGCTCAGAACGATCAGGAAGGAGTTCATGAAATATCCTGGTTTTGTAAGAAATGAGTATAAATGTTGGTGTTTGGGAATGGGATTTTGAATTCTGTCGTGATTGCAGGCTCTGAAGTGCCGCTTGGCTGATGTTGCGCCCGCTAAAAATAAGAAAAATTGGCCGACCGAAGTACGCTTTGATTGTTTTTGAATTAAGTTTTGAATTTTTGTTTAAAAAGAAAAATTCGTTTGTTTTTAGGCTATTGAATTTTTTAAGAGGAAAATATGTGATGGAACTTTCTTCCAAATTATGGTCATGGGTATGTGTACGTTATATTTTTAATTCACTGCAAAGCTGATTGTTTTTTATTAGACACTAGTGACAACTCAACCGCATCTGTTTTACTGTCGCACCGAGATGAAAACGAGACTGAATGCATTAATTATTTACTCGTAGCTGAAAAATATGCTGCGAGTAAAGGATTATGGTGATTGATTACGACTTTTTGTTTTTGTTTGTTTGAATTGATCTTAGAAATATATTTTTTTTCTCTCAAGCTCTACTCCGGATGCTGTTAGTATTAAGATGATGGAACCAAAAAAGACGCTCATACTGATACCTGAAACCTGTACATCACTACAAGTGCAATTACTTGAACACTACAGCAAAGTTAATTCGTCCAACTCGCAAAATGAATTGATGGCAGCTTTGTCCAGACCTCATTGCATCGCTAATGGCGTAGATAGCTCTGTTGTTGACAACAATGAAAGTTGCGATATTGAAGAAAGCGAAGCGGACGTTCAGGCTGAAGGGACGACTGAGAAAGATTTAGTCCAATGTCTTAACATTCCAAGGGAAGACATCGAATTTGTGGAAGCTGATGGCAAGATTTCCTACTACGAATCGCCGTCGTACATCTGTTTTCAACAGTTTTTGACGCGACAAGAGAAGCTGCACAAGTAATTTTTATCGTTTGATGGTGTTTAAGTGAGATTTTGACGTTGCGTTGCGTTTCAGGCTCATGCTAGACCTGCAACGAGCAGGCAAAAACACTCCGCTTAATGAAAATTTTGAATGGACGGTTAATTCTTATTGTGTTGCTTATCATTTGCAACACAAAGAATGGTTTCGTGGATTAATCAAGCAGATATTGGAGGACAAAAAGGCTAAAGTAAGAAGAAATTATTATTTATTTAGCTTTTATTTATTTATTTATTTAATTAATTTATTTATTTATTTATTAGGTTTACTTTATTGATTATGGGTACACCCAGATTTGCGATTATGCAAAGCTTCGTGTAATTGATAGCAAACTTGCTTCTGAACCACCTTATGCAATAGTGTGTCATTTATCAACCATTCAAGCAGCTGGTGATAAAAACAATTGGTCTGCTATGGCTTGCGAACGATTGAATGAAACGATAACTGAGCATCACCACACGTTTACAGTGACAATTTTGGTAAATTAGTATCATTTTTTTGAAGCAATCTTGTTGACAGCTTTTATTTTTTTGGTGAAGGGGCCTCGGGAGAATGACTCGCATCCTGTTGATTTGTTTTATTATGAAACAGTGGAAGATGGAGCTTTGACGGCTGGAAAAACTCTGAAAAGAAGTCTTAGCCAGTATTTATTGGAAAAGGGAATGGCTTTGCCGGTGAAAATGTACAGAATTTTATTTGGTTTGATTATGTGATATTGTTATTTAATGTCTTTTTTTGTGTGCATGTAGGAGTGCGAGGCCGGAAAGTGTAGAAGAAATAGTAAATTCTGAATCCGAAGAGAAATTGTTTGTGTAAATTACCCGATTTTTATTTGTTTGTTTGTTTATTTTTGAAATGTTTGTTCATTTATTTTGTAGAGAATCGGAGCTGGAGAGATGTAAAAGTTTTGAAGTGATCGCGGAAGTGCAGGATAGCGACAAAGAAATTGTTGATACCACTGATTGTGAAGTTGAGTGTCATGAAGTGAACACGTCGGCATTTGAAATTGATGCGTCTTTCGACCCGAAAAGCAGTCAATCGGATGACGATTTTTATGCTGGTAGACCTCTATCTAGCACCACCACTACCACCGACGAAGAGATTGAGCTTCCAGAACCTGAAGTAGTGGCCGTGGCGCAGGTGACGACAGCTGTGGTAGAATCGATTCCAATTCCTAGCCCTTTGGAATTCAATGATGCGAAGCAGAAATGGAAAAAACCAAAGCGATTAACTCGAAATGAGTTCATGTGCACGGTTACTTATGTTCACAAAGATGGAACCATCTACGTGCAGGATTTAGCAAGAAGTGTGGTCGAATTTTTCGGATTTTAATAGCAACAAAGTGGTTTAAAATGTATATTTTTTTAATAGGTAAAGACTTGACTTGGATCCAGAGCGGTTTGCAAGCAAAATTTGATCGTTCAAAGCCGTCAAATGAAGATACCTATTGGTACACAGGTGACATTTGTGTCGCAAAAGTCGAAAATGTTTGGTATCGAGCGACTGTGGTTGAAAATGATGAGGAAAATCACGTAAGAAAGAGTTGATTATGTAATTTTGTGGCGTTGACAATTGTTTTATTTTTTTTGTAGGTTTACGTAGTGCAATTGTTGGATTTTGGCAGCTATGCAACTGTGAATTTTCAGCAGATGAGAAAAAAAGTAATATGTGCGGACAAAGAACAGTTATCGTACAAATGTGTATTGGCAGATGTTAATCCGGTATTTAAAGGAATAACAATTTTATTTGGTGTTTTGTGTTTTATGTGATTTTGTTTTTGTGAGTAGAAAACTGAAGATGGAGCTTGGCCTGAAAACGTTGTGACCTATTGTCGTGACGTTCTTATGAATAACGAATTTCAATGGAAAGTGATCGTTAAAGATTGTGCAGGCAACGGGGGTAGTGCTTTGAGAGTTGGGTTTGTAAGTGGCAACGAAGAGACGATGAAGTTCAGTGGGATGTTGTTGGCTTGCGACTTAATAAGTAGAATTGAAGAGAACTCGTCAGATGCGTCATCTCGATATTCGCTTCTAAATACTTCTGACGAAGATGTAAGTGAATCCATGTTTGCTAAAACATTTTTTTATACAAAATTTGTTTATTTAGATGAATAATCTTGAACCTATACTGAGTTCTTGTCCATTACCGGATATTGATGATCTTATCCCCGTGTGCGTCACCGATGTGCAGGATGATGTGTGTATTTTATATTTGGATTTGGATTTATTTATTTATTTTGACAAAAATGTTAATTATTACTTAAAATAAATTTCAGCTGACTATTTCTCTTCAGCGACGGCAGTTATCGAAGCCCGAAACCCCTTTTGAGAAGGTTACGAACGAGCAATTGGCGGAATTGATCAAAATAAATGCGTATCTGAATGAAAACCACGATAGTTTGGAAGCGGTGGAAAATCCAAGACTGGGGGATACTGTTTGCTGTAACTTTTCTGCGGACGGTGGATGGTATCGAGGGTTTATCGAGAGGTGCTGTGGTGATGAATTCACCGTTTTGTTTGTGGATTATGGGAATCGTGAGATGACAACTAGAGACAAGTAGGATTATCGAGGATTTTTTTTCCACGAGTATTTCTTCTAAAAATTCTATTTATTTGATGTTAGGTTACGAAAGTTGCCGGAGAGCTGTTCGGATTTACCAATTCAATCGTATGCCTGCCAACTGCATCAAGTCGTCGTTCCCCAGGGTGGTGCTAAACAATTAAAGACGGCGATTGAAGCGTACATTGATAACTGTGATCTTCATGCTCAAATAAAGGTACGACATCGTAATGATAGTTGTATGTAATTGAATAATAATTGTGTTGATTTATTTCATAGGATTTGTGCGATTGTGTTAAAATTGATTTATTTGTCCGCGAAAACGGGAAGTACAGTTTGGCGTACCAGTGGTTAATTGATGAAAACATAATTCATCTTGTGCGTGAAAAAACATTAGCAGAGAGATTGTAATATGTACACGCAACTTATGTTCAGTATTTCATTTTAAGCATTTGTTTTTGTGTTTATTTTGTGTAGTTCACTTCTGGTTGTAATTTTTCAAAACTGAATTTGTAACCATCAATAATAAATGTTTTTTTTTTTTAGTTTTACAATCAATTAGCAATTGTTTTATTTCGTAGAAATTATTATATTTTTATGAGTTTTTATTGAATTTACACAAATATTCTCTCGAATTCCTGCTCGGGTCTAGGGAACATTTCTCTTATGTGATTGGACGTAAAATTCATTTCGTAATGCAGAATAATTCACCGATGGGTCAAGGAAATGAATCTACCAAATATTTTTGAGGAATTTTTACGGAATTTCATACTGATGCGAGTTGCACCAGGGTTTTGGATTTTTGTAAATGAAATTGTAGAATTTTGTCAGTATCCGCACAAACCAAAAACATTAATTTTTTGCATATCGCTTTATGCTCGCCGCCTTCATGTAAAAGCTGAAGAATTATTCAAGTCTCGTATTACTAATTAAATGGGATTGTTTCTTGTTATTTACAATCAAGTAGGTTTGCAATTTCATGTGTTACGATTAATTATCTTAGCCCCCTTGGATTTAAGCGATCAAGCATTTATTTCCACCACTGAATTTTCTAAGGTCTAGTATTTCTTTATTTTTCACATCTTCCAAATGGGAAATAATTGTAAAACGATCAATATGGTGGTACAGTAAATCGCAGTCCTTGAATTGTATGTTTCACAATAAAAAGAAGACGAAGAATTGTAAGTTGAAGTAATTTGGACAAATCAATGGAGAACGAAATTTCGAATTTCTTATTTCTTCAGCAGTGAATAGAAGGAAGGAAATGGAAGGCGCGTTTATTCTGGTGGTGATTTGGCGCAGCTAATAATGTACACTTTTGCTTTATAACTGATGTGTGTCGCAATCGGATTGTTGCAAGTTTGGCATTTGGTTGTGAAATTTAAAAAAATTAAAAAATGGCTGAGTAATTTTGTGGTTTTTACCATTATATGGAAATATATATATTGAAAACTCAATTAAATGGATGAGTTAAGACAAGTTACGCCTTTATGGCCTTGAAATGGATTGGCTTACGTTTCTAAAATTTTCTGGAGTGATCAGTTTGCTTGAATTATCGTTTCTCACTGGATTTGTAATGGCTGTAGGCTCCCTCGGAAGAGACAGTGTACCTACAAATAGAGGATTTCGGCACTTTATCATTTCGGCCAACAGATCGTTTCTAAGTCTTGGAGGTTCTCGAAGAAGAAGAGAGTAAGCTGGAAAATAGTTTATGCTTTACAACGGTAAATTCCGAGTAAATAGGCGTTAGGCGTATCTCTGTTTAATCTTTTTTCATTTCTAGGATTCCTTGGTGATATCACAATAAAAATTCGATTAAACTGGAAAAACATTTAATGTGAAATATAAAAGTGTAATGCAAGTCAAAGTCATGTAACCTGTTAAGTTTTTAAAATAAAAATTTGAAAAAAAGATGTAAATATAATTTGTTTTTTTTTTTGGTTCGAAATAAAAAAAAATGGAAGAAAAAAAAGAAAGAACAAATTGAAATGTCACAAACGGTTTTGTGTTTTTATTCTGTTTTCGAAAATTTCAATTTAAAAAATAAAAAGAAATAAAAATGTTCGCAGTCGACAGGATTCGAACCTGTGCGGGAAGATCCCAATGGATTTCAAGTCACACTTGATTCTAGTCCATCGCCTTAACCACTCGGCCACGACTGCTTGCAAGTTACCGCTGCAGAATATATTATACAATAAATTCAAAGGAAGTTAGCCATGAAATGTTTGTTGCTACATGCAAAATGTCGAAACAAAGAAAAGAAATTGCAACCTCTTCTACAAATTTTCTCAAAAAAATTTTTTTTTTTATACTGAGAGAGAAGTCTTTCTATCATTTCTGCCATCTATTGTCAACGAAATCAAATTATATTTAGCGCCGCCAATATTTAAATAAAATATGTGCTTCTAAAATAGAAAAAATTGAAAAAAAATATTGTGAATTTTGCGCAAATTTAAGTGTGTGAGTGTGAGGCCGAACACAAACAAAAATCATATTTTACCTTGTTTTTTGAAAGTTTCAAGGGTAAATCGTGAAACAAAAATACAAATATGAAGTTAATAACATAAAATTACGATAGTTTATACTTTATGTTTTATTAAATTTAGATTTGATACAAAAAAAAAATGCAATCCTCACACCAGGAGTTCCTGATTCGCTCCAATGACGTTTGTTAATTGTGTTATTCGGGTCAGAGTGCATAGTCGTATTTTACTTTATTCACAAAAAAAAAAACGTTTTTGTCAGTATCCTTCGACATATATAACCCGTTCACAAATGGGAACGTGTCTGAAGGAACATGTCAAATCTGACGAGAGTAAGGAGAAAATTTCTGGTTTTACAGAATGTGACAAGAGATTAATTAACGCAAAAATGTGTAAAATATGAGTTTTCAAACAACTTCCATTTCCGCATTAACAATTCAGGATGAGACCTACTTTGTTTCCACAATGCAGGTAATAATATTACAAAATTATTTGTTTTAATTATTATTAAAAAATAAAAAAAAACAACGAATAAAAATGATAGTTTTAATGAGTGCTCGGTAGCAAAGCTACCCTAAATTCTCAATGAATTTCATCACTTAAATTCTCGATTTTGAAATATGTATGGTTTCCTCACGAGCAACCGTCTGGATATACGTCATCCACTCCTGTTTGAACACATTTAAAAATAGAAATTGTATGAATAAAATAATTAAACCCAAAACCACAGTGCCCAAAACATATATTAAAAATAAAACCAGAAGTAAGACACGTTAAATAAAAACGACCTTTTATTTAATCATTATTCCCACAGGGCCTTTGAAATGAATAGTCAAAAAATCCTATTCTCAGCCTTCTAACCTAGAAAAAAGAACCAATCATGCGTTATAGCGTTAGAAATCGTGACAAGAAAAAGCTTTCATGGACAAAAATTGATATAAAATGACTGCAGACATGACTACAAGTTTTTTTTTGCTTGTTGTTGTTGTTTGTTGTTGTTGTTGCATGTTGTGAAAATGCAAACGTTCATTGCACAAAAAATCTATTTAGTATTAAGCTTGTGTTTGCTAAATAATTTATCACTGGCTGAAAACGAACGGAGTTTTTCATTTCAAACTGACGATCAAGTAAGACAAGAAAATTGGAGGTCAACTGGAACTGCTACTGGCTTTTTTGGATGGATTGATGTAAATGGTGCAGGATTAGACATTGAGTTTATTGCTGATGAGAATGGATATAGAGTCATTAAGAAGAAAAACAAGTTGCAACAAACTGGAGGAAGCGGTAGACTTCCAAGAGACAAAGAAGATGCTGAGGAATTCGAATTTGATGATGAAAAAGAAGCTGCCGATGCTTACAGTTTCAGGTACAATTTTAACAAACTTTCACTTTTAACTACATTGTTCACTAAATCAGAAATAGTTGTTTCTATTATTTATTTACTTATTTATTTATTTATTTTTTATAGGTACGATACTGGCACATCTTTCAGAGAAGAATCTAAAAGAGGAGGAGTTGTTTTTGGAAAGTATGGTTATTTAACTGCTGATGGGAAATTGCATGTTGTCAGATACACTGCGAGTCGAAAACGAGGCTACGTGCCCATCAGGGAAATCAGGGATGCAAGTGATTACAAAGCCGCAGCCTCTGAACCCATTTCTCCACTTCCTTTAAAACGCATGCGTGAGTTGGCTGCTCCGCCGAAGCTTTGGCCAATTGAAAATGTGGTCAGTGAGAACACGTTTATTGATTCAACTACAGAAGCTGCACACGCACGCACATCCATTTGGCCTAGTGTTAAATCCGATGTTCTTGAACTCAGTTCTTTCATCACTCCTGTTACATCACGAGCTGCCACGCTGATTTCACATTCTGAAATTCCTCGAATCAATCGCTTGCTATCCCGAAGAGCGCGCTTCCAAAACAAAGGCGTTAAACAATTCTCGTATAACTTGGGATTGGGACGACAGTTCCACAGACAGGATCAAGTTGGCAATTCCAGTGTAAGAGGAGAGTATGGCTGGAGAGATGCAGCTGGAGTCTTAAGAATTGTCCACTATGTTGCTGATAGTGGCGGTTTTAAAGTGTTCAAAAATACAACACTTTTAAAACCATAAAATGAAAAAAAATTGTTATGTTAATTAATTCCAATAAAAAGTTGTTTTCCTCAATTTTCTTGGGTCGATGACGCGTTTTCTTTTTAGATGGTCACTCGTACACGTACAATTACAAAATAAACAAATTCTTAACCTTAAACTTCTCCCACATTTAACCTTTGATGGATATACAGTAATTGTCACTTCTAGTAATGACCTTGTTTGCTTATTAAATATTGCTACTAAAGTATGTCATGGATAACTGCAAGTTGAAAGTTAAGAATCAATTTTTTAGGTCTGCTGGTGACACCGATTAAACATCGACAAACAAATAAATAAAACAAATTCAACTTGACACTGAAAAATAAATTGAAAAACGAATGTGGTCTTTTATTTATAAATAATAAAAAGATTAAAAAAGCAAAAGTTGTTTGTTATCCACATGCACAACTTGAGGCGATTCATCAGGTGGTCCTGGCTGGAATCCTCCTAACACCCTAAATCCATTCTCATCAGCTATGTAATTGACCGCAACTTTGTGTCCCGGTCTGTCGTAATAAGTGTATCTGCCTCTGACTACTCCTTTGTTATCTCTGGTTTCGTAATGGGTCTTTCCATCAATTGTAAAGTAACTCCATCCGTAAGAACCATCTTTTCCTCTGATGAATTGCTGAACAAACGGCACTTTGTTTTTAGTAGGAATGGGTTGTTGACAATTGGTTAAAATAAAAGCTGAAATCTGAGGAAAAGAAAAAGACAACTAAAGAAAGCAAACCAAACAATCTTTCTTCTGAATATAGCAAGTCAAATTAAAATTTGACTTATCAAAACTAGAGGAGGATTTGTAACTGCAGAAAATAATGTATAACGTACTTACTAGTAGCAAGAGAAGCGAGTGTTTTGAATTGTCCATGGCGTATGTGTGAGGTTGACAGCCAGCTTTTGAGTTTTGTCACTGGAGAGTGGTTTATAAAGGAGGAGAACAGGTAATTGTTATTTAGGGGCATTTGCCAAGGTCAAATTGTATTCAAAATGAATGATAAGCAACAAGTTTAATCATCTCAACCTCATGTCCATCATCAATTTCTCTTTTTAATTTGGGAGGAATGCCATACATTTTTGCCTTCAAAAACAAAGCACTATATTGTTAGCTGGACTTCGTGATGAGGTTAATGATGTGCTAAATTATGTGTCCTGAATCTGAATATTTATAAATAAAAAACAGCAAACAATATGGTTTATGTTTGAAAATATTGAAAATACAAATTAAAATGATAAAACCAAAAAAAATAAATAAATAAGTGAAATGTACGCTGTATCTGAGGTTTTTAATATGTTGGAGATGAAACGAGATACTAAATCTCAATTGATTTTTTTCAAATAGAAGGTTAAGTTTTTTTGCAGTTTTTTTTTTTTTTATTATTTGAACCTTGAAAAACCTTGATAAAAAAAGTCTTAATTTAATGGTATCAAAAGTACTGTATGTATAAACTGATGAGTGATGACCATCTGTTGGTTGTATAGAAATATTACTTTTTGTTGCTTTAAGAAGTACTGGCGACTGGCGTATTGCAATTTATTGCCGAAGTGGAATGCTGCCATCTTTTACACTTTTTAACTCATGCATGAATATTCATGCATGTATATTGCATTTATATTGGGGCATGTGCACGTTTTTTTTACTATATTTATACTATATTTAATATTGTCGCAAATTTATAAAGCCAGCACGTAAAAAGCGCAATTTAATTTCAAATAAAACTCCAAAAGAAGTAAAAAGATGAGTCATCAAGAAAATTTTAAAAGTGTCAAGGGCTTTCTTACAAGCGGAAGATGCAGCATGCATTAATGCATCTTAGACCAATTAACAAGTTTTTTTATTTATTTAAGTGCATTATGAAGTATAAAAGAGAGATAAACATGTGACCAGCTGCCCACGCAAGCTGATCACTTGCCTGCGACACACGGCACTCCACAGCTCTCGCGCACCACGGGTTTCTCGTGCGCAACCTGTTGCGGTCCCCCGCAACCAGGTGGAGCTGCGGGCCGTTGGCTTCGGCCAATTGGGACCCGGAAGTGCCCTTCCGGAAGTGGGTGGGCCCCGCAGAGGCCCACGAGGCGAAGACAGTTCTCTTCTAGCCAGCAAGTCGGACGGTCGCTTCCACGACCGCTTTTCCTTTCTGACTATGATGACGACCCGAACGATCGGCATGGCGACTATGTCGCACGCCGGGACCTGAGCGTCCGTGTCCGCCGTGTTCGCCGTACGTTCCCGCGAACGTTACGGCGACGCGGCCGAACAAGCATTCCGACCACGCGTGTCATTCGGCCAATGGCCGCCGTGCCACGCGGTCTTGTTAGGGACGGCTGTAATACAGCCGTCGCATTGGGAAATACACCTGAGACACCAATCATGCCCCTAGACAACAATAAAGCTATTCATAATAACTAAACCTGTGTCTTTGGTCGTATTTCGGTGGATATTCATCGTGTGTGTTGTGTCCAGCGTCCCGTGGCTCTCCCCCGACCACGTGGCGTCCGTCCAAACACTCACAATTGTGGGCCCGTCCAGGATTGTTGAACTCTCTCGCGAAATTTTTTTTTCTATTCACTGATTGTGTTATACACAGTATTGTTTAAAAAAAAGAAAGCTTTTCTTTCAACAGAGGGGGAAATTTCTTGTTCACGGTTGTGATAGGGAATCAGCAGGCGAAAACGGCCGCTAATCGCTGATTTTGGACCCTAACTTGACAAAATTTGTGGCTGTGCATGTCCAGCTTGCCTGGGTAATGGCAAGCAGGGACTTACATTGGCCACACTTTCCAACAGTCTTCTATTCTTTTCTAGCTCAGCCTAAAAAACTGAGTGGTTGGGAGAGGAATAAAATTCCAAACCTTCTTATTATTTTCTATTTTCTTGGTGCGCAGCCCAATTAAGTAGTGGAACAGTCTGCAGTGTATTCGAACCCGATTCATGGAAAAGGCGGGCTGGGGGCCTCCAGCAAACCAATTCCCACGGAGGAGAAGCGGTCATAATCCAATTGCCACACTGCAACAACTGGTTCATTATGGGCCGGGCGAGGAGTCGGTGTGAACTGAGCTTTGGGTGACACCAATTTTTTTGTACGGACTTTTAGTCGGCGTCAAACCAGGTTGCTATTACAGGGAAGTTGGCCTATGGAAACATTCACTTGCAATGAATGGGGTTTATTAAAAATTTGATCTTAATAGCAGCGAGGTGCTAGCAAGCATTAGGATAACTGGCAGAAAAGTTGCTGTGGCGATTTATCAGCTGTAAATCGTCCGTGGGTGCTCGAAGTGCTCGATACCAGGTTCACATTCGATCATAATCCTACCCTGTCCCGTGTACTGGTCAGAAACAGCTGCAAGTTGATAATTACAACCCGAGAGCTGTGGAGATTGGGACTCGGATAGCGGGGCGAGCTGCCGGAGGTACGGGGATACCAATGGTGAAGTGCTCAAATGGTGCAGAGAGTTCGTTAGGGCGTAGGAACGATATCTGTGCGTTCAGGTGGCTACCAGCTTTGAAAAAAGACTGGGAATCCAGCCTGTAACTTTATTTTCCTGAATTATATTCACCTTTTTGATTTCCAGAAGTTGTTTCAGTTTGTGCGAGGACTGTGCTTGAACCACAGTTTTAGGCAATCTTGACACTCTTGGGAGTTTATTATTTAAAACATCTTTCTGTTTTTTCTCTTTCTCTTCAATTTTTTATTTCCCTATCTATGATTTTCATGGTTCTTTGGGACACCACACCTGACAGTAGGATGCATGGTCACTTTAGGATTATTAGGTTTTCCTGACGGTATGATACATGTAATCCGCATGACCGGGCGGTATACAGCACCAAATGGAGGGTGATATGGCTTCGAGATGGCAGCTGAAGGGTGGGACCCAATAGCAACTAGGAACAGGAGGTGCATTGCCTTCCTCACTTTTTAAGTGCATCTGATTGTTCCACAAAAAACACCACTTCATTGGGATGTGCAGATATCCCAGTGTGGGCACGTTTCTGCCGAGAAGGCAGCCTCGTGCAAACTGAGGTGAAGGTTTCCGTAAAAAGGTACGAGCGGGCGCAGTTGCGCTGATCTCTTGGGGCAGAAGGAGAGATTAACAACATCCCCGTGCACATCTGCATCTTCTGCTAAAGAAATGGTAATTTTTTGAGTGTATTTTTTCTTATAGAAAAAACCACCCAGTATTTTATTTATTCCTTTTTTTCTATTTTTCTTGTCTTTCTTCCTTTGATTACCGTTGCTGTGCGACAAGAATCAATTTTTGACTACGCACTCGTGCGGTTAACTTATTGTTGCTTGCAACGATAAGATACTTTGTTTGAAAAGATTCGAAGTTCTATGGACACGATTTCGTGCTTTTATTGGCACAAAAGTCATGTTTTCATGGAATCAGACCATTTTGATCTGGTTCAGAACTTCTAGTTCCAAACAAAGGTCACTATTGCTTTTCGAAATGTTGTTTTTTCTGCAGAAATGTGGAAATTTAGTCATTAAAACGGTCAAAATCTTTATTTTTTTTCATAAAAATCCAAGATGGCGGCCTGAAAACAATAGAAAAACAGGTGGAGATTTTGAAACATGAAGGAAAAACAGGAATTTCAAATTTCTAATTCCTTGAAAAGATCTGGAGATTTTATCCCAATGACTTGATCTCAATCCACCTGGTCTATTTTTCATTTGCTACGATTCTGCTGTTTGATACATTCAATACCACGCAGAATTCGCAAGCAAACAGTTATTACATACAGTCATCCAAGTCTATTACGATTGATTCAGACTTTACGTCTTTCGATTTTTTCAGGCTAGGGATTCAACAATATGTTTCTCTGAACAAACAAACGACGCTGATTCAGGCTATGCTTGAAACCATCTGTCTTATCTCTGGTTTGGAAATTTCGAAGTTCTACAGACACGATTTCGTGCTTTTTTTAAAAGCACAAAAGTCATGTTTTTGTGGAATCAGACCATTTTGATCTGGTTCAGAACTTCTAGTTCCAAACAAATTTCTATTTGCTTTCAGAAAATTGTTACTTTTTCTTCAAGAATGGAGAAATTTTTGGCATTTGTTTGGTCGAATTCTTTATTTTTTTCATAACAACCCAAGATGGCGACCCAAAAAACAATAGAAAAACATGTGGTATTCACAGATTTTTCGGGGAAAAGTTTGATTTTCAAAAGCTTCCGAAAATCTGGGAAATCTGGGAATTGATTTCCAGACAATTAATTCAAATCACATTACTAATGGGAGACATGGGGGGGGAAGTGACATCCCTAATCTCTCTCCCATGAGTGCCTACACCAAGCACAACCTAATGGATTCTAGTTGAGTGTTGATTAATCTCCTTTGTCCGTTTTTGCAAACTGTGGTCCTGTCTTTGACATTTCCAGTGATTACCAGTTACAAGGAAGTGCTAGAGACATTTGGGATTTTCCAGCAAGTAAATATTTTATTTTGTTATTTTTTGAACAAGTTACAGAGTCAAACTCTACAGACTTGAACAAATACACCCAATTTTTTTTTTTATCTTACGACTGGCACTAATTGTTTAAATAAACAACAATATGTCACCTCCAAAAGATGAAACAAATAAAGTACAGCAAGCCATGCTTGAAGCCACGTGCACTGCACTTAAAACCTCGATCAAGCGATTAAAAACGCCTACACGATGGGGGAAAGCACTTTTAAAAGTGACAAACCGCCTTGCATGGTTAGAAAACAGAGCAAATGCTGTTTGTTTTCGACCCTCAGCTTGCCAAGCTGCAAACATCGATCTAAACAATCGTTCAGATCAGTCAACCGGTCCCAAACAGTCGTTAAAAATGACGATTACTAATTTGTCGAATCTTTTAGCCCAACAAAAGTTGGAAATGGAAACTGTGCAGCTGACTAACAAGAGTTTGATGGACCTGTTGGCCCAACAAAAACTGTCATAGAAGGCATTGTTGCTGCAGGTCAAAATATGTTACTGGCTCAAGCCACAACTCCAATTCCACCGGTAGTGATCGCCACAGCATCAAATGATGCGATTGGAACACCAACCGGTAATGCAGTGGTCATCAAGACACGAAAAATGGAAACTGTTGTTCCTAATTCGAAGACCAAAAAACCATCTCAGCAATTGGGAACAATACCAAAAACGGCCGATGCAATAAAGGCCACGTTTGTGACCAAAACTGAGTAGCACTCAAGAAACCCATTCTCTTTCACTCTTTTAAAACGAATATGTTTAGTAGCAGTGGACAGAAGAATGCAACATTTGCATTCGGGGATTTGAGTACTGACTCGCAGAAAGAATGATGCTGCCTGCGCCGGATTTCGCCCGCAACTTTTGTCATCCGTACGAATGCAAAGTGGCGGCGGGCTCGGAGCGGTCCTTTCTGCAAGTAGACAACCAAGGTGTTTTGTTTTAAGACCAGTTGGTTTTTACTACTACAGCACCGCTGATTTGGAATATTTAGATGTGATTTGACAAGTTCAGACCGTATGCTGAAAATTCTAGAAATTTTGAAATTGGGAATTTAGTTTTACTAAAAATCCATCTTTTGAGAAAAATGGCTATACCATTAGCTTCGTCTCTCGAAGACCATTTCAAAAACTCATACATAATCATTAATGTGACCACCACCAGCAATGACTTCAGCCGAAGCTAAAGTTCTGGATGAAGTTGTTATATTTCCCAGCTGCTCTACAACCGCTTTATAAGCGCAAAAGTTGACAACAGCCATCGCGATGCCGCCGAGTTCCGGCTGTACTTCGACGCACTTCCAGCGTTCATCAACAGCGCAGACGCAGCCGAAGTTGCCGTTGCGACGTCGACCAAGGATCCGTGCTTTCCAACCGGCCAAAACTCGATCCAAGGCCGCCCGAAAAAAGGAGAAAAGGACGCGACTCAGTTTGGCATCGAAATTGCCGTTCGTGGAGAAAGAAGAGAAACGCGAGGACGATGACGAGTTGCCACCAACACCAGGCAATCCAGCTCAGCTGTAGGATCGTTTGTTAAGATGTGGCCAGGCTTTTGTTCGAAAAAACCTTTATAGTGCCAAAAATCGATTGTTTTTTACATTTTTTAAATGTTTTTTCTTTCATAATAGTTTAGTCCTAACTTTTATTCGAATCTAAGAATCTAGAAAGTGTTTTACTTACCTTTTAAATGTTAAAGTTATTAGTTTTAAATTTCAAAGTGTTTTTATTCATGTTTAAAGTTTACAAGTGTGTTTTACAGTTTTATTTCTCTCAAATAGTATATCAATTGTATTTTTTTTTCGTCATCTTGGGGGTAAGTGTGCGTTGTTTCTAGTGTTGTTTCCCAATAGCTTACCTACTGGTGATCCGTGCTCCAGCTGCCATCAGCTAATCCGCAATAGGGTCATCTGAAATTCTGTAAAAAAGATAAAGTAATGATTAGTTTATAATTAAAAATTCACTTTCAAACAACCACTTTCGTGATTGTGTTGTCAGGTACCCCTCTCAGTACTTACCTTTTTTAGGGGGGGGAGATGTGACCAGCTGCCCACGCAAGCTGATCACTTGCCTGCGACACACGGCACTCCACAGCTCTCGCGCACCACGGGTTTCTCGTGCGCAACCTGTTGCGGTCCCCCGCAACCAGGTGGAGCTGCGGGCCGTTGGCTTCGGCCAATTGGGACCCGGAAGTGCCCTTCCGGAAGTGGGTGGGCCCCGCAGAGGCCCACGAGGCGAAGACAGTTCTCTTCTAGCCAGCAAGTCGGACGGTCGCTTCCACGACCGCTTTTCCTTTCTGACTATGATGACGACCCGAACGATCGGCATGGCGACTATGTCGCACGCCGGGACCTGAGCGTCCGTGTCCGCCGTGTTCGCCGTACGTTCCCGCGAACGTTACGGCGACGCGGCCGAACAAGCATTCCGACCACGCGTGTCATTCGGCCAATGGCCGCCGTGCCACGCGGTCTTGTTAGGGACGGCTGTAATACAGCCGTCGCATTGGGAAATACACCTGAGACACCAATCATGCCCCTAGACAACAATAAAGCTATTCATAATAACTAAACCTGTGTCTTTGGTCGTATTTCGGTGGATATTCATCGTGTGTGTTGTGTCCAGCGTCCCGTGGCTCTCCCCCGACCACGTGGCGTCCGTCCAAACACTCACAAACACATTTAGGCTCTCATTCTCTTCTTCAATTCAAATCTGAGTGCGTGCAGGATTCTATTCAGAAAATGATTAAGTTTTTGGTAAGTACCAACATATCAATTTGTAATAGTATATTTATTATTATTATTATCATTTATTAGATAATTTCCTCTGCTCTTGTAATGGTGGGATACTGTGGTTTTGTATCATACGTTGCCCCGCCAGTAGCCAAAGTGGCCGTGAGTAAAATTGGCGGAAGTTTCGCTTATGCTGCCGTGCATCACCACGCAGCACCGGTTGTGTACGCCGCACCGAAAGTGGTGGCTCCTGTGTATCATCACGTAGCACCGGTTGTGTATGCCGCACCGAAATTGGTGCATTACGCAGCACCGAAATTGGTGGCTCCTGTGCATTACGCTGCACCGAAATTGGTGGCTCCTGTGCATACAGTTCACGTTGCACCGAAATTGCTGGCTCCTGTGCACACAGTATACGCTGCACCGAAAATCTTCGCCGCTCCACACCCATTGGTGTACAAAGCGCATCATCTTTTGTAAATGTAAAATTTCGTTTGTGCGACGTGTGTAAAATCAAAGCAATAAACTGATTTCAACTTTTGACGAGTAAATAAGAGCTTGAATTTTGAATAAATGCTGAGTGGTATTCTTTGTTAGCTATCGGCAGCTCCTTTGCGCTTTAAACGTTCAAAGATATCATAAAAATAAATAAAAATAAGAAAGAGACTGACTGGAACAATTTAATTATCTACTGTTACTTAAAATTTGTTGTAAACAAGACAGTTGGATGGCCATCTACATCAACATACACCGGTGTATGTTGATTATTTTTATTATTTTTTGAATTTATTTTAAATTTGAATGTTTTTTCTTTTTAAAAATCTGATTTATAAAATCGGAGCAGATACAAGAAGTTGAAGTCTCGAAATATTGAAGCAAAACAAATTACTCCGTATTTATTTTGTTTATTTTTTCGGTTTTAATTGTACAGTTTAATAGCTTAACGGTAGATGGAGGTATGTGTAACACAGTGATGTGTAGCGACCTCTACAGGGAAATTAGCAAAGCTCATACAAATGATTTGTTGATTTGGTTTGGTTTGGGTTGTCGCCGACTGAAATGTAAGTAACGCTTGTTTTCGAAAGTTCATCGAGTTAAAACGAAATTCTTGTTAAATTTTGACGGAATAACGTTGTTGATGCACTTCTGAGCGATTTCTACGATGTTTACAACAGTTTTTTTCTTCTTTTATATTCAGGGCTAACAATTCAAAGTCGTCATCCGAAATAGTCGACGAATTACTCAAGGAACTGGCGAATAAAAACGTTCAAGGTAGTAAAATAGATAATAAGGTCGAAAGGATAATAGAGGAACAAGTTAAAATGTCCGAAGCGAATATTGTCAAACCGGAGGAAATAAAGTTTCCAAAAAATGATGAAAAAGAACAAAAACGGAAAGTGGAGAAAAGAAATCGCAAGCACAAACGATGTCGGTCGAGCGACGAAGACAGCAGCAAAGATAGAAAACATCATCACAAAAGGAAGAAAAAGAAATCCGACGATTCGAAGAAAAAACACAAACACAAACATCTGAGAAGAAGCAAAGAGAAAGACAGGCATAATAATAATTCGAGAGGGAAGAGAATCGAAATAGAAGAAGAAATCGAATGGCAGTCGGATCCAGAAAGCAAAAAGAGTAACAACAATATCAAAAAAACGAGAAAAATCGAGAAGAAACCTTTGGATTTTCCAGAAATGTTAAAAATTGCACTGGACGGGGCTGTGCAGCCTCAGAAAATTGTAAACATCCAACACGAAGTCACAAACGTTGAGGCGAACAACGTTTGTCAAGTTGTTAGCGAGGAAATTGTCGTTTTGGATCCAACGAAATGTGCAGCGGCGGAAGGAGAAAAGAAAATAGTTTGCATCGTGAAAGGGGACGAATGGGGAACGAATTCCGAAGCGGAGGAAGACGAGGACTCGAACAGCCGGATCGAAATTAAGGATATCAAGGATTGTTTCGTCTTGCAAGGAACCCCATGTCCAGAACTCGGCAAGGAGAAAGCGATCGCTGATATCGAGCTGACGCATTCGTCCGACACTGAAGGACCGTCGGAGTCCGGAAGTAATTCCAAATCTAAGAAAAAACCATTAAAACTTAAGAAAAAAAAGAAGTCTCACAGAAAGGGGACGAATGAACACGATAAAAAACGCAACTCCAGGTCTAGAAGCGTCTCGAAATCAAGAAAGAAGTCTCCGAGTCCAAGGTTAAAAACTAGAAGAAAAAGTCGATCGAGAAGTCGATCGAAATCAAGCGAGCGCAGGCGTCACGACAGAAAGTATGAAAAAAATTACATTTTTTTCTTTATGAACATTTAAAAGACATTTTTTTATTTTATTTTATTTATTTATTTTTTTATTTACACTTTTCTAGGCAATCTTCAGATCATCGCGACAGACAGCAAAGAAGCCATCGTCACAAATCAGTCGAAAGAATAAGGTAAACAAATGTTGAAATTCAGATGAAATTTAATTGAATTTGATAAATTTTAATTTCCAGACCGAAAAGTCGGTCGCCCATACGGGGCGTTTCCCGAGAGAAAATCGACAAGGCAAAGTTACTTGAAATTGCACGGAAGAATGCAATGATGATGGTCAGCCAGGGCCAAATTTCCGCAACTGGACGGTTGCTGCACAGCCAGCAGAACACAGCGTCGCTTAAAAGCGGCGGCAAATCCGTGGCTGAATTAACAAGTAACACATCGAAAACGGTGAAGCAATTTTTAAACATTGTTAATTACAATTTTACGTGTCGTTTCGTTAGATTTTTGTAAACAACTTGTTACTAAGGGCGATTCTTCCAGCGGCGACGAAGATAACGCAAACTGCGCGACAGAAGAGGACGGTCCGTTTATTCAACATCCATTTAAACTTAAAGATCCTCAGCCGAATATTGTTATGAATATTAAAGTAAATAAAATTTAATTTTAGTATTTAGTTTTATTCTTATTTCGGTTTTTTTTTTTTTTTTTTTTTTTTTTCGTTTTTTTCTTTCTTTCTTTTTTCCGGCCTTTCCCTCTCTCTCTTCGGAAGAATGCAGTTCAAGTTCCCGTTAAAACGCCAGCTGAAAAAGCTGCGGAAACGGCTAAATTGCGTATTCAGTTTCCCGTGTCCAGCGGTTCGCAGCATAGGAAAACGGAGTCGGATTGGGTTCCAGTCAATCCAAACAAAAAGGAAGGTAAATCATCTCCGTCGCCTTTGCCACCCGCGCCGCCCACGCCGCTGCCTGCAACAATTTCTAGTGGGATCACGACTATTAGTTTGCCACTTGGTCCTACGGATCCGCTCATCTTCGAACAATCAAGAAAACATACTCAACAAGTAACGAATTATTTCTCTTTGATTTTTCGAAATTTTAATTTTTTTCTTTATTCTAGGCAATTGACGTTTCTTGCGTTCTGTCTCAACGGCTTAAGGCCATTACGAAACTGCAGGAAAATCCAAACGACGTCGAAGCACTTCAGTTGATTTACAAAGTTCAACAACAAGTACGAAAAATGAATATATAAGCTTATGTCTTTTTAAAAAAAAACAAAAAATTATTTAAAATTGGTTTATTTTGTAGTTACAATCATGGACCGAGTCGAAACAACTACCTGGTCAGTTTACAGGAAGCACCAATGCAGTGTTATTGACCCCTGAAGAACTAGCCGGCCCAACACACTGTCAAGCGTGGGTGAAGAAGGTATAAAAAATGGATGGGATTATGAAGCCAATAAGCAGGGAAAGGGTCCTTTAACTCGCGACTTATTTATTCATTTCTTAATTTCTTAATTCATTAATTTAATTATTTATTTATTAAAAAAAAAAAATGTATGTGAAAGGTCCAATATGGTTATTTGTATTTCTAATGACATGAGCCATCTTGGATCGATATATTTCGAAAATTTCTTTCCCCCATGAATATCTGTTGATTAAATCTGCAACATTTTTTCATGGTACGGTGTGTGTGTGTTTTTCAACTGCAGGAACCGACCACTCGCTATGCGATAGTGAGAGGAATCAGTTTCTGCATCAACAGACTTGTTGAAAATTTAAAAATCGAATATTTCTGTTGTTTATCTATTGGATAGATAAAGAATTGTCTATCCAACAGATAATTCCATGAGAACTTGTTGCAGGGTTTTGCCTTTATTAGCAGCTGCCTCTGCCATTGGTTGCTTGCTGCACTGGTGTGTCTGTACGGAGGGACACACTTCTATTACTGGAGAGTAGGTGAGTGCAGAGCTGGTTTTCTCGTACATGCTATTTATTGATTACTTCACGAACTCGCTAGTGAATCTGTGAAAACGAACAGAATGAATTTGAAAATATGAACGAAAAAAAATTTATTCTGGCTCATTTACAGATAAAACACGTGGTATGTATGAGATCAGCTCTGTTTGCATTGTCAAATTATAATTTGATTTATTATTATTTACAGAAATCATAAAGGTTTTGTTTTACGTTTGTTTTCAATATACTTCTTAATGTACGGCTTTAAAAACTTGGATGTACTGTACATTATATATATTATATATATATATATTATTTTTTCTTCTTTTTCTTTTTATTTCTCGCCGTTTCTTATCTTAATTTTTCTCTTTTTTCACATTCAAAGGACCAATTTAACAAAGCTCCACCTGTGGACGGGGGAATGGGCATGTACCTGCTGCGCAAGATGGGCTGGAACCCGGGAGAGGGTCTAGGCAAGAACAAAGAAGGAGTTACATTGCCATTGATACTTGATATAAAGATGGACAAAAAAGGTACTTTTTTAAAAAAAAAATGAATTGTATTTATTTATTTTTTTAATTTTTATTTATTTTTAACTCCAGGATTGACATCTTCTGAAGAAACTGCTCGCAAGAATGCGCATGTGCCAGTTATGAGGGATTTATCTGGGAAGCATCCCGTTTCTGCACTGGTTGAATTGTGTAGTAAACGGAAGTGGGGCCCACCTGATTTTATTTTGGTCCACGACAGTGGCCCGGATCATAAGAAAAATTTTCTTTTCAAGGTTAGAGTGAATAATGTGGATTATCAGCCTTCGGTTGCTAGTTCGAATAAGAAACATGCAAAAGCCCAAGCAGCTATCGTTTGTTTACAAGCAATGGGCTTGTATCCTCGTGACTTAAATAATCCGCTGTAAACATCGTTCATTCACATTCATTCAGCTTCATGAATCAGTTGACCATTTGGATAGTGAACCGAATACTATTACTCTGTTCACTTAAGTTTTGTGTATTAAAGTGAGTCTTGAATTTTTTTAAAACGTTGTATATAGCTTTTAGGAGACTATTTTTAACAGTATTGGGAGTAAAAAATATTTCGCAATAAAAAGAAATTAAACATAAAAATGGACTTTATTTTTATTTTATATTTTATGGGACACCAGAAGCCATTTCTCTGCTGCAGAGTCAAAACAAATGACATTCATGGCTTTTTAAGACACAAAAAACCTATCAAACAATTCTGTTTCGCCTCGTTGGTTGCGAGGATTTGGGGGCTTCAAATTAAATATATACTTCTTCTTTTTCATATTTCCAACTGCTGCTATTTTCTTTCAACTCTTGAATTATATTTTTTATGGTGCAGAAGATTGGACATATTTTTTACACATGTTTTATTAATTATACGTGGCTGTTTTTATTAGGACATGTATTGTTGCTCCAGTGAAAACTGTTTGCGCTCCCTCGAGCTTGAATCTTGAAACAGCGCTGTTGGACGTCAAATATTCAAATATTTCTTCGATAAAAATAATAATGAAGAACACACGAGACCGGAACAATGTCATTATTACGCCTATCCATTGTTAACTTTACTTTAAACTAATCGGTTCCAAAGTACGTAGTTGAATAGACGTTGTCTTCTATTCAGGGAAATCAAAGCACGTTCGAATTAGTTGTTGATTTGATTTGTCACCGACTGAAATGTAAGTATTGCTTGTTTTAGAAAGTTCATCAATTAAAAATTAAATTTTTTGGTAAATTTTGTCAGAATAACGTTTGTAGATGCACTTCTGAGCGACTTCTACGATCTTTACGACTGTTTTTTCTCCTATTTTCAGGGCAAACATTTCGAATTTGTCATCCGGAATAGTCGAGGAGTTGCTCGACGAATTACTCGAGAAACTAACAAATAAGAACGTTCAAGGTAGTAAAACAGACAATAACGTCGAAAAGAGAACAGAAGAACGAGTTAAAATGTTATTTCTGTTTGATTTTTCGAAATGTTAATTTTTTCCTTTATTCTAGGCAATTGACGTTCCTTGCGTTCGTCTGTTTCAACGGCTTAAGGCCATTAAGAAACTGCAGGAAAATCCAAACGACGTCGAAGCACTTCAGTTGATTTACAAAGTTCAACAACAATTACGAAAAATAAATATATATGTCTTAAAAAAAAAAAAAAAAAATTCATTTAAAATTGGTTTATTTTGTAGTTACAATCATCGACCGTTAAAACGCCAGCTGAAAAAGCTGCGGAAACGGCTAAATTGCGTATTCAGTTTCCCGTGTCCAGCGGTTCGCAGCATAGGAAAAAGGAGTCGGATTGGGTCCCAGTCAATCCAAACAAAAAGGAAGGTAAATCATCTCCGCCGCCCACGTCGCCGCCTGCAACAATTTCTAGTGGGATCACGACTATTAGTTTGCCACTTGGTGCTACGAATCCGCTCATCTTCGAACAATCAAGAAAACATACTCAACAAGTAACGAATTATTTCTCTTTGATTTTTCGAAATGTTAATTTTTCTCTTTATTCTAGGCAATTGACGTTCCTTGCGTTCGTCTGTTTCAACGGCTTAAGGCCATTAAGAAACTGCAGGAAAATCCAAACGACGTCGAAGCACTTCAGTTGATTTACAAAGTTCAACAACAATTACGAAAAATAAATATATATGTCTTTTGAAAAAAAAAAAAAAAAAAAATCATTTAAAATTGGTTTATTTTGTAGTTACAATCATGGACCGAGTCGAAACAACTACCTGGTCTGTTTACAGGAAGCACCAATGCACAGTTATTGACCCCTGAAGAACTAGCAGGCCCAGCACACAGTCAAGCGTGGGTGAAGAAGGTATAAAAAATGGATGGGATTATGAAACCAATAAGCAGGGAAAGGGTCCTTTAACTCGTGACTTATTTATTCATTTCTTAATTTCTTAATTCATTAATTTGATTATTTATTTATTTATAAAAAAAAATGTATGTGAAAGGTCCAATATGGTTATTTGTATTTCTAATGACATGAGCCATCTTGGATCGATATATTTCGAAATTTTCTTTCCCCCATGAATATCTGTTGATTAAATCTGCAACATTTTTTCATGGTACGGTGTGTGTGTTTTTCAACTGCAGGAACCGACCACTCGCTATGCGATAGTGAGAGGAATCAGTTTCTGCATCAACAGACTTGTTGAAAATTTAAAAATCGAATATTTCTGTTGTTTATCTATTGGATAGATAAAGAATTGTCTATCCAACAGATAATTCCATGAGAACTTGTTGCAGGGTTTTGCCTTTATTAGCAGCTGCCTCTGCCATTGGTTGCTTGCTGCACTGGTGTGTCTGTACGGAGGGACACACTTCTATTACTGGAGAGTAGGTGAGTGCAGAGCTGGTTTTCTCGTACATGCTATTTATTGATTACTTCACGAACTCGCTAGTGAATCTGTGAAAACGAACAGAATGAATTTGAAAATATGAACGAAAAAAAATTTATTCTGGCTCATTTACAGATAAAACACGTGGTATGTATGAGATCAGCTCTGTTTGCATTGTCAAATTATAATTTGATTTATTATTATTTACAGAAATCATAAAGGTTTTGTTTTACGTTTGTTTTCAATATACTTCTTAATGTACGGCTTTAAAAACTTGGATGTACTGTACATTATATATACAGGGTGTTCTAAAAGTCTGGTCCCCTTCAAATATTTCCTGAGCAATTGCATCTAGACCAACTTTGATAAAGGGATCGTATAGGAAGTTGGGTGCGAGCAATCCAATGGTGTCATCAAATTTGACCTTGAAGGTCATTTTGAAGGTCATTCACTTTCTAACTTTTAAACCGTTTAAGATACAGCAAAATTTCCAATTACAAAGTTGTCGAGCACCATCAAATTAGTACTATACAACTTATCTTAGTTATCTTAAGTCAAATATTTCATAACGCGACACCATATCTGTCATGTCTCTTTGTTGATATTCCTTCATTTATGGAAGTGGAATATTAGGAGTCCCAGTAGGTCACCCATCCACTTACTGATTGGAACTATTGCTGCTTAACTAAACTGACTTGAAAGAAACTGTGTAATGAGCATCAGTGAAGCTGAAGATTGATTTCTCAATGATTTTCATCAGTTATAAACTTAGTTGAACAGCCAATTGTTGGCTAATTGTTAGACTAATTTGATGGTGCTCTACAACTTTTTGATTGAAAATTTCAATTTGCTGATTTGTTTTCTTTTATTAAAAAAAAAATTAAGATAACTAAGATAAGTAGTATAGTACGAATTTGATAGTGCTCAACAACTTTGTAATTGGAAATTTTGCTGTATCTTAAACGGTTTAAAAGTTAGAAAGTGAATGACCTTGAAAATGACCTTCAAGGTCAAATTTGATGACATAATTGGATTGCTCTCACCCAACTTCCTGTATGATCCCTTCATCAAAGTTGGTCTAGATGCAATTGCTCAGGAAACATTTGGAGGGGACCAGACTTTTAGAACACCCTGTTTTTTCTATATATATTATTTTTTCTTCTTTTTCTTTTTATTTCTCGTCGTTTCTTATCTTAATTTTTCTCTTTTTTCACATTCAAAGGACCAACTTAACAAAGCTCCACCTGTGGACGGGGGAATGGGCATGTACCTGCTGCGCAAGATGGGCTGGAACCCGGGCGAGGGTCTAGGCAAGAACAAAGAAGGAGTTACATTGCCATTGATACTTGATATAAAGATGGACAAAAAAGGTACTTTTTTAAAAAAAAATGAATTGTATTTATTTATTTTTTTAATTTCTATTCATTTTTAACTCCAGGATTGACATCTTCTGAAGAAACTGCTCGCAAGAATGTGCATGTGCCAGTTATGAATGATTTATCTGGGAAGCATCCCGTTTCTGCACTGTTTGAATTGTGTAGTAGACGGAAGTGGGGCCCACCTGATTTTATTTTGGTCCACGAAAGTGGCCCGGATCATAAGAAAAATTTTCTTTTCAAGGTTAGAGTGAATAATCTGGATTATCAGCCTTCGATTGCTAGTTCGAATAAGAAACATGCAAAAGCCCAAGCAGCTATCGTTTGTTTACAAGCAATGGGCTTGTATCCTCGTGACTTAAATAATCTGCTGTAAACATCGTTCATTCACATTCATTTAGCTTCATGAATCAGTTGACCATTTGGATAGTGAACCGAATAATTTTTGTGTATTAAAGTGAGTCTTGAATTTTTTTTAAAACGTTGTAAATAGCTTTTAGGAGACTATTTTTAACAGTATTGGGAGTAAAAAAATATTTCTCAATAAAAAGAAATTAAACAAAAAAACTTTATTTTTATTTTATATTTTATGGGACACCAGAAGCCATTTCTCTGCTGCAGAGGCAAAACAAATGACATTCATGGCTTTTTAAGACACAAAAAACCTATTAAATAATTCTGCCTCGCCTCGTTGGTTGCGAGGATTTGGGGGCTTTAAATTAAATATATACTTCTTCTTACAACTCTTGAATTATATTTTTTATGGTGCAGAAGATTGGACATATTTTTACACATGTTTTATTAATTATACGTGGCTGTATTGTTGCTCCAATGAAAACTGTTTGCGCTACCTAGAGCTTGAATCTTGCAACAGCGCCGTTGGACGTCAAATATTCAAATATTTCTTCGATAAAAATAATAATAAACACACGAGACCGGAACAATGTCATTATTACGCCTATATCCATTGCTAACTTTACTCTAAACTAATCGGTTCCAAAGTACGTAGTTGAATAGACGTTGTCTTCTATTCAGGGAAATCAAAGCTCGTTCGAATTAGTTGTTGATTTGATTTGTCACCGACTGAAATGTAAGTATTGCTTGTTTTAGAAAGTTCATCAATTAAAAATTAAATTTTTTGTTAAATTTTGTCGGAATAACGTTGTAGATGCACTTCTGAGCGACTTCTACGATCTTTACGACTGTTTTTTCTCCTATTTTCAGGGCAAACATTTCGAATTTGTCATCCGGAATAGTCGAGGACTTGCTCGACGAATTACTCGAGAAACTAACAAATAAGAACGTTCAAGGTAGTAAAACAGACAATAACGTCGAAAAGAGAACAGAAGAACGAGTTAAAATGTCCGAAGCGAATATTATCGATTCGGAGGAAATAGTTTTTCCAAAAAATGAAGAAAAAGAACAAACATATCGTGGAGAAGAGAGATCGCAAGCCTAAACGAAATAGATCGAACGACGAAGACACCAGCCCAGATAGAAAATATCATCACAAAAGGAAAAAATGTAGAGAGAAGAATGTATTCTGCTTCGTGAAAGTGGGTGAGTGGGGGACGAATTCCGATGCGGAGAAAGATTCAAAACGTCGGATCGAAATAAAGGATTTTAAGGGTTGTGTCGTGTTGCATGGAACCCAATGTCCAGGACATGGCAACGAGAAAGCGGTCGCTGATGACGAGCACACGCATTTGTCCTACACTGAAGGACAGTCACAATCCGGAAGCGATTACAAGTCTAAGAAGAAACCGAAGAAGAAAAAGAAGTCCCATAGAAGGACGAAGGAACACGAGAAAAAACGCAGCTCCAGATCGAAGGAAAGCGTCGTGAAATCAAGAAAGAAGTGTCCAAGTCCAAGGTTGAAGGCTAAAGGAAAAAGTCAAACGAGCAGTTGGTTTGAATCAAGCGAGTTCAGACGTCACGACAGAACGTAAGACAACGACATTTGGTCTAATTAAAAAAAAAATCATCATACATTTCTAGGCGATTTTTTAATCACCGTGACGGACCGCAGAGAAGCTTTCATTACAGATCATTTGATAGATCAAGGTATGAGAAATTTGTGAAATTTTAATTTAATTGAATTTGATGGATTTTAATTTTTAGACCGCAAATGCACTCGCCCACACGGGGGAGCGTTTCTCGTGGGGATATCAGCAAGGCGAAGTTACTTGAAATTGCACGGAGGAATTCAATGATGATGGTCAGTCGGGGTGAAAATTCCGCAATTGGGGATGGAAGCTAAAATTGTTTTCCTTTACTCGTTAGTCAGAATCATGGGCCGAGTCGCAGCACGGTATGTTTATGGGAAGCATGAATGCACCGTCGGGTTGGGTTCCAGTAAACCCAACTAAAAGGGAAGGTTTGCCATCTCCGCCGCCTATGCCGTGTCCTCCACCTTTGCCATCTCCTCCGCCTTTGCCAACGCCCCAACCTTCGCCGTCCCCGCAACCTTTGCCGCCGCCGCCGCTGCCACTGCCGCCACCGCCGCCCACTCCGCCGCCTTCAAATTCTTGTGGGATCACGACGATTGGAAAAGAGACCCAACAAGTAAGGAATTATTTAGTGGTTTGGAATATTTTTGTTTGATTTTTCTCATTTTTCTCCACCTCAACAGTTGAAACCTGACCTGTTAAGCAGCACCAATGCACATTTATTGACTCCTGAAGAAATTGCAGGCCCGGCGTACAGCCAATCATGGGGCGAGCTGAAACAACTACCTAACTTAGCAACATTCAGCACGCATGCAGAGCTGCTGACCCCGGAAGAGCTAGCAGGATCAGCATGGACCGAGTCGAAACAACTGCCTAGCCTGTTAACTGGAATCTCTCATGTACGTTTACTGACTCCCGAGGAACTGTCAGGCCCGGCACATAGTCAATCATGGGCCGAGTCGAAACATCTGCCTAGCCTGATAACAGGATTTACCAATACACGTTTGCTGACTCCTGAAGAACTAGTAGGTCCGACATGTAGTCAAGCGTGGGTGCAGGAGGTATAAAAAATGGATGGGAGTTATTTATTCGTTTATTTGTTTATTATTTTTTAATTATTTTTTAATTACGAGTAAATACAAAATGTTTTTTTTCTCCATGAAGATCTGTTGATTAAATTTGCAACATTTTTGTGTTTTGTTCTCATCGTAATTTTTCTCTTTTTTCACATTCAAAGGATCAGTTTTACACAGCTCCACCTGTGGACGGAGGAATGGGCATGCACCTGTTGCACAATGTGGGCTACAACTCGGGCTACAACTCGGGCGAGGCTTTGGGATTGACATATTCTGAAGAAACTGCTCGCAAAAATGCGCACGTGCTGTTAATGAAGGAATTGTTTGGGAAGTACGCCGTTTCTGAATTGGATGACTTGTGCCGAAAACGGAAGTGGGGCCGACCGAAATTTTATTTGGTTTCCGACGGTGGCCCGGAAGTTGAGAACAATCTTCTTTTTAAGGTCAGAGTGAATAATGTGGATTATCACTCGGCGATTGCTAGTCCTAATGTTAAGCATGCAAAAGCTCAAGCAGCTATCGTTTGTTTACAAGCAATGGGATTGTATCGACTAGATGCACACGTTCCGTTCATGCAGGATTTGTTCGGCAAATATTCATTTTCTGTGTTGGATGACTTGTGCAGAAAACGGAAGTGGGACCCACCCGAGTTTGTTTTGGTTCAGGGCAGTGGCCGAGAACATAAGGGCAATTTTCTTTTCAAGGTTAGAGTGAATAATGTGGTTTATCAGCCGCCGTTTCCTAGCTGCAATAAAAAGCATGCCAAAGCTCGAGCAGCTATAGTATGTTTACAAGAGATTGGATTGTATCCGCCCGACTTGGATCCTGTGGACGAAGGAGCAGGCAGGTACCCGTGGCGCAATATCGGCGAGGGCCTAGGCTTTCCATATTCGGCAGAAAGTGCGCACAGGAATGCGCACGTGCCAGCGACGATGGATTTATTTGGAAAAAATCCCGTTTCTGCATTGGACGAATTGTGTAGTCAACGGATGTGGAGCCCACCCGATTTCATTTGGGTTCACGACGGTCAGTCGGAACGAAAAAATAATTTTTTGTTTAGGGTTAGGGTGAATAATGTGGACTATCAGCCGTCGATTGCGAGTTCTGACATGAATCATGCAAAAGCTCAAGCAGCTATCGTTTGTTTGCGAGCAATGGGCTTGATTCCTCGTGTCTTAATTAATCCGCAGTTTCTCTGCTAATGTTTTTGTATTAATGTTGAGTTTTGAATTGTTTAAGAAGCTGTATATATATATATACATATAGATAAAAGGTTTTGGAAGATTTCACAATAAAAGGAAATTTAAAAAAAGAAAAATCGACTTTTATTTTATTTTTAATAATACCAGCAGCCGTCAGAGGCAAAACAAATGAGATTCAAACTTACAAAATAATTCTGGTCCTGCATCGTTGGTTGCGAGGATTTGGGGGTGTTCTTTAGTAGGCCTACTTTCAAATAAATATCCCAGGAAGTCGCCAAAATAAAATAGGGCTACAGATAGACCAAATCCCCAGTCTAATTTTCGCGTACGTCGATGACCATGTGGTTGGTGGAATTTGCAAAGCTCCGGCTCAGACAGCCATCGAAAATTTGGGTCCAACCTTGGCCTCGCTATTCCCAGATAAATTCGGTGGATTATTTCGTCCGATCATGATCCCAAATACGGTTGGTGAAAACTGCTTTACCTCTGGTTCAGAGAGCCATAAATTTTTGGGGTCATACTGATGACCTCGCTGCTTGAGACATGCTGTTACCATACCAGATGCCATTGGTCGGAAGAGATATGAGGCTTCAATGACCACATTTCTCTGTAGCGTTGCGTTGGGCTTTAATTCATACAGTTCAAGCTGTGGGGATTCTTTTTGCCCGACAAGGCTACATGGAATTTGCTTGTGTGGCTCCGGCCATGATGTTCATCAAGTTAGACAATCTGCCGCCTTGAGAAGATGTTTGACAATGTGGGTCACAAGAGAGACAATGTTAGCCTTGAAATAGATGGTCAAGTGATTAGAGAAAGGGACTGTTTATCACGTAGTTTGTAATTTTTATAAATAAAAGAAGTATTTGACAACCCCTAAATGAATTTAGTTGTTTTCACTCGTTTTTAATGGAGAGAACGTCCACATTTTGAGCTTAATTATTTGTCCGATGCGTAGTTTCGATGGTGGTCATTACTTCTTCCCGAAAACATTCGCACATCAGTTGGAAGGGCATCCTTCCTCTTCAACTGGCTGCTGTAATCTCAGGGCATTAGCATTTGATGTAAGATAGGGGAACAGAATGTTCTTGGATCATCCTTGACGAGTAACTCTAATAAGCCTAGTTCACATGCTTGCGTTGCTGCATCAGCTTCAACGCGCAAGCATGAAGCACAATGCTCAAGCATGTGCCATCGTGCATTGTCAACACAGCAACGCACGACGCATGAAAGTTCACATGATCTTTGTTTAGACAAACAAAATGGCGCCTACTCGTTCAATACCGTTACCAATAGTTGAGTGGTTTTTGCGTAGAAGAGCAAGGCGGCGTCAGATGCAGATGTGCTTGCTCTTCATGTTATTTATCATGGAAGAAATGTCAAGGTCAGAGAGATCTTGGGTTCGTCCATCTTTGATGCGGAGAAAGCGAAGGAGTGACCATTATGTGGCGGTAATAATTTGTCATTTCGTGTTTGAGGATGAATTTGTGATGTTTTTTGTTGTAGGCACCAGATATGTTAAAAGTGACGCCCACCCGATTTGATTTTGATTCATGGCAGTGGCCGGGAACACACGGGCAATTTCCGTTTCAAACAATGGGCGATTTAAATGATCCTGTGGTTGCAGGAATGGGTACGCAACCGGGTGACTGGAACTCCGGCGAGAACGCAGGATTGACATCTTCCGAAGAAGCTGCTTGCGATAATGCGCATTTACCTTAAATGAAGGTTTTTGCTGGAAAAAAATCATGCCTTACCTAAACGGAAGTGGGGCCCACACGATTTCGTTTGTTTACGAGCAATGAGATGTATTTCTCGTGTTTTATTTAGTTAATCCGATGTTTTTCTGTTACCTTAATATTTGTGTATTAAAGTGTTGGAAGTAAAAAATATTTTCCAATAAAAAGAAATTTAAAATTTTATTTTTATGTTTTCTTTGCTGCAGAAGCAAAACAATGATATTCATAGAAGAGAGAGAGAGAGAGAGAGACAGAAAACTTTATCAAATAATTTTGCTCTGCCTCGCGTTGGTTGCGAGGGTTTGGGGGGCGTGTTTCAAGATTATACGGCTTGTTCATAAACAAAACATGTTTCAAATGTATATATCGTTTTTTCTTCTTCATATTTCAACTGTTGTTATTTCCAAACAACTCTTGAATTACATTTTATGCTGGAGAAGATCGAACATATTTTAACACGTTTTATTACTACTTATGTTGTTTTTATTAGGGCAAATAGTGTCTTAAAAATTGAAACGAATATGAAGAATGTGAATGAAAAATGCGGAAACAAATGAAAACGATGGAAATGGTTTTTGAACAAAAATAGTTAGATTTTAGAATTTTTTTTTTGTATAAGTTTTTGTACTTAGATTAGAAAATACATTTTAAAAAAATTCTTACTATTTTCAATTTTTCATTGATTTAAAAAAAAAAAAAAACTTTCCATCTTTCCAAAAGATAAACATAGATAATAAAAACCAAAAACATTTTGAAATCATGATTTGAAACAGTTTGTACACTTATTAAAGCCTAGGGGAAAAAAAAGAAACACTGCGAAATTGAAATTTATATGCGCGTCGAGAATTTCTTACGTCATTTCACTTGCAAGATGACGTCATGAGTGAGCATTAAAAGCGAGTCACAAGTTGCGAACTACTCCCGTAGCCGTGAATCAATACAATTAATAAAAATCGTCGGGAGTTTTATTGCTTTAATTCAAGTGTTGGCCACATCGACCTTGATTTAGTCAAGATTCGTGTAAGTATTAAGAACTTATCGTGTTAGTGATTACTAATGCTGATTACAGGGCGCAAGAGGTCTGACAACAGTTGGAGCAATCACGAGGGGTGGATTCGCCGGACAACATGTCGAACGACGTTCAACCTTCAGATGCAACTCGCCGCCTTCACCCGAAGAAACAAACTTTAGACGATGCTTATGCAGCGCCCACGAATTTTCTGGAAATAGACGTTGTTAATCCTATTACACACGGCGTTGCTAACAAGAGATATACCGACTATGAAGTACGAATGAAGGTAAATGCGAGAAAACGAATCAACTCGAAATGTTTGTCTTCCTTTTCATTTTCACTCGTTTGTTTTTTTTTCCCCCAGACAAATTTGCCAGTTTTCAAAGTGAAGGAATCGAGCGTTCGGCGTCGTTACAGCGATTTCGAGTGGCTGAGAAACGAATTGGAACGTGACAGCAAAGTATTCGACTCGATTAATGTGTTGTGCGTTAATTTTTTTAATTTTGTACTCAGTTAGCATTTTAATTTGTGCAGATTGTTGTTCCACCGCTTCCTGGTAAAGCCTTAAAACGTCAACTCCCATTCCGAGGCGACGATGGAATCTACGAAGAAGATTTTATCGAAGATAGGAGAAAAGGTCTCGAACTTTTCGTTAATAAGTATGAAAATTGAAAGTTGAATAATAATGAAACAAAAAATGTGTATTCATTATTGATTTTTGTTTTCAAAAAGGATTGCTGGTCATCCATTAGCCCAGAACGAACGTTGTCTACACATGTTTTTGCAAGACCCTGTAATAGACAAGAATTACGTTCCGGGAAAAATTAGAAACACTTGAAAAGGATAGAATTGAATTCGCATCTGCAATTGCAGTTTGAAACTTTGCATTCCCATTTAAAAGTGCCTATAAAAGTACTCGTCTTACGTTTACCCCGCCCGAACATTTAATGACCGGCGCCTAATTAATTAATTTCTCGTATTAATCTTCTTACTAATCATCCTAATTTTGTTTAATCCGTTTGAAATCGTTCAAAGTTTTTTGTAGAAAGGATATGTAGTACTTTTACAGGCACTGCTCCTACAGTATATATATATATCTATAATATATACATATACATATTTAATTAAAAGATTAAAAGGGCTTATCGTATTCAAAAATAAAGTTGGAAATATTTCCATTTCTGTTTGTTACAATATCAGACTCGCGAATCGCAAACATTTTGTTTAAAACGATACTAACATAAACATTTGTATTCATACACTACTATCAGGCTGTTGTTAATTCAATAATAAATTTGTATATTACTTTCTAATTTTTAAGTGTTTATAAAAAAAAATACAAGGATTTAAATACTCAATAAAAAAAGTTGAAAATTGAAAGTACCAAAATGTTTTTTATATTATTTATTCAAACTAACAAGTTAATTTTTAATTGATTATTGTGGAAATTTATTCAAATGGAGGCACAAATTATCGATGGCTCCAGCTGGCAATTTTTGTCGCAATTTTCGGATATAAGAAAATCAGCTTCGAAAACACTCAGTAGATGTCACTTTGCTTCTATCCCACAATGCTTTTGATAAATCATTTGCTTTTGGTTTCCTGACTTCATTCCTATGACCCACAATTCCGTTGGTGGGTAGAATCAACCAATCAACGAATAGCAGTAAGATCAAACCCAGATCAAACCATCGAAACCACTTCGCGCTATTTGTTTATATTGTTTATATTGTTGTATGCTGTTGTTGCAACTTTCCACGAGGCATGTCTCATGATGTAAATAATTTGAAGTCGTGGTTGAAAAGTACTCATCAAGTCAATGTTACACACGAATGGTTGCGACAGGTTGTTGGCGAGATTCATTCAGAAGTATGGGTTTACTAATATTAGGATTTGCATTTACTAATTTATATTTATTTATTTAATAAAAATTTAGTTTCGAAATTGTCCCGTGAGTCGTATTCAAGCCGAAGTGTGGAAGAAATGGTTATCTACGGATTTACACATTTGTCCAAATTCTTGTTTACCTAAAGATTTGCAAAGCAAGATCAGACAAGTTGTTAGTGGAAATTTTGTTCTGCAGGTAACCATATTTTTTATTTATTTATTATTATTATTTTTTTTTAGAAATTAAATTCATTTAACTTTAACCTATGTTATAAATGTTTTTCAGATTGATGAAATAAGGGATATCAGTCAACCCTGTTATTCCCAGTTGATGAAAATTACAAATCAAGACGAACAGAATCTCGATTCGGACGAGAAGTCGAAAGAACCCATTGTAAATGACACATTTTCTATTGTTTTTCTATTTTCTATTGTGCAATGGCTCATTTTTGCTTTCTGTTTTTAGAGGAAAGAAAAAACCAGTCGTGTTTTAAAATTGAATTTAAGTGATGGAGTTGAAAATGTATTCGGAATGGAATACAAACCGATTTCGTTTTTAAACAATTTGATAACTCCCGGATCAAAAATCTGTCTGCACGGTCATTTCATTTGCAGATTAGGGACGTTTCTTTTAACCCAAGAAAATGTCCGCTTTCTAGGAGGCGGTGTAGAGACGCTGAAAGAAGAAAATACCCAGGACAAAGTATTAGCCAGAGTCTTGTAAGATTATTTTCAATCGAATTGAAAAAGAACAAAATCAAATTTTTAATTTGAATTAATTTTTTTTTTCACTTTTAGGGGAAATGATGCAATTTTGTTGAAGTTAAGTTCTAATAACACAATAAATATACAAAATATAAATGTTAATGCAAATTTTGAACCAAATGATGGTAAATTTATTAAATACATACATATTTTTAAAATTAATTTATTGCTGTATTTAAAATTTTTATTTTTCTAGTTTTTGATGATATTGATCTTGAAGAAGTCGACAGACTGGAAAATCTTGCCCTTCATAACGTTACAAATTCAGCACCTGCGAGAAGAAATAATGAATTAAATAATGAATTGAACAATAATAATGAAAATGATGGTAATTTAAATTTATTGATTAAATTCTTCAATTCCTAAATCACTATAATGATTTTATTCTCCAGATTTTGATGATGACTTTATTGATTTGGACGAAATAGATCGGTTGGAAAGGCTCGCTCTGGAAAACGATGCAAAATCCACACAAGCACAATCTTCGAATCCAAAGAACCCGATCTGCTTCAGTGCCGACAAACGTAAAACTCCGCCATCATCATCAAGCGCTATAAATAGTGATTTAATGAACGATTTATGGAACGATGGTTTCGAAGACGATCTAGATTTTGACGACTTTGTCGTTACGCCACAAGCTAAATTTCTTTCGCCGCCGACCAAAAAACCGTGCCGACAAATACCTTCGTTAAAATTAAAACGGAATATTTTTAAAAACTCTTCTCGATTACCGTTTGCATATCTCAAAAACGTTTTAAAAGTTCCAGTTTCTAGAAGGAACAAAAACCACACAGTGAAAGGATTTTTTATGACTTTAACCACAGCTTTAGATCACAATTGTGAAACTAAATGGACTCTTGAAGCTCTTATAAATGATGGCACGGCATCGTTAGATGTCGTTTTAGATAACCAAGTAAACATTAAATACCGGATGCATCAAATTTATCTTATTCCATTTTTTTTTGTTTGTTTAGGTTTTAGAAGATTTGATTGGATTCAAAGCAAATGAAATACGCAATTTAAGTCGTAGAGCAAAATATGATCTTGAAATTCGTAGAAAACTAGACAATGTATGAAATGAATGCGATTTTTAATATTTAATAAAAAAAAAATTAATATTTTTATTTTTTATTATTATTTTTATTTTTTAGGGTTTTGAAAATTGTAAAACAACCATAACAAATTTCACCGGTCTCATTGACCTAGAATTTTCTGCACTGGGTGAAGCGTCAGTTACAAAAATTCGTGATTTAACTGAGGATGATGTTGGGTTAATCGATTTAGCTGTGGATGACTCAATTTTACCAGCTGAGTTTCAAAAATGAGTTGAATTAATCGTTTGTTGTTATAATCAATTAATAATGATCTTGAAATGAGCTCAATTATTTTTTTCGTTCCTATTTGCTACATTTTTAACATCTATTGAGGTCATTTTTATCGTTTACCATATATGGAAAACTGAATGTTTATTCTAAATAGGTGAAATCATTTTTTTTGATCGTCTTAATGGTTTCATTGACATAAGCGAAGTGAATGTTTTATTTTTTTTTAAATTTTTTTTAAAATGTAATTTAATAAAATGTTATGAAACCAAAATAAATTAATTATTCAATGAGATAATGACGTCATTTTTCCATTATTTTTATTTTAAAAATATTAAATTTCACTACTGTCTTGAATTTTTATCTTCCATTGTTGATTTTTATTTTTAATTTTTAACTTTTAATCTCAAAATTTCTTTGTATTTACAGAAACTTTTTTTTCGGTCAAAAAATTAATTACAATCCCATATAAAGAAATAACCATCAAACGTGACACAGTGAAATGCTAATGAGTTCCCAGAGATAAAAACGAAGCAACTGTTGGCCCCACCCCGCCATTAAAAAAAAAAGAAATGACGTCATGGAATAACAGCATTTAATGTGCCAATCAGTTAGCAATGATGTAATGGAGGCGGAGTTATAATACAGGGAGAAGTATCTGAAAATTGGTCACTCTTCGCCGCACTTTATAGAGCTGAAGCTTCACTTAAACCTGAGTCAAAAAATCCAGAGAATTTCACATCTGAGCTGTCATTATGGCCAGCAGAGCAACAAAGTCCGGTTTAGCTGCTGAAGCACACCAAAAGGTAAATATTTTAACGAAACAGATGAGTTTAGAAGATAAAAAAATGTTGGCAGGTGGTTGGCTTGCCATTGCCATCTGCAATTATTTTTAAAAATATATTATATTCTTTTCATTACATATATATATTATTATTATTATATGTTTATTTAATAAGAGATTATTCCTAATTAAAATTCTTAATATTTATTTGCACATGCGAAGAATTTTAATGATTCGTTTTGTTTTTATGTGACCATGAATTCTGTTTTATTGTGCATAACTACGTAATTTATTACTTTTTGAATCTAAAAAAAATGCAATAACCGTTTAGAATGTTTTAATAACCTTTTATATAAATAGGTATAAAGGAAAACAAATGTGTAAAGGATGTCCGACATTTAAAATGTGGAATATTCTTCCTGTTTATTTCCTTTACATATACCGGTATATATAATTTGAAATGGAAAGAGCAATTTGGAAATCCATTTTGTAACCGCTATTTGAGGGCGTGATGTAATCAATTTGTCATAACTTGGAAAAATAAACAGAGAAAAAAACCTCCATATTTGGATATACTCTCAGCATTTTTAAAAACGGTTTTTTTTTTCTTCTAAGAGAAACTGTGAAAGTGAACCAGGGCATCAGATAACATTAATGTTGTTTAATGTAGGATGAAAGAGTTGGTGTCAGATTTTTATTTAAAGTTTTTTATTTTAACTATTTTTTTATTTTTTTTATTTTTTTTTATTTTTTTAAAATAATAATTTTTTTATTTAATTAAAATAATAATTTTTTTTTTTCAAAAAAACTTGACTCACATTAATTAAAAGAAATATTTTATCAATTTTTCAAAAAAAAAAGAAATTAACTTTGGACTTGGTTCTTCCAACTGTCAAAAGTGACATCACAAATCTAAAGAGTAAATGACCATACATTCCTATTTAATGACCTAAGTTAAGTAAGTAATGTACTTTGAACATACAACCATATTTCCTGTTCCACTTAGAAAAAAAAAATGAAAATTTAACAGGAAATTTTATTTATTTATTGAAGGTTTCGCTGTAATGAAAGGTTCTCCTTTTTTAGGAAGAGAACATTAAAATCTTTGTGTTATATCAATTTTTCTGTAAACAGTTTACATTACCAAGATGGCTAATTAACTTTCAAGATTTTTTTTTTAAATCTTAAAGAAATAACTTGTATGGATGTACAAAAGACGTGTGCAGGACTGCAGGTGGGATTGCTTAAGAATTACAAGTGTAAACTTGAAGGTTGTTCAAGATCATGTAACTGGTTTGACTGCATACATTTGAAATTTATCTTTTTGTTTTTTTTTATCTGAAAAATTACTGATGTTTGATTTTTGTCTGAGATAATGTCTGTCAATTTATGTCTACAATCTATTTTAAATATATTAAAAATGTGTGAGTTATTTAAATTAAATTAAATTAATTTTTTTTCAGGTTCAGGCTAAGTACAGCCCTGAGCATGCAAGCGAAGCCCTCCATTGGATTAATTTGGTTACTGGAGATAATCTCGATACCTCTGGAGACATGGATAACTTCTATGAAATCCTGAAAAATGGACAATTACTCTGCAAGTAAGAATCGCATTTTGTTTTGTCGACATTTTAATTTTTTTTAATTTTTTTAAAATTAAAATTTAATCAAATTTAAACAGATTAGTGAACGAACTGAAGCCGAATTCTGTGAAGAAGATCCAAACCAGTGGAATGGCTTTCAAGTGCATGGAGAACATCAATGCTTTTTTGGAAGCGGCCATTGCTCTTGGTGTTCCATCCCAAGAAACTTTCCAAACGGTTGATTTATGGGAGAAGCAAAACTTAAATGCTGTTGTCATTTGTTTGCAATCATTGGGAAGAAAGGTATGTTTAAAGTGGCTCGTAAATTCAACAAATTCTAAATGTTAATTAAATTTATGATGATTTTAGGGTGCTAATTTTGGGAAACCAAGCATCGGTCCTAAGGAAGCGGACAAAAATGTTCGCAACTTCAGTGACGAGCAATTACGTGCCAGTGAGGGAGTCATCAATTTGCAATATGGAAGCAACAAGGGTGCTACTCAAAGCGGGATCAATTTTGGCAACACACGACACATGTAAAAAATGCGCGCGAGAAAGGAAAAAAAATATTTTTTTTTTCATGTTGAGTACTTATACATCGTTAATGTACGAAAATATTCCATTTTTTATATTTAAAAAAAAATTATAAATTTCTACGAAATCTGTTAAAAACATAATAAAAAAACTGACAATAAATTGATATTTGAATTGCATTTTTATCAACTGTCTGTACATTTTTTTTTAAATTAGAATATCTAATATTTATACAATTAAAATGGTTTTGAAGTTATTTCTAAAACGTATGGCTTGAAGAGCTGTTTTTTATTCTTCTTTCCTTCTACCAGAAGCTCTGCAACATCTTTGCGATAAGCTGGAGGGAGCAGTTCTTCCTCTAGAGTGCAAATATTCGGCTGCGGCTCGGACTGCAAAACTATTGACGGTCTTATAATGTCGATATCACGGTCGTAGAAATCCATGTAATGCTCGATTGCAGTTGGCGCGGCTTGGAAATGGTATAGAAAATAACTGAAACACATGGAATAAAAAATTTAAAAATAAGTACAATGAAAAGAATTAAATAGTTGTTGCCAATTTTAATGTCATTTACCTTCCTTTCACGTGACTTTTGCCGCCACTTCGCATTTTATAAGGCAATGTCTTTGAGCCCATGTTTTCTAGTTTCGTTAACACGGCACCTTTCGTCCATAACGTTTCCGCTGTTCGTTTGATGGCAGCTACTAGTTCGGGCCTTTTTATTGACTTAAAAATGACCATCAACTCGTAACTCGGCATGGTGTTTTGATTTAACAGACGAGGCCTACTATGTACACTAATAGTTTTCTTAGCTGTCGTTAGAGGCCGTGTTGCACAGGCAATAGTGGTAGAATGAGTATAGAATTGTGGGTAAAAATCGCGAGACAGTATACGACAGCGTGGCATTGTGGGAAAATTCACCACGGTCCACGGTGTCAAAGTCATGGCGGCTTCTCAGCTCTTTCTGCAGTTGGTTTGTAAACTATTTTCTAAAGTTTTACTATGTTTTATTGTTGTAAAGGTATGTTAGAGTAACAAATTACTTCTTTACCATTTCAGGGAAGACATTTTAGCACATCAGTTGCTGTAAATGGAAAATTAGTGGTGGTAATTTACTAAGATAACTACCGTTGTTCAGAGGAGTAGGCCTAACAGATTTCTAACCTAAATCTAGCCTCCTCTAGCTGTTTTTGGAACAGATGGACGATATGCAAATGCACTGTACTCAGCTGCACACAAGGAGAAGAAGCTGGACGTAGTCGAAAAGGAATTGCTGGGATTCCAAGTATTTTTAATGAAATTTTGGCACGCGTTGCAATTAATTTTACATTAATTTTGTCCACTTATTTCTTTGTGTAGAAACTGCTGAAGCAGGATAAGAAATTTGTTGATTTTATCCTCAATCCTATTATTAAGAAACAAACCAAGAAAGGTAAACTGAGGAGAGAAAGAAATTAAACAATTTAAATTTTGTAAAAAATATGTAATTTTTATTTTAGAGGTTTTGAAAAGCGTTTCGAAAAAACAAGGCGTTTGTAACCTGACGGAGAATCTTTGTGGTAGGTTTACAAAGATTTTGGATTGAAAAAAAAGCATCAATAAAACCACTTGGATTCATTTATTGTGTTCAAGTTAAAATCGGATGCAAAATCAATTAAGATTATCCAAATTTTTTTGTTCTGTGACTTAAAAAAATATTTCAAATCTTAAACATTTTTATTTTAATGTTATTAAAGAAAAGAGAAAAACTATTAATGATTTTTTTTAAATTTATTTTTGTATAGACGTTTTAGCTGAAAATGGACGCCTGGGCAAACTGTCTGCAATTATTGGCACTTATTTGAGACTAATGGCTGCGCACAGGGGTGATGTTGTATGCGAAATAATCAGTGCAAAGGTATACAATAATGAAAATGTGCATTATAAAAGCATCAGTTTTAACATTTAAACAAACTTGGATCTTTTTCTGATTCAAGATAAAACTCTGATGCAAAAATAATTTAAGATTTTCCAATTTTTTATGTTATATAACATAAAAATATTTCACATCTTAGACATTTTAAAACTCTAAAATATATTTATTTATTCGTTTATTTATTTTGTTTTTAAATCTGTTTTGCCAGCCATTGGACGAAGCAACAAAAACTGAAATCAATTCTGCTTTGCAAGGATTTTTGAAGAAAGGAGAAACGATTAAAGTTTCAACCAAAGTAATTCATTTTTATTACGAAAATAAATTTGCAAATTTTAATGTTTGATTGTTTCTGTAGGTTGATCCCAGTTTGATAGGCGGCTTGGTTGTAAGCATTGGAGACAAATACGTAGACATGTCATTGGCCAGCAAAGTGAAATTGTACAGCACTCTACTTCAAGCTCCGGTGTAATTTTGTTTATAAATCTTTCAAAGGTTAATAATTTGTTAGTTTATGGCGTGTTAATAGAAAATATTGAAAATAAATGACTGTAGATTATGAATAGATGTAAAAATAACTCCGAAGTGATTTATTAGGTGAATAAAATGTAGGTGAACTTGAAAAATAACTTCTGATTTCATTGAAAACTGCGAAAACACAAAAATACCAGAATAAATTGATGGAAACAAATTAATAGCTTTTGTCGTTAGGTGGAGCTGTTTGCAGAGGGATGCAACATGGCGTGTAGTTTACCAGCGGTTCCTCCTATCTTAAAACCAATCCAGCACTACTTGAAAACGGCAAGCGAGCATGAACACCGAGATCCTATCGTTGCTTATTGGTGTAATTAATTTTTGATTGGGAAAAATGTAAAGAACTTAAAAGTGCATTAAATTTTAGGTCGATTGTACGCCCTTCAAACTGGACTTAAAATTGATAGGAAAGCGAAGGAAAGTTTAAATTTATTGACAACTCTTATGGATTGGTTAGAAACGGTTTGTTACACACGCAAAACTATGTTGAAAAATGGAAGTAAATCATACTCTCGGCTTGTTTTCAGTTTAAGAAGGAGATGACAGCGAACGAAGCGATCACGAGTGAAATAGTTGCTCAAGCTCACATCGAGAATTATGCATTGAAATTGTTTACTTGGGCCGATAGTGAAGACCGAGCTTCAAGATTTAATAAGTAATTCGTGTAAATTATCGGGTTAAGTTGCTGTCATCTGAATGGAATTTTTCTTGGAAATAGAAACGTCGTTAAGGCGTTTTACACCGCTGGAATGCTGTTTGATGTGTTGGAAATATTCGGTGAACCATCAGAGGAAGTAAATTATAAATAAATAAATAAATAAAAATATGTTAATTTGTGTGTTAATTTATGAAATTAGATTCTCCAAAACAAAAAATACTCAAAATGGAAAGCAGCGTATATTCATAATTGTCTGAAATCTGGCGAAGCTCCGATTCCAGGACCAATAGGAGACAGTGGCGAAGGTTTTGAATACGATAGTATGAAATTTGATTGACATTTCCAATGGGGTTCAAAAATATATTTTACAACATATTGCTTTTCAATAAATGCATTCCAAAATGTATAGCATTTCGCGAATTACGTATATTATTTATGCATTAAATAAGGCATTTCATAGTACAATTGAAAAAATGTAGTATCATTTGCCAAAAAAATGTATTACAAAATCCGTTCTCGTGAAACCCAATGCATTTCGAAATACATTGCAATATAATTTCAATGTATTTTTGCTGCAAAAAATAATAAAAAATTTTATTATTATTATTTTCTAATTAAATTTTTTGGTGCAGCCGAAGGAGCTACCGGTTGGAATCAGCCTCCACGTGACCCGGAAGGTGGAAACGCCGAACTGGGATTTCAGGATGATATAAATATTCCATCAACAAGCGGCAACTTTCAACCGATCCAAACAGGAAATTTATATATACCCTCGGCTGGCGCACACGCACCACCGAGCACACCGTCGGAAGTTCCGTCAACACCGCCCTTAAATACCCAAGTAATGCCCAACTATGACGAATACAGGGCGACTGAACAGTCAGGTAATATTAAAATTGAATTAAAAGTTGAAATGTCGAATGCCGATGATGAACATTAGCCAAATTTGAGTGTAACTGATGAAATAACACTGAGAAGTGATCATTAGCAGAGGCATTGCAATTACCTTTGCTCGAGTGTATGGATAGATATTTATATACAGTTTTTCCTTGTTTTGTATTTATTCAGGAGGCGCTTCGTTGTCTGCTGAAGATTTTACGTTAGCTCAAAAATACTGCAAGTGGGCTGGAAGTGCATTACAATATGAAGATGCAACTACTGCAATTGACAATTTGCAAAAGGCTTTAAAGTTACTAACGACTGGTCAGCGTTCATAAGCTTTCTTTTTGTCCGGAAACGAAATAATTTAAATACATATTTCCCTAGTGCCTGAATTTCTTGTAATTGAATTTATTTTTTTCTCTATTTTTTTTTTTAAGTTGCATTACTTTGTATTTTGTATGTGTTAAATATTTTATTTTTATTTGACGAGACTTGATGCTTTGTCACTGTAATTTATTTCAATTGTAAGCTTACTTTACCTCCGAAAATGAATTGTCGATTGCCGTTAAAAACAAACTTACACAGAAATCGTATTTTTGCAAAAATGGAAATGAAATTATAAAACTGATTAAAATAGCTTCATTTAAGGTTCCGTTAGTCTCGCTGCACTTCTCGCACGGTCTCGTAATTTCAAAGTTGATGGAAAATGTCGAACAGGACAATACGGGTCAATAAGTCAATCCGACAAGGAGGTTTAGTGTTAAAATATTGATGCAGATTATTTTGATAGGTAAGAATTAGGTTCATTAAACGATATTTTTATTACAGTTTATTTTTATTACTTGTCTACCACCATTTTACTCAGCCAATTTTGATCGGAGAAATACCTACAGTAGTGTAGTAGATAATCAAGCTGTTGGTGTGTATAGTTAATAACTTTGTCACTAGTCGGTGCGACTTGTAATATAATAATTTGAAATCTTTTATAGAACGATAATAATTGGTACCGGTACCTGTATTTTCGCCGAGGATCCACTGCACGAAACCTTTCAAATGTTCGTTGGAGTATACATTTTTATAAAGAACTTTAATTAATTCTTTTTTTTTCATTATTCAAGCCTGCTAGTTAGAGCTACCAAGCAGCAATGGAGCAGTAGGCATCGTCCAGTCGCAAGAAAAATGACGACGAAATCGTCCAACCGGAAGAAAAATGACAACGAAATCGTTCAACCGTAAGAAAAATGACGACGAAATCGTCCAACCGTAAGAAAAATGACGACGAAATCGTCCAAGAGCAAGAAACATGGCAGACATTATTGAAAAAATAAACAGAAGGTAAGTGCACAAACATTTAAAAAAAATTTATTTGAATCAAATAATTTGAATGCTACAGTTCAAGTTCAAGTTCCAATAAAGTCATTCACATCTTAGACACCACACAGTAACATTTGACACCATAAACAACAACAACACTGAAATAATTATAGTGATCAGCACTTTGATGTATGTTGGAAATTTAAATGGCGCTGCAATTGGTTTCCTTATAACAATGACATTAGAAATTGGTGACCAATTCGAATAGCGATCACACGCCCTCAAAGCGACATATGTATTCTTTGTTGATTCGAGCTGTGCAAATGTGAGCACAAACGACTGTAGTTGGCCTGGTGTCACTGGTTTTAGGTCAACACTACTCACTTGCTTTCCTTCAAATCGATTTGCAATCATTCCAACATCATCCGAATATCTGATATCATATTCAAATACTAATAAAAAAAAACTATTTAGTAATTTATAATAATGCCAAGTGAATATTTAATTTTACCTTTCTTATCAAACTGAGTGTCAGGGGCTGTCCATTGAATGGAAGCTGTCCCATTTTCATAGACTTTGACTAACGTCAAGTCGAAAACTTTGCTAATTTGCTTTGGATATTGAATCTTACGAGTAAAGTTTCTGTTTATTGTTGAAATAATAGGGCTCGTTATAGTGATGATATTAGATATCTTTGACCAATTGGGGACACCATCAGCTGATTTCAGAGCCATGTAAATGACTGAGTTTGTAAGTAGTTGTGGTATTTTGGTGCTGTATGTTTGTCTATGACCAGATTTGACCGGAATGATGTGGCTGGTGTTCAACTTTGTTGAATTGAATTGGGTTGAAAGGCGTTTGAAATCACTGGAGTATTGAATATCGTATCTGTTGACTACAGAAAGAAATGTTTGTTAGTTAGGATAAGAAAAGGTAATACCGGTAATAGCGTATGTTTTTGTCAGGTACCGGTTCCTTCATCCAAATCATCACCAGGTGCAGTCCATTGAACAAAGATTAATCCATCTAAGCTCTTATTGACTAGTTTTAGATCACGAACTCGAATAGGAGGGATTTTGTCTTCAGTCGTGAAGTTTTGAACCGGTTGAAAACTACCGCCGTTAGATACTCTTTCGAAGAATCCGGTAGGAACTGACTTGGTCGGATTTGGGTTTTGCATTTGATCTAAAAATGGAATTAGCAAGCGAGATTTGTTACTTTGCAATACTGTACATTGAAATTATATTGCAATGTATTTTGAAATGCATTAGGTTTCACGAGAATACATTTTGTAATATATTTTGTAAAATTTATTTTGAAATACTTTTCCAATATTATTATTTGTCAAATATGAATGCATTTTCAAAATGAATTTTCTCAATTGTATTATGAAATGTGTTATTTAATGTACAGATAATATACTTAGTTTTGCGAAATGCTACACATTTTGGAATGAATTAAGTGAAAAACAATATATTGTAAAATATCTTTTTGATTAACATTACACTCAGGGTTTTAAGTTTCCAAAAATAGTAGAAGTTACTTACTTACAACTACTGCCAGTGTTCTGGAGCCAATAAATCCGTTTTGCCTAATTCTTGACCGCTTGTTTCCAATAACGGTTGCTTTGACGGTGTACCGGCCAGATATGTTAACAAACTTAGTGAAGTATTTACTGTAAATGCCATCATTAGAAAACACATCAGCACCTAATAGGAAGCAAAATATATTTTAATGTGTATTCAAGGTATATTTCTGCTTGACGATTTACCATTGCCATTATCCAATAGTTGCATGGTTTCCACAGACCCTCCAGGTAATTCGATTTCAGCCAAAACATATGCTTTAATAACTGGGCTATTTCCTTGTTTCACTTCAGCAAAAACTACCAGTTGCTTTTCATCTCTAGTTTCTACTTCGAACCAACATTTCGTAGTTATTGGCTTTGTCGCATTGGATGCATCCGATAAAATATTGACGCTAATAACTTGATTTCGTTTCTTTCCTGTTTCTATTGAGTAATTATAACGACCAGGCTGCAAATAATTCGAAATATCGTAATAGTGAAGTGGGTTTATTTCATCAAATCTCGTGTTCTCGAATCCAATTTCGGTTACCTAAATATGATGACTTTTTTCTTCTTTTCTCTGAAGAAATGCCTAACAAAGGGGGCTATCGCCCCCCCCCCCTTTTGAACCCCCCAACCTTCCCTTAACTGTTTTTTTTTGTCTGCACACTGCGGAACCCATTTGCCATTTTAAGAATTCAGGATTCGAGGAAACGGGATTCGATGAAATAAGCCCACTCGCTTACCTGAAGGTAATCGAATCTGAAATGAAACGATTTTAAATCCTTTTTAATGGAGATTTCAGTCTGTGAAGTGTAATTGGAATTTGAATTGATGGTGGCAATGATAGCTCCAAGAGGATCAGTGATAGTGATATTTTTTATGCCTTTTTTCTGTTCGTACGAAAAGCTGAGGGTGACTCGATTTCCAATGGTTCGATCAATGATGAATGAAGAATTAATAAAGCTATTTTCTATATCGCGAAATTGGCCTTCGGAAATTTTAACTGTAGTGTTGACGTACGTCTCTTGATGTGCCACAGATTCAAAAAGGGCGCCTGCCATTGCTTCAATTCCGCTTTCGGAAGAAACAAAAAAGGTTTTTCCATTGGTTACATCAGCGACTTGTTCCAAAGTTTGACTTGCTTCTTGAGTGAATACAATTGATATGACTTTAATGCAAGACTTCTGCAGTTCTTGGATTACATCTTTGACTTTTAGTGATTTTTTAGATTCTTCACCATCTGATACGAGGATAATCGTTCCGGTCAAATTATTTTTGTATTGTTTTAAAACACCCATGGCTTCTTTCAGACCGCAAGCAATGCAAGTCTTTCCGTCTGCATAGTCTGGAACGCTGTTTACTATTCTGGTTCTGACTGTATCGTCAATTATTTTGGTCGGCTGAAATATGGTATAAGCACTTTCATTGAAAACAACAATCCCAACTGACCATCCAAGCTTGACTTCATAGTTTAGCCAACGCTTTACAGTTTCTTGTAACAGGTCCAATTTGGTATACTTCTGCAGGGAAAAACAATTGGTTGATCAGAGCTAACACTCCACTCTGTCCCGATACAATGTTGTCTTATTTCCCAATTGGTTGAGCCGGATTAAGCCTAACTGTGGACTGTGCTCTACTAAGCGGAAAAGTAGTTCTGTTTATTTTCAATGAATTTTAGTGTAAAAAGTGATTAGAAGGATGGATTTTATTTTATTGGTAATAAAATATTAATTTTATTTGCTAAAATAAGCTTTTTTTTTTCTTTTAATTAATCAAACAATGTTAGCATAGGTTGTTGGTTTCTTTTGGCAGGTGACCAAAGGTTTAGTTTTTATTGGTTGTTTTGCCTAGTTAGATAACAATTCTGGTGTTACGGGCTATTTTTTTGTGCCACTAAACCAGTGATACGGCTTGAATTAAGACAACGTTGTATCGGAACAGAGTATAATGAGGAAAGTAAGTACTGTTTCTGGTGGTGGTTGGCATTTGCAAGAACTTTCTGAAATATTTGCTGTTTTTTTGGTTAAGTTGTCATTCATGCTTCCTGATATATCCAAAACTAAAATGAATATTGTTTCAGTCGAGCGGATAAGTTTGAATACAACTGATGATGGATCAAGTTCTGTTGGTTTTGACCTGTAGAAATTTAGTTGTAGATTAGAAACACAAGAAACATGAAAGTGTGACTTGTGTGTACATTGCAAGGTCTTGACTTTCCATTATAACCTCCCAAGCGCTTTTTTGATTACATAGTAGATTCTGACTGTTAGGTGCATAGTGATTATGATTGGTTTCATTGCAGAAGAATTCCACCTAAATGTTTGTATGTGCATATAAATATTAACAGGAATGAAGTTTTTTTTATCTTACATTTTGGAGATGACAATAAGAAGATAGACTTGTAGATATCTGATTATCTTGTTTCATAGCTGGAGCAAACAAGCATTTTTCATCTGGAATGCCATTTTGATCATACTGGCATGGTTCATCATCATACATATTCCTGTGTGTGGTCAAAATTAATTTAAAGAAGACTTTAACTTCCAGCTGTGAGTTGATTATTACCAATATCTGCCTGTGATTTCTTTATCTGAACAGTAGTTTGGGCTAAGCTTTTCAGTATTTGGATTCAAATAGAACATTGGATATCTCTCATGTCCTGGATACCCATATTCATCAAAAATACCATATTTATAATGTGCCCATTCATGGGCTAAAGTTTTGCCAGGATCTCCAAAAAGTTTGGTAGATTTGGTTTTCAAGTACTTTAAATAGTTGATTGTCAAGTGAATGTACAGTCCTTGGTAACTACATCCCATGTGCTGCAAAGTGTAAGGGAGATCTTCATTGGCTGGATTTGGATCATCAATTCTAATGGCAGCTGAATGAAAGTTTTCATATGTGGCTGGCAAGTATGTATGACTTCTGTGCCAAGTCTCAGGCAACAATATGGTAATTTCTTTAAAGTAGACTTTCTGGTAAGTTGCTTTGTAGAGTACTTTAGAGGCATTTATAAGCAGTTCCTACAATATGATTCATGGTATTTCTTTTTTGGACATTGGAGTGTATCATATTATCCTGTTTTGAAGGACATGCCCTAAAATGCGAGTTTGGCCAGTTCTAGGGACCTGATTGGCTGTTTTTTTTTATAGCATGCAATAAAAGTTGAATTCCTACTGGAAAATTGGGGCTCGTTTTATTCGGCACTGTCAGATAACTCGAATTATCCGGCAACCTGGTCGGACTCGCAATTTCAGGGCATTCTCTCCAGTGTTGTATGCGTTACTGGAATTTGGTAACTATACTCTGTCTGACCTTAAGAATAAAGAAAAATCCCCCCCTTTTGAGGCTTTTTCACTGGTGTAGTGATACGGAAAAGTAGAGCAATACACCAGGTTTTAATAAAACCTCAAGTTTTATTAAGCCTATTTTTTGTATTTTGGTATGGTAATTTGTATTTTGGTATGGTATTTTGGGACAGTATTTTGGTACTGTATTTTGGTACTGTATTTTGGTACGGTATTTTGGTACGGTATTTTGATATTTTGGTATGGTATTTTGGTACTATTGGTACCAAATGTTTTGATACCAATGGTACCAAGGCCTAATCCTAAAATAAAGTAAATAAACAACGGTATTTTGGTATTTTGGTATTTTGGTATTTTGGTATTTTGGTAATTTTTTGGTATTTTTTTGGCATTATTTTGGCATTATTTTGGCATTATTTTGGCATTATTTTGGTATTATTTTGGTATTATTTTGGCATTATTTTGGCATTATTTTGGTATTATTTTGGTATTTTTTTGGTATTTTTTTGGTATTTTTTTGGTATTTTTTTGGTATTTTTTTGGTATTTTTTTGGTATTTTTTTGGTATTTTTTTGGTATTTTTTTGGTATTTTTTTGGTATGTTTTTGGTATTTTTTTGGTATTTTTTTGGTATTATTTTGGCATTATTTTGGTATTATTTTGGTATTTTTTTGGTATTTTTTTGGTATTTTTTTGGTATTTTTTTGGTATTATTTTGGCATTATTTTGGTATTATTTTGGTATTTTTTTGGTATTTTTTTGGTATTTTTTTGGTATTATTTTTTTTTTTTTTTTTTTTTTTTTGTATGTATGTGTTTTTTCGCTCCGTGATTTTGGGGCCTAATTGTGCAAATTTTAAACAATTTGGCGGGCCATTTCTGTAAATTCTAGCATACTTCGGACCAGTGACTGTCGTGGATTGTTGGAGTACCGCTGCAGGTGTGTTTCTACTTATTTGTGCCCAGTTTTCCGTGTTTTGTTAGGCCTGAGCGCTCGGCCTTGCCTGGCGCAAGTGCTCGAAAATGTCGCCGCCTCTCGATCCGTGCAACAAGTGCAAGGCCTCCGTATTTGGGAAGCAGCCAGCAGTGAGATGTTCTGTTTGTGCGGTCAAGCACCATGCCGCATGTTATAAGGTCCGTGTTGAGGAGATTGGAATGTTTGAGCCTACTTTTAAATGTGATGCTTGTGTAAAACTAAAATACCAGGATGGAGCGCTCGCAGCCGCAATGTCCCGGTCGTCGAGTTCGGCTGTTCTCACGTCTGGTGTTCCCACTTCTTGCTCCAGCTTGATTAAGTATTTGGATGAATCGGGTATTGTGCTAGTGGACAAGACACTTTTTGATAATTTATTATTGTCTGTACAGGAGCTCAAGGTCGGACATCAGAAGCTGTTGGATGAGGTTATGGCTTTGCGCAGGGAAGGCAACTCCTTCAGGGGTGAAATGAACGTTGGTCTGCAGAGAGTTAGTGAGTGTATTGCTGGGAAGCCTGGTCCGGCCTCTTTTTCCGACATGCTTCGGCAGGGCCGTGTTAACACACCTGCTGGGGATAATTTGCCACCGCCGAGGCCTCGTACTTTTTCCATTGATTCCAATATGTCGGGGACCAAGCGCCAGCGTACGGATTTGCCAGTGAAGGAGAGGAGAGCGAAGACTATTGTCATCGGGAAGGGAGTTTTTGGTAAACTTAAAATTGCAAAAGTTGCTGATAATGCTTCATCTGCTGGTCGGAGTTTTGTCGGTCCGACGCGCACGGTTTTTGTTTCGCGCCTGGATGTGGACACGTCGGCCAAGGATGTCGCTGACCACATTGTGGAGAGCACGAGGGTCAGGGATATTGTGGTGCACAAATTAGTGACGAAATTCGGTTCTTATTCTTCTTTTCATCTGCGGGTTCGAGCGGACTGTTTGGAAACTGTGATATGTGCTGATTCTTGGGATAAGGACGTGTTTGTGTCGCCGTTTCTTGGCCGGCTTTATCCCGGTCAGATCAGGGAGTCGGTTGCTGTTGGTGGGCTCGATGTGGCCTGGGGGGTATTTAAGGAGAGCAAGGGGCCCGGTGCCGGTTTAACGAGTTTGCCGTCGGGGATGACTGCTAATGGGTCCAATCCTTTCGACGTTGTAGGTAAGACTGACGATGTTTTATGTAAGAATGCTGTGGCCGATAAATCTGCAGAGGTGCGTAAGGAGGTATGCGGCGACAAATCGAAGAATGGGACATGATTGCCAGTTTTCATCAGTATGGACGTTTAGGGCACTTTGGTGGTTATATTTGAAGATATATTTGAAGTTATATTTAAATTTATGTTTTATTGTCGGAAGTATATTTTGTTTAATTTATTTTTATCTTTATGTTTATGATTACGACTATTACGATTATTATTATTGTTATTGTTTTTGCTATCAGCTCGCCTTGAGTACTTGGGCCTGCTTATGTGCAGGTGCTGGGTTCTGGGTTAGTATATTGATCTTATTTAAGTTGATTATTTTAAATATTTTGATTAGGTTGATAACCTTTTTTTTCTATTCTATATTGATTAGTTTAGATGTTTGCTTATTTCCTGTGGATTTTTTGGTTTGTTTATATTATGCTAATTTTTCAGTTTATTTACATTATGCCGATTATTCAGTTTGTTTATATCATGTTGAGCTTGTTTATTTCCTTTATGTGAATTATTTTGTTTCTTTATGGTTCTTTAATAGTATAGTTAGTTGGGCACCCTGGTGGTTGTATTCGAACCAGTGTTTTAATTTTTGGAAAAATTTTTGTTTAGTTTATGATTGTGATTATTATTGTTATTGTCGATTGATCTTATTTATGTTGATTATTTTATTTATTTTGATTGGATTGACTATTTCATTTATTTATTTTGTATTGATTATTTCATTTGTTTGGTTATATTTTGCGGGTTGTTTATATTACGTTGATTATTTAGTTTATTTATATTATGTTGAGTTTGTTTATTTCTATTATGCTGATTATTTTGTTCACTTATATTCTTCTAATTGTTTTGTTTATTTATATTATGTGGATCATTTTGTTATTCTATTTTGGGAAATTTTAGGATTTTGGGGGATTTTGTATGACGCAATGGAGGGTTGCGTGGCTACAGGGTGTAACTTATGATAGTGAGTTGCTTTTACCAGAATGTGCGCGGTTTAAGAACCAAGTGTCTCGAGTTTGTTATGGGTCTTACTGGGGTTGGCGCTGATGTCTACTGTTTATCTGAAACTTGGTTTAATGACGAGATTTATGAGGGCGATTATTTCACTAGTCAATTTAAGGTTTTCCGTAATGATCGCGACATTAATTCCGGCCTCACCCGTGGCGGCGGGTTGTTATGTGCTGTCAATTCCACGATTAACTCCTATCGCCGTTTCGATTTGGAGTATGGTGATCTTAGCTTATGGGTTGAGTTGGGTTGTGGATCTAGACTGATTTTGATTGGGTGTTGTTACATTCCTCCTCGTACTCCGACTCTGGTTCTGCAGGCCTGCTTGGACCGGTGTCGTGAGTCCGTGGCGTCCTTTTCTGGGGATGTTATTCTGCTTGGAGATTTTAATCTTCCGGGGATTTCTTGGATTCCATTTGATCTTGGGCGTGCCTCGTCGGTGGTTCGAGCCTCGGCCCTTTCCTTAAATGAATTTTCTTGTTTTGTGGGGGTCTCTCAATTTAACCGAGTTTTGAATTGTCATGGCGATTTGTTGGATTTGATTTTTTCGAACTGCTCCGACCTGTGTGTTTCTCTTGCTGATGCTTGCTTGGTTTCTCCCGACAATTATCACCCGCCTTTGGCGTTTCGCCTGTCTATTGTTGGTGTTCCTGCTGCGAGAGGTGACTATCTTTGCTTTAGAGCTGGGGATTATCATTCTCTATATACTTTTTTGGCGGGCTATGATTGGTCTTGTGTTCTCAGCTGCTCTGATGTTAATGTTGGGGTTGGGGTGTTGTCTGACGTTCTTGTGGAGGCGGTTCGTCGTTATATTCCGCGTAGGGTTCGAATGGATTCTAAGTTTCCTCCGTGGTTCTCCTTTGACTTAAGGGTTTTATTGAGGGACAAGCGTGTTTTTCATCGGAAATTCAAGCGTTATGGTCGTAGATGTGACTATCTTAGATTTGCGGAGTGTCGCAGGGGTGCTAAGGTTCGTATGAAGAGGGATCGTGAGGCGTACTTTGGGGGGATTGCGGATTCTGTCCGTTATAATCCTAGGAATTTTTGGCGATTTGTAAAGCCCAGGTATCGTGCTGCCCATTCGGACATTGTCCTGGACGATGGAGGGGTTTTGACCGCTGAGTCCGCGGATTTGGGAAGACTCTTTTGTCATCATTTTGGGTCGATTGTATCGGGCTATCACAATACTGCTGCGGTGAATGAGTATCTGGACTCTGAGATGGGGATTAAAAGCTCCCGTGATTCTTTTGTTGCCGATCGTCTGGACATTCCGGCTTTGTCTGGAATTGATGTTCGAGCGGCATCGGTGAAGCTTCGATCGCATGGTGCCTGTGGTTTGGACGGGTTTCCGCCGTTCATCCTTAAGGGATGTATCGAGGTGTTATTGGTTCCTCTGGTTTATTTGTTCAATCTGTCGCTTTCTTGCGGGGTTTTTCCGGTTGCTTGGAAGGATGCGTTGGTGGTCCCTGTTTTCAAGAGCGGTAAGCGCACCAGCGTATCCAATTTTAGACCTATCTCTTTATTGAGTAGTTTGGCTAAGTTATTTGAACTATCTGTGCTTGCCGGGATGAGCTCGTGGGTAGATGGATTTACTACGGATGCCCAGTTTGGTTTTACATGTGGGAAGTCTGTGGAGCTGAATCTCCTGAATTTTTATAATGAGGTATTCGACTCTTTTCATACCAGGGGCCAATTTGATGTCATTTACTTGGATTTCGCGAAGGCTTTTGATCGAATTTGCCACGATCTACTGTTGATCAAGCTGGAGTTTTACGGTTTGTCCCCGCGTTTTATCAAGTGGTTTGCTAGTTATTTAGGTCGGAGGAATAACTTTCTTAAGTGTAATGGGGTTACTACGTCAAGTTGTTACGTGACTAATTCTGGTGTCCCACAGGGTTCTATTCTGGGTCCTGTGTTGTTCAAGCTGTTTATCAACGATTTGTCCTACTTTCTTCGCGGTCTGTCCCACTCGTTCTTTGCGGATGATACCAAGTTGGGCCGCAGCATTGATACTGTTGGGGATTGCGAGGATTTGCAGCGTTATTTGAATAGAGTACAATGTTGGACTGCTGCAAATTGCATGAGCCTAAATGTTAACAAGTCAGTAGTGCTTTCTTTCTCCCGTCGTGCTGTGAAGCTTTTGCATCCCTACACGTTGGGCGGTGTTTTGATTCCGCGACGTTCGGTGATAAGGGATCTGGGTGTGACCTTCGATGATTGTTTTATCTTTAGAAATCATGTTAATCGATTGGTCGGTGAGTGTACGAGGGTTTTGGGCATTCTCTTCCGTCTCTCTTTTGTTTTTACGTCTCCGGGTCCGCTTCGCTTGTTGTTTGTTTCTTTGGTTCGTTCTCGTATTTTGTTTTCGTCTTTGGTTTGGAGGGGCTGTGCTGTTTATCTGCTTATCCGTCTCGAGGGGCTGCAACGCAATTTTGCTTGGATGATTTATAGGAGATATTTTTATCACCTATTTAATTATTCTTATTCGGAGGTGCTCGTAGCTTTGGGTCTGCGTTCTGTTGGTTCCCATATGATTCTTCTTGACTGCATTTTCGTTTTTCGTTTGATCAGTGGCAAGGTCGTGGCTCCCTGTCTGTTATCTCGCTTGCACTTTAATGTTCCTTGGGTGGGGAGGGAGTTGCGTACCCCACGTGTTACTTTCTCTGTTTATAACTCTCACTCCCCTGTGGGGCGTTTATTACGAAGCGTTAATGTCTTTTTAGGTGATATTGATATTTTTAATTGTACTCTCTCTGGTATTGAGCATGCTTTTGTTGTTGGGTCTTGATGCTACTTCAATGTAGCTTTAATTTTGATTTTTTGTTTTTGCTGTTTGTGTTTCTTTTGATGTTCTATTTTGAATTGTGATTTCTTTTTTGAACTCTTTTTTTTGTTTTTGTGATTGACGATGATTGTCTAGGTGGTTTGATGGGTGTCCCCCCCTGTAGGCTTCGGCTGTTGGGGGGCACCCTTCTTTTGGAAAATAAACAATAATTAATTAATTAATTATTATTTTGGTATTATTTTGGCATTATTTTGGCATTATTTTGGTATTATTTTGGTATTTCTTTGGTATTTTTTTGGTATTTTTTTGGTATTATTTTGGCATTATTTTGGTATTATTTTGGCATTATTTTGGCATTATTTTGGTATTATTTTGGTATTTTTTTGGTATTTTTTTGGTATTTTTTTGGTATTTTTTTGGTATTATTTTGGTATTATTTTGGTATTTTTTTGGTATTTTTTTGGTATTTTTTTGGTATGTTTTTGGTATTTTTTTGGCATTATTTTGGCATTATTTTGGCATTATTTTGGCATTATTTTGGCATTTTTTTGGCATTATTTTGGCATTATTTTGGTATTATTTTGGTATTTTTTTGGTATTTTTTTGGTATTTTTTTGGTATTATTTTGGTATTATTTTGGTATTTTTTTGGTATTTTTTTGGTATTTTTTTGGTATGTTTTTGGTATTTTTTTGGCATTATTTTGGCATTATTTTGGCATTATTTTGGCATTATTTTGGCATTTTTTTGGCATTATTTTGGCATTATTTTGGTATTATTTTGGTATTTTTTTGGTATTTTTTTGGTATTTTTTTGGTATTATTTTGGCATTATTTTGGTATTATTTTGGCATTATTTTGGCATTATTTTGGTATTATTTTGGTATTTTTTTGGTCTTTTTTTGGTATTTTTTTGGTATTTTTTTGGTATTTTTTTGGTATTTTTTTGGTCTTTTTTTGGTATTTTTTTGGTATTTTTTTGGTATTTTTTGGTATTTTTTTGGTATTTTTTTGGTATTTTTTTGGTATTTTTTTGGTATTTTTTTGGTATTTTTTTGGTATTTTTTTGGTATTTTTTTGGTATTTTTTTGGCATTTTTTTGGCATTTTTTTGGCATTATTTTGGCATTTTTTTGGTCTTATTTTGGCATTTTTTTGGTCTTATTTTGGCATTTTTTTGGTATTTTTTTGGTATTTTTTTGGTATTTTTTTGGTATTATTTTGGTCTTTTTTTGGTCTTTTTTTGGTATTTTTTTGGTCTTTTTATGGTCTTTTTTTGGTCTTTTTTTGGTCTTTTTTTGGTATTTTTTTGGTCTTATTTTGGTATTATTTTGGTATTATTTTGGTATTTTTTTGGTATTTTTTTGGTCTTTTTTTGGTATTATTTTGGTATTTTTTTCGCATTATTTTGGTATTTTTTTGGTATTTTTTTGGTCTTTTTTTGGTATTTTTTTGGTATTTTTTTGGTATTTTTTTGGTATTTTTTTGGCATTTTTTTGGTATTTTTTTGGTCTTTTTTTGGTCTTTTTTTGGTATTTTTTTGGTCTTTTTTTGGTCTTTTTTTGGTATTTTTTTGGTCTTTTTATGGTCTTTTTTTGGTCTTTTTTTGGTCTTTTTTTGGTATTTTTTTGGTCTTTTTTTGGTATTTTTTTGGTCTTTTTTGGCATTTTTTTGGTATTTTTTTGGCATTATTTTGGCATTATTTTGGCATTATTTTGGCATTATTTTGGCATTTTTTTGGCATTATTTTGGCATTATTTTGGTATTTTTTTGGTATTATTTTGGTATTATTTTGGTATTTTTTTGGTATTTTTTTGGTCTTTTTTTGGTATTATTTTGGTATTTTTTTCGCATTATTTTGGTATTTTTTTGGTATTTTTTTGGTATTTTTTTGGTATTTTTTTGGTATTTTTTTGGTATTTTTTTGGTATTTTTTTGGTATTTTTTTGGTATTTTTTTGGTATTTTTTTGGTATTTTTTTGGTATTTTTTTGGTATTTTTTTGGTATTTTTTTGGTATTTTTTTGGCATTTTTTTGGTCTTTTTTTGGTATTTTTTTGGTCTTTTTTTGGCATTTTTTTGGTCTTTTATAAAAATACCAAAATAATGCGAAAAAAATGCCAAAAAAATGCCAAAAAAATACCAAAAAAATACCAAAAAAATACCAAAATAATACCAAAAAAATACCAAAAAAATACCAAAATAATACCAAAAAAATACCAAAAAAATACCAAAAAAATACCAAAATAATACCAAAATAATACCAAAATAATACCAAAAAAATACCAAAAAAATACCAAAATAATACCAAAAAAATACCAAAATAATACCAAAAAAATACCAAAATAATACCAAAATAATACCAAAATAATACCAAAAAAATACCAAAAAAATACCAAAAAAATACCAAAAAAATACCAAAAAAATACCAAAAAAATACCAAAAAAATACCAAAAAAATACCAAAAAAATACCAAAAAAATACCAAAAAAATACCAAAAAAATACCAAAAAAATACCAAAAAAATACCAAAAAAATACCAAAAAAATACCAAAAAAATACCAAAAAAATACCAAAAAAATACCAAAATAATGCGAAAAAAATACCAAAATAATACCAAAAAAAGACCAAAAAAATACCAAAAAAATACCAAAATAATACCAAAAAAATACCAAAAAAATACCAAAAAAATACCAAAAAAATACCAAAAAAATACCAAAAAAATACCAAAAAAATACCAAAAAAATACCAAAAAAATACCAAAAAAATACCAAAAAAATACCAAAATAATGCGAAAAAAATACCAAAATAATACCAAAAAAAGACCAAAAAAATACCAAAAAAATACCAAAATAATACCAAAATAATACCAAAATAAGACCAAAATAAGACCAAAAAAATGCCAAAATAAGACCAAAAAATTGCCAAAATAATGCCAAAAAAATGCCAAAAAAATACCAAAAAAATGCCAAAAAAAGACCAAAAAAATGCCAAAAAAATGCCAAAATAATGCCAAAATAATGCCAAAATAATGCCAAAAAAATACCAAAAAAATACCAAAAAAATACCAAAAACATACCAAAAAAATACCAAAATAATACCAAAATAATGCCAAAAAAATACCAAAAAAATACCAAAAAAATACCAAAAAAATACCAAAATAATGCCAAAATAATACCAAAATAATACCAAAATAATACCAAAATAATGCCAAAAAAATACCAAAAAAATACCAAAAAAAGACCAAAAAAATACCAAAAAAATACCAAAAAAATGCCAAAATAATGCCAAAATAATGCCAAAATAATGCCAAAATAATGCCAAAAAAATACCAAAAAAATACCAAAAACATACCAAAAAAATACCAAAATAATGCCAAAATAATACCAAAATAATGCCAAAATAATACCAAAAAAATACCAAAAAAATACCAAAAAAATACCAAAAAAATACCAAAAAAATACCAAAAAAATACCAAAAAAATACCAAAATAATGCCAAAATAATGCCAAAATAATACCAAAATAATACCAAAATAATGCCAAAATAATGCCAAAATAATACTAAAATAATACTAAAATAATACCAAAAAAAGACCAAAAAAATACCAAAAAAATGTTGAGTAGATATTTTGCGGTGAACATAATAGTATGTGTTTTATTTATAACATTGTGATTCGTTCTTGCACGTCAGACGGCATAAAGATTTGTACTGCCTACTGACGTAGTGTGTATTATGCTTTTGAAGTTCGACCTTGCGAACAAGTCAAGTCGCAGGTCTAATAAACCGTCTTTATTTAGTTTAAACAATTAAACGTGCATTATTTCTCGTCGACAACCTCAACATTGGTAGCAGAGGATGGTTGTGCTGCCCTGCGGTACACGCTGAATTGGATTCAATACGACTTGCAAACGCGAACGTATCGTCAACGTGACCGACAACAGGACGGCGCAGCCATTACGATCGACGACGAGGAATAGAGATTGACTCGGCAACGCTAAGTGGAAGTATTTGTGCCTAGGACGAAAAAAGGCACCATTACAACTAAGTTGTTTCGAAATTCGGGCGGCTATAAAGCATTATAAGCCCATTTACATGTCAAACATTGATTTATTGTTCCGCTAGCGGTGCACGAGGCCTAAACGCACGCCGGAGAAGAAATTGACACGTCGGCAAAACGTACGAGCGACGTGCAGCTTTCGGCGGTGAATAAATACGGACGGAAAAGCAAAAATAGCAACTTGGAGCATTCGCGATAATTTCTTGTGCCTGGATTAATTTGGCACAGGAGCAGATAAGTGTCGAGTCGATTATTATTTATTAAATAAATTTGTTGATTCGCCTGTTCAAATTGAAGGTTATTTCCAAAATGGCGACGGACACAGGCATAGGCAACGTCGCAACAGTGGAAAAACTAACGAACAGCAATTACTTTCTGTGGCGAATGAAAGTACGAGCTATTTTGCGCGTCAAGAAAATATGGGAAGACGCAATCGTTAAGGATGGTCCAGCAAAACCAGTAGTAGGAGCGCCCGGTTATGATGATAATTTAGCCACATGGCAGGCGTGGGACGAGAAAAACGCTCAGGCGTTAGCGGTGATAGCATTAACTCTTTCGACGCAGCAAGCCATGCGTTACAGTCGCGAGGAGAACGCGAAAGAGCTATGGCAAAAGATAGAAACACACATGGCCGGACGCATTGAAGACCAAAAAATTGATTGCACCTTCGAGTTGGCGCAATTGCGAATGATGAAGTCGGAGGATATCGACTCCTATATGGATCGGGCAGAGGCGATAGCAAATAAAAGCGCTGAGTTGGGCAAGGTTCTTAGTGATCGAGAAATGGCGTCGTACATTTTGCACGGGCTGAAAACGGAATACAACGTGACTAAGCAGGCGTTGAGTGCGAATAAGACGTTAACATTGGACGAGGTCCGCGCACAACTAAAGCACGAAGAACGCGAATTACGCAGAAGTAATCATGATGGCGGTAGAGAAAATGCATCCGAAAGTGCATACAAAGCCAAGAAAAAGGGAAACTTTAAATGTTTTAATTGTGACAAACCAGGCCACTATGCCCGTGATTGTTGGCGACCGAAAGGCGAGAAGAATCGCAGTGACGACACGAAGTCAAAGCAAGGCGGACGAGGGCGAGGCAGCGTTAAAAAGGAAACAGTTGCTGTCGCCACGGACGAGCCAGAATTTCATTTTGTTTTTCATGTCGCTCAGAAAGAAGAAATTGAGACGACAAATATCTCATTTGAATGGCTGTTAGATTCCGGCGCGTCCAGCCACATGACGTCAGACAGAAGCAAGTTCCGGCAATTTGACGAAGGGATCCAGCAGATTAGCACCGCAGGCATCGGGAATAAATTACAAGCTGATGGCAAAGGCGATATGGAGATACGGACTGAACGTGCGGGCATCGAACTGAAAAATGTTTTGTACGTGCCTAAATTAAAGACACATTTGCTATCTGTCCCGAAGATAGTAGATAGCGGCTGCCAGGTACTGTTTACAAAACAAAAGGCATTGATACTCACTGACAAAAATGAAGTAGTGATGGAAGCCAACCGTAAGGGGGACTGTTTCGTATTGAAAGAAGGTCGCAAACATGCGGAACAGGCAAACGTTGTCACACAAGACAATTGGCACCAGCGTTTGGCGCACGTCAATTTCAAGACATTGATGCAGATGTCGAAACAAAGCATTGTCAGGGGACTAAATATAAAATTTGAGATTCCCACCACATGCGAGGCGTGTATTCAGGGAAAAACAACTGCCAAGCCATTTACGGCTGTGCAAGGAAAGCAATCGTCACGTATTTTAGAATTGTTGCACCTGGACTTGGTTGGGGAAATTAATCCGCCAACATATTCGGATGGAAGTTATGTGTTGACCATCGTTGACGATACTAGCCGTAAGATTTTCGTGAAGATTTTGCAAACGAAAGGACAAACTTCCGAGGTATTCCAAAGTTTTGTTACTCAACAAGAAGTACAAACGGGATTGCGTTTAAAACGGGTACGAAGCGATAACGGGGGCGAATTTATCGCATCATCGCTAGCCGCATTCTTTAAAATGAAAGGTATTAAGCACGAATTCACCACGGCATATGCAGCCCAGTCTAACGGCATATCTGAACGTGCAAACCGCACCATTATGGAGGCGGCCAGGACAATGCTGATTGCATCACAATTACCCAAAAAGTTTTGGGGTGAAGCTGTGCATGCGGCCGTTCATGCGCGAAATCATTGTATGACTTCTGTACATGGATTATCTCCAGAAGAGAAATGGACCAACCGAAAGCCATCGGTTGATCATTTGAGGCGCTTTGGATGCGTTGCACATGTGCTAAAACCAAAGTTTCAACAAACAAAGTTGGGTTCAAAAACACAAAAGGGAATTTTTGTCGGATATTCGATGAATCGAAAAGCTTATCGAATATTTATACCTGAAAAGGAACGCATCATGGAGGTACGTGATGTACGATTTGAAGAAGACAAATTAGGGTTTGGATTATTGTTACGCAATAAGGAGGAAGATGGAGTCGAATTAAATATTGGACCTCCACTTGAACACAAAGAAGATGTCCCAGCATATCAAGAGACAGACGATGAGAATGGTGACGACGAGTCTTTTGGGTCGGCGCCGGACTTCTTCGCCTCGAGCTCTGAAGAGCAAGAACAAGATGAATCAGAGTTAGAGGATTACGAGAAGTCAGAATCGTCGTCAGCACCGGAAGAAGAGGTGTCACAAAAACCTAAACGGGGTCGTCCAAAAGGAACGACAAAGGAGGTTTTGCGTCAACGAAAACAGACAATTTCTGAAAATCAAGCGGGCCCATCCGGATTACGTCGTTCTAAAAGGGGGGAAGAAGAAAGAAAACGAAAATTGTCGGAACCAAACCCCGCAACCACGCCAGGGTTGAGACGCTCGAAAAGGAAAAAGGGCTACAAAGGACCAAAACCCCAGCATACGGCTTATAGAGCGGAAATCATTGTTCCCTCATCTTACAAGGAAGCCATGAGTTCGCCTCAACGTGCTCAATGGGAGCAAGCCATGAATGAGGAAATAGGATCCATGGCGAAGCACGAAGTATGGGAAGAAGTTGATTTACCAAAGGGAGCAAAGCCCATTAAATCGATATGGGTATATCGCGTAAAAACTGACAAACATGGTAAAAATCCGCTGTACAAAGCCCGACTCGTAGCCGCTGGTTATGCGCAAAGACCAGGAACAGATTACAATGAAACCTACGCACCCGTCATACGGATGGAGACTTTGCGCATGTTAATCAATATTGGAGCCAAAATGGGCATAGAAATTGAGCAAGATGACGTGAAGACAGCGTATCTTCATGGGAAACTCGAAGAGACAATTTATATGCTTGCACCACAAGGATACACAACCAATGAAAAAGGGAAAGTTTGCCATTTATTAAAGAGTATCTACGGTCTTAAGCAGAGTGGGCGCTGCTGGTTCAAAAAGATGCGAAAGGAACTCTTAAAATTGGGGTTCAAGCAGTCACTATGTGACCCGTGCTTATTTCTTTTGAGAAAAAACAAGGATTTTATCTATTTAGGGCTATACGTGGATGACACAGTCACCCTAAGTTCAACCCCCGAGTTCAAAAAACAAGTCATGGCACAGCTGTCCAAGAAAATTGAACTTGTACATCTCGGAGAACTTACTTTCATACTTGGTTTGGAGGTAAATCAAAGCAAAGAAGGAATATTTCTCTCACAACACAAGTATATCAGAAAAATATTGCAGAAGTATGGATTAACTGACTGTAATGCGGCGGTTACCCCACTTGATCCGAACCAAAACTTGGATATTTATGAAGATAGTCCCAAAGTCGACGCGCGATTCTACCAGGAAATGGTAGGATCCATGATGTATCTCGCAACTGGGACCCGCCCTGACGTTAGCTACGCTGTGAGCGCGTTGTCACAGTACAACAAAGATCCGCGAGCCATGCATTTACAAGCCATAAAAAGAGTTTTCCGATACATCAAAGGAACAGCAGATCAAGGATTATTCTATCGCAAGAAGGTCGGAGAGGTACATTGCTACGCTGACGCATCGTGGGACACCAGTTCAGATGCGAAATCCTTCACTGGATATGTAATTAAACACGGTGACAGCCTTTTAAACTGGAAAAGCACCAAGCAAAGGACTGTTGCGCTCTCCGCAACCGAAAGCGAGCTCAATGCAATAGCTGAAGCACTCCAAGAATTAATCTGGACTGAGTTCCTTTTATTAGAATTGTGCGGAAAAACAATGGACACGCAAAACAAAGTTATTTATAATGATAACTCCGGTGCGATACAAATATTGGAAGGAGCCACGCAACGAATGCGTACTAAGTTGATGAACAGACGTTTTCACTTCACTAAGGAGGAGTTACAAAGAAACGGGATAAAGGTTAAACATATCGCAAGCGAACGCATGCAAGCAGATTTCCTGACGAAGGCTTTAACCGGACCAAAACTTCAGAAATGCTTGGAAGATCTCAAGTTATTGAATAATTGATTAAATAATTTAATTGTTAGTACAGATAAAAAGAATGTATTTGTATCATGAATGTTCACTCCAAAACATCGGAGGAGATGTTGAGTAGATATTTTGCGGTGAACATAATAGTATGTGTTTTATTTATAACATTGTGATTCGTTCTTGCACGTCAGACGGCATAAAGATTTGTACTGCCTACTGACGTAGTGTGTATTATGCTTTTGAAGTTCGACCTTGCGAACAAGTCAAGTCGCAGGTCTAATAAACCGTCTTTATTTAGTTTAAACAATTAAACGTGCATTATTTCTCGTCGACAACCTCAACAAAAAAGACCAAAAAAAGACCAAAAAAATACCAAAAAAATACCAAAAAAATGCCAAAATAAGACCAAAATAATGCCAAAATAATACCAAAATAATACCAAAAAAATACCAAAAAAATACCAAAAAAATACCAAAAAAATACCAAAAAAATACCAAAAAAATACCAAAAAAATACCAAAATAATGCCAAAATAATGCCAAAATAATACCAAAATAATACCAAAATAATGCCAAAATAATGCCAAAATAATGCCAAAATAATGCCAAAATAATACTAAAATAATACCAAAAAAATACCAAAAAAATACCAAAAACATACCAAAAAAATACCAAAATAATACCAAAATAATACCAAAAAAATACCAAAATAATGCCAAAATAATGCCAAAAAAATGCCAAAATAATGCCAAAATAATGCCAAAATAATGCCAAAATAATGCCAAAAAAATGCCAAAAAAATACCAAAAAAATACCAAAAAAAGACCAAAAAAATACCAAAAAAATACCAAAAAAATACCAAAAAAATACCAAAATAATGCCAAAATAATGCCAAAATAATACCAAAATAATCCCAAAATAATGCCAAAATAATGCCAAAATAATGCCAAAATAATGCCAAAATAATACTAAAATAATACCAAAAAAATACCAAAAAAATACCAAAAACATACCAAAAAAATACCAAAAAAATACCAAAAAAATACCAAAATAATACCAAAAAAATACCAAAAAAATACCAAAAAAATACCAAAAAAATACCAAAAAAATACCAAAAAAATACCAAAAAAATACCAAAAAAATACCAAAAAAATACCAAAAAAATACCAAAAAAATACCAAAAAAATACCAAAAAAATACCAAAATAATGCGAAAAAAATACCAAAATAATACCAAAAAAAGACCAAAAAAATACCAAAAAAATACCAAAATAATACCAAAATAATACCAAAAAAATACCAAAATAATGCCAAAATAATGCCAAAAAAATGCCAAAATAATGCCAAAATAATGCCAAAATAATGCCAAAATAATGCCAAAAAAATGCCAAAATAAGACCAAAAAAATGCCAAAATAATGCCAAAAAAATGCCAAAAAAATGCCAAAAAAATACCAAAAAAATACCAAAAAAATACCAAAAAAATACCAAAAAAATACCAAAATAATGCGAAAAAAATACCAAAATAATACCAAAAAAAGACCAAAAAAATACCAAAAAAATACCAAAATAATACCAAAATAATACCAAAAAAATACCAAAATAATGCCAAAATAATGCCAAAAAAATGCCAAAATAATGCCAAAATAATGCCAAAATAATGCCAAAATAATGCCAAAAAAATGCCAAAAAAATACCAAAAAAATACCAAAAAAAGACCAAAAAAAGACCAAAAAAATACCAAAAAAATACCAAAAAAATACCAAAAAAATACCAAAAAAAGACCAAAAAAATGCCAAAATAAGACCAAAAAAATGCCAAAATAATGCCAAAAAAATGCCAAAAAAATGCCAAAAAAATACCAAAAAAATGCCAAAAAAAGACCAAAAAAATACCAAAAAAAGACCAAAAAAAGACCAAAAAAAGACCATAAAAAGACCAAAAAAATACCAAAAAAAGACCAAAAAAAGACCAAAATAATACCAAAAACATACCAAAAAAATACCAAAATAATACCAAAATAATGCCAAAAAAATACCAAAAAAATACCAAAAAAATACCAAAAAAATACCAAAATAATGCCAAAATAATACCAAAATAATACCAAAATAATACCAAAATAATGCCAAAAAAATACCAAAAAAATACCAAAAAAATACCAAAATAATACCAAAATAATACCAAAAAAATACCAAAATAATGCCAAAATAATGCCAAAAAAATGCCAAAATAATGCCAAAATAATGCCAAAATAATGCCAAAATAATGCCAAAAAAATGCCAAAAAAATACCAAAAAAATACCAAAAAAAGACCAAAAAAAGACCAAAAAAATACCAAAAAAATACCAAAAAAATACCAAAAAAATACCAAAAAAATACCAAAAAAAGACCAAAAAAATGCCAAAATAAGACCAAAAAAATGCCAAAATAATGCCAAAAAAATGCCAAAAAAATGCCAAAAAAATACCAAAAAAATGCCAAAAAAAGACCAAAAAAATACCAAAAAAAGACCAAAAAAAGACCAAAAAAAGACCATAAAAAGACCAAAAAAATACCAAAAAAAGACCAAAAAAAGACCAAAATAATACCAAAAAAATACCAAAAAAATACCAAAAAAATACCAAAAAAATACCAAAAAAATGCCAAAATAAGACCAAAAAAATGCCAAAATAAGACCAAAAAAATGCCAAAATAATGCCAAAAAAATGCCAAAAAAATGCCAAAAAAATACCAAAAAAATGCCAAAAAAATGCCAAAAAAATACCAAAAAAATACCAAAATAATGCCAAAATAATGCCAAAATAATGCCAAAATAATACTAAAATAATACCAAAAAAATACCAAAAAAATACCAAAAACATACCAAAAAAATACCAAAAAAATACCAAAAAAATACCAAAATAATACCAAAAAAATACCAAAAAAATACCAAAATAATACCAAAAAAATACCAAAAAAATACCAAAATAATGCCAAAATAATGCCAAAATAATGCCAAAATAATACCAAAAAAATACCAAAATAATGCCAAAATAATGCCAAAATAATGCCAAAATAATGCCAAAAAAATACCAAAAAAATACCAAAAACATACCAAAAAAATACCAAAATAATACCAAAATAATGCCAAAAAAATACCAAAAAAATACCAAAAAAATACCAAAAAAATACCAAAATAATGCCAAAATAATACCAAAATAATACCAAAATAATACCAAAATAATGCCAAAAAAATACCAAAAAAATACCAAAAAAAGACCAAAAAAATACCAAAAAAATACCAAAAAAATGCCAAAATAATGCCAAAATAATGCCAAAATAATGCCAAAATAATGCCAAAAAAATACCAAAAAAATACCAAAAACATACCAAAAAAATACCAAAATAATGCCAAAATAATACCAAAATAATGCCAAAATAATACCAAAAAAATACCAAAAAAATACCAAAAAAATACCAAAAAAATACCAAAAAAATACCAAAAAAATACCAAAAAAATACCAAAATAATGCCAAAATAATGCCAAAATAATACCAAAATAATACCAAAATAATGCCAAAATAATGCCAAAATAATACTAAAATAATACTAAAATAATACCAAAAAAATACCAAAAAAATACCAAAAAAAGACCAAAAAAAGACCAAAAAAATACCAAAAAAATACCAAAAAAATGCCAAAATAAGACCAAAATAATGCCAAAATAATACCAAAATAATACCAAAAAAATACCAAAAAAATACCAAAAAAATACCAAAAAAATACCAAAAAAATACCAAAAAAATACCAAAAAAATACCAAAAAAATACCAAAATAATGCCAAAATAATGCCAAAATAATACCAAAATAATACCAAAATAATGCCAAAATAATGCCAAAATAATGCCAAAATAATGCCAAAATAATACTAAAATAATACCAAAAAAATACCAAAAAAATACCAAAAACATACCAAAAAAATACCAAAAAAATACCAAAAAAATACCAAAATAATACCAAAAAAATACCAAAAAAATACCAAAATAATACCAAAAAAATACCAAAAAAATACCAAAATAATGCCAAAATAATGCCAAAATAATGCCAAAATAATACCAAAAAAATACCAAAATAATGCCAAAATAATGCCAAAATAATGCCAAAATAATGCCAAAAAAATACCAAAAAAATACCAAAAAAATACCAAAAAAATACCAAAAAAATACCAAAAAAATACCAAAAAAATGCCAAAAAAATGCCAAAATAATGCCAAAATAATACCAAAATAATACCAAAATAATGCCAAAATAATGCCAAAAAACCAAAATACCAAAATACCGTTGTTTATTTACTTTATTTTAGGATTAGGCCTTGGTACCATTGGTATCAAAACATTTGGTACCAAAATACTAAACTACTGTTGTTTATTTACTTTATTTTAGGATTATTAGGCCTTAGTACCATTGGTACCAAAACATATTTGGTTCCAATGGTACCAAAATACCATACCAAAATATCAAAATACCGTACCAAAATACCGTACCAAAATACAGTACCAAAATACAGTACCAAAATACTGTCTCAAAATACCATACCAAAATACAAAATACCATACCAAAATACAAATTACCATACCAAAATACAAAAATTAGGCTTAATAAAACCTGAGGTTTTATTAAAACCTGGTGTATTGCTCTACTTTTCCGTATCACTACACCAGTGAAAAGGCCTCAAAAGGGGGGGGGGTTTCTGTATTTTTAAGGTCAAACAGAGTATAGTTACCGCTACCGTTACTTGGCCAAAAAAGTAACGAATTACCGTTGCGTTACACTGGCCAAACTAAGTAATGCCCACAACGAGGATTAATACGGTAACTTGATTGCCGGACCAGAAGCTTACCTTAATGCCTCTAATTAGTGGCAATCCTTCTTTTTCCAAGAGGTTAGGAGAGAATGCCACCACTATGCCTGTATATCCATTATTTTCAAGGTCTATTTCAGTGGAAATTGAAATTGCAATTGCCAAAAATATGAAGTAGTAGAGACAAGTTGATTTCTGTTGCATATACATTGCTGGAATGAAAATGTTGTATTGCTGGACATTGGTTGTTGAAGCATGTTGATAATTACCATGGATTTCCATGTCTAACAATTATTTCTGCTGGTAGTGGATATTTGCTAGATGCTTATGCCAGGTAATTTGAACAGCGTTTAATTAACACGCAGTTTGATATCAATTTTATTTTTTATTTTTAGCAAAACTTCTACATGAAAATAATCTACCACTTTAGTACTTTAAGTGCACACTTTAATCAGCGTTTTACATTATAAAATATGGCTACAACAATGGCAATAATACTGGAGACAAAAAATTTGTATGGATTGTCTCTTATGATCCAATGATATGGCTGTTAGCAGACATGTAATTTTTATACTTCAAACTTGTGTAACTGAAATGACATTCTTTCCAGCTGCTTGAAGTTGTGCATGTTGCTTACGCCGTTTATCAATCTTGGCGTATAGTTCGTCTACAGGAGGTGCTTTCCCCATTTGTGGTCTTCTTTTAAAGTTTGAGTCAGAAGGTGCATTCGGCTTTGGATTGAATACGAGAGTAGTATACTGTACTGTATCATCGTTGGTATCACTTTCTAAGATAGTAGGAGGCCTGTAAGCTGGCAATTCATTGGCCAAGTCCCGTTCAAACTTATGGTTTTGGTTATTTTCTCCCATTTGTGCTTCTCTATTGGATTTTGATCTGAAGGATGTTTGTGGATTGAAGGTGGACATAGGATTGACATTGATGTCATTCGATATGCTTTCTATGTCAGCAATGCTGCTTCTGTTTGATGCAGCGCGAATGACATCAGCACGATTGTTAGGCATTGATGATGATGATAACTGGGGAATGAATTTTTTTGCAGTTGTGGGTTTCTTTTGTTTGCACTTGTACAACACAAACAATAAAACAGCAATAGTTATGGCAATTAAAACACTACCGGCAGCTATGCCAATAATTTCAATTGTTGAAAGACATTGATTTTCGCCAACTATGGCCACTTCTGTTTGGTTTGTATCTGCAATTAAAATGATGAAATATTCAGTAAAGCTAGCGCCAATAGCACTTATCAAGCAATTCCCGGTGCAATTTGAACCGGTGTAGGAAATTTACCGGTAACAATGATGTCCATTAAATGGGACGAAACGTTAACGAAAGATTTTAGGCCAAGCAAGCCGCGATCTGTGGGACAACTTTCTTGAGGACCCAACCTTGCATTTGCACCGGTTTACATGAGAGACTTTGCACGTGTCCAATTAGTTAAATACTAATTGATTACCTTTATTGGATGTGCTTGAAACATCAATTTCACTACTTAGATCTGTGCTCAAAGTGGTATTTTGGTTTTCGCTTTCCGTTATGTTTATGCTTTCCGTTAGGTTTATGCTTTCAATGTGGTGTGTAACAGTAGACGGGAGCTCACCCAATTCAGTTGTAAGCATTGATGTGATTTCCTCAACAGTGCTGGTTGTTGGCAGTTCTGGCATGTAGACGGTAACTATGTTAGATATCTCTCCGGCATTGTTGTCATTGTCAGTTGACCGTAGACCACAGTGATGCAGAATGCCACGAGAAGTTACTCGCCATTGACCTATCTCAATTTTCCCAGATTCTTGTGGCTTTATGGGCAGTTCTTCACCAGTATTTTTGATCAGCACGTGTGATGCATTGGGTGAACAACTTAAAAAATATGCTTTTGCTGAAATAATATTTTACCTTATGAAAAAGTGATTATAGATTTTGAATTATTTGGGAAAATATACCTGAATTATGATCCGAATCACCTCCTGGAGCTGTCCACTGAAATGATACAATGCCATTGGAGATTTCCAATTCATCCATTTTCTTCAAGTGTAAATCCCCAATTCTGTTTGGATGGATATGTTTCATTTCAATTGGTGGTAGAACGAAATAGCCCAAATCTTTTAGTGTATATACATAAAAAAAGAATTTAGTTTTCTTCCTACTGTGTGAAATACTATGTAATTACTAATTACCAGTTTGTAGAATCGTGTCTCCAGCACTGTCAGTAGCAATTATGCTAATGAAATGCACTCCAGTTGTCATGTTGGGGTAAATTAAGTATCGACTGAAAATTCCATCACCTGCTTTGACATCTGGATCTGAAAGGACGTTTTTGATTATTACAAAGCAATTAAACTAATGTAGTAGGACAATAATTTAGTATAATCTGTCTGGACCGGTCGTTGTACCAACCGGACAGCTGTGTAGTCCAGACAGGTTTGCAACTCATATTACCTCCATTTCCATTATCTCTTAACTCGAATTGGTGTTCTTCTCCATCTGGTGAGACCACTTTAGCCTGAATTGATAGGTTTCCTGAGTAGTAAGCATACAAGACACTTGGCAAGAACATACCGGTACTCTAAAATTCCAAAGGGAAAAGAAAGAAGTGACAGAAGATTTTTTTAAATTTTTTTGTTTTCTCACAACTGGAATTTAAATTCCGTATACCTTTGATTTTTCTAGTTGACCAGCAAAGGCTGTGAAATTATCCACGGACCAAATGGAAGTTTGATGTTTTTCAAGATAAGTATCTTTAATTTCCCACGAGAATTCAACTCGGTCATTTTGAGCCGAGTCACTTCTCCACTTGAATGATGTTGTCAAATTATTATGATAACCGATAAAATGCGGTTTGTTGTTGATGGTTATCATTCGCTCTGATTTGGATGTGTCACAATAGAACGTCTTGAAATGAATGACTGCATTTTTTATTGGAATCTTGAATTCGCCTTTTCCGCCCGTTATAGTTTTTATCTTAATTGTTTTCGGTTGTAAATAGTCTTTGATGAAACGGTTAAAATATTCCACAATCGCATCTTCCAATGCGTATTTGCTGTCTGCGCTGCATTCGTGTAGGGATAAGGGAAGTGGTATGTTGAACCAGAGACTGTTCAGTTGGTATTCCAGAAATATTTTCATAGAGTCGTAAGGAAAATCTGGTTTGCTGCCGTTAAGTGACCACGTAAGAAGAAGAAATGTGAGCCGATTGGCTAGAAGAGATGTTTCAAGCATTTGGAAATTCAGATTCAGAGCAGAAGCATCTGCCATTAATATTAAGTGTTTTGTGTGGGTGGGTTTTTCTTCCAGCATCTATTGAAAAGGAAATACGAATTGTGGTCAAATATCATTGGTAAATGGTACGAGAATTACCTCTATTGCTTTGGTAATTCCATTTTCAATGCTTATTGTTTTTGTGGTGTTTTTATCAATCAAATTACGTAGAATATATTGGAATTTAGCATTTATAGTTTGAGTGATTGGAATTGTTTCCACTTGTGCACTGGCTTTGACAATACCTAAGCTTGCATTCTCTGGTAACAAATTGATAAAATGGAGCAATGTGTACCACAGTAGAGAGTCCTGTGCATCTGGTGAACACAACAGTGGGTCGATTACAATGAGAATGGACATTGGATTTTTTTTGATGTAATTCACAGTTGGTTTGACACTAAATAAAAAAATAAAAAAATAAATGCATTTTGTAAGTCTTGAAAGTGTATAAAAACTAACTGATTACCTATTGATGGTGGTTGATTCATTTTTGGATAATATTAAAAAATCTTGATTTTGTGAAATAATCTGCCATGCACTTTTCCTTTTGCATAGTGCGTTGTGTCTTGTAGGTGCTTGGGAGTTGTGCAAGTTATCACCAGAATCGGTGCAGAATACATTTGCCTTTAATCAATTATTGTTGTTAGTAATTTTCTCTGTGTGTTTGATATGGGAGTTACAAAAAATATTTTTTTTTTTTAGTTTCTTACATTTTCTGCTGAATTGTCCATTATAGATGAATGAAAGGATGAGGCAGTTTGAGTCAAAGTTTCATTCAAGTCTTCAGAACAGTTGGAAACCCCAGTTTCACAATTACTGCAAATTAAGAATAATATTTTAATGTTGAATTAATTTTATTGCGAAATGCACCTTGGAGATAATGGGTCATGTGATGCACATCCTGTTTTTTTGTCTATTCCATCTGCATCCGCGTAAGTGCCTGGAAACACTGCAGACATGTTGCCAGTTTCTTCAAAAATTCCATATCTTAGCTTAGCCCATTCTTGAATAAACTTTCTGACTGAAATAAAAAAATGTAACAAAATAATTGGTCTGAAATCAATTTTTCTTTATTTACCAAGAACGCTATCTTTGGTGTCGTTCCACTTTTTGATACTTTCAATCGTGAGATAAATAAAATTGCCTGTTTCTCCACAACTTCTGGGTTGTTGTGTGTACGGTATGTTTTGATTTTGAAACAACTCATTTGTCTTGTCAATTTGTATGTCGGCAATTCCAACATAAGATGACCATGACGACGCTGGCACAGGCCAAGAATTTGGCACCACGATTGTGATGGTTTTGAAAAATGTGTGATTAAATGTTGCAATGTATAACTGTTCACTTGCTCGAGTAAAAAATGCCTTCAGATAAAAAAAAATATATATATATATATAAACAAAAGCGATTTAAACTCATTTCGAACGAATTACTTGTATGAGTTGAATGGTGTCTTCCGAATGCTGCACTTGTTGTGACAGACTTACGACTATGTTTTCGTATCCTCCGTCAGACGAAATATAAATTCTAGATGAGAACGCATTTGGTAAAAGCAACCACAATACGAACAATTTGTGTTTTCCCAACATGATCGCTTCTTTTCGTTCGAGAAATTTAAATATTTGCCAGCCCGTTAAACTACCATTTTTCTTTATCACATACCATAATGTACGATAAGGATTTTTAGCTTTTTTATCGTGTTTTATCGGTGTTGCTTTGGAAAATATCTCATTTTATGATAGCGCATAGCTGTGAATATAGATTCTAATTCATGATAGTAAAGACGTGTTATTTATTTATTGTTAAAATTTAGACATGTACATCACTGTCATCATATATAGCGTCTTCAGTGCAGAGATGAACATTGCGTACCCGTACCCGGTACCCGCGGTAACGGGTAACGGGTAGCGGGTACGTCTCGGGTACGTCTTTTTAGTCGTGTATGTGTATATTTAAAATGTGCCCCACAATACGAATTATCACAACACGAACATGCAGTCGTCGTCCTCCTCCTCGTCGTCGCCCAAGCCAAAGTTGCATGACGTGAATGTTTTCAAGGCCAGCATGACGTAATTGTGATCAGATATGGGTACGGGTAGGGTAGGGTGTGTATGGGTACGGGTACGGTTAGGGTACGGGTACGGGTAAGAAATTTTAATGGGGGACGGGGGGTAACGGGCGGTTAACGGGTAGAGTTTTTACGCCAATGTTCATCTCTGCTTCAGTGTCTATCTTCTTGTTAAGAATGTCATAACAAATTGGTTCGTTGTCTTGGCAATCTGGTTCGACTACATCATACGTTTGTTCAGTTTGATTGTCATTTCCAACTTGCAACTGTAAAGCAACTGTGGGTTTGGTTGCATTTCTTGCAGCTTGGTTTTTGTTGTTACTAATCTTATAATAAATTGGTTCGTTGTCTTGGCAATCTGGTTTGACTACATCATACGTTTGTTCAGTTTGATTGTCACTTCCAACTTGCAACTGTAAAGCAACTGTGGGTTTGGTTGCATTTTTTGCAGCTTGGTTTTGTTGTAACATAGCAGCAAAAGCCTTTGCAACTGTACTGTTGTCACGTGAGGTGGTGGGTGTAGTAGTGTATTTGTTAGGTGAAGTTTCACAGGTTAATTCTACAGGTGAGGTAATTCTGCTGGATGAATCTGGTGTGAAGGCTGGGCTGCATGCTTTTGCTAATTTGTTGATCTTCTTGTTCATTAATAACCAAGCAATACTATTAAGCAGCAATAGAATAAGAAGTACACCTACAATGCTTCCAATGAAGGCAGCTGTTGAGATTGTACTCTGACCTGGAATAAAGTATAGAGAACTGTAGTGAAAAATACTAAAGTAGTTGGACAAATTAGGCAATGACCTTCATTGGCACCTTTTGTAGTTTGATTGTGAGTTGTAGCTTTGGTTGAAGTTTGAATTAGATCACTTCCAGTAGTATTAGTAATAGCTGGCAGCTCTGGCATGTAGACGGTTATAACATTTGACATTTCACTTGTATTGTTATCAATGTCAGATGCCCATATGCCACAATGATATAATGTATTAGAAGGAATATACCAATGCCAAATCTCAACTTTGCCAGATTGTTTAGGCTTTAGGTCAATTTTTATACCAGTATTTTTTTCCAAAGGAGTTAACACATATGCACAATTTAAAAAATAAGCATATGCTGTAAACAAGACAAAATATATGATGTTAATTAAGTTTTTAGGGTTATTTGGGGAAATTTATACCTGAATTATGATCAAAATCACCTCCAGGAGCTGTCCACTGAAATGATACAATACCATTTGCAATGTCTATTTCTTGTAAGTGGAAATCTGCAATCCAGCTTGGAGGCATTTTATTCAATTCAATTGATTGTAAAATGAAACTTCCCAAATCTTGCATTAATAATTAAAGTCTTAAATTGTAAGCATATTAATTGATTGGTACTATACTACCTCTTTGTAGTATGAGTTCTTGAGACTTGTCAGTGACAATTATGCTAATAAAATGCACTCCAGTTGCCATGTTGGGATATATTAAGTATCTGCTGAAAATTCCATCTCCTGCTTTGACATCTGGGTCTGAAAAGAAGTAAGTTCTTTGATTTATACAAACAAATACAATGTAGTAGGATAATAAGTTGTACCTCCATTTCCATTATCTTTCAATTCAATTAATTGATGATTTCCACTTGGTGTGACCACTTTTGCTTTAATTAACAAGTTTCCTGAGTAGTAACAATATAAAATATTTGGTATGGAAGCATTCTGTATGTAAACAAAGATTTCTTTTAGTTGTAGTATTCTGAATTCTAGTACTTATTCTTCAACTTTTGAATTTTCCAGTTGACCGGCTAACAAGATTGAATTGTTCACAGACCACAGGGAGGTTTGGACTTGAATAGGAATACCACTAAATGTCCACTCAAACACATTGAAAGTATTTTGAAATGAGAGGTTGTTCCACATGTATGAATTTGTGTAGGACATTTTATCAGAATTTAAATCATTATATTCTTTCTTGTTGATGGATAATGTCTTCATGTTTTGGAATGAGTTGGGGTCACAATGGAATGTCTTAAATTCAATGATTGCATTTCTTACTGGAGTCAGGAAAAAGTCTTTTTCACCTTTGATGGTTTTAATCTGTAGTCAAAAAGCTGCTGGAATAATTAGTTTTTCTAGAAATAGTAAGTTATTTTACCTTAATAGTTTTTGGTTCTAAATCGCCAGTGCTGAATCGATTAAAATATTCCACAAATGCATCATCTATCAAGTATCTCCATGCTAGCTGGCACTGATCAATGGATGAAGGAATTGGAATATTGAACCAGAGACTATTCTTTTGGTGATCAATAAATATTTCCATGAAGTTATAATCCAAAGACAGTTGGCTGGGAGCCCAGGTCATAAGAAAAAATGTAAGCAAGTTGTTTTGAAGGTGGTTTTCAATGTCTTTTATTGAAACAGGATTGAAGTTCAATCCATTGGCTATTAATATCAAGTGTTTTGTGTGATTAGGTTTTTCTTGCAATATCTGTGGTGAAAAGAAAGGGAAAAAAAATAGGTTTAAAAATTATGCTCATATTTTTTTGGGTGTTGGAATATTTGCAGAATTTTACATGTACAATACCTGTGTGGCTTTGGCAAGTCCAGCTGTCAAATTTGTTGGGTCTGTTACTACACTTGTAACTAATTTTGTTAAATAATGTATGAATTCATTCTGTTCATTCATAGGTGTTGTGTTTCTAATATAGGGCATTGTTTCAATTTGTGTGTTGGCCTTTACAAAGTCTACGCTTGCATGTTCAGGCAACAATATAATAAATTGGAGTAATGTCAGCAACAGTAGAGAATTCTGTTAAGAAATCATGTTAGATAAATTCTTTGGTTATTGATAACTTATTAAGAATAACCTCTGCTTTTTGTGAGCATAAAGTTGGATCTATAACAATGACTATCGCCATTATTGGCGCCTTTTTTTCAATTTTCAGTTGTAGTTTTAATCTGAAAGGAAATATTGAAACTATTTTTTAATTTGTGGGAGATTTATAAAAATGTGAATGAATTGTTACAAGTTTGTAGTCTGTCTTGGAGTGCTGGAAATTGAGAAGTCTGAACTGTCTGAAATCTGCCATACGGGATTTCTCTTGCATCCAGTATTATATTTTGTTGATGTTTGGAAATTGGATGGAAACATTGTTTCTTCAAATATCCCATACCTCAGCTTGGCCCATTCTTGAATAAACTTTTTTACTGCAGTTAAAAAGCAAGAAAAATTCTCAATAAACAGTGAATAAATGTGAAATTAATTTTTTTTCATTTACCAAGAACATTGATTTTGGTATAATTCCAGTTGCTGATGTATTCAGCTGTTAGATACATAAAATTTCCTTCCTTCCCACAACTCCTGGGTTGTTGTGTGTAAGGTATGTTTTGATTTTGAAACAATTCATTTGTGTTGGCAATTATGATGTCATCAATTTGAGATGTTACTGACACAGGCACTAACACTGGCCATGAATTTGGTATAACAATGGTAATAGACTTGAAATATGTCCTATTAAATGTTGCAATAAATAATTGTTCACTGGCTTCAGTAAGAAATTCCTTCAAATAAAATGTAGACATTTAAAAAAAAAATAATTAGCTATGATAATATTACTGATTGCCAAAATTACTGAGCTAAGAATTTTTTACCCATTTAAAGCTGTAATTTTGACTCTTGTAGCATTATCTATACCACTATTGATAGAGATACATTACTTTTATGGTGTGTAGGGCGGCTTCTGAGTAATTAATAGTTCGTGACAAGGTCACAACAATGTTTGTAAAACCTCCATCAGACTCCAATTGGATGTTTGATGAATGCGTGTGTTTTAAGAGTAAACTTAACACGAACAAAAATGGTTGGGTTTTCATTCTTGGGTAGTTTTTTTTTCATCTAGATAATAAAAGCGTACAATATTAAAAGTATAAATTAATTTATTTTTTATCTTATCTGTTATAACACAGATTATTAACCTAAATATGATTGTAACTAGGCAGTCAATAAGCAACCAATTACACACAAGTAAATTGAAAATTGACCAATGAGAAATTGTTTGAAATTTGAAATTCTGCATAGGATGATTGTGATTGGATTGTAATTTTAATTGTAATTCAATGATGTACAGGACACAGGTAGCACAATTTTGAGAAATTGTGAGAGATTGTGAGAGATCGTGAGAGATTTTGAGAGATTTTGAAAGATATTTGAGAGATTTTGAGAAATATTAAGAGATTTTGAGAAATATTAAGAGATTTTGAGAAATATTAAGAGATTTTGAGAAATATTAAGAGATTTTGAGAAATATTAAGAGATTTTGAGAAATATTAAGAGATTTTGAGAAATATTAAGAGATTTTGAGAAATATTAAGAGATTTTGAGAAATATTAAGAGATTTTGAGAAATATTAAGAGATTTTGAGAAATATTAAGAGATTTTGAGAAATATTAAGAGATTTTGAGAAATATTAAGAGATTTTGAGAAATATTAAGAGATTTTGAGAAATATTAAGAGATTTTGAGAAATATCAAGAGATTTTGAGAAATATCAAGAGATTTTGAGAAATATCAAGAGATTTTGAGAAATATTAAGAGATTTTGAGAAATATTAAGAGATTTTGAGAAATATTAAGAGATTTTGAGAAATATTTAGAGATTTTGAGAAATATTAAGAGATTTTGAGAAATATTAAGAGATTTTGAGAAATATTAAGAGATTTTGAGAAATATTAAGAGATTTTGAGAAATATTAAGAGATTTTGAGAAATATTAAGAGATTTTGAGAAATATTAAGAGATTTTGAGAAATATTAAGAGATTTTGAGAAATATTAAGAGATTTTGAGAAATATTAAGAGATTTTGAGAAATATTAAGAGATTTTGAGAAATATTAAGAGATTTTGAGAAATATTAAGAGATTTTGAGAAATATCAAGAGATTTTGAGAAATATCAAGAGATTTTGAGAAATATCAAGAGATTTTGAGAAATATCAAGAGATTTTGAGAAATATTAAGAGATTTTGAGAAATATTAAGAGATTTTGAGAAATATTAAGAGATTTTGAGAAATATTTAGAGATTTTGAGAAATATTAAGAGATTTTGAGAAATATTAAGAGATTTTGAGAAATATTAAGAGATTTTGAGAAATATTAAGAGATTTTGAGAAATATTAAGAGATTTTGAGAAATATTAAGACATTTTGATAAATTTCTCTAGCAATTCACCCAATATTTTAAAAGTATTGCTTTTATTGAAAATTCATTTTTAATACAAAAAAAAAATGTCAAGAAAAATTACTGCGGTTTAGTGGGCAGATTCCCTCTGCATTGCACTTTCATCAATTTCACTGTAAACTGGTTGAACGTCATCACAAGTTGTTGTTTGAAAACTGTCCACAGAACCAGTTGGTGATGGTATTTGGACCTTAGTTTCTGTATTTCCTGGTTTGTCTGCAATTTTTGGCATCACCGAAGCGAGTGCATAAACAGCTGCTTTTTTATCCCGGGGAATCAGTGCCAAAACAGACTCTCTGATTTGATTGTCATTGCTGGAACGTTGAAGTAATGAAGTTTACCTGTTCTAATGTTGGATTGTTAAGTATGGAAGTTGTTGACGATGTGTTGTTATTTCGAGTAAATTCCAGATAGAGAACGAACAGTGCAGTCAACCTCTGTTGGTTACAGAGAAAATTCATTAGAATTAGACCCAAATTTTAGATTCTAGTTCAGTTGTGTCATAATTATTGGTGTTTTTTATTATGAATGAACTTACTGGAACGTGTAGTCATGAGGTTTTTCTAAACATCCTGTCGCTGTTAATGTTTTGTGGTGGTAATAAAATGGCGGATAGAGGTTATCGTTAGCATAGCCACATTCGTCGAACACGCCATATTGATAGTACGCCCATTCTCTAACAAACTTTTTAGCTGGTGGATACAAAATGTCGTGAGATTATTCATTTGGAAAGAGGAGTAGTTAACGAACCGTTTCTTGCGGATAGGACGAAATCTGGCGAAAGGTGAATGCTTAAACCTTTTTGACCACAGCCGCCATGTTGTTTGGTGTATGGTGCTTTTTGCCGAGATGAGGATCCAATTTTAATGTCAGCTTCTTCGAAAGTTTCGTGTGTGGTTTGTCTAAATTGGGAGAAGAGAGTTTGGTTCCATGATGCTGGTACTAGTATTGTAATGTCTTTGAAGTAGACATATTGTTTGCTAGGAATGAAAAGTTGTTGAGATGCTGCTGTGAGAAGAGTCTAGTAAATATAAATTGTTCGATTATTGCGTTTTAACAATTAAGTATGAGGAGGAGATAAAGGGCAATTTTGCAGTGTGAGAATGTTTTTAAAAGTTTAAAAACTCAACGGTTGTTTGATAAAAAGTTGAGATAGAACAAAAATAAAAGTTTGATTGATGTGAATTTACTGACAATTTTTTTTTAATTTATCAAGGTTTTTGAAATTTGTTGTAAAGTTTTCAAGATTTGTTGAAAACTTTTAAGATTTGTTGAAAATTTTCAAGATTAGTTGAAAGTTTTCAAGATTAGTTGAAAGTTTTCAAGATTTGTTGAAAATTTTCAAGATTAGTTGAAAGTTTTCAAGATTAGTTGAAAGTTTTCAAGATTTGTTGAAGATTTTCAAGATTACAAGTAGTTGAAAAATTTTAAAGATCTGTGATTTCTTTATCTGAACAGTAGTTTGGGCTAAGCTTTTCAGTATTTGGATTCAAATAGAACATTGGATATCTCTCATGTCCTGGATACCCATATTCATCAAAAATACCATATTTATAATGTGCCCATTCATGGGCTAAAGTTTTGCCAGGATCTCCAAAACGTTTGGTAGATTTGGTTTTCAAGTACTTTAAATAGTTGATTGTCAAGTGAATGTACAGTCCTTGGTAACTACATCCCATGTGCTGCAAAGTGTAAGGGAGATCTTCATTGGCTGGATTTGGATCATCAATTCTAATGGCAGCTGAATGAAAGTTTTCATATGTGGCTGGTAAGTATGTATGACTTCTGTGCCAAGTCTCAGGCAACAATATGGTAATTTCTTTAAAGTAGACTCTCTGGTAAGTTGCTTTGTAGAGTACTTTAGAGGCATTTATAAACAGTTCCTACAATATGATTCATGATATTTCTTTTTTGGACATTGGAGTGTATCGTATTATCCTGTTTTGAAGGGCATGCCCTAAAATGCGAGTTTGGCCAGATCTAGGGATCTGATTGGCTGGTTTTTTTAATAGCATGCAATAAAAATTGAATTCCTACTGGAAAATTGGGGCTCGTTTTATTCGGCACCGTCAGATAATTCAAATTATCCGGCAACCTGGTCGAACTCGCAATTTCAGGGCATTCCCTCTAGTGTTGTATGCGTTACTGGAATTTGGTAACTAAACTCTGTCTGACCTTAAGAGTAAAGAAAACTCCCATTTGAATAGAAACAGTCTACACATTAATTACATGCACAGAAATAATATTTTATTACATAATATACACAATATACATCAATTAAAGTGATGGTTTAATCCAAAATGGAATAGAACTACTGAAGTAGTAGAGACAAGTTGATTTCGGTTGCATATACATTGCTGGAATGAAAATGTTGTATTGCTGGACATTGGTTGTTGAAGCATGTTGATAATCACCATGGATTTCCATGTCTAACAATTATTTCTGCTGGTAGTGGATATTTGCTAGATGCTTATGCCAGGTAATTTGAACAGCGTTTAATCAACAATCAGTTTGATATCAATTTTATTTTTTATTTTTAGCAAAACTTCTGCATGAAAATTATCTACCACTTTAGTACTTTAAGTGCACACTTTAATCAGCGTTTTACATTATAAAATATGGCTACAACAATGGCAGTAATACTGGAGACAAAAGATTTGTAAGGATTGTCTCTTATGATCCAATGATATGGCTGTTAGCAGACATGTAATTTTTATACTTCAAACTTGTGTAACTGAAATGACATTCTTTCCAGCTGCTTGAGGTTGTGCATGTTGCTTACGCCGTTTATCAATCTTGGCGTATAGTTCGTCTACAGGAGGTGCTTTCCCCATTTGTGGTCTTCTTTTAAAATTTGATTCAGAAGGTGCATTCGGCTTCGGATTGAATACGAGAGTAGTGTACTGTACTGTATCATCGTTGGTATCACTTTATACGATAGTAGGAGCTCCTACTATGAATTGCCAGCTTACAAGCCTAGGCTTGTAAGCTGGCAATTCATTGGCCAAGTCCCGTTCAAACTTATGGTTTTGGTTATTTTCTCCCATTTGTGCTTCTCTATTGGATTTTGATTTGAAGGATGTTTGTGGATTGAAGGTGGACATAGGATTGACGTTGATTTCATTCGATATGCTTTCTATGTCGGCAATACTGCTTCTGTTTGATGCAGCACGAATGACATCAGCACGATTGTTAGGCATTGATGATGATAACTGGGGAATGAATTTCTTCGCAGTTGTGGGTTTCTTTTGTTTGCACTTGTACAACACAAACAATAAAACAGCAATAGTTATGGCAATTAAAACACTACCAGCAGCAATGCCAATAATTTCAATTGTTGAAAGATATTGATTTTCGCCAACTATGGCCACTTCTGTTTGGTTTGTATCTGCAATTAAAATGATGAAATATTCAGTAAATATTCACCAATAGCACTTATCAAGCAATTCCCGGTGCAATTTGAACCGGTGTAGGAAGTTTACCAGTAACAATGATGGCTATTAAATGGGACGAAACGTTAATGAAAGATTTTAGGCCAAGCAAGCCGCGATCTGTGGGACAACTTTCTTGAAGACCCAACCTTGTATTTGCACCGGTTTACATGAGAGACTTTGCACGTGTCCAATTAGTTAAATACTAATTGATTACTGATTGATTACTAATTGATTCTTGGATGTGCTTGAAACATCAATTTCACTATACTCAAAACCACCACAACGTTGACCTATTGTTCGAGCCGTATCACGGGTGTAGTGGCACAAAAAAGTAGCTCATAACACCATATTTGTAAAGAACTCCAGACATTGTTATCGATTACCAACATTGTCAAAGGCACAGAACTTCTTGTCCACGTAGTAGAACACAGTACACAGTTAGGCGTAAACCGGCTAGAATAGGTCAACGTTGTGGTGGTTTTGAGTATACTTAGATCTGTGCTCAAAGTGGTATTTTGGTTTTCGCTTTTCGTTAGGTTTATGCTTTCCGTTAGGTTTATGCTTTCAATGTGGTGTGTAACAGTAGACGGGAGCTCACCCAATTCAGTTGTAAGCATTGATGTGATTTCCTCAACAGTGCTGGTTGTTGGCAGTTCTGGCATGTAGACGGTGACTATGTTAGATATCTCTCCGGCATTGCTGTCATTGTCAGTTGTCCATAGACCACAGTGGTACAGAATGCCACGAGAAGTTACTCGCCATTGACCTATCTCAATTTTCCCAGATTCTTGTGGCTTTATGATGGACAGTTCTTCACCAGTATTTTTGATCAGCACGTGTGATGCATTAGGTGAACAACTTAAAAAATATGCTTTTGCTGAAATAATATTTTACCTTATAAAAAAGTGATTATAGATTTTGTATTATTTGGGAAAATATACCTGAATTATGATCCGAATCACCTCCTGGAGCTGTCCACTGAAATGATACATTGCCATTGGAGATTTCCAATTCATCCATTTTCTTCAAGTGTAAATCCCCAATTCTGTTTGGCGGAATATTTTTCATTTCAATTGATGGTAGAACGAAATAGCCCAAATCTTTTAGTGTATATACATAAAACAAGAATTTAGTTTTCTTCCTCCTGTATGAAATACTATGTAATTACTAATTACCAGTTTGTAGAATCGTGTCTTCAGTACTGTCAGTAGCAATTATGCTAATGAAATGCACTCCGGTTGTCATGTTGGGGTAAATTAAGTATCGACTGAAAATTCCATCACCTGCTTTGACATCTGGATCTGAAAGGACGTTTTTGATTATTACAAAGCAATTAAACTAATGTAGTAGGACAATAATTTAGTATAATCTGTCTGGACCGGACGTTGTACCAACCGGACAGCAAAAAAAAAGTGTAATTTTACATGGCGGTAGTGACCGTTTTGTCTTCGCCTGCGTCCTCTAATGTACGTGTGTCAAATCGGCCAAATGGTCCACATCTGGCATCGTCTCTGCCAACAAGTCAAATGGCTCCGAAACATCGTTTTTTTTTGCTTTCAATTGTCGCGCGATTAATTTGCGCGCGATTAAAGGTCGTGCGATGAAGTGTCCACTCGATTAAAAGTCGTCGCGATGAAGTGTCCGTGCAATGAAAGGGTTCGCGATGAAGTGTCCGCGATTCTACGTCGCGCGATGGAGCGGCGCGGTATGAAAAGTCGGGATACCGTTTTGCTTTTTCAACCAGAAATTTGGGAGGCGACTATGACTTTTCTAGATAGAGACAATAACTCATATTACCTCCATTTCCATTATCTCTTAACTCGAATTGGTATTCTTCTCCATCTAGAGAGACTACTTTAGCCTGAATTGATAGGTTTCCTGAGTAGTAAGCATACAAGACACTTGGCAAGAACACACTCTAAAATTCCAAAGGGAAAAGAAAGAAGTGTCAGAAGATTTTTTAAAATTTTTTTGTTTTCTCACAACTAGAATTGAAAGTCCGTATACCTTTGATTTTTCTAGTTGACCAGCAAAGGGGGTCAAATTATCCACGGACCAAATGGAAGTTTGATGTTTTTCAAGATACGTATCTTTAATTTGCCACGAGAATTCAACTCGGTCATTTTGAGCCGAGTCACTTCTCCACTTGTATGATGTTGTCAAATTATTATGATAAACTTGCAAATCAAAATGCGATTTGTTGTTGATGGTTATCATTCGCTCTGATTTGGATGTGTCACAATAGAACGTCTTGAAATGAATGACTGCATTTTTTATTGGAATCTTGAATTCGCCTTTTCCGCCCGTTATAGTTTTTATCTTAATTGTTTTCGGTTGTAAATAGTCTTTGATGAAGCGGTTAAAATATTCCACAATCGCATCTTCCAATGCGTATTTGCTGTCTGCGCTGCATTCGTGTAGGGATAAGGGAAGTGGTATGTTGAACCAGAGACTGTTCAGTTGGTATTCCAGAAATATTTTCATAGAGTCGTAAGGAAAATCTGGTTTGCTGGCTTTAAGTGACCACGTAAGAAGAAGAAATGTGAGCCGATTGGCTCGAAGAGGTATTTCAAGCATTTGGAATTTCAGATTCAGAGCAGAACCATCTGCCATTAATATTAAGTGTTTTGTGTGGGTGGGTTTTTCTTCCAGCATCTATTGAAAAGGAAATACGAATTGTGGTCAAATATGATTGGTAAATGGTACGAGAATTACCTCTATTGCTTTGGTAATTCCATTTTCAATGCTTCTTGTTTTTGGGGTGGTTTCTTCAGTCAAATTACGTAGAATATATAGGAATTCAGCATTTATAGTTTGAGTGATTGGAATTGTTTCCACTTGTGCACTGGCTTTGACAATACCTAAGCTTGCATGCTCTGGTAACAAATTGATAAAATGGAGCAATGTGTACCACAGTAAAGAGTCCAGTGCATCTGGTGAACACAACAGTGGGTCGATTACAATGAGAATGGACATTGGATTTTTTTTTATATAATTCACAGTTGGTTTGACACTAAATAAAAAATAAATGCATTTTCTAAGTCTTGAAAGTGTATAAAAACTAACTGATTACCTATTGATGGTGGTTGATTCATTTTTGGATAATATTGAAAAATCTTGATTTTGTGAAATAATCTGCCATGCACTTTTCCTTTTGCATAGTGCATTGTGTCTTGTAGGTGCTTGGGAGTTGTGCAAGTCATCACCAGAATCGGTGCAGAATACATTTGCCTTTAATCAATTATTGTTGTTAGTAATTTTTTCTGTGTGTTTGATATGGGAGTTACAAAAAATATATTTTTTTTTTAGTTTCTTACATTTTCTGCTGAATCGTCCATTATAGATGAATGAAAGGATGAAGCAGTTTGAGTCAAAGTTTCATTCAAGTCTTCAGAACAGTTGGAAACCCCAGTTTCACAATTACTGCAATTAAGAATAATATTTTAATTTTGAATTAATTTTATTGCGAAATGCACCTTGGAGATAATGGGTCATGTGATGCACATCCTGTTTTTTTGTCTATTCCATCTGCATCCGCGTAAGTGTCTGGAAACACTGCAGACATGTTACCAGTTTCTTCAAAAATTCCATATCTTAGCTTAGCCCATTCTTGAATAAACTTTCTTACTGAAATAAAAAAAATGTAATAAAATAATTGGTCTGAAATCAATTTTTTTTTATTTACCAAGAACGCTATCTTTGGTGTCGTTCCACTTTTTGATACTTTCAATCGTGAGATAAATAAAATTCCCTTTTTCTTCACAACTTCTGGGTTGTTGTGTGTACGGTATGTTTTGATTTTGAAACAACTCATTTGTATTGTCAATTTGTATGTCGGCAATTCCAACATAAGATGACGATGACGACGCTGGCACAGGCCAAGAATTTGGCACCACGATTGTGATGGTTTTGAAAAATGTGTGATTAAATGTTGCAATGTATAATTGTTCACTTGCTCGAGTAAAAAATGCCTTCAGATAAAAAAATATATGTAGAAACAACCTACAAAAGAGGTTTAAACTCATTTCATCCGAATTACTTGTATGATTTGAATGGTGTCTTCCGAATGCTGTACTTGTTGTGACAGACTTACGGCTATGTTTTCGTATCCTCCGTCAGACGAAATATCAATTGTAGATGAGAACGCGTTTGGTAATAAAAGTAACCACAATACGAACAATTTGTGTTTTCCCAACATGATCGCTTCTTTTCGTTCGAGAAATTTAAATATTTGCCAGCCCGTTAAACTGCCATTTTTCTTTATCACATACCATAATGTACGATAAGGATTTTTAGCTTTTTTATCGTGTTTTATCGGTGTTGCTTTGGAAAATATCTCATTTTATGATAGCGCATAGCTGTGAATATAGATTCTAATTCATGATAGTAAAGACGTGTTATTTATTTATTGTTAAAATTTAGACATGTACATCACTGTCATCATATATAGCGTCTTCAGTGCAGAGATGAACATTGCGTACCCGTACCCGGTACCCGCGGTAACGGGTAACGGGTAGCGGGTACGTCTCGGGTACGTCTTTTTAGTCGTGTATGTGTATATTTAAAATGTGCCCCACAATACGAATTATCACAACACGAACATGCAGTCGTCGTCCTCCTCCTCGTCGTCGCCCAAGCCAAAGTTGCATGACGTGAATGTTTTCAAGGCCAGCATGACGTAATTGTGATCAGATATGGGTACGGGTAGGGTAGGGTGTGTATGGGTACGGGTACGGTTAGGGTACGGGTACGGGTAAGAAATTTTAATGGGGGACGGGGGGTAACGGGCGGTTAACGGGTAGAGTTTTTACGCCAATGTTCATCTCTGCTTCAGTGTCTATCTTCTTGTTAAGAATGTCATAACAAATTGGTTCGTTGTCTTGGCAATCTGGTTCGACTACATCATACGTTTGTTCAGTTTGATTGTCATTTCCAACTTGCAACTGTAAAGCAACTGTGGGTTTGGTTGCATTTCTTGCAGCTTGGTTTTTGTTGTTACTAATCTTATAATAAATTGGTTCGTTGTCTTGGCAATCTGGTTTGACTACATCATACGTTTGTTCAGTTTGATTGTCACTTCCAACTTGCAACTGTAAAGCAACTGTGGGTTTGGTTGCATTTTTTGCAGCTTGGTTTTGTTGTAACATAGCAGCAAAAGCCTTTGCAACTGTACTGTTGTCACGTGAGGTGGTGGGTGTAGTAGTGTATTTGTTAGGTGAAGTTTCACAGGTTAATTCTACAGGTGAGGTAATTCTGCTGGATGAATCTGGTGTGAAGGCTGGGCTGCATGCTTTTGCTAATTTGTTGATCTTCTTGTTCATTAATAACCAAGCAATACTATTAAGCAGCAATAGAATAAGAAGTACACCTACAATGCTTCCAATGAAGGCAGCTGTTGAGATTGTACTCTGACCTGGAATAAAGTATAGAGAACTGTAGTGAAAAATACTAAAGTAGTTGGACAAATTAGGCAATGACCTTCATTGGCACCTTTTGTAGTTTGATTGTGAGTTGTAGCTTTGGTTGAAGTTTGAATTAGATCACTTCCAGTAGTATTAGTAATAGCTGGCAGCTCTGGCATGTAGACGGTTATAACATTTGACATTTCACTTGTATTGTTATCAATGTCAGATGCCCATATGCCACAATGATATAATGTATTAGAAGGAATATACCAATGCCAAATCTCAACTTTGCCAGATTGTTTAGGCTTTAGGTCAATTTTTATACCAGTATTTTTTTCCAAAGGAGTTAACACATATGCACAATTTAAAAAATAAGCATATGCTGTAAACAAGACAAAATATATGATGTTAATTAAGTTTTTAGGGTTATTTGGGGAAATTTATACCTGAATTATGATCAAAATCACCTCCAGGAGCTGTCCACTGAAATGATACAATACCATTTGCAATGTCTATTTCTTGTAAGTGGAAATCTGCAATCCAGCTTGGAGGCATTTTATTCAATTCAATTGATTGTAAAATGAAACTTCCCAAATCTTGCATTAATAATTAAAGTCTTAAATTGTAAGCATATTAATTGATTGGTACTATACTACCTCTTTGTAGTATGAGTTCTTGAGACTTGTCAGTGACAATTATGCTAATAAAATGCACTCCAGTTGCCATGTTGGGATATATTAAGTATCTGCTGAAAATTCCATCTCCTGCTTTGACATCTGGGTCTGAAAAGAAGTAAGTTCTTTGATTTATACAAACAAATACAATGTAGTAGGATAATAAGTTGTACCTCCATTTCCATTATCTCTCAATTCAATTAATTGATGATTTCCACTTGGTGTGACCACTTTTGCTTTAATTAACAAGTTTCCTGAGTAGTAACAATATAAAATATTTGGTATGGAAGCATTCTGTATGTAAACAAAGATTTCTTTTAGTTGTAGTATTCTGAATTCTAGTACTTATTCTTCAACTTTTGAATTTTCCAGTTGACCGGCTAACAAGATTGAATTGTTCACAGACCACAGGGAGGTTTGGACTTGAATAGGACTACCACTAAATGTCCACTCAAACACATTGAAAGTATTTTGAAATGAGAGGTTGTTCCACATGTATGAATTTGTGTAGGACATTTTATCAGAATTTAAATCATTATATTCTTTCTTGTTGATGGATAATGTCTTCATGTTTTGGAATGAGTTGGGGTCACAATGGAATGTCTTAAATTCAATGATTGCATTTCTTACTGGAGTCAGGAAAAAGTCTTTTTCACCTTTGATGGTTTTAATCTGTAGTCAAAAAGCTGCTGGAATAATTAGTTTTTCTAGAAATAGTAAGTTATTTTACCTTAATAGTTTTTGGTTCTAAATCGCCAGTGCTGAATCGATTAAAATATTCCACAAATGCATCATCTATCAAGTATCTCCATGCTAGCTGGCACTGATCAATGGATTTAGGAATTGGAATATTGAACCAGAGACTATTCTTTTGGAAATCAATAAATATTTCCATGGAGTTATAATCCAAAGACAGTTGGCTGGGAGCCCAGGTCATAAGAAAAAATATAAGCAAGTTGTTTTGAAGATAGTTTTCAATGTTTTTTATTGAAACAGGATTGAAGTTCAATCCATTGGCTATTAATATCAAGTGTTTTGTGTGATTAGGTTTTTCTTGCAATATCTGTGGTGAAAAGTAAGAAAGAATAAAAATAGGTTTAAAAAATATGCTCATATTCTTTTGGGTGTTGAGATATTTACAGAATTTTACATGTACAATACCTGTGTGGCTTTGGCAAGTCCAGCTGTCAAATTTGTTGTGTCTGTTACTACACTTGTAACTAATTTTGTTAAATTATATATGAATTCATTCTGTTCATTCATAGGTGTTGTGTTTCTAATATAGGGCATTGTCTCAATTTGTGTGTTGGCCTTTACAAAGTCTACGCTTGCATGTTCAGGCAACAATATAATAAATTGGAGTAATGTCAGCAACAGTAGGGAATTCTGTTAAAAAATCATGTTTGATAAATTCTTTGGTTATTGATAACTTATTAAGAATAACCTCTGCTTTTTGTGAGCATAAAGTTGGATCTATAACAATGACTATCGCCATTATTGGCGCCTTTTTTTCAATTTTCAGTTGTAGTTTTAATCTGAAAGGAAATATTGAAACTATTTTTTAATTTGTGGGAGATTTATAAAAATGTGAATGAATTGTTACAAGTTTGTAGTCTGTCTTGGAGTGCTGGAAATTGAGAAGTCTGAACTGTCTGAAATCTGCCATACGGGATTTCTCTTGCATCCAGTATTATATTTTGTTGATGTTTGGAAATTGGATGGAAACATTGTTTCTTCAAATATCCCATACCTCAGCTTGGCCCATTCTTGAATAAACTTTTTTACTGCAGTTAAAAAGCAAGAAAAATTCTCAATAAACAGTGAATAAATGTGAAATTAATTTTTTTTCATTTACCAAGAACATTGATTTTGGTATAATTCCAGTTGCTGATGTATTCAGCTGTTAGATACATAAAATTTCCTTCCTTCCCACAACTCCTGGGTTGTTGTGTGTAAGGTATGTTTTGATTTTGAAACAATTCATTTGTGTTGGCAATTATGATGTCATCAATTTGAGATGTTACTGACACAGGCACTAACACTGGCCATGAATTTGGTATAACAATGGTAATAGACTTGAAATATGTCCTATTAAATGTTGCAATAAATAATTGTTCACTGGCTTCAGTAAGAAATTCCTTCAAATAAAATGTAGACATTTAAAAAAAAAATAATTAGCTATGATAATATTACTGATTGCCAAAATTACTGAGCTAAGAATTTTTTACCCATTTAAAGCTGTAATTTTGACTCTTGTAGCATTATCTATACCACTATTGATAGAGATACATTACTTTTATGGTGTGTAGGGCGGCTTCTGAGTAATTAATAGTTCGTGACAAGGTCACAACAATGTTTGTAAAACCTCCATCAGACTCCAATTGGATGTTTGATGAATGCGTGTGTTTTAAGAGTAAACTTAACACGAACAAAAATGGTTGGGTTTTCATTCTTGGGTAGTTTTTTTTTCATCTAGATAATAAAAGCGTACAATATTAAAAGTATAAATTAATTTATTTTTTATCTTATCTGTTATAACACAGATTATTAACCTAAATATGATTGTAACTAGGCAGTCAATAAGCAACCAATTACACACAAGTAAATTGAAAATTGACCAATGAGAAATTGTTTGAAATTTGAAATTCTGCATAGGATGATTGTGATTGGATTGTAATTTTAATTGTAATTCAATGATGTACAGGACACAGGTAGCACAATTTTGAGAAATTGTGAGAGATTGTGAGAGATCGTGAGAGATTTTGAGAGATTTTGAAAGATATTTGAGAGATTTTGAGAAATATTAAGAGATTTTGAGAAATATTAAGAGATTTTGAGAAATATTAAGAGATTTTGAGAAATATTAAGAGATTTTGAGAAATATTAAGAGATTTTGAGAAATATTAAGAGATTTTGAGAAATATTAAGAGATTTTGAGAAATATTAAGAGATTTTGAGAAATATTAAGAGATTTTGAGAAATATTAAGAGATTTTGAGAAATATTAAGAGATTTTGAGAAATATTAAGAGATTTTGAGAAATATTAAGAGATTTTGAGAAATATTAAGAGATTTTGAGAAATATTAAGAGATTTTGAGAAATATTAAGAGATTTTGAGAAATATTAAGAGATTTTGAGAAATATCAAGAGATTTTGAGAAATATCAAGAGATTTTGAGAAATATCAAGAGATTTTGAGAAATATCAAGAGATTTTGAGAAATATCAAGAGATTTTGAGAAATATTAAGAGATTTTGAGAAATATTAAGAGATTTTGAGAAATATTTAGAGATTTTGAGAAATATTAAGAGATTTTGAGAAATATTAAGAGATTTTGAGAAATATTAAGAGATTTTGAGAAATATTAAGAGATTTTGAGAAATATTAAGAGATTTTGAGAAATATTAAGAGATTTTGAGAAATATTAAGAGATTTTGAGAAATATTAAGAGATTTTGAGAAATATTAAGAGATTTTGAGAAATATTAAGAGATTTTGAGAAATATTAAGAGATTTTGAGAAATATTAAGAGATTTTGAGAAATATTAAGAGATTTTGAGAAATATCAAGAGATTTTGAGAAATATCAAGAGATTTTGAGAAATATCAAGAGATTTTGAGAAATATCAAGAGATTTTGAGAAATATCAAGAGATTTTGAGAAATATTAAGAGATTTTGAGAAATATTAAGAGATTTTGAGAAATATTTAGAGATTTTGAGAAATATTAAGAGATTTTGAGAAATATTAAGAGATTTTGAGAAATATTAAGAGATTTTGAGAAATATTAAGAGATTTTGAGAAATATTAAGAGATTTTGAGAAATATTAAGAGATTTTGAGAAATATTAAGAGATTTTGAGAAATATTAAGAGATTTTGAGAAATATTAAGAGATTTTGAGAAATATTAAGAGATTTTGAGAAATATTAAGAGATTTTGAGAAATATTAAGAGATTTTGAGAAATATTAAGAGATTTTGAGAAATATCAAGAGATTTTGAGAAATATCAAGAGATTTTGAGAAATATCAAGAGATTTTGAGAAATATTAAGAGATTTTGAGAAATATTAAGAGATTTTGAGAAATATTAAGAGATTTTGAGAAATATTTAGAGATTTTGAGAAATATTAAGAGATTTTGAGAAATATTAAGAGATTTTGAGAAATATTAAGAGATTTTGAGAAATATTAAGAGATTTTGAGAAATATTAAGAGATTTTGAGAAATATTAAAAGATTTTGAGAAATATTAAGAGATTTTGAGAAATATTAAGAGATTTTGAGAAATATTAAGAGATTTTGAGAAATATTAAGAGATTTTGAGAAATATTAAGAGATTTTGAGAAATATTAAGAGATTTTGAGAAATATTAAGAGATTTTGAGAAATATCAAGAGATTTTGAGAAATATCAAGAGATTTTGAGAAATATCAAGAGATTTTGAGAAATATCAAGAGATTTTGAGAAATATTAAGAGATTTTGAGAAATATTAAGAGATTTTGAGAAATATTAAGAGATTTTGAGAAATATTTAGAGATTTTGAGAAATATTAAGAGATTTTGAGAAATATTAAGAGATTTTGAGAAATATTAAGAGATTTTGAGAAATATTAAGAGATTTTGAGAAATATTAAGAGATTTTGAGAAATATTAAGACATTTTGATAAATTTCTCTAGCAATTCACCCAATATTTTAAAAGTATTGCTTTTATTGAAAATTCATTTTTAATACAAAAAAAAAATGTCAAGAAAAATTACTGCGGTTTAGTGGGCAGATTCCCTCTGCATTGCACTTTCATCAATTTCACTGTAAACTGGTTGAACGTCATCACAAGTTGTTGTTTGAAAACTGTCCACAGAACCAGTTGGTGATGGTATTTGGACCTTAGTTTCTGTATTTCCTGGTTTGTCTGCAATTTTTGGCATCACCGAAGCGAGTGCATAAACAGCTGCTTTTTTATCCCGGGGAATCAGTGCCAAAACAGACTCTCTGATTTGATTGTCATTGCTGGAACGTTGAAGTAATGAAGTTTACCTGTTCTAATGTTGGATTGTTAAGTATGGAAGTTGTTGACGATGTGTTGTTATTTCGAGTAAATTCCAGATAGAGAACGAACAGTGCAGTCAACCTCTGTTGGTTACAGAGAAAATTCATTAGAATTAGACCCAAATTTTAGATTCTAGTTCAGTTGTGTCATAATTATTGGTGTTTTTTATTATGAATGAACTTACTGGAACGTGTAGTCATGAGGTTTTTCTAAACATCCTGTCGCTGTTAATGTTTTGTGGTGGTAATAAAATGGCGGATAGAGGTTATCGTTAGCATAGCCACATTCGTCGAACACGCCATATTGATAGTACGCCCATTCTCTAACAAACTTTTTAGCTGGTGGATACAAAATGTCGTGAGATTATTCATTTGGAAAGAGGAGTAGTTAACGAACCGTTTCTTGCGGATAGGACGAAATCTGGCGAAAGGTGAATGCTTAAACCTTTTTGACCACAGCCGCCATGTTGTTTGGTGTATGGTGCTTTTTGCCGAGATGAGGATCCAATTTTAATGTCAGCTTCTTCGAAAGTTTCGTGTGTGGCTTGTCTAACTTGGGAGAAGAGAGTTTGGTTCCATGATGCTGGTACTAGTATTGTAATGTCTTTGAAGTAGACATATTGTTTGCTAGGAATGAAAAGTTGTTGAGATGCTGCTGTGAGAAGAGTCTAGTAAATATAAATTGTTCGATTATTGCGTTTTAACAATTAAGTATGAGGAGGAGATAAAGGGCAATTTTGCAGTGTGAGAATGTTTTTAAAAGTTTAAAAACTCAACGGTTGTTTGATAAAAAGTTGAGATAGAACAAAAATAAAAGTTTGATTGATGTGAATTTACTGACAATTTTTTTTTAATTTATCAAGGTTTTTGAAATTTGTTGTAAAGTTTTCAAGATTTGTTGAAAACTTTCAAGATTTGTTGAAAATTTTCAAGATTAGTTGAAAGTTTTCAAGATTAGTTGAAAGTTTTCAAGATTTGTTGAAAATTTTCAAGATTAGTTGAAAGTTTTCAAGATTAGTTGAAAGTTTTCAAGATTTGTTGAAGATTTTCAAGATTACAAGTAGTTGAAAAATTTTAAAGATCTGTGATTTCTTTATCTGAACAGTAGTTTGGGCTAAGCTTTTCAGTATTTGGATTCAAATAGAACATTGGATATCTCTCATGTCCTGGATACCCATATTCATCAAAAATACCATATTTATAATGTGCCCATTCATGGGCTAAAGTTTTGCCAGGATCTCCAAAACGTTTGGTAGATTTGGTTTTCAAGTACTTTAAATAGTTGATTGTCAAGTGAATGTACAGTCCTTGGTAACTACATCCCATGTGCTGCAAAGTGTAAGGGAGATCTTCATTGGCTGGATTTGGATCATCAATTCTAATGGCAGCTGAATGAAAGTTTTCATATGTGGCTGGTAAGTATGTATGACTTCTGTGCCAAGTCTCAGGCAACAATATGGTAATTTCTTTAAAGTAGACTCTCTGGTAAGTTGCTTTGTAGAGTACTTTAGAGGCATTTATAAACAGTTCCTACAATATGATTCATGATATTTCTTTTTTGGACATTGGAGTGTATCGTATTATCCTGTTTTGAAGGGCATGCCCTAAAATGCGAGTTTGGCCAGATCTAGGGATCTGATTGGCTGGTTTTTTTAATAGCATGCAATAAAAATTGAATTCCTACTGGAAAATTGGGGCTCGTTTTATTCGGCACCGTCAGATAATTCAAATTATCCGGCAACCTGGTCGAACTCGCAATTTCAGGGCATTCCCTCTAGTGTTGTATGCGTTACTGGAATTTGGTAACTAAACTCTGTCTGACCTTAAGAGTAAAGAAAACTCCCATTTGAATAGAAACAGTCTACACATTAATTACATGCACAGAAATAATATTTTATTACATAATATACACAATATACATCAATTAAAGTGATGGTTTAATCCAAAATGGAATAGAACTACTGAAGTAGTAGAGACAAGTTGATTTCGGTTGCATATACATTGCTGGAATGAAAGTGTTGTATTGCTGGACATTGGTTGTTGAAGCATGTTGATAATCACCATGGATTTCCATGTCTAACAATTATTTCTGCTGGTAGTGGATATTTGCTAGATGCTTATGCCAGGTAATTTGAACAGCGTTTAATCAACAATCAGTTTGATATCAATTTTATTTTTTATTTTTAGCAAAACTTCTGCATGAAAATTATCTACCACTTTAGTACTTTAAGTGCACACTTTAATCAGCGTTTTACATTATAAAATATGGCTACAACAATGGCAATAATACTGGAGACAAAAGATTTGTAAGGATTGTCTCTTATGATCCAATGATATGGCTGTTAGCAGAGGGTCACTACAAAACACGGGGTATACCCCAATTGGGGTACCCCATGGGGTATACCCCAAAGTTCTAAAATTAAACAAATAGTCATAAATCTATTAATTATAATGTAAAAATATTCTTATCCTCTAAAAAAAAATAAAAATTTCAAATGTTTTCATTCAAAAAAACGAAAATTTCATTTCTGTTTCTGTCTGTCTCACATTTTCTAACTACCCTTCATGTAGCTTGAAACCCAGACACAAGTGATCAATAATAATAGTCCCCATGGCTGTCCAGGAGCCGGATATTGTTAACCTTTCAGCTCACACATGTGTGATTTAAAATTTTTTGTGCAATTTCAAAGTTTTTGTAGTTTTTTTTAACACTAGAAGGGCCAGACCGGTCATTTTGACCGGTACAGCTGTTTAAAACAGCAGTAGCAATAAACCCAATGGGTTTACAGTGCTGTTTTTTTTTTACTTCAGCTGATTTATGATGCTTTACATCATAAATCAGCAAACCTGGCATTATTCTTACAAATTAATAAGAAATAAGACAACGGCGGAAACCGGTCAATATGACCGGTTGAAATAGCATGAACGATACGTTCACAATACGTGAACAATACGTACACGATACTTGCACAAAACGTTCATTCAACGTTTTGGCCTCAAATTGAGTTGGTTGAAATTCAAAAACACCCGAAACATGCGAAAAAATAGAAAAATGAAAATTGGTGGATTTTATAAAACCTGAAAAAGTTAAAAACGGAAATTTTGCACGCAATTTTAAATACATCTTTTTTTCCCGATGTAGATGATTAAACTATATCTAGTCAATCGTGAATTGCGAATATATGTGTATATTTTACATTATTGCACAAAAATTTATCATTTAGTCATTAAAAATTAATAAATTTTAATTTTCTCAACCGGTCATTACGACCGGTTTTGGCCTTTCTAGGTAGGCCGAAATTCCGGCCTTTCTAGTGTTAACTAAAAAATTTCATGTGTGATAATATTTTGTATAATTTCAAAGTTTTTGTAATTTTTTTTAACAAAAAAACTTTTTGTGATTTAAAATTTTTTGAAATAAAAATTTATTTCTGTGATTTCTAACATGTAATGTCATATTTTTGTATGTAATTTAAATTTTTTTTTGTAATTTTTATTTTAATTATTTTAGTACTTTTTTTTTATTAATTACACATTTCAGGATTTTGGGGTATACCCCATGGGGTACCCCAATTGGGGTATACCCCGTGTTTTGTAGTGACCCGTTAGCGGACATGTAATTTTTATACTTCAAACTTGTGTAACTGAAATGACATTCTTTCCAGCTGCTTGAGGTTGTGCATGTTGCTTACGCCGTTTATCAATCTTGGCGTATAGTTCGTCTACAGGAGGTGCTTTCCCCATTTGTGGTCTTCTTTTAAAGTTTGATTCAGAAGGTGCATTCGGCTTTGGATTGAATACGAGAGTAGTATACTGTACTGTATCATCGTTGGTATCACTTTCTAAGATAGTAGGAGGCCTGTAAGCTGGCAATTCATTGGCCAAGTCCCGTTCAAACTTATGGTTTTGGTTATTTTCTCCCATTTGTGCTTCTCTATTGGATTTTGATCTGAAGGATGTTTGTGGATTGAAGGTGGACATAGGATTGACATTGATGTCATTCGATATGCTTTCTATGTCAGCAATGCTGCTTCTGTTTGATGCAGCGCGAATGACATCAGCACGATTGTTAGGCATTGATGATGATGATAACTGGGGAATGAATTTTTTTGCAGTTGTGGGTTTCTTTTGTTTGCACTTGTACAACACAAACAATAAAACAGCAATAGTTATGGCAATTAAAACACTACCAGCAGCAATGCCAATAATTTCAATTGTTGAAAGACATTGATTTTCGCCAACTATGGCCACTTCTGTTTGGTTTGTATCTGCAATTAAAATGATGAAATATTCAGTAAAGCTAGCACCAATAGCACTTATTATTCCCGGTGCAATTTGAACCGGTGTAGGAAGTTTACCGGTAACAATGATGTCCATTAAATGGGACGAAACGTTAACGAAAGATTTTAGGCCAAGCAAGCCGCGATCTGTGGGACAACTTTCTTGAGGACCCAACCTTGCATTTGCACCGGTTTACATGAGAGACTTTGCACGTGTCCAATTAGTTAAATACTAATTGATTACCTTTCTTGGATGTGCTTGAAACATCAATTTCACTACTTAGATCTGTGCTCAAAGTGGTATTTTGGTTTTCGCTTTCCGTTAGGTTTATGCTTTCCGTTAGGTTTATGCTTTCAATGTGGTGTGTAACAGTAGACGGGAGCTCACCCAATTCAGTTGTAAGCATTGATGTGATTTCCTCAACAGTGCTGGTTGTTGGCAGTTCTGGCATGTAGACGGTGACTATGTTAGATATCTCTCCGGCATTGCCGTCATTGCCAGTTGTCCATAGACCACAGTGGTACAGAATGCCACGAGAAGTTACTCGCCATTGACCTATCTCAATTTTCCCAGATTCTTGTGGCTTTATGGGCAGTTCTTCACCAGTATTTTTGATTAGCACGTGTGATGCATTAGGTGAACAACTTAAAAAATATGCTTTTGCTGAAATAATATTTTTCCTTATGAAAAAGTGATTATAGATTTTGAATTATTTGGAAAAATATACCTGAATTATGATCCGAATCACCTCCTGGAGCTGTCCACTGAAATGATACAATGTCATTGGAGATGTCCAATTCATCCATTTTCTTCAAGTGTAAATCCCCAATTGTGTTTGGCGGAATAGTTTTCATTTCAATTGATGGTAGAACGAAATAGCCCAAATCTTTTAGTGTATATACATAAAACAAGAATTTAGTTTTCTTTCTCCTGAATGAAATACTATGTAATTACTAATTACCAGTTTGTAGAATCGTGTCTCCAGTACTGTCAGTAGCAATTATGCTAATGAAATACACTCCGGTTGTCATGTTGGGGTAAATTAAGTATCGACTGAAAATTCCATCATCTGCTTTGACATCTGGATCTGAAAGGACGTTTTTGATTATTACAAAGCAATTAAACTAATGTAGTAGGACAATAATTTAGTATAATCTGTCTGGACCGGTCGTTGTACCAACCGGACAGCTGTGTAGTCCAGACAGGTTTGCAACTCATATTACCTCCATTTCCATTATCTCTTAACTCGAATTGGTGTTCTTCTCCATCTGGTGAGACCACTTTAGCCTGAATTGATAGGTTTCCTGAGTAGTAAGCATACAAGACACTTGGCAAGAACATACCGGTACTCTAAAATTCCAAAGGGAAAAGAAAGAAGTGACAGAAGATTTTTTTAAATTTTTTTGTTTTCTCACAACTGGAATTTAAATTCCGTATACCTTTGATTTTTCTAGTTGACCAGCAAAGGCTGTGAAATTATCCACGGACCAAATGGAAGTTTGATGTTTTTCAAGATAAGTATCTTTAATTTCCCACGAGAATTCAACTCGGTCATTTTGAGCCGAGTCACTTCTCCACTTGAATGATGTTGTCAAATTATTATGATAACCGATAAAATGCGGTTTGTTGTTGATGGTTATCATTCGCTCTGATTTGGATGTGTCACAATAGAACGTCTTGAAATGAATGACTGCATTTTTTATTGGAATCTTGAATTCGCCTTTTCCGCCCGTTATAGTTTTTATCTTAATTGTTTTCGGTTGTAAATAGTCTTTGATGAAACGGTTAAAATATTCCACAATCGCATCTTCCAATGCGTATTTGCTGTCTGCGCTGCATTCGTGTAGGGATAAGGGAAGTGGTATGTTGAACCAGAGACTGTTCAGTTGGTATTCCAGAAATATTTTCATAGAGTCGTAAGGAAAATCTGGTTTGCTGCCGTTAAGTGACCACGTAAGAAGAAGAAATGTGAGCCGATTGGCTAGAAGAGATGTTTCAAGCATTTGGAAATTCAGATTCAGAGCAGAAGCATCTGCCATTAATATTAAGTGTTTTGTGTGGGTGGGTTTTTCTTCCAGCATCTATTGAAAAGGAAATACGAATTGTGGTCAAATATCATTGGTAAATGGTACGAGAATTACCTCTATTGCTTTGGTAATTCCATTTTCAATGCTTATTGTTTTTGTGGTGTTTTTATCAATCAAATTACGTAGAATATATTGGAATTTAGCATTTATAGTTTGAGTGATTGGAATTGTTTCCACTTGTGCACTGGCTTTGACAATACCTAAGCTTGCATTCTCTGGTAACAAATTGATAAAATGGAGCAATGTGTACCACAGTAGAGAGTCCTGTGCATCTGGTGAACACAACAGTGGGTCGATTACAATGAGAATGGACATTGGATTTTTTTTGATGTAATTCACAGTTGGTTTGACACTAAATAAAAAAATAAAAAAATAAATGCATTTTGTAAGTCTTGAAAGTGTATAAAAACTAACTGATTACCTATTGATGGTGGTTGATTCATTTTTGGATAATATTAAAAAATCTTGATTTTGTGAAATAATCTGCCATGCACTTTTCCTTTTGCATAGTGCGTTGTGTCTTGTAGGTGCTTGGGAGTTGTGCAAGTTATCACCAGAATCGGTGCAGAATACATTTGCCTTTAATCAATTATTGTTGTTAGTAATTTTCTCTGTGTGTTTGATATGGGAGTTACAAAAAATATTTTTTTTTTTTAGTTTCTTACATTTTCTGCTGAATTGTCCATTATAGATGAATGAAAGGATGAGGCAGTTTGAGTCAAAGTTTCATTCAAGTCTTCAGAACAGTTGGAAACCCCAGTTTCACAATTACTGCAAATTAAGAATAATATTTTAATGTTGAATTAATTTTATTGCGAAATGCACCTTGGAGATAATGGGTCATGTGATGCACATCCTGTTTTTTTGTCTATTCCATCTGCATCCGCGTAAGTGCCTGGAAACACTGCAGACATGTTGCCAGTTTCTTCAAAAATTCCATATCTTAGCTTAGCCCATTCTTGAATAAACTTTCTGACTGAAATAAAAAAATGTAACAAAATAATTGGTCTGAAATCAATTTTTCTTTATTTACCAAGAACGCTATCTTTGGTGTCGTTCCACTTTTTGATACTTTCAATCGTGAGATAAATAAAATTGCCTGTTTCTCCACAACTTCTGGGTTGTTGTGTGTACGGTATGTTTTGATTTTGAAACAACTCATTTGTCTTGTCAATTTGTATGTCGGCAATTCCAACATAAGATGACCATGACGACGCTGGCACAGGCCAAGAATTTGGCACCACGATTGTGATGGTTTTGAAAAATGTGTGATTAAATGTTGCAATGTATAACTGTTCACTTGCTCGAGTAAAAAATGCCTTCAGATAAAAAAAAATATATATATATATATAAACAAAAGCGATTTAAACTCATTTCGAACGAATTACTTGTATGAGTTGAATGGTGTCTTCCGAATGCTGCACTTGTTGTGACAGACTTACGACTATGTTTTCGTATCCTCCGTCAGACGAAATATAAATTCTAGATGAGAACGCATTTGGTAAAAGCAACCACAATACGAACAATTTGTGTTTTCCCAACATGATCGCTTCTTTTCGTTCGAGAAATTTAAATATTTGCCAGCCCGTTAAACTACCATTTTTCTTTATCACATACCATAATGTACGATAAGGATTTTTAGCTTTTTTATCGTGTTTTATCGGTGTTGCTTTGGAAAATATCTCATTTTATGATAGCGCATAGCTGTGAATATAGATTCTAATTCATGATAGTAAAGACGTGTTATTTATTTATTGTTAAAATTTAGACATGTACATCACTGTCATCATATATAGCGTCTTCAGTGCAGAGATGAACATTGCGTACCCGTACCCGGTACCCGCGGTAACGGGTAACGGGTAGCGGGTACGTCTCGGGTACGTCTTTTTAGTCGTGTATGTGTATATTTAAAATGTGCCCCACAATACGAATTATCACAACACGAACATGCAGTCGTCGTCCTCCTCCTCGTCGTCGCCCAAGCCAAAGTTGCATGACGTGAATGTTTTCAAGGCCAGCATGACGTAATTGTGATCAGATATGGGTACGGGTAGGGTAGGGTGTGTATGGGTACGGGTACGGTTAGGGTACGGGTACGGGTAAGAAATTTTAATGGGGGACGGGGGGTAACGGGCGGTTAACGGGTAGAGTTTTTACGCCAATGTTCATCTCTGCTTCAGTGTCTATCTTCTTGTTAAGAATGTCATAACAAATTGGTTCGTTGTCTTGGCAATCTGGTTCGACTACATCATACGTTTGTTCAGTTTGATTGTCATTTCCAACTTGCAACTGTAAAGCAACTGTGGGTTTGGTTGCATTTCTTGCAGCTTGGTTTTTGTTGTTACTAATCTTATAATAAATTGGTTCGTTGTCTTGGCAATCTGGTTTGACTACATCATACGTTTGTTCAGTTTGATTGTCACTTCCAACTTGCAACTGTAAAGCAACTGTGGGTTTGGTTGCATTTTTTGCAGCTTGGTTTTGTTGTAACATAGCAGCAAAAGCCTTTGCAACTGTACTGTTGTCACGTGAGGTGGTGGGTGTAGTAGTGTATTTGTTAGGTGAAGTTTCACAGGTTAATTCTACAGGTGAGGTAATTCTGCTGGATGAATCTGGTGTGAAGGCTGGGCTGCATGCTTTTGCTAATTTGTTGATCTTCTTGTTCATTAATAACCAAGCAATACTATTAAGCAGCAATAGAATAAGAAGTACACCTACAATGCTTCCAATGAAGGCAGCTGTTGAGATTGTACTCTGACCTGGAATAAAGTATAGAGAACTGTAGTGAAAAATACTAAAGTAGTTGGACAAATTAGGCAATGACCTTCATTGGCACCTTTTGTAGTTTGATTGTGAGTTGTAGCTTTGGTTGAAGTTTGAATTAGATCACTTCCAGTAGTATTAGTAATAGCTGGCAGCTCTGGCATGTAGACGGTTATAACATTTGACATTTCACTTGTATTGTTATCAATGTCAGATGCCCATATGCCACAATGATATAATGTATTAGAAGGAATATACCAATGCCAAATCTCAACTTTGCCAGATTGTTTAGGCTTTAGGTCAATTTTTATACCAGTATTTTTTTCCAAAGGAGTTAACACATATGCACAATTTAAAAAATAAGCATATGCTGTAAACAAGACAAAATATATGATGTTAATTAAGTTTTTAGGGTTATTTGGGGAAATTTATACCTGAATTATGATCAAAATCACCTCCAGGAGCTGTCCACTGAAATGATACAATACCATTTGCAATGTCTATTTCTTGTAAGTGGAAATCTGCAATCCAGCTTGGAGGCATTTTATTCAATTCAATTGATTGTAAAATGAAACTTCCCAAATCTTGCATTAATAATTAAAGTCTTAAATTGTAAGCATATTAATTGATTGGTACTATACTACCTCTTTGTAGTATGAGTTCTTGAGACTTGTCAGTGACAATTATGCTAATAAAATGCACTCCAGTTGCCATGTTGGGATATATTAAGTATCTGCTGAAAATTCCATCTCCTGCTTTGACATCTGGGTCTGAAAAGAAGTAAGTTCTTTGATTTATACAAACAAATACAATGTAGTAGGATAATAAGTTGTACCTCCATTTCCATTATCTCTCAATTCAATTAATTGATGATTTCCACTTGGTGTGACCACTTTTGCTTTAATTAACAAGTTTCCTGAGTAGTAACAATATAAAATATTTGGTATGGAAGCATTCTGTATGTAAACAAAGATTTCTTTTAGTTGTAGTATTCTGAATTCTAGTACTTATTCTTCAACTTTTGAATTTTCCAGTTGACCGGCTAACAAGATTGAATTGTTCACAGACCACAGGGAGGTTTGGACTTGAATAGGACTACCACTAAATGTCCACTCAAACACATTGAAAGTATTTTGAAATGAGAGGTTGTTCCACATGTATGATTTTGTATAGGATATTTTATCAGAATTTAAATCATTATATTCTTTCTTGTTGATGGATAATGTCTTCATGTTTTGGAATGAGTTGAGGTCACAATGGAATGTCTTAAATTCAATGATTGCATTTCTTACTGGAGTCAGGAAAAAGACTTTTTCACCTTTGATGGTTTTTATCTGTAGTCAAAAAGCTGCTGGAATAATTAGTTTTTCTAGAAATAGTAAGTTATTTTACCTTAATAGTTTTTGGTTCTAAATCGCCAGTGCTGAATCGATTAAAATATTCCACAAATGCATCATCTATCAAGTATCTCCATGCTAGCTGGCACTGATCAATGGATGAAGGAATTGGAATATTGAACCAGAGACTATTCTTTTGGTGATCAATAAATATTTCCATGAAGTTATAATCCAAAGACAGTTGGCTGGGAGCCCAGGTCATAAGAAAAAATGTAAGCAAGTTGTTTTGAAGGTGGTTTTCAATGTCTTTTATTGAAACAGGATTGAAGTTCAATCCATTGGCTATTAATATCAAGTGTTTTGTGTGATTAGGTTTTTCTTGCAATATCTGTGGTGAAAAGAAAGGGAAAAAAAATAGGTTTAAAAATTATCCTCATATTTTTTTGGGTGTTGGAATATTTGCAGAATTTTACATGTACAATACCTGTGTGGCTTTGGCAAGTCCAGCTGTCAAATTTGTTGGGTCTGTTACTACACTTGTAACTAATTTTGTTAAATAATGTATGAATTCATTCTGTTCATTCATAGGTGTTGTGTTTCTAATATAGGGCATTGTTTCAATTTGTGTGTTGGCCTTTACAAAGTCTACGCTTGCATGTTCAGGCAACAATATAATAAATTGGAGTAATGTCAGCAACAGTAGAGAATTCTGTTAAGAAATCATGTTAGATAAATTCTTTGGTTATTGATAACTTATTAAGAATAACCTCTGCTTTTTGTGAGCATAAAGTTGGATCTATAACAATGACTATCGCCATTATTGGCGCCTTTTTTTCAATTTTCAGTTGTAGTTTTAATCTGAAAGGAAATATTGAAACTATTTTTTAATTTGTGGGAGATTTATAAAAATGTGAATGAATTGTTACAAGTTTGTAGTCTGTCTTGGAGTGCTGGAAATTGAGAAGTCTGAACTGTCTGAAATCTGCCATACGGGATTTCTCTTGCATCCAGTATTATATTTTGTTGATGTTTGGAAATTGGATGGAAACATTGTTTCTTCAAATATCCCATACCTCAGCTTGGCCCATTCTTGAATAAACTTTTTTACTGCAGTTAAAAAGCAAGAAAAATTCTCAATAAACAGTGAATAAATGTGAAATTAATTTTTTTTCATTTACCAAGAACATTGATTTTGGTATAATTCCAGTTGCTGATGTATTCAGCTGTTAGATACATAAAATTTCCTTCCTTCCCACAACTCCTGGGTTGTTGTGTGTAAGGTATGTTTTGATTTTGAAACAATTCATTTGTGTTGGCAATTATGATGTCATCAATTTGAGATGTTACTGACACAGGCACTAACACTGGCCATGAATTTGGTATAACAATGGTAATAGACTTGAAATATGTCCTATTAAATGTTGCAATAAATAATTGTTCACTGGCTTCAGTAAGAAATTCCTTCAAATAAAATGTAGACATTTAAAAAAAAAATAATTAGCTATGATAATATTACTGATTGCCAAAATTACTGAGCTAAGAATTTTTTACCCATTTAAAGCTGTAATTTTGACTCTTGTAGCATTATCTATACCACTATTGATAGAGATACATTACTTTTATGGTGTGTAGGGCGGCTTCTGAGTAATTAATAGTTCGTGACAAGGTCACAACAATGTTTGTAAAACCTCCATCAGACTCCAATTGGATGTTTGATGAATGCGTGTGTTTTAAGAGTAAACTTAACACGAACAAAAATGGTTGGGTTTTCATTCTTGGGTAGTTTTTTTTTCATCTAGATAATAAAAGCGTACAATATTAAAAGTATAAATTAATTTATTTTTTATCTTATCTGTTATAACACAGATTATTAACCTAAATATGATTGTAACTAGGCAGTCAATAAGCAACCAATTACACACAAGTAAATTGAAAATTGACCAATGAGAAATTGTTTGAAATTTGAAATTCTGCATAGGATGATTGTGATTGGATTGTAATTTTAATTGTAATTCAATGATGTACAGGACACAGGTAGCACAATTTTGAGAGATTGTGAGAGATTGTGAGAGATCGTGAGAGATTTTGAGAGATTTTGAAAGATATTTGAGAGATTTTGAGAAATATTAAGAGATTTTGAGAAATATTAAGAGATTTTGAGAAATATTAAGAGATTTTGAGAAATATTAAGAGATTTTGAGAAATATTAAGAGATTTTGAGAAATATTAAGAGATTTTGAGAAATATTAAGAGATTTTGAGAAATATTAAGAGATTTTGAGAAATATTAAGAGATTTTGAGAAATATTAAGAGATTTTGAGAAATATCAAGAGATTTTGAGAAATATCAAGAGATTTTGAGAAATATCAAGAGATTTTGAGAAATATCAAGAGATTTTGAGAAATATCAAGAGATTTTGAGAAATATCAAGAGATTTTGAGAAATATTAAGAGATTTTGAGAAATATTTAGAGATTTTGAGAAATATTAAGAGATTTTGAGAAATATTAAGAGATTTTGAGAAATATTAAGAGATTTTGAGAAATATTAAGAGATTTTGAGAAATATTAAGAGATTTTGAGAAATATTAAGAGATTTTGAGAAATATTAAGAGATTTTGAGAAATATTAAGAGATTTTGAGAAATATTAAGAGATTTTGAGAAATATTAAGAGATTTTGAGAAATATTAAGAGATTTTGAGAAATATTAAGAGATTTTGAGAAATATTAAGAGATTTTGAGAAATATTAAGAGATTTTGAGAAATATTAAGAGATTTTGAGAAATATTAAGAGATTTTGAGAAATATTAAGAGATTTCGAGAGATTTCGAGAGATTTCGAGAGATTTTAAGACATTTTGATAAATTTCTCTAGCAATTCACCCAATATTTTAAAAGTATTGCTTTTATTCAAAATTCATTTTTAATACAAAAAAAAAATAAATGACAAGAAAAATTACTGTGGATTAGTGGGCAGATTCCCTCTGCATTGCACTTTCATCAATTTCACTGTAAACTGGTTGAACGTCATCACAAGTTGTTGTTTGAAAACTGTCCACAGAACCAGTTGGTGATGGTATTTGGACTTTAGTTTCTGTATTTCCTGGTTTGTCTGCAATTTTTGGCATCACCGAAGCGAGTGCATAAACAGCTGCTTTTTTATCCCGGGGAATCAGTGCCAAAACGGACTCTCTGATTTGATTGTCATAATCTAGCCTTTGACCAACTTCCTCCTTAGTTCCATTTCGATTATTTGCTGTATTTTGAATTGGTGTTTGATTTAATGGCGTGCTTGTGCGCTGGTTGCTTACAGATGCTTGTCCCAACTCCTTCGAAAAAGTCACCACATTGGGGAATTCAGATTTAACCTGCTGGAGTGCGTTCTCTTTACTGCGTACTTTCTTCTTGAATGTAAAATACCAAACAGCAACGTTTACTATGCCTAATATGATTAGTCCGCCCACTACACTCCCAATTATAGGTATTAGTGGGATTTCTGGGCAATTGCATGAACCTAAAGGACAATAAACATCAATAGAATCATAAATATACGAGTGTAAGAATAAAATACTCACAGGATTGATTTGCTTCGCTTGTCATGTTTCACACGTCTAAAACGCCATTAAACACAATAAAGAACTATTTTTAAGATTGTTTTAATCACCTTATGTTGGTTTTGAGTGCCCAGTCTTCACGCCAGGTGAACGTTTCACCTGCGCACCCACGACGTCCAGATGACGTACTTGGCGTAAACCAATCAGGGTTGAGCGCACCTGTATATAATGTGTTAGCAATTAGAATAAAGTTAATCATTTGCTGTTAAACCTAACCACGCGTCTTATCATTGTCCCAACCTTCGACACTAAAAACTACAGGTTATGGGCCCAGCACGCTTCCACTGCGGATAATATCGAGATTTGGGACGAAACGATCGAAGAAGTCAAAACGTTTTTGATACGAACCGTTTCGAGAAACAAAATCAGAAACGATGGCGAATGCAGGCGGAATTTCGGCTAGAATCGAACCACTGGGGAAAGAAAACTACGATGCCTGGAAAGTCCAAATGGAAGCAATTTTGGGGAAGAACGATCTCTTAAAGTACGCGGACGGAACATTGAAGCGACCAGAAGTTGATCCAAGCAACAATAACACCAAGAAAGCCGCCGAAAATTGGGACGTGAGAGACAGAAACACGAGATACGATATTTTGCTACACGTAAAACAGTCGGAGATTCGATTGTTGAAAAACTGTAAAACCTCAAACGAATTATGGAGAAAATTGGACGAAATTTACGAAGCGAAAGGACCGGCAAATATGGGCATGTTGCTGAAACAAATTTGCGGAAACAAAATGGCTGAGAACGAAAACGTGCGTGACTATCTGAAGGGATTTTTTGAAGCGGTTGATAAGCTACTCGACATGGATATGGAAATCCATCCGACACTTACTGGGACGCTGCTGTTGCAAAGTTTGCCGAAATCATTCGATACGTTCAAGATCACGATGGAATCGCGAGACACATTGCCGACGCTGGAAGCGCTAAAAGCTAAAATTATAGCCGCAGCAATTTCTCAAGAAAAAGATAAAGAAGAAGTATCCGACGCAATGTTGGCCAAGAAATCGTTCCAAAAACGGAGGCAGCCGAAGAACGGCGACGATGAATCGGATTCTGATGAAAAGCCGACTTTCAAGTTCAAGTGCCACGGTTGCGGAAAAATCGGCCACAAAATCGCCGATTGCCGAAGTAAAAGCAAGAAGGAAAGCGCATCGAGAGCCGAGAAGTCCAAGTACGAATTATTTTTCTGCGAACAAAACGAGACAGCATTGAAATGCGAGAAGTCACGGCCGAGAAATTGGTGTTTGGACAGCGGCGCAAGTTCCCACATGTGCTCGAGCAATTCAACATTTTCAACGATCGAATTCCTGAAGAACCAGAAATTGAATTTGGCCAGTAAAGCGAGTACGAACATCGACGGAAAAGGAACCGCGAAAATCGTCGTCAAAACTGGAGACGGAAATATGAAGTTGGATTTGACGGAGACTCTCTTGGTACGGGATTTGCGAACGAATTTGATGTCAGTCGGAAAGATCACAGAGCGGGGACACAAGGTGATTTTTGACAATAAATCAGCAGAAATAATAAGCCCGAAGGGAGAAATCGTATTCACCGCCGAAAAAAGAAACGGATTATATTACATCGTCGACAAGACCGAGGATGCTGCGACCGCAATGGAAATCGAAGTCAGAACCGGGAACATGAAGACCGAAAAAGCAAGTACGGAAGTCAAGAAGACGAGAACCGAGAACAAGAAAACAGCTGCGGAAGTCAAGAAGACGAGAACCGAGAACAAGAAAACAGCTGCGGAAGTCAAGAAGACGAGAGCCGAAAACAAGAAAACAGCTGCGGAAGTCAAGAAGACTAGAACCGAGAACGTAAAAATTCGCGAATGGCACGAGAAGCTCGAATACGAATCAATTTTGAAGAAACTGAAAAACGACTTTGCAGAACAGATAAGTCAAACATTAATGGAAATGGCGCAATATATGATTTTGCAGCCGAGTGAGGAATCAAGTGTGGAACTAGACAAGAACGAGAACGAAGCCGAAATTTCCGAGAACGAGAGCGAAGCCGAAATTTCCGAGAACGAGAACGAAGTTGAAATTTCCGAGAACGAGAACGAAGTAGAAATTTTCGAGAACGAGACGGAACAAGGGGAAGTCGAAATCAAGATCAATGATGAAGTCGAGAACGAGACTGAACAAGGGGAAGTCGAAACTCTCCAGATCAAAAACGTACGAGCGCCTCCGCGACAATCTTCGAGAACTCGGAGGCTGTATTCAAATCGAAATGGAAAACCACCAGGAAGAATTCGATATGAAGAGTATTAATTAGTAAAACAAAATATTTGAATTGTTTGAGAAAAATATGTTTAATATTTGAATTGTTTAAGAAAAGTGTTTTTAATTATTTTAACTTTTGAGATGTAAAAATGTTGGAATATGTGGTGACTGGCACTCAGGGGAAGTGTTGGTTTTGAGTGCCCAGTCTTCACGCCAGGTGAACGTTTCACCTGCGCACCCACGACGTCCAGATGACGTACTTGGCGTAAACCAATCAGGGTTGAGCGCACCTGTATATAATGTGTTAGCAATTAGAATAAAGTTAATCATTTGCTGTTAAACCTAACCACGCGTCTTATCATTGTCCCAACCTTCGACACTAAAAACTACACCTTATCTGTGTTGAAAATTCCACGTATCAAGACTCGTTTTCCAAGCAACGATAACAAGTTGTAGGTCAAATTCTTATCTAGGAATTAATGACGAGTGTCAAGTTGACAGGACATTGTCAGCGGTGCAAGGAGGCTCTCGTGGGGCCTGAGCGAGGCCTCGCAACCGCAAAAGCCTGTGTTTTAATACGTTATAATGATTATAATTAATTGAGGCATCTCAATAAATGTGTCTAAAAATTTATTGTCAACAACTATTACAGGCAATACAATGTGACTGAATCTGAATACGTGAAAAACTATTATGAAGCTATAAGTGTAATTAAACATTACAGGAATATGAACATGTATTTGTTTTTGAAAAATCTTGAAAACATCAAACGGCTGAATAACATGCCTGAAATCTAAATTTAAATTTGATCATCATCACTTTTCGCATTACTCTTTTCTTCTTTGCCTGGCAAATCTGCATCGGCTTTTTGCTCATTTCGATCGGTGTTTTCGTGTTTTGCTGATTTATTTACTTCTGAATCGCCTGCAGTTTCGTCCACAAAACCTGCCAACGCGTCGCTTTCTTCACTGATCGGTTGAATGGACTGGTTCTTGGTAGGAACGGGTTCATAGCTGACCGATTTGGCGTTAATCTGTGCTTTTCGTCGACGCCGATTGCGTGTAATTCTCCAAACCACCACCAAAATAACCAGCACGAGTACAACTGCCACAACGATACCTATGATTGGTCCTGCACGAGCAGTTGATGCCCCTTTGTTCGGTTTTTCGTCTTCTCCCAATGGGTGGGACGCGTTTGTTGTTGTTTCTGGCGGCTCAAAACCCTGTTGTACGAATACACTGACGATGTTGGACACTTCACTCTGATAACCTTGACTGTCTGTTGTTCGTATAGCAAAATAATACACCGTATTGTCATTGGGTACGGCAACTGCTGCTGTTAATTTCGGATTTTTGGCCAAATTGTACCCAACAGTTGAATTTATTGGATTGGCATTGTCGAAATGTTGTTCTGTCAGGTCTTTTCGGTTGATCGAATAACGAATTTGGTAATTCGAAAGTGGAACTTGAAAAAAAAAATTAAAAATTAAAAAAATTAAAATATTGAATGTATTTTAATTAAGAATACCTTCTTCCCAGTCAAGGTCTTCTCCTGCTGGCGACCATTCTAATTGGATTTGTTTTGCCGAAGAATTCACTTTATTTAATCGCAAGTCGGATATTCTGTTTGGTGGGTATGTCGTTTTGTCCCTCGCTTTGGATACGTAAAACGAAGGTCCTACAGCAAATCGACTGAATGTTCCAGTGGAAGATGAAGAGTAAATTGGTTGTTGACAATCTGAACTTTTGTTTGAATCTGTTTCAAGAAAATGATATACAGTAAATCCAATTCACACATGAAGCTACACAGATGTCAAAATGTATTTTCCTTTGCCTGGTTTTATGATGTGGAGTCAGTGAGTTGCCCCTTGAGAAAAAACCAGCACTTTCATGTAAGACAGCTTACCTGCAGAGATGGAACTATACACTCTTCTGGAAACACCATATGTTCCTTCTACATTTATTTCAATGGAATAAAATCCTGGACTTGGCAAATTGATCAGATATCTTGAATATATGCCATCATTCTGACTAATGTCAGGGTCTGTAGAGGATTTAAAGGAATGGTAATAATAAAATAGCAGTTAGAAACTAAACTTGATAATTAAACCTCCATTTCCACTGTCATATAATGGCAGTTGGTAGCTCTGATTTGGCTCTGGTGCATGAATTGTGGCAACGATTTTAGCATCTACAACAGGAGCATTCATTTGCAGCACTTCAGCATACAGGATGACAGGTGTCTGATCATCAACCTACACAAGAACATGTAGTTTGATATGGAAATGAATAACTTTTTTTTTTTACTTACAACTTGTACGTTTGTCCAACATTTGACACTTATCTCTTTGTTTGGTTTGGACTTGGCGGTTAATGCCACCGCTACACTTGCATTTTTGAATTGTTCATAGCGAATAATTCGATACTTCCAGACACCAAGCTGTTTAATAAGACAAAGATTATTTCGTTAAACAAAGGAAAGGATGCAATGTTTTTGCAAATTTATTACCTGTGCATCCTTTAAGTAGAATGTTCTTGCATAACCTAGAGCTGCTTTTTCAAAACCTCCATCGTATGTGAAGCCGTCTGGTCGAGTTAAGATCACCTTGTCTACATTCTTATTGTTGACGTATGAAACACTGAAGACTGAATCAGACATGCTTTTATCCAGTATGAAATCTCCTGATATAGTTGCAACTGGAGATTTGTCGAGGTGTTTAAGGAATACCTGTTTTTTTTAACATATGTTAGTAAAAGTTATAATCAGATAATATTATATGTAAGTATGATCATCATTGGGAATAGTTTTGTCTTGTTTGTGTGGGGAATAAGCCCAGGGTCACTTTATCCATAAGGCCAAATAAGCACAATGCCTAGGGCCTACGAACCAGTGGCTGAATCAGGATTTTATGTTAGCAGAGATTCAGGGTTATTCATTATAAAGGGTGTCCCAAAATTGATGCAAGATTTGAATTTGCTGCCATTTGTGCAGTAAATTGTTGGCAATCCTGAAACAACAATGATTTGACAGCTGAAATTGGATGATATTGATGTTGCCAATATGTGGTTTCAACAAGACGGTGCAAGAAAAAGGGGTCAATTCTGATCACCGAAACCGGTGATGCGGTCTTTGCGGTTTTGCGATATACCGCGTGTATTGCGGTATATCGAAAAACCGCAAAGACCGCATAACCGCAAATAATTGCATAACCGCAAAAAACTGCATAGCCGCAAAAACCCAAAATCTCAAGAAAATAAACCCTAATGTCCTAATGTGTTACAGACCGATATCATATTGTGTCCCAATGTATTACAGACTGGTAACCTAACATTGCTGTAATCTTTGCGTTTCAACAGTTAAGTGGCGGACCGGCAGCCTCTTGCTTGCGGACCGGCACCGGTCCGCAGACTACGACTTTGCGGAATGCTGTTTAGGGTTACCCACTTGAAAACTTCCATCTTCTAAATGGTTCGGAGACAAGGTTGCTCTCATTGCTGCATCGAGTCTCTCCACTGTAAGTGGATAATTATCTGGCGAAATAGCCGGGATGTTGAATATCCTTCCATGTGTACATGAAGCTAGATCTAGCATTGCAGTGGTGGTTTCTTTATTTAAAGGTTTGTCATTGTCGCGAAAAACTATAATCATCAATTGAATTGCAACATCTTGCAACCTAGTGCACACGCTTGCGACATCTATTGGCTGCCATTCTCCAGCTGTAATAAGAATCAACACTCTTCTATGTACTTGCACAGTTGATGTTTTGGGCTTGAAAGTCTAAAAAAAAATATAATTTTTTTAAAAAAAAGTTGTAAATTTATTTTTTGTACGAATCTAATGATTGTTTTTACGTATGCTGATGTTAAAATCCCTGCTGTGATATCTGCTTGATGTGCTGCAATTTGTACGTTGTCAGGTATACGGGAAATGACTTTACCTCGCGAGGCTTCATCAGTTATCATCGTCAAGTTGCAACTGATTTTGGATTCGTCGGCAAGCCCTGTCAACGCCACTGCGCTGCCATCTGGTACGTGATCTTTGAAAAAACGATAAAGGACTGCCTGCGCCACTTCGAATTTGTTCTGCAGCAAACAAGTTGGCAATTAAATAGTCATTGATTGCAAAATTAACTGTACATTGTCGTCCATAGGGCCTGATTCGTCTAAAAGGACGATGTAAGTCACGTTCGACATGAAAACAAACGTAAAAGAAGGAGTTGTGTTGGTGTTTGGATCCGACAATGGATTCCTAGAAAGCGGCCATGACAGCATGACATCAGGTGAGGCACTTTCATTTCTATTTGCTTTCAATTACTGTACGTACAAGTTTGCAAAGTCCGCATTACTCTTGATGACGTCCCACGCACTTTTCTCGCGACAAAGAAAGTTTTGTTTGGTTGGGGCATCAAAGTTGTGCGTTTTGGCATCGCAGAAATATGTGACCTGAAAAGAGATATTTTGTAAACATTGCTGGAACGTTGAAGTAATGAAGTTTACCTGTTTTAATGTTGGATTGTTAAGTATGGAAGTTGTTGACGATGTGTTGTTATTTCGAGTAAATTCGCAGTTCGTGTCGGGGATTCCAGACAGAGAACGAACAGTGCAGTCGCCTCTGTTGGTTTTACAGAGAAAATTCATTAGAATTAGACCCAAATTTTAGATTCTAGTTCAGTTGTGTCATTATTATTGGTGTTTTTTATTATGAATGAACTTACTGGAACGTGTAGTCATGAGGTTTTTCTAAACATCCTGTCACTGTTAATGTTTTGTGGTGGTAATAAAATGGCGGAAAGAGGTTATCGTTAGCATAGCCACATTCATCGAACACGCCATATTGATAGTACGCCCATTCTCTAACAAACTTTTTAGCTGGTGGATACAAAATGTCGTGAGATTATTCATTTGTAAAGAGGAGTAGTTAACGAACCGTTGGATGTGAGATCTGTATCGTTTCTTGCGGATAGGACGAAATCTGGCGAAAGGTGAATGCTTAAACCTTTTTGACCACAGCCGCCATGTTGTTTGGTGTATGGTGCTTTTTGCCGAGATGAGGATCCAATTTTAATGTCAGCTTCTTCGAAAGTTTCGTGCGTGGCTTGTCTAACTTGGGAGAAGAGAGTTTGGTTCCATGATGCTGGTACTAGTATTGTAATGTCTTTGAAGTAGACATGTTGTTTGCTAGCAATGAAAAGTTGTTGAGATGCTGCTGTGAGAAGAGTCTAGTAAATATAAATTGTTCGATTATTGCGTTTTAACAATTAAGTATGAGGAGGAGATTAAGGGCAATTTTGCAGTGTGAGAATGTTTTTAAAAGTTTAAAAACTGAACGGTTGTTTGATAAAAAGTTGAGATAGAACAAAAATAAAAGTTTGATTGATGTGAATTTACTGAGAATTTTTTTTTTAAATTTATCAAGGTTTTTGAAATTTGTTGAAAGTTTTCAAGATTTGTTGAAAGTTTTCAAGATTTGTTGAAAATTTTCAAGATTTGTTGAAAATTTTCAAGATTTGTTGAAAGTTTTCAAGATTTGTTGAAAAGTTTTCAAGATTTGTTGAAAAATTTTCAAGATTTGTTGAAAATTTTCAAGATTTGTTGAAAAGTTTTCAAGATTTGTTGAAAAGTTTTCAAGATTTGTTGAAAATTTTCAAGATTTTTTGAAAATTTTCAAGCTTTGTTGAAAATTTTCAAAATGATATGCAGCAAAAAATTTGTAGCATAATGCAGCAAACTGGGAAATAAATGCAATAAAAATATATTTGAATTTTGAACTTCAGAAGTTGTTGACTCAGTGAAATTCCAACCGTCTGTCTGCAAATTCACTTCCGGGAGATCAAAGTGCACTCTAAAAAAGGCAATTTTTTCATAGAATGCTCAATTTAATAGCAAATAGCCAGTGCACGTTCGCACCTAAACAGTTTGCATTTAAACATGTAACTTTAATGAGGCAGGGTTTGCAAGAAAACCGTTACGAAGTGTTATCGCTAACCGCAACTACCGTGCTTTTTTATTGATAAGAAGACTTAAGATTATATGAGTAATACCTTATAATCGGTGTACAAGAATAGTGAAATCAGTTGCGAAATCAAATAGTTGTAATATTTCACTTCAATCTTATAATTCCAGAAAAACTCACTCTCTCACTACCCTCAATAAAAAAAAATATTTTCCAACAATAACAATGTTAAGAAAACATTTTACATCCAATCAGATGTAAGACATTATTCTTAACTCATATTTCACGTGTTCAGTCCATGTTTTTACTTTTTTTTCCCTTTCTTACCTGAATTTCTTCAATTAAATTTGCGTCTTCTTCAATAACGCTTGAAATAGCAACTACAACGTTTTGATAACTGTTGTCTTGAAGGTGCAGAAGTTTCGATCTGGCTTCGCCTTCATTATTGCAGCATGCAAATACTATTGTGATTAAAATGATGAAAAAACCCCTTTTCCGCACTCTAGCACCGTTTAAAACTGTTGCAGACTCCATCAGAGTTATCGCCTGTGTATTAATTTACCTACTACATGCAGGTGATATCATTAACAGACATCTGTCGTTTAAGTAAACTCCGATAACTGATAACAAAGTGGACTTTTCACCTTTTTATCTCATCTTAAGATTGCGGATTACAAACTTAGTTCTGGACACTTGTCGGCTGCACTACCAAATAAAATAGGACTGTGTGCCTAGATATTTTAAAATGAAATTTAAATGAATTTAAAATGAAATTTGCTAAGACAATTTCTTATTGATCACGAGAAAAATCAATGGACAATAGAAAAAGACATGCACTGAAAGACAGGACTAACCTAATTAACAGAAGTGCAATGTATCAACCATAGCCAACAATAAGCTATAATATTAGAAATGAAAAAATAAACCGAATAGACCTTTGGAAAAATGAGGTCAGGTGATACGATCATTGTTACTCCCCCTCTATGAGAAAAACCATTGCAAAATTACATTATAACATAGTAAATTTGAATTTCATTGTATTTTTGAACCATATTAATAAATAAACTGATTATTATAAGACAAATCTTTAATAGCAAATGAAATTTTGGATTAGACATACAAATCAGCAAAGGAATTGATTATAGTCGAATGGCAATTGCAAGCACATTGTGTGATATGCGCATTTATCAAACAATTTGGTCTATGCAAGATAGTGAAGGATTTTTTTCTATCATCTATTAGTGGATAATACGTGAGCACATCATCGGTTGGTAATTTTTTAACCGGGTCCTTGCACTCCCTCTTCGGCTCTTCATGGCCCACATCTGTCGGTTCTTGGTCAAGGATTATGGCAAGTTGATTTTCCGATTCTTCATTACTGGCTGAAGACGCGACGATTTCTGGTGATGCCGACTCCGACTCCGATCCAACTTCCGGTCGAATGTCCAGTCGTGGTCGCAGAATTGGGTTCTGGTTTCGACGGTTATGGCGCTGCTCGGTGAAGCACAGGGTGATGACAATCGCTACCAAAATGAGTGCTATGATGACCGCACCCACTATTATCACCACCAAAGTCGACCCCTGCAAGCATTGGATGTTGCAACGCTTTCTGGTGACTTTGAATCCTTCGGGTAGTTTGTCCAGAATGGTGGACGATTGTACGTTGTCTTGACCAGGGTGTACCTGGTTCCAGGGAATGGCAACGGTGTTGGATGGGGGACTTGGGTTGTAGGCCGAATCTTCTGCTGTTATGGCAATGAACATTACTGTGGATGGCATGGAAGGCAGTACGACATCTGCTGCTTGGTAGTTCCCTGCACCTTTGGCCCACACTTGCACTCGAGGAAACAGTTCTGATCTGCAGGCAGAGTCTATGTTGGTTAGGCAGTCCACTTTATCGCTCCACCAAAATCTGTATCTGGCAACTACGCAAAGGACAAACGGGTAAATACATTTGGGTGGATGGTAGTTCGATTTTTAATTGGTGTTTCACCTTTTCCTGAATCGAAATCATTTCCAGGTTCAGTCCAGCCAAGACTGACCATATTCCTACTGGCCAATAGGAAATGTAAATCTGCAATTCTGCTGGGTGGACATATGTCTCCAGAATGACCAACATAGAATGAACCGAGTGATGCTACTCTTTGGAATGGGCCTGTTGGTTGTTTTTTGATTTCATCTGTGTGCTCAAACAAGTTTGAAGTTATGGTTATCAATTTTGGATGAAATTTCTAAGAATTTACCTTTTAGATCAGTTCTTTCTCTAGTTTTTGAGGTTCCATTGTCGGATGCTGTTAACCAGACTGTGTAAAAGCCCATTTTTAAGTGGCCAGGTATGTAGCGAGAATAAACTCCGTCGTGATTGAAAACATCAGGATCTGAAAATAAATTTTTGGTTATTTGGGTCATGTTTTAGAGGAATTTTGTTTTGATAAACCTCCATTTCCTGTATCTTTTAAGGTGATGGTGTGTTCAGTGGTTCCTATAACTGTGGCTTGGAGTAGAGCATTGATAACTGGATTGATTCCTCTCATTAGTTTTCCGTATATTACGATGGGCCAGGTGGATACGTTTGATTTTTTAACACTAATCCATCCTTCTAGTTCAATTGGTTTTGTTTTGTTAGATATTGAAGTTACAGTTATGGCCGAATTGAGGTTTGGATTGCCAGGTTGGATTCTGTAGGTCCATTTTCCTATTTCAGCTGAAGGGATGGTAAGAGACACTTGTTTGAGGTTTTCATCATCATTGTAGCTGAAGTGCTCAGAATGAAATTGTTGTCCAGTTGGAGATGTGAGTATAATAGGCCATAATTGAGTTTCAAGAGATATTGAAAACATCATTTCAGTTGAAGAATCTTCATCAATGTAAAAGCCTTCCGCTTGAATACCAGCAGGCATCACTTCATAAGCTACCTGACATGACAAGGAGAAAGAAATGAAAAATTGTAATTCTATTTTAGATAACTGGATCTTACATGTAGTAATTGAGGGTTTGCAAGTTTAGCGGTCTGAATTAATATTCTATCAACTTGAGTGAGCATATCCAAGGAACTTTGTTTTTCATAGACCGAAAGAAATTCCCCACCGCTTAGTTTACTGAGGGATTGCAATACTTCAGTTGTAGTTGGGCTTGGCTTTTGTTTGTCTTCTCTTGCTTCACCAAGAACAATTGATGTCAATGTTATTGGATGCGTTTGCAAAAATTGTTGCAAATGGTTGATTCTCTCTTCGGATTTCAGCTCTGGGTCAAAACGACCTGTACTAACCACAATGCAAATGCCACCAGTTTCCATGAAATAATACTGTAAGAGATCACAGAAAGTGCATTCAAAGTTTTAGCACAGATGCAGTTTGCAGTGCACTTGTATCATATTAGCACAGATGCAGTTTGCAGTGCACTTGTATCATATTAGCACAGATGCAGTTTGCAGTGCACTTGTATCATATTACCTCAAATGCTCTTTCCAATGCTCTTGTCAGGATTGCTTTGCTCTTTGACTCTAAATAGTCCAAAAAAGTTCTTCGAATGTGTTTCCGCGAAACAGGGTCCAAGTTTGTCAGATTTTTAGTGAGGTATAGCCTGTCAGAATAGTGAATTACAGCTGCTTGTGTATTATCTGGTAAATATATCATGATGAAACGGTTAAGAGCTGCTAGAATTGTTGTTAGTTTGACTTTGTTCTTCTGGTCCGACGACGTGTCGATTATGATGACAACGCGCTTTGGATTTTCCTTTCTGACTATTTGAAATTCTGGTACACTCAATGCACTTGCTCTGAAATGTCACTTGAATTAATAATGCCAAGTGGACAATAGTTTGGAACTTATTTTACCCAGTTGGTATTCTGTTTATTCTCAAGTCTTCGTGGTCATGCAGCACATCCCAAACACTTCTGCTTTGGCACAAAGCATTGTGGATTGTTGGTGCTAAAGAATTGTGGTTGCTTCTGTCACAGAATGAATTCATCTGCAATATTTTTTTTAAAAAGATAAACAATGTGGTGATTGTAAAAAATCAAGTTGAATTTCTTTGGTTTGCATACTCCTTCAAGATTTGGCCAAGACATCAAGGAAGTTGTCAAAGTTTTATCTTGTCTGGCATTTACACTGAAATTACAGTTTCTGGATCCATCATAGCATTTACCTCTAATAAATGGATTTTTTTTTTTTTTTTTTTTTTTTAGAAATTATTAAATTGTAATTATTAAATAGCAAATTTTCAAATATAACGTACACCCAATCAAAATCTAAAGGCTGATTATTACACCCAGTTGGTTTCATTCCATCCTCAGTAGCGTAGACAGTAGGAAATTGACGCTGATTGTGAAACTGATCCCCTGTTTCTGGAAAGACACCATAGCGGTAGCGGATCCAGTTATGGACTAATTTTCGAGCTGAAAGTAATTTCAAATAAAAGTTAATAGTATGAGGACGATTATTTGAGTTTAAAACGTTTCATTACCTGCTACTGCAATGTTTTTTCCATTATAAGCAGATGTTTTAGTGATGAAAGATGGTGTTAGATGGATATAAAGCCCTTGTTCCCCACACTGCTGTGGCTGCAGAGTGTATGGTTCATCCCCATAAACTGGATGAGGATTGTCAATTCGAAATGGAGATAGATGGGAGTTGGTTTTTAGGGTTGTCGTTTCGATTAAACCTGATTTGTTGTTCCAGCTACTTGGAACTATGATTCTGATTTTACCAAATGAAGTGATTTTGCGAGTTGCTAATTCCAAAATGGTGGAGGTTTTTTTGAAAATTTCCTATGAAAGTAATGGATTTTGTTTTCAAAAAGATTAGAAAAGGTTTTTTGTTTTGTTTCTTACCTTTAGTGAGTGAATCACTTGAATACCATACTCTTCTGATATGTCTGGAGACAGTTCAACACTAACTCTTTGATATTGATTATTAACAAGAGTTATTTTGGATAGTGGTAAAATACTTGATGAATAAATTGGCAGAACAGTGAGAGCAAGTGTAATCCATTGCAGATTCATCCTAGAGCTAAGAAGAGGTATGTGTTGACACGGACAAATCGCAGCACCTTTTGGATTCTGTTCTAGTGTTTGAATTACAATCTCTGAACTTTTTCCTATTGTATATTTTTTCACTTTTGAGGGGCCTTGAACTGCTTGAATTTCAATATGTGCATGTCTCATTCAGGAAGGATTCACAAAATCCATAGAGTTTTGTATTTCAATGCTTAAACTGGAAAAGAAAATGATTCCAAATTAAATTAATGGTTAAGTTATTTTATTACTGGCGTATCACACGTATACAAATTATTTTTTATTACATTATTACATGACAAAAAAAATCTATTAATTAAAATATAAATTATAAAAATACAATACTACAAAAATTTCATATTATTATTTACAGTACAATAGGTAAAATATAAGTTCATTTAGACATAGCAAGTGTTAACACTTGGGATGACTGATTTATACAGATGATAAGGGCGTAATGAAAAACACATTCTATTGGTTATATATTAGGTATATCAAATATGTTGGTGGAAAGTTAGCTTAGTTAAAGGAAATTAATTTGAAAAGGAAAATATTAGCTTGCAACACACTAAACTTAGATGACTAGATGCCAAAAAATAGTTGTGGCAAGTATAAGAAATTTAAAAAAAAAAAAAAAATTATAAAGCACTTTAGGTCTATGATACAACAAAGACATTCATTTGGCTATGATTGAATACTTATTGCTTGTTCTCAACTTCACAATCAATGCAATGTTTTTATTTTACATACAATACCCCAATTAATGACATACATAGGTTTGTTGAAATAAAGTTAATGCTAGGACAAATGGAAAATGAAAACCACTTAGAAATTAATAATTTGCTCCTGCACATAAATAAACTGTGTGTAAAAAGATTAATAATCATATTGAATCAAATATGACCCATTGAGTTTGAAAGTTTTCCAAAAATAGCAGTTATTTTGGTGTTGGAAACTTCTGTCTGTAGTCTGTACGTACATAAATATTGGTCTCCTTTATCCCAGCGTGGTATCGGCAGGTTATCTTTGACGGTTTTCAATGGTGAGCAATATTGAGTCATTTTGTTGCCTAACGCTTGTAATATGAAGAATTCACAGCACAATACTGCCTCAGTCTTTGGCCTACATACAGCAAAATTTAAGTTTACACTTGGCTCTCTGCAACTATCCGCCTAGCCAAAGATGACTTGGAGGAAGTTAAGCCATTATCGGTCTCTTCGGAAGGCCGCATATGATTTGAATCTTCAGACGTTTCTTCGTAGGATGTGAAATAGCCATTATCCTTTTTTGGTTCATTTGTTGACAATGAAGTGAAAGAAGAAGATGGTTTGTCACTTAGCGATGTCCTCACAAAGGGATAATTTTGAGGATAGCTTTGAACAAATGGATTGCTATTTGGGACGGTGTCGTGGCGGCTAATGTAATAGTCCTGCGAAGGATTTGGTTGACCATAGGCATAATTTGAAATCATAACTGGATTAATGTGATCATACGTTGGGGAATAATGATTTTCATCATCCGCATAATGTGGTTTCAAGTCCTGGTCTAAATAGTCTCGTTCTTTGGTAGCCTTCATTTGAGCATGCTTAGCCAAAACTTCACTAGCAAGCATAAACTGAGGACTACTCAAGACCTCATTCACAGTATACACGCTGCCATTGCCATTGTTCTTCGAGGGACTGTCATCTAACGGGACATTTTTAAACGGAGTCTCCTTCTTAGATGCCAACGGTAGGATTGCTTTCGGTGTTGACTTTCTTTTACGCCTTTTGATGATGCAAATGGTTAATAACACTATCAGAATTAAAAGGAGCAAGAAGCCAATGGTTCCTCCTATGATTCCAAGGTGGACCTTAGACAGACTTGTAGCCACGGTCGACGGCGGGTTTTGTGACGACGGAATTGTGGAATCTGGGCCGATTGCCGGAGTGGTTAAGTGTTTAGCGGGATATCGGACAGTGACTATGTTTGAGATTTTGGACTTCCTGTCCAAGTTGCCAACGGTTCTGAATGCATAATGCACCACTTGAGGAGCTGAATCTAAGATTGGTGAAATCATCATTTCTTGAGTACTTCCTCCTGAAGCCGGTTGAGGAATGCTACTAACGTTGTTCTGGCTCACAAACGAATGAGGGTCCATGAGAAGTTTTCGGTTATTGCTGTATTTTACTTCATATTCAGATGCTGTTGTAAAAAGGTATTGATGAAATTTAATTATTTGGATAAAGGTTGATTCCTACAGCACGCGAATTCCTCGCGAATATCCCTAAAGGACATTCTGCAGACTTACGAATCCAACTCCGATATAGCAAATTGAATAACAGTCCCATGTTATTCAATGGGAATGACGTCACGTACAAACACAAAACGAGTTTTGCATACGTTTTAGAGTTTTTGAATGCAGCTACTGTATTTCTTCGATTCTAAGACACACTTTTTTTTCGCGTATAAACATCTCTACAAACCGGCACCCCATTTACAAACAATGGCATTTTAGAATCAAAGAAATATGGTATTAGAACCTCTTGGGTCAAAATTGGAGGTTTTCGCTTTAAGGAGTTTTGCTATAACGTGTTGGATCATAGTCTGCCGTGCGGGGAATTACTAGGAAGTCTTACCTTGTCCCTCGTCGTAACTACTGCCGGGAGATGTCCAAGTTAAGACAACTTGGCCATGTTGCGGCTTGAATTCTTTGATGCGTAGATCACTAATGCGACTTGGAGGAAAGTTGATTTTTGTCGGTGGAATTTGAGTGATGTGGAAAACCCCTCCATTCGTGACCCGACTAAATTCGTCGGCGGGAATGGATTTCGTGATGGGTACAACACTCCCGCAGCAATACGGCACAGCTGAAAGCATAATTATCAATTAATTGCAATTACTGGGCATTGAATTTTCGAGAAAAATTGTAATTACCTTTATTTAAAGGATGAACAGACGAAGTCGCTGAAGAGCCTTTTACAACTATGGTGTCCTTAGTACTGGAGGCAATAACAGTCACCAAATAGTGACCTCTCACATTGAAATTGGTGAAGTATCGCGAGTAAATACCATCATTTCTGGTTAGATCTGGAGCTGTGTAAGAAAAAGTATTAATTATTGTGAATTATAATTTTTTTGAAAAAAATTGCTTTTGATTTACCTCCATTTCCATTATCAAAAAGCTCAACTTCAATCGTGCTGTATTTGCTGTCTTCGTCGAGTGGGCGGTGCACTTTAGCTATGACTCTGGCGTTAACAACTGGATCATTGCCTTTTTTAACTTCGGCATACAAAATGAGTGGATTGTCTTCACTGGGGTCCAATTCACCCATCTCGGCATTGTTCCATGTCCGTACTGTGTAGGTACCTTCCTTCGAACTGGGGTACGAGAGGGCGAAAACCAATACCGTATCTTGATTTTGCAAAGACGTTTGAGTGGGAATTGAGTAATTCCATTGACCGATCTAGACGTAAGAAATTGCGGTTTTATGTGTATCGTTCTAGTTTGCAAAACAAATTCAAAATAATTCAAAAACATACCTCATTGTCGGGCAACGGTTGCAACATTATGTCAGTGGTAATCATGAGGTAACTTGAATCATCGGGTTGAATTATCCGATTGACCGGAGTGGTGAAACGAATAGATCGAAAGTCGACGTCGTCATCCTTATTTCTCATTATCAAGAGTCTTGTATCTTTTCCAGTGGTTTGATCGACATAAATACTGCCTTTGATCACTTTATCGTTGTAAGAGCCTTCAGTTTGAACCTATAAAATGTATTTATATATATTTAGTCTTATTTAAAAAATACAATAATACCAAAAATAAAATAACTTACCACAAAATTATCCCTGTTGTATGGTTCTACAGCTTGGCCTACTTTTAGAATAGCTGACGTAAGTTGGGCCAAGACATTGAGGTTAGTGTTATAGCCAATACTCATTTCATGTATGGCAAAATTGAAACCATTGGTTCTGTCGGCTAACATTGTCATTTGCATGTGCAAGGGGTCTTTGTAGGAGTCAGACGACGGGTAAAGTATCGACATGACTCTCACGTTTTCTTTTTGGAGGTCTTTACATAAATTGTTAATTTCGTTTTCAATGTTCAGCGGTTGGTCAACCCCGGAAGTGAGCAAAAGAAGGATCCCACCGTTGTGCTTTCTCAAACTCTAGATATAGAAAAATGAAGTTTTTGAGAATCGTGCAAGATTTTGCGCTTGTAATTTGTCTCGTATACCTTTCTGGCTACGTAGATTGCCTCATTCATTGCCTTAAACGTTCGTGGGTTGGGGGTGGATTTCAGAAAAATTGCAAAGTTGTTTCTGACGCTGTGCACTGGTCTGAGTTCCTTGAAAGTATTCGGGCTGGCGATGGAATGGAACTCCTGAATTCCGAGATAGGTGTCGTTGGGCAAGACATAGGCCAGGATCCGAAGCGCCTTCTGGACGAAGTTGAAACGATTCTGATGGAGAGGAAAAGCCGTGTCCTGAAATTTGGTTGGCCCTAACCGTATTAGGATCTCTTGTTCGCTGCTCCAATTGTGACAAGTGTTAAAGGAAGAGATCCAACGTGCGTTAATGCATTCCGGCAACTTTGCTTTGTGTTAGTGTGTTATGTTTTGTGCTCAAAGTTTTACTTGCCCCTTTTAAATGTGTGCAAACCAAGGTGCAGACCAAATCACCGCCAATTTCCCTTTTATACTTACGTTATTGCTGCCTTGCATGTTACTCGACACATCCACGACAACAAATACTGGACTCTTCGCCGCTCGCACTATGTTAAACGACACGTTTTTCGCTTCTGCGCGGCCGTTTCCATTTCTAATTGAATAATTAATTATTTTTTAAAATTTATTTTAGAATTTTTTTTTTTTTAGATTTTTCTTACAGTTTAGTGAAATGTTCAAAATCCTTGTGACTTGCGATTACATCCCATGTGCTTTTCCCATCGCACATTACATTTTGCTTGGTTGGTGCATCAATTTCATGTTTTCTAGAGTCGCAAAAGAAACTGACCTGAATAGAGAAATGATTTATTATTATTTAGAATTATTTTATTAATTTTTTTTTTTACTTGATCCAAGTAATGAAATCCCATCAAGGATGATGTTGATATTTGTGATTCATCCAGCTCGTATTTGCAGCTCTGATTGTACGTTCCCGTGTTCTGATCAAGTGTGCAGTTTGCAAAACGCACATTGAGGTCAGGATATGCGCATGTGGTCAACTTGGGTGTGTCTACGTCTTTGATGTACATTTGTGGATACACGGGATCTCCAGGGTAACCATATTCATCGAAAACACCGTAACGAAAATGTGCCCATTCGTGGACAAACACTTTATCTGCAAACATTAAAAATTAATTAAATCACCCTGTTAGTCCACTAGATAAGAATATATAAAAATCGTAAAATGAAATGATTCATCATTTTGCGATTTGATGGCAAATTTATTATTTATACATACACGCTAATATAAATATAAAAATAAAAATAATAAACCCTCAGAGAATGATGTCATTTATATAATACTGCACTTATGGGAAATCAAATTTCACAATCTTCGAACTGATAAGTTTTCAGTTTAATAATCTTTCTATGTAAATCAGACTACACCACCTTCTGCATTATACCGTTAAGCCCACCCTGCGAGAGGGGGAAATGAAATCCCCCTTCATGTTTTAGTCATAATTCAAGCTGGGGCGGAAGGGAGAAAATAAATTATGGGAAAAGAGGAAGGATGTACTTGTCACGAGCTCATACATTTCACCACAGTTGGTGGCAGACTGTGTTTTCCTTAAAATCCAATAGTACCGACTTGAGTGTAGAAACCTATACGTTCCCATATGCTTCGAAAGTACATTTTGCAATTTATATTACAACGTGTTGCAACGGATTTTCTAAATCATTGAGTCTCGCGAGAATGCATTTTGTAAGACATTTTTGCAAATGGTAATACATTTTGTAAAATGTATTACGAAATGCGTTCCCAATACCATTATTTGTCAAACATTTTTCAATTCTATTATGAAATGCATTATTTAATGTACAAATAATGAAATGCTGTACGTTTACATATTTTATAATATCCCAATATGTAATGACGTTTACCTGACGGTCCATAATCAAATTCCGATTTGTGCTTGTTTATTAAGTAATCCGGCGTTAAATGGATGAAATCGGCCTGTTGTCCGCAACCTCCCGGCTGTTGAGTGTAAGGAGCATTTCCGTGGACCGGCGACGCATTTTCTATTCTCACGTGCGCTTCGTCGTACCCGTAATACGCATTTTTCTCAACTGGGTAGTTGGGCCATGTCCCAGGCACGATGATCGTCACTTGACCATAAGATGCGTGTTGAAGAGTCGCTTTGTAAAGAACTTTGGACGCTCGGTGAAACAGGTCCTGCAACACACAAGAAGTACTATAAGTATAAGATTTGGACGGTGCTTGGACAAGTTGGAGACGTTAAGAAGTTGTTTACGTCTCGGGGATTATCGGTCTTAATACGCTTTGCCTTTTGTCATTCCCTATCGCGGCCTTTTTCTATGTGTTTAACATTGTGTTGGCAGAATAAAAGGAAGATGGGGAGGAGGATAAAGGATCATTATCACTGGCGCCATCTGGCGAGTTGGGGGTCGCACTTTTTCGACTGGTGTGCAGTGTTTGTTTAGGAATTTCACTTCTTTCTCTTTCTGGCATACATCACCTCCCTGGGACCCTCAAAAACCATGATTAACGGCCTCCACCCACTTGGAGGGGGGTTTCTAGTGTTTATTACTTGTTCTCCCTCGTGTTTGGGGAGGAAGGAGCCTTTGGCAGGAGGGTAAAGTGTCCTATATTCTTGTTTGTTGGTCTCCCGAGTCTTGTATATTAAAATTGGAATAAATAATATGACGTGCGTTTATATTTTAGGGTGTAAACAAAGCGCGCACAAGAAATTATACATTTTTTCTGGTTTAAAACCGTCTTAAGACGCTTTTAAGACGCGCTTGAGGTGCTGGGAGCGTGGTGATCAGCAGCGAAAATCGGTTCTATCTGCTCTGATAGTTTTGTCTTTTTGAACTGGAAAAAGTTCTGATAGTTGAATCGATTCTAATCGGTCAGTTTTTATCATTGTGTGTAGGATGTGGTCATTAAAATTCTAAATATCAAACACAAGGGCTTCGCTTGTGAAACGGTCGAGCATTTTTAATCATTCTGACACTGTCATGCGTTTCACGCTCTGATTTGTGTCGGAAAGTAAATCTTAATCACGACCCATCTTGACCAATTGGCCACTGACCCATACCGCCGATTTTTTATTTTTTTTTAAATATATATATGTAATTATAAATCTGTGGACTATATCACGGCCTTGTAATATACTCTTGAATCATCTTCTCTCTTTATTTTTTTTCTTTTTTAAATTGTCCACCCACTCTTTGATGATGATCCTTGAGTAATGACCTCATTTATGCAGTGTGGGCCTGAGATTCACATTTTAACCTTCCATCAACATCAGTCATGGTCTGAATATTATTAAATCATTCATCAATTGAATTGTTTTCGAATGTTCAATCAATTATAAAACGATATATCATCGAATTTAAAATCTATTATAAAATGTATGTCAAAAATAAATTTTTTTTTTATTGTTTACATTGTTTTTTATGGGTATTCCACCTTCTTTTGTGTCAATTAATCATGGACGTGCTCAACACTTTTGTACTTCAATTATAAGCACAAGGAAAAAATCATTGACCCGTCTAAAGACAACCACGCCTACAAGAAAATGAGAAGTTTTCAACCCCCATTCGGGCATATTTTTTTTTTTACTTCTTCGACTCCTGCTGGGGACTTCATCAAGTTCCCCTCTGCTTCTTTCCCCCCAACATACTCCTGCTGTGAGGGAGGACTGTTGAACGACCTTTGATGCTGTTTACAAGCGTTTTCTGTCGCCAAGCAACGATTTCGGTGTTGACAGAAGCGAGAAAAGTCTTTTTCAATGTGTCACGACTCACGTGTCCAGAGAAATTCGAGTGCAATATAGTTGAGATCATGGGAAGTGATTAGGTTTTGTTTTTGTTTCGGCACGTGTGCAAGCGCGGGTTTCAGCGATGCAAGAAATGGGGGGAATTGCGATTTAATGAAATGCGATATATCCCACAATAAAAAATAATAAAAACACAAATAAAAAAATTTAATGGGCTTTTTTTCTAGAAATTATTTCTGGTGAATGTTTATTTTTTTTTTTCAAATTTAATAATTGTTTCTATAAAATATCGTTTGGATGATTCGTTGATTCCTATTTCCGGTGATTGCAATTGTTATTTGGAATTCCTCAGTGTGGGCGTGAATGGGATGAAAAAATAATGAAATGACCAACGAGTTGTGATTTGTGGTGCGCCGTGATGATTCACCAATCAATTAAAATGGCCAACCCCTAGACAGATATAAAAAAAGAGCACAAATTGCAAAGCTATAGAGAAAAACAATTACAATTCTCCCCTTTTCCTATTCATAGCATCAATCATTTGATGAACAAACTGTCATTTGACGTGACTGCGTTTATTATGGTTGGCCACACGGAAAGGATATTGCTGTGGTGGGGTATATAAAATTGAGCCTACTCATCACACCAAATTACTTTGTACTTGGAAATATTTCCCCCCTGTTTATACACACAATCAGAGCAAAACTCAAAGAGGAAGGAAATTGTTGTTGAAATCAACAGAATCAATGGTCGATGTAGAGAAAAATCTACTCAAATTGATTAGATGTGTGTGTAGATCTGTAGAAGAAGAGATATGATAAATAATTGATGTGGCATGTCACCATTTAGGCAGATATGTCGACCGGTCCAGTATTGATCCCATTAAGAAAGTTAATTGATTTGTCATGCATGTTACATTAAAGTTATTTGGATATAATTAATAATTTTCTTGTACACTGACCATGACCAAGCAATTGGCCATGGTTCTTATCTCATCCGCCTTGCCCTGAGGGTCATACAAGACTGCCTTCACCCTTTTGCATATTCTTGTCCAGCAAGGTCACTCCACTGTCCACCGTTCATGGTCAGTTGACATAACATAATCTTTTGTGGTTGAGTGTTTACCCAAAACTTCTTTTGTCATTTTTTTTTTCGTTTTGTTTCGTGTGTTTCAATAATGAGGAAGTTTTTATTTAGATGAGGTCAGTGGCAATTGAATTAATAACGTTTCCGCAACGACTATTGTAGCATGGATCGAAATGCAGATTGAATTGTGTTTTTTTAGTTCCTCGTGTAATATAGATGGAATTGGAGATTTTTGATCCGTGAGGAATTTCCGAATTTCCAAATATTGACTTAAATTTTTTTTTTTTTAAAAAATCATTGCAAATTCTTGCAAATTCTTGCAAAAATCTCCACAGTTTGCATTCTCTTCCCACGTGAATTTCCAAACAACAAAAAAGAATAATTAACCAATCTCTAACCATCCAAAACGTCGGGAATTGACGTTAACCAGACACGCGACATTCGAAAAAGCGAAAAGGAAAAGAAAATACCTCCCACGAAGACGTATAACCGAAAAATCGAAACCAACATCCCCCAAACGACCATTTTAATCCCATTTTATTTCCCTTATCTCCGAACGATTAGTTTCTAATTACAGTATAACGTCTCCACAGTCCACACACACACACACCCGAGTTGAAAAAGCATTACAAATTGCATAGACATCCACACAAGAGGGAGAGAAGTGAATCTGTGGCTTATTGCTTTATAAACGTGGATCCAAATGTCGACTAATTCCCCATGGCATCTCAAATGACCCTGTAATAAGGGTGGTGTTTTGGTAACACCTTATCCTCGGGACAAACAATCTCAACTCGGAGTCTCAGACCTTGAAACTGTTCAAGGAACTCGCAGCCCACCCACGCAAATGACACCCCAAGTGTATAGAAAGAGAAAAGAAAAGAACAATTTTAATTCGACAGGGTAACTCACAATTGTACATTTGACCATTCTCCCCCCATTTGCTCGGTGCGTGTAGTTTATTAGCTCTTTGCGCGGCAGGTAATCCCAACTAGTGGTCACCTGTTGATGGAACACTGCAGGGGTTCCAGGAGTCTGGGGTCCATGAGGTTGAATAGGGAGGGGGTCACATTTCACGCAGGAATTTGCTAGACGCCCATGCCCGGGGTGGTTGGTTGGGCGGGGGGTTTTCAATGTCCACCTTTTCAAGTAATGAAAGTTTTTCTGGGCGAGGAGTTGAATTGGAAAATATATATGTGGGAGAAGGGAAAAAAATGGCAGGTGTGATGTAAAGATGGGGTGGAGTGTGGAGGGAGAAAGAAAATGGGAAGAAAAAATTGTGGAATGAAAATGAGTGGGTGGAGGACGATGCTCTCTGTCTTTTGGTTTGTTGTTAACCCTTTTTTTTGGGATAGGTCAGGAATGTGTATGCTGATGATATTGTGACGTGATGTGATGAAAAAAGTTCTTTGTTTGTTTGATATGGGGCCTAAGAATAACCTGGGTTGACCTTTTCTAATATTGTTCCTTGGTGAATCGGAATGAAGGAATTAATTCGCATTCCAATTACCATCAGGTGAATTTTTTTCCTTTGATTTAATATTGAAGAGTTGATCTTCCGGTTCATCAGAAGCTATAAATTATGGTGTAGAGGATGGTGTTTATATATGATGTCATTAAAGTAAGTGGTGGAAAATAGACAAAAACTTTCAAAGTGGTGGGGAATGGTTAAAAAGTGTTTAGTGGGAGTATGAAAAATGGTTGAAAAGCAATAAAAATGGTTGAAAGCGGTGGAAAACGATTCAAAAGTAGTGGAAAACGATGAAAAAGTGATGGAAAACGATGAAAAAGTGATGGAAAACGATGAAAAAGTGATGGAAAACGATGGAAAACGATTCAAAAGTAGTGGAAAACGGTGAAAAACGATTCAAAAGTAGTGGAAAACGGTGAAAAACTATTCAAAACAGATGGAAAACGATGGAAAACGATTCAAAAGTAGTGGAAAACGGTGAAAAACGATTCAAAAGTAGTGGAAAACGGTGAAAAACTATTCAAAACAGATGGAAAACGATGAAAAACGATTCAAAAGTGGTGGAAATATTTTTTTTCTCAATTTTTTCATTTTCCACTATTTTTTTTTTCATTTTTCTGAATGAATTTTAAACTAAAAAAACATGCTGTACAAGTTGTGATGTCTTGATTTTTTACCAATAGGTTTTTTTATTTTATTTTTTGTTCATTAAGGAAAATTGATTTTTTTTGAAAGGTTTTGTAAAAATGTTGTAAAAAATAACAACATAGATGTAAATGACACTGAAAAACAGTGAAATACTAATGGTAGTGTGAAAATGATGGACTGTTGCACAAGATGATTAGATCATGTCCAACGTAACTAATGTAATTTCCAAAACAGGAAATTGACTTAGAAAAAAAATTTCAAAAAAAAAAATTCCAAAACGTACTATCAGTACGTTTAGGAATATATATATATACCAAACAAAAATCCACCTGTGGTTTGTTCCCCCCTTTTTGACAAAAATCCTAAATCCTTCCATTTACTGACCCAAACTTGTTTTGTAAACAGGTGGGCTTACAGGGGGAAATGAATGTCCACGCACAGGAAACAAACTTCTCAAGCCCATTGAATTTGAGGATTTCCTCAGTGTCTTGCTCTGCTGCCCTAACGTAGCTTCCGGTTTTTCTCACCCCTCGATTGGGGAGACTGAGTTTGCAATTTCACATATTGCCAATGCAAAACGTCAAAATTTCTCTTTCTCTCTCTCTGAGAATTAAATTAAATAAATCAACATTGGAATAATTGTTTTCTCTTACAATTTCTCGAGTTAAATGCATTTTACTGGTGATAGGCGGGGTCGTTGAGGACGCGTGATATGGTATCTAGGTGATTGATTCCTGATTGAAGTATACTTAAAACGGCTCAAAAGGTGTGGTTTGGTAAAAAGATAAAAAAAAATGTCAAGGTATTTACGCTTTGACTCATATAAAAGGAGTGTATTCGAGTGAAATGACACCATTTCATCAAATTATACAATTTTGTTATTAAAAAGAGAATTATATTTCAATCCAAATTACTCTATAGCCATTGTTTGGGTTCTAAATGGAAAAATCAATTTGAATCAATGATGATACGCGAAACCCCACATTTTGATTCCCCAAACAGGAAACTGCATTGACGCGTATGCCCCACACATGTCCATCAACTCGACATCCGGGCGACAGTGGGATGGGGGATGATCGTTTCCGTTACCATAGCAACGACACTACTCGTTCCTCTCGGTCCAACTCTTCCGAAACATTACCCCGACACGTCTTTCTCCCATTTTGACAACAACGAACTCGAATGTCTCATGCCCCCCTTCCCTTTTTGGCCTTTTTCGAGTCGCGAATCAATAGCGGCATAAAAGCGATATTGTTGAGTGTAATTTTTAAATTCGCCGCACGCGTGGCCATTGAATTTCGGCCCCAATTGAACTTTCCGCTAACGCTATGACAGCTGCGTCTCGCAGTTGACGGCTAAACGTGGCTTTAATTTGTTGGCGACTTGTCTTTTGTGTTTTGGGGAGTTAGGGAGATTGTGCGTGCGCATCAATTAGTCACGAGCAAAACTGTGCGTTCAAACCACCCGTCACTGTCTCACGTTTTTATTGTCCGACGACGACATTTATTTTATTTTATTCGCTTATTAATTTGATTTGTTGTTGTGGTTAATTTTTTTATTTTTTATTTTTATAATTTTTATAATTTTTTTTTTAGATGTGCACGATGGATCAGCTTGCAACAGGATGTTTGATATCAAAACTTGGGGTTCGTTTTACACTTTACCTTTTTGTGGACACGTAAGGTCAGTTGTATTTATATTAAATTTATAAAGGGGAATGTTTTTGGCTACATTGTCTTAATTAATGCTAGAATGGTAGATTATATAAATACTGAAGGACACAGACCGTAATCCCGACACAAAGAATTAAGTTTCATTAATTTTTATTATCATTATCATTATTTTTTTGTGAAATGAGAATAATAATAATAATTTCCTGAAATAAAAAATATTGTTCGATAGAAATAAATATTCTAGTGTCAATTTATTGATACTAAAATATTTTTTTTACATATATATATAATTTAGTGGTGATCTGAAATGAATATTTTTTTCGACGGTATTTGTTGCGTTTACAGGCGGTCGACGGTCGACTTACCGCGGCCGCGCGAACATCAAACCCCGTCCAAAAAAAAAATTCAAAAGCAACGACTTCGGATCAACACCAAAAATGAACTTTTACGTTTTTCAATGTTTTTAAAATTTCAAACGTCCTTACCTTAATCTCCTTTATCAGCTGGTCCGCTTGCGAGTAAGGCACGTGAGGGGCGATAGCCACCAATACACCTTGATACGAATTATTTTCGAACCTTAGCAACTGTGCACAGGTGCCACCGAAAACTGTAACGATCAAACATACAACAGTCAATACCACGTGCTTCCACTTGGCTCTCATCGTCGCGCTTCGATCGAGTGATAAAATATGTATAAAAATGAAAAACACGGCTTATAAACAAACGGAGGTGCAGTTCACTCTCTGTCACGATCGAAAACAGCAACTGCAGTCACAAAGTCCACATGTACGTTAAGATAAAAGTGATGCGGCGTCTGCTCTGCACCTCACGTCCCAACTGGAAACGCCACTGCTCCTCACGCACTGTCTCCTCTCTCCCTCCTCACACACGCATGCGCACTCGGCTGCCCGTTACTTCGCCTTCGCGCACCACTGGCGTGGGATGGTGAAGGGTACGCAGGGACGGTTGGCGAGCACGCGCAGTGTCTGCTCCATTTTTCCATGTACCACCTGCAGGGGGAGTTTGGAGTGGTCCCTCGGGTTGGGGGGGATGTGGCTGGGGCTCTGGGAGGGTCAGGAGGGGTGTTGTGAGATGTGACAGGATAAGGTAGCTAATTAATTCCACATGGAGACACTAGAGGGGATTTGAATTGAGCAATATACACGCTTGACTTCCGGTTTTTGATGAGGCTGGTGCACATGTGCCGAGAAGGTGCGAGTGTTGTTTTTAGCCATCATGTGCTGGTGTTATTGTTGTGGATGTGAAGACATTTGCAGTTGAAAGGTCTCTATATATATATTTATATTTATCAAGTAGTTTTTTTTTTAAATGGGCCCGCGAGAAACGTGTTTTCGTTTGTTTATTTATTTTGGATAATGAAACGTTTTTATGTTTGTTTTTTTATTGGATTTTTGTGTGTTTGTGATGGATTTAGGCCTAATTGTTTTTTTTTTAAATATTTAAATATTTATTTTGTTTTTTTTATTGTGAAGGTTCGCTTTGTCCACCCATAAGAAGCGTCATCGTTGGGTTTCTTTGGGTTGAGAGCCTAAGCCTAATTTCCATTCGGAAATTGACAAAATTCTTGCTGCCTTTGTTCAACTGATTGAAATCTCGTAGTTACACCTCGGAAGGCGTTTCTGGCGTTCATCACTTGTCCACCCTTTTGAAATTAAAGAAGAAAAAAAAAGGGGGCGTGATGGTGCACGGGAGGAGTCCCCTTCTTCAACTTCTTCTCCGCCTACAGCGATTCTCTTTGACGGCCATCTGGTGGACAGATGGAGAAAGAAAGATGAACTTGTTGTTGTCCTCTACATTTTCTCAGGATGATCGGTTTTCTACACCGTTTTACCGGAACCCATTTTTACCCGTATCGAGTGATTGACAAGTGTGTCGCACCTCTTTTGGTAAAGATAAATAAAGGAGAAGGAGGAAAGAGCGAAAGAAATGAAGAAATGAAAAAAAGGTGAAAGTTTTGAGAGAGAGAGAAGAGAAGAAAATGGAGCAGTTAAAAAAAGAATGGAGATTTTTGCATTACAATTAAAATGGAATTTTTTAATGTTTCACTTGATGGATTTAAAGATGGTGACCTATTTTCGGTTTAGAATTTTTATTCTTCTCAAATATATTCTCATTTGTGGGAAAAATTGTTTGTTCTTTTTGCCCGTATCTCCGAACGCGGCTGAAGGTGCCATTTATACCAATCTTTTGCGTTTTCCTTCTGTGATTTTCCTTTCTGGAATTTAAACGTTTGTTTGAAAAAAAATAGAGATTTAATTTTGGAAATAAAAATGTGAAATGTTTTTAATTTTTAAAAATTTAAAAAGTTTACAAATTTCGTATTAATCTGCGCAAAAATGCAGGAAATTTGTGATTTCTCACTCGTTTCATTTCAAGAGTACTTCCGTCTTTTTGTTTGGATTCACAACAACCTCCTTCTTGTTTTATCAACGCAACAATAACCCGGGTTGGGTCGTACTGTTGACCAAGTGTATTAATAATTGCAATGACGTCACGTTTGACTTCCTCTATGGGAAGGAAACGGCTAAATCGCACCGGAATTTACATATTATTCTTCTTATTAATAACAACAAGATATAATATAATAAAAGATGAAAACCATTCGCCCATGTTTGCAGTGAATAGTCAAGCGTAAAACCAAATGTTTATTTTGTTGTTTTTGCTTTAACATGAAATATCCTAACCAGATGGCGCCCCATGTTTATGTTCGGTGGCTTTTCCTGATAGTAAACAGAGCATTAAATTTTATTGCCACCTTTTAAAGGAAAAAAAAATACTTAATTTACACATCTCGAATTTTTATTCTTTGAAATGAAACTGATGAGGGACAAGGTTGAATAAGAAACCTTTTTTTCGAGCCCTCTGGTGTTGAATCGAAGCGGAAAAAATGAATATAAATATTTGAAATGAATGAAACGAATGAACCCTCAGGTAGGAAGTCTAAACGGAGAGGTTAGTTGAATGTGCATTACCACATTATGTTGTGGGATGATGTCATGTATAAAATGTGCTATTGTTCTGCTAATGCCTAATTCCAATCAAGGCCGCACTGTGCCAATCTCGCTCTAATTGACCCAACTTTAGGTTAAAAACCTGCTCGAGGCTGTTTAACTTGCTTCAAATTGGTTTTAAATTGAGGGTTTATCACCTTTTCGCAAAAATTGGGTACTAGAAAAAAGAAATGGTGGGATTTTTCTGGCGTGATTGTTGGGAATTTGAGTTGAGATGAGTTTTTTTTTTTTCAATGAAGTGAGAAAAGTCTGGTGTTGGGTTTGCTATTTTTTTTTTGTCATGTTTGGAGAGGTTTGTCATGGATGATCACTTTGGTGCGACTCGCGGTTCGCTCGATGGGCACCAGAGGGTGCATTGACTCGACGCAAAGTTCCATAGTGTTTAAACCATAAACAGCTGCAGCATCTGTTTATTGTATTGATCTTTAGTTTTATATTTATCAAAAATAAAAAAAATATAAAATATATATTTTATAGTGTATAGATATTGATGTATGTATTTTTTTAAATTATTTATTTGATTTTGAGTGGTTAAATTAATTATGGGGCGGTGAACTGACCAGGTTCAGAATACTTATAGAACACATTTACCCAATTTACCCAATTTACCCAATAACTCCCGGAAATATACGGTTTGAATGAATAATTCTTGGAAAAAAAATTAATTGAAATTGATACACGATATTGATGGAAAATTGTAAAAAAAAATGTTCTCTTTCGGGGTCATTTTTTACGATATTATTTTATACCCATAATTCCATTTAAAATAAAGCATAAAAAGTATTTATATTCCACACACACACAATTGGCATCCTGCAACAAGAAAAAGTTTCTCGATAACCATTATGTGAAATGTGAGTGCGCATATCCGTTGAAAAATAACGTTTGGAATAAAGAAAGAAAGAAATATATTGTATATATAAAAAAAAAATGCAACAAACAACAATAGAGCATCTTTCCTGCTGAGCGTCACACAAGTTCATGCTACAATGCGTGCAACATGCAGCGATGCATCCATGCAACTCGATTACGAATCACACGGGCCTTGGATCACCGCTTTTTTTTGCTGCTTTGCAAATACTCATTTACTATACTCTAACTAGTTTACAACCAATCAGACTTTCAACAAAAAATTATTTGGCGCACTCGTTTCTATGGCGACACATGTAAACATTCCACAAAAGAAAACTGGAGCAAAAATTCTATAATATGGATTTTTTAAGGTCTATTTATGGCGCGAATGACGCAACAATGCAAATTTCATTTTTTTGATACAACGATAGATAAAAATGTATAAATTTTTTTTAAAGAAAATTTTTTTTTGCCGAAAACGCGAAAAAGTTGACTCTTTTTCGACGTTTTCAGCGCTTTTGTCGCTGGGAAAGAAATTGAGCAGGTGAGGGAAAGTGTTGAGTGATAAATTCGCCCTCTATAGCTGGGGTTGTGTGTAGGGGGTTGGGAATGAAGTGTCAGCTGCGACAACACTTACCTGACATGTTCACAGATCCAGACGGGTCATTGAATCGGACTGAAACGATGTCACTCAATCCTCGTGCGCGATTGAGAAAAATGTGTGAGCTTGATGCAGCGTTCACACACACACAACACACTCATCTACCTGTAAGGCACTAGTTACCTGTCTCACCTCGATTACCTAGAAAGATGAACTCGTCTCGGGGCCACGCGCGCTGGTGCATACCTGGATGCACTTCGAGTCTTTGCACCTTTCCGATTTTTATTTACTTTAATTTACTCTTTTTTTTAGAGAAAAATTTTTTTTTATGGATATGGGTGATTTGAGACTGAATTTGGGTGCAAATGTTGGTAGAATGTGTGTAAAAGAGTTTTAAAAACGTGTATTTTTGAGGTAAAATTGTAAAAAGGGGTTTTGTTTAACTCCCACGCGCGGATAGGGGGCGTGAGAATATTGAGAGTTCCCGAGAGAGATGCTCTTATTAACTCTCACCTCTGACATCGAACAAGTTGCACTTCGAAAATGGCGACTTGTAATTGCAGTTATGTGGCTTTTTTTCTTTTCTTTTTGTTTCTCGTTTTGGTATTTTGTTTATGAGATAAGGTCGTGAGTGAGATAGAAGTGTTAAAATGTTATTTATACGTTGTTGGAGTTTGTTATTTTGCATAGAAATTAAATAAAAGGGTTTGGTTTGGACTGTATCGAGTGTTGTGTTTCTTCCGCGTTGTGGAAAGAATAATAAGCTGGATGTTTGGTTTTTTTTTTTTAGTTTAGTTGTGTGTGCGGGATGATAAATCATGGCTGTTTTGTGTGAAGTAGGTCTTGGGAGCATTTTTCTTGTATTTTGTTGAGGTTAAAGGTGACGTTTGTCAATTTAGAAATCAATGAATATTGTGTTTTTTTTCGTCTTGGTTTTTTTTTTTTCTTTTTTTCTTTTATGCGGATTCTTTTATATGAAAATGTTTCTTTCACGTCCACATTCCGTTGGGGTTGGTTGTAAAAGGTTTTCCCGCCGAACCACATAGGGGAAAATGCGGTTGTCGTCTGTTACGTGTAACCATTTATCCTATCGCGTTATTGAAAGTGGCGCCATCGGTTGGCAATTCCTGGAAATTTATTATCATAAATGGAGTCGTTGCACCTCTGGTTTTATATTTTTGAAAAGGCGGGAAGGCATTTTTTTGATTGATGATTCATTTTTAACACGTTTTAGAACGATTTTATAACTTTAAATGACTCAATACATGCAACGATTATGAGTAATTGAAATAAATACTTGAAATAATTTATTTTTTAAAATGTCATATTTGTAATCAAAATGAATCTGAGCATTATTTACATTCGTTCCAAAGATTCGCTCACAAATCACTTGGCCATGACAACGATAAGAACACAACATTGCACAATAAACTGCACAGGTGACTCACTCTACGCAGTGAAAATACGTAATTAAAAATAAATACCGTAATAGGAACTAATTTTTAAAAAATAATCTGAGCATTATTTACAATGATTCATTTCATTCGGAGATAAAACTCGCGCCATGGCAGACAAAATGCGCATTTATGACATTACACTAGCAATTAAAATAAAATAAATATCATAATAATTTATGTTTAAAAACAAATGATGAAATTAACCTGCATCTTGAGTATTGTTAACATTCGCTCACAGAGAAAACTCATGCAATGAACACAAAATTACACCAAAATGGAAAATGCCATAAAATGACAAATAAATTATAATTAATGAACAACAAAATTTACTAATAATAATTCATCATTCGTCACGGTAGTAAAAATAAAAATAAAAATCAGAAATAATAGAACACCTTGAAAAAAATATTTTTTTAAAAATATTAAAAATAGAAAAACTTATAAAAATGCAATTTTACTTGTAAAAAAAAATAAACATAAAAACACTGAATAAACAGAAATGTTGAAACCTTTTGAGACATTACTTTATGGTTTAAAACAAGAGTTAATTCAATTTAGCGCTTGTTATTCGTCTTCGAACTCATCCGTTGACTCGCCTTTTCACTCTGTTTTCAGCAACAGCTGCGAAATATTCTTCAAGAGTCACTGGTGAAGCGAACGAAAAGTCAGTCACAGTCGTTTGACACATTGGACACTTGAAAATCCCAATTTTCTGCCACATGTAGCGATTCAGTTGTTGAAAACAATGGCCACACGGAATAAAATAAATCCACAATTTGATCCTTTTTCTGTTTCGATGTATCGGTATTGCCATTTTCTAGCCTAAAATGAAGCATGTTTATTATTATAAGCCAAGTAAATGAAAAAAAAAACAAGTTTTACCTTTTTTTTTATAACTTTTTAGAAAACAAAATACGTTTGACACTTGTTGTGAGCGCGAAAGTGAACTGTTCTCTACGACGACAATAGGAAGACAAATGAAAACGTGTTGTAAACCGTAATGTGAGAAGGAGCTTTCACCGTGATTTCACTAGGGTCACTGACTCGTGTGGACGAAAGAGGGATATTGGCGCTGTGTTTCAAGGCCAGGTGACGTTGTTTGAAATTAGGTCACTCAAAGTCATACGTACACGTGTGTTTCTGTTGTTTTGGTTTGGTTTGTTTGTTTGGGGAGTTGTTATCATATCTATAAATTGATAAATGATGTTTATTTGAGGTTTCCCCTGATTTCAGGGGAAAATATGAGTCTTTCAAGCTAGTTTTATCCGTTTTTTTTTTAGCTTTGTTTGGTAATATAAAAAAAGGCTAAACTAAAACCTAAAATTGAATGAAAACGATTTTACTTTTTGTTTTTTAATTTCATAACTTGAATATTTTATTTTCTTATTTTTTAGTTTGAAAATATTTTTTTTCCTTGAATGGGATTACAGTGAATTAATTAAAGTGAATTAAAGGTTTCACGAAGTTCCTTGTCTTTGTATAAATCTCGCCCAGGTGACGACAGATTTAATTATTATTCGATTATGGTACCTCATAATTTTTTGACGAACTGTGCTGCCATCTATGATGAATAAATAGTAATGAATTTCAAAGTTGGTAACGAGTCGCCGAATATGGCGCCACCCGCTTTGGGGGTGTACGAGCTACTTACGCTTTAGTTACCGAGATATATAAAATGCACTTTAATCGTGTTTTTTGAAACTGAAATTTTCATGTTGATTGGACATTTGAAAGAAAAAGGTATTTTTAATTTAATTATTATTATTTTTTTAAATTGTTGTAAATGTTGGTTTGTTTAAGTTCCGGTTTCAGGTTTTCTTACCACCCTCTTACCTGAAAATGAATTTGAAAATTGCTGTGTTTGCGATGGGGAAATTGAAGGTTTCCAGCAGCGAAATCTATTTAGATGACAGTGTTATTAATTCTAGTGTGTCTAATTTCATTTTATGATTTATTCAGGTTTGAAATAACGCCAATTCGTAATGGATTCGTGTTTGAGATCGCCTTCCAGTAGCTACCCATCTGCGTGGATAAAGCCCGAAGATGTTAAACGGCAGCTTCGAAAGAGGAAAAGAGCTTTGGACGCCCGATTCATACAAGAAGGAAAGAATCAAAAAATCGTCAACAATAAAATCAACAGCAGAGCCAAAAGTAATCAATCTGGACGAAGTAATCCCTTCAAGTAACAATTTTATTTTAAAATGAAAAGTGTTATTAATTTTAAAACGCTAAAACGTTTATTATTATTTTTTGAATAACAGGAAAACATGTAACGACGACAGAAATAAACCAAATCTAGAATTAGAAGAATCATCGGATTCCACTTTGTTCAATTTGTTTAATCCGGAGGTTGATTGCTTTAACAATGAATTTTCCATTTGATTTTTACCGACTCGAATTATCTTGCTCATTTTTAGTATAAAAATTCGTCATCACAATCCTCATCGATCGTTTATAAACTTCCCGAGGATGAGGGGAAAAAGGTATCTGAAAACGTAATTAATTAATTGATTGATTGATTACTAATACTTTTTTATTATTTTCATTTTTTTTAAATAGAAAACGTTTAAAGACGAAACCGTTTGGTTGGTTGATTTGCCAGTTGATTGGAGTTTGAAGTCCAAGTTGCGCATAATGTCGTCGGTACCTTTTAAGTGGAATTCAGGCGCATTGAAGACGACCGAAGAATCGTCTGGATTGACGGGGTTTGTTCGCTGCATTAATTCGGAACACAACAAATTGGACACGAGTGCCAGTGCCGAATTGCACAAGCGTTGCTTGATTTGGATTCATCCGTCGCTACCTTGGCTTAAAATGTTTCCACGATTAACGACGAAGGCATCTGCCGTGAACACATTCTGCACTTCTGATGCGGCGATTCAAAAGGAGCTCTATTTAGACTGGTTTGTTATGAATTTTTTTTATTTTATTATTGTTATTTGTTCTAAGAATTATTTTTCTTTAAAGGTGCAATAGTTTTCGCTCCCTTTGGCAACTGTTACGGAACAGGCAATGCGCTTATTTCTACTTTTGTGCCCATTCGTTCACGGTACTTTTTCGTACCACCGGCATTGCTGGTCTGACTGAAATCAACGCAATGATATCGCCGACGACATCTGGGTTCAGAAATGCTTTGACCGAAGAAGGAATTCATTTCACCCAACCTCTAAACAAATCGAATCGACTTTCGCAAACCGACAGCGGATTTGGCACAGACTCGGAATGCTCGGAAGAAGTGAAATGTTCAAACTCGAAGTTTGATGAGGTTGATGAAGTTGATGAAACGACCAGCAGGAGCAACGAATGTGAGGACGTTTCCGTGTGGCTGACTAGCCACGGTTTGGAAGAAAAAAATGTTATCACTGGCACTCATTTACAGAGAAAATTATCGTACGTTGATCTTAGAATTTATTATTATTATTATTTTCTTACAATTTTTTTCTTCTCATTTCTGCGTGAAATATAGTCAACGCCAAAAGAGGATATCGGATTCCAAACCCGAATCGATGGTTTATGTTGAAGGGGTTGACGCGCATGCATTATACAATTTTTTACTCAATTCCAACAACATTTGCATATCTAATTCGGGACCATTAGCAGGCGTGCCTCCAACATTGATTTCGTCGGTAGCATTTCAAGGAGCAACGTTAAGACCGCTCAAAGTATTGCTTCACTTAACTTTGTATAAACATTATATGTAAGTAAAACATATTTTTTTTAAGGTTAAGCACGAAATGGTTCATCAGGGCAAGAACAAATATCACAGTTTGCAGTTGTCGGGGCCGATACTTCCGCACATTTCGCATTCGTTAGTAAAATTGATGACCAGAAACAAATCCGATATTGAATCGTACAAAATTTTTATGTCCACGTTGGAAACAACAACACCTTTTTCGAAATTGACAAATTCACAGAGTTTTGGTGCACAATTTTCACACGAAAGCTTGACCGATTGTGGCTTGCACGAGGATTTGATCGAGATACTTTGTTCACCTGGAAGTGGTCAAGTTATAAATGAAATAGTATCAGAAAGTGGTCTTTTTAAGTGTAGTTAATTGTAATTTTAATATTTTACAGTAAAACGTTTTTTAATTTTTAATTTAACTGTTTATTTAATGCCTTGCGAACTGTTATTAGTTTGTAGGAAGTTGAAGTTGGTATTGCAGTAAAGATTTGATAAGATAATATGTATGTTTATTATTGTTACGGTACGAGTTTACTCATTTGACAACCTCACGAATCATTAACGTTCTTACTTCGCTTCAATTACTGGTTGTTTTGTTTGTCTAGTCTGCATGACGGTGGTTGTGGTCAGCCAATGTTTAGGAGTTCAATTATCTGGACATTTCTTATGCTTGGACATCAGCTTTGCACTGTCTAAGATTTTGAGAACTTTTTCAGTTGGCAACTTCAAAAACAAGCTGTTCACTACTTGAGGAGGCTGCTGTTTACACAACACACAAAAACAAGGCAGTCGTCCGAGGATCGCGACGCTTATTAAGATGGCTCCTGTGCATGTTTATATTTATTTGTTTTTGTCGTTAGGTGACAGCACGAAGTCAATTGACGTTATTTCTAGAAATCTCTGTGTTTTTTGATTGGTTATTCGAATGCGATGACGGGGCGTTTGCTATTTTGCATCTTTCTGTTTTCGCTAAGTTTTTCATTAGTTTTTTCCGGGACGGAGACGAAGCACACGGCGTTCTGTTCTGAGGTAAGTTTTATTCGAATTTGACTTTTATTTTAGTTTCTTGTTTTCATTTAATTTAATATTAGACGTTTTTGCGCTTACCGTAGTTAATTTACTCGCGTTGAAATTTAGTTATTTTTTATTTAGTCATAGTTTTTGCTACGTGATGCATAACGCAGTTAACGCGAGAACACAATTAGTTTTCATAGTTTCTATTTAATAAGTGTATGCACATTTTATCCAATTATATTATCATTAAGTGTTAAACAATTACATTTAGCAGGTAGTTTTTATTAATTATTTGTACATTTTTTTAAAACTAGGAACCGATAATGAACGACGACATGAGACCGACTTAAAGATTCAAGAAACCGTAAAAGAACTTCAAATGTCATTTCTATTTTCAATTACAATTTTTGAAGAATTTTTATTCATGTTCACATTTTTATTCATGTTCACATTTTTATATAATTTTTATCATTCATGTTCACACACTTTTGTATAATTTTTACTATTCATGTTTGCAGTTATATGTATTTCGTTTATAATTTTTGTTTGATAATTTTCCTTCCACAATTTTCCTTCTTAGGTTAAAGTGTTACATCAACATCAGGAAGACATCGTGGGACATCCTTTTTGGGGGCCCAGAGCGTGGCACACTCTGGGTCCCGGGTGTGGTAAAACGGCGGAGTCTCAACGGGGATATTTACCCGAGATTATCCTTAAATGGTCCGTTACAACCCGCTTGAATGTTTTATTTGCCATTAATTTTCCTTTTAAGGAAAAATTTGGAAGTTTTTTTTTGTATAGTGTATTTTCATTTCAATAAAGTTTTATTTTCTATAAGCTATGTCATTTCTGCAAAATTTTTCTAAGTCCAAAAATCAATAAGGCGAATCGCTGCCAAATTTTTATAGGTTTGGACTTAGGCTAAAAGGGGGATGGAGGGTGGGTATACAGATTCCCCATTTTATTTGGATGTTTATTAATTAAACGACAACAAATTTTAATTAAAAGTATATACTATGTAATTATAATTTTTATGTAGTTTTATTAAACTACATAAAAATTATAAAGACACAACACAAATAAATTTTATTGCAATTAAAGTATAATACAAACAACGAAATACATAAAAAAAATTAATGTAATTAAATGTCTTCAGTGCTGAATCCTCCGGGTTGGCACAGGAAGTCTTTGGTTGAATCTAAAAAATAAATATACAATTAATGTGTAAAATTAGCAAACCATACAAAACAGAAGAGGTAAAAATTAAAATGAAAGTAACAAGTTAAACATCTTGCGCACGCCATTTGTAAGTATTGCGCTACAAAATATAGAGCTAAGGTTTGAAAAACAAAGTCGATAGACAAACGGTCAAAACTAAAATGAAAGCAACAAATTAAACATGCGCACGCCATTTGTAAAGTAATGCGCTACAAATATAAAGTTACGGTAGAAAAAACAAAGTCGATTGTTAGACATAGAAACTACTCACGGTAAACCTCTATAATTAACTGCAAAAAAGACGCGCTAGAAAACTAATTAAAATTTCTTGCGCTTTTTAACTTAACGGCAAAACAAACCACAATAAAATAAAATAACAAAGTGTAAAATAAAATAAAAAACGAATTTACTCACCATATTAAATCCAGAACGTCTACGTCGTAATGTCGTCCACCGAGTCGGAACACCGAATGACAAAACTTCGCTCAAAGACAAGTTTAAAAAAAGAATATGCAAAATAATACTCGCATGCACAGCCAATCACAAATCATGGAGTCTTCTAGAAGTATGTCAATTTCCTGCCACACTTATTCCACCTAGTGATAAAAAATTAACCCCATAAATTTTTTGGCACCTGCTAAAATAAAACTACATCTGTAGGAAATGTCACAAAATTCTATTCTCAAATATTCTGTAACAACAAAGATTAAACTTTCTTCCTGCATGTCAAACGTAATGTATTTATTCATATTTATTGTAAGCTTATATATGTCAAACACTTGACACGATTCACTAAACATTCATTCATATATGAGACAGCTCGATGGTATGTTGTCTGTCTCCTCTGGTCGGTGTGGGAGTTCGAATCCGTTTTAATCCTTTTTTAATCCTTTTTACTTTTGCAATACCATCATCTTGAAACTTCATTCAATTCGTATTCTTAGTTGATCAAAGTGTAAAGTAACAAAGAAAACATGAGCAAAGTCGATAAATATATTTAAATGATAAAAGTGTGATAAGAATATGACATAAAACCAAATTAACAATTACCTAATACAAAAACAAAATAAGTAAAGTAAATTTTATAAACAACTCCCAAGAAACCAATTTCATTATAAAAGAGTTAAAACGTTAAAACGCTAAAAAGTTCTAAATATAAAAAGTACAGAAATATAAAGTAAAAAGTCAAAGTATTTTCATATAAACAATTAAAATTTCATCTATATTTTTTTTCATTTGAATTCATTTCTTCTCGTGCTTTGGACAACAAAACCTTTTCCCGTCGAATTTTCATTTTTATTCGATTCATCTCCAATTGGTGTAAATAACCGTTCCTTTCGTTCGCAACATTTTTCTCGTCAATGTCAAATTTTCTTACTTTCCTAGAAGAATCGTTACGTTCCTTAATTTTCAATGTTTCTTCAGAATCACTTAAAATTTCGCCATCTTCTATTTCATTTCTCTTCTTGGCCTTCTTAGGATTCGGAGAAAAACATTTATTTTCATAGTTTTTTCTAGGACTAATACTACTTTTCCTTATTCGTCGTTTGATAGCCTCAGCTTTTTTAACAACTTCACTTTTGTGGTGATTAAATTTGCTAAATTGAGGTCTTTTTGTATCCACATAATTTTCTCTCCTGATTCCCTCGTTATTTCTTAAACCACTGACATTTTCAATTACATTTCTGTTATTCTGCGCAAGTTTTTTCACATATTTATCTCTAATGTTCGTCCTACTTGCAATTTTACATGATTCCCTGCTGCTCTCCACACTTTTCTCCAGACTTTTTCTACAGTTTTCTTCCGTATTCCGATTTCCTCCTGTTTTCGAATTGTTGTCTGAAACGTCAGCTTTTCTTTTCTGTGGTTTCTTCCTTTTACTGCTGTTCTGATCCTGGTAATACTGCAATAACATCTTGCTCGAAGAACTCAAAACCTTTCCAGACGTGTCTTCTTGAGAAATAATATTTTGCCTAGTTCGATTAAAGTTGTTCACGGACTTCGGTTCAGATTTCTCGACATTAAAATTGATTTTGTCGTCGTTGCAGCTCTTATTCGCGTCAAAAGTAAAATTTTTACTCTTATTTCTTGCAGTGGCAGAGTAATTTCCATGTTTAGACATTCTTCTAAAAATTACCGCATCCAAACTAGAATCAAAAACCAAACTTAATTTCTCAGCACGTAATAAATAAATAAATAAATAAATAAGAATTTGATATTACTGTTCTTTCATTCCCTTCAACTTCAAATTCTTTTGATAAAGCTCAAATTTGGCGGTTTTATATAACTTGGATATATTTTCCAACAAAGTTTTGTTTTGCTTTTCTAGATTTGCATTGGATTGTCTCAACTCTTCACACTCTTTCAACAAGTCCTCGTACTGCTTTGTAATCTAAATCAAATCAAATCAAATCAAATTTAAATAAATATTAAAATAACGGTTTTACAGTAAACAAATCACCTCGGTTAGCGGTTGATCATTTTCAGTCGTTATCAAGTCACTGTAAATATCCAAATCAAACAATCTGTCGTCACTAGTGGAATTTGAAGTCGTTCCATCATCACAATCCATTAAAAAGTTTGAATTGGCGATAGAAGATAGAATAACCAAAGGAATCGGTCACACTGCATTCACTTCGGAAATCAAGAGCCAGTTTCTCATTTCCTGTTTTGTTGCGCCACCTGTGACAAATGTTAGAATTATATATTTGAATCATTTAATGGTCGCCATTCTCTTTTCTGACTAATGTCAACAGAAATAATTTTTCCTGCACAAATAATTTTGGTAAAGCCAAAATGTAGTAGTTGTATACCCACACGTTTATATGTTTTTCCATTTTCAGCGCTGCATTTTGCCCTACATAAACAAATTTGTAAATAAAGCAAGAACGCGTTCACCCATGCTGAAATGTCTGCTCGATGTGTTATATCTGGTATTGCTTCAAAACATAGCCCCGTTTTCCACCTTCATGGGTCTAACCGAAGAATGACAGCCAGTGTAGGATATGCCTTAACTTACAAACAAACAGGCGATCCAATAAATGTGTTAGAAAAAATTGAAATTCCAATCCCATCACACGTGCAACCAAATGAAGTAAACGAAGCAACACAAACATTCGTCTTAAATTTGTGCCTTTTTATATAATTTCTTTTATTTCCATTAAAGCTGCTTGTGCAAATGCTCGCTGCACCTGTTAACCCAGCAGATATCAACACAATTCAAGGTGTGTATGGAATAAAACCAAAATTACCAGCCTTTGCCGGTATGGAAGGAGTTGGAAAAGTCATCAAAGTAAATACGAAATGAGTTTTACAAGCTTATTAAATAATGCATCGTGTGTAACTACAGGTCGGCAGCAATGTGAAAAACGCGGCCCTTAATGATTGGGTTGTAAACACAAATGCAGTTGGGCAACACACATGGATAACTCACACATTATGGGAGGACAAAGAAATAATTAAAGTTAATAATTGATGGTGAATTTATAATTGTATATTTGTAAAGCGCACTTTTCTCTGCAGATTCCTAATGACACTCCGTTGTTGAGTGCTGCAACGTTATCCGTTAATCCTTGCACCGCCTACAGAATGCTAAATGATTTTGTCAAATTAGAAAGAGGTGATGTGTTAATACAAAACGGTGCAAACAGTGCAGTTGGCCAAGCTGTCATTCAAATTGCCAAGCAAATGGGCATAACCACAGTCAACGTTATCCGAAATCGACCAAACCTAGAAAAATTGAAAGATTCGTTAATGAAAATGGGTGCAAAACATGTAATAACAGAAGATGAACTCAGGTTAGCACACAGTGAAATGCGCAGACTAAACGTTTCGATTATTTCAACTTATCAATCATTCTTTTTATTGCTGTAGAAATAAGGAATTTATGTCGTTTCTGAAACATCTTCCTCCTCCGAAATTGGGTTTTAATTGCGTCGGTGGAAAAGCGACCACAGAATTAATGAAGTACCTCGGTGCGAATTCGACGCTCGTTACTTACGGTGCCATGTCCCGTCAACCGTTTCACGTAGGTGCAGCCTCTTTAATATTTCAAAACATCTCGATCCGTGGCTTCTGGATGGGTCATTGGAAGCGAAATCAAAAAACGAACGACGTGTGGAAGGCGATGATTAGCGAACTAGTGGATATGAGCAAAAACAAGACGTTACTTCCTCCTAAATGCACACAAATCAGTTTAGATGATTATAAAATTGCAATTGGTTCTGCCATGGAATCGTACATTGAACAGAAATTTGTGTTTATATTTTAATTTAAAAAAAAAAAGAAGAAAATCTATGTAAGTTCGATTTATTGATTACAGATTTGTAAAAGTGAACAAAAATTAGTTCTGTTAAAAATAAAACAAGATAGCCAATTAAGACTTGGCAGCTAAATCCATCAAATCCAACAGATCATCTTCTCGAGTTTCCTCCGCGTCTACTATTGTCATCTCGCCAATTATTTTAGCTAAATTGACATTGGTTTGCGACTGAAAAGATTATTTATTTTATTTATATCCCATGCGTCTATTTCCACCGATTTCTGAAATCATTTTGACAGAATTCGGTGGAAATAGCCCCGTTTATTTATATTATAGAGGTTTAGTTGTTAGATGTTTTAAAGTATATCTCACCAATGTTGCATCAATGTCGATTACATTCCTGCATGGATTTTTTGGTGGTGATTCAACCATCGGACTGAAATATAATTCAATTACAATTTGATTTATCCTTTCAAGTCATAGTATACCGTTGTGGTTCGTCATCTTTGTCGACACTAAACAAATTCAGTCTGAATTCGTGTTTCTCATTTTTAGACACGCTTCCCAGTAAATCGGCTAAAAAATTGAGCTCGTCTTTGGCATATTGATCATCTCCGACAGGCTACCGAATAATTTGTTTGTTTGTTTTTTATTTTAGAAATTAAAATTAACGAACTAATTAAAACAGATACCGTAGCACATGGCGTCATTGGTGTGGGTGTAACTGATTCCGATCTATTTTCAACTGCCTTCGTGTACCTTCGATTAATAAATTAAATCGGGAATAAAAATAATTGATAAGGGAAACGATTACGGTATAATTACATGTTTGTTCCTAACTGAATATTTCGACTGCCAATGTATTCTAAAGATCCTTTTGCAGTCTGACACGAATATTCACCTCCGGTTTCAAACTCCTTGATCGATATCCTCTTTCCGTCGGCATCAAAACACCTTATTTTCATTCAATTTTACAATTATTCATTTAAAAATGTAATTCACGGTAACTAAATTACGTCATTTTGCCTGGAATTTCCCAGTTGAAGGGCAATATTGCCTTAAGTGGCATTGTAAAACGCCCGTCTGGATTCTGAATTTTATCTCTTAGAAAAATAGACACCTTAAAATGAGATTTAAAAAAAAATAATTAAATCATATTTTATTTGAACTCGTATAGAAAAATAAAAACTGTACTCTGACGTGAGTATCCTCAAAATATGCCAACAGTGTTTGCCGAATCAGTTCATAACTACCTAACGTGAGTGTGCTGTAAGTCTGCAACAAGAAATAAGAACAAAACCAAAAATTTTATCAACAATAATTACGGTATCAAATATCAATCACCTTAATTAACATGGCATAAACATCAAAAAGTTGTTGATGAATAGTTGGTTCGCTGACAAACGCTCTCATGCTATCTAAATGGTTCAAAGTAATCAGCAATAGATCACTCGCTTGAGCAGACATGTACACTTGGTATTTAACAGCCATCGTCATCAAATCGTAAAGCTAAAGTTATTGTATTGAACAATGAAAAGAGAGTAAATTTAATCGAGCATTTTTACTATTCAAATACCTTGTCCATACTGGCAGTATTTAATCTCATGATCGACGTGTGGGCCAGTTTATCAAACACTGATCTCAATGCTCGCTTCGAGTACAGCTGTTGAGGCTTAAATAATTCCTCCATAAACTTTTTATTCAGCATTGTGCTGACAATATCGTCGAGGACTATCAAATCAATCAAAGTTATTTCCTCAATAAATTTATAAGCAAAGAAAAAGTTGATAAAAGGTCACCTTTTCTTGCTTTGTCGTCCGGTATATTTTGTGCGGTGAGTCTCTGGTCCAAAATGTACACCATTTCACCGCCCAAATTAAGAAACAACATGGGAAAGGTGCGTTGAGACATTTTGTTTTTAGTTTTGATTCTGAAATCACATTAAGATTTGCTGTTGTTGTTCTATGTACACAATGTTGTTATGGTAACAAATAAGCGATGCCTTCTATCGACAGATTTTTCAAACAAAATGGGATTGAATAAAATCGAATAAAATCAAATCAAATAATAAAAACGAAATTGGAAATTTTTTGCACTTTTATTTGCCTAGGGCAAAAACTTTTGGCCACACAGGTATGAATTTACATAATAGTACTCATGAAGTACCAAACATTGAATTATTAAATAACATCAGAAGTAAACAAATCAAATACCCACTTCTGACGAAATGCAACGAATTGACTGCACGTTAAACAAGTCAATTGATTCCACATTGTGCATATTCAAACCGTTCACCCACGAGTCAGATGAATTTGAGATATGTAAGGATTTTTCAAAAAATAGAATTTCACAAAATGATGACATCACACACCAATCTAATTCAAATGTAATTCAAATATTCAACCATTTATGGAATGCAAAATGAAAGGCAATTGCACAGACACGTTTTAACTTTTAAACCTGACACTAAATGCATAGAAAAAATATATATTTTAGTGTCCGTAAAGGGTAATTAGCTAAGCTTAACTCTTATAAAGCATATTTAACCTGCATAAATCACAGAATAACAAAATAAATCAAATGAAAACTTACACACAATATTACAAAAATCGAATAGAAAGTACCACCATTCATACAAACACCAAAGAAAGTGAAATCTGTCAATCACTTAAAACTTCTAATTTGATTACGGTACTTCAAATTAATCCTTTGGGCTTAATTTCAAGTTTTAAATTCAGTGTTAGGCCCATACAAAAATAGCACCTTTAAAATAGTTTCTATGCTTCACAAAAAAATAGAATAATAATAATAATAATAATAATAATAATAATAATAATAATAATAAAAATAAAAATAATAATAATAATAATAATAATAATTAATAATAATAAAAATAAAAATAGAATTCAATGTGAAAAGAAAAGCAAATATTATTCATAGATATATTAAAGAGGTCGTTTCTCCATACTTGGCTCTAAAAAAATAAATCCATCAATCCAAACATTGGGTTTATCTAACATGTTTTGCCACAATTCAATTTCGTCACCCCGCGAATCTAACCAATCGACTTCTTTGCCTTGAAATCGACCTAACGAAACGAAACGAAACAGAAACAAATACATAAGTAAAACTATTTCCAACCAACACATTAAATCATTTTTATTTACCTGATCCCAGACTGAGTCGAACCCCCCCAAGAAAATCGTTGCTCGTTAACCGATCGTAGTCCCAAACGGTGAGTTCGAGACATCGTTCGCGTAAATCGTCAATATCCACGTCGTCATATACAAATGTGTGATTCCATTTCGGATTGCAATTCTTTTTGACGACCTGCGTCTTCTGTTTGCTATTTTTACTCTTGTCGGGCAGCAAATAACTGTCAAATAATAAATTTATCAAAATTTCATACAAAAAAAAACCTGTAATTTAAAAATAGAAAAATACCATTTGCAAAACGGATCTGAAGTGCCATTAGATCTGACGGCGGTTAAATTTCTTGCTTCTTTAACGAGAACGTGTAATTTTCCCTTTCCCAGCTTTCCTTTCTTCTGCGTTGTCACGTCGAGAGGAACATATTTGAGCGCTATAACAAGCTCACCCTTGTACGACAACACTTCTTCGGGTGGTCCTAACTACAAACAATTGATTGTAAATCAAATATTATTTCCACCAAATATACAATATTGCCAACGTACACGTTCTTGCAACAGATACCATTTCGGTGTACTGTCATCGTCAATTACGTCATAACCTAAAGGAAGCATTACTTCGCCCAGAAAGTCATTTCGTCCAAACATGTCGCTGTGCCAAACCGTCAACCATAAAGTTCGAGTTTCAAGTTCGCTGATCGTGACGAAAAACTAGTCAAAATCAAAATCGGTTATATCATTTCATTTCTCGTAATTGAAATTGTAATCGAGATTAACTACCCGTAAAACTTCATCAAATGTAGGATTCAGTGTGTGTTTCTTCACCTTTGTTTTCCTTTTTCCACTTTTTGATTTGTCAGGTAATAAATAAACTTTAACATAACTAGAAAATAATTCAAATCGCAATTAAACAACCAAATCAAACTTGTTAGCTTCATTCAATTTACGGATCAGATCGATTTCTTTTGATATCAACTGGAGCTAAATCTCGGCATTTTTTCACGTGAACTTCCAATGCACCCAATTTGAAATTGTATCCCAATCCAAAGAGAACTTCGCCTCTCACGTCCACCGTCCCGTATCGTCCTCCACCTGCAGCGCTGTACACGCTCGTCATGCTATCACTGCGATTCTGCGGATAAAATTGATAAGTAAGCAATTAGAAATTGATCATTTTTACTAAATCGAGTACTCCTAAAGACGAAAGACTGCTTCTGGTCTTGTGCAGTGCCACCAAACGGTCAATATCTTCTTCTGGCACACTTTCCTTGTCTGATGTGTTTTGGCTACACAAACTACTTCTTCCAGATGGATTTGATTGAATGGATTGAGAAACAATCTACATTTGAAAAAATAAAAATAAAATAAATAAATAAACAGACACAATTTTCACAGGTCAAACACCTCCCAATTGATTGAGTACTGCACATTCGACATCACTTAATCGAACATTAAGTACCATCAAAAAAAAAACGTTAAATAGCTCAATTTTCCAACTTACATCTGCTGTATCACTAACAGAAATCTGCGGAATGGGCACGCCTCCACCTTTGGCAGTTTTAGCAAACTTTGTCAGACTTTTTGAATCAGTCGACGCCCCACTGTCTTCAGCTAAATAATTCAAAAGAAAATCGATTTTAATTTGCATAATAAAATTTTAAAAAAATAAAATAAAAAAAATAAAAATATATATATAAATAGAAATAATAATAAAAAAAATAATAAAATTAAAATATATTTTTTTAAAAAAAAATGAAAGCATAAACAAATGCCAACCTTGACTATCTGCATCAAAAGCGGAACCATCAGACGACTTATCTACATCCGATTTGATACTTTTTCGCTCTAATATTTCTTCCTCACTCACACCATTTGTAGTAACCACAATCTGACTCGTCCTAGCTCCATTTTTGCTCAAGTGTAAAATTTCAAACCTCTCAGATTTTGTCTCTTCATAGGCAACCTCATTTTTAGCCCTAAGACACCTCAAACATGGGAAGCACAAACATGCAAAGAGTCCAGGTGCAGCGCAGTTATCAGGTTGCATCTTCTAGAACCAGAACCAGAACTAAAACTTAAATTGACGTACACAGCTCACCTCCATTTTGAATTATTTGTTATCAAGTAGCAATTCTGGGTAAAAATTATACAGCTGTTATCTGCAATAACCAATTATGTCAACTGGCAACTCCAATATGCAGAAAGGGGAGACTGTAAATTACTAACAGGAAAACGACATTCAAGTTAAACAATATATCCATTCCTATTCCTTTGTTCTTAACATCCCCTTGTTATTTTTTTTTGAAATTTGCATCATGTTTGTACTGAATAGTGAATACCATTTCACTTGTTCGTCCTCCTCCTTTTTTCCTCCGCCAGATAAGAGTATAGGAGGAAATTTCATGCTGATATTGAACTTATTTTCCTTTTAAATTGCAGGCCTTGAACTGCCATAAGTTATACAAACAAGTGGTATATCTTGTGTGTTGGTATTTTTATCTCCGCAAAATTATTTTCAATTTGGGGTGAAGCAGGATGCAGGATACAATACACAGAAAATATTCAGTTATCACTTTGAAAGGAAATATGGTTTTTGCATAACAAAGTGTCAAGACTGCATAACAAAACGAAAAGGCCAAAATGTTGTAAATAAAAATAATTGAAATGAAAATGAAAACGGAAACTTTTGTTTCTTTTCAAAGGTCATTTGCACAGGATATGTCAATTGATTGTCGGACATTTTAAATGCCAAACAGAGTGGTGAAAATAGTTCTAGAAATTTTGTGCCACTGAAAGGTACAAAATATTTGATTGCAAGTGACCTCTGGTGAATTAATAAAAGACAATGAAATAAAATTCAGTTGAAATTTACTGCAGCCCAGCTGCAAAAACTGAAAATTTCAAAATTGTTATTACAAAAATAGCTGCTTTTGAAATATTTAAAAAAAATAAGAATAATTAAAGATAAATCTAGAACAGTTCCTGAAAATTTAAATTCTAGAACTTAATTTTCCAGTTTATAAAATGATGCCACTAGAGGGTTAGCTAAATCGTTTTAACATTGTTTGAACAATCCAAAACAATGTCAAACTCTTTGTAGCAAACTCTCTACTGTCAAACTTACCTCTGAAGTTGTTGCAATTAAGATTTCAGAAAAATCTCCAAATAAATCCTAGTCCGAAAGACTTGTGACCAACTTTGTGTCTCCAGCAAACCTTACACTTCTATTTATATTTACTAGTTCCCAAGGCATTAGCAGAACATTGTGTTGAATATATCAAGTTTTTTCATCACACAATTTAAGTCAGTGGTTCTTAACCTTTTCGAAGTCCCGCACCCCTCAGATTCTCAAAATACTTCCTCGCATCCCCAAGAAAAATATCTTTCATTTTTTCCCGCACAATGAAAATTGCTCATCCCCTACTGTAAAAACACGAACTAAAAAGTGTTATTTAGTGTCCTGAAAATCTGCAAGGGTTAAATAATGTTTTTTAAGGTTAAAAACCACTGATTTAAGTGAAGGCATGTGTCACATGTACAGTCGTGGACAAAAAAAAACTTCCCTTCCAGTTTAGCTGTTTTAAGTTTGTCTATCATTATTTGCCCGGTCTATCTTTTAATACTGTTGTTAGGGCAAGACAAGAGACCGGGTCAAGATTGATGTCATTGAATCTCAATGCCACCTGGTAAATAAAATTAAAACAGCTAAACTGACGGGAAGTTTTTTGTGTCCACGACTGTACACTTTAGCTGCATTATTTATAGTGAGATAAAATCATACTTTCCTAATATGTATTAATTGAAATGAAAACAAAGTAAACAAACTTGTTATTACCTGTCCAAGAGCGGACTTCTCTTCTACTGAGTGATTCCCCACGTCCTTTCAAGGAGTCCTGGAGGACAACTGTAGTTGGTGGTGTGTTAGTCAAGAAATTCTCTGCTGAGTTCTTATGTAAGAAAGATACATTGGCAGACAAATCACGAGGAAGGGTTAATGCTTTACGGGTTTGCGGAGGAGGCTCTGGTAATAAAGTACCAATTGGACCAGATTTTGTCATAGTGGAATACTGAACAGAAGATGCTTGCCCACTCCGTCTGTCAAGTTGATTGTCTGACAAGTTGAATGCAGAACTCTTGGGACGGATCAAAGAATCTTGCGAAGACGGTGTACTTGTTTTCGGTGCCAGTGGATTGAGAAACATGTAATCTTGAGGTAGTGGATCAGCTGACATGGCCCTTGTTGCAGGTTTCATTTGATTCTCCATCCACAACTGCAACGACGATCTAAAATCGATTTTGTCTTTGGCATGTGCAATTTCGCCGGATTCAAGAATCTCCGTGTGAAAAGAGGACCGGTAATCCGGTGGACCTTTTGCTTCGCACACTTCGTTTTCCTTGAAAGGTATATCCACTGCTACAAATCCATAAGTCTTCCGAAGAGTCACCGGTGCTCCTTTGACGCTGTCTGCAAAATCTCCGCACGGCGAATGTGCCACTCGCTCCGGTGTACTTCCCAAGGCTTCGCAGGAACCGCGCAAAACGAGTGAAGATTGCGATGAACATATGTTGGAAGACGATCCTATCATTGATGTCCTGGTGCTGCTGGGCTTGCTGTCCAAATCCTCTTCCGATATGCATTGCAACGTGTCGCTGCTGGACGACTTCATGCTTCCTAGCAGATGTCTTGCACGAATTGGTCTGATTTCCCCGTCACGTTCCTTACTCGCCAATTCTTCGTGTTTAAACTTCTCTTCGTCCACCACCATGCTTTGCCACACTTCGTATTCGTTGTTGATACCTTGAGTGACAAAATATTGTAAGTCAAGAACGCCGCGCTCGGACAACGATTTCAAGTTACTACCATCAGCGAGCAAGCAATCGCTTTTGCCAGCCTTGGTATTTTCGCTCAGCTTGCAAGCAGGGAAAAGCGACGCAGAAGTATTGAACGTATTAAGCGATAAGTTGTCGTCGATGATCGTTCGCTCACATGTGCCCAATTTTGGCGCACAACTTTTGCTCTTTAATTCTTTGGTTTTCTTATTTAATGCAGGACTTGCCGTGTCATCCGATTCCACCGACAGTTCAGTGTCAGTTGGACTATCTTCGGATTCGTAATTTGTAGAACTGGAACATACGCTTTGTTCGTCGCTGTGAAATGGTTGCTTGGCCAACCACCTTGTGATGTCCGCGTGCAAACTTCCAACAAAAGGTCTGCTGCTTCCGTCATGACTGCCGTGTGTTTGAAAGACAGGTTTTGGTTCTATCCGAGAACCCATCCACGAAGAACTGCTAGAACTGCTATTGTTTCTTTTGACTCTTGTTGACAAGGACGACTCGCTGCTGGCGTGAACTTCTCTCATAAGCGATGTCAACCTTTCTCGAATGTGCTGCACAGCTTGAAGAGTTGTTGACCTTTGAGATCTCGTGGAAGCTGGCGACTGATTCCCCTGATGTTGTTCGTTATCGCTTCCTGCTTGTTCCGCCATTCGACCAAGTGATGTCATTAATTTTTCATATATGTAAATAGTCTCTCTCGTAAATGGTGAATTGGCATCTTCGCGAAGCGGATCGTCAAAGTCGGGAACTCCATCAACTTCAATTGTGCTTGGATTTTCTAACGCGTTATTTGCATCCTTCGGCCAATGGAGCCGTAAATCATCATTGCTCCTCAAACTACTTCTTAAACTTCGCCTTAAGAGGGTCAAACGACTTGGCCCGTCGTGCTCACTGCTATTGTAATCCGAAGACTCATAAGAATCGCTGTAATAATCAGTGCTACTTAATTCTTCAACAATTTCTTTCACAGTTGCATCAATTCCAGGAACGGTCTTCATCAGCTTTGTTAATTCAGTTTCAAACATTTCTAATTCTGGAGGCTTTGCCCTCGGCAGCAATGGACTTCCATTCATTTTCACTGCCAAACCCCGTGTGATCTGATCCATCAACTGTCCAACTATATATCTCGTCTCATCGTCCGAAGTGGACCCTTCTCTGACCACCTTCGTCTTGCTACCATCTGCATCTAACATTTTATTCATATTTTCTTCCATTCCATACATGGTGAACTCTTTTTCACTTAAAGCTTCAGTGGAATCTTTAAGTAAGTCATCCGAGCTGCCAATAAAACCACTATCTCTGCTTTGTTGTTTTCTGTCCAATCCAATGCTCTTTGTTTTGTCTATACTGCTTGCACCACCAACTACAATGCCATCTGGCAGTGGTGTTACAAAATTACTGCTAGACTCCATTTTTAACTGCTCAGATAGGAATTCTTTACTTTTTTCATTATTTTTATTCTTGCCAGTTTCTGAAGTTGCTTCACTGTCTTTAACTTGTACAACTGACAGACCCTTCTTCTGGCGCTTAATTGTATCAAAGCCTTCGTTTTTATCGAATGGAGCAACACATTCATCGTTTCCGTTTTCATCGCTCAGTGTAGAAGATGAATTGTCACTATCGACTTGTCCCACATCTTGAGACGTAGACGACATTTCACTTCCAACACTGTCAGTTCTTAGAATTCCTTTGGATCGTCCAGAAACTTTTCGCTTGGATATTTGATTGTTTTCACCGTCCCCTTCACTTTCACTCATGTTTTCTTCAAAGGGAATATATTTGTCAATTCCTAAAAATCCAGTCATAAAATACTTTTCCAATCTTGAAGAAGCCAATTCAGCAGGATCGATATCTTCGTCAATTTTATCAATCCCTTCGCTGCAAACAGATCCTGATGTTTCCGAATAAGAGTCGCTCGCTTCGCTTTCTTCGGCAAGAGATTTTCTTTTCGAACTTAAAGCCAAAAGAGAATTGCCAATTGTGAAACTGAAGTATTTTTCCAAATCTGTTTCATCGGCCACTTGTGGGGGGGAGTTTGTTTTTTTCCTGGCTTTTTCACTGTGGTCACTCTCTTCACAACTCTCTTCAATAATAGTATGAAGACTGAAGTCAATGGCACGGCTGAAGCCTCGAAGTTCCTCTTCGGCATCAAAACTTGCTTCGTCCGATGATACCGAATCGCTGAAAGTCGTGTCGGAATCCTCAATCGATTCATCCTGTTTTTCAGTTTCAGATTCCCATTGATCCAATGTGCTCTCAGATTGTGTCTCCGACATAATTTCCATCTCCAAACTGGTTGGTCCATCTTCTGCAATTTGAACAGTCATGCCACCTAGGCTATGTACAAAATAGTTTTCTAGTGCAGATGTTGTGTGATCTGCTGAATCATCATTTGCTAATTGATTAATTTCGTCCAAAACATCCACTTCTGAGGTAGATTTTAAGTCGTCTTCAACACAGACTTTATCGTCCAATTTTTCAGTCATTTCATCAGGTTCAATCTCTTTGTCAATTGTTTCATTTAGATCGTTATTAATTTCTTCTTCTTCATTAATTATGCTCTCACTTTGTACAGAAGGAACAGTTTCATCAGTGGTTTGTGATCGAGTCTCTTCACTAATCTCCTTAAGTTCATTTTCGTTGAAACTGTGTTGATCAATATCTTGTTTTTGCTCACAACCAACAACCTTCAAATCAGTCGCCAACACACTCAGCAGAATATTTGTTGACATATCAGTTGCTAATGTGAGCAATAATTCTTGTAATTCCATATTCCTTTCACCCTCCTCTTCAAAACTCATTTCTTGTTTGGCCTCAGTTTTTATTTGCTGTAATTCTGACTCATGTTTACATTCGTTATCAACAATTCCTGCCGTGTGACCTTTAGCTGGTACATCAAGTTCATGGCTAATCAAACAGTTATTTTCACACTTTTCAATATCAATATCTATTTCTATTTCACCAAGTGTTTTCTGTACCACACCTTCGCTTATCATTTCAGTATTAATCACATTGTCAGTTTCTATTTCACCCAATTTCATTTCAATTTCATCCGAATTGAGTAAATCTTCGCAACAAACAACGTCATCATCACCACCTGAATAAACAGCAGTTAAATCTTCCTCCGGAGTATTATTTTTGTCATCAGCTTCATTTGATTCTTCTTGTTCGTGACCTTTGTCTTCAATTATCTCTCTCTCCAAATTCAAATCTAATTCCGCAATAACTTCACAAGTTGTAGCAGAACATTCGATGATGGTTTGATCGATTGATTTATCAGCAGACTCTTCACCTATTTCAACGACAGCAATCTCATTAATGTCATTCTTATCACCACCACTAATAAAAGATTGTGTAGTAGTAGTAGTAGTAGTAGTAGTAGTAGTAATATATTCACATTCAACAGCTGGCGTTAATTGACAGCTCAATTCACCCTCAGATAAAGCGTCCTCATCTATTACGCTATCACAACTTAAATCCAACTCCGGATTAACATCAGGAGTAATAATTTCAACGTCTGTTTCATCTTTCTCACTTTTCTTCCCGTCACTACAGATGAAAGGTTGTGTAGTGCTTTCGCAATCGACATCTGGTGTCAACTGACAGCTGAGTCCACCCTCAGAAAATGTTCCCAAAGACATCGTGTCGTCATCGACATTACAATGAACGCTTTGTGTTTCCGTTAAATCTACCATAGCTGCATCATCTCCAGAGTTCATACAATAGTCCCAACCTTGCGAAACAACTGTCGATTTCATTACAGAAGTTTCACCAACAATGTTCACACCATTTTCCACGTAACTACAAACTGCCATTCCACTGCCCTCGTCGTCCAGCCTGGGATCGTTCAAGTCTTTATCGGTCCATCCGGAAACTTGAAGTAAAATTGCTTGTTTCTCCAGTTCGACCACAGCTGCAGCATCGTCATCACAGATATTAGTTACATAAGGTGCAACAGCTTGCACGTTCACGTCGGGCAGCGGACGAGATGGACGGCTGATTACGGATGAAAAACAATGCGACACGCTCACTTCTTCCACGCTTCTTTCGCTGCTCGAGCGCGTCGAATCGGACCGAACAAAATATCGATTCACATGTTGCGCTATAAACTGCTTGGTACCGCTCGACTCAACAGTCACTTCCTTCCCACCGGCAGTCGTAGCCAACACGTGGTCAGTGGTCTCCATTTCGTCCACGCTGTGCGTAGGGCTGAAACTTTCCACGATTTCCTGGTACGAGGCCGAAGTCGAGGTCTCCGACGGCAAAATGCTGACGACGGTGGCTCCGTCCTGATGCGAGACCGTCTCCGTGGTCGAAATTCGCAGCGTGTGCTCGTTACTCACGTCCACTTCCTGCGAACCGAGTTTGACGCAAGCGTTGTTGTCCCTGTCCTCCGACTTCTCGTCGATGAAGAGCAACACGTCGCTGTCGTCCAGGATGGACACGCGCGGCGAGCTGTTGGCGGACGACGTGCCCACGACGCTGCCGTCCAGGGAATTAAGGCCGGAACTCTTTGAAGACGAAGAACTGATAAAAACCAACTTGTAATCATCACTTTCGGGGATGCATTTATCAGCACTTATTCCCAGCACAATGTCACTGTTCGAGTCAAAGCTTCGAGTAACGTGCACCAGATCTTCCTCGAACTCGAGCGCGGCCGCATGAACGTCTTCGAAGCTGCACTTGAATCCTCCGAACAAATTATCGGCGAACAAATTATTTCTCTGCTGGTTCCTCTCGGGGCTCCTGAGTCGGCCGCCTCTCTCCGACGACTCCCTCTGGCTGCGCCGAATCCGCTTGACGACCGGGGACCCTGTCGGAGTCTTTCGATGAGTACCATCAAGTGACCTGAGTACCAACGAGCCTTCCCAAGGGTTAATGGATGAAGTTAGACCGTTATCTTCGCAAAAGTTAGAGAGATCAGAAGGCGCACGATCTAATTGTTCAGTATGAAGGAGCGTAAGGGAGCCTCCGAAAATGGAGAAGGGACGGTTAGTCGGGAAAAGTAAGCCATCACAAGCATCGCTATCGATCAGAGAAGCGGAATATTTGTACGAAGGCATGCTTAGAGAGTGAATTAAACGTGATTTAGTGCGAGGCAATGAGTGTGCACCACCTATGCTTCCCCAGCAAACTGCTGGTGCTTGCGGATGCGCTTGCAGAACATCTACAAGTGGGACGGCAAAAAATAAGCACAAAACAAAACGACTTGGTGCAATCAATCAATCAATCAATCTCTGTGCAAGTATTCTCCGATAGAAAGAAAGAGGGCACACTTAAAAATCAACAAACACAACAACATCAATTGAGCATCGGCAAACGAAACTTACCACTGATCGCCGACATTTTCTTCTCCTTCTCCCTCTTTTTCCGCACCATCACTTTACGGAAGACAACTTCATTATTAAATTCATTGTCACTGCCTTCGGAAGCAGTACCAGACTCTACTCCTGGATCCCTCCAATCATTCTTGTTGCTGCTCACACCACTACTTTGCCTGGATATGCCACTCGACTTGGATGTTCTCGGCGAGCCTTGGTTGTCGAACCCCGAGTCGAACATCTCCGCGTTCCTGGCCGCAGTCAGTGGATGCTGCGTCGTCGTGTAGCCCGAATCTTGAGATTCGCTGCTGTTGTGGCGCTCGCTCTCGGTCGGCGACGTGTGTTTCAAGATCGGTGAGCGCTGCAACGGACTCCGGTTCGGACTCGAAGTGCGGGATGTCGACTCGACACCGCTTCTAGGGGCGGGAGTTGGTAGTGATTTTAAACAACGAGGTGCAGGACTCGGTGCAGGACTCGGGGCAGTGGTCGTAGGGGCCGTGACGGTCGTGACGGTCGTGACGGTCGACGGGTCAGGATCGGGTTCGGGCTCGGGCTCGGTTGCTGGATTGTCTGACACGGCGGTCACGCCGCTTCTCGGACTTTCACTGGCTTTCTGTGATGTGGCAATGTTTCGTGACGATGGACGTGCAGGGGCTGTGATGGGTGGTTGGGGGACGCGGATGACGGCCGACGCCATTCTCGGGGAGGATTGTTGGTTGCCAGATCTTGACGGTGCTTCCATCATTCCACGCCGAGACGTCAGTTTCCGCGAATTGTATACCTGTTGTTCATTCAATTTGGGCAAATGTCGTGTGATGTGAGAAGGACCGGCTTGTCTCGGCGTTTCCTTCACCGCTCCTGATGTATCGATATCTCTTCTGAATCCATCAGCTGTGCAAGCAATTAAAGTAATAAGTTTAATTAAATCTCAACGGAATGGCATCTTTTCAGATTGTGCACAAAATAACAATTTTTTTCAATCAAGAAATAATTAATTAATTAATTATTTAATTTAATTTAATTTAATCCAGTCGAAACCGATACGATTACAAATTTCTCAAATTACAAATCGGTTTGGATTAATTTACAGATTATTAATTAATTAATTAACTACTTTTTTCATTCCATAAATTTGTGCATACATTACAATTAAGCAGTCACGTCAATCATACGTTCATAGTCTTGTAAACACTGCACGCAATACACAAACATCAGATTGTTTAATTTTTCCAAAAATAGCAAAATAAAGCAAAATTTAATGTGCTTGGTTTTACTAATTTTTATTTATTTATTTATTTTTTTGTTGACATTTATTATAAAATCCATTTTCTATTTTCGGACCGATTTTCGAAAAACGGGAACAAAACGACCCGATAATTTTCGGATTTAACGTCGCACCACAACTTTAATCCGAAAAATATCAGTCGAAGTTTCTGGCCATCCGAACCGATCCGAGTGCATGCCTACCTGAAGTCCAGGAACGTTTAATCGAGTGTTTGACCAGGTCAGCAGGTGGAATGAAAACCTTGTTGTCGCGCCTTTTACTGGGCCTTCGAACAAACTCGTTCATCCATTCTCCCGACGCAGCTTGAATCTCCCTGTGCAAAATACAAAGTCCATACATGATTCAAGGTGGTAATAAGACACACAAGCAAAACAAAACGAGAACTTCCATTTATACGATCAATAAACTCAAAAATATATTTTGCAAAAAACAAAATGTCCACATTTTTTATCATCCCCACACAAAAAAAAATATACACAAAAATATTACCCCGAAAAAAAAAAAAATTTAATTTAATCTTTAAAAAAAAAAATTTCTTGAAACTAAACTTGCACGTGTAATTGAATCAACAAGAATGTTTCGGTTGGCGCCAGCTTGATCAGAGTGTGAATTCCAAGCTCACCTGCCGAGATATAAATTTAAGTTTTTAGAAGAGGTCAGTGGGAACAGCTATCCTCCCAACACCCCCTTAATTTACATGGGACCGGGCATGAGAAAAAAAAATTAAAGGAATTTGCATCAACAACACAAACGAAAAAAAATTGCAAAATCTGACTCATCAAACTTGAAGAAAATATCAAAAATTGTTAACAATTGTTATTATTAACAACAATTCTGAGTCATCATCAACTTGAAGAGAAAAAAAACCCAAAAAATCAATTTATTGTTAACAACTCTCTTTTTTACCTCAAAAAAAAAAAAAAAAAAAAAAACTAAAAAAAAAAAAAAATCTAAAAATATATAATACATATATTTATAATAAGTGACCTTTTCAAGCTGTTGTTAGGGTTAAGGTCATGATAGATGAAACTTCAACACACCTGCAAGGCTTATGACTCATTGGACTGAACTCGAGTATAGAGAGAAGAATGTGATAGTGTTTTTAATTCTCCTATAATATAAGTACCCACTTAACAAATCCGCACTCGAATATGCTGTTATTTAATTAGAAAAAAATGCTTTATAGCAAAGTAAACACCTTAATTAATTCCACTATGTAATTAATTAGCCAATGAAACGAGCCAACCGATAAGACTTTCATTTCTTAACTAATTAATTTATACTTTCAAACACACACACACCCAAAAAAAATTTTACAAAAAAAAAAACAATAAAAAAATAAAAAAAATAATAATAATAAAAAAAAACATACAACTTTATATCTGTGTTTCCAACTAACCCCCCCGAAACAACTTGCTCTGTCATGGCGGAGTGAGCAGACAGGTTTCGCTAACCGGGGGGAACCGCTAACTCCAGTTTGCTTCACCTGTTCGAGTCACCAGTTGAAAGCGGTTTTTTTATGTCAAATATCGAATAAAGTCGGTGAAAAAAAGACGTTTTACGTTCAAAACTTACCATTTTGTCGATTGTAAATATTGGAATTAAACGGCAGACAAAGAAGTTGATGGGACACCACCGGAGTGAGCGAGCAAAAGCTGAAAGCTTTTACCTGGTCACGCCCCATGGGCTCAGCAACCTGGCCGCAGGCTAAAATAATCTAGCAAGGTCTGTGAGCTCATTGCTTGCTCACAATCACCTGCAGTGTCCGTCCCGCTTAACACTTTTGCTGAATCATTTTATGTCATTTGGAAAACGGTTTTTTCTTCTTCTTTTTCTTCTTCTTATGTATTTTTTTTTTTTTTTTTTTTTATTATTTTTTTTATTTATTTATTTTTTTTAATGAAATAAACTTTGAATTCTTATTTCTTTTTAATGTTCATCATCTTCTGGCACATTATAATTTAGCGATTTTAACTTGCTAGAAAAAAGTTTTGATTTGGGTCAAAACTTTGATCAACTCGAGTTAATATCGTTACGGCACGGTGCAGCCACTAGTCCCAAGCCATAAACGGGGGATCGATTTGCACCGCTAAGCCTTGAAAATTGTTTATTTATTTATTTATTTATTTATTTATTTCGCTTACATTTGTTTGTGACAGACGACACACATCCACTGATCTCCAGTCTGGCTGTAGGCTCGACAGGATTTGCAAACTTTGGCTTGACACGAATTACAAATGGCGCCTCGATTCAAAACACGGCCCAAAGTCACACGACATCTACTGCAAGTTGATTCCGGGTCCAAATCACCTCGAAGAGCGCCTCGTTTCCGCAAGAAATACAATTCACTTTTCAGATGGCTGCAAAAATTGAATAAACAATTTATTAAATTCGCTAACATAAATAGGTCACCCGCAACTCCCCTATAATTAGACATTCTTTGTCGAATTAAATTCATTTCAATTGTGTCCACATTTTCATTTTTTAATCTCTCTAATATGCCTCGCTTTTGAATTTGACGCGATCAAAAACAGATGCTTCATTCGATTTACGAAATAAAATCGATATAATTAATTAATTAATGTCTCAACTCACTGCACTTTTTGTTCATCTTTCTTCCTCAAATCTTCGTCTCGTTTTAACACTTGTAAAATCGATTCCCGTTCCTTCTCGGATAAATGACTAAGATCCATTTGAAATCCTTCAAAAATTCATTTTACTGCCCTTCCATCCGCTCCGAATGAAACCTGAAAATTACACAAACCGTTTAAATAGTCCTCGAAATCGTCAATTGAAAAGCAAAAGTCAACAAAGGTCAACCAAAGGAAACGGCGTTTATGAAGCGAAATGTGACATGAAAGGTTATTAACGATGGAAAGTTAATTTCCAAATGCATTTTTCCCAAATGTTTTTTTTTTTTTGTTTTGTTTTCTACTTTTCCTTTCTCATTTGTTCCTAAGCTGTCTACACTTTTGTAAAGTATTAGGTGAGTGGGAGCTGCGGCCTCACCTCAACAGGTGCTCGCCTCCTGCCCGTATTTGCTTCAACACGGGGTCATAGATGATCAATTTTACTGATATTTTTACTTATTTAGTTGTTTAGGATGCAAACCAAGGTTGAAACAAAAAATTAGAAGAAGAAATAAACATTTTTTTTTTAATTTTACATTCTATTACTTTGGAATTTGAGTAATTTAAATTAAATAATTCGTGTTCATAATTCGATTACACGAAGAAAAATGAATTCGAAATGGCAACCAAGGCCATTTAGATATACATTTTGTTTCATTTTTTATTGTTATCCATATTTTTTTCGCTTTTCTATCAATGAAGGAAATAACCTGACCTCATTTTTCTGAATTACTACATAGTCATAGGAAGTTTGAAATTCATTGTGAAAATCACATACAAACTAGAAAAGCACTCATGTATCAAGAAAACAACGGTTAATTATGTGTTGCATCAAAAAATCCGAGTGATTAAGGCGAATTACCTGATAAATGCAATGTAATCTGTCAAATTTTCAAACTCGGAACATCATCTTATCTTATCTCAGTAAAATAACTCTCATAATCGAGACTAATCCGACTAATGTGATTTTCAATGCCAGAGAGCCGAGAAGGGGGGAAAACTGCATCTAATAATTAACTGGTCGCAACCTTGATTGAGACAAATTTCACTTTTCTTTTTTTTCTGTAAAAATGGATTCTCGTGTATAAATTTTCCAGGTGTTTTGCAATTTGGGTTAATATTAGATTTTATATCTGTTTATTCGTCATGTTATTTACGGCATCAACCTGTTGCACCTAGGATTTGATGTGTTGACGTAGGCGCAGCAGTTTTCGTTTCTTAACTTAATTTTCATTGTTTGTTTTAAATTGTATGGTTCAGGGAAACGTTTCTTGCTTTTTTTGTTTCAGATTTAGTTCAGTACTTACTTGAAATTAGAGATAATTTTGCTTTTAAGCCTCCGGCAAATCCGATGAACCTGTTCCAATACCTTAAGTTCGCTCCTACTTGTTACAAGAGGGCGCTAAATGATAGAACTTTAAGGATAAAATGATTTTTAGATGAAACTCAAACATCTTGATATGTAATAATTTTTAATATTTTAATTTAAAAATCCGAATTTTTCTAAAATCACAGCGAATCATCCACGAAGATTAAGGATTTAGTTCTAAATAAAATAAAATTAAGGTTGGGCTTGTTGGACAGGTATGGCTTCGATCGGTTTGGTGCATCGAAAACCCAAAACACGGAACAAATAATTTTAAGACAACGTAGAAAATCCCAAACATTAAAAGATGCTATTAATGTGTGCATAAAATAATAACAGTAATTGCTAACAAAGTTTATTGATTTGAATTCTTCCGAACAAAATAACATTTATATTTCGTTTAGCGGTTGAAACTAAAAGAAAAATGGCTTCCTCGAAATTACCTCCGAAAACATTGTCGCTAAGCAGAGTATGATGGTTTTTGCAGTCCGTGTATCCTGAAAGCAGCAGACTATTTTTTTCTTCCGATAGTTTTTATTACGAAGACAAGTTTTAGCCTTGTATAAAGAAGCCATGAAGTCCCTGAAACTAATCGATAACACCAATCAAAGGACAGCGCTGGGAGACTGGATACGGACAGAATTTAAAAATAACACACAACACGTGGATGAAGTATAAAACAATATAAAAATTATTTTTTTTCTGGATCATAAACAAATAATTTTAATTCTAGAATTCCATAAAAATGTTACTGACACAAGGCAAGAAGTCGCTGCAGCAACTCCAATCAAATTTAAGACGAGTACAGTGAATTTTATATAAACTAATAAAAGCCGGTTGTGAATTGTTTTCTAAAAGCTTAAATCATTAAGCAAATGCTGCACCTTTAATAACGCTACCCTCAATTGCATCTACAATTCTCTGTTTTTTCAATTCTGCATCGATGAATCCATCGCCTTTCTAATTTAGAAAAATAAAATAAAAAAATAAAATGTTTCCCAAAAGAAATCATTTTGTATTATTTAAAATACCAATCTTGAATGCACAAGATGACCATTAATTATAACTTCAAAACAGTCTCCATTGTTGCACATCTCTTCACCTTCCTGAAAAGAAAAATATTCATATTTTTTCTCAAATTAAAAAATAAAAAAATAAAAAAATTACTTACTACAACCGTGCCTGGATATTCCCTCTTTATAGTTTGTCTCAAACCATTAAACTGCAATAAACAGAATTATTTAAATTATCCAAAATATTTTCAAAAATAATTTAAGGAAATCATTGATGGTTTAACCTGGTTTTCGTGGTAAGGAGCCTTCATGCTGTCAACAAAGCAAAACCAATAATCAATTATTTTCTTGAATAATTAATAATTATTATTACTTTACAATTTCACCATGACGTTCGTAGCATGTTTTTCCGACGTGTTAATTTTGCGAATAAATACACAAGTTGAATTTAAACGGTTTCTTACTAACATAAACTTTTGAATCGAAGTCATTGTCTGGGCCTGTCGAAGGGGAATTTGAATCGAGTTTGTCACAAACACGTGGAAAGCAAATCTGCAGTGACCTGACACCTATTGGTTATTTGTCTAAAAATTGTCACAAACTTCTCTAAAAATTGTCTCAATTGCTGAGTTGCACAAATGCTTTCAGTTTTATTTTTGCCGGATACATTTGATAAGCGAAAAATTAAATCTTAAACCTTGAAAAAAAAATAAGATTTTTGAGCAAATATAATTTAAACATTCTTTATTTTTTTTTTATTCCTTTACAGTTCAAAAAGATCTGAACATAAAAGTTAAATCTCGCGCTTATTTTTAAAAAAAAATTATTTGTGTCGTATTATCTAAATCGAGTTGAATTCTCGCCAATTTTCTCGCCAAAAATCGGCGAGACTCAGATGTAGCAGACGATTTTCAAATCCAATATGGTGGGCGACAATGTACGAGCGAACTCTAGTGGTGTCGCTGCAGACTAAAGTGCAATTTATGATAGAATTTAATTTATTTACTTCTAAAGGGAAAATTAAATCGAGTAATTTCTCAACCTTACATTAAATAAAATCAAGAATCAGAATTAATTTATGTTTAATTCTGAAAAAATTACAAAATTGAGATTTATAATAAATATTACATCAAAAAATAAATAATTAAATTAAATAATTAAATTAAATACTGTTATTCTTGAAAGTAAATTCATCAGACGAAACACTTGAAGGTTTTACCTTAAAAGATGGTTTAATTTCAAAATCCCCACAATAACAATAATGCGAAAATATGAAAAAAAACTTTTTTCTGAACTTTGGAATCCTCCAAACACAAATCATAGAATTCAAAGCCGGATTCAAATAATACAACCACAACAATAAAACATGTAAAAAAGGTGAAAAAGTCCCTTTCAAATTCACCACCAACAAATAAGTGCAGTAAGGGCCACGACACACAACAAAAATAAAACATAAAATTGCAATATTATAAAAGGTCCTCGACTTGAATCTTAAATCTACCCTGGGTTGGCAATGTTTGCTCATCCTCTTATCCACAGACGACACCTTATAAATATTACAACTATCACCGAATAAATCGACCCGCGTAAGGTTTTGCTTTACAGCAAAAACAATACGCGCGCACGTAAAACACATGACTAAAAACGGCGTCAAAAACGTCAAAAAATAAACAAAAACGACGTAAAAATATTCCCACAAACTTGTAGCGTTTTTCAGCACACATTTTGCGGACCCAATCACATGTCTATACCCCACTGGAGGTATTAAAGACAGAAAAGAAAAAGTCAAAGCAAAAATTACAACCAAAATTATGAGTTTCTTAACTCTTAATGTGGTTAAAAACTCCATCTTTCTCGTTATGATGATGTGTCTATCGATGCTGATGATCATCAAAACCGTTGCATTCACTATTAAAAACCATAAATGAGCAACAGCGTGGGCATAACATAAAGTTTGAGAACCCAGAGTCCATTTCATTAAGTTATTGGTCAGTAAAGTCAAAGTGCTTACTGTAACACTGAAAAAAACAGTTGAGAAATCAGTAGCAGCAAGAACAGCCAGCAGTATATTGATTGCAGAACGCATTGATGGTTTTTGGTATACCAACAAACATATTAATCCGTTGCCATAAATACCCACTGAGGTGACGAAAATCGAAACAATCGTGAGACATGTTTGAATCACTGCCTCACACTGATATCCCTTGCAATTAATTCCAACTCCAATCTGGCCAATGGTCGTGTTGTTCAAAGCCATGTCAAATTTTCAATGGCAAAAAGTCATCTGAAAAATAAATAAAAATATAAAATCACCAGAAAATACAGAGGATTGTGTTTCCACTAAGAAAAACCAGGAAGTGTGTAGAGACACAGAAGAATTTGTTTGTTTTTAAAGTTTGCTGGAACAGAATTAGTGGGGTAGGGTTTTGTTGACATAAACTTGAGCACTGTGTGGTGTGGTATATAAACACTCGTTTTTCGTCTTAAAGGACTGTTGAGATATCGTAAGAAGACATGGCTGAGTTGCCTAATATCTTTCATGTATTTGCAGCGTGGGCTGAATTGGTAGCTCTATCACCGGTTTTAAATACATTTGATGGATCTGAAGTGGAAATTTTGAATGAAACTCCCGAATATGAAGGAGCTGCTGGTGTCGTAGGGACGGTGTTGGCACTTATCTTTCTTGCAGTCGGTGCTGTGAAGAAGATTTACCAGACAAATGAGGAGAATGCGCGTCGGAAAAGAAGCAATCAAGCGGATTTTTATTTGGATGTTATTCAGATTTTGGATAAACAAAAATGCGTTCAGTCGTTGTTGTGTTCAGTGGCCCAGCAATCGACTAGACGTAAGTTGCCATCTGATAGAAAGGCTTTGATGCACTCATTTGGGTAAGTTAAAAAAATATCTGAATATTTAAAATGTTTACTTTTTGCTCTTTATAAATTGATAGCAGTAAACCAAATTCTATATTCAACGAAGCCATTTCACTCGGTCGAAGATCGAATTCACCTACAGTGTGCTCTGTACATTTCAACCGATGTCCGCTCAGTGAGAAACAACTGGTTAATTTGTTTAGAACAGCTCAACATTTCAGGAACCCAAAAGTGATAAAAACACTCAAACGTTTGTGGCTTAAAATTAATCCATTTAAATAAGATTTCTATTGGAAACAAAAAATCAACTTTTCCTACTACCCGAAATAACAATTTTATTTATTTGCTTGTCATTTCTTGAAAGTCAAACAATAAAGTTGAAGCGGTTGTTTCATCATCAGTTTTGCTTTAGGGAGGACAAGGTGTAGGTCAAAAGAGCAAGAGTGTCGTGTAATAAACTATATCTAGACCTTATGTAAAAAAAATAAAGTCTTTATTTATTTAATTTAGCAAAAATATGTCTGTGCCAAACATTGCTCACATTTACTTGTATGGTTTGTGGCTCACCAAACAAAAGCCAGTGACACGTTTTGTAACCTTGTATCACTCAACAAGATTTAATTAAAGAATTTAACTGATAACAATTCAGATATATCAGCATTAAATCAAGTCTTAAAGCTGCTGTAACCTATGGAAAATAAACACAAATCATCAATAGCATTGTTTTAAACAATTTAGAAGTTGTGTGCATTTGTATGAAACTGTTTAGTGTTTACAACTTCTCAAAAATTGTAATAAAAAAATATTAGGGTGTAAATAAAAAGTTAAAATATTAATTAAATTAGTTAAAAATATCTTATTTACCTTATATAAATGACTTTTCTTTTAAAAATCCGTTTATGTTGTTTGTATTGGATATGACAATAAAGAGCGAGCAATGTAATGCATCTTTTAACAGGTCTTTTGGTTTTTCTTCTGCTTCAGCTGGCGTCAATTTGCACCAACATCTGGTTAGTCACCTAGCAACTCCCTTTGACATCAACTCGAGAGTACTTAACTGCTTATTAAAAGATGTGGCAATCACTTTTTCTATCAAAGTTTTGCCAAGCTTCAATTAATAAGAGAAAAAAAAATGAGAAAGAGACTCACATAAAAGAACCATTACCGGTAACTACATTTAATCAATAACTCATCTTTGACATTGGAAAACTCCATAGCGCAAGCTTGTCCCACGTCGCGACGGCGTTATTTTCTCAGTCTTCTGGCCAAGTCGACTGCATGCCTAAGAAAATCTGGAAAAAAATGCGGAATACATTTATTACGAAAAAGATTTGTAAAAACAGTTATGGGTTAAAACGAGTGAAAATTGATAAAACGAGTAAAACTGTTTATAAACCAGTAAAAACTACTGAGAAATCAAATTTTAATAATTATGAAACTCGCATAGTCACATCATCAACCACAAATGTCTGTTGAAAATTGAGGTAATTGAAATATTTTCCTCTGAATCAGATCTTTTATTTACACTGTTACCGTGCCGTAATTTCCACCTTGAAATTTGCAAAAGCCTAACACACTCACACCACCAACATGCACTAATTCTCTTTGAGGTTTCAAATATGGTCGACTAGATTTTTCAGCATTTTTATTATTTTTTGCTTAAGAAGTGAGTTCGGTTGTATCGTAGTTTGGAATAGATACAATGTTACCGGATTCGATTACAGTTTTATGTTTACTTCACACTCAGAATGTCCATAGTTAAATTTTGAGATAGTATGTAATATATACTATAATTAGATTGAAATTTTGCAACAATTTATTATTATTCACTATGTATTATACGTTTATTTTACATCTTACAAAGCCGCAATATAGGATCTTCAGTTTATTGCACTATTTTATAGCTTCTTTTATTATTGTAATTTAAAATTTAAAAATATTTCCTCTTAAATATTAAATGGAAAAGAAAAAAAATAAAAGAAAGTATTAGCATTTTAAAAAATTTTATTACAATTTTTTTTCCACTTTAATAAAACCATACCTATATTTAATTATGGTCATAAAATGTACAATTTCATTCTTTCTTTGTGTTTTTTTTTGTTTTGAAAATTAATATCCATGATGGCCGCCATAACCACCACCTCCGTGTCCAGATTCCTTCACATAATATGCAAATCCATAAGGGTGTCTATTGATCAATTAAAAAAAATAAATAAAAATGATAACAAACAAAATTCTACTTTATATATACTTTTTCATTTCAACTTTGGCACTGCCGTATCCACCATGTCCATGTCCGTATCCACCATGTCCATGTTCATCTCCACCATGTCCATGTTCATATCCGCCATGACCATGTCCACCACCACCTCCTCCATGTCCATATCCCCCTCCATGGCCCCCATGGCCGCCATAGCCGTGGCCATCAGCAATGACAAAAGCAACGAGTAGTGAGAAAAAAGCAAAACAAACAATCTGAAATTGCATTAAAAACTTTCTTATATGATTCTTTTGATTTAAAAAATAACCAAAACAATTACTTACGTTTCTATTCATGTTTACTGTATGAAGTCTTTCTGTATTCTGGTCTTGTTGTGTTCAGGTCTATTCCTTTTATACGAGTCGAAATCGTTGCACCGACCTAAAAAACCATATTGCAAGCGCCCGAGTGCTCATTTTCTTTAGACTCACATTTGCTTCCTCTTGTTCAACCAACGTTTAGCAGAACTGGTACAATAGAATATGTGATTAACAAAACGTGACCGCTATTACACTATACAATATATGTATTTATTTTTTATAGAAATATCTTTGGTTTAATCACATAACAGTTACAAATGTATATTTTTGAAGGTGTGTTTGCTTTATTTAACATTTAGGTCTTTATTTTGTGTATAAAAGTGTCAAATGTAGAGTAAATAATAAAAAAAAATATTTTTTTTAAATTTCTCATGAAAAGTCAAGTGTTTTTGAGAAATGAGCTGCTGCTCTACAAGGACGAATGCGGAGGGAGTCGAAAGTAAAAGTCACGCTCAGTCACCCCTGAGTCGACTCGACTCAAAGCGGTATTTTATTCCGTAGAAAAAAGTTATTTGGCCCTAATGACGTTCCCATGTGGCGCTAAGGAATGCAATTTATGGAGAGCAAGAGCAAGTACGAAACTAAAAGGATTTTCTGTCAACTGCCACATGTGACATAAACGAGAGGAAATTATTATTTGACATCTTCCATAAATAAAATAAAACATTTTTCTTTTCTTTTGTAAAAGATCAAATAATTTTATTGATATAAATACACACATTTTACATAAAATTACACAAAAGAATGACCTTTCATAGTTTCACAGAGAGGAATGCACATTTTTATTACAAACTTTGACAAAATTATACGAAAATTGAGCAGTTTTTAATGATATTTTTTATTATTAAACTACGAACTCGTGGTTTGGGTTAAAATATTTAACAGATGATCATTTCCCATCGATTGCAAAGTTTCTACGTCAGTGCCGAGAGCTGTGGCCACACTTTTCATATCCAAATCAAACGATTTGAGAACCTCAATAAAATCCATTTCCTCACCTAAAAACACACAAAAATAAAGAGGGAAATCAAGCTTAAATTAAAAAGGATTTAAATTAATCTACCTGTAAACGGATTATGTAATTTAGGACATGCGCGGTTGCACTGCGGCCAAGTGCACTCATCAACTAAACGTAAACTGCACTGAGAAAAATCAATTCGATTTACTGCCAATTTTTTATTTGTCTTTTTCGACGACGAAACTTTGTCATTTCTAACATTTCCTTCGTGTTTTCGTCGATTTATGCGCTGATTTTTCCTTTTGAGTGTCATATTCAGCCTTAAATTACGTTTATTGTTCAATCGTTTCCGTTGTTTATGCCTCATAGGAATGTCTGATTGAAAATTTAAACTGAAATATATATAAATATTTTTTAAAATTAAATAATAAAAAAATCAATTGCTTTCAACATTACATGCCTTTTATTTAAATTTTTCTGTTGTAGTTTCCTAGCACGTTTTTTTGATCTGTTGTTGTATTCTTCCCAACACCAAATAGCTTGAGGTAAACTGATGTCATTGATTTTAATGCTATTCCAATCCCTAATAATTAAAATAAAGTAAATTTTATTTTAAAAAAAAATTAAATTAAATAATAAATTTAAAAAAAAAAATAAAAACCTTTTACTAAGTACAACGTGTGAAATACAAGCTGGAGCAAACGTTGCCCTAATGTTTAAAAAATAAATAAACAAAACTAAGTAAGGTACTTGAAAGATATATATAAAAATACCTATTTGATAACACTTACGTGACATTTTCTAACGTTTTTCTTAATGAATATCCCATGCGATGAATGTAATCCCATTGAGATTTTGTTACCGGTGTTCCAACATTATCAGCGATCATTTGCGCCTCGTCAAATTGCCATTGGAAGATGAATAGTGGACCTACATAGTCGTAAACAAAACAAAAAAAAACACACACAAGAAAACTATGAATCAAGATAATTTGAAGGAAATAATAAAAAACACAACTAGAAAATCACTTGCTCTGCAATGTGGGATACACTCTATACCCAAAGTAGCATTTCCACCATTCGTCAGAAGCATATTGCTCTCGACATCTTTCAGGTAATTGTCCATTCCAAAACCTGCAAATAAATATAAAAAAATATTTAAAATTTACTTAGAAAAATCAAAAATCGTCAAAAAAAAAAAATATTTTTAAATGCTTATTTTTTCCTTACAAATGTGACATTAAATCCTGTCCGACTCCCAATATTAAATTAAATGCAAACTTTTCACTCGTATACGTATAACAACAAAGCAGTACTTGACCTAAAATAAAAATCTTACTTGAATCCCAATTTAACTGCCTCGGTAGGTTTGCAGGTGTGGGTGTCAGTACAAGGTGTAGGGTTGAACGGTTCGTTGTCTAAAAACCAGCCTGAATCTGCAATGCCTCTGACCTCTGCCGCCGACCCCCAGTGGTGAAAGGCGTGGGCCACTCGGTCCAGATTGATCATCACTCCTGTGCCGCCAGCACTATCCACAGAACAAAAATTGAGTTTATTCCACACGGTAAAAAATCATCGACAAATGTCACCTGCTTCCCACTAGGTACACCTTATGGGCACTCAAAATTCCGTGGGATACGAGTTGGTGGACCACCTCTAAAATTATTTCAGATCCTAAAAATGCCAACTGATCTGTATTAACAAAACAAAAAAATCATTTTAACAAAAAATAAATATATTATTTTCAAATTAGATTAAACATGACGTCACGCCTCATTGAATATAGCATCGACTATGCTATTTCTAACATTGGATGACGTCATCCAATCTCAAAATGACCATCATGACCTGGTGTTTTGGGATAAAATGCTCCACTCCACGCATCGCTTGAACAGTATGGAATTAAAACATGATTTGCATTCCATAGAAATGGATTTTCTTCAGGATCTGATGATAAAATTCCACTTCCTATAGTTAAAAGAGCAATTAATATGTAACCTTGTCTCAGAAATAAATAACTAAATAAAACATTTGGTCTATTTTTTTTTAATTATTGCATAAAATGGCCAAAAATTCGATTTAATTCTCTGATGAATTGGCCAAAACCTGAGCCAAAACCCCTGTAAAATGTCTCCATTGGGCCTCAAATAACGATTATTAGATGGGGGTGGGTCTGGGGGGCTTTAAAAGGATTTTTCCCACCACTTCCTCCTCGTTGCCATCTCCCTCAACCCCCAGGAGGAGTAAGTTCCACGGGAAGCCTGTTAACGCGTTACGCGTGTCCCTTAATGGGCTATTATAGTTCACACTCCATTTGACAGTCTTTTAGGCCTAACGCCCTATGGCTCCATGTTCTTTTCAAATACGAAACATCATGAAAACAGAAATATTTTAAAATAATAAACGAAATGGTTTTTCGTCCAATTCTTAGTTTAATCTATATTAAATCCAGTAAAAAAAATACTCCGTATAAATAAAATTTAAATTTTTTGCTTATGAATATAGAACGAATCCCACTTTCAACCTAGCGGTATTTATCCGAATTAACTGATTATTGTCACCATGTCTTATTTCCGGCCACAGTCGTGAAGTCATCAAGCTGCGTAGCCGAATCCATCTATTGTGGCAACTTTGTAAATCGAAACAATACCAACCACCTGTAAAAAATAATTATAATAATAAAAAAACCCAAAAATAAAACAAAACAATCACTTCCAACATTCAAACCTTCTAAATAAATAACCCATCGTCGGTTTCCATTCGATTTTCTAATATAGTATCTGAATAACAAAAAAACAAAGCATTAAAGTGTATTGCCAACAAAAACCCCTCTTTCTCTGTTTTATATACCCAGCAGGAGATCCATCATTGCAACTAATGGATCGATTGTTGAGGAAAACCCTTCTGAGTAATTGTTTACGACGACCTCGACAATTGTCGAGTGACAAAGCGGAGTCTCGAATGGATTCGGGTTTGGTATTCACTTCATTCGTGGGTGGCTCTTCGTCGCTCTTTTTGCCCGTTGTTCCCAAAACACCCACGAGGACCACGACCACTGCCAAGGACCATCCCATGGCCTAAGAATCCTCCTCTTCAGGGACCACCTGCAAAACTGATGACAAGACAAACAGATGAGCTGTGTCAAGTAGCTCATTAGTTCAAGTACTCTCCCTTTTTCCCAGAAAGGAAAACCGGAGAAACGTTGTCACTTGTCAGTGGGGGTTTTACAGCCCGCAATCATGTCTTAAAACATTTAATCACACTGCGCCACTAATGCACAGAGTAATAAATTGCACAAACGTCAAACGTTAGACGCGTAAAAATCGTTTTTATGTTGAAAATTCCGTTCAAAAAAAAAAAAACACTTTAGATTTAAATTAAGCGCCGTTCCAATTAGATCTTTGCAACTACCGAGTATTGTTGTAACCGGAAACGGAAATACAGAGGGGAAAGGAACGTTGGCTCCCTGTAATTCGAGCTGCAATTTGGTCAAATTCCTCGCTTAAAAGGTTTAAAAATATATACAAGTTTTGCCCAAATCCAAAAAATATATATATACACGTATTTTAAAAACAAGCTTCCGTATTTCCATTTGCTCCATCTCATCAAATTACATCACTAAATGATAACAACGTGCGAGCCGCTTGCTGTGTACACTTTTTTGTATAGTTCTCCTGAGATTTTTTTCTTTTAAAAAAAAAATGGAGGGGGGGAAAAAATGTGTTCATTTCACGCATGAACGTGTTGATTAGAGGGCGCTTTACTCGGGGATTGCATTGCAGTTGCAGAAGAATTCAAGTAAGCGGCCTCATTGCAAGTAAATTCGAACTGTTTGCCATTTTGCACTACATATTCTGGGTTGTGAGCTGGAGCTGGGCATTTGGCGCCCAAGGACGGGCGTCTCCCCTATTGGCATCCCGACCTCGCCCAGATGATAACGATTTCATCAATGAGACAGATGGCGAGATCAAAGCACGCCGTTCCCTTAGGCCTACCTGCACTAACGAGGGTTGCAAGGGAGAACGAGATGCTGCCTTATGCACCCCTGTATATATTCCCTCCTTATTTCTACCTTAGTCGGCAACGCAAATGCAGTTTTGGCTTTTAACACTTTTTGTTGCGCCTTCATATTTTTTTTTTTTTTTTTTTTTAATTTTAATTTTATTATTCGTGTGAATTTTCTTTTCTTTTCTTTTTTTTTTGCTCTGGGGCAAGTTCTCGCAACGAAATAAACGATTTTTTCATAGATTTTTACAAAATGTGTGATTGAAAATAAAAAATATATATATTTATATATATATGTATATAAAGTTTTAGGTTTTCAGTCCAAATTTTAGTCCAAATTGAATTATTGCGTGTGTATTTGTAGATTGTATATTGGGGGATTGAAAAATGAGTTTTTAGGAATTGTTTTATAATATTTTTCAATAGATATATATATATAGTTTTTATTTTGTTTTTTAAATTTATTATTGTTGTTTTTTTAATTTATTATTGTTGTTTTTTTTAATTTTCTTATTGTTGTTATCAAAATTTGGAGAGTTGAGCAGAAATAAATGAACTGACCTTATGTTTTAGTTGGTTTGATGTTGCGTACTTGGCGTGGTATTTTTTCTCGACTTTTTCCTTCAACTTGAGATTAAGGTATACGTGAGCGTATGAGTTGTGTGTGCTGCGAGCAGCTCGTGCGCGTCTTAAGACACCAGGGCGCCAGTCTACGATTGGTGGACCAGAGAAGACGCCAACTTCAAAGGTACCGTGTTTACATAATGGGACACCGTCGACACATCACCATCAGCTACTGGAAAACCACCTTGTTGGATATTAAAAAATATTGTATTACATATATTCTATTTTATATACGTGTATTGTATTATAAATGTAAAAATAAAAGAAAAACTATAGAAATATATTTCTATTTTTTTCTTTGTAGTTTATATTGATTATTGATTATCGATTAATTGATTGATTGAACATACATCACCAGTCACAACTCCATGGCAGATGCCAATTATGAGATGAATAATTTGTTTTCGAAATGTCGTCGAAGTTTTTTCCTTCATTTATTAAAAATTAAAATAACCCTAAAGTTTCTCTCTGAAGTCAACTTAAACCGGAAACCGAAACCGAATACCGTCAATTGTTTTTAGTCACTCCGGCAAGATGGCTGGTTTTAAGAAGTTCTTCATCTAAGGCCAAGAACACAATTTCACTTCATAGACAGTACACGTAATTAATGACTTTTTAGGGTTATTGATTTTGTTTTCTCACCTACTCTTATTTTATGGTGTTTTACACCATTGTTTTCAAGCGTTTGTACTACTAAAGTCAATAACTTCATCGTGGACATGTTTGTGAATAGTTTTCCTAACAACAAACATCTGGTAAGAATCTGTCATCAACAATACCTAAATCGATAAAAGTCATTCAAAATCAAAACTCATTGTTAGCTGAGTGCTGGTACCTAGTGTGAAAAGTCTGAACTATTGCCCATGGGTTGCCATACGATGGCGCTGCAAACTACGTGGCGCCTTCAAACGATTTGTTAGATGAGAAAATTCATTTTGAGGACGAGGAAAGTCCGTGGTCGGCGCATTGGAAGGCTAATGAAAGGAAAGAGGTTGGATCGCGGGTCGCAATTGAATAGTCCAAAAAGGTTTAGAGTGAAGTTCGAGAAGATGTCGAGCGATTATAAAAACGGGAAAAAAATGAGAAACTGAAGAAGAAATTGGAAATTTTTAGAACAAGTTGTTGATTAAACCATAAAAAAAACGTAAACGGAATTGGACGAGGAGGGGCCCCCCAGGAAAAGTGAAAAATAGTTCAGAAGTTTTGAAAATGATTTCGATTATCGATTATTGAACCGATTAATAAAGGTGTACTTGTTGATGTAAGCGGCAAAGGCGCGCCCGAGTGATGGGAAAAGTTGGAGATTATAATAAAAATTAAAAAACAAAAATTAAAATTTTTCTGTTTTTATTCATTTTGTCTATTGATTTTTGTTTACAAACTCGCACAGAAAAGCAAACAAGTTTTTTTTTCCCATTTTTTTTTTCATTTTTGTTTTCATTTTGTTTTTAAAGGTCATGGGAAGAGAAAAATAAAAATTGAGGAGAAGATTGTTTGTGTCATTATTAGACCAAATCCATTGTTGAAACGTGTTCAATTGTTTCGAGAGTGTTATATCGTTCGTTTAAACGTTTGAAAATTCTCAAATGTCCTCCATTTTTAGTTTTCGAAAGTTTCCAAAAGTTGCCGTTGGTGGCGCTATTTATGACGTCATCGGCGACAAACAAGCAGCTTTTTAGCATGGGCTTGGCTTCATTTAAGAGCTACGAAAATTTATTATTAGTTCTTTTGAACCTATACACTTGCAACAAATAGCAAATTGGAATATTTACTGAATATTAAAATCCCAATAACCTAACAGTGTTGTCAAATTTGGAAAAAAAATTTTGTAGCTCTTAAATGAAGCCAAGCCCATGCTAAAAAGCTGCTTGTTTGTCGCCGATGACGTCATAAATAGCGCCACCAACGGCAACTTTTGGAAACTTTCGAAAACTAAAAATGGAGGACATTTGAGAATTTTCAAACGTTTAAACGAACGATATAACACTCTCGAAACAATTGAACACGTTTCAACAATGGATTTGGTCTAATAATGACACAAACAATCTTCTCCTCAATTTTTATTTTTCTCTTCCCATGACCTTTAATTAAAATATCACAAAGAAACAAAGAGAACAACAAGAGTCACGCTTTTTTCTAGGCGTTTGATTTTCTAAATTTGACATCTTGCATTAGTTGCCTGGCAACAATAAACCTATTTTTTTTTCACATTATTTTTCGCACGTTATGTTTTATCTCTGATTTTCTACACGTTTGATTTTATCGAAATTCCGATGGAAATTACACCGACAGAAAAAAATGAAACGAACAAGGAAGTGTGAGCTGAATGTAGGTCCAAACTTTTGCCTATATTGATTTAACTTGATTATGGTACGCTCAATGGGAATGTGTTGATATTTACCTTTGTCATTTTCATTTTTATTTCTTTTTTCGCTGCCATTGATCTCGAAAAGTTGTAAAAAGCTTCCGTGAGTGGCCCTCCATCGAGGCTTACCCGCGGTTTTCTATTTATGGCACAACATGCTGAGATGCCTTTCATTCAATTTGATAAAAATTCTACCAACGGCCACGGTCATCTGTCATTCCTGCATTCGTGTTCAACGTGTATGTCAAAATGTCCCGTGGAACTGGAAAGCCAATCATTTATCGACTGAGTGAAACTGACGCACCGAAAATCTTAGAAGAGGTAGATTATCATTTTATATTTCCAATTTTTATTTTATTTTATTTTTGTTTTTATTTTTTATACTACAAAATTGTTCTAATCATTATTCTAGGTTTGCATTGAAAGAGGTTGGGTTGCATATGATGAAAATATCCACGGTAGAAATCAATGGAATTTATGGTGGAAAGCAAGCCGTTGGCCCCCAGGTTCGAACGTATCCCGGTTTATTCCCGGCCAATACATCAATCATATTCCGCATGGTGGGCGCATCACTCGCAAAGACACTTTGGCCCGCCAGTTGAGATGTATGAGTCGTGTGTATGGCAATATATACAGTTTCAGTCCGCTCGCTTTTGTTCTCCCGCATGAATTTTTGAAATTTATCAACGAATACAATAAGGTAAAAAAAGATATTTATTTCGAGAAGTAAACTTTTATGTTGTTCAGGATGTGGTTGTCATGGCAACACAACCTTCGGAACTCGGAAACCGATGTTTTCTTCTTTTTTTACCCCCCTTTTACTTGCTTTTGTCGGGTTTAGATGAAAGGGGGAATCGAATAACTCAGGCTGTTTTTTTTTGTCTGCCTGGGAGGTTGTGATTTCTATTGTGCTCTTTGAGTTTTATTATCGCTGGTATTATTTATGAAATGGAAGTTTCAATTATACTGAAACTAGATTTATTTGGTGCTCGCATGTGGCGCATCAATGAATACATAGTGAATATTAACAAATCAAAAAATAAATGAAACGAAATGAAAAGAAAATTTCATACAAAAAAAAATGGAGGAAAATAAAATGTCAGGTGCAAATAAATTTGAACATTTCTACTTGTTTATCGTTTTCAGTTCAAGGACACAGCGAACAATTTCTGGATCTGTAAGCCAACCGATCAATCCGGGGGTCAAGGCATCCTTATATTCAACAACATCAATGATCTGATGTACAGCTCGAGTGTGGTGGTTCAAAAATACATCAGTCATCCGTTTCTAATATCCGGGTACAAATTCGATCTTCGTCTGTATGTTTTCGTGCCCAGTTACCATCCATTGGTCATCTACGTCCACCGCGCAGGCCTCGTGAGGTTTGGGACAGAGAAATATACGTTGAATACTCTACAGAATAAGTTTATCCATCTTACAAACACCTCAATCAATAAATACAGTCCTGGATTTGATGACGGAAAGGGCTGCGTGGGGCCCGGCTGTAAATGGAGCTTTCATCAGTTACGACAGTTGTTTCGTCAACTGAAAATCTGCGATTGGTTTCTATGGCAAAGAATTAGTTCTATAATAACCTTAACTCTTTTATGTCAAGTTCGAGAGGCCACTCGAATGGACAACACATTCGAGCTGTACGGCTTCGACGTCTTAGTGGACTGCGACCTACGACCGTGGCTGCTTGAAGTCAATCGCAATCCATCTCTTAATCAGGTACGACATAACTTTTTAAATTCAATCGTTTATAATTAAAATTTCAAATTACAACAAAAAATTTAAATCTTCTGAAAATTTCTCTCGTCGATTGATCGATTCCGCAACGCCAAACCTTATAGTGGTTTTAAAAACGGCGCCATTTTGGATTCTGCTTAATGAATTTATTGCATTTTATTTGTTTATTTTGTTTTCAAGGATTCGGAAGTGGATGTTGACGTAAAGAAAGTAATGTTGCACGACTTAATGGACCTGCTGGGACTAGAACAATGCCGCCTGTCGAAGAGCTTAACCATCCATCCGATTAACCGATTCCGGGAAGAACACTCTTGGCTGCTCCCAAACAACAGAACGAAAAAAGTCGTGAGCGAAACCCTAATGCACAACAAAACAGTTCGAAAATCGCCCGATAACGTAAGCGTCGTGGACGAACGATCCAACGAATCCGACCAAAGTTCGTCCGACGAGCAGCGCAGTCTCGAGCGCTTCGGAAACCTGGTCATCAACAAGACTTCTCGGCGCAAAAAAACACTATCAAAAATAGATCAACCGCCCCAAATCTACCCCATACATTCTCTCATCACAATGAATCGTCAACCGCCCTCCAAAGTAGGACAATTCGTCCGCACCTTCCCCGTCCGTCCGTACAAGCAAAGTTCGCCGAGCGAAGTGAGCATTCGTCCGACGGTCGTCGAAGTTCAATCCCTGATCAGATCGATGGAGAACGTTGCGAAAATGTTCCACAAAACCAAGCAGAAAGATGTAATACAGACGGACGAGGAGTGCTGTAAAGCATTAAATGCAGTATTGGGCGAGGAAATTGAAGTGTGGGTTCCGTCACTCGATTGAGCGGCCTTCCGTTCTCGTTTTTTTTCCTCCTCCTTCATTCGCCACTGCCGTTGTTTGATGTATACCAAGTGTTTTATGTATTTTGCTCTCTGCTTTCTTTCCTATTAAATGGCTAAGGTTAGCAGATTGATTTTCTCAGTTGGATGTTTTTCAGAAACAGGAAATGTGTAACCTATATTTTGCTCAATTCAGTTCTTCAGTCAAATCAACTGAAATAAATGTTTATTGTCCACAAATGAATTATTATTGTTATTAAAAACAAATTATATTACTGTCCTAATAAAAAGTTTCGTTTCCAATACATCAAGTGAGCTTTTTTTTGCCAAGTGCTTTTATATCTTACGTTTGAATTCAAGGTATAAATCATGTGCAATTGATGGGCTAATTACGAGTATGTAAGCACTACTTGTGTTTGGGATAATTCAGGGCAATTATCTTATCACTTTTATTTTGAGTGAGAAAAACTACAACTTTTGTTCGATTTTTGCGAGTATTTATAGACACGATTAGATGACCTACTTGCATAAGCAAACGTCGAAACATCAAGCACTTGGAATTAAAAGGTAAATACTCTTTTTTTTTCATTTTTATTACGAGAAACAACGTCGGAATTAAGTACGTAATTAAACTGACTCTTCTCGCTTCTGACGTCACGATATCAGCATTCGTGATCCATTTGCGATATGAATATATAAGCGGAAGAACATCATAACAAATTAAAACGACTCAAATCCCTCAACAAATCGTTTAACATATATTTATATATATATATATATATACTGTATATGCATATACATATATTTTTTTAATTTAATTTTATTCCTTTGAAATATTTGTCAGTAAATTACATCTAATCTGAACTCAAAATTTAAATTCCCGCACAACGAAACAAAATTTCAGCTAGAAATCTTTTTTTTTTCTACTTATTATTTTTTTTTTTACAGTTTCAAATGTCTAAATATCACGAGTGCAATATTTCTTACATTACCATAGCAACAACAAAATCAAAATGTCAAACAACAAAAAGCTTTTGTGTGTGTTGCTGCTGCTAAAAGCACAGCAAATATCGGCACAATTAAAAAATACGAAAATACATTATTTATAACCTCGTCAATAAATGAGACATTAAATGCAAATTTGACTCAAAAATAGAAATTCCTTCCCCCTAGCAGGTGCTATCACGCACCTGTTTATTAGCAAGTCACCTTTTCACGCAAATTACTTTCAACCCGTAGTAATATTTTGACAAGTGTGCACGGCATGACCTAGATAAACTAGATAGACTATTAATTGAACTAATAACTATTTTTTTAATCGTAATTATTTAGATTTCTTATTTCCTTAATTCTTATTTTTGATACATTTTTCAACTCTTCCCTTGTCCCAACAACTGACTTCGGATTAAGCGCCGACAGTTGACATCAACTGGATCACTCCTCCGGGTCCTGGCAAACTGGTCGCAGTTGTAAGATCAAGATCAATCTGCCGAGCCGCTTGACGCCCTTCGTTGATGGCATGAACGACCAATGATTGACCACGTCTACAGTCTATCAAAAAATCAATAAATTAAAAATCTAGCATCAACTAACACAATTTCTTCCAATTTACCTCCTGCCGCGTAAACCTTGCCAACACTAGCGTTGAACTTGCCGTTGGGAGTCAAAATATTCGATCTGGGATCCTCCTCTACTCCTAATTGGACGTTCAGATACTTCTCCGGGCCTAAAAATCCCATTGCCAGCAGAATTAAATCGGCCTTGTACGTTTTTTCCGAGCCTTCTACTTCCTTCATGCTCCATCGACCCTTGTCATCCTTTGTCCACTCAACCTGGACGGTCTTAATTCCCGCCACCTGACCATTTCCGTCATCAATGAATTCCTGCAACAAATTTGAAACATTTAAAATAAACAAACAAACAAACAAATAAACACCTATTTCAGTATACCTTGCTTAAAACTGAATACTGTCTCGGATCCTTCCCAAACTTCACCTTTACTTCATCGTGACCATAATCCACCCTGAATATTTTGGGCCACTGCGGCCAAGGATTGTCATCGGCACGACCTGGTGGGGGTTCAGGTAGAATTTCAAACGATGTAATACTTTTCGCACCCTGAAACAATTAAAACATTAAATTAAATCAATTAAATCAATTAATTTTGTTAATAATAATAATAATACCTGACGTAGGGCAGTTCCAATACAATCGCATCCAGTGTCACCGCCACCCACAACAAGAACGTCCTTGTTTTTGGCAGTCAGTACACCTAAATCGATGTCATCTCCCATTTGTATTTTCTGCCATCGCTCCAAGAACGACATGGCAAAATAAATACCTTCCAACTGACGACCTAAATACAAATGATTAATTAATCAATTTCCAGCAAAAATTTCATTTGTTTGAAAACCTGGAATAGGCAGATCCCTGGGCCAAGTAGCTCCTGTTGTCACAAGCACTGCATCATACTGCTTTAATAGGTCTAAACCGTTTAAATCTGAGCCCACATTCACACCGGTTTGGAATATAATTCCTTCCGCAGCCATAAGTTCAACTCGACGTTGTACAACCTTTCAAAAAATTCAAATTCAAATGAAAAACAGCACACGAATAAAAAAATAGTAATTTACTTACCGCTTTACTTAATTTCATGGTAGGAATTCCGTACTGCAGTAATCCACCAATCCTGTTGTTTCTTTCGTAAACCGTGACCAAATGTCCAGCCTTTTTCATTTTTTTTAAATTAAAATTTACTTAATTAATTAAATTAATTTAATTATTACTTTATTTAGTTGTGCTGCCGCAGCCATTCCCGACGGACCGCTCCCAATGACCGCCACCATTTTCCCACTTCGTTTAAGTGGCGGTTCTGGTTTGATCCAACCACGTTCAAACGCATTATCGATAATGGCGCATTCGATATTTTTAATCGTAACTGCGGGTTCGTTAATTCCCAACACACATGCTCCTTCGCACGGTGCAGGGCACACTCGTCCTGTGAACTCCGGAAAATTGTTTGTTTGAAGAAGTTGTTTCAGAGCTTCTTCCCAATTATCCTGTCAATTAAAAAACAAAAAACATACATTTCACACTTTTAAATCCAATTCAAATTAAATATACCTGATAAATCAAATCGTTCCATTTAGGGATGATGTTTCCCAATGGACACCCGTGACTCGATTGGCAAAACGGTACACCGCATTCCATACAACGTGCAGCTTGGACTTTCAATCCCTTGCGCACGCGCGGGAAGTTATAAATCTCGTTCCAGTCCTTCATTCTCTCGTCGGGTGGTCTGTAAGGGGCCGTCTCGCGTTTATACTTCATAAAACCCCTTGCAAGAGAAGAACAAAAAATTAAAATGCATAAAAAAATGCGAACAAATTGAATTAAATCGTGTAATTAAACCTCATTTTATCCAAACCAGCATTCATTTTCTTCTCAGTTAATTGTCCATCGGGAACCATAGCTTCAATATCACAGATATTGTTATTTTTGGCAACGCTTTCGGCTTCCTCCGCTTTCTCCTTTTCTTCGGCCATTTCCAACAACACTCTTTGGTAATCTTTAGGAAACACCTGTCAAACATAATTAAATTAGGATTAAAAAAAAATTTTTTTAAATCAAAATCTCATTAAATTTACTTTAACAAAATCTTTAGCAGGCGCAGGCCATTCCTTTATGAGAGCTGCTGCAACTTCTGAACCAGTTTTCTCATGAAACTCCACCAACAAATCGTACACAAACTTTAAATCGTCATCTTTATCGAGGGGCAAGAGATCCACAATTTCCTTATTACATACATCGTAAAAACTTTTATCCCTAAAAAAAAATAATAATAATATTAATAAGTAATTCAATTCCGTTTACAAGCACCACGAAAAGTACAAAAAGAAAAAGAAAAAATTCAAGCATGCCGAGAACACATTGAACTAACCTCCAACTTCAAGCAAGCAATCAACCAAGCGAGACATAGAAAATTGAATCATTTCTTAAGTTACACAAATTGTTCAATGAAATCAAATAAAGAAAAAATAAAAACGGGAAAAGTAATCACTTATTCAAAATGAAGGCCAATCCACCGGACATTCCAGCAGCAAAATTCTTTCCGGTTGGACCGAGAATTAAAGCCACACCACCAGTCATGTATTCGCAACCGTGATCACCGCACCCCTAGACAAAAACAAGTGCAAATTATTCAAAAGTGAGCCGAAATACTCATTTCCCACCTCGACAACTGCGATCGCTCCTGAATTCCTCACGCAAAACCGCTCTGCAGCAGTTCCTCTAAAGAAGGCTTTCCCTGATGTAGCGCCGTAAAGACACACGTTACCAACAATGATATTTTTGTCCGATTGGAAATCGGATGGAAGATCTTTTGGAGGATAAATAACGATGTTTCCACCCGATAACCCCTTCCCAACGTAATCATTAGAATCGCCTTCTAACGTCACTGAAATACCCTTAGCCATAAAAGCACAGAAACTCTGACCAGCAGATCCTTTCATGTCAATAATAATACTGTTGTCGCTCATGCCGTTTTCCCCATATTTTCTATTTAAAAAAAAAAATTATTTTAAGTTATTTTTCAAAATCTTTCGTTTGACAATAATTACATAGAGATTAAGTAACTTAAAGTTGAAGCAAAGGCTCGATCTTCGTTCCTGATGTTCATTTTGATCTCAATTTGCTTTTGTTTGCCATCCAAAACGGGCTTCGATTGGAGAATTAATTCGTTATCCTGAATTAATTAAAAAAAATAAAATTTGTAAACAAAAATTTCACATTTTTTTTTTATTTTTATATTTTTGATTTTTACAAGGCGTTTGTCCAATTGGAAGTCCTGGGCGATGGAACCTCCAACGATATTAGTAGTTGGCCTTAAACTAAGTGCACTTATCAAAATCGGACCAAAATCTAACGTTGCTGCTTTGGGGTTATCAAACTTCGATCGAACTTTCAACATATCAGTTCGTCCAACCAATTCTTGGAATTTACGTATTCCTAATTTAGCCATAATTGAACGCACCTAAAAAAAAAAATTAATTGTTACGCACATTTATTTATTACATTTATTTATTTTCGTCGCAAATATACCTCTTCTGCTAAAAGAAAACAGTAATTGACCACATGTTCTGGCTTTCCCTCGAATTTCTTCCTCAATTCCGGATCCTGAGTGGCTACCCCGACAGGACACGTGTTGAGATGACATTTTCTCATCATTGTACATCCCAAAACTATCAAAGGTGCCGTCGAAAAGCCAAATTCATCGGCTCCGAGCAAAGCACCAACGATAACATCAAAACCTTTATTCAAAAATATAAATTTATTTCACAAAAAAAAAATTAATGAATTAAATTTAAAATACCTGTCCGAATTTGTCCATCTACTTGTAATACAATCCTAGACCTCAAGTTATTCATGGTGAGAGTCTGATGAGTCTCCGACAAACCCAATTCCCACGGCAGACCGGCATTTTTAATTCCAGTCCAACTGCTTGCTCCCGTCCCGCCTTCATAGCCGGAAATTGTAATATGCTCCGATTTACCCTGTAAAATCAATTCAGTATTACTTCCCACCAAAAATCCATAAAAATCCTCACCTTTGCAACTCCAGATGCTACAACACCGACCCCCATTTCCGACACCAACTTCACCGAAATGCGCGCATTCGGGTTTGCACATTTCAAATCGTAAATAAGCTGCGGAAATAAAAATAAATTAATAAAGTAAATAAAAAAATATATATTATTCCCCCCAACACCAACAAATACCTCAGCTAAATCCTCAATCGAATAAATGTCATGATGAGGCGGTGGACTAATCAAACCGACACCTGGAATCGAATGTCGTGTTTTGGCAATGAGTTCAGTCACCTTGAATTATTTCAATTTAAAATTAAAAATATAATAATAATAATAATAATAAACAAAACAAAAAAAACATACTTTGTAACCAGGTAATTCTCCACCTTCTCCCGGCTTAGCACCTTGTGCCATTTTAATTTGTAGATCGTCCGAGTTTGCCAGATAAGCGCTGGTTACGCCGAACCTTCCAGATGCCACCTGTAAATAATTAAAATTTAAAAAAATAAATAATATTAAATAATAATAATTTTTTAAAAATCCTAAACCTGTTTTATGGCTGATCGAGCATTAAATTGAGGATCTTGATTCAAATATCGATCGGGATTTTCCCCTCCTTCGCCAGTATTCGACTTCCCCCCAATTCTATTCATGGCGACTGCAAGTGCCGTGTGCGCTTCCATAGATATAGACCCGAAACTCATCGCCCCCGTAACAAATCTTTTAACTATTTCGGTGGCTGGTTCAACCTCCGATATGTCGACGGCTTTGTCCGAATACACGAGCTCCAATTGGCCTCGCAAAGTGCACGCACGAATAGACTCCATACAACTACCCACAAATTTATCGTACGCATTAATATCATTGGATTTAGCGGCTTCCTAATTTGAAAAAAAATTAAAATAAGAAATTATCATCAAAAATAAAAAATAAAAAATAAAAAATAAAAAGCGCGAGAATCTCACTTGAATATTCGCAATGTTCATCGGTTCATTAATATGTCTTTCCCCTCCACTTCTCCAGTGATAAAAGCCTGGATTTCTCAAAATGAGCGTGTCGCTCTCGTTCGGACTGTAGGCCAAGCCGTGTCGTTGGAGGGCGTCGTCGGCCAACGTTTGAAAAGTAGCTCCACTGAGACGAGAGATGGTTCCTTTGAAGCATTTGTCGATGACTTCTGAAGAAAGACCAACAGCTTCGAAAATTTGTGCGCCTTTATAACTCTGTAGAGTTGAAATGCCCATTTTAGCCATCACTTTTGAAATTCCTCGCGCCATTGCTTCCACATAGTTGTCGAAAATCTCTTGGTTAGTCAGCGGTGGGGTCACGAGACCTTCGTCGCGCAGTCTGTGAATCATTTCGAACACCAAATACGGACAGATGGCATCAGCTCCATACCCGAGCAAGACGCACACGTGATGGACTTCCCGAACTTCTCCGGTCTCGAGTACGAGTCCTACTTTCATTCTCTGCCTCTCGTTGATCAAATGATGGTGAGTTGCGCCCAAAGCCAATAAAGCACTGAAATAAATAAATAAATAATTTTTTTTTTAAATTTCAAAAATTTCTACAATTTAATTTTTTCAAATACCTAACAGGAACAAAATTCGGACCGGCTCTTCTATCTGTTAAAACCACCAATTGATAACCAGATTTGGCAGCTGCGCATGCCTCGTCGCAAACTCGATTCAACGTTTTCAACAAACCCTGATCACCCTCTGAAATCGGGTAGACCGTCTCGATAACTTTAGTCTGAAACATGCACGAAAAACGTATGTAAAACCCAAAAAAAAATGAAAGGAGAATAAAAGTAAAAAGCGGAAAATGTAATTCAAACAAAACCAATGTAATTTCCTACCTTCCAGCCTTTATATGCATTCGTTTTTAACACTTCCAAATCTTTGAGAGACAAAATAGGTTGTTTAAGAAACAATCTTCGACACTGCTCAGCACTTGGTTCCAGAATGTTGGCTTGCGGACCAATTGGACAGGCCTAAACATTAATTAAATACCCGTCTATTGTAACTTGACATTGTACAAGCAAAAATTACAATTAACTAGATCAACTGGGCTTCAAATCCCCTCGCACGGACGACCTAACACATTTCTAACATAATTCAATATCAATCACTTTGAAGCCAACAGGATCCTGGATCTAAATCTAGAACTCGAAGGTCAACCTAGAGTGAGTTTTGAGCATTTCTCTCGTGACCGAAGGGTTTTGACTGCGCAGTTTTCCACGTACCAACGACATGACCACACTTTCGCGAAATGGGTCAATCGGTGGATTGGTGACCTGGGCAAACAGTTGCTTGAAGTAGTCGTATATGAGCGGCTGGAAATTGGACAAGCACGCCAAAGGTGCGTCGTTTCCCATGCTGCCCAAAGCTTCCTTCCTAATGTTCAAGACGTAAATAAAATAAGAAAAAAAACAACACATTAGAAATTAATCATCTTGGGCTCGGCTACATCGTGTTTACACCAGCAACTATAATTCGGCAATTCCCGTTTTCTCATACCGCCAGCTAAACTTTATTAACTTCAAACGAAAACAAACAAAAAAAAGAAACATAGTAAAAACATTATTACAATTTACTAATTGCTTACTTCGTTTGAACCATTGGTAAAAGTAAAAGAGTTAACGTTTCCACTGTGTAGCCGAACATAGATAAACGTCTGTCGCTCAATGCCGGACCATTTACGGCCGTATCGCCAACCGAATCGGTGTTAATGTCCATGGGATCATGTGCTGCGTATAAATCGTCCATCGTGATCTTGAAAAAAAATAATCAATCAATCAATCAATCAATCAATCAACATATTGTTCAAAAATCTCCTACCAATTCTTTTAACCACTCTCCAAGTGGTCGTTTTCGAGAGATTTCCAACTTCAATTCCTCGTCACGAGTGAATATCTTTTCTTGCGTGTCCACCAACAACATCCTACCGGGTTTCAAGCGCCCCTTTAGCAGAATGTTACTGTGGTCCACGTCTAGCACACCAACTTCACTAGCCATGACCATTATGTTATCTTTAGTTACGTAATATCTAGCAGGTCGTAGGCCATTTCGGTCTAGAACAGCCCCAATGAAACGACCGTCGGTGAACGTCAACAAAGCTTAAAACAAAACTTATTAACAATTTTTTTCTTCCCCTTATTTCATTCAATTATTAATTACCAGGTCCATCCCAGGGTTCCATGGCACATGCACTCCACTGATAAAACGCTTTCTTATCCTCGTGCATCAATTTGTCGTTGTGCCATGCTTCCGGAACCATTGTTATCACGGCCTAATTTCGTTTCAAATAAAAAATTATAAAGAATTAATATCACCAAAAATAAATCCGCTTTTTTAATTCGTCATTGTTTGTGGTAATTAGAAGAGGATTCTAACGTAAATTAAATATTCATTGATAAAATGAAAAAGAAAAATTACTTCGGGTAGTAATCGTCCACCAGCCATGACTAAAAACTCCAAAACGCAATCAAAACTTCCAGAATCGGATAAACCAGGTTCGACGACTGGATACAGTTTTTTCAGATCATCTCCAAAGATACTGCTTTTCATTACGCCCTCTCTTGCTTGCATCAAATTTATATTTCCACGCAGCGTGTTGATTTCACCATTGTGAGCAAGACAACTGTCGGATGAGAATTAAAACATTTGATTAAAGTACGGATAAAACAATAAACAAGAAAAACTCATCTACCGCATTGGATGCGCCCTTTCCCAACTAGGAAAAGTATTGGTGGAAAATCGAGCGTGTACTAGAGCAAGATATGCTTCGTAATCGGGATGATGAAGGTCAGGAAAATATTCCCAGAGTTGTGTCGACGTAAATTGGCCCTTCAAGTAACATCACTATACATTAATTCCAATTCAGACATTATATAATGACACACACGTGTTTACTTTGTACACAATTGTCTCCGTCGATAAACTGCAAATATAAAACCGAATCGTGCCATTTCGGGGAATCCGATGAGATGCTTGTTTACGCAGGATAAATACCTAATAAAAAATTTTAATAAAAAAAATTATTATTGTTATATAAACACATAAAAATACTTTTTATTTTCATTTTTTCATTTTTTCATTTTTTTGAAAAACATTAAAACCGTCTTAATTACGCAATTACAATTACAAATCAGGATTTCAATGATGAAATTATTTGCGTAATAATTTATTCAAATTAAAGATTAAATGGATCATCAAGGCCACATTACTTTTATTGCCATCACTTGATTTTAATTTATCATTTACAATTGCTGGCCACTTGCCGCCGCCGCTTCCATTCACATGTATACTTCAGCACAAAAGAACCATTAAAATTAAAACTTTGATACAAAAAAAAGAAAATTTACGATTAGAATTTGGCACCGGATCAAAAACCATTATAGGTCTACTCGTGTCTGCGCCATTCTGTGCAGCAAAACATGGCATGTTCGTAAATAATTAATACCTTCACAGTGCAATTGTGGGAACCAAAATATATGGCCAAAAGCCAGAAACAAATGGGAAAGATGGAAAAAAAAATAAAACACTGCGTGCGTTAGATCAATATTTAGACGTCTAAATAGTGATAAAAATATGTTTTATTACTGTGTGCTGATAACAAGTGAATAAACTCAAACCATCAAATTTATATGTATATAGATTTTTATTACCTGTCTTTTTAAACTGTCCTTCTCGAAGTCTCCTGTGACAAACACTTGTCTCATAAATGGCTCCCTTTTTTTGGCTACCTGGCCAATTGTACTGTCGTCAACAGGTACAGTTCGCCAACAAATAACCTGAAGATAAAAATTAAAAATAGACAAGTGTAAAATTATCAATCTCTGTATTCAATTAATTGACCGCACACAATAAACTGCAATTATTTAACAGATGGTGAAACGAATTATATATATAAATATATCGACTCAAAAAAATAAAAGTTAGAAAAAATAAATAAATGAAAGTTTAATAAAAATAGAAACAAAAAAATTTATCGTGGTTTACGTAATACATTGACATTCAGCAAACTATAAAAACAAATAAATCATTTAAGATTATATAAAGCATCCGCACCTTTAAGTTGCATTCCAGGGCAAGTTCTTCAAACTGTTTTTCTGCTTCCTTTGCACTTTTTTCATCCAAGAAAAAAATTCCAGTCGCGTACTTGCCAAGTGAGGGAAGAGAAATTCCATTTTCGCGTCTGTTAATGTTTTAAACAATTTATATTATACATTTTTTTTGTTCATAATTTTTTTTATATCATTAAAAAAAATTGATTTACTGTATTTCATTAGAATAATATTTATGCGGGATTGTCGTTACAACGCCAGCTCCATCGCCTGTATCATTATCGCAAGCACAAGCGCCTCGATGCTCCATTCTAATTGATATGGTCTCAGCATCTTCCAAAATCTTTTTTTTTTTTTTTTATATATATATAAAAAAAAATGTTTTAATAAATGTTAAATTATTTTTTTGGGGTGGAAAGAGATTTTTTTTTTATTTTTTTTTTACACACTTTGTGCGAACGAATTCCATCAATACTGACGATAAATCCAACTCCACACGCATCTTTTTCGAATGTTGGGTCATAAAGGCCCTGTTTGGGAGGTAGTCCACAATCAGCCATTTTAAAATTCTTCGATTTTCCCCTCCTAAAATTAATGAGAAAAGAAACAAGTGTAAACAAGATAAAAATCAAAGGTCAATGATTAAAAATATCCGCCATTGAAACATTACCAAGAAAGCCGTAAAAATAAAATCGACTTCCAACGCAATTGAAATTGAAATGAGGTAAAAAACGAGAGAAAAATAATTTTTTTTTTGCACTCGTACTTTCACTTAAAATATGTCCCAATAATAATTTATTTTCTCATTACCATAGTGATTAGCCTTTGATTCTGATTCGAATATTTATTTAGTCCCATTAAAGGTGATTAGCTGCCAATAGTGTTTCATTAAGGAATGATTTCAACTGTATAGCATATTATGTAAGGAATTGCATTAAGTGGACATCCTAATTCTACATAGGATGTTCGCTGATTGCAACTATTTCAAAAGGAAAGAAATAAAAACTTAAAATGTTTTCGTGAAATCTGATGCGTAAGAGATGGAGGAAGGATGATTTTTTTTTCCTTCTGGAATTTCAATCTGTGTATTTTGAGCAAAAATATTTACTTAACTCGAGTGAAAATGTAACTTGAAACATGAAATCAACACAGGAAAAAAATTTAGAAACGACGGCAAAAAAACACGCAAATAATTACAATCGAAATTAATGAGATATTTAAAGAGTTGCGCACGCGGTTATGACTCACCTTTAACACTTGACGGCCCACGGTCAAGGATCTGCACGGATGAAAATCCTGCCTCGACCGCCTAGATCTTCTAATGGAGTCGATAAAATCAAACAGGAGAGAAAAAAAGAATGTTAAATATATTTTAGGTATTATTTCAGATGCGTTTTGTATAAAACCAGAGAATTTGATCGGTCGATTTGTCAGAGCCGACTACCAGACAAGATGAGAGGCGTCAGACGAGAATGAAAAATATTTATTTCTCTCGTCTGGTATATCAATAGCCGAGCACATGGATGAGTAGTGGCTCCGCAGTTGTGCACGTGAAAGTGTCGAGTTGGCCAATCAGGAGAGCGGTTTCACGTGATACGTACTGTTTTAATGTCGTTCAGTGACTGATTTCTCTAAGCAAAACAATAAAATAAAAAAAAAATGTGTTTACAGAATCCAAGTGTGACTGAATCGTGATCAGATTAGTCACAAATTGAATCCCATTGATAATAAATAGATAAATAAATTTTTAGAAAAATTTAAAAAAATGTTTATTTGATGAATAACGATAATAATCAATTAAGAAGAATTTTACATTTTTATTTATTTAAATTTCTCTTTTTACATCTCAAAAAACAATCGATTTGAGTTTTTATTCCACTTTCAGTTTCAATTCTTATTCCATTTCATTACTTCCAAGTTTTGTCACTATAGTCTGGATGGCGTTACTCTCCAATGAGTGTTGATTTTACATTTTTAATTAATTCTTGAAGCCACACTTCAATTTCCATTTGTATTTCATAGTTTAAAATTATACTATATTTCTTTTAAAAACCCTACTTAAAAAATAACAAAAAAACAAAAAAACAAAGGAACTTTTTGTTTTTTCGTTTTTAAGTTAAGAAGAAGAAAATAAATAATAATAAGAAGAATAAATAAAAATAAAAACATTAACAAGCATCTTCTGGATCAAATTTTTCAGGGTCAAACTTTTCATCGCCGTACTTATCTTCCAGCCACTCAATTTTGTCACAGTACTGTTCGTGATGCGGATTGTCGATAATGTCCAACAACTCCTGATAACCGTGTGGTCCTCCAGAATCCTCTGGAGGACATGCGCGCTGTCCTGCGATGCATCGTGGATACTGGCCGCATCCATCGTCGTGCCAAACCTTCTCCAGATAAATTTTGTGGTCCCACGCATCACCGAAATCATATAAATAACGTCCGAGTTTGTTTGTCGCGGAGAAATACTGGCAAATGTGGATGGTCTCTTCGGCCAAAATTGGGCCTGATGCCATGCTCTTCTTCGGCACTCCAATTATTTGTTTCACCTTTTTTATTGGATGTTTTACATTGAATTGATGCATGTGCGAATCGAACCAACCCATAGAACTTTGAATAACATCGTGAAAATCGGCAAAAGTGGACTGACTACTGACTTGGATGCGACGCCAAATTGGAGGGGAAATGCCCAAAAGTGTGATTTTGAACTGGTAGACATTACAAGAGTCTCTGCTGTGCGCACTCGGCATAACTTGAAATTTTTTAATGGACCTGCCAAGAAAAAACAATTTCGGTATTTTATTTTAGAAAACTAGACACCTGCTACTTATTACCGAGGCCAAAATATGTTGGCGAGGGACTTCAGAAAACGAGTGTTACGGAATTCATTTTGTACAAGAATGTGTGTGATGCGCCACCACGTTCTCGGATGTTGTTACTACAGTAGTTGGGTTTAGCGGATTTTCATCTTCCAGTGATTAAATATTATTCGTTTTACACATATTGATGCCACAATAAGTGAATAATATCACATGATGAGTGATGGCGGAATGTACGGAAAATCACAAGTTGTTTGTGTTTTTGAATATACTATAATGCGATTTTATGCGTCTTTTTCTTTTCACGTGAATGGAAGAGGCAAATCCATGATCTCGTTTAAAAAATAAAGAAAATAAATAAAAATAAAATATAATCCTTTTTTATAATCATTTTTATAATCATTTTTTATTATCAAATATTGAAATTGGTGCACTAAAATATCTCAATCGATTGTCAATTGTAGCACAACAATATGCAGGTTCATTTTATGGCAAATATTAAATTGAAAAAAAAATCTCATCTACATTTCGCAAACCTCTTCTGTTATTCCTTTTGAATTTTGTTTATGTGTTTCGGCTATTAAACGATAATTTCGTACATATCCGATTCCACATTTAAAAAAAAAAAATAAGTTGTTAAGTGTAGCTGGTTGTCAGGTACAATAATGAGCAAAATTTATATAAACATAAAAATTTAAAATAAAAAATTTAAAATAATTCCAGATTGTCAACATTTCCCCGGACTTTCCTCCCACCTATAAAAACTAGGATATTTCAGGGGAAACCCGGACGCATGGCAACCCTATACATCAGGGACTTTATGCTATTAGTGGCTGTGAATGGCGCTCCAGATTGTGAAATTTGTGCGGATGCAAGAGGAGAACTATATGTATAGCCGTAATCGTCGTTCTCAGATTTCCATCCGTTGTAGACATTTTACTGCAGACAAAATTGCGACATCCATAACCATGCAAATAAGAAATTGGCAAGGGAAAGTTGCCAAGATAAAAAATAAATAAAAATAAAAATAAAAATAAAAATTTAAAAAAAAATTAATCAGAATAAGAATATAAATCAAATTCAAAACTAAAATGCAGTTTGTTTTCAATGTTTTGGCACATTTTAAAGCAAAATTAAATTTTTTAAAGGCACAAACTTCCTTTTTGAGAAAAAAAAACGTATGGGGGTCTTATACAAACTTCAGCACATATTAGGCAGTTGGCTAAAGCACAGGCCAGATCCGGCCAGATCCCATTTCAAAACGTAGCCCCATTCTTGCCCTGAAAAAGATGGGAAACGTAACCTTTTTGAGGTCCTAAAATACAAAATTTATAGTTTTGGGGAGGGGAGACGTTCCCCTTCAGATCAGAATTGTTATTTTATTTATTTTTTACCGAATTTAAACATTCTTCAGCAGCTGTAGGACCTGTGATATGCGCAAGTTTCTCGCTTAATCGAGTCTCCGTAACACGTCGTTAGAGCGAGCCACCACCCGGCAAACACGTTTGACTTCGTCTTGGTACTTCACCGATGACCTCGCCTTTGACCTCGCTTTTGACAAATGGCTCGCATTGATATCTTTGAGCGACAAAGTAGTTCTGTTTTTAAAGAGAAATTTTAAAGTTTGATGTAAAATATATATTTTATTTTAATCATTTTAAGAGAGAGGAATTTTTGTATGGGGAGTGGGTGTCATCTCAACAAATACATCCCTTCCTTTTGATTTGAGATTTGTAAATCCAGCAAATCAGCTGCAAATCCTACAGTTCTGTCAATGTCAATCACCGCATAGCAGTGGTAGTGTTACTAGGTCAATCAAGGTCAACAGACCACTCCTTCCATTGATAATAAAAAGAAATATATCCAATTTGAATCGTTTCGAATTTGAAAATACTGTCTGCACTTGATCGGGGGAGATAACGATAACTAAAGCCTAAGTGGCTTGAGGACACATACCTACTGCCACTAAATCTACCGCGACCCCAATTTACTGCGAAAGGCCAATCTCGCACAAATAATGCGGCTGCCATCCATTTAAAGAAATGGATAAGGTCAGGTTCATGGAGGGTGGGGGGTCTAGCCCGACCCTTCTTTCCAGTTGGGGTGGAAAATAACCCAAAGTACAATTAAAAGTACAACTTTCGAGAAAACCGTTCGACTTTAACGAGGTTTTTAAAGCAAAGTGTTTCGCAAATCAACCAAATAAATGTTTTTTTTTTTAAAATAAAAATCCAAATGTATTCCGATTGAATTATTTTGTGCATTTTGCATCGAACAAACGATAGATTAGTCACGGCTGTATTTTTTATTCAATGTGACTGGAGCAAACAATCGATATGATAAGCAGGAACAACAGTCTACTACAGGTCGCTGAATAATTATAGTTACTAACTTTGGCACTAGCTGGCGCAACACGTAATGGCGCCTTAAAACTCCATGTCTATTTTTCTTTTTACTATTTTGTGTCTTCATCAAGATCTTCTCCCCGATGCCGGAAGTACGTCGCAGCCGATTCCATAGTTTTTCTCGTGGACATACAGTAATGTTGATAAGAGACTTTCGAATTAATTTTATAATTATTATAATAGAAATTTTATTGTCCTAAAAAGCTCTTTTATTGCACTTGTGTAAAATTTGTAGAAACTGGGAGATATAAATGCCATTCCAAATACCAGAGCTCTCTTTTTGTCAAACTGATGTAATCTTTCCATCAGTTTGTCCAGAGGTGACCACGAGGAGGTAGAGAGATGGATTTTACACCACCACTTTCAAGAGTAAATAACTTGGGGCATATTTTAAAATTTGAACTCAAGGATCTTCTTGATGATGATTGAAGGTTTGAGACAAGAGTTGCAGAAATACCAATCCAAAGAATAGACTATAGATGGACTGACAAAAAAAATAGCTTTTAAAAACATCACAAGAGTGCACTAGCAACTGTGGCAAGTCCACTTCAAAATAGGGTAGAACTGTGATAATACAGAAACGATTCTATCAATTTTTATCCTCCTTTACAATGGACAGTTCTGAAAGACAGCGCACCACGTGGCATCTTTCTAAAATATTGTTTTCCCTAGTGAGGAAAAAGTACATTATCAATATTGCTGTCACATACCAAGTTTACATGGACAGTTTTCCAGACAAGTGGAAAATAGAATTTCTTTTTTCTGGTAAACCCGCATTAGTTTTCTGGTAAAGATGACATCATATGTGACTTAACAAATGGCAATTACGCAAAATGCCAAAAATCTACTTCTTGAAAACGACATTTTGTTTTTCAAATTAGTATGTCTTTTGCGCGAAAATGGCATGTTTACATGATCAATTTTCAAAATAAGAAAAATTTGGATTTTCATTTTTTTGAAAAACTGACCATGTCAACTAAGGAATTGCAAGTCCAATTTATTTGGGATATTCAAGCAAGCAAAAATATATCCCACATGGCCATCCAAAAGAAATCTTCCAGGCATCCCAGTTTGGAACAGGGCTGGACTGGGAACAAATTTATTGCCGGGAAATCTGGGTGTCCGGGCCACAATTAATGAAGTCGGGACAGGCCACAGCGGCCACCGGCCACCGGGAAACTCCCGGTAGCCCGCCGGGCCAGTCCAGCACTGGTTTGGAATATTCGTGAATCTCCTATAAATCTTTCAATTCAGAAAGATTTGCACTTTCAGTCGGTGCAAAACATCTGTGAATATCTGGTTTTAAAGTTCTTCTCAGTTTGTCAAAAGTGTAACAATCCCAGTAGCACGGGTGATCGATTTAACATCGCCTCTATGTAGATATGATAGTAAACATCGCATCTCTCTAGATGCGTTTTTAAAATCGTTGAATGTGTTGCTTCGGAATAGCGAGGATATTATAGGTTGAGTTTCCAAGATGACAACAGAAATTGAATGACGTGATTAATTTAATATAGATCAGTGTGTATCATTAACTCACACGCTTGAAATAGCATGTGAAGACACAAATCACTTACACACATTTAAATCTATATTTACACAGAAATTCTGTGATTCGCAGGATTCCTGTGGTATTCAATCGATTTGTCGTAATTAGCACGATTGAAAATATAATTTTTTAAATTTGAAACCTGAAATGCATCACTATTAAAAAAAATAAAAGGTTAATTCTCGTCCAACACCAGGCATTATTATTGAGTTCCTTCAAACTTGTGAGGTAATGGCAATATCAATTAACCTCTTTTTCAATTCCCAATAAGATTTAAAATTATATCAATTCCAACTTCTTAAATGCTTCATTTCCATGATAGTTTAACACATTTCATTGCATCAGAAGCCAATAAGCAATTATTTCCAATTCCAGAACTGGACTGTTCTATTGTTCAGCTGTATTTGGATTGAAATTCAACCCTGGACATCATTTTTGTTAATTTGCAGCTCAATCTTGAATCATAGCCAGCAACTGATTGGCACAGCAATTGAGAAATAGCAAAATTCCATCCAACAATAACCACACAAATGATATTCTTACATATCCAGAAGCACAAAAATAATATATTTTTTAACTGTATCCAACAATGATGCACTGTATTCCAGGGTTTTAAATTGAAATCACTTATTAAGCACACATCACTCATTTAAAATCACAAAAACACAGATTGCACTTATCCAGAATCGGCAACTTTTAAAACACTTCACTTATATCACTAGCACATTCACAGACACTTTTTACAAATAAATAACTCCAAAACTATCTCCACTTCTTATCTTCTGAACTTCCATTATTAGCATATAGGCCAATAAAAATAAACATCTATAAATTTCGTCTAATCAAACAATCAGGCCTAAAAAAAGAAAAAAAAATTAGAATTGTACATATTTAATGCCGTTTTTTTATATAGCCTGTTATGATAGTCCAATTTAGTTTTGCATTTCATTAAAATTTCTTCTTTTTTGATGTAGCAAGCAAATGTAGTCGTATAATTAAATTTTCTTGATGATGTTCGTTATCGAAGTTCTTAGATTTATAGTCCAATCTGAGCATTGCATTTCATTAAAATTTCTTCCATCAGAGTAGCAAGCAAAAATAACAATTTTCAAAATTTCTTCTTGAATTCAAAATTATTATAGTCCAATCAAGTGTTGCAATTCATTACAATTTCTTCTGTCAAATGAGCAACCAACCACAAATAACTTTATTATATTTCAATAAACAATTTTTAAATTTCTTCTTCAGTTTTCTTCTTGAATTCCAAATTTTTCAGTTTTATAGTCCAATCAAGTATTGCATTTCATTAAACAATTCACAATCCTTAATTTCTGAAAGTGAAGTACCTGACCTGAGGCATAAATCAATTGCTTTCCAAAATTTGATATTTCCAAAATCAATTTTTATAGTCCAAACAAGCTTTGCAGCTCATTAAAAATTCAGTAAAAATATTTCTTCTTCGAATTGCTGATGCGTAGTGACCAACATAACATAGTCCGCCATTTTCTTATGGACAGTTTAAAGGAGAACATGATGGCTTTACAATTTCCCAATGCCTTGCCAATAATTTCTTCTAATCTTTGTATTCATGTTGAGATATATTAAGTATGATAATCTAGAAAAAAAAATTCTGGCTAAAAAGAAGATCCTAAAATACCTTAAAAAAAAAAAAAAAAAAAAAAATGGCCGTTGCCCACGCTCTTCTTTGTTCCGACACCAAAAAACACCACAATTACACGTCTTCAACAATTGTGATCACTTTGATTTAACAACACGTTTGTGCAACATCATAGCAGTTAAAACCACAAAATTTAGTTATTTTAACTGTAGCAAAACCAAATGAATTTTCAGATAAAACAAGCCTAAGTATCCAAAGCTGTCTTCCACTGACCTCTCCCTCAAGTTCTACCCTGGTGACTTTACACAGTTTCTGCTGTGTTCATCCGCTCCGCAGATGGATCCAATTATATTCCAACTACTCACTGACTTCACCAATAGCAAACCTTCATCACCCACGAGTCAAGCAAACCGATTGGTTTACACATTGCAAGCTTTTTTCAAAGATAATTGCACCAAAAATGTAGTACTGAGGTCCTGGGACGGAACTTTAGTTTTGGAGTCCTCCAACACGGCAAAGAATTCAACATGTTTTTCGTTTAGAAAAATTAACTCAATTTTATTCAGGAACTTAATCGATTACACATTTTTAAGTTTTTAAAATTGGTCAAATCGATTGCAATATAACAAACAGGGGAACAGGATCATCCTCCTAAAATAGAAATAAAAATAAAAATAAAATAAATTAGAATTTTTTACAAAAAATCCGCAAACATTTTGCTCACCGATCTGAGTTGACTTCAACTGCTCTTGCATTTTTTCAACTCTTTCCGCCAGTAAAATAGAATACTCGTACTGACTATTCGCCATTTCGTACAACTCCGATTCCACTTTTTGCATAGAAGCAAACAGAGTGCTCATTTGTGGCTCCATCAATTTATCCGGACCGGAAGTTATCATAGCCTGAACACTACAATTAAAATAAAAAAATTAATAGCTTCGAAAAACAATTTTTCAACACAAATATACTAACAGCTTATTAACAAGATGCTTTCTCAGCTCCGGAGTGACGCATTGGTGCCAATCCACATCCATCTCCTGTTCAGTTGCCACCGCCACGCTCACACTGGACGAGGGTGGTTTTCCACAACGCAGAGGCCCGTTAATATTGCCTAGAAAAATTGAAAATCATTACTAAATACAAAATACAAATCCACAATTAATTTTAGAATTTTGTTACTACCGTAATAGCCAACATTGAACGGTCGTCTTCCGCAAACCGTCTTCTTTCCGGCTTCCTTAGTCGATGGCTCACATGCTGTGGCTTCAAAAGAGAGAAAATAAAATGAATTAATACATTTAAAATCACATTTTTATTATTTCTACATTGACCAGCGGTCTTTTCGTTAGCCTGCTTCACCGGTAGACACACTGGACAATCGGCACGAACACAATTTCGCCAATGGGTGAGAACTTGCGTGGACGAGGAACAATGAGGAACTCGACACGATTTCCCAGCCTGGCAAGTGGTCATGTGCTCGAGAACGTTTTTCAACGTTCCACAGTGCGGCTGGGAACATTGTTCCACTTCCCCGGTAACTTGGTTTTCACGATGCTGACATTTCTGCGCGTTCAAGAGGAGAACTAAAAGTTGTCGAATGCGCTTTCCGTTCTCCTCGAGTTGTTGCGGCGTTGGCTTCGCACTTGCTAGCTGTGTAACCGTACCCCAAAAAATATATATATATACATTACTTAAAATTGTATTTTATTTTTTTAAATTTTAAATTACCACAGAAGATGAAGCATCTGGATCAATTTCTTCATCAATTTCTTCTTCGTCATCATCGTCATCATCATCCTGGTCTTCGCAGGATTGCTGTCCACTTGCTTGTTCCTCTTCTGTAGGTTGACTAGTGTTAACTAGGCCTTCGTTAGGGCTCGATTGGGGCTCAAATTCTTCCGCTGTAAAAATGGAAGAAATTTAACTTCCGACAAAAATGTCGGACAAATGCAGTTTGTAGACCTTCGAGTATTTCGAAGCTGTTTTCTTCATTGTCCGCCTCAACCTAAAAAGCATTTTGGATCAAAATAATAAACGTTTTTAAAAGTTAAACAACTTTACGTCTATTTCTCCTTCGGAGACAAAACCCAAAGTCATATTGCTCAGTGAACCCATTAAATCGTACAACCATGTGCTGACTGACTCCATGGTCGCCGCTTTAAATTCTTCGAATGCTTTTTGTGTGTCCACCGAGGGATTTAATAATTTTTTCGCCAAGATTTATAAGACATTTAACAGTCGTCCGTGCTCACAGACTAGAATAACCCTAGTTGAAATTGGAACGTTTTAACCAGCCAACCAAATCGCTTCGACAGCCAAACCATGTGATAACATCTAACCAATCTGCTTTGTATAAACACTAACAATAAAGCGAAAAACAGTGTATTTTTTTTAAAAATTGCTCATCTTTTTTAATTTTTCAAACGTTTTTATCAAAGTACGCATTACAAAAAAAAAAACATTTATTTGTTTGGTTTTTGCCGCCTTTCTTCCAACTCTTTTTGGATTTTGTAGATCTTTTCCGCTAGTAAACGATAATACTCTAGTCTACTATTCGCCATTTCGTACATATCCAACTCCACTTTTCGCGCGTAAGCGACTAGATTATGCATTCGTTTGTCTAGCAGTGCGGCTGGATCCGGAGTCGGAAATATTGTCTGAATCCTACAAATAAACAAAAAAAATATTAAAAACAAACAAACAAATCCAAACAAAGCAAATACTAACAACTTATGAACGAGATGATTTCTGAGATCTGGAGTGACGTGTTGATGCCAATCTTTCGTGCCAGTCGCCTGGTACGAAAACTGATTAAAGGACACATTGGAAGATTGCTGATTGGCTAAAGGAGTAATTTGTGTCTGATATCCTTGGCCCCCTTCGATATCATAAAATGTGTATGAGTATTCAGGAACGATGACATTGCCTTGGTTGGGGCTCGATTGGCTTTCGACTGGAATTTCATACGCTAAAAAAAATCAAAAACAATTGAAAATAAACGTTAAAAATATACGAAAACCCATCGAATAATCACATGGAGGCGCGGGCATCGGCCGCATGTCTATGTGTTGATGTGTGTCATTGCTAATGAATGGAAGTCCTAACGCATCGTAAGCTCTCTTCATGTCAATCTGTGCAGAAGCAGCCTGATTGGTCGGTGCCTGGTGTATTGCAGCTTCAAAAGAGAGAAAAGTAACATTTATTTTAAAATATTAAAAAAAAAAAAAATACATTTCACTTATTTGTATTATTTACCAGCTCTCTGGTGCTCGCCAGCCTGCATCAATGCTTCAATGGTTTGCCAAGACGTCTAAAAAAAAATTATAAAAAAATTATTTTAAAAAATTAAAAAAAAAAAATTAATTTAGAAATTAAAATTTTTTATATTAAAAATTTTTTATTTTATTTTATTTAAAAAAAAAATTAAATTACTGTCGAATGTGCGCTGGATGCTTGATCGTTACAAGCAGACATTTCTCGTCCAACTGCTTGATTTCCATGGTTATCGTCGATTACATTTGCTGGTAACCCTCCTGAAGGTTGAATTCCTTCGTTGGGGTGTCCAACTGTTGTTTCATCCCCTGTAGATTAAAAAAAAAAAAAAAAAAAAAAAAAAAGGAAAAAAAAAATTATTTTACTTGAAAAAAATGTCCATAAATTACTCAAGACCTTCAAGTATTTCGAAGCGGTTTTCTTCATTATCCGTAGCAATCTGAAAGGAAAAGAACAAAATAAATGAGTTTTTTCAAGCGGTAATCGATTAATTTACGTTCATATCTGCTTCAGTTACAAAACTCGACGTCACATTGCTCAGTGAACCCACTAAATTGTGTAACCCCGAGCCGACGGATTCCATGGTCGCCCTTGAATCTGTGTGAGTGCGAGTAGTTTTTGAGTTACCACTGAGGTTCTCCTGACTTCTAAGCACGGTTTAGTATTTGGTCAATCGAAAAAAGTAAAAACTAATATCACAGCAAAGTGAGAAACACCCTGATAAGTGTTGATAACACAGTGGTGAGTAAACAAATGAAGTTTTTATTTATGACCGACCGGTGGCAGCACGTAGTGGCAAAACGCCAAACTAATATAACTACTTGAAAATATGGTTAAAGTGGTTGTAATGATTTAAAAACCAACTGCAAATGTTTTATTTTAATTCCCACATATTATTTTCATACCGTATTGTACCGAAATATCGTTTGGTTTAAAAATGAGGTATTAACGTTGAGGGACTATTTTTTTAACCTTCATATACCTGTGTAAGTAAACAAGCAAATTTGAATTTACCACTAGGTGTCAGCAATAAAACGAATGGACCAATCAAAAGCGCGAACATCCCCGAATTGCATCAACCAATCGTCTCACCGCTTCGAAGATTTAAACGCGTGCTTTTTGACAGTAGTAGCGGATGGCATCAGGCATGCTCCGCGGTTCCTAAAGCTGGAACATAAAAATGGAAAAATTTTAAGAATGTCGCGGAACACGCTAATGTCATTCGCTTCTGTTGAGAGTTCGTTATTTCCTCGCGTCATTCCAGCTGGTTGTTAACAAATATCTAAAAACTGGCGGCGATCCTTTTGCAAATTAATGAATTCCTCAAGTAAAGAAAACTAAATCGAAAATGCCGCTGCAAAGAAATGTTAATGGTTCACGTCTCAAAAGTTTTAAGAACTTTGGACGAGATCTGAATGTAAGCCTAAACCTATTTTGTATGAAACGTTCAGTCAGAAGTTAATATTTTATTGTTTTTAGGAAATGAAGCGTCGTCGATTCGAGGATAATGTTGAATTCCGAAGGAAGATGAAGAATAATCATCTGGAAAAACGACGAAATGTCGAAAGTTGTGAGGAATTTGCATCGCAGCAGAACGAAACCATGGTGATAGATTACAACAATTGAAAAATAAAATAAACAACTTTTGCTTAAATTCAGTTTTTTTTTTCTTCTTTCTTTTCTTATTTTAGCTTGACTACCCGTTGAAAACGAACGAAGAATTGATTTCAATAATGGATTCCTACGACACTCCAGCTCAGATCATGGCGACCAATCAAGTGAGAAAAACTCTGCTGCGTGGACGAAAGTCTTCGATCGAAAGCTTAATCGCAGCTGGAATTGTGCCACGCTTGGTCAATTTTTTGAAAGATCAAGACCAGTAAATCCAAACATTTACGTTTAATATTAATAATTATTTTTTTTTCTCATTTTATTCATTTAAATTAGTCCTTCTCTTCAATTCGAGGCTGCATGGGCACTCACCAACATGCAAATTCAAATAGTTGTGGACGCCGGGGCTGTACCTCAATTTATCAAGCTTTTAGCGTCACCTTCCACCACCGTTGCCGAACAAGCCGTTTGGGCATTGGGAAACATAGCCAGTGATGGACCACCAATGCGTGATTATGTGATTAGTTGTGGCATTTTGAAGCCGTTGTTGCAACTCATTACGACCGATGTAATTACACGATAATTGATAATTAATGATATAATGAATATGCACTTTATTGCAGGATACAAAGTTGTTACGTACTACTATTTGGACCATTTCGAACTTATGCCGAACTAAAGCTCCGCCTCCGCCTGCGATTGTTGCGAAGGAATGTCTTCCTGTTTTAGCTTCAGTTTTAAAGAATACAGGTATTGCGACACTTTGATTAATTAAAGTATTAAATTAACTGAATGTTCTATTTTTGTTTGTGTCAATGACAGATAAATTGATTCTTTCCGATGCTTGTTTGGCAATTTCCTACTTAACCGACGACGCCAATGCCATAACCGAACAAGTGATCAAATTGGGAGTTGTGCCATGTCTGGTGCAATTGTTGGAGTTTCCTGATCCAACGATCATCACTCCAGCTGTGAGAGCTGTCGGAGATATTTTAACTGGAAGCGATATTCAAGTAACTGGCTCATTTAAAAAAAAATTATATTATTATGGTATTAATGGTTTTTGTTTTATTTTTTAAATTCTTAGACTCAATATGTTCTTGATTCCAATGCTTTGCCTGTTCTGTTGAAACTGTTGAGCAACAAAAGAGCAAGAGTACAAAAGGAAACCGCGTGGACAATTTCGAAGATTATGGCTGGAAATACACACCAAATTCAAGCTGTTATAAACGCCGGAATCATGCCGCGAATGATTGAATTGTTGAATCATGTTTGTTTTAAAAGAAAAATGAAGAAAAGCTATTATATTATTTAATTTAATTTTTTTTTTTTTTTTCAATTTAGGACGATTTTAAGGTCCGAAAAGAGGTTGTCCGGGCAATTGGCAATTTCACTTCCGGAGCAACACGAGAGCAAATTGCTTATTTGGTTAATGCCGGTGCCATGCCTGCATGTTGCCATCGTTTGAATTCTAAAAATCCCGACCTTGGGAAATTAGTTGTCGAAGGGCTTGGTAAAGCGTTGCAGGTATAAATAAAAAAACGTATTTGTGAAAATTTATTTAAAATATTTTGTTTTTCATGTAGGAGGTTGATAACACTGTTAACTCTTGCGACTGTGATGACGACGATGAAAAACGAAAATAAAAAAATAACTACGCCACTCTCGGTTAGTAACCGGTATAACATGTTCAAAAACGCATTTTGTTTGATTGTATATTTTCAAGTAGTCTGTTTCAAGTACTCAAATTTAGAACAAAATAAAAATTTGTTTTTTTAAATTTTATTTTTTTAATCGATCAAATTACTATCGAATGTGCAGTGGAAGCTTGATCATTTCAAGCAGTTTTTTTCTCTTCGAACATACAGTACAGAAGTATTGTTGTTTGGTTTAAAAATGAATCTATAGTTGAGGGTAGTAGCGAATGGCCGCTGCGCTGTATAATGACAGATGTAAGAATTTCAAATTTCCAACTATTTTAACACGAGCACGGAATCGTCATGCGCTTCTATTGAGTTCGTTATTTCCTCGCGTTATTGTAGCTTGTTGCTGACAAATGTGCGCATTCTCCCACGAGATTAAGTGTTGCCTGTCAACAATATTGAAATAATGCGTGCATGGTTGCTAAGTGAGTGGCGCTTAGCAATCTCGCACAAACATACGGTAAAAAAAAACAGTCGCCTTCTAAATTTGAACCAGCAACGTCGCTTTTTATTTCTCTTAAAAAGAGGCATCAGAAAACATCCATAATCTTAATCAGAATATCTCAACAATATTTAGCCACACTTTCCAAATCACGGCCGATTTATATATAAAAAAAAAAATAAATTCAAAATGCCGCAACGTCGTCGACAGAAGAGGAATGATGAAATACGAAAGCAGAAGAAAAACGATCAGCTGCAAAAATTGCTTTCCACATTTCGGCACTTCGACGAAACCAAGGTGGTATTATGCCAATTGAAGAATTCGAACAGCAGCTTTTGTTTATATTTGAGTAAATTTATTCTTATTCTCTTTTTTTCTGTTCTTTTCTTAGCGGAATTACCCTTCGAAAACAAACGTCGAGTTGGCTAAAATGATGGATTCGCACGTTACTCTAGCTAAAATGGCGGCGACTCAAGAAGTGAGAATAAGCCTAACGCGTGAAGACGGAAAACCACCAATTGACAGCATCATCGAAGCCGGGATTGTGCCTCGCTTGGTCAATTTTTTGAAACTTCAAGACAAGTAAATCCAAAAATATGATTTTTTTTTTTTAAATTAAAATTTTTTGTTTCGAATTTCAAATTTAGTTATGTTATTCTATTCGACGCCGTATGGGCGCTCACCATCATCGCAACCACGCACACTAAAACGGTTGTGGAAGCCGGAGTTGTGCCTCAGTACGTCAACCTTCTATCGTCACCTTTCGCAGAGATTGCCGAACAAGCTGTTTTGGCATTGGGTAACATTGCTGGAGATGGACCACCAATGCGTGACTATGTGGTTGAATGTGGGATTCTGAAGCCGTTGTTGAAACTCAAGACTGACGCAACTGTACGATTTGTCTCGTTGAGTACGTTGGTAATAAGTGAATTTACACTTTATTACAGAACGGATCGTTGTTCCGTAATATTATTTGGACCGTTTTGAACCTGTGCCGAAAGCCTCCGCCGCCAATCGTTGTGAAGGAATGTCTTCCTGTTTTAGCTGCAGCTTTGAATGCCACAGGTACACACTGCGAAACTTTGATTAACCAATTGTTTGATTTTTGTTTGTGTCAATCACAAGACTCAAAGATACTTTCCTACGCTTGTTGGGCATTTTCCTGCTTGACTGAGGGCAGCCACAACAAAATCGAAGAAGTGATCAAAGCGGGAGTTGTGCCACGCCTGGTAGAATTGTTGCAGTTATCTGATCCATCTATCATCACCCCAACGTTGACTGCTGTCGGAAATCTAGTGACTGGAAGCGATGTTCAAGTACTGACTCGTTTTCAATTTTTTTAATTATTTTTTTATTGAGGTATTAATGATTCTTTTAATTTAAATTTTCAGACCCAATCTGTTCTTGATGCCCAGGTTTTGCCTGTTCTTTTGAAATTGTTGAGCCACGATGAAGCAAGCATACAAAAGAAAACCTTGCTGGCCCTTTCGAACATCACAGCTGGAAATACTGACCAAATCCAAGCTGTCATTAACGCCGGAATCATACCGCGATTAATTGAATTGTTGAAACATGTTATTTTTAAAAAAAAAAAAAAAAAAGTGAAGAAAATTCATTACATTGTATTTTTTTTTAAATTCAATTTAGGACGAATTTAAATTCCAAAAAGAGGTTGTGTGGGCAATCACCAATTTCACTTCCGGAGCAACACGAGAGCAAATTGCTTACTTGGTTCATGCTGGTGCCATGCCTGCATACTGTCATCGTTTGAGTTCAAATGATTCCGACCTTGTGAAATCAATCATTGATGGGCTTGGTAAAGTGTTGCAGGTATAAATAGAAAGTGTTTATATTTTTTTCAAAATAGATTTATTCAAATATTTTGGTGTAGGAGATGAATACAAAGAAAACTTAATTTTCATGCAACCGCACGCTGAAAGGAACGACAATGTAAAACTAAAATAAAAACTGCTACCAGCCCTTTGTTGTTCGCCAGCTTGCATCAATGCTTCAATGGTCTGCCAAGACGTATAAAAACATTTAAAAAAATAAAAATTTCTTTTAAAAATTGATTTTATTTTTTCAATCAATCAAATTACTCTGTCGGGTGCGCACTGGAAGCTTGAATCGTCAATTGCATTTGCTGGTAACCCTCATGAAGGTTGAATTCCGTCTTTGGGGTGTAGTTGCACTCCCTGTTGACGAAAAGAATTATAATAAAAAAAACTTTTTTTTCGTGAAAAAAATGTTTATTTATGACCGACTGGTGGCGCTCCAATTAGTGGTGAAACGCCGTACTATACTAGAAAATTCGGTTAAAATGGATGTTATGATTTAAAAACTCATTGTTTATTTTATTTCGCATATATTTTTTTCCAATACCATTCAGAATAGAAATATAGTTTGGTTTAAAAATGAGATATTTGGTTGAGGGACTATTTTCTTAACTTGTGTAAGTAAACAAGCAAATTTGAATTTACCACAAGGTGTCAGCAATAAAGCGAATAGACCAATCGCGAGCACGAACATCGCCAAATTGCATCAACCAATCATTACACCTCTTGGAAAGATTTAAACGCGTGCCTGTTGAGAGTTCGTTATTCCCTCGCGTTATTCCAGCTTGTCGTTTACAAATATTGTGTGCATATTTCTCTAAGAAACTCGCGTCTTTCTTTTCTTCAGTTAACGCTTCAAGTGAAGAAAAGTAGATTCAAAATGCCACAGCAAGAAAATGTCTCTGCTTCTCGTCTGAAAGCGTTTAAGAACTTTGGGCGGGATCTTGAAGTAAGCCTAAACCTATTATGCGTGAAACTTTCGCTCAGAACTTTATATTTATTTGTATTCAGGAAATGAGGCGTCGTCGACAGGAGAATAACATTGAATTACGAAAGCAGAAGAAAGATGATCAATTACAAAAACGTCGCAATGTCGAAAGCGATGAAGAGGAAATGTCGCAGCAGAATGAAACCATGGTGAGATAATGCAACAATTGAAAAAAATTCGAACAGCTTTTGCTTTAATTGCATTTTTTTCGTGTTTTTCTTTCTTAAAGCCTTTTTACCCAATGAAAACGAACGAAGAGTTGGTTTCAATAATGGATTCGCACGATACTCAAGCTCAAATTATGGCGACTCAACAAGTGCGAAAAACTCTGTCGCGTGAACGAAAACCACCAATTGATAATATAATCGAAGCTGGAATTGTACCACGCCTGGTCAATTTTCTGAAAGTTCAAGACAAGTAAATTGAACATTGTAATTTTTTTTAATTTAAAAAAATTTTAATTTTGTTTTCTATTTTCACATTTAGTCCTATTCTTCAATTCGAGGCCGCATGGGCACTCACGAACATCGCGTCTGGAACAAACTTGCAAACGAAAATAGTTGTGGATGCCGGAGCTGTCCCTCAATTTGTCAACCTTTTATCGTCACCTTACGCCAACGTTGCCGAACAAGCTGTTTGGGCATTGGGAAACATAGCCGGTGATGGACCACCAATGCGTGACTATGTGATTAGTTGTGGCATTTTGATGCCTTTGTTGCAACTCGTTCAGACCGATGTAATTGTACGATTTAATTAGTTAAGTAAGTTGATAATTAGTGAATATGCACGTTGTTACAGAGTGTATCATTGTTCCGTAATACTATTTGGACCATTTCGAATTTATGCCGAACTAAAACTCCGCCTCCACCTCCAGTCGTTGCGTTAGAATGTCTTCCTGTTTTAGCTTCAGTTTTAAACAACACGGGTACAGTTACTGCGCGCACTTTGATTAAAGTGTTAAATTAGCTAATTGTTCTGTTTTTGTTTGTGTCGATAGATAAATCGATTCTTTCTGATGCTTGTTGGGCAATTTCCTACTTAACTGACGGCACGAATGACAAAATCGAACAGGTGATCAAATCAGGAGTTGTGCCACGTCTGGTGCAATTGTTGGAGTTCCCTGATCCGACTATTATTACGCCAACGTTAAGAGCTGTTGGAAATCTTGTGACCGGAAGCGATGTTCAAGTAACTGACTCATTTAAAATATTGATTTTTGGTTTTTTTTATTAATTTTTTTATTTTGTAAATTTTTAGACCCAATATGTTCTTGATGCCAATGCTTTACCTGTTTTGTTGAAATTGTTGAGCAACGAAAAAGCAAGTGTACAAAAGGAAACCGCTTGGACAATTTCGAACATTACGGCTGGCACTACACACCAAATTCAGGCTGTTATAAACGCCGGAATCGTGCCGCGATTGATTGAATTGTTGAATCATGTTAGTTTTAAAAGAAAAATGAAGAAAATGCGATAATTTTTTTTTAATCGTTTGATTTTCTTTTTTTTTGTGTATGATTTTAGGATGATTTTAAGGTCCAAAAAGAGGTTGTTTGGGCAGTTACTAATTTCACTTCCGGTGCAACACATGAGCAAATTCTTTACTTGGTTCATGCTGGCGCCATTGCTCCATACTGCAGTCGTTTGACTGCTAGCGATGCAAACGTTGTAAAATTAATCCTTGATGGACTTTGTAATGTGTTGCAGGTAAAAATAGAAAAAGTATTTATTTTTATTTAGTCTAAACGTTATTTGTTTATTTATTTTAAAGTTGGCAGAGGGTTGTGGTAGGCTGGAAGAAATGTGCGTATTGGTTGAAGAATGTGGGGCGTTGGATACAATTGAAGAGCTTCAGAATCACCAAAATGAGGAAATTTATCGTTGCGCTCATAAATTGATTGAAAATTACTTTGGTCAGGTAGATAGTAACTATTAAATGATTAATTGAATGGAAGTTTTACACCCGTTTCGTTTAGGTCGACGAAGAGCAGGCTGTATCGGCGGACGAAACTGGCTTTTCTTTTCCAATGGACCCACCAAATGCTGCATTCACACTTTAAGTTATTTTATTTGGTTGTCATGCGTACTTGTGACCGATATTTAGCACTTGTTATTTTAAAAAATTGTACATCTTGCGTAATAATAATAGAATAAAACTATTTTTTCACTTGTCAATTATCGTGATATTCTGAGAGTAAACTTCAAGGAGTGATAAAAAGTTGAAATGAATGTGCGCGGGTTATGTGGATTCACGTGAAGAATTTAAATTTTATTAACATCTGGAAACGGTAATTTTCTTTTGTATAAATGATTCTATTAAAAGAAAATGTTAACACCAGATGTCAGTTGAGTAGACGCGTTCGTTTGCAACAGGTTCTTTATTTTGTCGTTCTCTTTAGGTTATATTTATTTGAGTTTGTTTGGGGAATTCTGTTTATTTACAATTTCTTAAACGGAATGGATAAATTGAGAAAAGCTTTAAGCGGGGAGGAAGACGAAGAGAAAGGAATTGTGACGCAAGTAAGAGTTAATCGTTGAAGAATAAAAATTGCTGAATCGAGATTTGTTCAAATGGAACCGATAAATGCAGTCATGTTATATTTAAATGTGTAATAAATGAATGTGTAATTTATTTTCAGATTGTTGATGCGTCGTCGTTGAGTTGGGAAACAAGAATCAAAGGGTTTGTCATATGCTTCGTTCTAGGTGTATTTTTATCGTTTCTGGTAAGTTGATAAATATCGAAATCTTATCATTATTCCTTTTCAATTTCATGATTTTGTCTAGGGAACGTTCCTTTTGTTTCTTAAAAATGGTTTAGTCATTTTTGGAGTATGTTATACACTTGGAAATATTGTTGCTTTAGCGAGGTATTGGAAATAGAAACTTAATATTTGTTATTTCTTAATTTTTATTTCAATAATTGAAACAGTACATGCTTTCTGATGGGACCACTGAAACAAATACAAAAGATGTTTGCGGCAACCAGAGTGGCCGCCACTATAATTATGATTATTAGTTTGATCATGACTCTTCTCTGTGCATTTTTGGTATGGATTTACAGTGTACTCTGTGTAGCCTGGACATTGGACTGGTTCCGGAAAGTTGTCTGAACTGACAGACTGTCTGGATGGGGAAGGGAATTTAACATTGCTGGGTATAGGTTGGGTCCAGCAAACCTGTCCCGTCTGCAGAGAGTGCACTGGATGTTAAAAATTGGAATTGTAGTTACTAATTTTTTTTTATTTTTGTTTTATTTTTAGTTTGATAACAAAGGCTTGGTAATACTGTTCGTCATCATCCAGTTTGTAGCCATGACTTGGTATTCTTTGTCCTACATTCCGTACGCTAGAGATGCCGTTAAGAAATGTGTTGAAGGCTGCATAGGCTAATGTGATCCATCCATCCATCCAACTGCCACTGTAGCTGGTGCAGTGCATTTGTGTCTTCTGTTTTATATCAATAATAATGACTAAACTTTGCGACAACAAAAAAAAAAACACCAAAATAAAATGATAACAGTAAACAAAAAAAAAATAAAATAAAATAAAGACTAGACAATCCGACAATTTATTTTCTGGTCTTTGCTCATATTGCTGTTGTACATAGTAAACCTATTTTGTTATTAAAGTATTGTATTTCTATATAAATTGTGTAATAATGTTCCATTGTATGCTGAAATGAATAAATGGAAAGACGCTAAAACATTCGTTATCTGGTTCTGTTCAAAAATGTTCCTCCGTATCCAAGGTACCTATATATATTTTAATTAAAACTAGGCACTATAAATAGCATATAATACTTTTACAACGCTGTTGTTTGTTATTTTTCCAGGTGCTAACACAAGAATTTGTCACTGGGCGTCGTAGTGGGATTTGTCATACTCATGTGACCTCACATTTGACTTGTATTCTCAAACTAGGTCAATAAATATACACATATTTTTTTTAATTTACTCTACTTATTTATATATATATATATATTTAAATTATAAAGCCAACATGAACATTAAAAATACACTAGTAACTTCAACCTGTTACTAAATTTTGCCACGGAAACCTAGCAACTAACGCTATTCTAAAATGATTGTTGATAGCACGCTTCGAGGCTAGTGTTTACTCAATATCAGTTTATCACGTGGTATTTCATGTGCTTATAAGTATTTACAAAGACATTTACTTAACACTCAAAATGACCATTATTTATGTTAACCGCAACATTTTTATACTGCTTCTCAACTTAACTGTTTTATTTTACTTAACCGAAGCGAACTGTACATACGGAAATGGGAAATACGACTTAACAGTATTGGATGGGTAAAAAAGCGAAACTCACTGTTTACTATTGCAATGATTTATTTGATTTTCTCTCTACTATTTAAACAGGCCAACACCTTGGTACTTACACCTTGAAAATGGATCTGATTTTCAGCTCTTCCAGTTCAGCCTTTGCAAACCGATTTCATCTGCAGGTGTTTGTGGAAAGGCAAAAATTTGCAAGCAAATAGATGCCAAAAATTCAGTCATATTAGTTAACGGAGATGTTGAGCCAACATTTTCGTTTGTTTCGGAAGATCAGGGCTTTTGGCTGGAATATTTGGGGCCAACGTGCGAATCTGATGCTAAAAGGGAATTAAGAACGGCCATTAACTTCCAGTGTTCGGATAAAATTGTAATTTTGTGTTGTTTTTAACACATTTTTTTGTGATTAACGTGTTTATTTATTTTTTTTGTTTAGGGCGCACCTCAGTTTTTATATAGGAGTGATTGTACTTTTTATTTCTTATGGCAAACGAGTGCGGCGTGTGATATTAGCAAACCAAAAAGAAAGGAGGTTCCGTGTTATTTATACGATGATAACGGGATAAAAAGAGATTTATCGCCGTTGACGCTGCAAAATGGCTTTCACGAGGTTAAAACGAGTGATTCGGCAATTAAATTCTACATCAACGTCTGTGCGGCCATTAATGACACGACAGGTTTTTAACATTTAATTCGCTCTTCTTTTTTTATTTTTTATTATTATATATAAAGATGACGAATTTTCTCATGTGATGATCGTTTTTATCAAGTTTAATCTCGATATTTTTATCATTTTTGATATGCAAATGTTTCAAATTTTTGAATTCGTCTTTTATTTTAATATTTCTTGCAGTTTCCTGCGCTGATGGAAGTGGAGCGTGTAGGAAAATCGGTTCTGAATTAATAAATTTCGGCGTGCCGAGTTCGCCGTTGACTTTTATCGATGGAAATCCAACTTTGGTTTATTCGTTGGAAAAATTGGAAAAATCCAAGAAGATCGTTCCGGCGGGTTGTACATCGTTGCCTAAAACAACCATTACGTTTCGCTGTCCCCACGATAAAGAACGTGGTCCACGGAAAACGTTTTCCACCGTCACTGGACCGGCTCTGGCAGTGACATCGGACTGCCAGTACCAAATCGATTGGGTAACGGAATACGCATGCAGGGTTAAAGAATTGACATCAACAGAGGACTGTAAATTGCGTCAAGCTGATCTTGGAGTAGATATTGATTTGAATACTCTAACCTTGAAAGGTGTGTTGATAAATAGAGAATAGATTGCTTTTATATTTTTATGTTCCATATTTTTACTATATATTTTTTTTCTTTTAGAGGATAAATATCACATTCAGGGCTCAATCAATACACAGGAAGTGGATTTTTTCCTGAATGTTTGTGGTGAAATACCAAACGATATTTGTGCAAACCGGACGAGTGTGTGCATGAAAGTCAATTCAGAGGTGAAAGCAATTAATGTCGGATCATTCGATTCTAAAAATTTGAGGTATTTTTTTGATGTTGTTAGATTTTTTTATTCAACTTTTGTTAAAATTTTTATTTTATTTCGTAGATATTCAGATGGCGAATTGATATTAAGCTACAAAAATGGCGACAAATGTCCAAATGGGACCAACGAACGTTATTCTTCTGTTATTATTTTTCAATGTGGCTCTGAAAGAAAAAACCCTACTTTTAATCGAGTGATTGATTGTACATATTTTTTCAATTGGGAAACGAAATTGGCTTGCTTGGATTTGGCAACTGGGAGTCACTGTTTAGCAAGGAAAGAGTCTAAAATAATCGATTTGTCATCTTTAGTCAAACGTAAAATGTCTTAAATAGTGTTAAAAATGTGCACCGATTGAATTTTTTTGTTTAACCTCTAGATACTGGAAATTGGGATACAGTAACAACAAACGTCAAGGAGTACACATCATCAGAGATTGTTTTGAATGTGTGCGGTGCTGTGAATTCGGCTCCGAATTTTACTAAATGTGCATATGGGTCTGCAGTTTGCTTAAAAGGTAGAAAATAATTCGTGTAAATGCTTTGTTGTTGATTATATCGATGTATTTTGAAGATGTAGACCAGAAGATTGTTAATCTCGGTCGGTTCGAAAGCGAACCGAAAATTGTAGGAGACAATGCCGTTATTAAATACACAAATGGCGATTTTTGTGACACATACCGGACGAAATCAATATCAACTTTAATTACGTTTATATGTACACCTGGTAATTATATTAATTGTTTAAAAAAAAAAACAATAATAAAGTGAAATTAAATTAAATTAAAATAAATTTTTAGGTGAATCGAGTCGTGGCCCATCACTCATATCCGTGTCTGATGACCAGTGCGATTTCGAATTCGAATGGAAAACTTCAGCGGGATGTGTTCAATCCCAACACGTAGGTCAAGATTGTCGCGTGTTCGACCAAGAACTTGGATATGCTTTCGATTTGACACCGCTTCGTGATTTTGGAACATTTCACACCAACGACACGGGTTACGACTATTATATAAATGTTTGTGGACAAGCTAATGAGGACTCGTGCAAGTCCCTCGGTAGTTATTCCGTCTGTCAAGTAACGAGATCCGACAGGTGTGTGAACAAATAGAAAGTCTTTTAGTATGTATATCAATCGATTTTATTGGTTATTTTTTTTTTTTTAGAACTTCTGTGTGGAATTTGGGTTTGCCGTCGAGTAGTATTTCGTATTTCGATGGATTTATTAATTTAACTTACACCGGTGGAACTCCCTACAATGATCAAAATAAAACACCAAGACAAAGTTCGATATCATTCTTGTGCGATCCTAATGCTGGGAAAGGGCATCCTGAATTCGTGTCGGAAGAAAATCAGATTTATAAGTAAAAAAATTCACTTGTACAGTTTTTGTTGTTAGATATTTTAATTTTTAATTTTTTTTATTAAAGTTTCAAATGGTATACATCTCTGGCATGTCCTCAGAGACCCACCGAATGTCTTGTCACAGATTGGGTGAATCGTAAGCAGTATGATTTGTCCAGGTAATAAATAATAATAATACAAGGTTAATTTGATTTGATTTGATTTTGTTTTTTTCCGTTTTTCCGTTTACAGTTTAATTCAGAAATCGGGAAGTGACAACTGGGAGGTGGTGGCAGAATTTAATTCCAAGCGTAGAAAGTTTTATTTAAACGTTTGCCGGCCGTTAGTAGGCAATATTAATGGATGCGATTCGGAAACGAGTTCATGTGTTAAGACGTTAACCGCCGGTAAAGAAGAAGTTTTCGTTAGTGATGCGGGTCGAGTGATTGACAAACCGGTACTAAACGGGGAAATTATAACATTGAAGTACGACATGGGAGAAGAATGCGTCGGATCTGGCAGACATCGGAATTATTCTACAGTAATAAATTTGTATTGCAACAACGAATCATCGGTCAGTTTTAGTTGATGAAATGATGAAAATTATAAATTTTGTTTAATTTTTAATTTTTAATTTTAATGTTAGGTTTTGAAACCGCCCGAATTTATGAAACCACTCGGGAAATGTGAGTTCCATTTCGTTTGGCACACACGAGCGGCGTGCCCGATTAAATTGGACGCGATTAGCAACTCAAATTGTGAAATCACTGATGCAACGATGGGAATCCACTACGATCTTCAGCCCTTACGTGACGTTTATCCCGTTAAGAGTCTACCGGGTTTGCCATTTTCGTCGATCGAGTTATCGCTCTGCGGGGCCGAAATTAAATATTCGTGTCACGGAAGCAGTAACGTTTCTGTGTGCGGGAAAGAGAAGGATTCCAAGAAAGACAACGTTCTGGGCGTTTACACTCACGTGAAAATCGAAATGGGGGAGTCCGGTAGGATCAGCGTTAAATATTCAAAACAAGCTCCGATCGACTTGGACAAACCGAAATACGTGATCGAAGTGAACTTAAATTGCAAACCAGACGTGAGAAAGGGAGAAATGAAGTTTGTTCGTCTGCAGGACGAGGTTTATTACTTTGAAATGGACACCAACGTGGCGTGCGCGCCTAAACAAATCCAGTGCGCGACTTGGGACACTGCGGGCAACGAGTACGATCTGTCGTCGCTGGTTCGAAGCGCTACGAACTGGGAAGTGATCGATTCAAGGCCGCATCACAACGATTTGAGATATTACATCAATGTGTGTAAAGCATTGTATTTGGGCGATGCACACCTGAATTCCAAATGCGAGGTGGGAGCGGCTGGTTGTCAAATTGCTGGCGACGGCAGAAGCTTCAGTTTAGGGGTCGTTGCAGCCCAGCCTCATATCCTGTCCACTGGTCAATTGGTGTTGAAATATCGGAATGGAAGTCCGTGTCATGGAGGGAAATTTAATAGAAGCGTGACGATTCATTTCGAATGTTCGTTCGTTCAGGTATAGTTTGAATTGGATGATATTTTTTTCGTTATTTATTTGATTTTGTTGACAGCGCGATCCGGTTTTTGTGGACGAAACTCCCGAATGTGAATATATTATTAGTTGGAGTACGCCAGCAGCGTGTGCAATCAAGGTAAAAGCGATATTTGGTCGGGATTTGTGTCTAAAGGTTTTTGTTTGATTTGCAGAGGGCGATCGGTGCCGGTTGCCATGTCGACGACACACAGTTTGGCCATCGCTTTGATTTGTCGCCGCTGAAACAAATGGGGCCGGTTGTAATCGACGGTAAAGATCACAGTTACATGCTGGCTGTGTGTAAAAATGTCGAATGTAACGGAACGAAAAACGTTGGTGTGTGTCAGAAAGCTGACCGACGCGACATAAACGCTGGAGTTTTTAACGAGAAGTTGCTTTTTAACGATGGCGAGTTAAGTCTCGAGTATTCGGACGGAGAAGCAAATTGTCACGGTCAGTACAGCCGGACGTCGATCATAAAATTCAGGTGCGGCCCCGAAGAACAGGGAACTGCAGTTTTCGTTGGGGAATCGAATAATTGCAGTTACGTGTTTCTTTGGGAGACGAATTTGGCGTGCGCGCCGGTCACGAGGACCCCCCGCTGCTCGATAAGACATAATGAGAAAATGTACGACCTCTCTTCCTTGTCATTACACGACCAAAATCACCAAGTCGTTAGTGCGGATGGAAAGCACAAGTTTTTGATCAATGTGTGCAGATCACTAGCGCAAAGTAAAGAATCGAGATGTCAATACACGAGCGGCGTTTGTCGTGTGGATTTGATGGAAGACGATCCGAAATTGAAGTGAGAATGTTTATTTTTTTTTTGTATTTTGTTTATTTGATTGTGTGTTTTTGTATGAATAGGTTTAAAAATATCGGAAATGTTCACCAAGGACCTTATTTCGAACAAGATTACTTGAAGTTGAAATATGAATTCGGAGAAAATTGCAAATCGGGTCCGTCCGAGGCTGTTATTACGTTTTATTGCGACAGGTCGAAAATGGTAAATAAAATTTTATTATTTATTTATTTTTTTTAAAGGTTTAGATAATTATTGTTTGTATTTTTAGGATACGGAACCGCAGTTTCTTCGGCAGGAGGGTTGCGTGTGGCATTTTATGTGGTCTACGTCTGCTGCATGCGCGCTTGAAAGTGAGGAAAATTTGAGCAATGATTGCACCGTAGTGAATCCGGAATCAGGTTGGTTTTCTAAACCTTTTACAATTTCTTGTATTTAGTAATTGATTTTTTTTTTCTTTTAAAAAAAAAAGGGTTTCAGTTCAACTTAAAATCGTTATCGAATTCGTCCGGTTACGTCGTTGAAGATATGTTTAAAACGCATAAGTATATCATAAATGTGTGCGAGGATTTGCCGAAATCTGCATGTGGGAGCGACGTTGGGGGATGTCAAGAAGACACCGCTAACAATCGTTATTGGAGTACTGGAAAAGCAAATTCGAGGCTCCATTATCACAATGGAATTCTTTTTCTCAACTACACCGACGGAACTTCGTGTCATCAAGGAATGTTCAATCGTTCGACTATCATTCAGTTTATCTGTTCCCCGGGAAGCGGGAAAGGAGAAATCACCTTCATGGAGGAAACTAACAACTGCACCTATTACTTCGTATGGCATACTGAACTTGCGTGTGAAAATCGGGTACAAAATAAATTTTCTTTTTTAAATATATATCAATACGTAAATAATTATTTTTATTTTTTTATAGGTTCATTGTATGGCGGATGCAGGTTCCCACGTGATTGACTTATCCACACTCATGAGAACAGATAACTATTTGGCCCAACAAAGCGATTTGAACAACGAGGACGTTTATTTGATTAGTGTTTGCCGGCCCTTAAATCCCGTCCCTGCGTTTCCATGTCCACCGGAATCGGCTGCTTGTCAAACCGCAATTGGCCATTCAAAACCATTGGTAAAACTTTAAAATTATTTTTTTTTTTTCTGAAAAGTTATTTTAAATTTTTGTATTTTTGTATTTTTATTTTTTAGAGTCTTGGACAGGTGATGCAGTCACCCGAAGTGGATGAACAAGGCCGAGTTTATTTAATGTACACACATGGGTCGGAATGCCCGTCCAAACAGGACACTCGAATTTCTTCAAAAATAATATTTATATGTCAAGAGAATGCCGGTGCCGGGACTCCAAAATTGATGGATAAGTCTGAAGATTGTGTGTACACTTTTGAGTGGCAAACTCAGGTTGTGTGCAGCAACAATTCTTCCATGACATTAGTCAATTTAGAAAATTGCGTTTTCACCGATAAAAAAAATCGCGTTATGTACGATCTTACAAATGTCGCCAAATCCATCCAAGTAACTAATGATTTAAATTGTTATTTTTGTTGTATGAATGAATTATTTGTATTTTGTATTTTTTTTTTAATTTTTAGAAGACAAGTGACGACATATCAATAGGTATTTGTGGCGAAGGTTCAAGCTCCGGCCCGTGTGCTGGGTCGAGTATTTGTCAAGGAAACAAAACATCGTACGGTGCCACTAGTTCTGCAACCACTTTTATCACTCAGGAAAATACATTGAGGGTTCATTTCAGTAATGGATCCGATTGCCACGAAAAAGGTAAAAACGAAAAATTGGAAAATTGAACGGAGAAAGGTGAGGGAAAAAAATTGAATCGGCCATTTTGTGTACTCGTTTAGGTCAAACTGACAATCCAAATACGGGAATGAGAAAATGGGCGTCTGAAATTTGGTTCACGTGCGACCCTTTGGCTTTCGTGGGAACACCAGTTAAAATCAACGTAAGTTTTATTTACGACAGAAGAAATAATTGAGCAAATCTCTCACAAATCACAAAGATGTAGTCGATTTCACTTTGATGTCGCTCGAACGTTTGTGTTTTTTACCTTTCGGTATGACCGTCGTTACCGTGACCGCGTCGTGCGAACCGACCGGTGTGTGCGGCATCGCGTATCTCAGTTTCTTCCAAAACCACGGATCCTCCCAGCGCAAATAGGTGTTCAAGCCGACGTACATGCGCATGTCGGGATCCATCTCGTCTTTGGGAGGAACTTCACCTAGCACGATGACGATGACGCGATTCATTCGATCCTGCAGCGCCTGGTGATGCGCCGTTTTGAACTCCAATCGGCCCCACACGCTGCGGATGAAATTCGTGGACAACACCACGATCGTCCGACAACTGTCCTCCACAGAGCGCACGATTTGGTCGGGAATCCACTCGCCCACCAACCAATCGCGATGATGAACACACAAGCGATAATGCGGCTCGTGCTGCTCCAAACCCGGCATCAAGTTGGTCGCGACCCACTCCATGTCGTCCTGGCTGAACGAAATGAATGCGTCGAATTGTTTGTCCGCGTCGACGTCTTTTTCCGACATGAGAAACATGCACCAGCGGTGCGAGTAGAGCCACACGCGGATTTCGTGCAGATATTTGTAATACGCGATCCCCGCGAACGAGATGAGGATGGTCAACAAGATGGCGATGATGACCAAACCGGTGATTAATTTGGCGTTGATGTTGGTCGACTCCTCGCAATCGTACCGCGCGACGGTCACGTTGGGCAGATTGGCGCATTCCATGCGGTGCACGTCCTTGACGTTGGCGGTCAACTCGAGCCACGGCTCCAGGATGCTGTCCGCGCAGTCGCACAACCACGGGTTGTTGCCGAGCCACAGCAGCAGGTTGCGGCGCACGTTGAGGAGCGAGTCCAAGGTTTTCGGATCGAGTCTCTCGAATTGATTTCCGTCGACGTGCAGCGCCGTGAGCGAGCGCGGTAAAATGTCGACGTTTAACGAACTCAGTTCGTTGTCGGTCAAGACGAGGACGGAAAGATTGGACCAATGGGCATCCTGGATGCCGTCGAGCGACGAAATGTTGTTCCGAGACAAGTCCACGACCGTCGTGTTGGCCGGAGCGATGGACGGGAGGCGCGAGACGGAATTCGGAGGACAGCGCACCTCGGTGACGAAGCCCTCGGTTCGCAGGACGCACCGGCACGGCTCGGGACAGTCGTCGTGGACGGCGCAGAAGAGGTCGGACTCCGTCACGGACGTGATCTCTTTGCCGCGCAGGCTGGGCGGACTGGCGCACGGCAGATTTTGCACGTCGAGCCTGAAGATGACGTCGCGGTCCTGCAACTGGTAGCGCATGTGCGTGAGCAGGTAGCGAATGTGACAGTCGCAGTTGATGGGGTTGAAGCCGAGCCGTGCGATCGGCGTGCCGTTCGAAGACGACGTGAGGAATTGCTCGAGCGATAGGTCGACGGTCGATATGTTGTTGTGTTGCAGGTCGATGGTCACTTGGTCGGAATAAAACTGCAGGTTGGGAGCGGAGAGCGTTTTGATGCGGTTGTGACTGAAATCGAGGCTCTGTAAGTTTTGGAGCCACTGCTGCAAGGTCAACGGCATTTCCGACAGGGCGTTGTGGCTCATGTTGAGCTTGACCAGTCGTTGCGGGAGTTGGAAGTCCGCGGCTTCGAGTTGGTTGACCGACAGGTCGAGGATTTGTAGGTGGATGCAGGGAATGAATGCGTGTCTGTTGATGGACGTGAGAGCGTTGTTGTTGAGTCTCAGGCTCGTCAAGTTGATTCGCGTGTCGCCGCTGAATGGGTTTTCCAGTTGGGTCAAGCGGTTGTGCGACACGTCTAAATTCAAGAGCGAGTGCGCGTTTTCGAACGTTTCGTCGCTGATGTTGACGAGGCGGTTGTGGCTGATGTCGAATTGCAGCAGTTTCGTTTGGCTCTGCAGGATTTTCGCGGGGATTTGTGCGAGTCTGTTGTGCGCGATGTTCAAAACGAGCAATTGCGGCACGTCCTTGAAGAGGTTTTCGTCCAGATCGTGCAGGTTGTTGAACGAGAAATCGAGATCGGTCACGTTGGGCAGATTTTGCAAGAAAAATGGCGGCAGCGAGGACAGGTTGCAACCGGCGATGTTTAATTTGCGCAGGTGCGTGTGGTTCGCGACCAGGTTTTGCGGCAATTCCAACACGGGATTGTCGTGCAGATCCAGAAAGTTGAGGTGGGAATTGGTTTTGAGCAATCCGGCGGGGAGCACGCTAAGTCTGTTGGAGAAAAGCCGCAGTTCGTTCAAGTTGACCAAATGGGAGAACGCATCCGGGTCGAGCTGTTCCAAGTAATTTCCTTGCAGATCCAAGAATTGCAGCTCTTTTAACCCCTTGAAAGCATCGCGGGAGATACTGACCAGTTCGTTGTTGTGTAAATAAAGAGTTTTTAAATGCGGTAAATGACCCAATGGATCGTTGAGCACTCGCAGGTGATTCGACGCCATGTTGACTACGGTGAGCAATGGCGACGAATTGAAGAAACCAGGCGGGATCGTGTCGAGTTGGTTGGCCGATAAATCAATGAACGTGAGTTGTTTGTTGTTGGATAATAGATCGAATGGGACTTTGTAAAGTCCGTTTCGTCCCAAACCGAGTTTTTGGAGGTTAAGTCCCTTGAACAGCTTCGCATTGACGGAGCCCAATGGACGATCGGCAGGCGCGGTGAAGTAGAGCTCGGTCACGTTGATGTTCTCTAGGAATTGAGCGAATGGTGTTGAGGGTAGTGGACAATACTGTAGAAATACTGCGTGGATTTGCTTGTTCAGTCCGAAGTTGGTCAAAAGTTGCGTGAGATTGAAAACCGGGTTTTGATTGCACGTGATGCTGATCATTTGACTGTACGAATTCCACGTGAGACCGATTTCGTCCTCTAATGATTCGGAACAGGTGAAATGCCACAGTTGACCGGCCGTCGGGACGCAAATGCAGGTGTCGGGACACTGCAGCGTCCATGTGGCGGTCACGAAATGCGATGCGAGGAAAAATGTCAAAAACTTCATCATGGCTGGACTGAAAAAATTGAAAAATCAAATTTGAAGGACAAAAAAATTGAAAATTCTAGTTTTCCAATGCAATTAAGCCTTACCTCTCAAGATCTTTTCAAAATCAGTTAATTTTTGTATGGGTGAACATTTAAAGGACCTTGTGGATACCTGGGTGCCCCATCCTGTGACCCTCTTATCAGATGGCCTTCAAATTCATTGTGATTTTGGTCATGCGCAGGTGAAATGAATTTTTTTTTCTCCCTCGTGCTTTTTGGGGCTTCGAAGTCAGAAATGCGATGCTTTTGGTTTGATTGAAGTGAATGCGGCAATTGCTACTTTGTGATGTGTTGTTTTCTTGTGATTCTGGACGTGACCTAAATTTTAGAATGGCATGACCTAAGGCAATGAAATAGGTCTAACCTTCAAACGAGTGGTCGCTCGGCTCCCCATCCCCACTACCAACCCAACTTAAGCCTCTTCCTATTTCTTGGTATCATTCTTTTCATCTTTATGCATCATTTCATTGAATTATGTTCATTTATAAAACTAAATATTTTTTTTTTTTTTTAAATAGGAATTATCATGTTATGTTTATTTCCATTGGAAAACAAGTGCAGTATGTTCTCATTCTTGTGTTGTTTTTGGCGATGATGGGAAAGTGGTGGATTTAGGACCGTTGGGCAGTATTAGTCATGTTTGGAATGTGACTGATACGAGGGGCAACACGTAAGTTAAATATAATAAAAGACAAAATAATTTTTTTTATTTATTTATTTTTTTTTTAATATATATTTTTTTTAAATTTATTTTCCAGGTATTGGATCAATGTGTGTCACGGATTGCAAAGTAAATCGCTTATGAATTCCGATTGTGCACCTGACGCAACTGTTTGCATGAAATCGTCGTCGGGAGTTAAAATGTTGGGAGTTTTAGACACGCAAAAGTTGTTTTTTAATGGTAAAATTGAATGTTTGTTTTGGGCGTTTCGAAATAGTTGACTGTTTGGTTTGTTATATAATTTTTTTTTCTTTTTTTCTTTTTTTAGATAATTATGATGCCGTCGAGATGACTTATTCATCGCCCGTCGTTTCTGATGTTTGTAAATCGAATAAAACTCCAAAAGTGTCGATCAATTTCACCTGCGCCACCGGAATCGGTTCACCTGAATTCGTTGGAAGTGACGAAAAGTTGTGTGAATTTAATTTCCATTGGCCATCGTGGACCGCATGTCCCGAAGTGAGAAGCGTAGAACGAGTTAATTGGGATTCCGGTTTAGTTGAAGATAAAACATTGCATTTGAGGATCGATTTTTCTTCACTTTTACAACGGTAGAAAAAAAGAAAAAGAAAAAAATGATGATTTTTTTTTTTTTAAATTAATTTTCTTTGTTTTATTTTTTTAAATTACAGGGAATTCGAAGCCGTTGAAATTAGGGGGAAGGATAAATACATTTATCAATTTTCTCTGGGTAAAAGCGGCAAAAAGGTGTGCGGAGTGAACGGTGTCTGTCAGACTAAGGAGGATGGATATAAAAGAGTTATTGGAATAAGTGATCAAGTCAAGATCACTCGGAAGGGTGAACAAATCCAGATGGAACTGCCGTCTAGTAGTAAATGTAGTCGAAATCCTTCGAAAAATAAATCTTGTGTGATTACTTTTGAGTGCAACCCTGAAGTAGAAGTGGTAATAACCTTTGTTTGAAATTATAAATGTAAAATATATATATATAGTCATATATTTTCTGTTTTTTAATAGGGTAATCCAGAATTTATTTTTGAATCAAATGATTGTAAATATAATTTCAATTGGCAAACGAATGTGGTTTGTTTGAAGTAAGTTTTCTAATTTTTGGAATTATTTTTGGAATTATTCTGATTATTTTTTAGGAATGTTTTATTCAATTATTCAAACTCAACCTCAGAAAATAAGTCGTTATCTACAGGTTTAATATTTGCTATTGTTGGTATTGTATTAAGTATTGCAATTGTGGTGATAATTGTTTTGAGTAGTTCTTCCAGACGGTAAAAAAAAATTTAGTTTTTGATAAATAATTGCGATTTTTAAGATTTATTATTTTTTTTTTTTAAATTTAGATCGTACATTGCCTACAAATGCAGGCAAGTGTGGAGAAACGCAAAACGTAGTCCGTCTTTCCGATATTCAAGGGTAAGGGTTGAGTAAATTCATGTACCGTTGAGTTATGTTAATCTATGAGATAGCATCCATGATGGAATTATTTTCAGCTTCCTGTTTCCAATGAAGAATCTGAAAGGACTTTTCTCTTGAATCCCGAAGACGGTCAAGTTGAAATGTTGCAAGAGGATAGTGACGATGAAGTGCTAGAAATTTAGTTTGCTTTTTTTTTCCACTTAATTTAAATTTATTATGTAAATTTGGGGCTTCGATTTTTCTTTTAATTTTTTTTTATATTTTGTTTAAATGAATGGTGTAAATTTGAATCGTATCGAGTCAGTGCAATATTTTTTTTCTTTTTTTTTTAAAAAAAATCAAATCCGGCATAAAAAAATCTAAGTTATTTATTAACGTTCCAAGTAATTTACAAAAAAAAAAAAAAAAAATTGAAGGAAAAGAAAGAAAAAAAATGTTAGTCAAGTTGCACGGCCGAATGTTTTTACTGTGATAAAATCAGGGAAAGTCTCAGCAAATCCAGTTGAGATCCCCCCATTAATTAATTTGAAAAAAAATAAAATTTTGAATTTTCCGTCTGGAGTTTGGTTTCATTCTTGAAATATTAAAAAACATCAAAAAGCGGGAATTCGGCATTTTCCGGCTGGAACAGGTCGGCCAAATAGCAAGCAGTTCCAGCCAACCCTTCGTAGAGACTGTACGGATAGTCGGGAGTACGTGCATGGCGTTTGAAATCGTCGGTGAAAATAAAATCTGCAAATCTTTGAGCGCGATACAAGTGCTTCTTGTCATTCGTAAGTCGATACAGAATTAGAAACACGTAGCCATTGCCACCAACACCGTGACATATTCCTGGGCCCTTTCTAAGCAACCCTTTGTTCCAAATTAAATCTCCACATTTAAGACAGGCAATTAAATATTTTTCCTCTTTCCAGTACAGGTATGCTTTAGCCATCAAAAATGCAACTCCTGCACAGAATAAAAAAAACAATTAGCGGTATTTCTAAAATGTTATGATACTTTTTCGTTTTGTTTACCCGGTGCGCCGTGACACCAGTGAACTAGTTCATCATTTTCAGGTCTCTTTCGTCTCACTTCGTCCATTGCGCAAGGGAAATTACCATTTGGTTGCTGTAAACTGAGCAGAAAATCGACTCCACCTTTGATGTCTTTTTCAGCTTCGACATTTTCTTTCAAAAATTCAGTAAAACTCAGGAGGACTTGTAAAATGGCAGACAAACCATGTGCTGCACCTGTGTCAAGATAAAGGTGGGTGTTATTTATTTTAAAATTTACAAATAACTGAAAAATTACCAAGATATTCGGTGTCGTAATAAGCATACATAAGTGGGGACTGCGAGTGATAATGTTTCGAATATTCTCGACCGGAATTCACCGTCGCTGTGCACAAAGCGTTGACTTGGTCCAAAGTAACGGCCTGGAAATAAGGAAAGTAGATAGAAAATGCAATCATATTAACGTGTATATATACTTCAACTCCAAGTCGTCTTTTTAAAATCAAAAGCGAGTTCAAGTACCCAGCTCTACCCACAAACATTTCATCGCTGCCATGTTTCAAAAAATTAATCGGGCCACAAGTGTCTGCAGCTTTTGCAATTAACTTGATCAAATTCCGAAATTGTTCGTGATTTCCTGAAGAAAGAAAAATTAATTCTCGTTTTATTTTAATTTTAATTTTTATTCATTTTAGTTTTCGCGTTTATTTATTTTAATTTACCCTGTGCACTTTTGATGAGCGCACCCACAGTGTGAACTCCGATATTTCCCAAGAGAAATCCGACAGTTGTTTTCGGATCCGATCTCGTGTCGGACGATTGAGTTTGAGTGTATTGCATCGCAATGGAAATATATTCCGACGCAATTTTCAAATATTCTTGCTTTTTTTCAGCAAAAGCTGGCAAGGTTGACAAGTAGTAAAACGTGTAGGCGATGCCGGATAAACCAACGTACAAGCCGCCATCACAATCGGACAATTTACGACTTTGATTGTCAACAATATTCTGAAGAATGTTTCTTAGTCGATCACGAAGAACATCCTTCTTTGCAACTACATCGCCCCCTTTATAATCGTCGTAGGGGTTTACAAAAAATCTGTTTGGTGTTGTCATGTTTGTTTGATTAGCTCTGACGGTTGGAAAGATGGAGAGAAAATGCTTAAGGGAGCCACAAATTAGAGTGAAAACCATGCATTCGTCAAGTCGCCATTTCAAACTTCGCACATAAATTATTCGTTGCCTATAGTTACGAACGAATCGAGGTCAAGTTTGGAGTAATAGCAAATTTTCTAGTTTGATTAAATTTTATTTTGAAATAATATTATTTCATTTGTTTGATTACCCCAACGTACAATTGTGTTAAATTCTGATAAAAGATAACTGAATCTTTTCGACCATGATGCTTTGCTGGTACGGTACAAGAGAAACGGGAATGCAACGGCAACTGGCGGCAACTTATTAAGACGTGGATTTTGGGTGAATTTTGTTTACTCGACTCATTCACCTTGGATCTTAATATTTGTGTTCGTTTTTGTCGATTGACGTTGCTGAACTCTTTTATATTGTGTATTATATATTTAATTTGAATGACCTAACTCGATATTTGTTCGAGATTTGAGCATTTTCTCTCTCCTTGATCCTCGTTTTTGCTTCTCAACAAACAAAATGGCGTCTGTCGTTTTGAAAACATTGTCAATTTTGTTAGGATTGTTTTTTCTATTTGTTGGTGCAATGAAATTAACACCTCACATTAGCAAAGATATGCATAAAGATATAGTGAGTTTGTTTTTGTATATCGATGTGTTGTGATGATTGAGCATTGTGTAAATTGACTGTTTTAAAATTATTCTTTAGAGAAAAGGATTCATTCAATATGCGAAAGTGTTTCCACTGAGTCAAACTTTAGGATTTAAAGTCTCGTCGAAAATGTACAGGAAATGTGTTGGTTGGGCTGAAGTATTTTGCGGGTTTACCCTGATTTTTATCCCTGGTAAGAAAACCAAATGAGAATCAAATAGAAAAAAACTTTAAAAAATATTTATTTCTCTGTTATTTTTCTTTCCCCTGGAGGTTTCTTAAAACAAGTGGCGAATTTAATTCTTCTTATGATGATGTTGGGAGCCGTTTACACTCACTACGCAATCGGAGAGAAATTCGAGCGCACTGCGCCGTCAATCGTCTTCACATTCATGCTGGCATGTCGGTTCATAATTTACGTTCAAGATTGGCAAAAACGGAAAGAAGGATTACAAATTTCAGCTCTTACAAAAGAAGGAAAAATAGATTGAATTGAATATTGAGATACGGCGAATCATGCGGAAGAGAAACCAAAAAAAATAAACACTTCCCGTTTTCCAACAGGTTTTTGCAGGATAGAAATTAGAAATGTAGTTTCTAGCAATTTTTTAATCATGACTTAATCAAATTACTACAATTTTTTAAAAAGTAAACAAAAAAGTAATGATTATTTACAATTTGGTTGAGATGTTACACTCGCAAATTGTTTTTATTTATTTATATTTTTGTATACATTTTTGTAAATTTCTTTTTCTTTGATGTGTTTAGCTCAAGAATGTTTATTTATTTATTTTTTATTTATGTGAATAGAGTATTTTTATTGTAAGATTGTTTTCACAGTCTCACCTGTTATTTCGTACAAAGTATTCCAGTCTATTACTGTCTTCGAAGTCATTCCAATTTAATGCCTACTTTTTATATTATTTGTAAACGATAATCTAGTCGGTGTTTTTTTTGTAAATATTTCCATTGATTCCATTAAATAAAACTTTACTTCCGAGTAAAATTTTTCATACAAACAATTTAGAAAAATTGGAATGTAAACTGTTTGACTTTATTGAAATAACTACCCAGATTGATATGCAACTGTACTGTACATGACTAACAAACTACTTCTTAACTAACACTACTCGCTCTACAGTGCAAAGTAATGAGCAACACACCATTACACGGATTATATGTACAAAAGAAAAATTTGCCTGCCCAGAAAAAGAAGTTCAAAACAAGCCAGACAAATTTGGCAACCAAAAAAAAACAACTTATGTACATTACACAACCTAATTTGGCAAAATACAAAACAAATTCAATTTTTCTTTGTAAAAGGCACAGCAAGAGATGGAAGTCGGGCAATTTCTAATATTTTGCAAGCAAAAAATCTTCATTTCAATTGTTAAATAAAACATGAGCTTTCAATTAACATCTGTTCTAAAAAAATTCAGCAAAAAGACATTGTTCCAATACTAAAAAATGAGGCAATTTCGTCGTTTAAATAAGAAAACAAAAAAACAAAATGATTTTTCTAAATTTACATTTCAATAATACCTATTCTAAAACTATATCACTAAATTTTTTTTTTGAAATTTTTTTTAATTAAAACAAATAAGGAAAAAATACAAATAAATTCAATACACAGTAATTGTTCTGTAACTGCATTGAGGTTTTTTTTCTTTTTGTCACGTAAAAAAAAAGCACACCGGTTTGAAGATTTGATGGTAACTTTTCATTGCAGTTTCTGCAAAGAGGGGCTCGCTTAACATCGGTGCGTAAGTTCCTCCATTCATGATAAATCTATTAATGATTAAAAAAAATAAATAAATAAATAAACAATAAAACTCAACATGTTTTAACTTACAGCTTGGAACAGCCTCAAACTTTTTCTGGATTTGATCGTAAGTGAATTTAACGAAAGTATCGTATTGTTCCGACAATTTGGTCATCAGAACCTCATCGTATTCCCCACGAATTTGATCTTCACGGTCCTTCAGCATGCGTTCACAGATCAGTCCCACTTGGCGAAAAGTAAATAAAGGCTGGTCAACGCGTTTAGACGTCGAGGCAGCTGCTGTTGTGAAAATGCAAAACATTAAAAGATATCAGCACAAACGCTGAATAAGCACTTGAAATTACCATTGACAACAGACATCGGAGATGCTGGCGATTCGGTGGTCATACTTTCACTAGGAGGACTAAAATGTAGTTGTTTGCGACGTTGTAGTCTTCTTATTTCCTCTCGAACATTGGCAGCAATTTGATCTAAAACATAATATCATTTAAAATATTATTCCCATTTATTAAATATTAAACTTTAGTCGGTTTCGACTCCATTCGATTCGTGTTCGAAATGCTTCGTTCGATTTTTTTGCTTTTTTAAAAAATTAAAAATTAAAAATTAAAAAACCTGGCGAAAGTTTTGCGGCGGCGGAATCGAACGGGGATGGATTGAGTTCATGAGCTTTAGTTGGGGCAGATGTTGGAGACATCGTAATAGGCATACAGCGTCTTCTCTTCGCTCGCTGCGATGGACTATGCAAGTGATCGAACTCAAGAGGCCTTTTCAGAGTAGCACACGCCATTTTTTCTCCGACCGACCTTCAAATGACGTTAATAAAATTGTTCAAACCGATAACAGCAAAAGTTGATTGGTAGCTTAAAGAAAGAATTAAACACTCCTAGTCACTTTTGCGGACAATTTTAGGAGATTGGAAATCGCAAAAAACGGATGAATCCAGATACCAGAATGTCCCCTTGTTCAAGCCTAAAATGGCCGTACAAAAATTAGTCTCGCCTTCAAACGAGATGGAAGCCTCGAGACAGCAGTGCGCATGCGTCCGTGCTGTATCGAATGAAAATGAGCGTTAGAGGAATCGAAGCACGTTCTATGGCAAGCCATTTCATTCGTAAAACCATACCAAACAATAAGAATGTTTATTATTCTACCAAATCATTCATTTAATATTTGAAATTAAATTAAATATAAAAAAATAATATTTTGAACATCAAATAAACAAATTTTATTTAAAAAAAATTATTTTTCCAAAAGATATAATTAAAAACTGAACCGCACCACATTCGAATGGAACGTGGCGTACCATACAAATCGAACCTCGCGTGGCTCCATAACAACGACAACAAAAAAATTCTTGCCTGTACTTGCATGAAAGGGTCATTTGATCGTGTGAATGTGCTTTTGTTTGGAAAAAAAAATTACAATTTTATCCATTTTAATTCACCCCTTTTTTTAATTTCATGTTTTTCATTGTCTTTAAAAGAACACACATATATATTTTGGCTCGTCGAATTAATGAACGAAAGGAAAAAATGTATGGAATGGAATGAGTGACTCTTTCAGAATGTTCTATTAATTTTATAAAGGAAACTTGTTTAACCCTACGAGAAAATTCAAATCTTGACTGCATTCAACATGCCCCGTCTCAAGACAATATCCCGTAAAATCAACGAGGCTCAACAAAAAAATTTATCGTGGAATTTACTTCAATCCCCCGCGGATCAAAATTTGAATTTTCCACAAGAAGCTTTAATCGGAATAGAAAAAACCGGCTTGGTTCCCGTAAAGAAGAAAATGCGAAGAACCAAGAAAAACTACTTCGATTTACTCGTTCCCGAGTTGCAGGACCTCATTTGTAAACACGACTATTACATTGCAATTCAAATGAAGAAAAACATTCGATTTAACGAAGTTGTATGCTTATTGGGACATGTTGATGTTATTCTTGATCAACTGAAAGCTCCGTACGCTTTGCCGAATTGTGTCGAGTTTTGGTTGTACGTAAATGAAGCGGACGTAACTAAAAGTTTTGTTTATTTTGAGGAATGGAATTATACGATTGACGATTCGGTCACTGCCAATTTTTATCTCGTTGAAAAATTACCGCCACTCAATTTGATGGCAAGCTTACGCGTGAAACAGTGTTTCACGATGTGTCTTCATTCCTACGATGCAATTCAAAGGAAATTGTCATTAGGCATTTTACTGAAGAACAATGCGGTCACTCGCCTCGATTTTCCAAGTGAGGCACCGAGAATTAAGCCGAATACTGCTATTCAAATTACGGTTGAGTATCTCTACAACATTTCTCCGCCAGGTAATCGCTCGAAAATGTTTATACACCGGTATATATTTTTTAGGGATTAATTTGCTTTTATTTTTAGATTATTCTGCGATTAAACGCATTAGAAAACACGATATCAATGGTATGTATGCCGCTGTTAAGGCAATTCATGCTCGTAGAAGATTGGAGGAGATTGACATCGATAATCCGTATCTTTTACCTAAGTTACGGCCGTATCAAATTAACGCTGTAGTTTGGATGTTGCACCAAGAGCAACGGCGTCGTCTTTCACGCGGTATTCATTGTCTTTGAAAATTACAATTTTGCTTCTATATATTTTATTTTTATTTTATTTAGATAACGAAGTACATCAGTTATACCAAATAGTGAAAACTTATGACAATAAAGTTTTTTATTACAATAAATTTGGAGGATAGTAAGAAAAGCTTGATTTTTTTTTTTAAAAAAAAATTATAAGATTTATTAAATGTTTGTTTGTTTTTTTAGTTTAACTATGGAAAAGCCGTTACGGGTTGCATCTAAACCCGGTGGGATTTTAGCGGATGAAATGGGTTTGGGAAAAACTGTTGAAGTTTTGGCTTGCGTGTTGTGCAATCCCCGAAGAGATGCACAGGAATTCGAGGTACCTTCGATTGTAGAAAACAGTATGAACTTCTTTCTCATTAAATATTTTATAATAGGATTTTGATTATTGCGATGATGACTCAGGGTTTATTAACCCTCCAAATCGAACTGGCCCTTCGGTTCGAACTAGTCCTCTGGTTCGAACTGTCCCTCCGAATCGAGCCGGCCCTCCGAATCGAACTGGCCCACCGAATCGAACTGGCCCTTCTGTTCGAACTAGTCCTCTGGTTCGAACTAGCTTACAGGATCGAATTAGCCCACCGGAATGTGAAATTGACTTTTTGACTGACGAGAGATCGAGTTCGGCACGTGAAGCTGACAGCGAAGTGGCTCATCATTTAAGAAACGAGATGATTGTTGGCCCTAGCACTTCGTCTTCTACGCGCTTCTCAGATTTTAGTGAATCTGTTAGGCCAGAATCGATTTTTTCGTGCATTTGCGGTTTATTTGAAAATGAGACGGGATTAGAAGATCAAATTCAGTGTTTGGAATGCGGATTATGGCAACATACCAGATGTGTTCGTTACGACAAGAATTATGGAAGATATTATTGTTTGCATTGTTGGGTTGCACGAGTAAGAGAAGTTGTTTTCATTGTTTTTGTTTTTTTTTTTAAAGCAAGGGAATGTTTTATATCTTAGGCACCCGTACGGTCTAGAGCAACGCTCATTGTTTGTCCGGGGTCGATTCACAAGCAATGGCTCGATGAAATCAAACGTCACGTTCAAAAAGATGCGCTCAAAGTTTTTAACTATTGCGGAGTATACAAATTCGGTTTTATTCAACCACCAAAACTAGCTGATAATGATATCGTAATAACAACGTATGAAACGCTTCGAAAAGAGCTGCATTATGTTGATTTACCACACAGTAACAGTTGAGTTTTTATTAAATTTTTAATTTTCAATTGAGATTGTCTAATTGATTGATTTCTAGGTGATGCCGGGCGACGATTTCGAAATCCCAAACGTTTTATGCCGATTCCTAGCCCATTAACAGCTGTGGAATGGTGGAGAATCTGTCTGGACGAGGCTCAGATGGTGGAAACAATAACGACTAGAACCGCAGAGATGGCATTGCGACTGCAAGCTATTAATAGGTGGTGTATCACTGGGACTCCAATTCAGAAAAGTATTGAAGGTAATAATCGAATGTTTTTGGAGGGAAGTTTTTTTGTTTTAAATATGGTTGTTTTTTTTTAACGTGCAGATTTGTACGGTCTGCTTTTATTCCTCGGAAACGATCCGTACTCGGTGAAAGCGTGGTGGCGACAATGTTTGTACGAACCGTATTGCTACGGCGAAACTGAACTGATGCATAATGTTTTGAGTCAAATTTTGTGGCGCACTGCCAAGGTCGATGTTTTGGACCAAATCCGACTGCCCGAACAACATGAAGAAATTCATTACTTGCGTTTCTCGCCCATAGAGGAGTATTTTTACCGTCAACAACACGTAGATTGTTCACGTGAAGCCTTAGTTTGTTTTGATAAAACGACCGATTGGAACGTAAAATTAAGCTCTTTGGATCGCAAAACTTTAGCAAATGTAAATAACAGCAGCAAAAAAATTGAATTTGTTTTGAAGCTAATTTCATGTGCATTCGTTGAATTTAGTATTTGGGACCCGTTCTGCGACTGCGTCAAGCATGTTGCCATCCTCAAGCAGTGAAAGGTCAATTTATATCTATTCACAAGAATACGTTGACGATGGAGGAACTTTTGGTGCAAATGATTAAGAAAACCAAAACGGAAGCGGAGGAAGCTCACCGACAGCACGTCGCTGCTTTGAACGGTTTGAGAGTCAATTTTACGTCATGACGATTACATTTTAATGGATGTTGTTGTCGTAGGTTTAGCTGGATTGTTCATCATCCGAGAAGAGTGGGCACAAGCGGCAGAGAAGTACCGAGATGTGTTGCGATTAGCGTCGGAGGAGTATGAGAACGTGAAAACTGATAAAATGCAAATATTGCACGCGTTGCATAATTTAGCTGAGGTTTTAATTTTAATTTTAATGAAAAATTTAATTGTTTAGTTTTTGTAATTTATTTTTCTTTTATTTTAGTTGCTGGATGCTTCACATGCAGATATCCCACCGACACTTCGCGACGATAAATTGAAAGAAGAAGCCGAGGAAATTCGAAGAATGTACTTGGCTAAGTGTTCGGCTAAAGTTGCTCAGGGACAGGAAGCGTTGGAAGCTGTTCAAGATATGTGCAAAGATGTGGAAAGGCAGTTGAGAAATTGCGGGAGTTGTTGGTGGATCGAAACGTTGCACACGTTGGAAAGGCAATTTTTGAAGGATGAATTACTTGAAAGAATTCGAGTTGATTTGTTAGAAACTGGAAATATGAAAAAACAGAGTGTCGCTAATCAGTTTAGAAGTATAAGCGGTCTGAAATTAGTCATCACTACCCAATTGGACAGTTTGACGAGCGCTCATGATACTTTGGTGAAAGCAGTGATGCAGTTAGAAATGATTCCTGATCAGATGGAAGTGAATGCTGCAGTTGCGTGCCATTTAAGACCGACTGAAAAGAAGCCTCCAAAGTATGAACATTTGTACCTGTAGTGTAAAGTTTTATTTTTTATTTTTTTTATTTTTTTTTAGGTGCACCTATTGCCGCGTTCATGAATTATTTAATCGATACGAAGGACGATTATTCAGCTTTTCGACTGGGGACAAGTATTTCGATTTTTCGTTGATTTTTTTTAGAAATTGATTTTTAAATTACGTTTATGAAAATCCATAGATTGTCGATCGAACCTGATAACAGCGAGGACGCTTTACTGGGGCCATTAAGACGAGGAACTTGGGCCGACAGTGAAGTGGAAAAAATTCTTAAAGTTATTTGCAGTTTTGCAAAAAGTCATAACAGTTAGTATTTGTTTTTAGTGAAATTTGTTTGCCACTTTATAATTTTATTTTTTGAATAGCTTATGAAGAAGGTGAATTAGAAGATGCAGCTGTCGATATTAAGTTATTTGACGCGTGGAAGAAAGAATTTAAAGTGCGTAATAATATTTGTTTTAACTTTATTTCTTTTCTTAAATTATTGTTTGTCTTTCGTCAGGCTTTGAGGACAATTTGGATGCAAATTCGCGATTACGTATCTGCAGTTGATGAATTAAACATGGCCACCATACGTCTCAGACTGCGACTGCCCCAAGAGCCAAAATCAGATCGACCAGAGCCAAATTTATTGGAAATGTCCGAGGTAATGTAATAATGAGTAAATTGTCAGGGTCTTATTTAAGTTGCAATTGAATTCCAGATCGATCATCATAGACTTAAACTTCAGTCCGATAAAATCGTATCCACGAACGAAAAGAAGAAAAAATTAGGCCAACTATTGTACCTTAAAAACTTGGCCAAATCCGATCTCGGCAAAGGAAAAGGGAATAATCCAGAACCATGTCCGATCTGCCAAAAGAATTTGGGAGAACAGTGGAATGTCCTCCAATGCGGGCACTCTTTCTGCGTTGATTGCATACAAGTTTTGATATCGCAATCGGCGATTAGCAGCCGCGTAAAGTCTGTTAAATGTGCAATTTGTCGCCAGCCCACCTTGCATAGAGAAATATCGTACATAAATACCCAAGCTGAGGAAGATGAAATCGAGGAAATACCAGTGAAAGTAAGCTTCAATACAATTAAATTTGGTGGATTAAAGAGAGAGAAAAAAAAATGTATTTCTACAGGGAAGTTATTCAACAAAAATTGAATGGATAGTAAGGACAATACTCAAGATTAAAGACGAAGAACCGACTGCAAAGGCGTTAGTTTTTTCAACGGTAGGTGCCAATTGTCAAATGATTCCGACCGTAAGTTTTTTCAACAATTTTTGTTTTATTGGTTAGTGGAATGACGTCCTCGATGTGTTAGCCAAAGCACTGCTCGAAAATAAGATTCGGTTCTGCAGTCTGGCTACAAATAAGTTCCACGAGAATTTGGCCAAGTTTAAGACGGATTCGACAATTACCGTGCTGTTGTTGCCCGTGCACTCGGGCGCTAATGGTCTGAACTTAATCGAGGCAACACACGTGTTGCTAGTCGAGCCGATTTTGAATTCTGCGAGTGAGTTGCAAGCGATTGGGAGAGTTCACCGAATCGGACAATACAGGGACACTTTTGTGCACAGATTTTTAGTGAAGAATACGATCGAGGAACGAATGTATTTGATGCTTAAGCCGCTTTACACTGAAGTTACAAGTCACGAAACCGAAGAAAATATGTTGACTATTAGAGATCTAAGAAATTTGTTTGTGGACGAAAACAGTTAACGTGTAACGTGTAAATCAATTTTGATCCAATCAATAAACAATGTCTCCTTTTTAGTTTTAATTCATCTTTTCGTAAATTTCGAATTTAAAAATATCAAATAATATCCAGGATAAAGAGTAGTTATACAATCATTGGAATCATCGAATTCAAGAATTTCGGAAAAATTACTTATGTACACATTATCATATGAAGTATACTTCGTATTCCAGTGATAGGAGTCTTTTGTTGATAAATATATCTGAATTAAACACATAAGAAGACAAATAAAACAAAAAAAAATGTAATTTAACATTAAATCTCATATTTTATCCCTTTCCAAGTCATTTTCGTCAACACCCTTCAACAGGTGATGACCCTCTACCGACTGTTGCGGCGCCCAGCCCAAAATCCGACTAAACGACGACGACTTGAATAGCGAATTCTTTGAACCCATCCCTATGTTGTCATCTTCGCCGCGGTGTACAGAAATGTCGTCCAAATCCAACGCCGTGCTCTTGGAGCGAATGCTTTGCAGATATTCGTTTGTTTCCAACTTCTCTCGCGTGGGCTTTTTGTAACTGAAATTGAAAGGTGAAAAACATTAGCGAGAAAACTCGGAGGGATAACAAGTTGGAATTTGAAAATTACAATTTAAGAAATAGTGAAGAGCAAACGACGGAAACCGACGATAAGGCCATGGCCGCAGAACCCATCCACGGCTGGAGAGAGAAACCAACGGGAATAAAAACTCCGGCTGCGACCGGGATTCCAATCAGATTGTAGATACTAGCAAAAATAAAATTAAGACGGATTCGCCAAACCGTTTTGCGCGACAAATGAAGACACCCAACGACATCTAATAAGTCGTTCTGAAAAAAAAAACAAAAAAAAACACATTAATTCATTCGATTAAAAAACAACAAATCATCATTTTTCCTACTCTGATGAGAACTACATCAGCAGCTTCGACCGCTACATCTGTGCCAGTTGCTATGGCGATCCCCACGTCAGCTTTTGCAAGTGCTGGCGAATCGTTGACACCGTCGCCCACCATCGCAACTTTGTGTCCTTTCGATTGCAATTGGGCAATTTTCGCAACCTTGTGCGAAGGCAACACTTCAGCAAACACTCTGGAGATGCCGACCTGGCGAGCGATTGCGGTGGCAGTCTTTTTGTTGTCGCCAGTCAGTAAAATCACGTCCATTCCCTGTTTCTTCAAGGTGTACACTGTCAAGTGCGCTTCCGATTTCACAGTGTCGGCCACGGCAAGAATGGCGATAAGTACACCGTTGATTGCACACAAAACGGCGGTTTGACCCTTCTCTTCGTTCTCCTCCATCACTTCATTGATGTCGTCTTCGACTGAAATCCCATTCCGCAGCATCCATTCGCGGTTACCAATCAGCACTTCGTACTTCATGGGACCTTCTAGAGGCAAGAAAGAGAAGAGAAAAATTAAAATCATTCATTAAATAATGGCGAGAAAACAATCAACCTGGTTGGTTATTAATTGTGGCGTTTTTTCTTGCAGGACTTCTGCTCTTAAGACTGTTGTCCACTACAACGCCGTCAATTGATTCCTCGTTCTTCTGCATGTTTAAATGACTCGCGTTTTCCATGTTCAGAAGTCCGTCCGCTTTTTTAGCCGACTGCAACATGCTATCTATGTTGGACACTTCGCATTTAAGTCCACAACCGGGTATGGATTGAAAATTCGAACAATTCCCCATCGTTTCAGTCCGCAAAATCTGTAATGTGGAAGAAAACAAAAATGAAGAAATGTCGCAGTTTTCTATCATTTACCAAATTTATTTCACCTTTTTCGCAAATTTCGTGATGGCATTAGCAATTGGATGCTCGCTGTTGGCTTCGGCCGTTCCAACTACAGCGAGAATTTCAGATAAAGTGCAAACGGTTTCATCCACCAAGATGCATATTCTAGTCATTGTAGGTTCGCCATGTGTAATGGTGCCCGTTTTATCAAACACAACCGTTTTAACCTGTTCAATAACGATAGAAAATTAATTTCTTGCTTAATTGTTAACAGAATGAAAACGAAAACCTTGTGAGCCATTTCTAATGCTTCAGCTCCTTTAATCAAAATCCCATTCTGTGCTCCGACTCCAGTTCCCACCATCACAGCTGTTGGTGTAGCTAATCCGAGCGAACAAGGACACGCTATTGATAACACGGTGATAGCAAATCGAAAAGCAAGTTGAAAAATAACTTCGTGCTTTGTAAAATGTGTTGAATGATCCCCGTGATTCTATTGCACAGAAAAAGATAAACAAAACAAAAATCAGTAAAACAAATTAATTGTGTGGTTAAAACGCCTTACGGGGTGAAAATACTTTGAAATTAAATCGATGTCGTAATATCCAATAGAAGCCCATCCGATCATAGTCACCAAGGACACAATAACCACCATAGGCACGAAATAACTAGCAATTTTGTCAGCCAATTGCTGAATGGGTGCTTTAGATGTTTGTGCTTCTTGAACCAATTTGACAATTTGCGCTAAAGTAGTGTCCTTCCCGATATGCGTCGCTTTAATTAACAGCATTCCGTTCTGATTAATTGATCCACTAATAACTTGTGACTCTGGTTTCTTGAACACAGGCATCGATTCTCCTGTGATGAGAGATTCATCTGCCATAGACGTGCCGTGAATGACACGACCATCAACTGGAATTTTAGCACCAGGCAGCACCTGAAATTTCACACGTCCAATTAATATTACTATTATTTTGTATTTTTTTTTAATAAACACCTTTAATGTATCGCCCCTTTGGACCAACTCGACGTCTATTTGTTTTTCCGAAACCACCTGCATTCCCTTCCCGAGCGTAACCAAAGTTGCTTCGGTTGCTTGCAGGGACATCAATTTGGCCAACGCTTCGGATGTTTTTCCTTTGGCGACATTTTCTAACCAACGTCCAAGAGAGATAAATACAAATAACATGGGAGGAGTATCAAAGAAAGTGTGAGGACTCGAATCCATTTGGAGGGCCATTGCTGAGATCAAAGCTCCTAAAGAATAAATGTAAGAAACGCTTGTTGCGAGTACGACGAGAACATCCATGTTGGCAGAACCGTGAGAAATGGATTTGTAAGCTTGCACATAAAAATGTCTACCGCCAATAAACTGAAATGGAAAAAAAAGGCATTTAAAATAAATCACGCTTCATTTCCCGCTATTACTTACTTGTACAGGCGTGGATAATAGGAAAAGAATCAGGTTTTCGTAGTTTAAACCAGGCATTATGCAACATTCGTGTTCACCAGTCACAATCTGAGCGGTCATGTAGTAAGTCATAACGACCATAGCTGGCAAGCCAAATATTAGATTGATTAAAAATGAATGTCGCCATCTGTAATCAATTTTTTATTATTTTTTTATAGTTAAAATATAGAAATTAATGAATTTGTTTTACTTGGCAATTTCTTCTTTTTGATCTAAAAATGCTGATCCTTTGGAATGATCAGTCAGTATACTAGCTTCAAATCCTAACTCATTCACCACTTTCAACAGATCTCTTGCACCGATGATTTCCGGATCAAATTTCACTTTGCCCGTAGCGGTTGCCAATGCGACAGTAGCAGAGATCACGCCATTATGCTTTTTTAAATTTGACTCAATGTTGTATACGCAGGAAGAACACGTCATTCCTTTTATCTGCGACATTTCAAAAATTGTCTAATAACCATACTATACAAATCAAAAACAAAATTACCCGCATTTCCATTTCACCGTCCGACCCTTCGTTTTCAATAACAGTCGAAGGAAACCCCAAATCTGTAACCGCGGCTGCAAGTTGCGATGGTGAAATAAACTCAGGGTCATACTTCACTTCGGCTTTTTGGGCCATCAGCGATATCAGAATATTTTGAACACCTAACAAAACCAAAAATTAAAATCAAAATCAAATTTAAACAGAGAATAAATTCATTAAAATATACAAACGTCAATCGCTCACCTCCGACCTTCTTTATATTCCTTTCAATGGCCGCCACACACGAAGCACAAGTCATGCCTCGTACATGAAGATAACATTTTTCTATTCCTTTTTGGCCGACTGAATCCAAACCCACAATCGTAACCGAAGGAGACCGTGAATAAAGTTTTCCTAATTAAAAAAGAGACAAAAAAAATAATAAAAATGTTGCTTTCATTAATTTTATTACGTCCTTACCAGGTGAATAAACAACTTTAAAATCATCATTAGCAAATTTAATGCTGCCATTTGACATTTGATTTCCAAATTGTGTCCCTAATTTGCCGCATTCAAACCCCATATCATCGATCCTCTCAATTATACTCTCAATTTTAATCTTCAATTCATCAAATTCCACAACCGCACTATTAGTTTCCAGTGTAACTACAATCCTTTTCACACCGTTCAATTCCGATACACACTGCTCTATATTCTTGACGCAAGATTGACAGGTCATTCCTTCAATTCTTAACCTTTCGGAAGCATTGCTATTTCCACTTTTAATCTCGACTTCAAAGCCCATGTCATCAATGAGATCTCTTAATGTTGTTTCTTTGGTTTTCGACGGATCGTACTCAATGACGCCTTCCTTTTGCTCTAAATTCACGACAATCGACAATATTCCCGGACGATTTGATAGATTGGATTCAATGTTTTTAACGCATGATTGACATGTCATTCCCTCGATGTGCAGCTTGCAGATTTTACACATTTGTCCATCATCGTTATCTTTCAATTCCACTTCGAATCCCATATCGTCTATGATTTGGCGAATTGTCTCCGAATTTGTAGCCGTTGGATCGAATTTTACGATTGCTGTTTCGTTTTCTAAGGAGACATCGATAGTTATAACTCCTTTGGACGCTAAAACCTGTTTATTGATGCTGTTTACGCAGGATTGACAAGTCATTCCGTGAACATCGTAAACAGCTTGCTGCGCCATTCCAGAATTGCTTTTCATCTCAGTTTTATGTCCCATTTGTTTGATTTTCCTGCACAGAGATTCAGGCGTCGTGGCAGGTTCATTATATGTGATTTCTGCCTCACCGTTTTCAAGAGACACCTTGAACGAAATATTTAAATTAATTAATATTTTATTAACATGTTTACATTTTTATTTTATTTCCGTTATTTCCTTTTTTGGAAAAATATTTCCTAATACTTTTTTTTATTCACACAATGAGGAAAAGATTCAAAATATGGAAACTGAGCTATAAAAATGAGTCAAATGAAATAAATTAAAAAAAAAAAAAAAACACATTTAAACTAAACATGTTGTTATTTTTACTTTAAATAAAACCAAAATCAGTCTTTCTCACGTACAAAATCGATTAAAAAATGAAAATTTTCTCTTATCACGCAATATAACACCACCCAGCAGTGATTTTGCAATTTCATGCTCATTTAAAAAAATAAGTGTTAAGTATGTCAAATATTAAAATAATTTGTTCAATTTTTGCGAAATAAAATGTCTAATTACCACCTACCAATGAATCTTGACTCGCACTTAATAATTGATATCCATCATCTAATCTTCTACCTCGACTAAACGACTTAGACCACATTCTATGGGTGAAATTTTCTTCACCTGTTATTTACTTAATCAAAATTGAACCGATATTCACGTGGCTGTTTATAATCAGAGAAAGAGCAGTTGGTGTGACGCTTTGGTTGATAAGGAAGGAAAAACGAAAAAGTTGATTATTTGCTCTTGACAGAAAGTGGATGATGCGGTTATGGCATTTCATTTCATATGATATTGCCAGTAAACTCAAATTAAATTCCAAGGCCTTTTTTTTTTCCTTTTTATTTTTTTAAATTTTTTTTTCCTTAAACAAAATATTGTTTTTATTTAGTTCTGAGAAATTAATACATAACAGAATATCAAATTTCCGTGGAAAAAAAAATGTAAAGCAAAAATTATTTTCTGAACTTAAAAAAAAATACAAAATCGAAAAAAAATTAGTGTTAATAACATTAATAATAAATGTCCTGGTTTTTCCAGATCAGTGACATTAAATGAGGCCAACTTTTCATTTTAAGCTAAAAACAAAAACGCGCCTTCCTGTTTCATTGTGCAATCTCTTACAAGGTCATGTGTTCTTAATGATTTGTTTAAAATCAATAAATAAATTGTGTAGATTGTAAGGTCATTATTCATTTTTCCAAATGGACTTTGAAATACTTATTATTACGAAATTTTTGACAAGTATAACTTTTTTAAGATTAAAAAAAAAACAAAAACAAAATCAAATCGTGACTTCGTTTTTGTTTACAATTTAGGAATTTACTAAAGCTTTCAAATAATAAAAAGTAATAAAAATAATACTAATAATAATAAATGTTCCATATTTTTAATATTATTTTTTTAAACGTTCTTTCAGTTACTTAGTTCCTGGCACCATTTACTGGTACCATTTACTGGTTAACCACGACTAAGTACGTCAATACTCATTGTGTTTACTTACCTTAACACCCACTACACCTGGTTCCTTCAATAGTGTCTCTTCTATTTTATTCAAGTTGGATTGTGACAGGTCATCGATTTTAATTATTGTTATATTCATATTCTTTTCATCCTGAATAGAAAGGAAAAAAATTGTGTAAACATTATTCGCATGTGTGCAATGTTGAAAGGATCTATCATAAAAATAACTGAATTTTAATAGATTTGTCAAAATTTAATTTTTTACAAAATTTTAATGAACTACAGAGTGTGACTGAGCGATCAGTTTCTTTGGATATGCTATTTATTTATGAAGTGCACAACATACCTTTTTATGACCCTTGTGGACATTAGGAACAAACCAAAACTAGGAATTCCCATTACGTACAGCTGGAAAAATTATTTCCGTTTCCGTGAAAGGTTAGTGGCGACACTTAGTGACGGTTATTGAAATTAAGGCTTGATTCTATGGAAGCTGAGTACAGCCAATAGGATTTGTTTTGAATTTGTTGGTCTCTTGGGGTTACCATACACTTACCTTTCATTTTCGCGATCAAGATGAACAATTTATTTTTAATATACCACGGTGCCAGCTACAGCAAGTTAAAAACAACAAAGTCAAATATCAATTACTATGGTCTTGCAAAATTTAATAAAGGGCAATGCAAAATGCAAAATAACTGAATAAGCAGTAGACAAGCGCTGAGAAAACAGAAATAACCACTTTTCAAGAAATGATTTTCAATTTATTAAACATTTGCTTGTATCTGATCCGTAGCAAAATTAAATAAATATTTGCTTCAAATAAAATATTTGTTTTATTTTTATGCAACTCTCACGCCGCGCCGCTACTGGTATGGAAGAACCCGGATGAAGCGGGAGGATAGGAAGGTCGCTTCATTGGGCTTCGTTGTGGTTTATTTTCATCCGATGATTGTTTATTCTTAACTGAAAATATTTGACAATGACAGCTATTCGACATACACTGCACAAGGACTTGTTTCGTCCGAACAGCGAGCGATTGTTGTGCATTGTACACGTTGCTAAAAAGGCTGGCAAAAAGAAGAAAATGAGTATTTTGTGTATCGCCGTGACCACAGAGAAACCTTTTGCCGTCAATATTTACCAGGTGAAAAAATCAGATAAAGATGTCTACAAGAAGAAATGTACGTGGACACTGAGGCAATTGCAGGAGATCGATGGGAAAGATGAAGTGGCCAAAGTATTAATTTACACGCATATTTAAGAATTGAGTTTAAATTAAAATTTATTTTTTATTTTACAGGATACCAATGAATTCGAGTTAAAATTTGAAAAAACTTATAAATGGGTTGCCAGTAACATCAATGAGAGAAATGCGTTTATTTTGTGCTTATACAAGACTTGTTGTCAATATTTACCGAACAAGAAACCGAAATTTAATCACATGCCGCAGCATTTGTTGGAAGGTTTGAAATTTGACATTGATTGTGTTGTTTGTTAAAATGAAATGATTTCTTGTAGATCCGATTCTTACACCGGAAGTTGAACTGTCCAGCCAGCCGATAGGAGAAGAAGATGTCATAGAGATGGAGGATTATCAAGATTTAACTGACAAAGAAGAAACCGGTGTCGAGAAACTGATGTCGCAGTGCGAGTTTGCTATAAGTAACGCCGAAGCATTCACCGAACAGTTGTCTAAAGACCTGTTTATACTGGACGGGACTAATATTCATACAATTATGGCATCCGAGAAGGAGGTTGAGCATTTAATCCAAATGATTCAAGGTGCCATTGATGAAGCGGCGAAAATCGAGACTAAACTTGATGCGTACACTGATGTTGTCAAAGTAAATTAATTTTTCTAGTTTATTAATTTTTTTTTTGATGATTGATAATTTTGTTTTCAGAACGTTCAAAATAACATCGAGAAGATGGAGGAGAAAAATTTACTCATTAAAATTCAAAATACGAATAACACGAAGTTGTTAGAAGAATTGGATAATTTAGTGGTAAAATAGAAAGGTTTCCAGAGTTTTATTTCGTGTTTTTGTAATTTTTCGTACAGTCGCAGCTTGATTTAGACCACAAACACCAAGTCGCACTACTGGACAGCGATTTAACGAACCCCGGAAATATATCTGCTTGCATCGCAGCCGCTAACGCATTACAGAAAGCACTGAATGCCGACGTTCCTGCCGCTTTGATGAAACTTAATGCGTACCAAGAGCAACAAAAATTTCTGGAGAAGTTTCGAACGAAATTTTCTCAAAGATTGGCTCGACATTTGAATAATCTGTTCATCCATTTGGGTAACGAACTGGGAGCGAGTCTTAGTTTCTATGCGCCCGAATTGACACTTCCGAAACATGTGTCACGTCACAAGGATTTAGTTGTTTACGCCGATCTTATGAATTGGTTAAGAAATGTCGAATATACGTCGTACGAAGCTCTATCAAAAGTATTCGTTTGTTTTCGCACGTGTTTCGGTACAAAATCGTAATGAAATTTGTATTTTTCAGACGTACACGTCGTCTTTGAGAAAACTTTACGATAGAGATATTCGGGAATTTTTCGATAACGCTAAACAAACAATTTCTGGAAAGAGTGAAAAAGATAAAAAGGGTAAAAGCGGTTCAAGCCAAGATTTGAATGGTTCGGTGGTGGTGAACAAACCAAAAGCTTCGAGTCTGTTGGCTGTGGAGAAAGATGTTTTCGGCTCTCAGATGGACATAAGTGAACGACGCAAGTTTGACATGTTACTGGAGAGAATGTTAAGTGAACTTGAACCGGTTTGTTTAGCGGAACAACAATTCTGCATCAAATTTTTCAAGCATTTAACTGATAGTTCTCCGTTGCAAGTAAATACAAACAGAATTTTTTTTTTTTTTTCAAATTAAATTAAAATTTTTAATTATTTCAGCCTGGAATTCCTGTTGTAACAGTGACTCAGACGGCAAATACGGAATTAATGTCGCAGAAAAAAGAGTAATTAAATTATAATAAAAAAAAACGACTGTATTTATTTATTTATTTATTTTTGTTGCAGGAGACAAATTAACGAAGAAGTTCGACGAATGATGGGCGAGTTGTTCCCCGTTTTGGAATCTGAATTGTTGACCTTCATCGGATATTACGAGAAGCAGGATGGATTGTTAGTAGTTGCACGATATTTCATATTTGTAATAAACAATCCGACTAACTCATTCGGATTTTTCAACATTTTTTAGTTACTCCATGTACCTGCTGGTTCGTTTTAGTCAACATGTAATGTCCGCTCAAGATACCGGTTCGTTTCTCAGCATGACGTTTGCAAATGCTCTAGTCCAAGCGAAACGAAATTTTGACAAATTCATGCAAGCTCAAATCAAATCGATCGAAGATGCAAAACTTCATAAAAAAAGCAAATGCGGAATTCTGCCGTTTATTTCGAATTTTGAGGATTTTGCAGAACAAGCAGAAACGATTTTCAAGGATTCGGATCGTAGAATCGATTTAGACAAGTGGTACGTTAAGTTACTACGAACCATGTTTGACGTAATTCCTCGTCTCGCGAAAGAACATCCAAAAACTCCACAGGAAGTCATCATGATGGAAAACTATCATCATTTGTATTGTATGTAATACCAGAAATTAAAAATTAATTAATTAAATTTCATATTTGACACATTTCAGCTTTGCTGAGTCAATTAAAGATCAGTTGTCTCGACAACGAGAGAAAGGAAGCGAAGCAATTGTATAACGAATGGCTGAATGCTTACGTCACCAAATATTTCGGTCGTCCATTAGTCAAGCTGAACGTAATAATCGAATGTTTATTTCGTCATTTATTTTATTTCAACTTTGGCATTTATTATTTTATTTTTCCAGATTTTTTTCGACGGAGTTCAGAGTAAAGTGGCTCAAGGCATCAAAGAAGAGGAGATTGGATACCAATTAGCGTATAGTAAACAAGAATTACGGAAGGTGATTAAGGAATATCCAGCGAAGGAGGTCCGTGTAGTTGAATGTAGACTTGAGACTGGTAGATGTTGCATTTGATTTGTTTTGAAAATTTAGGTGAAGAAAGGACTCGAGCATTTAAACAAGAAAATCGAAAAACATTTGTGCGACGATGAGAATTTGCTTCAAGTGGTTTGGCATTCCATGCAAGAAGAATTCATCCGACAGTACAAGTCAATCCACGCTTTAATAGAGAAGTGTTATCCCGGATCGATGATCACCGTCGAGTTTACAATTAGTGAGATTCTTCAATTTTTTTCAGACATTGCGCGATCACATTAGATAAAGATTGTATTATATATTATATATGTAATAAGTATGCTAAGTCGAGTATTTAGAGTATCAAAGTATTTTATTTCTGAAAAAATAATAAAGTTCTGTATATCTTTGGCAAAATGACTTATAAATGAATCAAAAGCTCGTAAAAATGATTGCTTTTCTTTTTAAACAAATCAAACAAAGATTTTCGCATTTATTGTGTTACAAAAAATGTTACATGAGTCCTAATAAATTTTCTGTTTCAAAAATTACAAAATTAAATTACTTTTTAGTATTAAATTAATATATATTCAAAAACAATGTAATATGGTTATCAAAGGGAAACAATTTTTTGGTACAAATTTTGTCTCATTTCTAGCATGGTCTGAATGTGACTACATTTAACAATATCGGCCATTGACAACCTCGTTTGCTGTTGGTAATCGTCGTCGTCGCCGACTTCCTCGGAGTGATCCTCGTAACAGAGTTTCGGATCCAGCTCTTTAACGCCGTTAATCAGCAACACTTGACTTAGCGTGCTGAGAAAAGATTCTTGCGGCGTGGAATACGCAGTAAACAGTTTCGCATTCCACAGCGCGCAAACCTCGTCTTTCTCATCAAACAATTCCAACACATTTTTTATCCCTAGGTAACTTAACAAATTGCCCATCATTCGATCAAAATACATAATGTTATTCGCATCAAACGTGGAATAATGCAACTTTAAATCGTCGTCAATGCCGAACGCAACTGTGACGAAACAAACTTTGCACTCACTGCTATTAACCGCAATCGTGTGCATCAATGTATGGGACGGAATTATGACCGGAGTCACGCATTGAACGTAACAACCACTCAACAGGCAAAATTCTCCTATTGTCACAGGTGCGTTTAAATCGCAATATTCGACCACAACTGGTCCGCAACAGCTCAAACGATTCGACTGTTGGATCACCGAATGCATGATGGTCAAAGTTGGAAACTTTTTAACCACATTTTCGTTTTTTTCCGAATCATCAACAACGATTTTGCTGCAGGAGACATTTCGAAAAGCTAAATCTTGATACAGATTTCTCTTGTTAGTAGAAAACGTTAGGTTTTCAATGTATTCCGAGCACGTGCCCAGGTGGAAAAACCTGGACCAGTGCAGGAGGAGGACATTCAGAGGAGTGTTATGAAGAAGCAAGTATAGTTTCTGGCGGATATTCGTCAGTGTTTTCGAAGCTATCGATTTGTTGCGAGCGTTGTGGATGTAATCCATGTTCGCGTTTGTACCCAACGCTTGCAGAAAGTCTTGATACGCATCCACTTCGCATTCTAGTGGTCGGATCGTTTTGTAGAAGCTGATCAGCTTGCTCACGATTTCTTTGCTGAAATAGAATACGCTGTCGGTGCAAACACCGAACCCTAGAAAGAAAGAAATGCAATTAAACAAAATTATTTTTAAAATATAAAAAATAATCCAGTGCATCATACCCTCAATGATTGCACCCTTTAAGTCCATCGTTTTGGCGCTTGGTTTTTGCAACACTTGCAAACATCCACCAAAAGTTATGATTGCGTCTAGATCGAAATTAGCGTAAGGTAACACGTAAACGCCGTGATGTTCACCTGTAAGAAAAAAAATAATCCATTTTACGCTTTCTAATTATGTTTTTTTTCTTCTTCTAATTTACCAGTTTCCACATTGCTTCGATGAGCTAAGGCAACAAATCCACGCTCTTCAAACGACCAAATACTGTCGGACGAATCTTTAAAATAAATTAAAATAAATTCTATTAAAACAAAATACAAATGTTTCGGACGTTTGTATTGAATTCAACCTTTGTTAACATCGTCCAACCAATATGTCTCGATGTCATCGGAACATGTAACTAATATTCCAGGCGCCATGCGTTTCAAAAAAGGCAAATAAAGAGCTAATTTTAAATCCAGCATTTGATACATGGGATCCCCAATTGGTAATGGTGTAAACAATTTCCCCAGAACCGAGGCTGTAGGTAAACGTTGGCTACTACCGCCAGCATGGATCAGTAGAATCCTCATCTCAAATAATGCACCACCGTAGGAAGTGTGAAGACAGTCTAAAACGTGAAATGTTGAGCCACCATTTCCTATTAGAAAATAAATCGGAGTTATATCCAAGGATTTAAATGTTTGACATAATCTTCACCTATTTTAGTGTCTTCGGGGTCGCTGAACACAGCGTAGGAGAAATCAAAAGGCAATTCTTTTTTACTTATCTTTTTCTCAATTTGTATTTCAAACGCTTTTTTTTGTTCTTCGTTTCTGGCAGAAATAGCAACTAAATCCCAAAACGGTATTTTACAATTCTTGGAAGTAGCTGCATCTGAAATTTCAATTAATAAGAAAGAAATAGAGGTTCTATGAGTGAGTGAGGGAAAAAAATAAGCAAAACATACTTCGAAATAAGTTATATTGAGTCAGCAATTCTTTCATGTATTTTTGAATCGCTGTTTCTTCATTTACATCGGTAACTGATTCGGCTCTTACGCATTTAAGTGCGGTGAAAGCCATCTGGAAATAAATACGTAGATTAAGCTGTCGTCTTCAACTTGAATAAACATGTTCGCAGACATACCGCGCAAATCAGGTATCACTTTCGGATTAAATTCGGAAATGACGAACAACCCGCTGCCATTTTAAATCCCGTTTCCATAACAACCAGTTGCTGTCATCTAGTGGCAATCTTTGCCATTTGCCCAAAGAAAAGAGGTAAACAACCAAGATTCTTTATGGAATTCAAGAAATGGTTTTTTTAAAAAAAATCGTTGTGAATTGTTGTGGATCTGCTTGTGGGGCGTTGTATTTATTTTTAATTTGTTCTTTTTCAGATTTTAATGCAAGAATATTATGATATGGTAACCTGCGGAAGTGAAAACATGTTGCGGACACAACACAAGGCACAAGTAAGTAAATAGATTTTATTTAAATAAAACTCAATTAAATTAAATGAATACGAATTTTTTTAATTTTTTACCCCGCAGATTTAAGTGTTCGGTTTAAAGTAACAAAATGCGAAGGAATTTTCGCAGTATCATCAAACTAGCAGCAAGTGCCGTGGTGTTTTTCGCCGCTTTTAATTTAATCTCCAAGTATTTCCTTAGTGATGAATCTAGTCGAAAAGATGAAAGCGAATCGGCTAAGCTTATGCCACGGGATATTCAATTTCATTGGACAAAAGTAATAAATATTCTTCTTTTTAATTGATTATTTATTAATATTAAATTTTAATGATCGAATTAGACGGTGGCTCGTCAAAAAAGTAACGATTCCAAAATAGATTGGCATAATTACACCCAAATTGAAGAGGAATTGAAAAGAATAGGTAGTAAAAATGATTTAAACTTGAGAGTTTATATTTCGTTATTATTGAATATGATATCTGTTTGTTTTTATAGGACCTGGAGAACAAGGTGCTGCATTTATACTATCATCCGAGGAAGAAAAATTAAAGCAAACATTGTACAAAGTGAATGGTTTTAATGCATTTGCAAGTGACAAAATTGCATTGAATCGCTCTTTACGCGATATAAGGCATTTTGGGTAAATTAGATATTAAAAAAAAAATTATTCACATTTACTTATTTATTTATTGAAAAAATAACGAATTTTCATTTTAGGTGCAAAGAGAAATTTTACTTGGCTGAACTCCCAGTCGCCAGCGTGATTGTGCCGTTTCACAACGAGCATTGGAGTACACTCTTACGTACTGCGTACAGTGTCATCAATCGCTCACCACCGCATTTAATTAAAGAAATCATTTTAGTCGATGACTTTAGTAGTAAAGGTTCGAATTAAATGAAATGTTTAATTTGGGTAAAATTTTCATATTTTTATTACCGAATTTAGAACATTGTAAACAGAAATTAGACGACTATCTAAAGGTACATCAACCGAAAGTGCGAGTTGTTCGGGCAGGAAAAAGAGTCGGTTTGATTCGAGCTCGTTTGTTAGGTGCAAAAGAAGCAACCGGCGATGTTTTGATTTTTCTCGATTCACATACCGAAGCCAATACGAATTGGCTTCCACCGTTGTTAGGTAGCAGATGCCAAGAAAATTTACGAATTGAATCAGTGATAAAAATATAAAATTGTCGATTTTTAGATCCGATTGCTAGGAATAAGCGCACCGTCGTCTGCCCGTTTATCGATGTTATTGACTACGAAACATTCGCTTATCGGGCTCAAGACGAAGGAGCTCGAGGTTCGTTTGATTGGGAGTTGTTTTATAAACGTCTTCCACTGTTACCCGAAGATCTTGAAAATCCAACGGAACCATTCAAGTACGATATTGTCGCTACACCACTTGTATATTTTGAAATTTTGAATGATTTACAGGAGCCCTGTCATGGCAGGTGGTTTATTTGCCATTAGTCGTGACTATTTTTGGGAATTAGGTGGTTACGACGAAGGACTTGATATATGGGGTGGAGAACAATACGAGTTGTCGTTTAAGGTGTGCATGTGTTTTGTTTTATTTACATCCAGTCGTGAATTGACACGAAATTGTTTTGCAGATATGGCAGTGTGGTGGACAAATGGTTGATGCTCCTTGCTCGCGTATAGGTCACATTTACCGCAAGTTTGCGCCATTTCCTAATCCAGGAATTGGGGATTTTGTGGGAAGAGTAAGTTGTTGACTTTTGTCTAATTTCATTGATTTTTTTTTTTTTTAATTTATTTTTTGCTTTTAGAATTACAGACGAGTTGCAGAAGTATGGATGGACGAATATAAGGAATATTTATATTTGAGAAGACCACATTATCGTAATATCCCACCTGGCGATATATCGAAACAAAAAGCATTAAGGGAGAGACTGCAGTGCAAACCATTTAAATGGTTCATGACTGAAATCGCTTTTGATCAAGTGAAAAAATATCCTCCGGTCGAACCACCTGATTTTGCTAGTGGAGAAGTAAAAACGAATGTTGATTTCAATTTCGAATAACTAGATTACCGGTATTGCTTTTGCAGATTCGAAACGTAGCCACTAATTACTGCATTGATACACGATTTAGAGGTGAAAACGAGAAATTTAATTTAGAGAAATGTATTAAAGATAATGCACAGGGAGGCGGTGAACAGGTATTTTCATCATTTTGAATTTGAAACGTGATTTCTATGTTTTTTCTTCTTCGGATTTCTAAATGCAGCAATTTGCGTTGACTTGGCATAAAGACATCCGTCCGAAAAAACGATTAGTTTGTTTTGATGTGTCAAGTTCCGAAGATAAAGCGCCGGTTGTGCTGTGGAATTGCCACGGAATGCAGGGAAATCAGTTCTGGCAGTATAAAGTGGTACGGTCGGATTTAGTAAATATTAATGTAATGTTTAGTTAAATTGACGTCACGTTTATTTTGAAGGACACAAATCATTTGCTACACTTCATTACGGGGAACTGTCTCGACACTGATGTGGAAAGAAAGGATTTATTCATGAAGAAATGTGATGACAAGTCAAACACTCAGAAATGGAAATTTTCATTCGTAAACACGACAGCTTTACTTAATTGGTGACGTGCGGAGTATAAAAACTATTGATAATCAACAATGCAATTCATAATTTCAACCATTAACATGTAATGATTAATGATTGTGGTTTTATAAAATTTCACTGTGGGTGGTTTTTATTTTTTTTTCTAAAAATAATCTTTAATGCCAAAGACGAGACATTTTTCAAACTGAATTATCCAATTTTGTAATATTGATAAAACTACAACTTTGTTAGATTATATATACCCGTAGTAGTATTCCCCTTTTACAATTATAATGTGTTTTGAATATTTTTTCATTCAAATTACCACGAGGCCATGCAAATAAAAATCAATCACAATTTTATTGTTCCAAGCAAAATGTTCAACAATGTACAATAATTAATTAATAATTGCTAGGTTGAGGATATAATATTGTGTTTACAAATATATCCTTTCTATTAATGGGTGTAAATTATTGTTTTAATGAATTTATTTTGAAATCTATGGGAACTTTTTTCATGTGTAAAATAACTTATGCACTTCATGATAAACAAAAGCAACTGAAAAATGCAGTAAAATTTTTTTGTTTTTATACAAATTCATCAAGTTATTTTCATTTATAGCATAAAACCCCGAATGCATCGTTCATCTTTGACAAATCAGGTTAAAAATTAAACACCACATTAAAAAAATAATAAAATAATAAATGACAAAAGTACATGTAACATTTATGGCCATGAAATCTTCCTCGATTTATTCACTGGCTGGTCGTATGTCCCCCCAATTATGTTGTCTCTTCTTCTCTTCTGGTCATTCGGATGTTTCATTTCTTCTTTATTACTTTTTTGATAATTATTTAATTTGATAAACCTGCTGTTAACATTTACTGATTGCGACGACGAGGGTGGTTTTTTGAGCCTGTCTTCGTTATATGACACAGTCGATACAGTTCCATCAATATTTTCCTCTATAAATTTATTCATTTTCCTGCCTCGTCGATTTTCTCGCCAACGACGCTGTGGAAACGATGTCACATATTTATGAAATAACGCCACAAGATCTGCTTTGCTCAATGTGTTTAAGTTTCTTTTGGTTTTAATGCATTGCTATTTAAAAAAGAAAAAAATGATTACAGTTGTTTGTGGAGACATGTTTTGATATGCTTACTTTTTCAAGGATTTCTATTAACCTAGAATTCTCTAATAACTCAGGGATTAATGTTGAATCGTCTTGAAATGTTGCGGTAGAGGAATCGTTTGCCGCCATGTTTGTTATGGTTTTGTGAAAAATTCCTTGTTTTGGTTACTTAGAAAGCAGTCTGTAACTATGAACTAATCTCAAATTTAAACATATTTGATTAAATGTAATATGGTATCGCAGTTATCAAATTGCGCTATAAAAACAACGAAAGCAATTTTTAATCAAGTTTCAGGCCAACCACGAAGAACTTAAGGCGCCGATAGCGCGACACAAGGTAAATAGATGCCGACTAGTGGCAAAGTTATTAACTATACTCACGACTATACTCACGAGTCACGACCACAAAATACAAACAACCCAGAATATTAGTGTTTGTGTTTTATTAACAGATGGCGCTAAAATTAAAAAATTCCATTTGGTCAGAGTTTTCCTTGCTGTAGTCATGAACCATGAACCACAGTATACTGTGACGAAAGACGTTGTCGTCCTTGGGTGTGCGTACACTTCCGTCAGTTGGCACGCGTTCTTCGAAGCCGCCGCCGCCATTATGTCGTTTCCACTTGGCCACGTGCGAGAGCCACGTGGGCCTGATTTGAAAATTTTACAAAAATATTTTATTTTGTGAATTGGGGACAGGAAATCCAACCAAGATCTAACACACTACTTCCCGTCTCATGATCACTGGTCAGTTATTCCAGTGGTGGTGAATTAGAGCTCTGGTCTGGTGTTTTGAATTTGATTTCTTGTTTGTTTTGTTACATGTGTATTAATTATTCTTTGCCATCTGGTTTATTTAAATGTTGAAGAGACACATTTTTGTCACACAAATTCACATTCAGCTCTATTTAGAAATATCATTTCTTGTGTTGGGTTTTTTTCCCCCCCTTTTGAATGTTATCATTTTTCTTGACATTATTTGGTGTTGTAGGACTGCATTCCACTTTATTAGTGCTATGAAAGCAGCTTGTAGCATGATTTACATAGCAAAATTTATTTACCAATTGATTTGACTGCATATGATGTAATAAACAATAAACACAAGATCTAAAACAATCTTATAAATGTATTCAGGACCGGCTCGAGGTAGGTTCGACTGGTGCAATCGCACAGGGCGCGAAATTCATCGCACACGGCGCTGATCGACCTGGAGCCGGCCGGTTCTGAATATGTTCAAAGTCAAAGTCAAAAGACCTCTGGCATTGTTGTTCAACCAATGGGAGGGACTCAATTCCTGTGAAGCCAAGCCACTCAAGTAACCTTGCACAGCAACCGCAATGCATGGATTGATGGCAACAGTTTGCCTCGTTTTCTGACCAGGGTGGTGTTGATCAATACCAAACTCAAAATGCTAGCGAGTAGCGACCCATGGCATCAATTTTATTTTTTTCGCTCCTGGGGTGAAATAATGAGTCCATGATCATACGACAAGTCCTATTTGAATGTCGTGCAGTGGGAAATCTAAAATCTTTATTATTAGTCTTTATTCAGACTTTACGGTCCCGTTTGAACTGTTTGATTCAACTTGGATCTGGCCAAGAGTTTTTATTCAGAATAAAATAAGTAAAGAAAATATACTCTCTAAAGAGAGTTACATAGTTTTTTTGCTCAAGGAAATGCATGCCAACAACGCAGGGGGTAGACAATCAGATTCGAATCTTTCATAGGATTCGGTTGGGATTCGGAAAGATTTAGATGATTATTTTAATAAAAAAGTGGAAAATATTTTAACTTTTGTTAAATTTTCGACAAAAAATTCAAAATTTTTATAAAATGTAAAGATTTGGGATTCGGAGATTCGGGGATTCGGAACGGGATTCGATTGCCCATGTTAAGAGATTCGGTTGAATGTCGTACCCCCTGCAACAACGACGACAAGTTTTTTTTTTTTTTTTTCTCTTCATGAGGATCCCGAATTCCTGGTGTCGTTTTGTTACACTAACCCAAATCAGTTATTTCGATGTTTTGTCGTTAGAGGGAGCATAATTCCAATGCCACGTTTATCGAGACGTTTTTCCATTGTTTATCTCATGGATCGTCCTAAATGCGAATGGTAATTGTGTTATCATTCTTCAAGTTTTTCGACAGTGGTTTTATTCGACTTCTTATTATGCCTACAACACAAAAATAGGTATTATGGCGTTTGGCGTATTAGCATTCTCATTTCTGTGCTTGGTTTAAGCACTTCCCTATTGCATCGCACCATCCCACCTGTTAACCTAAACAAATAAAAATAATCTGAAAAGTTCTTCTGTCTCAGTCTTCATCATAATTTCCTTGTAGAAGTCAGTTGTTGTAATCTGATGAACCCCACAAACAGCTGGATCATTAAAATACATAAAATTTGATCTGATATCGCTAACAAATAACAGTTTATTTACATCTGTAAATTAAATAAACTGTTTATATAATTTTCGTCTAAAGCACAAAACAATGTAAAGAAATCATGAAATTCACAAGTAGTAAACAGGAATGGAAAAATTCGGCGTATTTTCCTATATTAAAAGAAAAAGATTTAGTGTGCTAATTTCATTTCCATTACGGCACTGCACTGTATGAATGGAAATAATGTGTAATCTCACCTCATTGGCCGATCAGCCATAGCTTAAATAAAAGCTCGGTTTTGATTGGTTGCCAGCCAAACATGCTGTTGAGTCGCCGCAGATGGCAGTGAGGTGAGAGTGAGTTTGTTTTTTTTCCGCCGTTCCAGGTCTACTTTCTATCTATCATCTGCATCGAAGAAGCAAATGTGTCTGTGATTACAGTTTGATTTCAAGTGTACATTCAATAACCGTAAGCAACACTGCGATTGAACAGTAGTAAACTAATTGACCAACCGTTGTCGCGGTAAGTTCACTTATCGTGCTCGCTATCCTAAACAACTTGTTATATCAAACTTGTCGACACATACGGGAATTGCAAAGACAAGACAAACATTTTGTCCGCAAATTATCACCTTTTTTTAAAAATTTTTTTTCATTTTATTTTTTTATTTTTACTTACTTAGTATGCGTTGTTTACATGAGCAAGTTTTTTCCCCCCAGTTTCCATATGGCGATTACAATTAAAATAATGTTCAAATGATCTGAATGCGATATTTTATTTGAAATCGCTGGAATATTATTTGCACGTTGTTTTCCATATGTTTGAAAATGTAAAAAACTTTTAGGTGATTTAGTTCAAAATTTAATACACCACAAATGCCATTTTTTTTTTAATTTTCCGGTGTGAACATTTCCGATTTGTGGGTTTATTTGGAATATTTGATGCGGTTTTTATTTTTTATTTTTTATTTTTTATTTTTTATTTTTTATTTTTTATTTTTTATTTTTTATTTTTTATTTTTTTACTTATTTAAAAAATAAAAATAAAACAAATTTAAAAAAAGAAAATAAAACAGACACCAGGGGGGCAAAACGAAGTCGTTGATTTTATCCATTCTTGATTTTTATTTTGAAGTTTAATTTTTTTTATAGGTTGATAAAGCAATGAAATATAAGTAACATTTATTATAATACACGAGGTTATATAAGATTACTTATTATTACATACATTTTAACCGTTTATGGGGAAATAAGCTAAGATTTTCTAGCTGCTACCATTTATTTCAACTAAAAATTGCATTAAATTTGAAGGCAAAAAAAAAATTATTTACTTTAAAGTAAACAATTTTTTTTTTCTTCGAATTTTCATTTTTACATTGGACGAATTTTTATTTATCTTTCATTAGATTGTGTTAGAATTGAAAAGTATCGATTTGTGTTATATACGAATCTTCTGTGTGTGTATAGGTTAAAGACAATTAATAGCTGTTGTTGCTATAGCGACAAAATACAATAATCTGTTTAGGTCAGGAGCCTTTTTTTATTCCACAGAATAATACGTTTAATCTTTGGCTTAAGTAATTAGTTGTGTTATTGAAAGCAAAACATTGAAATCAATCACTTTATCGAGTAAAATTTACTGTTAAAAAAAGTGGAAACTCGGTTTGAATTGAATAAAATCCTGCAGTTGTGTATAGTACGGCGCTAATCAAGGGGTCGTCGTTCAGTAATCGAACTTTGACTGTGGAGTTTGTGTAAATTATCACATTTTTGATAATATCTGTAACATAGAGGGGAAATCCAATTTTTTTTATTGCACACCACACACGTCAAACGTCACTTGTTGGATTGCGGTTTCCGTTCAGATCCCCTCCCTAATCTGTATTTGCAGTTGACCGTGATGTCTCAATTCCAGTCTATTTGTGATTTGATGATTACTACTATTAAATCCCGATCGAGTTTGGTTTGCTTAATTTTACGTTCAAAATGTAACTGGAATCTGATGCACAGCATTTTAGCCTGCAAGTTATAAATGTTAGAGATGGAATACCAACTTTTTTTTAAAAAAAAAACGAATCATTTGTTTTCGTACAATGTACAAATGATGGAATTTGAGATTTGTGAAAAAGAAGTATATTAAATAAATAAAATTGGTGTTATTTTGGAAAGGAAATCAGTAAACTTTTCCGGCTTCCGTAGATGGAAGTGGAGAAAAATGGAGCAAAGAATTTAAATGATTTTAAAAATTAGCATAATAGGAATTCACAAATTTCGTGATATTTTTTACTAGATTTAATTATTATGAGACCTCCTACTACATTTGTTTGGAGAGTTAGAAATGAAAAATGAATTTTGATCAATATACTAAACCATTTTGTTTGTTTAAAAAAAAAAACAAGAAATAAAATAAAAAATAAATTTTATTTTTTTGTCGTTGAAAACTCCCTCCCTCATTGTACGTCAGTACATAAAATGTTCTAAATCAATCGAATTTTGTTTTCAGAAAAAAAGAGTAAAGAAGATACAATACAAAAACACAATGCAATTTAGATTACCGTATTTTAATCATTTTTCTTGTTTCAGGAAATGTTCTTTTCAACGTAACAAATGTTTTCTTTGCGAATTGTCAACGTGGATCATTACCTTTCGACTCCAATACCTGGTGTTGATGTAACGTATTCCGACTTTCGATGTTGTCGTGTGAAAAAAGTGCCAGTTGTAAGAGTATTTGGATCAACTCCTGCAGGTAAATTGACGTTTTATAGCACTTTTGTGTCTTGTTTACGGCCCATTTAGTTGCTGAGTATGATGAAAAATCAATAGCTATTTTGTCAACAGGTGAATGAATGATTTCCGTTTAGTAAAGGAAAAATTAGAAAAATAGCAACTGTTTATTTTCTTTCTTGATTGAGTCATTGTGTAATTCTGACCTGACACTAATACTTTCGTTCAAGATTTTTTTTTTTTTTAATTTTTTTAAATGGAATATTTTTATAGTGGGATTATTATTATTATTTGGTTGATCATTAACAGGAAGTTTCGTGCTGGTTCACTATTTTTTTTTTCGTGCTTTCATTCTTTAACACAAAATTAAAGGGTGCGGTTGATTTTGTATTAATAATTCATTGAAGCATGTAGGATTAAAATAGTGTGATATCTGCATTGTTGAATTTCACTTAAAACAAGTTATGAATATAAAATTATGTTGACACAATTATTATTGTTCTTCTCACAATTTTTTCTCTCTTTTTATTGGATATCTTGAAACTATGGTAACAGCAATTTGGGTGAAACGAAACACACTTGATATACGACTATATATATATATTTTTTACATGAATCTGTTTTTTATTTTTTTTATTTTTTTTTTATTTTACTTTTTTTTATTTATTATAATTAGTTTCTATTTCCTTATTTTGTTTTCGTACAAAATAAAGGATTTTTTAAAAATAAATAAACAAATAAATAAACTTGACATTGAAACGATTTATATAACTTTTGCCAATTATTATAACACGTCTTTTAATTTTATTAAGTGATTTTATTGAGTAATTTATTAAGTGGACACAAATAAGAAACCATCAATCACTAATAAAATGATCAAACTGCTGATAAATGCGTAATCGGAAATAGATTTTGTAAGCCTGATTGTTTCTTTCGGGTCGTGGCTACAAAGGAAATATAATAAAAAAATAGATAATAATAAAAAAATTACGAAATACTCATTTGCAAAATAACCTTCATTTTGAAATGCATAATTAAATATTTGTAAAACATTGTATTTTGTCAGGACAAAAGACGTGCTTGCATTTGCACGGTGTTTTTCCTTACATATGCGTGCCTTGCGATGGATCTCCATTATCAAGTGAATGTGAAAAGGAGTTGCATCAATTGGCTGTGAGTTTAGACCGTTCTCTAAATGTCGGTCTAGGCAAATCTAGTACAACAGATGCTCAACATGTGTACAAAGTATCTTTGGTTTCCGGAATGTATGTTTTAATATTTATAAATACATTTTTTTTTTATATTTTAAATTTGTGTATTAATTAATCATTTTATTTTATTTAGACCTTTTTATGGTTACCATAGCAAAGAACAGCATTTTTATAAAATCTACTTTTATAATCCGCTCATGGTAAAAAGGTATATATATATATTTTTTTTTCCTGTTTTGTATGTTTATTTTATTAATTTTTATTTTGTTTGATTTTTACCTTTTCAGAGCAGTTGAACTGTTGCAAAATGGTGCTGTTTTAAATAAAGCCTTCCAACCTCATGAAGCTCATGTTCCTTTTATTTTACAAGTGGGTTATATTAATAAAAATACAAATAAAGCTTTAAGTTTGTCGTTGTTGTAATTTTTTATGTTTTTTTTTTCTTTCTAATGACAGATGTTTATCGATTACAATTTATATGGAATGAATTTATTAAATTTAGCAAGTGTTAAATTCAGGAAAAAGAGTAATATAATTTTTAAAAATGCATTAGATGCGTTCAGAAGGTCATTTAAATTTGTGTAAAACGCTTATTTTGCATTTGAAATAAGCGATTTGCACCCGTTTAATCACTTCATTTTGAATGCACCGTATTTATTAATATTAAATATTTGATTATTTGATATTTAATTTTTATTTTCAAGATGAATCTAGTCCAGAAAATGAAAACAGTTGCATCAAAGTGCCATCAGATTTAATTAGTCCATCATCAGAATCAAACGCCAATTCTTTTTCTGTTAATTCAAATTCATATTCGGATGTTAAATTTCGAAAATGGACATACGATTTAATACCAGAGTATGGTATTTCTTTATGATTGAAATTAATTTAATTAACAAATGTATTTTTTAGTGCCTTATTTTTACCGGAAGATGTGGAAAGGCAAAGCATATGTGAATTAGAAGTTGACGCATTGGCCAGTGATATACTTAATCGAATGGAATTAATGTGTAATAATAAGAATAATAATAATAATAGTAAAAATAATAATAGTATACTTATTATTTTTATTTTTATTTATTTTATTATTATTATTGTTGTTTTTATTGTGCTGTTATCAAAATAAGAACACAAACAGCAATTCATTTCAATTTGGGTGTACATTGCAGCTAATCCAGGAATGAATCCAGGTTTAAAATTAATTTGGGAAGATGAAAAACAACGTAGGCAAAGAGATGGAAAAGATACACAGCTTAAACCTGCAACTTCGCAAGGTTAATATAATAATTTCTTATGCGACTAAGAATGTGTTTAATATAATTTTATAAATAGATCGGGGAGAAATTTCGTTACAAACGACAGAGTTGAGATATTTGCAGCAGCTAAAGAACATGTTAAATCAGAGGTGAATAATTAATCCCAACATTTTTAAAAACTCTGTTTTTACATAATGAACTTAATGTTTGTTTCAGCGATTCGCCCCTTGATTTAAGTAACAACGGCTCCAGTGTTTGTGCGACACCGTCTAGGAGTCAAGAGATCCACACGCTAAAAGAAAAAGGTCTTTTTTTATTTTTATTTTTTTCAATCAAAATTAATTTTTATTTTCTATTTCATTTAGCTAAAAACCCAAACATTTTCAGTAATAAAATAGAAACAGAAGCTGTTGTTAACACAGATTTAGTTTTATCACTCAATCAAAGTTCGAGTAATTCGCAACATGGAAGCAGCATTTGTAAGCACAAATTTTCTCTAATTAATTTTTGATAATTTTAAAATAAATATTAAAAGATTTTGCCCGATTGGTAATAAATTTGGCCTTGTAAAACAAATTTTTGCACAAAAGGTTGCCGTAGCAGGGGCTAAACAATAAAGAAGGAAATAACACCGACTATCTGGGCCAACCCTAACAAACACCTGACTAATGACGTCAAATATTTTTTGTAAAAATAAACTCATTTGAACTAAATTCTTTACATTGGGTTATTGAATTCTGTGATGACGAAAAAAGGGATTAATTGTATATAAAATGTTTTTTTTTTCTTTTTAAATAGTGGATACGCAGGATGAAGAATTGATTGACATATTAGCCAAAATAAATTCTAGTCAAGCTTCAGGTGACAGAGACAGTATTTTATCAATCGAAACATGGGACCAAACAGAAAAGCAATTTGGTGATATGGACGAGTTAAATGATGAAGATGAAACAAAAGAAATGTCACAACTTATATGGGAAACTGACCCTAGTATCGTCACAGACATGTTACCTCAAGTTGATGGTCCTGTGGACCCAAAACAAACACACTCAGGTAATAATAATACTAATATTTAAAAAAAAAAGAAAAAAGTGTTGTTCACACACGGCTTTAATGTTTGTATTTCTTCCCCTGTGGTTTTGTGTACATGCGCGAATGAATTGGCACTTGTTAAGTACTTTTAAATTTCACCTTCTGTGTGTAAGTTTAGTTAAGTAATAGAGAACTAAAATTGACTTAAAAATTGATTATTCATATAAAGGATTAAATCGAACTCCACGGTTCAGAATGCCAGCATCGCAAACGCATTTATCCGCAACCTCAGGAATGAGATTGAAAACCGCTCGCAAAAGTACCTATATGGGCACCGCGTCGACTCTTCATCCGATTCCGAGCCCAGTGACCAACCACCAGTATCGCCCTGCATCATGGCCGCCACAACCGATGCAACCGATGCAACCAATGCCACCAGTGCCTCAGAACTTTTTGTACCAAAATCATCAGCATCCGGGGCCCATGCACTGGAACTACAACATGTGGCATCATCCGATGGACATGGCTTCTTCGGCCGGATTTCCAGGAAATTCCGTCGGGATGGAAGAGCAGAAGAAAATGATGTCGTCGGCGCCGTGTTGGCCCAATTCTGCGGCCAGCGGTCCGCCCATGGGCTCGAATTGCAGAGAGTTCAGTGCAATGAACCCCTTCTCGGACGGGTATCCTTCAGTGCATTACAATAGACAAGAACGTTTGCCGTCGCTAAACATGCCGAGTTGCCTAGCAACGCCTCCTGGAGGTTTCTACGAACCACACTCGTTCATTCCACCGATCAACTACAATTGCGAAATGACAATGCCAAAGTACCAGCAGCAGCAACAGCAGGCGCAGCAGTTGATGGCCGCTGGAAACGCGTTTAATTGCATGGAATCGACGATGGGTGGCAATCAGAAGAACTTTATTGCTTTACAGCGCTTTTCCTACGTTTCCAAGGACTATCAAGTGTCGTGGCCGGAGGAATTTAACAGAAACGAACAAGAGGCAAATTATTACAACAGCCAAACGGACGCCATTGTCATGTCGGAGAACACAATGCCAGTCAACGTGCGGACGACTTGCGGCGACGTTTTAGCCGCGGCGATGTCCAGCAGCGGCATCGACATGCACTCGTTGGCCGAAGTGTGCGAAGAAGAGGAGCAGTGCGTTGAATTCACCGACGGGCCGCTCACCACCTCGGCGTGCAGGGTCGAAGAGAGTTCTGTCATGGTGGTTGCGGAGAGGGAGCAGCGAATCTCTGCCGTTACCAAGCGCAAAACGTCAGTGGTGGCTTGCGTCCCGAATTCGTACGAAGAAGGAAATAACGAAAATTGGATGCAGGAACCCCCGGTGTGGCTCGTCGGTGGCAAGGAGCCCGAGAAAGTGCAATACGAGCAAGAGGAGGAGGAGGAGGAAGAAGAGGACGAGGAGAACGAGGAGAAAAATGATGTTGCTCAAGCGGAGAATTGTCCAGAGGTTTGTGAAGAGATTGCGCAACACGAGGATAGGAGAAAGGAAGTGCGCGATAGAGCGGAGAAGGATAATGTCAACGAGGAAAGCATCAAGGGAGCTGCGAGCAATGAAACTAGAAAATACGTGCTGCCTGATTTGAGTTCCATCATCGAGTCTGAAGAGTTGTTAGAAGAACAGGGCACCGGGATGGATTTGCAGAAGGAGGAGGAGGTTGAAGAAGATTCGGCGAGTCCTAATTTGCAGTTGTCGGAGATATCCGAGGAGGATATTAAGGAGTATGAAGAGATTGTGGATGTTGACGAGTACCAGGATAATAAGGTAGAATTGCCTCTGAATGAAGAATGCGAGGTGAGGGAAGCGGAAAATGAGTTTGAAAGCAAAGTGGAGGTGTTAGAGGCAAATATGGTGGATGAGGAGGAGGAAGAGGAAGAGGAGGAAGAAGAGGAGGAGATGGGGGATGTCATTTTAATTGAGTTGAATGAAAATGAAGAGTTGGTGTTGGATTTGAGTGATGAGAAAGAGGGAAGTGGGGATTCGAATAGTGGGAGTGTTCGTGAAAGTGTTGTGGGAAATGATCATTTGGACAATGAGGAGGTGGAAAGTGATAAAGAAGGGATGAATGATGACGTAGAGGAGAATGAGGCGGGGTTGAAGGATACTTTGATTGCAAAAGGGCCTTTAGATGAGTTTATTGAAAAGGTATTGACGAGTTCTTGTGGGTTAGAGGTATTGCAAGAAGGTGGTAGTTCAGAAACGAGTTTAAATATGAAAAGTGGTGAAAATGAAGTGGTTAGAACGGGGTTGGGCGAAGGTTTTGCAACGGAAAAATCAGAAGAGAAACAAAGGTTGATGGAGAAATTGGAGGAAAGTGAAAATTTAACGGAAAATTTGGAAGAAAAACTGAATTTAACGGAAAAATTGGAAGAGAAAGAAAACTTAACTGAAAAATTGGAAGAGAAAGAAAATTTGACGGAAAAATTGGAAGAAAAAGAAAATTTAACGGGGAAATCAGAAGAAAAAGAAAATTCGCTGGAGAACTCGCACAATCAAAGAAATTTAATAGAAAAATCAAACGATCAAGCAAATTTGACGGAAAAATCAAACGACAAACCAAATTTGTCGGAAAAATCAAACGAAAAAGCAAATTTGTTTGAAAAATCAAACGGCGACGCAAATGTGATGGAGGAATCAAGCGATAAACCAAATACGACGGAGAAATTAAACGGTAACGCAAATTCGACGGAGAAATCGAAAAACAAGCTCAAAGTGACGAAAAAGTCCAAAGAAAAGCAAAGGGTAATGAGAAGATTGAAAGAAAAAGCCGAAACGTTGGAAAAATGTCCAGAAAACGAGCTAGTGTTTGAAAAATCGAAATCCAAGGAAACGGACAGTTTAATCGAAAAACACATAAACCACAGCAACACCAACCCAAACTCAAACATCGAACTAAGAACGGAGGCGAGAACAAACACAGAAATAGACGTGAATAGTCAAATAAAGCCAGAAACAGCGAGAAATCGATCAGCTTACACTAAACCTTGCGCTAGCGACAAATCAATTGTCACGATGTCAACAGCCTTAAATAAAAAGACACGGACACCCGTTTTAGAAAAAATGGCATCTCTCGTTCGAAAAGCATTAAGCAATCTGCACGACCGTGAACTAATGACCGACTTAACGATCGGTTCAATCGATTCAAACTCGATTCGAACCATGAGAGCCTCTAGTAGCGGCAAAGTGCCGAGCGCGTTTAAACAAGATGAGGGAACTTGTACTAAAAACTCCGTCATCTCATCTCTAGCAGGCAAAGCAAGCATGAGACGCGGGTCCGGAGCCAAGAAGAGTAACAACAAAAACAAGTTGGACGTGCAAACGGTTCCGGTCAGGACCAGGACCGTGGGAACGAATGTGCACCCACAAGATCTGCCCAGAAGGAGAAGCGGACATCTTTATTTGGTCAGGTATCATGGATTGCGGGTGACCGTCGACGAGAAGGGCTTGGAGGATTTGAAAAAGCTCGGCAAAGAAAGGGTTTGCGTGCCCAAGTTGAAAACCGATGGGGTTAAGGTTAGTGATTGTGTGAAACGTAAGAGAAGTTTACCAACTAAAAAATGGACTTTACAGACCAACGGGGACGTGTGCGAAGGACTCAAGATGCGCTTTAAGGCCGACAAAAATAATGTCGACGAGAGGAAGGATTTGATGAGCGTCGCTCAAGGTCGCGAGCGAAGACTCAAAGTCGATTACAAGCCGCACGCGTTTTCCCACATTTTTAAGTTCGACGTCATGCCTGAGAGGGGAGAAATTCACAAGCGCAAGACCAAGATGGCCGAACAGGGGGACAACAATAAGGCGTCGCTGAAGCTGCTGCTGAAAAAAAAGGACGTGAAGAAAGACGAGGTTCCGCAGCCCAGCAAGTCGTTCGGCTGGAGCATTTCGCACGTGGATTCGTTGGCGAAAATGGAGAAGAAGCGCAAACCGAAAAAATCGCCCCTTACGTTGATCGTGAGTCCCGTGAAGAAAGCCAACATGCAGGAGATCGTGGGCAAGAAATCGGCGCCGGAGGAGGAGAAAGGAAAGGAATTCGTCGATGTCGTTTGGGCAGAGGAGGAGGCAGAGGAGGAGGCGGAGCCGTGCGAGGAAATCGGCTCGCCGCCGCCGCCGCCCGCGTGTTGGTCGCCGACCGAGTCCAAGGTGTACGAGGACTTGAAACCGTTAGAAGCGCTTAACGACGCGCCGGTCGAGGACGGATGGATGCCGTTTAGTTTTGCTTTGGATCACATCGTCGCCGAGGATTGCTTTGACCAGTTAAAAATGGACGTGGGCGAAGACGCGGTCAAATTGGAACAGAGCAGCTGCAGTCGGGACGATCGTGGCCGCGAAAAATCCGTTTTGATTCATCGCAACGTCAACTGTTCTCCCGACAATTCCGATCTCTTCAGCAATAGTTCGGCTGACGTTGTACAAGTGGACGAGAAGGATGACTCGGTGGCGTCGCCGAACGCGTGGGAAGCCGAGCACAAGGACGTGAGCGTTTCCATTGACTTATCCGACGACGATTTTTGCATGCAGTCGGACGACGAACGCGAGACGAAGGCAGCTGACGACGAACTCATGCCGGAAGACGAGAATTTGCAAGATTCGTCGCTTATGATGTCCGATCTGAGCGAGGACGATGGCAGTCAGATGTCAAGCGCGGAGAAAATCGTCGCAGTGGAAAATAACTCGGTTTCTTCTCAAGATTTGTTCCTGGACGCTTGCGATGACAGATCCAACGATCTCTGCACCATCGCCGACCCACCGACGTCGGAAGCCGACGGCCACAGCGAAGACGAAGCGAATTCGGACCAAAGCGACACGCTGACGCTGATGAATTCGGACGTTGACGACGATTTTGATGATAAAAACAGAGACGTTGAATCCAGATTGGAATCCCTGCCCCCGACTACACCCGAGATTAGCAAAACTCTTGGCATCGAAAGCTTCTACGGCGACGAGACACCGGAAACGCCGACGTTTGCGAACACTCGGAATTCGGAAACGTCCGCGAATGGCGAACACGTTGGCGGAAAGATCCACACTTGGCATTTGCCGCCACCGTCGAGAAAGGACGTGGAGGAATCGATGAAATTCGATGTTTGGAAACACGCCGAAGCGCATTTCAGCCGAGCGGAAGACGGTCGGGGCGAAACATTGGCGAATTTCTCAAGCAAATTTGGAAACGATGGATTGGACAATTGGAGAGCCGTTTTGTGCGCTGCGTTAACTGACGAGAGTTGTAAGGATATCTTGGAAGAGATGAAAACAAATCCGAGGATGAAGGTTGCTTTGCTGAGTAATCGAAGGGTGATCATCACTCCGAATCTGAAGCCGCCGAATAGAAGCGAGGTCGAGGAATGGGCACGAGCGAATAAAAACGACGGGAAAAACGAAACTTGTAGAGTTTTCTCGCCGGTGGTGTGCGAGAAGGCGCCTCAGCACAGTACTCCGCATGGAAGACACGTTCTGCCCGTGTTTTCACCAGCTTTTACCCCGATTTTGAAGAAGAGAAAACGATGCGAGCTGGGGGAGGAGGAACCTGAAGTCGGGAATAAGATGAGTCGTTTAGATGAGGATGTTGGGGAATTTGAAAATGAAAAATTGGATTTGAGTGTCGACAAGTACTCGAGGAAAAGACTTCAACACGGGAAATGGAAGAAACACTCGGGACAATTGTCTGGTCGTATGTCGCCATTAATTTCACGTCATTTGAAGGTGATTTATATATATATATACATATGTTTTCTTTTAAATCAAATAATTATTATTTGTGCAATTGTATACATTTTTGTTTTTTTAAATTCTTTTTAAGGAACAGAAAGCACATTCAAGTACGTTGTCTAATTCGCAATTAAGTGCTACCAGTTTAGCGAATTCGCACGGATTCAAGGTGTCTTACGACAATTTACGGGATGCAAAGGCTGTGCATGAGGTTTGGATTAATATTTATTATTCATGTTTTATTGATTTAAATTATTGATTTAAATTTTTTTTTTTTAGCATCAATTTTTGACTGTAATCAGTCTCGAACTTCACTCACGGACAAGGCGCAATTTGAGACCGGATCCGAATTACGATCCAATTTGTGCCGTGACTTATTCAATTCATAACGATGTGCCCGAAAATAATTCTTTGAGTCGGGAGGAGATCGGTTGCATCACCGTTTGCGAGGATCAGACAAACGTGACGGACAAATGCACGTGCAATAAGGACGTTTCTTTGCCTGGTTTGAGGAAATGTTCATCGTGTCGGAAATTGAAGAGACATTTGGCTGCACGCACGGGGATCGTGAACATCAAAACTGCTTTTGCGTCAAATGAACTGCAACTCATAGAAGAGGTTGTCGATCTCGTTCGGAAATGGGATCCTGATATTTTGGTAGGATATGAACTGGAGACATCGTCGTGGGGATTTCTGTTGCAACGAGCGCGTTTTCTCAAATTAGATTTGGAGTCGTCACTCAGCCGGATCCCAAGTATATTTAAAAAAATATATATATATGTATATATTATTAATTTCATTAATTTTTCTTACAGAGTTGAAAAGTGACGAGAGTGTAATTCCAGTCAATGAAGCTGATAGTCGAGCGGAAGAATTGCAAATAAAGGGCAGAATTGTTTTGAATTTGTGGCATTTAATGAAACGTGAAGTCGCTCTCACATCCTATCGCTTTGAAAACGTTGCATATCACCTTTTACACCAACGAATTCCACTCTACTCTTTTCGAAATTTGTCCGATTGGTTTGACCACCAAACCGATTTGTATAGGTAAATTACACTTTTGATAATTTAAATTTTTAAAATGTAGGTTTAATTATTATTTTATTTAAGGTGGCGAACCATTGAACACTACGTCGTTCGCTGTCACAGCAATATACGGATGTTGATGCAAGTAGATTTTATTGGAAGAACGAGCGAACTGGCCCGATTATTCGGTATTCAATTTTATGAAGTTTTATCACGAGGATCTCAGGTTTAAAGATGGACTTGATTGATTTTTTTTAAAAAATTCATTTGATTTTTTTTTTAATTTGTAGTTTCGAGTTGAGTCGATGATGTTGCGTCTGGCAAAGCCACTTAATTATGTGGCTGTTTCTCCTAGTGTTCAACAACGAGCAAAGTATTAAACGTGAAATTAATGGGTTTATTGGTTCCGGGGAATGAATTTTTATCTTTTGTTTTGATAGGAGTCGCGCGTCGCAGTGCCTTCCTTTAATTTTGGAACCAGAGTCGAAATTTTATTCTAATCCAGTATTGGTGTTGGACTTTCAATCTCTCTATCCATCCATGATAATTGCCTACAATTACTGCTACTCGACATGTTTGGGTCATGTTGATTCATTGAAGGAGTAATATAGAATTTTTTTAAAATTTAATTTAAGATAATAAAAGAAATGTATCTTTATATTCTTTAGGACTGAACTTTTTAATTTCGGATGCACTAATTTGCGCCTGCCACCAGCTGAATTAAAAGTATTTGATGATTTACGAATTTCTAATTTAAAAAACTGAATTTTTAATTTTTTTTAAACAGATACTGAGCGATGGATCAAATTTAAATATATCACCGACTGGAAACGTTTTTGTCAAGTCTAACATTCGAAAAGGAGTCATTCCGCAGTAAATTTCTAATTTTATTTAGTTATTATTATTATTTTTTTTAAAAATTTTTATTTTTTGTTACATAAGGATGCTCGAAGAGATTCTCGAAACTCGTTTAATGGTGAAAAAAGCCATGAAAGATTATAAAAACAATAAATCGCTCACTAAAATACTGGATGCTAGACAACTAGGACTTAAGCTAATAGCAAATGTCACTTATGGCTACACGGGAGCTAATTACTCAGGCAGAATGCCCTGTAGCGAGGTAAGTTTACAACTTAGTTTCAACTGTTGTTTTGTTGTAATAAACAAAAGTGTAAAATTAGGTTGCCGACAGTGTTCTTGGCAAGGCTAGAGAAACACTCGAGAGAGCTATTAAGATGGTTAACACAAATCCGGATTGGGATGCCCGAGTGGTGTATGGAGATACAGACAGTTTGTTCGTTTACTTACCTGGACGCAGCAAGAGCGCTGCTTTTAAAATCGGACAAGAAATTGCAGATGCTGTTACGGCTGAGAATCCCAAACCCGTCAAGTTAAAGTTTGAAAAAGTAAAATTGAAAATTTTATTAAAGGTTAAAAAAAAGCGTAATAATTATTTTTGATTTTATTTGAAGGTTTATTTACCATGTGTTCTTGAAACGAAAAAACGTTATGTCGGGTTCATGTATGAAACTCCTGATCAGGAAGAACCCGTTTTTGATGCTAAGGGGATTGAGACTGTGAGAAGAGATGGGTGTCCAGCTGTTGTGAAGGCAAATTTTGATTAATGTTTGTTTGTTTGTTACGAAATTTTTTTTTTATGAAATGTGAATTTCAGGTTTTAGAGAAGTCACTTCGTCTGTTATTCACGACACGAGATTTATCGAGAGTCAAAAGTTACGTTCAGAGGCAATTTCAAAAAATCTTGACCGGGAGAGTCAGTTTACAAGATTTCACACTCGCGCGTGAATATCGCGGAAGAAATGGGTACAAACCAACTGCTTGCGTTCCGGCCTTGGAAATAGCAAAGTAAGGAGAAGGGAAAATGGATGTGGAATCGACCAACTTTTTCACTCGTATTTATTATTGCAGGCGACTGGCGTTAGAAGACCCTCGCGCCGAGCCCTTGGCTGGAGATCGGGTTCCCTATGTCATAGTGTACGGTAGTCCTGGTGCGCCGCTGTTCCAATTAGTGCGTCGTCCGGAAGAAGTTCTTTTAGATTCGAATCTACGAATCAACGCACATTACTACGTGAATAATTTGCTCATTCCTTCATTGCAACGCGTGTTTGAACTACTCGAAGTAAATGTGAAGCAATGGTAAATGAAATCGAATTAGAAATTTGAAATTTCTGTGGTAATTTTGATGATTTTTTTTTCTTTTTAGGTTTACGACAATGTCTCGAATAAATAATCATAAGTTAATCTCAGGTGCTGACAAATGGTCTTCTCCAAGAAAAGGAACCATTTCTCAGTATTTTTCTCCCATGAACTGCCCTGGCTGTGGCGATACAAATTCAAACGTTTTGTGCGCTAAATGCCGGGAGGATCCACAAACGGTTGTGGTGAGTTTAAGCGGGCAGATACAAAAATTAGAACGGAATTATCATCATTTGACGAATGTAAGTGTTTTGTTGTGACGTGTCCAATTGCAATTGATTTGTATTTATTTTTTTTACTCAGATTTGTGCATCGTGCACTGGAAGTCGTGAAAAGATGTCGTGCATTTCCCTGGATTGTCCTGTATTTTACAGTCTTGCTCAAGCATCTAAAGATTTAAATCAAGTTCATTATTTGCGCAAAAATATCGATTTTCTTTTAGATTTTTAATTATTTTTTTTCAATTTTTTAATTGGGGTTATTATAATATAGTTACATAATGGAGCACTATAATCATGTTTTTTATTTTTCTCATAAAATGTTCATTCTGCATCACACCAGTGCCTTGGCCTGAATTAACTTTTTTGTATTTTGTTAAAATGGGATCAATTAATCATGCAAGATTTTATTGTTGTTGAAAGACTAAAAACTTTTAGTTGTATAAACTTGTTGACTTATTCACGTTATAAAGCATTTGTAAAAAAAAAATTATGAAGGTAAAGTTAACTAGTCAGATTATATTGTTCTTAAGCAGATTTTATCGTTGCACTGCATACGTTTTTCTAATTAAAGGAGATATTTTAATATTGTTTTTTTGGGAATAAATTAAAATCTCAAATGGTGAAATAAGAGGGGTGATGTTTTTTTTCACGTTTGTTTAAAGCGAACTATGATGTTGTTGATGGTAATAATAAATAAAATTGTACGATCTTTGCCCTTAATGCATTGAAATAATAACTTTTATTTTCGTCATTTTAATTTACACGAAATTAAAATATTTCTTTCTTCTTCAATTAAAAATAAAGAGAAGTTATTATCATCGTAGTGCGATGGTACGACACATTTACTGAGTTCATTCAGTCTGTTATTCAAGCATTTTTCTATCAAATCCCTTGACGATTTTTCGTTTCTTGTAGAAACGGATCCGTCAAAAACGCGGGTCCATTGCTGCATTTGTCTTTGATGAGAAAAATGTATCGTTAATATATGTTTTTATTAAATTTAAATTTCATTTCATTTCTGCTTACAATTCATCATGGCTACACACAAGAATTCTTGAACACGTAAGAAAATTCCACGAAACTTCGCCGAATCGACATGAAACATCTCTAAAACAATTCAACCAAATAATGAATTAATTTACATCTTGACGAATTTTCTTAATCGTTACCTGAATAACTTATTTTCTTGTAATATTTTCAATTTTTTGTCCAGATCATTTCCTAATTTTATTTCAGACAAACCATCACAAAGTTCGCCTGAAAATATAATTTTTCTCGTATAAAATTAAATTTTTGAATTAAAAAAAAATCATACTTAGTTTGAATTGTACAGATGAGTGTGTATTCATTGAAACATAAAACCCATAATTTAAAATTAAGTGTAAGTTGTCGTGAATCCCATAGTTAATGAACACTTGACTGTTCTTTGAATGACTTTGATGCGTTGTTATTTGATAATTATTTGTTTCTTCACAAAATTTAGCCGTAACCTATAAACAAACAAAATACACACATAAATTATCAATAAATTCGCATATGGTCATCACAAGCTCACATCGGCTGTAGGCGAGTGATTAAAAAAGTCCAAGAACGGCGCCAAAGCATAATTATCATTTTCATCCGTTGAAGTTTTCTCTTTAAAATGCACACCTCGAGTCTGCACAGTACACCAAGCCCAAACAAAACTCTCTAGACAAACCACATCTTTAAAACATGGCCTCTCACTCTCTACGAACTCAACGACATGCTGAACTCGATTGTATGATGATTGTACATCTCGGATTTGGTTCAAACACACACCCTGAAATCTTTCTGGTAAATCAGTAGGTATCTGTTTCCAATTAACTGGCAGTGTGTAATTCCGTGGCAAAGTATCTATGTAAGGATGCCAGGGTGAATCTGTACCCCTGTGCTTTTCATAAATTAGAAATAAACTTAAAATTTCCCTTGGGGAAAGATGAAATGTGTTTTTTCTTAAAATCGATCCAAGCCAACTTCTATTCACAACTGCAGTTGTTATAAGTAGACAATGTGGGATCGAAATGATGCAAGTGTCCTTTTCTATGTTACATTTGGCCATCATGCCTCGTCCACAACCTATGGTGTAAACAAGAATGTTACTATAAACAGTTTTGATTTCAGTATTATTAAACTGAACCCGAAAAAATTGCAGGTGTTATGATCTTGTTCGATTTGTATCCTTTTGTTTTCATCCATTTCAGTAATGTTATTATGAAATGACAGTGGTCTATTTTCTGGACAGTAGGCTGAGGTTGACCCTGTTTCATTATATTTTATGGTATCCTGAAACCGGAAATAATGAAATAATAATTACAGGAAACTAAGTGTTTTTACTGTTGCACGTTTTCTTTGTTTTTTAAACGAGCAGGAGCATTATACCGTAATTTCTCAGAAAAAAAAACTAAATGTGGCAATTGGGCAAGATCAAATATTAGAAAGCTGGAAATAAATTAATGATCAAAAAGAAATGCTGTTCCATTATGAATTCCGTAGGGATAATTCCGCCTGCTTTCTCTGGCGACCACTACGCAGCGCTGACGTTGCGTCAATGGATGATTTTGTCCGGTGACTGTTATTCTCCGTATCAATCTTTCCATAGTTTTGAATTGATCAACATCAAACATGGACATTCTGAAAGCAGAAATCGAAAGAAAACGAAAACAAGTGGAAAATGATTTCGTAAGTATATAAATAAATCAAAGATTATATAATAAACATCAAATCCCACTTTGTGTGTTCATTTTTCAGACTTCAGAAAAGAAATTCTTCCGCCGTGGCGAATTGATTGAAAAATACGAGAATAGATACCAACAACAGAGGGAAGGAAAGAAGAAAAAAGAAGAGGAGGTCTTTTTATTGCAAGAACTGAAAGGGCAGTCTAAAGAACAATCGTCAGGCGGAACGTCAACCGAAAAAACAAACAACGACGTCTACGTCTTACCGCGTAAAGAGGTCATCAAAAAACTGAGAGAACGCGCAGAACCAATTTGTCTGTACGGAGAAACAGAATTCGAAGCATTCAACAGATTAAGAAAGCTCGAAATATTGGAACCAGAAATAAATAAGGGACTGCGCAATGATTTTCAGGAGGCCTTAGAAAAAGTTGATCAAGCATATCTCAATGAGATTTTTAAATCACAACATGACGATTCGGAAACACCATCTGCACACGATGTTAAAGTTACAAATGATCCAACGACAATCGAAGACATACAGCAAATGGCTGTGCGATTGGGCAAAGGCAAAAGAGACGATGAACGGGATTCAAAAATCATTCTTTCGTTTTTGAAAGTAAAATTGAATTTAAAAGGGAAAAACAAAAATGCAGTGTACTAAATTCTGCTTCATTTTTTTAAAACAGTTTTTGTTGCAACTCTGGGGTCAAAATCTAAACAGCCGAACCGAAGATGACAAAATAAGCGTCAGAGGTAAAATAGCTACGGCTACGTACGGACAAACGCAATCGTATTTGACACCGCTATTCCGAAAGCTAAAATCCAAAACAATTCCAGAGGACATTTTAGAAAGTTTGGTTGCCATTGTGCAATTCTTGCTTGCAAGGGAGTACGTGAAAGTAAGTGAATGTATATTTTTTAAATTTATTTTTAACAAAAAAAATAAAAAAAATTGATTATATTCATTTATTTATTTATTTATTTTTAGGCGAACGACGCGTACTTGCAGATGGCAATAGGCAACGCCCCATGGCCCATCGGCGTCACCATGGTCGGTATTCACGCTCGAACCGGTCGCGAAAAAATTTTTTCCAAACACGTTGCCCATGTTTTGAACGATGAGACTCAGCGCAAGTACATTCAAGCTTTGAAAAGGCTAATGACAAGGTGCCAGCAGTTTTTTCCAACGGATCCATCGAAATCAGTTGAATACAATGCTTAATTAGAACCCATAGGTTACTCTGTTTTTAAGAACTGTGTATCAGATTATTATGATAAATTTGAATAATTTCAACCTCTTACACTTGTGTCTTAATTCTTTTGAATAAAAAATAAAGTTGGTTCAAAGTAAATTTGAATTTTAATGTCCCTTGGGTAGTCAGAGAGTTGCGCACTACTCGTGTTCCTTTTTTTGTTCATAACTCCTATTCCCCTGTTGGTCGCTTGATGCGCAATGTTAACGTCTCTTTACGTGCTATCAATATTTTCAACTGTTCTCTTAAAAGTATCAAAGATGTTTTTGCTGTGGGTTTTTGATTTAGTTTAATTTAATTTAATTCTAATTCTAATTTTAATTTCTGTTACTAAATTAATTTATTTATTTTTCTGTATTTGTCTTTATTGTTTTGTTTGATGTCTACCCATTGGGGTGTCCCTCCTTGTAGGCTCTGGCTGTTGGGGGGGCAGGGTAGAATATTTTCGACTCGGATTCCTTTCGACCGCGTTTTTTTTCGACCGGATTTTTTGCGACCGGATTTTTCTCGACCGGATTGTTTGCGACCAGGATTGTTTCCGATCAGGATTGTTTGCGACCAGGATTCTTTTCGACCGGTTGGATTGCGACCTGGAATTTTATCGACTAGGATTCTTTGCGACCAGGATTTATCTCGACCGGGATTCACTTCGACCAGGATTCCTTTCGACTTGGTCGAAATTTAGGTAGTTTACTTTTATAAATGGACTTGTAACGTGTCAAATTTATTCATTTTTATATTTTCTTTCATCGGTACATATTTGAACCAAAATTTTGTTTTTAGTTTATGGCGAACGAATCTAAGGTTTGTGGAGAAGGGCTATTTCGGTAATGGCTCGTGATGTATAGCAGCACATAACTGCTCCATTTGGGTAATTTTATCCTTACTTGTTAAATTATTATTGAAATTTATGTTTACATTTTTTCTTTGTAGCAAGTGTCCGTTAATGATTGGCTAAATTGTACGGCTACTTGCGATTCGAATGGTGAAGTAGTGGGCACAGTTTTGACCCAACTTCTGCACGGCGTTGGTAATTAGAAAAGGATATCGAGAAAACGATTCGTAAGGAATATATTTCTAGTTAATATTGATTGAAATTAAAATGTATATTTTTTTTAATTGCAGCCAATTTATAGAACAAATGTTTGCAATCTAAAGACGCTAGAGTCCGATCTGGGTGACAAAATAGAGACAAATTCGTCGAAAAATTCAGCAGATAATTCAGCTCAAGATGTTCGAAGTGATCAATCGACGGCCGATTCTTGCGATCCAGCCAAACGAACGCCAGAGAAGACATCTGAGTCTTATAAAGAGACGCGGTCACGGATTACGGAATAGTTTTTATGGATAACGTACCGGTAAAAATCTAGAGACTCGTTTTATTGAATTGGTGGAAGTAAATGAATATTTTATGGTACTTTAGTTTATTTACTTCTGTTACCTCTCGAGTATTCTATTACTCCTTAGCGATTTCATGCATTTTAATTGTATTTTTTATTAGATATCAAATAATTTAATACCCCAGGACGAAATTACGCGATTAACTCACGCAAATACAATGACCTCATCTGATCTTCGTTCGTTTGAAATTGCATCCATTAATAAAGTGAGTGGAGATTAAAAATTAATATTATTTTAATCTAATTTTAATCTAATTTTAATCCTAATTTCAGGTGGCTTGGAGTCCAAACTTCGGATCGCATTTATTAGTGGCTTCGGGTGAAAATTCAGGATTAATTAGGATCCATCGAATTCATTGATTGCAGCAGACAAAAGTAGAAAAACTACGGGTTAAATTGCAGACGATGTTGTAAATAAAGTGAAATAATTAAAGAAAATGTCTAATTAGCATGATTTTTAATGAAATTTCTTTGAAGGTTTAGAGTTTAACTTCGGATGTTGATAATTTTGAAACTCGTCAATCGAATTGCAATGTCATCATTTTTATTAATAAATAAAAAATTCCAAAAAAAATTACTTTGACCAAATATTTTTATTTATTCACACGAATCACATTTCTTCAGTTTCAACAACAACAGGCGCTTCATCATCATCTTCCCTATCAAAATCCCACTTGAATGTTTTCGTTAAATATTTTTTTAAACCTTCTACCCTTTTCTACAATTTCGTGCGGTACTTGTTGGTTCCCGTTCAAATTGGAGAAGAAAGAATGCAATGTGTTGACGAGGAAGTTTTCACGACTGACAATATCTACAAAGAAATCGCGAGGAATTTCCTGAAGTTGGTGATGAAGTACAAAAATGAATTTTGAATATAAATCTGCGTATTTCGTAAGAGCATTGTCGCACGAGCACAGCAAGTGGATTAAATGTTTCCATTCTTCAAATGCGTCGTACACCTGTCCTAAAATAAAACAAATAAAAGCCATTTGAAGTTCTCCGAGAATGTCTTCAGGATCTGTATACGATTTGAGCATTTGATCTAAAGTATAGGTCAAATCTAAACTGTTTTGTGATTTCACAAAACATTTAAGTTACTTTTTTAAAATCAAAATTGTCTTTTTTTTCTTCTTACTTTTTTCAGGAAATTTGGAAAAACGAATTTCCGTTCCGGGTTTTTGACACATTTTCGGAAGAAAATCATCTAGTTTTGGTCTCTTATTTGTTCTTGTTGACGATTCACTCTCATCAGTTATTAAATGGGAAACTGACGAAATTTTTTTGTTTAATGGCTGCACCCGTTCTAAAACTGTGTCTAAGAGAATAAGTTTTGTATAAAATATTTTACAAAATACGAAATTTTTTTCCTTACCAGTCATGTAGTAGGTCTGGAAAATCCATTTTTTCCAGTTGTCGTATGGATAAGCGCCTAAATGTTTGTCAAGCTCCCTTAAATTCTCTTTAAGCCTGTCTATTTCTTCATCTGAAGTGACTTCATCTTTGATATCTATATTGAACGATACACAATTCAGGTTACAGACCAATTTAAACGTTAATTAAAATAACCTTCGAGATATTTATCCCATTTTGTAACAACTATTTCTCCTTTATTGAATTAATGAAAAAATCCAGTTCTGGGTGCCATTTGGTTGTCCCGACTAACTGCACTGAAATAAAGAAAATAAATTGTGGTCATTAGTCATTGCAAAATCCAAATCCAAATTTTTAACCTCGAAATTACCTGTAATATACAAAATGAATGCCCAGAGGAATCATCTTGACACCTTTGATATCGGTTTCCACATTCTAAGTATTGTGATCTATTCCAAATTCAGTTTTTGGTGGTACATCTAAAAATATTAATGTCACACCTTCGCGAAATAAAGTCTTTGCAACATCAGGATCCATATCTTGTGAAGCCATTGTCAATTTTACACAGGTACACGGGTTTTAGCAATGTCGCTCTCTCACTTATGATGTTTGGCCTTGGTCCAAGGTTTGGCACGTGATTGGCACTCCTCTCCAATTCTTATCGCGTCACTCGGTCACTCACCCTACATTTAGCCAGTGACTTTGACCCATTTTTCACCCCTTTGTTTTTCAGTGAAGAAAACACAAAACTTAGGGGGCACAGAAAGGCTTGGGTGCATTGCACAACTCAAAAAACACATCAAACTCAAGTTGTGTGTTCTTACAAGGAATGACATTTACTTTTGTGGCTCAATCAGAGGAAAAAAATGTTTGAAATTAGCAAAAATGCAAGTGCAAAATGGAGAGGTCAGGGGCAAATTGAAAAATCGTCGGTGCAGACGACAATTAAATTAAATCAAATGAATAAAACCATGCAATATTTAGCCCAATTTAGTCTCAGGAGAGAGCATAATATTTTTCCTCGTTGTTTTATAACCGTTTGTAGTAAATTATAGTTTACTAAATTTGAATTTCGAGCTCGTTTTTGAGCTTTTTATTCTGGCGATAGATGGCGACACGGTGAAATAGCTAATTCTAGTTTAATTAAAATAAAATAAAGTTTTTTGCGAGGAATTGCAAGAATTAGTAAGTCGGAGCACTTTGGATCGAAAACTTTAATGCATTTTGTGGCTAAATGGAAGTCGATCCGTACTTAAAAAAAACATGTAATATTTATTCGCTCTGGTGCAGTTATTTTCTTCTGTATAACGGCAAATACAAACGGCAATAAATTAATGTATAAGTTTTTGCAAGTAAAATAAGTCTTATTTCATCAAATAATCAGATTTTAACGAAGGTGATATTGTTTTGAAAACAATAATTTGACGCGCTGTCTTTGAAATTGTTGGAAAACAATGTTTTTTCGCATGTTTTCCAACAATTTCAAAGATAGCGCGTCAAATTATTCCGATGGGCGACTTCGCTGCGAAACACGTGGTCGCTAAGCAACGGAGCGATGGATAATTCTTCGCTAAATTTTAACAGTATTTTACCATTCTATTTTATATTGGTTTAAAAAAAGAAACCATGCATAATTTATTGAGCATGAAATGAGATTCACTTTGGTGGTCAAAATGGAAGCAAATAAACTATCGGTGTTTTAATTCGTTTTTAATTTTTAATGCCAAACAGATTAGCGTAAAATGCTCCAATACATAAATATAAATCAAATAAAAATGACGTTTAGAAGTTTTTTTTTTGTTAGAAACCAATTTGGAAATTCTATTATAGGAAATTATGCGGAATGGTGAGGGAAATGTTTGCACCTGTGTGAATCTAATAAAATCACAGAAATTTATGACTCCTAGGACGAATATTCTTCAAAAAAATTAATATGAAACATGAAACTTTGACAATTCAATTTGTGGCGCAAGTCGGAGAGTTTACAGTGTGTGTGTGTGTGTGTGTGTGTGTGTGTGTGTGTGTGTGTGTGTGGGTGGGTGTGTGTGTGTGTGTGACCTGTGTGAAGAGGGGCCGGAAGTGTCTTTACCCTTGAGAGGTGTGATATAAATGGCAGCAGGTGTTCCTCCTCCAATATTCAGTAAAGAGACACCAGTCTCCTTTAGGCAAAGTCAACCCGACAGGTGTTTGAAGGGAAATGCAAGAAAAATAAATGGAAAATATAAAAGAAAGAGAGAAAGAAAGAAAGATACGACGTTCCTCGCTTTACTTGGGGCACATAACCATGAAATTAGCTTTTTTCCTGTGGCATAAAGGTGATGAGACAAATTATAAAAAGATTTTTTTTTTCTTAAAAGTTTAATTCCACATTACCGGTATGTTTGATAAATGATTTTTTGGTTAAATGCACTGCCATGAATATGTCATGATGTTTGATTCCAAGGCTTCTCACTTCCTCATAATAACCCAGGCCTTGATGTGACCTGATAAAGAGGTCTTCATTCAGCTGATTTACACCTGTTTCATTTGTTGTTTTATTTTCATTTTATGGAAGTTGTTGAAAAAGTTTTTGGTGGTAAACTTTATCAAGTTTCTGTTTCAAACATGCATTTCGTGGGATTTAAATTAATTAAATTTAATTTAATTTTAATTTAATTTAATTTTAATTTTCTGGAAATATTTTTTTCTTTTAAAATTTGAATTTTGAATAGAAATCAAAAAAGTCACTAATTCAAGAGACAATATAATAATTTTGTTTTCCAAAACTGGAATAATTGACAAGTCTAAATGACTCGGTAATTGAATTTTCCCTCAAATTTTCCGTCGAATTTTTCACTCGCCTTGACCTGCGCGCTCACGTGCGCGCTTGACCTGCACCCACCTGCGCCCCTCGCTTTTAATTTAATTTTTTAACTTTGGTTATTGTTAAGTTATGTTAATGTAATGTTGAGTTCATTGTTGAAGAACGTGTTATTGCTATATCATACTGTTACATTGTTGTAAAAGCGTTACCATGACAATTTTGTATTACTCCTCACTTGCTTGTATTTTACCCACGAGTAAAGACGTGTGTTTTGTTTTCCACTTTAAAAACCTCTCCTTTATTTCAACGTGATGCCCCAGCATAACAGTTATTAAAATTTAGCAATATCTTTGGTTTATTTTTTGTATTTTTAATATTGTTTACTATTGGCTGGAATTAGGTTTTGCTTTCGTGTTAATTTCTGAATTTTGGAGTGTTTTATTACATAACTTGATCAAAACTGCCGGTAAATTTCATATTTATTATTCAGTTTTAAAGATAATGATGTGATGATAATATGCATCTTTCCAAGTCCCATCGAATCCCCTCCGAATCCCATCCGAATCCCCAGAATCTATCCGAATCCTACGAATCCCATCCGTATAAAAAAAACAAAAACAAGTATTATCCTGTAATATTCACAGCATCGTATCACAACGTTTATTAGCAATATCAAAAAGAAAAAACAACACATTATATTTTTGATATTGTCGATCTAAACAAACTTAGTTTATTTAGCAGCTATAGAACATTTTTAATTTTATTATTAGTGGTGCTCTTTATTTATTTAGAAAAATGTAAATGTCAATGGAAAAAAAATATTTTTGTACATTATTTTGTAAATTACATCTGCCTTGTGGCAGCACTGTTTTTAGAATATTTTACAGTAGTTTAATTTTATAATAATGAGAAATAAAAGCATTTTCACACGAATTTAATCGAATCCGATGTTTTTTCATTTGTCGAAAGAAAAAGTAGAAAAATAGGTTTGATTCTGCTTGTTTGCGACTCCAATGATGAAATTAAAGTTTGAAATTAATTTACACAGTTTTTATTTATTTGTTTGTTTATTAAAAAAAAAAATTGAATTGAAAATAAAGATTTTTGTCCGCTTATTGGTACTCTACCCTGAATCCCGATATAAAAGATAATCCAGTAGGCACGTTCTTCTGATATTTCACGTAATCTTGACCAAAAAAATTTAAAAGAATGAATTCTTCTTCGTGTATCCGCTCGTTAAAGAAATTCCATGATGCGATAGTGTAACCGATTAAACAGATCGGATTGCACAATACAATCTGCAATTAGAAATAAACTTTTAGTGAGTAAATGCTATAAAGAAGGCTGCAAAAGTAGATTATTTGCTTCTAAAAAATGCTTATTCAAGAAACACAATTCCAGCAATTTCCATTAAAAAATATAGTGTTGGATTGAACAATACACATTACTCCTGTCATGTATGCAATACGTGTCATCGTCACGTATTGTATACTGACATCGTCAGTTATATAATGCGTGACATTATTTGGGGTATATAAACCCCCAACCATTGGTGAAGTCGAAAAATGTCCGGTCGAAAAAAATCCTGGTCGAGATGAATCCTGGTCGAAAATTTTCCTGGTCGAAAATTATCCTGTTTGAGTCGAAAAAATTCCTAGTCGAAAATTTTCCTGGTCGAAAATTTTCCTGGTCGAAAATAATCCCAGTCGAAAAAAAGCGCACTTTACCTCGAGTCGAAAAGAATCCCGGTCGCAAAGAATCCGGGTCGAAAATATTCCTCCTCGCCGTTGGGGGGCACCCCTCCTTTGTAAGGAAAATAAACAATATACAGGGTGGACAAAAAGTATGGTTCACAGTAAATAATTTCCAAACTGTTTTAGATGTTGATTTAGCAAAATGATTGTAAGGGTAGTTTTTTTGGGGAAATCCAATTATGACATCGAACTTGACCTCAGAGGTCATATTCAAGGTCATCCGTATTGTAACTCGAGAACCCTGACAGATAGAGAGACCATCTAATTAGTCTAGAACTGTTCTTAAAAAAATTATCTCTTACTGAAAAGTTTTGAGAAAAAGAGATTTGAAACATTAGTCTACTCAGCTTGTAACTCAGCTTTGTAACCTAAAACTATTGAGGCAACCAAGCTAATCCTCAATTAGGACACTTTATTGGGTCATACTTTTAAGTGGAAGAAAGGAAACACAAAAGAAAGGAAACAATTTATTTTGGAAATACATTCCAACATGATAGTTTTAGGTTACAAGCTGAGTAGACTAACATTTCAAATCTTTTTTTCTCAATACTTTTCAGTTAGAGATAATTTTTTTAAAAACAGTTCTAGACTAATTAAATGGTGCTCTACAACTTTCTAATTCACTTTTTCTCTCTATCTGTCACGGTTCTCGAGTTACAATATAGATGACCTTGAAGATGACCTCTGAGGTCAAGTTGGATGTCATAATTGGATTTCCCCCAAACTACTACCCTTACAATCATTTTGCTAAATCAACATCTAAAACGGTATGTAAATTATTTACTGTGAACCAGACTTTCTGCACCACCCTGTATATTAAATGAGGACATAATTTTTTCAAAAGAAGTAGATTGAAGGAGCATAAAAAAAATGATGCCTACCCTTCAAAATTTTTTTCACAAATGAAGCAATATTTAATTGCGTAATGTCACAAGGTTTCAAACCGGTTCCAACTGGTTTTTATACAAGCTCAATTCGGATTGGTTAATCAAAAACTGCTTAATTCGGATTGGTTAATCAAAAACTGCTTAATTCGGATTGGTTATTCAAAACTGCTCAATTCGGATTGATTGTTTAAAACAGCTCAATTGCTATTCGCTGAACGTTGCTATAAAAGTAGCAACAAATCAGAAATTTTTCAGTTGTTCAACAACTCTGGACCCTGAAGGAGTGGGAAACCTATGCCCAAATCTATTTTTTTCCAAGAAAGGACTAATCGAAGAACCATAAGAAAAAAATAGGACGAATTGTCACAAGCTCAAGTTTACAAGTAAGTTAATTTAGTAAAAGAGGTAGATTACAGGAGCATAAAAAAATGATGCTTACGGTACTCTTCAAATTTTTTTTTACAAATGAAGCAATATTTAATTGCGTAATGTCACAAGGTTTTAAATCGGTTCAAACTGGTTTTTGTACAAGCTCAATTGCGGTTGGTTGTTCAAAAACTACTCAATTGTGATTGGTTGTTGTATTGTATACTAGTCAAATCCATATATCCTCATACTCCTGTGAAAGTGATAGAAGTAAAATATTTGGATCGACCTCAAATTAAATCTAGTTTTAATCAAATCTTGAAATTTTAAGCAGTTAAATAGATACATCTGAAGAAAGTATAAACAAAATTTCATGCCAATCGGGCTTGAATTAATAAAAATAGAAGCATATTTCAAAGTAACATTTGATTCATATATCCTCATACCAGCTTGCACATGGTACAAATATCTTCATACTCTGTATTTTGATGTAAAAATATTTACATTCACAAAATAGTTTTATGTAAATATGATCTTGCTAGTAAGAATAGCATAAAATCTTTCAATTATAGATATTTTGTCAGTAAAATGTCTCCAAAAAAGGCTGTTGTGAGCGCTGAAACATGACTGTATTGGACAAGTTGCACATTGATCAGAACTAAATGACATTTGTGCCCTGATAACATGTGCTAGGCTAGTAGCAGGTAAAATGTCAGATATAATACAGCTTTTGGGCACGTCTTGTACTATTTTTATGTGTCTTACAATTACACAGCACCAGTGGCAGAGAAAAATAAAAATTGACCATTTGATCATCATATGAAAAACAATGTTCTAGATGTGTTAATGTACTTTGTCACATTTTTGCATTAAAATAACTCAATTTAGATGTAGGAGAAGCAATTGGCATGACTGGAAGTTGATGATGATGTGCAAACAGGTGAAAAATTGAGTGGCGGTTCTGTGGCACATATGGGTGAAATTTTCAGGCCTTGATAAACCAGATATCAGGTTTTTTCAGTGGTCATATGAACTCGCTAACCAGTAGCAGTATGATAAAAGATAAAATCAAGAACATACTGCTGTTCTTAAAGGGAATACTATACGTTTTAAAAGGAAAATACCCAGGTCAATGTGCAACTTGTCCAATACAGTCATGTTTCAGCGCTCACAACAGCCTTTTTTGGAGACATTTTACTGACAAAATATTTATAATTGAAAGGTTTTATGCTATTCTTACTAGCAAGATCATATTTACATAAAACTATTTTGTGAATGTAAATATTTTTACATTAAAATACAGAGTATGAAGATATTTGTACCATGTGCAAGCTGGTATGAGGATATATGAATCAAATGTTACTTTGAAATATGCTTCTATTTTTATTAATTCAAGCCCGATTGGCATGAAATTTTGTTTATACTTTCTTCAGATGTATCTATTTAACTGCTTAAAATTTCAAGATTTGATTAAAACTAGATTTAATTTGAGGTCGATTCAAATATTTTACTTCTATCACTTTCACAGGAGTATGAGGATATATGGATTTGACTAATATAAGGAGTGACAAATCAGAATTTTTTCAGTTGTTTAACAACTGAGGACCCTATACTACCATACTACTACAACCAGGCCCACCTTTACCATTGGGCTAACTGGGCTGCAGCCCAGGGGCGCCGGGTACAGGGGCTCGATGGGCACAGAAGGGCGCCTGGCACAGAAAAGTGCTGGGCAAGGGGCGCCTGAGTTTTATTAGCCCAGGGCGCTGAAAAGTGTAAAGACGGCCCTGACTACAACAAGTTGGTTTAAAGTGAATAAAAAATAAGGTTGGTTCTAAGTAAATAAACAAGTAAAACAAAAAAACTACGTTTATGGAAAAAGGCTTTTATGCTGTATCCCTGCGAAATTGGAATCCAGACTAAAAATTTGACAATTGACAGATCGTTTTTTAACAAATAAAAAAAAAACTGAAGTTCAGATCAAAAAATTATTGGCACCCTTAGAAAGAGCGACAAATTCTGCACAGGAAACAGATTCTAAATATTCTAATCGGTTTATTTTTCATATTTTTGGTTTTTTTATGGTCGAATTCAAATTCCCCAGTAAATTTGCCATGCGGTCGCCAGGTGGCGCTCCGATTTGCTTACATTTTCCCGTAAGTCATAATTTTATTTTGTTTTTCCAGTCCACATCGCTTAAAAATGAGTCTTTTTTTATTTTATTTTGTTATAATGTTTGGAATGACCTGTTCTAAGGCCCGATGCAGCCACACACAAACACACACACACACACACACACACATACAAACAAACAAACAAACAAACATCCAAGTCAAGTTAAATAAAAGCCTTTAAAAATAAAGTTGGTTCAAAGTGAATAGATTTTTTAATTTTGTTTTGATTGCACGAGTTTTTGTCAGGATCTGCAATCCTCGCATCCTCTGGTGGCAACATTGATAACTAAAATACAACACTTTCTTAACAACGCCTCCTTTGAAAGGTTATCGTATTATAAATCAGTGTCGCGCCACCTTGACGAAATTTGGTCGCTGTCTTCATTTGGAAATGTAATCTCGGCTGAACGAAGTGAAGCGGAGCGAAGCGGAGCGAACGAGTGAAAGCCGATAGCATTCACTCGTGTAATCGGAGGTTTAACAGGAGATGGCGCTACTAGTCGGGTTACGTCAGTCTTAAAAGCTATCCTGGAAAAAAGGAAGTGAAGGACAAAATGGAGTCGACGAAATCAACGGTGTTGACGGTAAGCGTGATTTTCGTTCATTTTAAAACATTTAGAACGCTAGGTAGTGATTGAAAACGAATTAGTTTGTGTTAGATGGAGCTTAGATAATTTAGTTGTGACAAGGGAGGTCGGTGGGTCCTGTTAAACCTCCGATTACACGAGTGAATGCTATCGGCTTTCACTCGTTCGCTCCGCTTCGCTCCGCTTCACTTCGTTCAGCCGAGATTACATTCACTCTTTGTAATCTCCGGCTAAACAGGAGACTTGAAAGGTAACTTTTTTCCTTAGGATAAAAATAAAAATGTTTTGGAAAAAACAAATTTAACAATTTTTCAGTTTAATCATTTTTTATTATGAATTTATTTTGGAATTGGTCTGTTTAGGACTGATTCCTGAAAGGCATTGTGGTTGACAATTGTTTTGTTGTAGAACCTCGCGAATGTTTGTTCGGAGGTCCAACCGGCAACACCTAATATTTGTTGTACCGGAATAACACTGGCGGCTGCGCTGGTGGCCGCAGCTCGCGTCGAATGAGCACCAAACTCTTGACCGACGCCGATCTTTTTTAAAAAATCCTTAATCCATCGTCGCACAGTATCTTTGGTAGGTGCGGCATGGGGTGGTTGTAATTTTAAGAACAAACCATCGTCCTTGCGTAACGGATTTGTTTTGGCCAAAAAATCCATCAGGGCCTTGAAAGGGCAGATGGCCCGTTCTTGCAAATAAGGGGCCACTCGAAATACAGTATGGTGTCCAACACGAGAATGCTTGTGTAAAGTTTTCGGGTTGAAAATGACCGCGTCAGTTGAGACTGTCATCTCCGAAATTTTAAAACTTTGCAGTGAGCTGACCCTGGCAGCAGTTGTTAAAGCCAGCAGCATGAGCAGCTTTTCTTGGAGTTGTCTCCAATCGAGATCATCATGCGGCCAGAGTTTTCGCAGGGCGTTCAGAGCTAGGCCCACGTCCCAAGTGGCCACATAACGTGGTAAGTTCGGCCTTAAATTATTAACTCCTTTTAGAATTCGGGCGATACGATCATCAGCTCTAATTGACGGGTCAATGAAGCCTGCGGCGGTGATGGCCGCTAAACTTCCCGAAATGGAGGAGTGTGACAAGCCTTCATTGAATCTTGAGGCGATGAAATTTGCGGTATTGACGAGCGTTAAACGATAGTTTGGGTCAAGACTGGGAGGGAGTGGATTGGAATAAGGTGACCCTTCACCAGAAAATTCCGTCCACCTCTTAATTCCCGCCGTGTACGTTCTGACAGTTGTCGATCTCCACCCGGCCGAGTACAAGTTGGCAGCGTCCGGCGAAAAGCCTCCTGCGATGAGGTCACTCCACTGACTTTGCAGCCAAGGAGCTGCAGGGCCTGGAGAGGAAACTGGGCCTCTGGTTGATGAACCAACATCAGATGTTCTGGGGCCGGAAAGGACACTGGTACTGCGACCAAGCAGTCCAACAGTGGTACAAACCACGCTTGTGAGGTCCATTTTGGTACTACTAGAAGTACCGTGGCTTGATCCTGGCGGATTTTTTGTAAAATCCTAGAAATTAAACAAAAAGGAGGAAAGGCGTAAGCAAAAGTTTCTTTCCAAGAATGGGAGAACGCATCTATCCTGTAAGCGAAGGGGTCAGGGCCCCAAGAAAAATACTTTGGTAATTTATGATTTAGTCTTGTCGCAAACAGATCAATCTCAGGTAGTCCGAATAGGGATTTTAATTTATTAAAAATTTTTGGAGATAAACTCCATTCCCCATCCGTAGTTAAAAAATTACGCGACAAATAGTCGGCCATAACGTTTTCCTTACCGGGGATATGAATTACTGAAAAGTCGATTTTTAATCTTTGGGAATCTTCCCACACTAGTCTCCCAAAATGGTGGAGTTGCTGGACCTTGCTGCCCTGGTTCCGGAACACGCTCACTACTGTGGAGCTGTCGGAATGAAACAAAACGTGTTTTTTGCCGTCAAAGGGGGCAAAAACCTTCCAGGCGAACCAGAGGGCCAAAAGTTCCTTGACATTAATGTGAAAATCATTTTCCTCAGCTGTCCACTGGCCATTAGCAGAGCGGGAGTTCCAACTGGCTCCCCAACCCAAATTGGAGGCATCGGTGAAAACCTCCGTATCCACATCGTGACGGGTTAGATTTTTGGGGGAGAAATTCTCTAATTTGGTCCATCTAGATAATTCGACTTTGATGTCGGGGTAATTTTTAACTAAAGTATTATAGTTGTGGTTATGAAGGAACAACTGTCCTGTTTTGAAAGATTCCAAGGGCTTTATGTTCCAAAAACCGTCAGAAAGCGCTGGCTCGGCGGAAACTAAATTGCCAATAAAAATGGCCAAATCCTGAATGGAGAAATTCTCCAATTGGAGAAGGCGCGAAGCTAGCTTAATTATTTTTGTGATTTTCCTTTCTGGAAGTGACACTTCCATTTTTCTAGAGTCTAGTGTTAATCCTAAAAATTCTATTCTAGTTTTGGGAATAAATTCGGATTTTTCCCAGTTAATGCAGAGGCCTAATTTTTGAAAAAAGTTTATTACGTCGTTACAGGCGTTTTTAGCCTCGCAAAAAGAATCGCACAGAAAAATTCCGTCGTCCAAATACGGGATTCCGCAAATCCCCCAAGTCCTCAACTCGGAAAAAACAGGGCACATAACCTTAGTAAAGGTCCGTGGGGCACTAGCCAAGCCCATTGGCATTACCTGATACTCGTATAATTGGCCTTGCCACAAAAATCGTACATATTTTTTGAATTCGTTTTTAATTGGTAACAAGTAAAAGGCGTTAGTGAGGTCGATTTTAAACATAAATTGACCCTTTTTCATAAGGTTTATCGCATCTTTAAGCGAGGCCATTTTAAAATGGAGATAATCTAAGCTCTCGTTGAACTTTTTTAGATTTAAAATAATCCGTACGGATCCGTCCGGCTTGGGGACGGCGAAAATTGGACTTAAGTATTCGCCTTCAACGTGGGCGACCTGTTTAATTATGCCTTGCTGGCAAAGCTTGTCCACAGCCTGGGAAATTGCAAAAGTTTCGCTCAAATTCATTCTATATTCCGTTCTTTTAACGTGAACGAGCTTGTCGAAATTTAGATCGAATTTTATGCCCGACAGGGCAGATAATACAAACGGATTGGATGTGATTTTACGCCAAACAGGCAAGTAATATTGTAAATTTCCTGGCTTAAAGGATAGATGCGATATGTGTGAATTGAAGAATAACTCTTTATTTCTTACATTTTCAGATTCAATTACAGGTGATTCTGCCGCTACTTCTTGTAGGGTTTTCCGCGCTGGCTCTTCCCCCGATCTGCAAAGAGAATCGGAATTAGTACACACGGTCACGGGATTAGAACAAACAATGTTCATACTATTCTGGCGCTTAAAATCGAAACTTCTTGAGTTGTCTGAGCGCTTGTTATCGTATTTATTATCGTACCTATTGTACGGGTGGTAGCGGCGGTAATTCTTGTCCCTGTCGGACTTGCGGTTTTCGGCTTTATCAAAAGTGGCCTTGGAAGTGACCTTTTTTAATTCATCGAATTCCTTGATCTGCTTGGGCAAATCCGGGCCAAACAGGTCGGATGGGAAAATAACCTTCCCTTTCGCAAACGGCTTGTACCTAGGTGCGAGCGAGTCCGCGAAGTCCAAACGTCGGCGCAACGTTAGCGCCGTATTCATTGCGCCCAGCAGTGTCATGGCCTCGGCCAGGTGGGTGACCAGTGAATTGGGGTCCAAATTTCCCGCCACTACATCCTTCATTGCCGAAGCAAGCGGAATGTAAGTTTTCAGAACGAGTTTCTGATGTTTTAAAGACGTCGTGTCTCTCGACCTTATCCAAGGCTGCACATCTCCAAACATAGTGCCGTCCACTTTAGGCGGGTCCAAGTATTTTGCGTTTTCAGGGATTATCAGTTTATCAACTAATTGGTCCCTAAATTCCGTCGAGGTCTCAAAAAGCGATTTGCTTACCAAAGCCTCTAATTCGGCGGGCCAGGCGTCGCCAAACTTGGTCTCGGCGCCCAAAAGTTTCGAAACATCCGAAAAACCAACTTTGGTTGCCGAAGTCGGAGCCGTTGAACCGTCAACTGGCTTGGTCCCGCTTGTGACGACAAGGGGAACTGCGATTGCGGGGTTCAACAACGGAGTTGTCCCGTCAGTGGCTCTTGGGGTAGGTACAGCACCTGGCCCAGCCGTCGCGGTGTTCTGCGGCGAAACGACGACCGTTTTCGCAGTTAGCAAATTTTGCATTATGTCTTTTAGCTCGTACACAGTGTCGGCCAGACATTCGATCCTATCGTGCATCCTTCTCGGCGAAGGTGGGTCTTCTACGACTTCTTCTTCGTGGTTAGGTTCGATCTGGACTTCTTCATTTTGAAGATTTTGGACCACGTGGTCGTTTAAAGTAGGGAATCCAGAATCGGTAATCATTACTTGGGAATTCATGTTAGAAAGTAATAAAACTAATAAAGAAACAATTATTAGAAAAGGTGGTTCGAAATAATGAGATCCTTTAATTAAAAAGGGGAAAAAACGATAATAAAACAAATTTTTCTTGTAGAGCAATTCGAACCTGACCGCGCAACCCGTTAGTAGAACCGGAAGTGACGTAACCCGACTAGTAGCGCCATCTCCTGTTTAGCCGGAGATTACAAAGAGTGAATTTCATTTAATTGCAAGCATCACATTTTTATTTTTTATTACAAATATCTAACGCTTTTCGTTGTAAGTTGAAAATTTAAATTTGCCTCGAATCTGATGAGTTTGTATCGAATTTCAATTACAGAAAATGGCGGGAGTTGTAGATGTCGCCCGTCAAGGATGTCGACCGTCATTGGTACATTTCAATAACAATAATAAAAACGTGTAAACTAGAATGTGATTTTGTTTAAAGGTAAATAAAAAATTCTTGCTCACAAATTCCACAAGCCACGAATGGATGTTTGGCGCTATAGCTGAGATTTTGGGTAAATATTTGTTTACATTACCCTACATTATCGGCTTAAACATGAATGAATTATTTTTTAGATAATGCTACAGATCCTGATGTATTGGCCACACAGTTTTGGATCGACGTTGAAACGATAGGAAACGAGAAATGTTTGGTTTTAACAGATAATGGCAAAGGAATGGACAACCAGACGCTCTATCGGATGTTAAGGTTGAATTAACAAACTATCTTCGAGTAACTGTGTAAAAATAATTACAATTTTGTGTTGTCTTCAATTTCTAGTTTTGGGTTTTCTGAAAAAACAGAAGTGAATGGTCACAAGCCAATCGGGCGTTACGGGAACGGTTTCAAATCGGGGTCAATGAGACTTGCGAAAGATGCACTTGTATTCACGAAGCAACAAAAAGATACGATGAGCGTTGGAATGCTCTCGCAAACGTATTTGGAAAAAATTAAGTCGGAAACTGTCGTTGTGCCAATCGTGACGTGGGACTGTACTGCTGGAAAGATTGAATATCCAGAATCATACGAAAAAAAGTCACTAGAAGAAATTACAGAGTACAGTATATGCAAAACTGAAGATCAATTAATGGATCAAATTTATAAAATAAAGCCTAAACAAAACAAACATCAGGGAACAAGGATTATCTTGTATAATTTAGCAAAGTAATTGATAGTATTTTTTTTTAAAACATTGAATGTTTTATTTATTTTATTGAAATCTTATTATTATTATTATTATTTTTATGTGTAGGGATAAAAGCGGTAATTTGGAGCTTGATTTTGATAGTGACCCTTTCGACATTTTAATTCCATCTTCTCAACAAGAGCTCGAATTGTTTAATGCAAAAAACAAAAGCAAATCTGTTTCAAAATACAGATACTCTTTGAGAGTAAGAATAAGATTTTTTTTTTTTTTTTGATTTAGGGAAAAATAATTTTTTTTTTTTTTTTTAGAAATATATTTCGATTTTATACCTTCGACCTCGTATGCAGGTTATTCTACGGTCTAAAAAAGTTACTGCCATATGTATGCTGAAATGTCTCAGTAACAAAAAAAGATTTACATACACACCGAAGAAGATCAGCAAAGAACCTATTAATATTGATTTCGGCATTAACCAAGAAAAAGACGAATACGGAATTGTTATTTATCACAGAAATCGATTAATTCAACCTTTTCGAAAAAATAGTTTCATGAAAAAGGTTCAAATTTTTTTTTCTTTTATTCTTTACTTTGCATTTGGTCTTCTAATAATTATTTTTTATTTTCTTTGCGGGTTAGTCGCTTCCAGAGACAATCGAGTACAATCAAATTCGAGAAATCGTAGAACAAGCCGTAGGTGTCGTGGAATTGGATTGCGTGACGCCAAATCACATCAAGCAGAATTTTCAAGACGACACGACTTTTAGGTTGTATAAATACAACTTTTATTTGGTTTATTTATCTTTAAATTGTATTCGATGTGTTGATTTCCAGAAATATTGATCAGAATATAGTTAACCGACTATGGGACTATTGCATGGAAGTTTTGGAGTCGAAAGATGCACGGGATAAAGCGCTGGATTTATGGGTGCAGTGCTGTCAACCAGAATGTCAGAAATGGCGTAGGTTACCTCACGGAACCAAGAAGGATAACATTCCAGAGACGTGGTTTTGCATGATGAATCCAGACGTAACTCACAAGTGAGTAAATTCTACCAAAATGTAAGGTTCGAGTAAAAATGTTAGACATTTTCAGCTTTTGCGAGGCAGAGGAGGAATCCGAAGAGGAAACTGAAGTTCAAAAGCCTAAAAAAAAAATGTTGCCACCTGTAAGTACAAACGAAGCATCGACGCCGGTTGCAAGTTCTTCCAAAAATGGAGATGATGAGAGAAGACCTTTTGAGTTGGCCCCTGAGCTGAGGGGAATTGTGGATGAAATGTACATTTGGATTTGAAGCAATTTGAAGCAAAATTAAATTAAAAATTGTGTTTTTTTCTTATTTTAGGTTTTCAGATTCGTCGACCACAAGAATAGTTTCTAGACAAAAAAGAAGACGTTTAACTTCCAAATCAACAACACCCACTACTCATGAAATCAACAACGTCACAGTCATGCAAACAAACGTTGCTTCCACATCGGCCGAGTCGTTCCCAAGAAATTTAGCTATTAAAAGAGAAAACGAAGATCCGCACGATGAAATCAGGAGGCTTGAAATGAAATTGGATTCAAAGGAAGCCATAATTGCCGATCTCGAACTAAAAATTGAACGATTGCGATCCGAAGAAGAAGTTGTTGTGATCGGTGGGACAATCAAAGAAGAAGAACGCGAGCGGCATTCTCGTTTACTAAGCCTTGTTGGTCGATACTTGAATGTAATTTGGCCAGATTTTGACAATAATGAGCGCAATATTGAAGCTGCTATGGAACAATTAGTGAATCAAGTCGAGGCACTCCAGGTCCAAGCCAGGAGCGAAGAAAACTTGCCCAATAATGCATTAGCTGATCAGATGGAGAATTGTTAATTTTAAGTGGTTTAATTGCGATTTTTTTTGATAATATAAAATTAAGTTCATTGTATTTTTACAAATATAAATTATGTTCTGTTTTATTCAATAAAAAAAATATAATTGCATAAATTACTGTCATGTGATGTTAAGACTACCAACTTTACGGTGACGGAAAATGAGGTTTAAAATGATGTTCGACACAAGACAGGCCAATGAGAGGACACCAAATATTAAATACGTCGCACGTCCGCCGAATGCAGCGTACATGAAGCCGCCACACAAATTGCCCATCACTCGTCCTAGGTTAATATGTAATACATAATTAATAATTGAATAAAAATATTTTGTTTGTTTTTACCTGCGCCTTTGTAAATGGCGAAAAAAATGCCTTGAAGAGTGGTTGCGGTTCCCGGAGGAGCAACCAGAGTGCAATAGGAAGTCGCCGTAGGTAGAAAGAAACCAATTACGATCCCGTTAAGAATCTCGGTGAGGAATACCAGCATGACATTATTCATTGATGCATAAACACAGAAACCAACGGTTTGTATAGCGAATATAAGGGAGAAAACATTAAAATGACCCATTTTTTTCAGCAGCCAACCAGATGTAAACAAACAAGGAATTTCGCCCAGCAGAGCCTGACAACCTTTAGCCAGGCCTAAAACGAGGGGTGAAGCACCTAATTCCGAGAGGTACCAGAAAGAGTATGTGGAGAGGAAGCCTCGGAAAGTGCCCATGAAGAGAATCGAGACGAAAATGAAGCAGTTTTCTGGTCTCGTAAAAACCAAGCTGATGTCGTGCACAATTCTACTAGGACGAGGTTGTTGGTGAACTTTGAGCCAGCATATAGCAATGGAAGCTAATAACATGGACGCACCAAATATATAGAAGCTGTAATTGTATTGGAATCCTTCGGCATCGTTGACGAGATATTGGTTGAGTATCCCGCCGATTACAAACGAAAGGCCGTAACCTAAACTACCAAATATTTTTTGCTTGCCGAACAGGGAATGTTTTTCTGCAAGAATTGCGTAGATTACCGACGTCTGGATCACTTCTACCAATCTTTTGGCAATGCCGGCAACCACGTTAGCGATGCACAACCACCAAAATTGGTAAGTTCGATGCAGTTCGGGCGGATGCTGTGATGAATTGCTGTTGTTGCACGTTAGATTGGAAAGGTAGCTCCCATTGTATTGGTCGGTCAACGTTTGATTCATGCATTCGACACTCGAATTGTCCTGCGTGCATGGTCTAACGTGAATAGGCGGTATGAAAATTAAACTGAAGATGCAACTAACTGCCACTAGGTGACAAATTAGCCAAATTATTTTTTGATAACCAAATTTGTCGACTAAGCCACCGACAAGTGGTTTGGCAACGAGTGCAAACGATACAGTGACGGTGTTGATGATGCCTAGTAATCCTACCGAGATCCCTATTCTTTTCGCTACCAGAGATATAAATCCGGAAATGGCACCGCCTAAAGAATATTTTCAATAACAAACATAGTTTAGATTTTTACGGGCAAATAAAAGTTGAAACTTTATCTTTGTAAGTCAAGGATATGGTGATAAAAATGGGTTAACAGCTTAAGCAATTATTACATCATTAGCAGGGTAAAGTGCACAATTCGTAACTTACCACCTTCGTGTAAGAAATAATAGATTTTGATGGGCACCAAGCGGTTATTAACTCCTGTTTTCTTATTAATAGAACCAATATGGGAAATTGTTGCTATTTTATCGCTGGTTCCATTACTCGTGGCAGTCATCGTTACGCAGTCTAATATTTGAGAAATAAACAATATTAACATTCTCTCTCTACTTTTACCATTTTTTTGAACATTCAAAACCTAATTTTATATATTTTTCTTACTTTTTATATAAAAAAATGACTCACGGGCGAATAGTGTTTGATAGCTTTTAAACTGCTCATCTCCTCTTGTTACCACTCGATTCGAAATTGTTATTTGCTCCCAATGCGTAGTTACAAATCCCATTGTGACGCAAAAACAAGTTTTATTGACTTTCGACGAGACTTAAATCCCCACCGTTAACTCCAAACGAACCAATTACAACAAACGTACAAACTATTTATTCAATAATTTATATAACAATTATATGTACAGCTAGATTAAACAAAAGCAAAAAAAAAAAAAATTATTATTATTATTCTATATCTTATCTATCCGAACCAATGGTCTCCCATGCAATCACGGGTCCATTCCGTTTGGCAAATCCAACACCAATGAAATCCACACTGCGGCCGAGTGCAAACCATGTGCATGCAACCGCCAGCTCTTTCGGTCGGTGTACGACATTTTGGACATGGTTTCGTCACAATTGTAACTCCGCTTTTGTTTACATTCCAACTTGAATTATCAGCTAGCGTCGCGTCGATTGTGAATGCAACCTGAAACAAAAAAATTAAAAATTAAAAATATTTCCTCCTACAAATCGCGATGATACATCACTTACAGTGCTACCGGAAGCCGACAATTCACTTTCTTCACATTCTCCCAGATGAAAACCGCGCAGACAATTTCGGCAAAATACAAACTTGATTTTGAAAAAAGAAAAAATATTTTTTTTTTAAATTTCGTTGTTTGATTGAATTAAAACGGTTTGATTTACTCCACAGCCTTGTCCACCCTGTTGAATACACGTGATTTTTCTGCAGTCGGGATCGGGAAGAATTCCGGCACCGCAACCAGGAACTGGACATAAGACACCACCCGCTTGGAGTAAACATTCTTCGGCTCCAAACCGTTGATAACGTTCGTACTAAACGCAAACACGAAATGTAATTATTCACTGTAGTTTAATATGTTCTGATTTTTCGCACCTGTTCATCGCCAAGCAACCTGAAATGATGAGTTTCTTCTATAAGCGAGTTTTCGCACCCAGCGGGACAAGACAACGTGTATCCGAAGGTTTTATCTTGGATAAATTGTCGTTCATTAAGTCGTGAAAAGCAGTACAGTTGAAAACACTCGACACAAATCACGTGGGCACTTTCACATGGAAAAACGATGACTGGATCGCTACAGTTGAAATTAAATAGGTAAGCCTATAAATTAAGGTTAAAATTATTACTTATTTTCCGTGCAAATTAGACAATTAAGATTTATGATGTTTGTTCGAATGAGATTAAGAGCAACGCAAGTCTCGTCTTCACCAGATGGATGACTAGCACATTTAAAGTAGAATTCCTAAAATTGAATCAAGAAAAATTAATTAATTTGAAATTGTTTTTGTTTCAATTTGAATTTATAATTTTATGGTACCGCATATTTGCCCTGACACGATTCCATTTGGCATTTGCCTTCAATCCGTTGTTGGATTAAAACATCTTGCCAGCCACAAGGATCCTGCATTTAAACTCCTCGTTTTTACTCAGTTTCTTTTCATATTTTTTTATTCCTGTCGATTGAGTTACCTGTGAAACGGTTAAAGTCCCTTGTTTGCATAAATTGCATCTCACGCGTAGTTTGCCCGGTTGTAAACTTTTGCACAGATTTGAGCAATAAACGTAAAAATTTATCTGTTTCTTTGGCTCCGTTACTGACATTTGAAAAGTAAAAAATTTAAAACATAAAAAAATGTTTTTCTAACATTTTTTATAGTTACAATTTCGTGTTTTATTAGTTTCCTCACACGTCGATGTTGAGTTGAAATTCAATTTGATCAGATTTGCAGTAATAGAGTCATCAAGTTCACTTGTCTCAATGGATAAACTCGGTTTCAAGGTGCGCACAGCATGAATTATGCTTTGTTGAGTCATTTCATAATCCTTTAAAAAAAATAAAACAAAAAATGTAATTTAATTGAGGATCAAATGTGAAATTACAATTTGTTAATTCACCTCTAGCGACACAGGATCTTGTAACTCCCTCCCAGCAAAAATCAGTTTGATGTTTCTCGCTGGGACCTTAATTTTATCACTTAAATTATCCTTTAAAATTTTTACTGTCCACTTAGGATCAACATCCATCTGAATATATTGCGACGAGTTGAATTTAATATTCACTACAAGGGCATCCGGCATTTTTACTTGCTTTTTGAACCAACCGATTGTCAACAACTCTGATAAAACACGGAAAATAGAAGTCAGTAGGGAATTGATGATGCCCATAATCGGTTAAATAGTTCGTAGAAGCAGAAATCTGAGATGTGGGCATCCAACGACGCCATTTGCAAAACCGGTCACAAACAATTTGGCCCGAATGGTTGCCATGTAGTTGCTATGGCACAATGGAAAGCGATCAGCTGGGAGGGAGGAAGTGAGATTCCAAATAGCAAATAAGAAACACGATTGCTATCTCAACGAATATGTTCTTTTGAGAGTACTAGATAAATTTTTTTTCAAATTATATAATTGCAAAAATGCTTTGTTAAAATTATCATGCTTTTATTAAATTCGACCTTCGCCATCAACGCGATATCATTCCATATTCGTATCCACCAGTTGCACACATAGCAGCCCAAATTGACCAAACTTTATTTCTCTATCTATTTTTCTATAGAACATGACGAATCCCGTACAAATTATCGTAAGTAAGGAGTATGGCTACGTCGTTTTGGTGGGGATTGGATCTGTTTTCCTGAATTTTTGGCTTGGAATGAATGTAGGCAAAGCCAGGAGGAAATATAACGTCGAAGTAATCAATGTTGATAGAAATTTGATCAAAATTTGACGAAATTAATTTTTCATTTTTATCAAAAATTTCAGTATCCGATTATGTATCACAGTTCGCATCATTTATTCAATTGCATACAGAGAGCTCACCAGAATACGTAAGGATTGGTTTGCATCTTGCGCAACTTTTTCCTCAAAGTTGTAACGCCTTATCTTTTGTTTTGCAGATTGGAAAATTATCCGCAATTTTTGGCTTTGTTGTTTTTGGGAGGTTTGGATAGTCCTGTAAGTTTTTTCTGGATATTGGTATTAGTATTTTTCAATTATATTATTTTATTTTTTATTTTTTGAAGATTGGTAGTGCAATTTCTGGACTGATTTGGATTGCTGGTCGAATTGTGTTTGCTAAGGGTTACTACACCGGAGGTGAAAAAAATAAATCAAATATGGCTGGATGTAGAAATGTGTTTTATTTTGATGTTGAATTTATTTAGAACCAAAAAAACGAGCTTATGGGGCCTTCGGTTACGTCGGGTTGTTGGGTTTGGTCATTTTTTCCATTCGTTTCTCTCTGCATTTACTGAGTCCGACTCCGGAAAAGATTCTTCTTCCACCTATCAAAGCCAGTACAGCGCCAGTTAGTTTGCACTAAATCAAAGTGTGAAAATTTCAGTGTAATTTGAAATAAGAATTTTGCTCAGTTATTGTAACTATAAAAATTTTAATAAATCATGTTTCATTCGGATGTAAAAAAATAATTAGTGCAGTAACTTAATTTTATCGCGGTGTCTCTCTCGGTCTTGATTTCTACTTGGACGAACCTTTAGACTATTAATCCAAGGTGTTCATCCTACATGGCCTTGGAAGTTTTTAAACATGTGTGGGATTCCAGTTCACTTATGAATTCAATACTGTACGAGAAACAGGAAGCTTAATAAAATGACGTCACATCTATGAGGAGGCCGGTCTTTCTGCGCATGCCCACTTTACTTCTCTTTCGCGAATGATAAATTGGGACAACAGACGACGAAAGTGGTTGAAGCCAAGTTTTCTGCGTCGTTCGATTTGAAAAATTCACCACTATTTTGTTTTTTATAACAATCAACTAAAACTTTGTGATACACTTTTAATTTACGTACGTAAAGTAAGTTAGTTTTAATTGACAACTGAAAGTTAAACCTAAGATAAATTCAAAAAAGTGTGTTGCAAGTTTGATTAAATAGAAATAAAAATTCATTTAACTTGTAGTTATCACTAATGTTAATTGGTAGACGGTAATAAGTTTAATTCTGAATGAAACAAGTTTTCTATTTTTTATTTGCAGTCATGCCGTCCCCGGTAGAACCAGAGGAAACGGTGGAAGAGATAGAGAATGCCTTGTTGGAAATGTGTGGGAACAGTAGAGCCAGACAGAATTCGATGGAGGATGATTACCAAGCTGTTTTGGCCGAACTATTGTTGTATTTTCGCGTAAGAAAAAAAAATTGATAAATAACGAAATAGTATTAAACATATTTGAATTAGATTCCACCTTGTCCACTCGCGGACAATAACGATGAGAATTACGTGACGAAATTAACTTACAATGATGGGCGTTTAAAGCACTTTACTGCCTGGTTAAACGCGACGTATTCCACGAGCAGCGGAGAAAATTCGTACGAGAGAAGATCCGCGCCGATAATAGACATTGCTTCACCGGAACCGGAGGAAAATTATCATTATTACCGCAGACCCGAGCCAAGTGTCAACGAAGAAGAATCGAAGATTGAATCCGCTCATTCTATGGTGAAATTAGAATACCAACAAACTTCGCAAGAGGTTCCGGCGACGATAGACATTGCTTCACCGGAACCGGAAGACCATTATTACAACGACGAATGGGTGCCAGATATAAATGAAGGAGCGACGTTTTTACCATCGCGAATTGAATCTACTCATTCTCCGGTCAAGTTGCGATCACGGCCAACTTCGTTCGATCTTCCGTCCTTTTCGTTGGCACAAAGAACGTGCACGTTTTCACCGCCGCTTCCTCCATCGTTGCCACCCGTTTCACCATCGCCGCCACAACCCCCAGGTCAGTTGCCACTGCCCCCGCCCCCGCCACCTCCCAGTATGCTGCCATTGCCGACTGTGGAACATTTGATTGAAATGATGATGAGCGAAGGAGGCTCAAATAATAAAACTGGTTAGTATTAAAAAATATATAAGAAATATTTTTTTTTTGTTAATCAATTTTGAACAAATAAATTAATAAAGTAATATTTGGATTTAATTAGTGTTCTTTATTTTACGAAAAGGAATAATAATAATAATAATAATAATTTTAGGTTTTTATCATTTTTCAGATCAGTTCAGATCACCCGAGGTTAAATCAGAGTGGGGACATAACAACAACGATGCTTCTCCGACGAATGCAGATCCACACGATGTTAAATTTTCAATTAGTTTGGAACAGGTTAAACCTGAAGAGAAGGAGTTGGCCGTAGATTTTGAAGCTACAACGAGCTCAACGAGCGAAAGAGCAAAAGATGAGCCGAACGACGACTTTATTCCGTTGCCGGATATATTAAGGGACGAGGATGACGACGACGACATGGCATTTGTTGGAAAGAGCGAAAAAACTGAAAACGAACTTGAAGAAATGGATGTAGAAGAACCAGAGCCGACACCAGAAAGCAAACAAGAATCTAACCAATTTATGATGCCATCTGGAAGGCCCGTGAGGCGGGGATTCCTAAACATCTTCGAATCGTTTTCATTATCCGATGGACAGGCAAATTCATCAGCGATAGATGACGACAGCATTGCAGTTGGTGGCGTGGAGGACAACTGGCCGGACGCCAGTGTGGAAGGCGAGCCGATCGCTTCGACGAGTAAGGTGATGACGAGCAAGGTGAAGACCCCCGGTGAGATTAAATTGCCTTTCATCAGCAAAGACGAAAGCGAAAATAAGGACAACGAGGATCCCGAATGGGAAGCGATGAAGAAAATTGCAAACGATGACGAGCGCTATAAAGTTGTGCGCTTGCGATGGAAGAATTTAGTCGTTCCAGACCCGAATATAAATTTAACCAGCCACATGTTCCGGGTGAAGAGAACTGGGGCTACGCCCGGAAAGAGGAAAAGGTCGTCGGACGGTAACAAGCAAGACCCGAAAAAAAGGCGAAGCTGTACCGAGTATTTCGACGGAGAAATGAGTAAAATGAAAGGTCGCTTGGCGGACGCGAAGTTCAAACAGAAGTACGATTACGATATGAGGAAAGCAAGGCTGAAAGATGAAATGCTGCTGGAGCAGCAGAAGATCCAAAGGCGCTTTGGCTCGCGGAGAGAAAAAAGGGACGCCAACATTTCGTTGTTGCATGAGCAGTTAGTTCGAGACCAAACGGAATTGAACGACGAGTTTCAGTATACTAGCGACCGGCTGGATAGTACTCATGAAAAGAATTTAGTTATTGCGACCAAACCACTGTATGTGGAAATGGATAAAATCAAAAAAGTCAAGGCGGAAGTACTTGCTTTCAATAAGTATTACAGCGGCTTGAAGAACTCTTCCCTGTCAAATGTCGACAGAACAATGCTCGATGAAGATCGATACAATGAGATTATGGAAATCGAAAATGTGTACGGGTTTTTTGAACGCTTTTACATAGTGCCGAAATAAGTTCTTCTTTCATTTTGGGAGTTTCACTGAGGGAGGATTAAAGCTGATTTAATTTACCTGTGAAATTTTTTTTTTTTTTATGTGTAAACATACTCATCAATTCAAGAATTTTTTTTTCTGTTGAAGAATTGAATACTTTTTTTTGTATTTAACTTATGTTTTTTTTTCTCCTTTTTTGTTCGTTTTACGACCGAATTGTAGCTATTTGTTCCATGTAACTGGTCTGAATAAAAACTGGCTACCAACTTGTCATTTTATGCATATTCGAAGCTAAAATTTCATTCCGAGATACATTAAATTATAAAGCGGAACCACTGATTAGTTCGGACTGCCCCTGGTGTCATTTGTGCAAACTAAAACCAAATATCCCATAGCAACGGAAGTGAAGCCAAGTCGAAAGAGTTATTTTAAATAATCTCTGATCCGGAACCGTTATGTCTTATATACACACATAAAAGTAGCACGTTATCATAACGTTTAACAAGTGTCAAGAAATGAAAAGTTGAGATTTATTCATTAATTTCCAAGATGCAGCAGAACTTTATTCAAGATACGAGTGACATGTGCGGTAACAGAAGGAATAACCCAAGAATATATTTTAGATGGTGTCGTACTGTAGCGACGAAAAGCTCCACCGTGTTACTCATACCGTCGTATTTGAAGGTAAGGAGAGAAAAAAATAGGTTATGGTGAATTGAGCAGGTGTAAAAATAACACCTGCTCACAATGAACAGCGCACCTGTCGTTGGAATCAATTTCTTAATTTGTATAATGGAGTGTGAATCTGGTGTCGGTGCCAACTTTTGACCGATTTGCAATACGAGATTATTGACACCAAAATTCATTAGTTCCAAACCGCCGCCTATCTACTATTCATTGTTTCAGTTTTGTTTTGTTGGTGGTGTTATTTTTTTTTTTCTTTTTTTTTTTTCGTTATTAAAAAAAGAAAGAAGTGTGTCTCATATTTCCTTATTTTTTTTGTAGCGTCAACCAATTGTGCTGAGTTGGGATAGCAAGCGATTACTATACATATCATCAGATATTCGTACACCGTGCGGTCGACACTCTGCTCATGTGCTTATTGATGGTGAATTGTACCCATGTGATAATTTTTCTGTCAATATCTTCATGTTTGAAGTACCTATTTACATAAAAGGTATGTTTTGATGTTACTATTTCAGTAGCTGCATTCAAAAAGTGGTGTTTTAAATGATTTAGATGTTCGTGTTTTTATTTTTGTATCATAAAACAAAAGCACAGACGCTAAAAACACTTGGAGCACGACTTCTTGAATTCAGCTAGTGTTTATTTTTGAAAAATTTAATTTCAACGCGATCACATTTTTTCAATTTGAATTTTTTAAGCAATTTTTCTGCTCAGCTTTTTGCTCTAATTTTAACAATTACCCTACGTATGCTTTTAATTTTATTTGTAAGTTAAAATGCAGGAATAATATTGGAAATTGATTGCTCAATTTGAGGAATTACTATCGTAATAATCAAAATTTGAATGAAATCTTGTGTGTTTATTTAACAATAGTGTTCGTTGCTAGTAAAGTTATTTAACATTTCTGCTGTATTTGTTAATTTATTGTAGATTCAAGCAGTGATGAGGAGGTTTTCCCACGTTTAAAGCCGTTTAAAAACCAAGAAGACATTTATAAAGATATAAAACTGACGATAAGTCGCGATTCTGGTATTCAAGACATGGCTTCGGATTTCGGTAAAAATCCAATGGCGAACGAGAACACACTTGAAAACAATTTTGCATGTGTGGATGAGATTTTAGATGGAATGGGCTCGCCGGTTTTCTTCGAAAAGGACGCAAACGTCAGTCTGAACCGGTCTCAATCCTTAGGTAGTTGTTTAAACAGAATAAGTGAACAGCGAACTTCGACCCCGATTCATCGCAGCTTGGAAAAAATCGTCGTTATGATGCCGGAAAATTTCGACTGCGATTTTGGCAAGAAGAAATATTTCAAGAAATCCATCGAAATCGAACGGAATTTGGAACGATCGTTTACGAGAGTTGAAAAATCCGTCGCTGTCGTCAAAAATGATAGGGAGATTTGCAGAGGAAGTGAACAAATTACCAAATTTGGACCAGATTCGGTTGACATGCAAAGCTTGAGCAATGTTTTGACAGTTGAATTGAAGGATGAAGAATCGCAGACCGGCGACGACTGGGAAGATCTGAAAAGAACGAGTGACGACGAGGAATCCGAGAAGGAATCCGAGAAGGAATCCGAGAAGGAATCCGAGAAGGAATCCGAGAAGGAATCCGAGAAGGAATCTGAGAAGGAATCTGAGAAGGAATCTGAGAAGGAATCTGAGAAGGAGTCTGAGAAGGATTTTGAAAAAGAATTAAGCGAAGAGAATATCGAACTCCCGGAAGATGAATCTGAACACGCGTCGCGAGAATCTGATTTAATAAAAGAAGAAAATAACGACGAGGATGAAATTACGGAGAACGTTTGCGATTTCAACCAAGAAGAAGATGAAATTACGGTCGAAAATGATGTAAAAACAACACCCGAAGTCGACGAAAATGTATTGGTTCCAGAAGGACTGAATGTATCACCGGTGATTGCGGAGAATGAAAACCGTGCAATGGATGATGCCGACCGAGTCTCGAACGACAGCAAAGAATCGTTGGAATCCATTCAGGAGCGCATTAGTGCGCACGAAGAACACGTGAGGCAACTCGAAGATGAAATTTCGTTGTTGGACGAGTCGCGCGAGCACCTGCAAAACGAGAACGAAGAACTGCTAGAAAAGAAACTTTTTATTGCAAATCAGTTGGGCGAGGATCGAGTTGTGTTGACGAAAGAAGTGGAAGAACTGAAGAGCCAAGTGGAGCAGCAGGAAAAGGCGAACAATGCACTCGAGTGGGAGGTGCAGGAATTAAGAAATCGTCTGGATAGCAACGATCCGGGGGAAGTTGTGCAACTTCTGGAGGAGATGAAGGTGCTCAGGGATGAATTGATAACGTTGACGAGCAAGAATAAGGATTTGTACGGCGAAATAGTGGAGTTGAGGGAAGAGAATACCAGTTTGAAGAAGCAGGGCGGCAACGAAACATGCAAATTTCATCCGCCTTCGTCGCGGAAAAAGGAGGATTGGTCGTCTTCGGATGCGACTGAGTATCCCGAGTTTCCCGTCGAAATACTCGGCAGAAATAGTCGGTCGTTGGGAGTTCAAACGTGCTTGAGATCGCTGGAAAAGGAGAAGAGAAGACGGAAAACGAAAAGAAAGGCAATGAAGAAGGGCAGGCGAGACAGAGACGACGACAGCTATTCTAGCGGAAGCTCGACTGATTTTCTGTTAGAAAAGGCTGACGACGTCGTAAGGAAGTCGATGGAAGAACTTTTAGGTATTTTAACAGAAGTTATTTTTTAAATTATATTTATTTATTTATTTATTTATGTATTTACAGATGACGATTGCGAGGATTGTAAAAAACAGCACAAAGTTATTAAGTTTGGACATTCTGCCATTAGCATCAAACGACCAACAGCTGATGTCTCAATTTCCTGTCGTTGTAAGTTATTTTTTTCTCCTTTTCTTATTAAGTAGTTTATTTTCTAAATTTAGTACACCGTTTGTTTTATTTAATTTAATTTATTTATTTTATTATTTTTTTGTTTGAATTTATAGCTTTTGCCAAATATCCATCTCCATTTATTCCTAAATCAATATTTGACCTAAATCGCGGTTTGCCTATCAAATTCATGCATCCATTAACTAGTTGTGTGGGGGAAGGAATTGTACAGTCGATATCGAACGATAAATTCGATTGCGTTCACGTGCGATTAAGCGATTCTTTTGCGATTAAAGATAAATCAAGTTTTTGGTAATTTTATTTTTTTATCTATCATTTGATTCTTTATTTATTACTTTCTAATTTTAATTCACAACTTTAATCGATAAAGTTAGATGACAAATCTAATTTTTTTTTCTTTAAATTCTCTTTTTTTTATAGTGAAGATAACGAAATCATATCCGTCCCATTAAGGAAAGTAATTCTAGCATGGAGGTAGTGAGAGCTAATAATAAATGTTTAGATTGAAATTGTTCTTCTAGTAATTTTTGTAACATTTTTATTTGACTGTATTTTTAATATACGTTTTTAATTACATGTAATTGTGATGGACTGTGATGAAAGTACAATGCAATTGTTATAGAGTTAAAGTTGGAAAATGTAAGTATACACGACAAATGTGTAGTGTGCGTTGGAAAAATAAACACAAAAGCAAGAAGCATCAAGTAAATAGTTAAATTTTATTTTGTGATGGTACGGGAACTGCCACTGCGATTAGATATTATATGTTAAGCAAGAAATGAGATGAATGACTCATCTGGAGTCAATCGGAAGTGTGTTGATGATGTCGTGGACAAAAAAACAGTTTAGGCTTAGAATAAATATGAATAAATATATTACGTTTGACATGCAGGGAGAAAGTTTAATCTTTGTTATTACAGAATATTTGAGAATAGAATTTTGTGACATTTCCTACAGATGTAGTTTTATTTTAACAGGTGCCAAAAAATTTATGGGGTTAATTTTTTATCACTAGGTGGAATAAGTGTGGCAGGAAATTGACATACTTCTAGAAGACTCCATGATTTGTGATTGGCTGTGCATGCCAGTATTATTTTGCATATTTTTTTTTTAAACTTGTCTTTGAGCGAAGTTTTGCCATTCGGTGTTCCGACTCGGTGGACGACATTACGACGTAGACGTTCTGGATTTAATATGGTGAGTAAATTCGTTTTTTATTTTATTTTACACTTTGTTATTTTATTTTATTGTGGTTTGTTTCGCCGTTAAGTTAAAAAGCGCAAGAAATTTTAATTAGTTTTCTAGCGCGTCTTTTTTGCAGTTAATTATAGAAGTTTACCGACTTGTTTTTTCTACCGTAACTTTATATTTGTAGCGCTTTACAAATGGCGTGCGCTTGTTTAATTTGTTGCTTTCATTTTAGTTTTGACTTTTTGTCTATATTTTGTAGCGCAATACTTACAAATGGCGTGCGCAAGATGTTTAATTTGTTATTTTCATTTTAATTTTTACCTTTTCTGTTTTGTGTGGTTTGTTAATTTTACACATTACATTAATTGTATATTTATTTTTTAGATTCCTGTGCCAACCCGGAGGATTCAGCACGGAAGACATTTATTTACATTAATTTTTTTTATGTATTTCGTTCTTTGTATTATACAATTAATTAATTGCAATAAAATTTATTTGTGTTGTGTCTTTATAATTTTTATGTAGTTGAATAAAACTACATAAAAATTATAATTACATGTATATACTTTAAATTAAAATTTGTTGTCATTTAATTAACAAACATTCAAATAAAATGGGGAATCTGTATACCCACCCTCCATCCCCCTTTTTTAGTCTAAGTCCAAACCTATAAAAATTTGGCAGCGATTCGCCTTATTGATTTTTGGACTTAGAAAAATTTTGCAGAAATGACAGCTTATAGAAAATAAAACTTTATTGAAATAAAAATACACTATACAAAAAAAAAAAACCTTACAAATTTTTCCTTGAAAGGAAAATTAATGGCAAATAAAACATTCAAGCGGGTTATAACGGACCATTTAAGGATAATCTCGGGTAAATATCCCCCTTGAGACTCCGCCGTTTTACCACACCCGGGACCCAGAGTGTGCCACGCTCTGGGCCCCCAAAAAGGATGTCCCACGATGTCTTCCTGATGTAACACTTTAACCTAAAAAGGAAAATTATAAGCAAAATCACAAAAGTGTATGAACATGAATGATAAAAATTATACAAAAGTGTGTGAACATGAATGATAAAAATTATACAAAAGTGTGTGAACATGAATGATAAAAATTATACAAAAGTGTGAACATGAATAAAAAGTCTTCAAAATTGTAATTGAAAATAGAAATGACATTTGAAGTTCTTTTACGGTTTCTTGAATCTCTAAGTCGGTCTCATATCGTCGTTCTAACTTGCAAGGTCGTCATTATCGGTTCCTATTTTTAAAAAAAATGTACAAATAACTAATAAAAACTTCCTGCTAAATGTAATGGTTTAACACTTAATGATAATATAATTGGATAAAATGTGCATACACTTATTAAATAGAAACTATGAAAACTACTAATTGTGTTCTCGCGTTAACTGCGTTGTGCATCACGTAGCAAAAACTAAATGACTAAATAAAAAATAACTAAATTTCAACGCGAGTAAATTAACTACGGTAAGCGCAAAAACGTCTAATATTAAATTAAATGAAAACAAGAAACTAAAAGAAAAAATAAAAGTCAAATTCGAATAAAACTTACCTCAGAACAGAACGCCGTGTGCTTCTCCTCCGGTCCGGAAAAAAACTAATGAAAAACTTAGCGAAAACAGAAAGATGCAAAATAGCAAACGCCCCGTCATCGCATTTGAATAACCAATCAAAAAACACACAGATTTCTAGAAATAACGTCAAATTCTTGCCTATGCTGTCACCTAACGATAAAAATAAAAATATCACAAAAGAGTAGCTTTACAATTTACATGTATAATCACGGACCCGTGGTATAATAAATATATACTATAAAAAGACGGAAGCTTGAACAGGACACAATAATAAAAACCAAAAACTACAATTTCACTACGTAATTACTTTCGAACTCGCTGTGAACTTTAACTTGAATAATTAATACATTTAAAACAATTATTAAGAAATAAACAAAAACAAAAACAAAGAAAGACTCAACCCAACAAAAACAGCAACACTTGCCACATTTTTTCTAAATTTTTTTTCTAAATCAAAACATTTATTTATTTATTTATTATTTATACTGCAATATACGAGACATATATCGAACATAGGTTCAACGAATTTGAATCTTGTAATGATACAACACTGCTTGAAAGACTTATGTTTTATTTTTCATTCATTACAACATATAATCATATATTTTATGTACTTTATAATTTAAATGCTATTCCATTCGCTCTAACATAGCGAATGCGAATTTAAAAATTAAACGCGTCATCATTAAATTGGTCAAAACCACCACTACCACCACCACCAGACTTTGAACCACCACCGAAACCAGAAGCGTAACCACCAGCAGCGTAGCCACCACCACCACCACCACCTCCACCAGCAGGAGCACCGTAACCAGTCCCACCAAACTGCGGAAACCCAGCCCCGAAAAGTTGCCCAAATCCACCGAACGGCGAAGATACACTCCCTCCTGACGGTTGAAGTCTGCCGCCGCTGCCGCCACTAACCTGTGAAGGACTTAATACCCTGATGCGAGGGGCGGACTCTTCATTCTCAAACTGCTGCTCTAAGGGAACTCTAACTATCTGTGCTCGTCCTCCTCCTTCCCCAGAGCTACGAACGTATACTGGTTGAGATCCGCCGCCACTGAGCTGTGCAGGATCTATTAACTTGTAACGAGGGGCGAAGTTTTCATCAGCTAAATCGTCTTTGGAAACTCGAATGATGTTTGGTCTTGATTCTCCAGAGCCTGGAACATATATTGGTCGAGACTCACCGCCAGCTACTCGAACTATCTGTGGTCGTGCGTCTCCAGAAGCAGAACCTGGGATATATATTTGTCCAGGTGCAGGTTGTAATCGTCCTAAGAGCCCATCATAATCAGGACGGTTGGCAGCGCGTTCAATAACTTAGTAGAAACAGTTAATCATTTTCACTTTACGTATTCATTTTTTTCTCTCGATATACTCACATAGTTGTTGTTGTGCCTCGACACTGAAAACAATATAGTTAATTACTACTGTACAAATAAGCGAACATTTTGCAGCAATCATGATTTTTTTTTCTTTAGAGAAATCACACAGGACTGCACACACAGAGTTCTTAGTTAGCCGTGATTTACACGACAATATCCGGGTGATAAAACCCTAATATTATTTATAACATAATTTTATTAGTTATTGTATTCTTTTTAATAGGAAAAAAACAATGCAAACTCGTGGCAAGCTTTCATCACTCCTAAAAAAAATACCGTAACAATAGTACAATGTCGACATTTTTCAAATATGTTTCGAAACATTTTATGACCTTGTAATTTATTAATCTCTTCACCGATCCAAGCGTACATCCGTAATTGACGTAATTTATTTTTAATCGTATTCCCCTCAAACAGCCTAAAACCTTGAATCGTAAACATAAAGAGTGATGTTTGCTTCAGCAGGGAAACAAAAAAGAATAGCAAAATGATGTTTTTAAAAATATTTTAATGTTTCTATTCAAAATAAGTTTAAATAAATAAGTTACAATTAAATTTTAGTCGTGTTTTGCAGAACAATTCCATGTAGGACAACATTGGTCCTCCGAGTGAACGGGTTCGCAGTCTTCGTAAGCAGCGAATGGACAATCAATTCGAGCGCAAGACAAATCGCTCGGAGTTGTCCATCCGATCCTACAAATGCAATGTAAACACACGTCTTCTTCAACAGGAATTACTTCCCCACCTTTGTAGTTTCTACCTTTGTAGGTGCAGTTAACTGTAAACAAAACATTTCCATTGCATTTCCATTCCATCTACTGCAATTATCACGTTTGCTCACCTGATTCATCAATTTCCAGCTCATCATCATCATCATCATTGCCAAAAACAGTCGATAACAAAAGAGAGAGAAAGAAGAGATGGAGAAAACGGTCATGGGCCATTTCAATAGGCGAGCGTTACTAAGTGAAATGAGGTCGACTTTATATTTGTGATATTTATAAGCAATAAATGACCTCGATTTGTATCATAAATCCATATTGTGTGATTGATAAGTTCGTTTTTCTACACTAAATAATTGTATGTCAAAACCCATAACATAGAAAATAAATATGACGTGTAACACAAATAAGGCTGCTGCACCCAATATTTGCACACAACACTTGCACAATTCAAACCAGTTTCTCTTGCAGAGATAAATGTGGGACTAAACAACTAAAAACCCATTTCATTAAATTTTATTCAAAACAAAATCACGACAAATTACACGATCAATCACATTTACATTCCGGACAAATTTTATTGTCGACAAACTCCAACTTGCAAGGCGCTTCGCACGTTGGCAAAGCTTTACTGCATTTTGGACGAGGTGGAGTGGGACGAATTAGAGGATGATTTTCAGCAGTGCAACGACAAGTTGCAACTCCATCGTTGACCAAACAACCGCAATCTTGTGGACATTTCTTCCGACACAAATCGCCATCGCTTTCTTTCACATCTCTCTTGCCAGGCGGAGGTGGCGGAGGTGCTCTGGGCGGCATGGGTGTTGCGGGACGGATTAGTGGATGATTTTCAGCAGTGCAACGACAAGTTGCAACTCCATCGTTGACCAAACAACCGCAATCTTGTGGACATTTCTTCCGACACAAATCGCCATCGCTTTCTTTCACATCTCTCTTGCTAGGCGGAGGTGGTGCAGGCGGCATGGGTGTTTCGGGACGGATTAGTGGATGATTTTCGGCAGTGCAATGACAAGTTGCGGTTCCATTTTCTACCAAACAACCGCAATCTTGTGGACACTTCTTCCGGCACAAATCGCCATCGCTCTCAGTCGTTTCGTCTTCTTTCACGTCTCTCTTGCTAGGCAGATGCGCCGGGGTGGTTGGGGCGGGTGGCGTCGGTGGGGCGGTCCGGATTAGCGGATGATTTTCGGCAGTGCAATGACAAGTTGCAGTTCCATTTTCGACCATACAACCGCAATCTTGTGGGCATGTCTTGCGACACAAGTCGCCGTCGTTCATGGGCGGCTCGTCTTCGCTGACATCTCTCTTGCTAGGCGGAGATGGAGGAGGCGGCAACTCCGCAAACGGATTTTCGCTGCAGTCGCACAAAACACATCCGTTTCCGTCTACGCCGGTCATTCCACAATCCTGTGGGCACTCGCTCGAACATTGCTCTAGTTACAACAAACAAATCGACGGTTTCATTATAATAAGTTGATTGTAACGATTATGGTTCTTACCTTGTTCTGCCGATGCAACGAGAAGCGAAAACGCAAGTAGGATGAGAAACTTCATTGCGAATGGTAGTTTCTGCAGTGAAACTAAAGCAGTGTCTTGTCTGCATTGGGCTTATATTGCCAACATGTTTGCAGTGCTCACAAGCCCCGGGCTGCTTTTTACGTGACATTTTTATGCTTTTTTTTGTTGCAAATTTATGCTCGGCCTTCACTAAAAATCCGCTTCTGTCCAGCCAATAAATGCAAATGGTCTTAAGTTGGTTTTTATAACTTTATATAATAAATATTAAATGTTGGAATTTTTTTATGTTTATTCTTATTCTATTCTGATAGGATTTGCAAATATCAAAGTTTATGCGCGTACCACACAAGGAAGTCATTTCCTTTATTAGCAAAAAACAAGCAGAAAAAGATAAGCAAACATGAGTATCACAGCTACTTTATATGGACAATATCAACTTTGACTCGTTTAGAATATTTTTCAGGCAATTACACACGCCACTCCTTCTTTATTACCACACTTGGAAGTAAAAAGGAGTGAAGTATGCAAATGGACGAAAAATATTGTAAACAAATATAAACTTTTGTAAATTTCTTCAGAAGAAGTTCCATAACTCACAAATGCGTGTGAAACGCTCACACAGATACATCCCCGCCACATGACTCGTTCTTCTGTCAATAATTAATAATAATCAAATAATGGTCATTATTGAAACTTGTTCAAGTTTTGACATACGTAGAACTACGTCCCAAGAGGACAGTTTTTTTTGGCGGAAATGTAAACTAGCACTAGCACACATTTCCCATCAAGAGATGGCGCTCAAACAACCCGGGGAATCAACTATGTATCAACAACCCAATCCGCACAGACATATTTCTCACTTCTCTCAGGGCAGACCAAGACTGATAGCAAACACACCAACAAACGACAACAACAACTCCTAGCGTCACTCCTGCCATAATGTTGCGGTATAATAACTACTATGCCACTCTGCAAATTATTTTGTTTACAATTGATTGAGTTAGAAATATTTATCAAGTCTAAAACGTTTTACAAAATCAGGACTAAAAACCCTTTTCCTGTAGCCACTGCATCCGCAACCGTGTTGTTTTATTTATTTATTTACGATTATCTTCTCATGAGATTCAGTAATATTTACGTCAGGGAACCCGTGCATTAGTTTCTTTACTGCTAGACTCTGCACCTCTTCTTCTGTTTGCAGTTCAGGAGATGGTGTTTCGCTAAAAACTCTCTAGAACTAGAAACTTGTACCCAGGTGATTCATCACTGCTTAAATCTTTAAATCTACATCTGTAATATATTTTCACTTCTTTTGCTTTGAAAATGTTGTTCTCTGCTAATCGAGGACGAGGAACTGTGCTCTGAATACAATTAATTTATTAAAATCATTTAACTATACTCAGATTCAAATATTGCAAATTACTATCACCTGCACTATCAAATGCAAACATGGAAACAAAAAAAAAATTTAAAAACTTTCAAACCAACAATAAGAGATATTTCATGTTTCCGACCATTATCTTGGTCACTGCTAATTATTCTAATATTTACTTTCCTTTACATCCTCATTTCTTTTTATAGGTTAATGTTATGCTTCACTCGTGACTCAATTGCTCGTGGCAATTTTTCATAATAAATTTTCATGATGTAAACAAACCAGTTCAAATTTTTGCAAACCAAAACTGACAACTGACCAAATCTGACCTAAACATCATCAAGGTGGTCAGGGTCCAGATGGAAAAGATAAACACAATGTCTGATACTGGAAAACAATATTGACATCAGTGCACTTGACTTTCAATCAATGAAATAAACTTTGTTTTGTTTTAAAAGAAAAAATCAATCAGTGTTCTGTTTCATTTAATTAGTAACTCAAAATTGTTTCACGTAGGTATCAGAGAATTTGCACAAATTGACTGTTTTATAAATACTGTTGAATCAGATGGCATCAGAAATTCGAAGAAAGAAAGCAGATAACCATAAAAGCTGTCAGGTTTTGAGTTCAAGGATATTGTGTCTATATCCTATCCATACATTTATTACATTTCCCTCAAGCTGAAATTTTACTAGGATGATCTTAGCTGGAAACTTGAGTCATTCCACGGCCTGAAACAACAAGCAAAACAATGGGTGCGTTCAATGTTTCGGTTTATGCCGTTTATGCCGTTTATAAAAGCGGTTAAAACAGTACACAAAAATGTGCCTAACCGTGAATGTTTTCCTTTTTAGGCCCATTTGTTGTATCGTTTTTGCGTCGCAATCGCGCGAGTATAGGTGCATAAAAATTCCTTTTCTTTCATTTAACCAATGAATTGTGGTTGTGCTCCCCTTATTTAAACATAATTTAGCATTTACTCACATTGATGATCTCACTGATGATCTTGCGTCAATATCAATGCTGTAGCCTCTCAATCACCGTACTTCCCGGGATAAAGCGTAAATAAGCTTATGTACAAGTGTGTATTGTAATACATCCATTAATAACAATGAAATATAAGTCATTATTCAAACTTTTATTAAATTTTTTATTTCATTTTTACATCAATTTCCAGATATCAAAACAATTGACTAACTTGGAAATAATTATTAAAATCGGTCAGTAATCAAGTCTGAAACGTTTTAGAAAATAAGATCTAAAGTCCCTTTTTCCTGTGGCTGCTGCATTCTCAACTGCATTTCTTCTTTCCCTTGTGCTTTGAGTATTACAGTAAACTACTTCTACAGTTGTTGGATTCTCAGTAGATCCTACACGACTTGCATCAGTTGTTTTTTCATTAGATTCTTCACTGCTAGAAACTGCATCCCTCCTCCTCCTACTTGGACTTGCATCAGTTGTTGTTTCATTAGATTCTTCACTGCTAGAAACTGCATCCCTCCTCCTCCTACTTGGACTTGCATCAGTTGTTGTTTCATTAGATTCTTCACTGCTAGAAACTGCATCCCTCCTTCTTCTACTTGCACTTGCAGCAGTTGATGGTTCATTAGATTCTTCACTGCTAGAAACTGCATTTCTTCTTTCCCTTGTGCTTTGAGTATTACAGTAAACTACTTCTACAGTTGTTGGATTCTCAGTAGATCCTACACCTCTTGCATCAGTTGTTTTTTCATTAGATTCTTCACTGCTAGAAACTGCATCCCTCCTCCTCCTACTTGGACTTGCATCAGTTGTTGTTTCATTAGATTCTTCACTGCTAGAAACTGCATCCCTCCTCCTCCTACTTGGACTTGCAGCAGTTGATGGTTCATTAGATTCTTCACTACTTGAAACTGCAGCTCTTCTTACCACGTTTTTCTTGTACTCAGGTGATTCATCACTGCTTAAATCCACATCTGTAAAATATTTTGCGCTTCTTTTGCTTTGAATATGTTCTCCATTAGTTGAGGACGAGGAACTATGCTCTAAATACAATTAATTTATTAAAATCATTTAACTATAGACCTACCGAGATTGAAATATTGTAAATTAGTATCACCTGCACAATTAAATGCAAAACTGCAAACAAAAAATACTGCGAAAACTGTCACAAATTTCCCTGCCATTTTGATGAATGTTACAATCCGGAGTGTATAACAGACTACTAAACCAGCAGTTATATAACATCTGAGCCAAATGTGTATCCTTGATGTTTGAACCTTTCATTTATAAAAATATAAAAATTTCTTTTCCTAAGTGAACGCTTGGTCTTGCAATTGCAATTTGATAAGAATTTCTCAACATTTCATCAAGATCAATGTCAAAGTACCATATTTTGACGTTATGTATACTAGTAATATGTGAACATTCAATTCAAAGCTCCCTTACTGCTAATTTTCAAATGATTGAAAACAATATAAGCTTAGTTAATTAAAATTCACTGTTTGCTTCATGTTGGAATGTTTTATACGTCATCTCGGCATGATGTTTTGTATTGGACCACCCACTGGTCACTCCCTTTCCCCTTCACCCTTCACTTCCTGTCCTACTAGAATAAACGCTAGTCGCAGCACAAGTTGCTCTGCGACCTAAAATATATATATCTACATAAATCTAACTCATCCACCATCAGGTTATGGGTCCAACACCTGCATACACTACGCAACAGTGAGTTACGAACATTTTTCCCGAAAAATCGCAAAAATACATCAAAAATCGAAAAGTCAAGCCGTGAACGAGCGACCACGTGTACACCCGAGCCGAGAAAGTGCATCAAGCCACATCAAGCCGTGTAACCACAAAACGCAATTCAGTGCCAGGCAAATATTTTTGAACTTTTGAAAAACGAAAAATGGAATCTGTTCGAGGTTTTAAAGTAGAAAAACTCGGTGAGGACAATTATGAATCTTGGAAAACTGAGATGAAAAACGTGTTAATTTGCAACAAACTTTGGGCGTACGTGTGCAAACGTACAGTCAAACCGGAGGCCACGGAGGAAGCCCCAAATACCACGGCAGTGAACGAATGGCTAGAGAAAGACGAAATCGCTCTCGCAACCATTGGATTGGGCATAAACCGCACGCACCAAGGCGCCATCAGCTCAGCCACAACGTCCGCCGAGGCTTGGGACAAGTTGGAAGCATTCTTTCAACCGAAGGGCCCGCACCGAAAAATGTTTTTGTTCAAAAAGTTAATCAACATGAGAAAATCCGACGACGAGACGATGAATGCTCATTTGAACAATTTCGATGAAACAGCACAGAATTTAAAACAGACCGGTAGTACGCTCGACGATGATTTGTTGGTGATTTTGCTAATGGACACGCTTCCCGACACGTTCGCATTGTTCCGCTCATCAATTAAAATGAGAGAAACGTTACCCGACCTCGCCGCAGTAAAAATTAAATTGCTGCAAGAAGACGAGGACTTACGTAAAAACGAAAAGGCGCCGCAAAATGCTTTGGCCGCCAAAACTTTTGCCAAAAACAACAACCATCCATTTAAATTTAAAGGAAAATGTAATAAATGCGGTTTGGTGGGACATTTGGCAAAAGACTGCCGTAGGAAGAGGCCAGGCCACGCAGGCAAATCGAACAACACTGACAAGACGGTCGACGCCGTAGCACTTACCGCGACCGTCGTGTCAACGTATCAAATCGTAGACGAAAATGTAATGCCGACTGAACGCGACGAAAAAGTGACGCCGACTGAACGTGACGTAACAATCGCAACAACAATTGATCAACCCGAATTAGCAAATTATGCCGTCGCATACCAAAGTAATCATGCAATAAATAATATCGAATGGTGTCTTGACAGCGGCGCATCGCGCCACATGTGCAAAAATCGCGAAATGTTTTCCAGTCTAAATGAAACGATGAAGGGAACAATTCGAACCGCTTCCAAGACGTACGTAAAAAGCGAAGGACTTGGAAAAATACACCTCGATATGGACGATTACGACAAACCAATTGTTTTGGAGAACGTCATGTTTGCACCCGATTTGAGCGGAAATTTGATGTCGGTACCACGCATCACAAGCCAGGGCGCTGAAGTAATTTTTACTGAGAAAACCGCAACAATCAGCAAGAAGGGAAAAACAGTCATGAAGGCGGAGCGACGAGGCGACATGTTCATCGTACGAACGAAACCACTGCAGATTGCAAACGTCGCCACTGGAAAAATCAGCCTAAACTCGAAAACATGGCACCATCGTTTTGGACATTTGAATTTGGGCGCTTTGCAACAACTAAGAAAATACGAAATGGTAAATGGACTGAAATTCGATACTGCAAACGAAACATTTGACTGCGAGATTTGTGCAAAGGGAAAAATTCACCGAAGCTCACACCCATCGTCGTCAACACGCGCGGACGACGTGCTCGACTTGATCCACTCCGACATTTGCGGACCAATGCCGACCACGTCACTTGGAGGGGCCAAATATTTCGCCACGTTCATCGATGACAAATCCCGCTACACCGAAGTCGCAATTTTGAAAGAAAGAGGCGAAATTTTCCGAGCATTTCAAAACTTCAAGCGAAGAGTCGAACTCGAAACCGGACGAAAAATTAAGAAAATTCGCAGCGACAATGCCAAGGAATACGTCAGCGCCACGTTCACCAAATTTTTGGAAGAAGAAGGGATTCGTCGTCAACTCTCGGTCGAGTACACACCAAAACAAAATGGCGTTTCTGAGCGCATGAACCGCACGCTGTGTGAAATGGCAAGATGCATGATGATAGAATCGAATCTGCCGCCACCCCTTTGGGCCGAAATTATTGACAGCGCTGTTTTCATCAGAAATCGATGCCCGACCAAGTCATTAGAAAACCAAACACCATTTGAAGTATGGCACGGCAAGAAGCCATTTATTGGTTTCTTGAGAAGACTGGGCAGCAAAGCCATCGTGTTGCAGCAGGGACCTGGAAAGGGAAAATTTGAGGCCAAAGGAACCGAATTGACATTAATAGGCTATTCAGCTGAATCAAAAGCATACAAACTTTATGATGCTGCCCGACGAAGAGTCGTGAAAAGCTGCCACGTCAAAATTTTCGAGTCAACCGATGCCATCTCAAATAATGGCGAAAAATCATTTGCTGATCCATTTTTTATTTTTCCTAGTTTTGACGAACCCGAAAGCCCGCCGCCTGACGCCATTACTGCGCGCAACAATGACAACGAAGTTGAAACAGAAGGAGAAATCGATGTCGATGAAGCCGACGCGCAAATTCCGATTGAAAATCAACCTGCTGAAACCAAACGAGGCCCGGGACGTCCAAAACTCGTAAGGACCGGAAAACCGGGGCGCCCGTCGAAGCAATACAACTTAATCCGAACACACGACATTGAACCCGCCAACGAAAATCAAGAAACCGCATTCGACCCGAACGAGGATCACGCAAATTTCGTTTGCGGCTCACTCCCATCAGACCCCATCACCGTCGAAGAAGCGATGTCCAGAGACGATCGAAATGAATGGCGCGAAGCCATGCAAAACGAAATCGACGCGCTGAAGGAGATGGGAACGTGGATACTTGTCGACAAACCCAAAAATCGAAAAGTGATTTTTTCACGTTGGGTTTTCCGCATCAAACGGGACAAGCAAGGCAACATAGACCGCTACAAGGGACGATTGGTTGCCAAGGGTTTTATGCAAAAAGAAGGAGTGGACTTCAACGAAACCTACGCCCCTGTGGTTCGATACAACTCCATTCGCACTCTCATCGCGTATGCAGTCGAGAAGGGATGGCTAATCCACCAAATGGACGTCGTTGCCGCCTACATTCAGGGCGAACTCGATGAAGAAATTTTCATGCGGCAACCAGACGGTTTCATTGAAGAGGGACAAGAAGAAAAAGTCTGTCTACTTAAAAAGTCACTCTATGGATTAAAACAAGCCGGACGGAACTGGCATAAAAAGTTAAGCCGCCACCTTCGCAAAAAGATGAAATTAAATCGCAGCAACAAAGATCCATGCGTCTTTTACAGACTAGAAGACGGGAAATCCGTAATAATCGCTGTCTACGTGGATGACCTAATCGTAATAACTGAAAACACAGAAACAATGAACAAAGTCAAATCTGACTTAAGCGAAAAATTCAGAATGACAGACATCGGATCATTGAAATACTGCTTAGGAATCGAAGTAAACCAAAATGAGAAAGACCATACCGTCCAAATCACTCAGACCAAATACATCGATGAAATTTTGGAACGCTTCAACATGACAAACTGCAACACCGTCAGCACACCAATTGACCCTGCACTGAAGCTAACCAAAGAAATGTCACCCAAGACAAACGAAGAAAGGGAGAAAATGAAAAACGTGCCATATCGCGAGTTAATTGGCGCATTGATTTACCTGTCGAATTCGACTCGCCCAGATTTGGCCTTCGCAGTGAGCAGCCTCAGTCGTTTCTGCGCAAATCCAGGTGAAACACACTGGAAAGCTGCGAAAAGGGTACTTTCATACTTGAAAGGGACGCGAAAATTAGGCATCACCTACGAGAAGACTGAAGAAAATTTGTACGGATTCGCCGACGCGGATTGGGGTGGCGACATCGACGACAGAAGATCGACCACAGGATATGTGTTCATTTTGGCCGGAAGCCCAATCTCGTGGGCATCCAAGAAGCAACATACCGTTGCACTTTCGACCATGGAGGCTGAGTACATGGCGGTATCGGAGGCAGCAAAGGAACTCCTGCACCTCAGAGGACTTCTAATTGAGTTGGGCTGCCAAACAATGCAACAGGAAGCAACTGACGTCTTTTGTGACAACCAGGCCGCCATTTGCTTCTCACAAGATCATTCGAGCTATCATAATAGCAAGCACATCGATATGCGCTTTCACTTCGCCAAAGAAGTCGTAGAAGATAAGAAAATGAGTCTCCACTACCTGCCAACCACTCAAATGGCAGCAGATGTCTTCACCAAAGGACTCTACCGACCGAAGCATGAAGATTGTTTAAAAATGTTAAACTTATTTTTGAGTTAATTTTTATTGTTTTTTATGTAACCAACATCATTTGTGATGAGAAGGAGTGTTGGAATGTTTTATACGTCATCTCGGCATGATGTTTTGTATTGGACCACCCACTGGTCACTCCCTTTCCCCTTCACCCTTCACTTCCTGTCCTACTAGAATAAACGCTAGTCGCAGCACAAGTTGCTCTGCGACCTAAAATATATATATCTACATAAATCTAACTCATCCACCATCACTTCACAAGCACTGAATAATTCATATGCAATTTGACCTCGTTATCTTTGAAATTCGAAGAAATACTTGCGTAATTTATTTTTTTTTAAATGTTTTTCTCAAAACTAATTTACAATTTAATAATGGAACTGTCCAATAACAACATGCTGTGGTAGAAATTGCCTAGGTTGACTTTATTTTTTTCATATGTATACAGTACGTATAATTTTCCTATTATACGTGGACAACATGTACTGGAGTAAATCAACGCAAGATATGTGAAGCTGGGAACCAAAATTCAAAGCAACAAAAAAACCCACTTTCATTCAAAAAGAAACCAACAATAAGACGTATTTCATGTTTCCCACCATTATCTTAGTCATTGCATTTGTTTTATTATCTACTTTCACTTACATCCTCCTTTTTTATAGGTATTTTCTATGCATCCAGTGTGCTTCACTATAACTCAAACTGCTCATAACAATTTTTCATAATAAATTTTTATGATAGAAAAAAGAAAAAGCATTGCAAAACTTTGATGACCAAAATTGATATCCCAATCTCCTGAACATTGATACGAAAATTATCTTTTAATTTCCACCTTTGTGAACTTAAAAGTATATGTTGCAATTTGACCTACAAATCATCCAGAAGGTCAGGGTCACCAAGGAAAAGACAAACATAAAGTCTTACACAACATTTAAAAAAATAAATCCACAATAACTTAGAAATCAATTAAATGATAAAAATCTTATTATTTTACAACAAAAATTCAAACAGCTGTTGTATTTTATTTACTGAGTAACTTAATTAATACTTAGCTTATGCCCTCTAAATTGTTTCACGTGCATATTAGAGAACTTGCATAAATAAAAAACAGTTTTTAAAACGCTGTTGAATCAGATGGTATCAGGAATTCGTAGAAAGAAAGCAGACAGCCATAAAAACTGTCAGGTTTTGAGTTCAAGGATATTCTGTATCTATATCACATCCATGTATTTATTACATTGCCCTCAAGCTGAAATTTTACTAGGACGGTATCAGCTGGAGGAAAACAAACTCGCAACTTAAGTCACTCCACGGCCTGAAGTAACAACCAAAACAATGAAATTTCTCCTCCTTACGCTCCTAGGCCTAATCGCGTTGGTTCTCGGTAAGATTTCAAGTGAGTTAATACAATTATTGAACAAATAATTAAATGCATCGTTCTCCCAACAGGTGACCTGGAAGCCGATGACAACGGTAATGCATTAAAATACATGTTTATCTCATTCTAATGTCTTTTAATGCCAACTACAGATTTCAAATGTAACTTTGGTGGCAAAGAATACAGTTTAGGTGAAAGAATCTCGACACCAGAAACCTCATGCTTTGTATGCACGTGTCACAAACATTTCGTGGAACCATCTGTGTCCCCTCCCAGCAGTTGTGCCATTATAGACTGTCCGTGGGGTTATTACAGTAGCAAACCGCACTGTAAAACACAGTACACTGCGGGAGAATGCTGTCCAGAACTCATATGTTCGGCACCAGCTCCGAGGTTCGACCATTCGTTTCTTACACGCAAAAGTAAGTCGAGTGCAAACATCTCTTCATTTCATTCATTAATTGACGATCAATTTGTGTCGATTTATTGACAGGAGCTGATGAATCAACTGATGGTTATGAGATAACAACTAAAGTCGATAAGGAGCTCACACTTTACTGCAAAGCTGATTCTACCGATGATCTCGTACGTCGATATCATTGCAATTTTTCTTCTTCTTTCCTTCATTTTTGTCGTCTTCTTTTTGTCAGTCGCACAAGGACATTGAATGGAAACACACAACTTCAGATGGCGTCGAATCGACTGTTGCTAACACAACAGAGTCTATGATTGCATTTTTTGAGCCGGCAACTTGGGCATTGTATTTCCCTTCAATAAAGGCTAGTGATGATGGATTGTACACGTGTCACATGCCCACGACACCACCTCAAACACAAACAACTCGTATTGTTGTGAGAACCGGTCAGTTGCTCGTTGTTTTCTCTTCAAAATCTTCGACGCGATTAAATTGTCTTCTTCTTTTCAATTTAGAACCTCGTCCTCCTGTCATCGATCCAATTTGCTACAAACCTGCGTTTTCTACCGCCCAAAATGATCCGTGTCCAGATGTGAAAGAGGACGACTTGCCTTGGTATTATGACACGAACACTCGTGACTGCACACAACATACAGAAAAATCTTGTGAATGGGGAAGCGAAAATCATTTTCCGTCAATGTCAGCATGTTGGAACCATTGTTTAGGTATACATTGACCTTTTTAGACTTTTGGTGCAATTTAATTCATTTGTTGCTTCGTAGACGATTGCTATGCAAGTCTTGAAACGGGTCCTTGTGACGCCCTCATACCGAGGTATTACTACGATCACGTCAAAGACACGTGCGAGTCTTTCAACTATGGAGGCTGCGGAGGCAATTTCAATAACTTCCAAACTGTACACGAATGCGAAGATAAATGTGCAGACACCAAATACAGAAAAACAACAGGCAAAAAATTATTTTAAGTGTTTACATTTCATCTTTTGAACCTTAGCATAATATGTATAGTATCATTTATTATCTATTCTTTGTAATTATTTAATTTTTTTTTTCCAAATAAATCAGATAAAAAAAAAAGATCCACCACTTCTTGTAGTGAGCACACTCAATGTCCATGGAAATTGTGGCAACACTATGTTCATAAAAAATGCCAACCCATATATGAAGATGACAGCTGTTGTCCTCAATATTTTGACTGTAAAGTCCAGACAAGCTTACCAGCTGAAGGTCTCAATTAATTTAAAAAAATATATATATATTTTTTTTTTGTAAAAATAATAAAATTTCTGTTAGACTCAACCACCGCTTGCACTTGCAATTCTGAAGAACTGGACACTAAAATCGAAAATGGCTGCATTCCAATTTATGAGAATGATAAATGTTGTCCAATCGATTGGCAATGCCGTAAGTAATTTTATTTTTTTAAAATATGTCCATAAAGTCAACTGTGTCCAACTCATTTGTACAACAAATTTCAATTTCCTGTTTCCTTGCTCCGTAATTTAATAACAACAACATAACTACATTGAATTTCCACTACACGATTAATTGTTTCCTTTAGCACCGAGTTCAAACACAGCATACAGACAAGGGGGTGAAGAAACTCGACCGAAAACCGATGACCCTAATCACCAATGTCATTATGGTGGCCAAAACTATCCTCTCGGTTATGATTTTATCAGCGGATACAAAGCAGGCATCAACTGCACTTGTTTAACACCACCCACATTTACCTGCATAGTCCCTTCTTGTCCCGAACCGGCATCTGCGTCTAACGAAATGTTGAGATGTAAACAAGTCTTCAAGTTGGTCCATGAAGGCCATTGTCCAGAATACGAGTGTTGGAGTAAGTAAATCCTGTAAAATAATTTAACTTTAATCAGTTTGTTCAATTTTTCTTTAAAAACAGATATTATGGAGTCGGCTCAACTTGTTGGACAACCACGTAAGATGATCATTTAACCTGTTTTAAACGTTTTTTTTTTTTAAATTTGCTTTCATTGAAATTTTAGTAACAATTAAAGAAAAACAGGCTTGCAAGGTAATTCGTATAAAGATTTAATTATCAAATTTGTTATATTTAAGAATTTAATTTGCTTTCCAGCCTGCCTCATGTCTATATCCCCGAGAATGCATTGTTAATTACACGCAGTGTCATTTAGAAGAATGCCAAAGAGATTGTCGATTGTGCGCAATTCCAATGTGCCTAGCTTGGAGCAATTATGTATCGCCACCTAATGAATGCCCAAGATGCGAATCACTCAGTAATGACAGTATAATAATTATGAGCTAAATTTTTTAAATTAAATCTTATTTTTTTAAATACAGCCACACCAGAAGAAGCTTGTGAAAAAGTAAATTATTACGTAAATTATTATTATTCCATTTAAATTTTTTTTTTTTAATTATTGCTTGTGTCATTTAGAATCCTAATTTCTGCCCTGGTGAAGCTAGATGCGAGATATTTGATAAAGACAAATGTCGAAACGGATCATGTGAACCCTCTTGCATCCTTGAAGTTGTACAACCAATACTGGTGTAAGCGAATAATGGAATAATGGATAATAATCCGTTTTAAAACCTTACCACGTCTTTTTGATCGTTGCAGAGAGGAGAAAACTACTGATTAGCACACCGTCCCCAACAATGTATTCCTGTTAGCAAAGATATAATACTCTAAATACAAATATATATTAAAAAACATGTATACAAATAACTTACTCAGTCGCTGTTTATTTTTTAAAAAATGGCACCCAGAAAATGATGACATTTGGTCAGGTTCTATACTGCCATCTGTAGTCGTTCTTTAAAAGTAGGGACACAATTTACATAAGAGAGCAACAATTTCTTTATTTTTCTACAAAATTAAAGAAAATATTCACTTTGTATCACAAACAAAAAGTTGTCATAAATATTTCTATATATTTTAAATTAAATACTTTATTTTTTTTATTATAAATTGATAAATTTTTTTCTTATATCTTTTTTTTGTCAAAATTCTAAATCCAAACCATACATAATCACATTTTTTTTAAATTAAAAATGCTCACATTTTCTCCTCTTTAATCATAATGGCCTGTGATGTTTGGTTTTTAACTGCACTTGCTGCAGGAGTAACCGAGTTGTTACTATTGGGATGCCTCGACTTAACATGTCTCTCTAAATCCCTTCGTCTGACCAGCACTTTGCCACACAGATCGCATCTGTAAGGCGTTTCTCCCTGCGCATGTAAACGCACATGTTTATTCAAATTCGAAGGATCGCCAAAGGGACGCAAACAAACCCTACATTTTAACGGCTTGTACCCAGTGTGGGTTCGGATATGAATTTTCAGTCCATATTTTCGAGAATACATTTTCCCGCAATAAATGCATTGATGACCCCGTCGGGGAGTGGTCATTTTGGGTGAAGCCACAATGGCCGGGTAGAGCGGTGAAGACGGCTGTCCAGAAGACACGCAGGTGGTAACGCGTCGCCAATCGATGTGCGATGGACGAGGTGTCAGAATTGGACGGATGGGACACGGTCTGCAAGGAAATGACGGACGGATTTCAGGTAAAGGGGTCACAAGAAAGTTTCTGAATGGGTGCGCATGAGTTGGCACGACGGAGGACTGGTAGGAACATTGAAATGCCAGGTGTATTTTCAGCGGATTCGGATTGGTGAAAATGCGATTGCAAATGTGACAGACGTAACGTTGATGACCTGCAAAACACAAACAAACAAATCCATCACGTTTGAATGAAGACAAATAAGTGAATTAAGTTTTACCCTGAATGTTTGCAGGCGTGAGAAAAGATATTCCCAATTCTTCGACCAGTTTGGGCGAGAACCAAGCGAGTAACTCTTCGTTTCGTCCAATATTTCTGATAGTGCCAAAAACCAAATTATTTTCTTTCATCATAAGCTAAAAAATGAAAATAAATTTGTATCGATAAAAATTATGGCATCTAAAAATCAATTTTCGTTACGAGATGAGGCGAAATATTAATTTTTCAATGACGAAATTGATTAATAATAACAAAATTAAAAATGACCCACCTGCAAGTTCTGCGATTGACAATCCTTGGCCCAACGCACATGCCTCATCCATGACTCTTCACCGTCTCTATTGGAACCGACGAGTTGTCCGTTAACCCCAACACCGACGTGGTGGTGATGAACGATAGGCGACCGGTCGAGAAAAATCTCCGCGAGATGCAACTGGGTTTTAAGCGGCGGCGACTCGATTCCAGCCGGGAGATCCATAGAGGCGAGAGCGGTCGTGGTGACACTCTCAGAAGCCAACATCTCTTTGATGGCCCCATTTGCGTTTTCGCCAACTTCTCCATGTCCAGCTGACGGATCCACGAGAGACCCGCAGCACCTGTTTCTTCACGACAGGTTCACGCTCAATCCGAGCCTAATAGTCACTAATCACTCTTCTCAATGGGGGACCCATACAAGGGTAGCGAACACTGGGTGAGGGTGGGATGTGGGATAACCGGTGGGCACGGAGTGCAAAGTTCAAGCGATTAAACGAATGTCGAATTGGAAAAAGTGTTTTTCCGCATGAAAAATTTGTCGTTTTTCTTATTTTTCTGCTTTTTTTCGGTAGTTTGAGATTTTTAGTTTGGTGTGGACTGTAGAGTAAGGATTGCGCTGTTGATGTTGGTTTGTGCGCATAATGGTAATGAGGCAAAAGGGGAGGGTGAAGTACAAACTTGGGGTGAGGAAGAATAGTGTGGGAACGTGGCACGTGGCAGACGTTATGCACGGCTTTTGTTACTTTACCGCTCATCGTAAAAATCAAATCATCCGAAATGATTATTAGACACAGTACGACTAAAATGTTTGTTAATTTATAATCAATTTTAAATTCGGATTATTTCATTTCGTTCAATTTTATTTATTTTGTTAAAGGTTGAATTTGATTTTATCGGTTTTTGTTTTGTTTTTGTTTTGTTTTTGGGCGGGGAGAAATTCGAAATGTTTGTTTATTCACTAGAGTTGAGTGGTAAACACATGAAGTTGTTTACCAATAACAATTTTGGTCGTTTATAATTCCTTTTTTTTTCTTCTAGTTTTCAATTTGTTTATTATATTCCCCATTTCTATCCAAATGGTGTAGTAAGGGTCAGCCATCACCCCCACCTGCTGTGGTACCTGTCAGCTGGTGAAACCACATGGCCCGTACCCACGCTTTGCATGAAAATAAGACAATTTAGGAGAAAAGAATTTCCATTCAACTATTTATATTCAAGTTTAGATCACAATGCAGCTATATACTATTTTGCATTTTATTGACTAAAAAATAATAAGTAAATTTTTCTTGTAACAACCGAAACCGAAATTAATAATTTTCTGTTTTTAAATATATTTTTAAATATTTTTTTTTTACATTTTGTCAATTTCTTCTTCCACCGCTTCATACTCAGCTTCTGCCTCCGCATCTAAGACTTCACCTTCTTCATTAACATCAACACTCTCCTCCTCGACAGTTTCTTCTGGTGCCGTGATTTCCAAGTCTAATTCACTAGCCGTTTGATCGTGTATCAGTGGCCTCATTGGCATAAATGTTTTAACTCCATTCACGAGAATATTGGAAACAATTTCTAAAAAAAAAAAATATATATAATTTAAAGAAATAAAAAATAGGAATAAATACAATTACCATCCAAAACAGCACATTCCAAAATATGGTCATTCAACTTGTCAACAACTTGATTCATTAACCACGGCATGAATCCTTGTTCAATGTCTGAAATTTCCGCCAACAACGCTGAAATAATCGAAGTGTGTTTGTAAGCGGGTTCAATAGTTACCTTTAGTGACTGGATCGATAAAATAATTGGAGTCCATCAGATTTTGGAAGACAGTGGGAGCCAAATCTGCCAAATAATTCTGAGCAAATGCAAAGGCTGCAACTTTTTCTGACGTTTTTTCTTGATTAACAATGGCTTTCTCGTGTTGGTAGACTCTAGTTTCCTAAAAAAAAAATAAAACTTTAAGAAAAATCGAAAAAAAATTTATTTAAAAAACAAATAAAAATAAAATGACCTTTTCTTCTCTCAGTCGTCTTTCCTGTTCTTCGAGTCTCTGCTGTTCTACCAATTGGGCGTATCGAAGCTCCTCGTATCGGTGCTGCTGTTCGCGCATAGACGCCATTTCTTCTTCTTGAACGACTTCCAAAAGCGATTGTTCAATCGTTTTACCAACAAGAACCTCCAACAACGGGGTGACCTCCAAATCAAACTCAAACAATTCCCCCTCGTAGATCTGTGTTTGAACATCAATTCCAGATTTTGCTCGAACAAACACAGGGCTCGCTGGACGATCCATAAATGGATCCGTTTGACTTTCTTCATCAAAAACTTCAATAGCGGCCGCCAACTTTTAGAATTAAAATTTTTGAAATGTTAAACAATTAACTCATTTACTCATCCCAGCCCAAATATACCTCTTCAAGAAATAACTCTGTTTGCACGTTGACATGTTGTCTTCCTCTAAGAGGCGGTGGTGAAAGCGTTCTTAAAGGAGCTTTGATGGGTCGTCGACCAATGACTCTACGGCGAACTGCCAATTGTTTGTGTATGTCTGTTGCATCCAACGGAACACCCACAGACACGGCGTGATGAGGCACGGTTGAACCGCGCATGACACGCCTGTCGTACATAATATTTCCATATTTGAGGAGTTGGTCCTCACTATTATTTAAAAAAAAGAATTAAAAAATTCGAAAATTAAAAAATTAAACCTAATTAAAAATATTGGAGTTACTTTAGAATAGGGCCCGCTTCGGAACGTGCCAAAAATTTGGTTACATACCAAACAAACCCCCCCAAGTCCGAAAATGACACTTAAAAATGTCGGAAATGAACCTAACCTTAACCTAACTTAACCTGGCCTAGCCTATCCTTAACCTAACCTAACCTAACCTAACCTAACAATACCATTAAGATTAGGTTAGGTTAAAGATAGGCTAGTCCAGGTTAAGTTAGGTTAAAGTTAGGTTCATTTCCGACACTTTTGAGTGTCATTTTCGGACTCAGGAGGGTTTGTTTAGTAAGTAACTAAATTTTGGGCCCATTCTGAAGTGGGCCCTATTCTAAAGTACACCCAAAATGTTCATTCAGTTGCTTACAGTTTTGCTTGTTCTCTGTATTTAGCTTTTCTTGAAAATCCACATTGCTGGAGAAGAGCTCGGGGATAGCTCGCAAAAGTATACGTTTTTTCGTCACCAGCTTGATAGCCAACATTTTTAGTTGGAATTGATGTCTTGAGCATTCTGTATTTTTTTTTTATCTTTTCAGTGATTTAAACTTATCTTCTTACTGCCATTCTGTGAAGCTTTACGAAAGGCAGAGCGTTAAAAAATGGGCCTAGAAGAATAATCGAAGCTATAGTTGTGTTTTGATTTTGTTACCATGGCTACATCCTGCTTTGTGCTTGCGCAATCGACCACAACAAATCGTATCCAAATCTTCACTTTTTGTTGTCATTTATTCATTTTTATGCCACCAGATTACGTCACACAAAGTAATTATTGTTCAAACATTAAAAGAATAAAAAAAAGTGCTATTGATTTTACTTTGTATTTTGTTTCCTTGTTTAGCAATCAATAATAAAGAATAAAATGAATTAATGATGGAGAACAAAGATGGTCGACAACTCTAAAGTAAAATACATTTTTATTTCGAGCTTTTTTCTTTAAGTCTACAATATTAAAAGTTTTATAAATTAAAAATCAAACAATATTTATTTTCATTATAAAAAAAAATACAAAAAAACACAAAAAAATACAAAAAAAAAACAACTAATTGCCCATTAGTCCTTTAATATTTAAATCTTTAATGGAAAACTGGTTCGCCACATCCGCCGCGTGTTTCAATGCTCCGAATGTTACTAACATTTTTATCACTTCTTTAGCATTTTCTCTGAAACCAATAATTCGAAATAAATAACTAACTCACAAAACTGTCAACGACTACTTACAGTATCTTTTCCAAGCGGTAAAATATTCATGGCCCATAATAAATATGAGTTAGCAGACCATCCAAAGCAACTTCTTTCAAAATTTCATCGTTTAAAATTCTTTGCCAATTGAGAAATTTGCGCAGAATTTTTATGCAAGTCCAATACTACCGTTGAAAGAAAGCCCCCGCATTCGATAATTTATTTTCAAGAACACTAAAATAAAACGAGAAAAACAAATTACGGAGTATTTAATAACAAGCTAGTAAAAACAAAACCAAATAAAAATGACGCACGGTTTTGGATAAGGTGGCATGTAGAAATACAGTAGACATCATCGTCCAACAGCAGTTAACAGTGCAATTGTTTTCTTATTTTTTCCGTGAACAGTTGGGTGCAAACTTGGAGATATGTCCTTGTCCCGAGTCTTTTTCTTCCCTTATTTTTCGAGTTGTTTCATCATTCGACGACTATAACTTGATTTCTTGACTTTGAAGACTTCACATTTTTCCTCCTCTACAAAAATGTCAACAAATAAAAGCTACCGTAAGTAAATGAATATTAGCAACAGAAAAGTGTCGGTATTTACTTTCCTGTCGGCAAACTGACTGGATTCTTTTCTTTTGGAAATTTTTTGCTTTCGCGGCTGCTTGTTTGATGAGACGAAATTTCTGAGGAACGGCTTGTTTCCTGAGTTTTAAACGTATCAGTATTTCCATAATTTTCTTCGTCCGAATCATTTTTTGTATTTCGCTGCCTGAAATTCCGCTTCGATTTTCTTAAAATTTTCTTCAAAACAGTCCAAACAAGATGGCCGTCAGGTACAAGGTCAACGATGGCAGCATACGTTACGTCATAAAATATCTACCGATCCCGGTCACAGAACATTTAATAAAAAGATAACACGAATCTGGGCTGGGAAGGTCTAGTCCTCGGTCTAGTCGATGGATATGCATAGAATGATCTTGGCAAAGTGGTTACGCTGCTTTCACAAGACGAGCGCTGCAGTCGATGTCAGTGCTAGAGCACAGATTCAAAAATACGCGCACAAGTTTTATATTCATTTCGTAAATAAAAAATAAAAATCGTACAAAGTAATCCAAGAAAAACAATGATATAAAATAAATAAAATAAACAAATAACTTTTTTGAGGAATTGGAATCAAACTGAGATAAGTTTAATGAGTGGAAAAACATATGAAATATAAACGCAAATAAATAAAATTATTATCGCTCTTTATTTCTTCTCCTTTGAATAAAACTGCTATTATAGCTAAAGTTGCTTACAATTTCATCTCTGACATTATCGACAGCGCCTGTCTGGCGGGAGAATTTGTTATTAACCACTTGCTTAGCTTTGCCAGTTTTAGGACTGTTCTCTGGTTGGTGAGTGAGTTATATTTTCGGAGAGCAACATGGCGCCGAGCTATTTTCCGGGACCGGAGAAATTGCTATAAAAATGAAGTTTTTTCAATATCTATGGAATTGAAAACGATCATCGGATAGTGAAATAATTAGTTGTATGTATTGTGTGTAGATAATCTGTTATGGAAAATCCGAAAACTCCATTTGTCGAGGAAATCGACTACACCGAAATTGAGTTATTAGAGGTATCGTATTGAAATCAAAGTTTATAAATGCTAATATTACAAGAAAACCTTAAACTATTGCCGTCCTCCATAAACAAACGTTCAAACACAATTGACTGTTCACGATGGCTTACATAATATAGTTACATCGACTGATAATTCTTTCGATTTTTCATTTCTAGGTCGTTGGTAAAGGATCTTTTGGTGTGGTTAATAAAGGAAAATGGAGAGGAAAATTTGTTGCAGTTAAGAAAATCGAAGGGGAATCTGAAAAGAAGGCATTCCTCGTTGAAGTAATACTATAAATACAAGTGAAACAAATTGAACAAATTGTAATCGAGTTGATTATTTTTCCATTTCTCCAGCGTCAACAACTATCCCGTGTCAATCATCCGAACATTGTAAAATTATACGGTGCTTGTACGAAGTCACCTGTGTGTTTAGTGATGGAGTATGCCGAGGGAGGATCATTGTACAATGGTAAAAATCGCCGAAAATCCACCCTAAGATTGTGCGATCGGTCAATAAACGTTGAATATTTGTTACTCCAGTTCTTCACGTGACACCTCGTGCCAATTACACTGCATCTCATGCAGTGAGCTGGGCTCTACAATGCGCTAAAGGAGTGTCATACCTGCACGACATGAAACCAAAGGCTCTTATTCACCGTGATCTCAAACCACCAAAGTGTGTTTTCGCTTTTCAAAATTTCAACAATTTCAACAAATTTGATTAATTTTTCATTTATTTTTTAAAGCTTACTGCTTATCATGGGTGGCACTGTCTTGAAAATCTGTGACTTTGGCACGGCATGTGATATCCAAACTCACATGACCAACAATAAAGGCAGTGCTGCCTGGATGGCACCAGAAGTGTTTGAAGGTATTGAGATAATAATTTGGAATTGTTTATCAATCCTTCTCGTTTTCATTTGTAATTTTTCTTTTCAAGGATTTAGTTACAGTGAAAAATGTGATGTGTTTAGCTGGGGAATCATTTTGTGGGAAGTTCTGACGAGACACAAACCGTTTTCGGAACTAGGTGGCAGTGCATTTTCCATTATGTGGGCTGTACACACCGGACATCGACCCCCACTTATCCAAGGTTGTCCACTGGTCGTTGAAAAACTCATGACTCGCTGCTGGGACAAATCTCCACCTCGACGCCCGCCCATGTCCGAAGTCGTCGACATCATGACCGAAGTATTTAAATATTTCAAAGGAGCTGACGAACCCATCACCTTCTCGCCGTCAGATGGTTGTTTTTTTGTTTCTTTTCTTTTCTTCTTTTTGTTCGCAAAAAAATTCAAAAAGCTAAAATCTTTTCATTTTAAATGCGAATTTCCTTTGCAGATTGCAGCACGTATCAATCTGAAATCGTAACGGAAGAAGCTCTCAGTTCAGAAGTGCCTAGTGTTGAGTCACTCAGTTCTCCACCGATTGGACCTGTAACTACGCCCCCACTGCCATCACCGACTTTCCGATGGGTTGGAAAACCCATCCCGCCTAATCTCATGGAACCAATTTCAGTTGAAGTCGAAGATAAATTCACGCCAGCTCCTGTCGAAGTGGTGAACAATTATTTAATTTCGCTTTTTTTCTTATTTAAACAAATAAAAATTGATGACGTTAGACACGTCTGTCACAAGTTATAAGTAGTATGTTCCCTTGAAACCTATTTTAAAAAGAGCTAACGATCATACGTGGTCTGTAAGCATGAGTCAGAATTAAGTTAGTGAATTTGGCAGGGTTTCGCGTTCCTTTTTGATATGTTGAGGTATTGTACCGTATTCATGTCATCCTTTTTAAAAAGAAAAAAAATTTTATGACTTGCTTGTACATTTATTTCGTGTGACACGTGTGTGCAAGATTGAGTCATAACTAAATAATTTATGATAAAAATTATTTTTTTTTTTTTTTGTTTGAAAAAAAAAAAGAGTTTAGTGCCTCCAAACAGACCGATGTCTCAGACCAGTGCGCCGCCATCACTAGCATCGAGTCAAGAAAATTTAAATAAAGACAACAGCTCGAAAAGACTGTCTGCTGATTTCACTACAGTGTTAGCAAACAGCGTACTAAAATTAGAACCCATTTCAGGTGAGGCAACAACGTCTGTTTTTATAAAAAAAAAAAAAAAAAAATTAAATAGAGAAGAAGAAAAAAATAATTTGCATCTCATCCCATTGTTTTTCATTGCAAGACGAGAAAAAAAGCGGTTCTTATGGATCCTTGACGACCAAGACCAAGTCGTACCGAGTCGAAGACCCCCCCAAGAGAATCCACATCCCGAAACCCGATCGCCCGTCTCAACCGCCCGTGTTTACGCCTTCGCCCACTTCGAAACCCGGATTCACGCCCAGCTACCAATCAACTATTAGCAGTAAATTGATATTTTCTTAATTCTTGCCGAGCAGTCATTTTTAATTTTTCTCCTCTGGGTAATTAATGACCGTATTTCTTCGATTCTAAGATGCACCCCGTTTTTAGAGATGTTTATACAGGGGAAAAAGTGCGTCTTAGAACCGAAGAAATACGGTAATTAATTTAAAAATTAAAAAAAAAAAATTACAAATTAAATAATGTACCCCATCAACTTTAAGTTGATTTTTTCTTTTAAAAAAGATTCTTGTGTAATTTCCCCCGTTCCAAAAGACATAAGGGAGTTGATTCAAACATGTTGGAGCCGAGCCAACCGTTTGAGTCAACGGGGAAGCCATGTGCATAACTGGGCAATGATTCAGCATAGCAAAAACACATACAAGTTTGTCCCGCAGTTTCGCGCGTAACGAGCATCAGAACTGGTGTGTTCCTGCTACAGCTGATGATGGAGAGAAATGAAACGACATTAGCTGCTCTGCACTTCCGTTCTTCCCAATCTCGCCATGCAATACGCGGCTTCGCTGCTGCTGCTGCTTATGGCAAATTCAGCGACGACAGTTACGCTGATCTCATCCTCAATTTACATCCGATTCAATCTTCCACAGGTTCGCCGCAGGATTTCAGCAACAATCTAGGCTTTTATCATCTCATGCTCGAGCCCGAATTTCAGGTAGGTACATTTTAAAAACCAGATGCCAAGCTACATCTTCTATTTCTGAATCCTTTTTATGCGATGCAATGGCAGTTGCTAATTTTAACCCTTTGCTGCATCTTTGCTTGAACCGTTTTTTTTCCTTCCTCCATTTTTTTTTTTTTTTTTAATTATTTTTCTTTTCTTTCTTTCTCCAGCCGCTGAATCCTGTTCCGAACTCGAGCGAATCCATGAAAGTTTTCGAAGAACATAACAAGGTGAGTCATAAAAACCACATTCGTTTTTACTCGTCAAAGGGACCTGCCGCTTTATTTATACACACCATTTGGGCCTAAGTCTGGTTATCTCCATCCTGAGCGCTTGCCAAAGAGCCATTTATTGCTTAGCTGCTCAGTGTTGTGTCCGTTACCGTTACTGTAACGATTATCATTTTCTGCGTCCTCATGAAATTTCATTAAATTTAAATTTTGTATTGGAATTTTTTCGTGTTTTTTTTTTTTTTTAATAAAAAATTCTTGCAATGTTTACATTTTTCTCGGGAAATTAAAATTCAATATGGCAGCTGCCATAACCGGATTGAAACGCACGTTGGTTTCCAGGGTTTTTACGGTGTAAAAGTGGGGAAGGGGATTGGGTAATCTAAATTTAAAATGTGTAGTGGCAATGACCTCCAACAGAGCTGGGTTTATTTTTATTTATATACATTTTTTTTTCCTTCCCAGCTTGCTCAGGAATTTATTCGAGTCAAAGCCGAAACCAATTTGTTATTAAAGAGAAGGTAATTTAAAAAAAGCAAAAAAAAAAAAAATGTATTGTTGAAATGAGTGATTTTTTTTTGTTTTTGTTTCTATTCTAGGCAAGAATTAGATGAGGAACTGGGTAAAGAACAAACTCTTACCTCTACTGGATATACTGAAGCAGACAAATACATAAACGAAATGCTTGAATTGCAGAATGAGAAAGTAAACATAAACACTGCTGAATTTTTCTTCTTTTTGTGAAATAAAATTAATTGAAATGTATATATTTTTTTCTGGATTTTATTTGCAGCAAAGTTTACAGTCTCTGTTTGAAAACTTGAGCAAACAACTAGGTATACTTAAGAGCAATCCAAAACACAGGAATTCAGGCGATTGGGTCATGCTACAATGAAAGCGATCGAGTCAAGTTAATGGAATGACTACTTGACGAGCACAAAAACCAATTTCTATAAAGAATTTATTTCCGTGTCGTTTTGTGCTGCTACTAAACACGCAATGATAAACAATAAAACTCAGCCAAAAAAAAAATTGTTTTTTTTTTTTATTTATTAAAGCGATGTAAAATGTTTTGATTTAAAAAAAAAAGAAAAATTAAATTTTTAAACTGTATCATAATTTTAGACAATTTTAATAAAAAATAAAAATTATGTACATATTCTCACAAATTTGCATCCTTGTTTCAATTTTTTTTTTTTACAAAACTCGTTTTATGCTCATAATTGGACTCCATCAGTGTGTGCAATCTCATTTTCATTTCAAATGTTTTTTTCTCGTCATGTAATACTAAAGTTGCTTGAACTCTCACCTAGTAATCACCTGTTGCATGAAATAAACAAGGAACAGGAGACACAGACACAGCACGCGAAAAGCGCAATCAGCTTTTTGCTTTAATTACTCAATTAGTCCATCACCTCGGATCAATTATTTTTTTGGTGTAAAATAAAAAGAAAAAGAAAAAAAATCAGTACCGCATTTCCAAGCTCGATTGAGATTTTTCCATCCGCCGTAATAGTAGTTATTACTACTTTTTTTTTTAATTAACCAGCAATTGATGACCTGTGACTCAAGTGACTGATACAAAGCACTCCGAGAAAGTGAATAAAAGACATGCGACTCGATGCATGTTCATCACAGCAACATCAGCTCAGCTAAAGATGACTAAACTTGTAAGCACTCAAGTTCCAATGGAAATTTAACATTACAAAAATTTGCAATGTTAAATCGCCATAGAACTTTCAATGGAAAATTTAACATTACAAATGTTTGCAATGTTAAAACTCCATAGAAACTTCGAGATTACATTTGTTCGCAATTTCATCTAATTTTCTTTTGCAGTCTCTTTTGTTTGTGGCTTTCTTTGCCCTGGTCATGATAATCGAAGCCGGGCATCACCATGGTCACCATGGTCATGGACACGACCACGGTCACCACCATGGACATCACCATGGTCACCACCACGGACATGACGAAAAGCATGACCACGACCACCACCACAAGCACGACCACCATCACAAGCACGACCACCACCATAAGCACGACCATCATCATAAACACGACCACAAACACGGCCATGATCATGATCATAAGCATGGCCACGATCACAAACATGACCATGGACACCACCACGGACACCACCACGGTCATGACCATAAACATGGCCACGATCACAAACACGACCATGGACACCACCACGGACACCACCACGATCATGACCACGGACATCACCACGGTCATCATCATGGTCACGATCACGGACACCACCATGGACATCACCATGGTCATGATCACGGACACCACCATGGACATGGACATCATGACCATCATGACCATCACGGATGGCACCACTAAAAAAATTTATCAAATACCAATACTGATTGCTTTGTATCCGTCAGTTGGGCTTATTTATGGTATCAAAGAGGATTTTGTTCCTTCCCTTAGTTGTAGTTCCCCCGGAATTTTTCTCACTCTATAAACGGAGAAATATATATGCACCATGTTCCCTGCATACAATGTACATAGTCTTAAGGAATTTAAGGAATAAATTTTAATTTAAATCAACTTTCCTGTTTCGTGCTTTATCTTTTTCTATTTCTTTTTTTTTCTCCTCATACGAATGCATTCCATATCCACGTCGCAAAAAATTCAAATAAACGACACATGCTTTTAAATGGGGACAAAATGAAGTGAAGCAAGCAATAACCACTGACCTGATTTTCTATAGTTTTTGTTTCAATAAATCACGTATTTTTCTCTCTGCTGAGTCTGCTCGCGAGTATAAAGTCAAGTTCAAAGTCGCTGTCAGCTCAAAAACTTCATTTCTGAAAGGAGACCAGGTAAGAATATTTCACAATCCCATAAAATCACACAAAACGATTATACCTTTCAGTCTTTCACCGATTCAAAATTCTCGCCATTTGCACAGTTTTGTACGCTAGTTGCTATGACGACACTGCAATTGCACCATCTGTTGCTGCTTCTTGGAACGTTCGCTTCAGCAATTCCTACCGCCAGAGAGTACGGAGTTCGTTGTTATTTCACCTACACTTTAGAGGGGAAGGAAGAGCACTGCCAGGAATATGGACCTGATGCTAAAGACATGGCTAAGACTACGCCGCATGACCAAGTCCCAGAACAAGACGCGCCCCAAGAGGAAATCGTAGAAGGACCAATTGAAAACAACGAAGAAACTCAACATCCGCAATCGCAAGTCCAAGAGGGGCCATCGGAAGTCGGAGGAGTAGAAGAAGAGCCAGATTATTTCAACGACTACGATCACGAGCAGCAGGAATTTCGGCCTCATGTCCCCGTACAGCAGCCCCTCAGACACACACCTCGCCATCCAGCAATGATGGTTGCTCAAGGAAGTCAACATCAATTTGGTCCCACACATTTCTACCAGCCGGGCCAAGTTCTTCAAGGGTTGATGATCAAACACAGTCCCCGAATTAAAATGAAACCAGTTAATTTTATGTATGCAGGCTGAATGACTGTACAATTTATTTTATCAAAAATTTTAATTGAGTTGTAAAACCATTTTATTTTAAAAAAGACAAAAGACAAATAAAAATTCTCCTTTGTAGTCAGAATGTGATTTTTTTTCTTTCTTTTTCAAAAATGGGATGTTGTAATACGTTTGTCGTGTGTGGAGGAGAGGCGTGTGTGTCATCACGCGCGTGCTTGGCAACAAGTTCCACCTAAGCAACCGCCGTTTCCAAACAGTATATTCCACACTTCGTTTCTGTCACGGTGTTCCAAAAACTGTCAAACGATACAACTGATAAATAAACAAACAACTGCGATAACACCGAATAAATCACAAGTAAAGCATTGATGAAAACTAATTTTTGTTGTTAAATTTAAATTTAGAAATTTCAAATTTCAATTATTTAGGGTTGTGAAGTTGATCGTTCGACGAAATTTTCGAGTCGAGCCAAACCCAAAACGCAGCAGTATTCAGTAGTGAATTTAAGAAAACCAGTCGCTTAGCCCACGAACTCCCAACTCGGAAGAAGCCTCGCGCACACACGAACAGCTTGGTGATATTCCGTTCGAATGAAGACCGTTTTGGACTTGCCAAGCCTAAAACACATTTCACTAGCAAAAACCTCGGTTTTTCTATGGAAATACAACTTCATTATTCAGATTAAGAAAAATACCACGGACAGTCACAAGAAACAATGGCTAGACATCCAAGAAGCAGTTTGTAAATTAGTAGTTGCTTTTGACATTCCAAAAGAGTTAAAACCTTTGCTGAGCTCGCTAGTTAGGCATGTCGGGAAACAGTTATGGGATTTGCTCAAATTTTTGTTTACCCAAGTTTTCAACGGCCTCAACTTTCTCGAACCAAAATTTGTGAAGTCGATAATACAATGCACACAGTGGACGGCGCACGGGCAGTTAGACATGACTAAAACTGCACGAGTTCTGTCGGAACTGCGCGAGTGGACAATTAAATCGAGATTCGACATTGGCATCGTGTGCTGCGTCGCAGACGTCGTCGAAGATATATGGAACGAATCGGCGAACATTGTGAGGCGAAGTTTTGATAAACAAAAGGAAACAAACCTGAAGAATATCATGTACAAGTATTGGAAAAGACTGACGATTAAAACGGACGCTTCAAAAATCACGTTCAACAAGAAAATTGAGATGTTTTTCCTGTCAATTAACTATAAAAACCAATGTGCCGTAGAATATTTTTGGTCACTCATGAGACAGTGCGAAAGAAATGCACTTATCAAGTTACTGGTGCGGAGAGAGAGCAAATTGGAAGACTTAATCGAACACGTGAACAAAGACTTCAAGTGCAACGATTGTTTCTGCACTTTCGAGATTGGCATCACGAGCTTTCTACTTGCCGAAATGGACGAGCAGCAGATGAGAGCCGTTTTGTCTTCAGACTACGGATTAAAACCAGTCACGCCTTTGCTCATACATTTTTTTGACGTGGACTCGTTCACACCCACGTCGAGCCGCATTATAAATCTCATCGCGTCGGGTGATGACTTTTACGACATCATTTGCAAGACCGTCGTGTATCCTTGGTACCAATATGGCGACTTCTCCAGAGTCAAGGAATGTTTGACTCGTTTCTGGATAAATGCTCCAGCCGAGATGAAGAAGTGCCACTATGACCACAAATACTCGTTCATCTACGACACGCTGTGCAAGGCGCAGGATTTTGACAACCTACACGTATTGTTGCACGATGCGGATATCAAGAAGAGAAGCAGGATTTTGTCCAGGTGCGTTGCGCAGCTGTTTATCAAAAATAGTCAGCTGTATTTCAATTGGGATTTCCTCGAGTTGATTGCGAAAATATACATAACGACGAAGGAAGAAATGACGACGTTTAAGATGCACTGCTCTTACCTTGCGTTCCACATCGGTCGGACTTTGCTTTTCGACATCTCTGATAAGAACAAATGGGCCAAACTGGACAGGTACCTGCGATTCGCTTTTTCAGACGCAAATGAAATGCGCAATCTTAAAAAAACAATTCTGATCGACTACTTCACCTACATTCGAGAGGGATCCCGGTTTATCGACAGGTTTTTGAATTGGCTTCCGGAAACTGCGGCGAAAGAAATGAGTGATGTGGTAGCGACCGACCTCCAGGAAAGTTTATCCGTGCTGTCGTTTTATTTCCACAAGGACTTGGAGAACATTGCATTGTTCAACGAGGAGAATGTCCAACAAAGAAAACAAATCGTTTCGATTAGCTTTTACAAAATCTCGGAGATAATCAATACTCACGAAGCTGGAAAACTAGACAGGGATTTTTTGAAACTCATTACTCGGCGAAATATTCAATTGGACAACGAAATGGTATTCAAAGAATTTTGCTGCTGTCTCGCTTACAAAGTGTTCGCGGGTTGCAGCCTGTGCAGATATCAATCGATGGTGGAAAAATTTTTGAATTCTTCTTTTGTCAATTCACACGACGCCAGCTACTGCATCAGGAGCATCACGTTTTATTATTTGATTCAAGGCGGTGCTGTCACACATCCGGACATGTCAAACCAGCTCAAGATGATGTTGGGGTCGTGCGGCTACAGTCAAGACGAAATAAGAGACAGAATGGAAACGTATGTGGATTAAATTTGTAGCTTTTAATTTTTGAAATTTCAAGTGGACCACATTCACTATTTGTACTGTAATATTACGATTGTGTTGCCGATGTAACAGAATTTAATAAAAAAGTTACAATGTCCAACATTTTTAATTCCAGCCAATTAACTTTTTTCAACAAAACAAAACAAATTGACTCGCTTTATTTACTATGAAAACAAACTTCTGAAAAAGCTATTCTGCAAAAGCTATTCTGCAAAAGCTATTCTGCTAATTATCTCTTGGCCTCGAATTCAGCAGCAGACCTCGTACAGACCAGACGAAGGCAAACGGCCAAATTTGCATGGACATCTGGTGCAGAAAAGTGAAAATGTTTTAGTTTTCTGCACGACCGCTGCACGGCAACATCGATCTGGGATTACAATCGGTTCAAGTTACAGCATCCAATTATTGAGGAACTTTAAATAAAATGGCGCTGTACTGTTAAATTGGTTTCGTAGAAGAAATCTACTTAAATTCATTTCAACATGTCAAAACCAAATCAATACAATTGTCATTTCTTTAAAAAATTATACTACTCTGATTATTCTAAAGCAACGCAATTTGAGTTATTCAATAGCTTAAAAGGTGATTTATTTTCAAGAAAAAAAGTGTTGGATCATCTTAAACCATTTTCCTTTAAAATACCTCAAACTATTTTCCTTTAAATACTTAATTTGACAGCAAATTTTTCCGAGATTTTATTTTCAAGCCGAAAAATATACTCTTTATTTTGCATGTATTCCTTATTTATTTGTATTTGTATTAAAATAACATTGCTTTTATTTTTATAGATAGTAAGTCAGTTGTACAACGTTTAAAGTTATCGCATAAACTTCCTGTTCACAGTGGATGTGTAAGCTCATTTCAATCAAATTTAGAAAAATAATTGACACGGGAAAAATACAATTTTTATCGTGTAGGTGAATTCTATTTCTTGGAGTGAAAATGGGGAATTTCTTTTGTCGGGATCTGACGATCAAAGATTGTGTATTACAAATGCGTACACTTCAAAAGTAACTACTTTACTCTTGTTGTTATAATCAAATCAATTAATAATTATTGAAAAACCAAAAAATTAATTTCAGATGCAAAAAGTAGTACTAACACGTCATAGAACAAATATATTTTCTGCAAAATTTCTGCCTCACTCCGACAATCAAAAAGTGAGTTTCAACTTCATTTATCCAATATTTCTGATTAAAGAATGAATTTTCCTCTTCAGATCATCTCCTGTTCAGGAGATGGAATAATAATCTATACCTATCTGCAAAAACCCGAGGAAAATGGAATCAACTTGTTTAATTGTCACTTTGGTACGGCGTACAAGATAATCACCATACCAAACGATCCCGACACGTTTTTGTCGTGCGGAGAAGACGGTACCGTGCGATTTTACGATCTCAGAACAAAGCTTACTTGCGGCAAAGACAACTGCAGAGATGTAAACCTTATTTTTAGATACGGATATTGTGCGAATTAAATGAGGCAAATAAATACATTTCACTTATCGTTAGGATATTCTCGTTGACTGTCACCGAGCCATAACTGCCGTAGCAGTTAATCCATTCTCACCGCACGAATTAGCCATTGGTTGTGCCGATAGTTTTGTACATATTTATGACCGAAGGAAGCTTGGCACTCGAGCCACAGGTTTGATCCTTAAACAGACGTCCAAGTAAAAATAAAAATTAATACTTAAATATACAAACTCTAGGGAATTGTTTTGGCACGTCCGAGTCCGCGACAATGAAATTTACAGTGCCCACGTTTCAAAACAAAAGTCACCGCATCACATCATTGACCTACAGCCAAAATGCAGAAGAAATGCTTGTTAGTTATTCGTCAGAATACTTATATTTATTTGGTCTGAAGGTAAAATTTAAAAAACAAAAATATTAATTAATTAATTATTTATTCATTTATATATATATTTTTATAGGGCGGTATAAAACGAACCTCAAACCTTATGACGGATGAATCATCACCTGGCTGTGTGGCATCAACTGAACCTCAGAACGTTCCTCCGATGAAACGATGGCGTTTACGTGGCGATTGGTCGGACACGGGACCGAACGCAAGACCCGAAGGTGAAGTATCGGGTGGACAACAACACCCACCTTCCGTACAATCGATTTTAATTCGTCGAATGAGCGATGTTTTGACTCGAATTCTGAACGAACCGTCATCACGAAGACGCAACAACAACGCTACTTACAACAACGCTAATAATGACCGAGGACTAGACACGAGTTCTGATCCTGCGTCCCACCAAGAAGCCGACGAGAGCCCGTCGGTTGAAGAAACCTCGAGAGAGGAACCAATAGTTTTAGTGACTCCGCTCGTGGTGTCTTTGAACGACGTGGAGAACGTGGAATCGGTGCAAATTGGAGACGGACCGTCGACCTCGGGCTCCCAAACACCAATGGAAACCGTTTCGATCGTCCCGGCCCCGAAAAGAAAGGAAAATCCTCCTCCCCCTGGCCAAGAAATTTTGGATGAAAGTCTGAATAATCTAGAAAAACAATTGAGCAATCGTCGGGACGAACTGCTGAAAAAGAACCAAGCAGAACCTCTTGTTAATTTACATTACAACGCTCAAGGTGTCAATAGCGGACTGATTTCGGTGGTTGAAGGTCCGTCCACGTCTGCTTCGACTGCAGTGGATCTAGAGGGTCAGTCTAGCATGGAAATTGAGCCGAATAAAGAGGACGAGGTGGGATTGGCAGACGTTTTTGAAGATGTTTTGGTGAGAAGCGAATTTGAATTTGATTCGGCCGCTAATGAAGCTGCAAAACTAATGCATATTCCGACGGTTCAGCAAAAATACTCGGGTCATAGAAATGCGAGAACAATGGTAACGATTCGGTGGAAATCTTGGAAAGAAAAGAAATATATATATTTTTTACTTCTAGATTAAGGAAGCGAATTTTTGGGGGAATCATCATGTGATCAGCGGATCCGACTGCGGTCACATTTTCTTCTGGAATCGCCACACAGCGGATGTTGAGATGATCTTGGAGGCCGACAATCACGTTGTGAATTGCATTCAACCGCATCCGTTTGACCCAAGTAAGTATCAAGGTCCCAAGGTCCCAGAAATGATATGAAATAATTTTTTTTTAGTTCTTGCATCTAGTGGAATCGACTACGATGTCAAAATATGGGCACCAATTGAAGAGGAACCGAAATACAACGAAATATATGCACACGAAGTTAATATAGTGTTTTCTAACGTTGATTAATTTGCATTTTGCATTTTATTTATTTATTTTTATTTTTTTTATAGATAATGAGACGCAATTACATCATGCTGGAAGAAACCCGAGATACAATAACTGTTCCAGCTTCTTTCATGATCAGAATGTTGGCATCGTTGAGTACTCGACGAGCATCGAGACTCCGAATGCGTTCCGATCGTTAAAATTATATTACATAATTTTAAAGATTGCAGTTTAATACAACAATATTATAAATTCACTTATTTATTTGTTTTCAATTAATAGAATTTTCTCTTCAATAATTTGTGGCAAAACAATTTGAGTGCAATGTAAAAATAAACTTTAAATAGAAAAAACAAAAAAATATGGAAGACTTTTTTTTCTTAAACCCCTTCGATCGCCTGCGAATTCCACAAACTAACTTGCAGCCAGTGGCTCCAAAAAATCCTTTTGAATCACTTTTTCAACGGCGACAAATGAACCTTTCGGCCTAAATGAAAATGATGTCAGGATCTCGAGTAGCGCCTCATCTGAATTTGCTCTCGCCTGGTGAGAACTATTCATAGGCGGGTCTTGTGCGGGTTGGCCATGACACGTGACTAACGTGTTAAAAAATGGCTGCAGTTGAATTAACGATCTTATGGATGACATGGTTAGCAAGGGTTGGCCAGATCGTATGGCTAAAATGTCAGTCGTGGAGACCTATTATTGAAAATAAATCATTAATAAAATAATAATAATAATAAATAAAATTATAGATATAAACAAACCTTTCTGTTTAGTAAAAATGCTAAACGCGTAATGTGTGGCACAAATCCCGTCGAAAGGGGAGTCTGGTTTTTCAAGTTTAACGAAAGTTCCACATCATTGTTGTTCACGTTTGTGGGTGTTAAATCACCAACAAAAGCCCACCTGTACCTAAAATTAAAACAAAATTAAAACCATCTACTTTTCTTTTTACAAACTTAAAATATAAAAGTTACATTTGAAATTGTGGAAGTCGATCAGCCGGCAGTGCGAGAGTCAAGTCTAGCAATTTGCAGACTGACAAATATAGTTGAAGCCACGCTGGGTTATTGTGCGCATTTAAACCGTTATTTGGACTCGAAACCCACGAAGAATCCAGTGTAGACAAACGACGTAAATGTGAACTGAAATATACATATATATATTTAAATAAAGAAAGTCAAAAAACAGTCAAACAAAATTGTTGAAAATGATAAATCGTATTTTACAACTTGTTAATTAAAATCGTAGATTAATATTTTGATTCATACCTTGAATTTAATCTGCAGTCGAAAAGTTAATAAAGCCACCACCACACAAATAAAAGAAAATTCAGTCAGTTAGTAAAATTGTGCCGAGCAAAACATTAACAAAAATGCACAATTAGAAATAAGAAAAATTAAAAAAAAAAAAAACAAACAAAATAAAAACACTTGTTACCTAATCGAACCAAATGCTTACCTGAACTCTTCGGTATCTGTATTCAATTCTTGCTCAATTTGTAGAAATACAGTAACCATTTCTGTGATTATGGTCGGCCACAGCGATGTTATATGTTGGGGGGACATTCGAACCAAGAGAACCCGGAAGCACAGAAAAACCTGACTTTGTACGAGTGGGACTTGAGGAAGACGAAGAGATTCGGATAATCTCTCTACAATTCATTCAAAATTCAATCAAATTTGTCCATCTCAACGATAATTGACAACAAACCTTGAATATCGGGCATGAAATTCTGATACTGATCAACTTCCCCACTAAAAATCACGAACGAAAGTCTCTTCAACAACTGCGCTCTTTGCTCGTGTTCTTGTTCTCGACTGCTAAATAAATTCAAGGTTCCCGACGGAGTGACTGGAATACGATCTAGAACAAATAAACGACAATTAAAATCCCAATCACATTTTTATTTTCATATATAAACAATTCCAAATACTTACACAGAAGATCCCTGAATGTAACTTTATCGTGGGTCATTAAATTATCGACAGTTGTCTGCCAAAACTTCAAACACGTTTCTGTCATTTGAAAAAAACTTGCGTCCAGCAGCAAATCTAAAGCATCCCGACGCCATGCTTTTCTAGTGTACTGATAACTGCTCAAATTGGCTAATAATTGCGAGCACGCTCGAAAACTAGGAATGTTGTGTTGACTATGATTCTTCAAATATGGCGTTACATTGTACATGACATTATTCAACAACGGCACGACCTTTTCCTTTTCATCGCTCACGTAAATCACATCGAGCAAAGGCGCGACGAGTTCTGCCAATACGGACAATGCTTGGACGCTGTACTGACTATTACTGTTTACCGCCTCGGTGCGGCGGTCTGGTTCAACGGTGACTGTGGAACTCGTCGCTTGATTGACACACACATCTAATAAATGTAGAAAATATTACGTAATAAATTAAAATTATTTTTTTTACAAATATAACAAATTATACTAACCATCTGTATCAAAAGTATTGCCCTCGACTTCAAGTTGTGGCACCGGTTTGACTGCCAAACTTCTGCGTAACCACGTCGTCTGTTCCAAACAAGCTCCTCCTATATTACTCACAGCGTCAATCAACTTCTGGGCGATGTCCTGAAAATTTAGACAAACGAAAACGGAATTTTTCAACTACCGGAACTAATTAAACCAATCAAAACACAAATTTCCAACCTGCAAATCCTTTTGATCCTTCTTGTCGTCAAACGCGACGGATTTTTGCACGAATTCGTTTAAAATCGCCACTAATAGGAAATGTGCTGGTGGAACTAAAGGCAATTGAAGCCCCTCCTTGAAAAGGCTCAAAAGCGCCGACCACGACTCTATTAAGGCATTATACGGCACGCATTGAATGTAGGAGAAGAAAAATTGAAAAATTGACACTTCAATTGGATTCGATTTCTAGAAAATTCAATGGCAAACAATAATAAATGTGTTAATCAATTCAAACATTCAGTCGCTTCACCATTGAATTCGCTGCAGGTGTTTGTTTTATAACCGATTTGACAGTTTGAATCAAAGTGTCCAGTGGCATCACTTTAATGGCATTGACCAAGTTCACTAGAACTTCTTGATCCTCTGATGCGGGCGGAACGATTCTTTTAACAGACACCGCAATTTTTTTCCTCCGTTCATTCCAAACCAGAGACACAGCTGTCAAAAAATTTACTCCGTGATGGTGCGTTATGGGACTGAGAAATTCCAAAATGCGTTGTTTAATAACCTGTAGAAAAAAACAAAAACAAAAAATCAGAAAAAAAAATCTCAAGTCATTTAACTCTTAAAAAGCCTACTTTTGGTGTCCCCATTATCCAGCTTGGATGCTGTTGTACATTGGAATTTTCAGGCAAACAAACAGCTTGCCACATGATGGACAGTGATGACACAATTCGTGGTAAATGACTCAATACACTGCGACGAACTGCCAATAGAGGGTCAATCGGAGGAGTTAATTCACGATTTAAACCCGAATCCTATTACAAACAAACAAAAAATCAAGTTAAAATGTGTTAAATACTAAATAAAACACCAATGAAAGATAAAAATAAAGAAAGAAAGAATTCTTTTCGAAAAAACCACCACCAGCCAACACCGAGAAAGTCCTAAGCTTCCCTAATAACCCACTGACCACCTTTTGTACAACAGGTGTAAATACGTTGATTAAGTTATTGATGATTTGACCAGCATTCGGCCCTTGAAGCATTGGGTGGTGGAAAGTTGTTGACGCAGTAGGTTGCATCATCATCATTGAAACCTGAAGTGGGGTGTCCAACAGACAATAATGGCACAATGTCGTAAGCCCATCTAGAACGGTAATTACGTAATCGATCGGAGATGAAGCATCAACGGATGTCAATGAACTAAAAAAATTTAAAAATAAAATAAATTAATTTAAATAAATGTTAAAAATAAATAATTTGTCACCTTGCAGGTTGTTTATATCTTTCGGCTAACGATTCTAAATTGTGACAAAGCTGATTTATAATGACGACGATGATTTGCGACAACGCTCGGCCGAGGTATGGCAATGCCGAGGTAATCAACGCCAACCAATGCTGATGTAAATGTCTCGATTGATTCTGTTTGATCGCGCAGATGACAGCCGAGAGAAACATCGGTTGGCACGGTATTGGCAATCCCTGAATATACCTCACAGTCGACCCTTGCGACGGCAGCGAGCTACGAGTTTTCTCGCTTTCCAACTTGCCCTCCTCTCCTTTCTGAGGAGAAACCTGAGCTTCGAGAATGATAAGAACCAGCACGAGCCGCAACAAGCAGATCTGAAACGCTTCACTGTAATCGCTCGTCGACTCGTTATTATCGCCGTGCATAGCTTCGTTGAAATCCATGATCACTTCGGTGAAGGTCGAGCTGGGACCCGGAACGGACGCCTCGTCTAAATTTGGACGCGAACTCGCAGCGTAAACATTCGATAACAGGCAGTGGAGCAGCGTTTTCTGCACGCGGCAGCGGTTCAACAAGTCGCGAATGTACGACGCAAATCCCCGCCCGCTGTCCTTCACGACCGGAACGAGCTCGGTAAGAATGAGCGTCAAAACATCGGTCGCGGCCAACTGAACTTCGCGGTTTCCGCAGATCTCGTCGTTCGTCAATCTCATCTGAGCCAAATTCGGGTACAGTCCGCGGATGAAATACAAACCAACAGAAATGAAAACCTCGAGCAGCATCGCACTACGGAAGGCGGTAACGCTTTCCGTCGGCAACTCCGTGTGAAACCCCTTTCCGAAAACGGATCGTCGATGGCGCGCTAGAAGGCACTGCAAATGAGCCAACCGGGGTGCCAGTGAACCGCCAAGACTCGACGTGGACAGCGTGCACAGCACGAGTCGTGGATTCGTTTGGATTATGCTCCGAAGCAGGTTCAAGCAGTAGAGAACACGTTTCGAGTCGTAAACTTGACAGTAAAGCAACAAATGCGTGTGCAGTGGATGAACGCAAACGTCTTCGGACGCCGGACTCTTCTTGAGTTCTTCGGGTGTTTCGCTTAACTTGATCACCGTCGGGCTCTCGTCCAAAACCTCCGCAATTTCTTCCCTTTGACAAACCATTTCGATCATATCGTCCAATATTTTCTGGACGACGTCATTGCTGGACGTCGATGTCGAGTCTTCGAGTTCGTCGGTTTGAGTGAGTGTCGTATCCGGTGCATCGAAACTCGATTCCGATTTCGACGTGTTGATTCTTCTTGCGTTTTTGAAATCCGGCAGACTCTTGGTCGGTGTCGATTCGTCTTCCGCCCACGACATTCCGCCGATGGGATTCACGAAGAGAAGAATCGGACTTCGTATTCCGTACTCGTGGCTCGACGGGACGTCGAAATCTGATACATCGGCGTTGGCAGTGATGACTTCGGATGACTTTTCATCCGTTAAACAAGTTAAAGCAACAACCCGTCGCGACTGACTAGAATTGTAGGTTGGCGAAGGTGTTTTTCGCGAGTCATCTGCCACGTGGTAAAACACGTGCCCCTCCACACTAGATATCGCATATATTTTCGCTTCCGCAGATGAACCGTCGTCCACGTTTTCACACAATCGAACCTTGAAAATAACAAATTTGTTTCATTTTTTTTAATAACGTGTGGGAAAAAAATACTTTTTTAGGTTGCTGAATACTGATGTGCTGGACTGAAACCCGTGCAGTTTCCGAGTGTAAAAGAACGAGTAGAATTGGCTCAACAATACGTGAAATATCTCCCCGTTGCAGTGAATGAGTGAACCAAGACTGGACTTCTGTGCGTTGCGGACCAACGTCCGTTTGTAAGCAGTCAAGCATAATAAACAAGCATCTGTCGTACATCCTAAAAACAGATCCGGAATTTGTTTTCGCAGGTAAATCTCGTAAGAAATGCCAAAACGCAGCAAACCGCCGAAATGATTCAATTTGAGACTACAAAAAATAATAATAATAAATAAATAAATATATATATATATATATATATATATATATGTATATATTTACCAATTCGTCCCCTAGTGCCATTGACTGACACAAGACATCTTCGACTAACTTTTCAGTCGGCGCCAGCCCGTGTAATTGATTTAATAAAGATGCACTTTGACGATGATACGCGACTGAACGATCCCCGAGCTTATCCCACAATTGCTTTGCAATGACCTACGATTAAAATTAATGAATAATTTAAAAAACTTAAATTCAAATAAAATTAAATAATTTTACCTGATACAGATATGTGTTTCTATTGATAATATTCCAATGACTAATCTCCAACATAGGGACAATAACAACAGCAACATTTCCTTGCAAACTCGAATCCGTAACCTCGCACTCCTTATTCTCTTGTGCCACTGCCTGAGTAATATTTATAAGATCCAACAGAGTTGATACCGATACAAGTTGGATACTCGTAAAACGTAGACAACACGCAGACACCATTAAAGCTTTCAACCATTGCGGTATATCACTGCTCACATCCGAATCGGACACTAAAACAACAAAAATTTAATCAAATAATCGATAAATTCAACACTTCGAAAATCAAATCAAAATTTCACCTGACGAACGTCTTGGAACTTGTCCGCTAGCATTTTGCGAACAGAACATTGGAAAAGATGAGAGCTCGACCATCATTTTACAAGCGTGAGAATACGCGTCCGTTAACTCGGCGGCGGAATCGAGTACGTCGACGTTCATCAATTTCCCGTGCGCATTTTCAGGTTTTTTTGACAAAACCATGCTCGCTTCTCCATCGGTCTTTGGTTTCTTCAGACATTCCCTTAGAAGCTCTTTGATTTCGTGATCTCGTTCTAGTACGCCGTCTTTAGTGTTGATGATGAGCCCGTCAAAAGCAAGATTAAAAATGTTCGGATCTTGATAAATTCTTAAGCTGACAAATTTGACAAAAAACTCTTGGAATACTTGCATGCAATTGTGAATCAAAGACCTGCGCGAGACATCATCTGCAACATCTGCAGAAATATCGCACTTTTCTACTTTGCGTTTCAAACAAATTTTATCAGAACTTGTGGAATCATTAGACAGTGTTTCTTCCAATTCGCCTTCAGAAGTGCCACACTTTTCTTTCAAAATGCAAGCCACGTCCGCTTCACTCATCTCCTCCTTTTCAACCGGAACAACGGGTGGTTGTACTTTGGACAATATTCGTACGCACAAACGTAAAGATCGAGTTAATTCAAACGGTGTTATAACTTCAATGTGCAGAGTTAAAGCGTTTATAAGATGTTGTAAAAGTTCGGGCAAGTGCTCAGTTTGTGTCTCAATATATGTCTCCTTTTAAAAAAAAAAAAAAAAAAAAAAAAAACATTTATAATTTAAATTCTAAAAAAATAAAAAAAATAAATAATCTTACAACAGATATAACTTCCAGAAGAAATTCAATCAATTCACACATCTCTAAAATTGATGGCGGACCTTCACCAATGTCCTTCACAACTTGATCAAGAGTTGGCGGTATCGAATCGACAGGTGCATCCACATCAAACGCCTTCGAGAAGACCGATCCAACGTATTCCCAAATGTAGAATGGTTCAAATGTACCAAATAATAAATTTGCGGTCTTCAATAATTCGCTGTTAGTTTTCTGCGTTAATGTCGATTTGTTTTTAGCACTTTTTATTCCAGTTTCTGGTGCAGCATTTGTCAAGTTATATGCCTTGTAAAGTGTCCTATCAAAGCAATGGAGGTAAAAAACAAATCATTAATCAAATCTCGCCGATGTTTTCAGACGGAATTAAATACCTGAACACTTCAATCAAAATGTCTTCAACTATTGCTGTACTAACATCAGGTTTATCGAACAGACTAATTAAAATTCTGTATGGTCTTACATCAATTCCCTGGTTAGAACAAGAATCCTGTTTAAAAGAAAAGTTGAAATATAAAATAAATTTCCATTGGATCATTCAAAATAAACAATAATTTGTACTTTTAAGCACGATCTCAACGCATTAATGAGTAAATCTTTGGAGTATGTGTCAAAATACATGCTAGAATTGCCCGATTCGCTACTAACGCTATTACGACGCGATTTATCAATAGAAGATGATGGGTAAACAATGTTTGCTTCCAAACCCAATAACCACGACCACAGTCGTCGATTTAGAGACATATCGCGCCGTAGAACGACTACAACAGCCGATGTTAATATCTTTTCCATATCTGGTTTGATTAGCTGACTGTTATGCATCGGAAAACCCATGAGAAGCAAATCTAAAGCGCTGCGTTGCACTAAAACGCTGTTATCTTGAACTGCAGCACATAAACCTTGTATCTACGAAAATAAAATACAAATAAAAATCGATAATTCACTAGAATAAATAATAATAATAAAAAAAAATTACCAATATATCAACATTAGTCCCAATAATGTACAATTGGTCTTCCATGCTTTTCTTCTTATTGAAATGTGACGTAACGAATAAAATCGCAGGTAAACGGACATTAGGATTGGCAAGAACGCATTCCCACATACAACCGTAGAAAAAATCGGGTTTCACACCTTCACACACTTTTTCTAATAAACCATTTGTCCTAAAGCGAAAATAAAATTAAACAAAACCGGCAGAAATCGATTGTTTCGCTTACCTGTCGTGATACTCGGAGCCTTCTTCCAGACCTGACAGCACCCCGGTTAAAAATCCACTCAAAGCAGGCCTCAATCGTGTCGCTAAAGGAGCAAAATGTGTCTCATATATATTTAACAAGGCTGGACGTACACTCATCGCTGCATTTCCCAGCAAAGGAAACAAACCTAAAATAATTTGTTCAATATGATTTCAATTTTTTCTTTATATTTTTTTTTCTTTAAGATTCATACCCGCACTGTATATAAACAGTTCTTGGCTCAGTCGATTTGTTCCAATGCATTTGAAAAGTATATCGTAAGTCTCCAATGCTTTCAAATGAACTCCACTCGGTAAATTCGGATGTAGACATTGAGCTAAACGTTTACTGACAATAATTCGACGTGGGATAACTGCATATCTCAAATGATTTATTAGAACCTTGAAAAAGAAAAAAATAATTGATTAAAATAAATAAAATCTTCCGCTGTTGCCTATGTTAAAACCTTATTTAATTTGCCAAGTGCCGATATTAAATCCGCCCATTCAGTCGTGGATTCAAAGTTCTTTAAAGCTTTGTCCACAGCTGATATGTACGATCTGTATTTTGGATCACCGAGTAATTCGTACTCTTCGACAGTTACACTCGCCATTATTTTCAAAATGATGACATATCTTATCTTTAAAAAAAGAACAGAAAATATCGAAACTATTAACTAATCGTATGTTTAGAAAATTGATTTTATAATATCAGTAATAAGGGATTTAGCTTTCTGTATCATACGTACCAATAGTTATTCAACTGAACGGTACTGTTAAAGTAATTGAAAAATATGTTCTGGTATCTCAAATCTTGGGGCGAGTTTTGTCACATGAAACTTCGTACTAACAGGGGAATTGATGACCCTATGCTCTCAACTATAGTTCTCTTCAAATCAATGTCTATCGTGTAGTTGTCAATGAACACGCAATGGCGCTCGGGTTAAATGAAAATTACATTTCAAATTTTGAGAACATTTTTAAAAATTCTTATTACCTAAAAAAATTATATTATGTTTTTTTAAAGCTAATTTATGTCTTTAAAAAATTATTCAGGATTAATTTTTCTCAAGTGTTGAATGAACGTGTTGAAATATTTTCCGCTACCTCGAAATGGTGATTCAAAAGCAGTGATTCGACCAATATTTTGCCACGAACATATTTTGTTTCTTTGATAATGCAAGTAATATTTCAATGGAGACCGTGTGTTTTGTTTTTAAATTTTAATATCATATTATACACAAATCTTTGAATGAAACGGTAATTTTCGCAATAAACGAGTTACCGTATCAAACTATTGGAATAGCGAAAACCTGATAACGTTCTTAAAATTCTTGCCTCCGTTCCACACGTGCGCTGCACGACCGTTCTTTCGTCTTGATTCCATTAGAATTGAAAAAAAAATGGATTCGCTAAACGCAAGTAAACTTTCTGGCAACCAAAAAGAAGAACTAATGGATCAAGTGAAACAGCAAATAGCTGTTGCTAATGCTCAAGAATTATTAACGGTAAAATAATAAAATAAAGAAAAGAAAATAGAATAGGAATTTCTCGAACATTGAAACTTGTCTTTTATATTCCACAGAAAATTTCCGAGAAATGCTTCAAGAAGTGTGTGTCGAGGCCTGGAAGTACTTTAGACAGTAGCGAACAAGTATATATTGAAAGTGATAAAAAATAACGAGAGAATAAAATTTAATTTCAACTTTTAGAAATGTGTTGCAATGTGCATGGATCGTTACATGGATGCATGGAATTTGGTTTCGCGGGCCTACAGCACCAGATTGCAGCGAGAGAAAAACCGACTTTGATGACGAAATGAAAATTAGTATTTGATGATGCCGATTAAGCATTTAAATTTGTTGTAGTAAAACTGAACTTAGAAAATTTGTTTGAAGATTATAATTTTTTTGTTTCTGTTCAAAGCAAAAATATTTGTAAGTACAGAGTGGTTTTTAAGTTGTGAACTTTGAAATTCGTGAACATTTCACGAACTAACTTGTCATATTTGATTAAAAATCATTTTTACAAAATTTCTGGACTCGTTAATTGAAAATACACAAGGAAACGATGCTTGCAATGTTTACACAGTTGTGTTTTTCTGTTATTTATTATCGTTCCAAACTTCATTGGTTTTAAAAATACATTTCTGAATTCTAATGTGATGCATTGTATCGTGTATGTAATGAGTAACAACAATCGATACTAGATGTCGCAGTTTAAAATTTTCATCGTTTCCATGTCAACGGATCAGTAATGTGAAAAATTAACTATCTGTTTACATTCTGTAAACCTTAATTATGTGACCATACCAGAAAAACAAAAATAAAATTTGCTTTTCAAGGCCAATTCATTACAACAATGACCGAAAAACCAGCTTCAGTACCCGAAGAAGTAGGAAACATTGGAGACTCGAGAAAACAAAGCGATATTGTGGATGAAAATCGCGAAAAAGCAGTAAAGCTCCCATTCTTGAAAAGCGACACGATATCGGTAGCAAGTTGCAGGGCACCGACCCCAGTTACCACAAAGATATGCAAATCGTCGCACAGTTTAAGACCCGACTCACCGATTGCCATGCACATGCTGCCAACACAACGATGGAGCAGACGATCTTATTGGTCCAACACAGATTCGCTTCGCCCGGCTGGAAGTGAGAGACGAATTTCGTGTTCAGAATCGAGGAGTTCAGAATCGCCAAGATCCGATTGGAATTCGCCAAGATCCAATTGGAATACGCCGAGAAGAGCGTCTCCGTTACACGGGTCCACTTTGGAGGTTGTGAACAGTTATTGTGAACATTTTCAAATCGATACCTTTAATACATATTTCATATTTTTATTAGTTCAAAACGACACCATTGGAGCCTTTGTGGGAGACGGAAGCGCCGTCGTCACCGAGTGCTAAATCGACATCGACACCATCGCGTCTGCAGGGTGATGGCAAATCGAGTGACGCGCGAAGCGAAATGTTTGGTTTTTGCTGTACGTGTGTTACTAAGACACGAGACGATGAGGAACAAGCGACCATATCACCTCGACTGTGTTCAACATGAATGTATTGACATGTATTTAATTGGTCTGTGAAATTTTGTACAGAACAGTCTTAATAAAAATGCTCAAAGTTATTTATATACGTATATTTATTTCTATAATATATAAAGATTAAAGAATAATGAATAAAGAGTGTATATATATAACAATTAAGTGAATGGCGCGCACAGATTTCGCTGTGGTACATCAAACAATAAGAATACGCCCATTGTTATTCAATATGGCCGGCACTTGAAAAGGGGAGCAATAATTTCCTCGTCGAAATTCGTTTCTTTAACCTAAAGTTTAACGATAAGGCACATCGGTTTTCATGAAATACAGTATCTAATCGTTAATATATCCAAATCCAAAAAAAAAATGTCTTCAGTTCAACCACATTCAGCATCTAACGCCTTGGAATTGAGCAACGCTTCCACGCTAATCGAGGCCGAAGACACCGTGCAAAAGTTAGAATGCAAACTCACTTCGAAAAATTGCACGGTGCAGCCAATCATTGTGCAAGTAGAACACATCATACGAAACAAACCGAAAAGCAGTACCGAAAAACCGCAGTTCGGCGTGACTTTCAATTCGATGCGCAGGAATAAATGCAAAAGTCCTAGAACCAACGAACTTACACACGACCAAGAGCGAAAAACGATCGCCGCCATTATCGATTTGAGCAGCAAGGATGAAGAGATCGTCGGTGCCACCAGGGAAGGCAAAAGTCCTTCGACCGACCTTGAAGAAACCCAACTGACCCTAGAACCCACGCCGAGCGACCCCCGACTTCTGTCCGGCGCTGACCAACACCAAACCACCGGCCATGACCCACAAATGCCTTCGTCTTCCGCGGACTCTTCGACCGACGATGTCGCGCAGACATTGGCCAAGATGCCGTGGCGACCACATCTGGCCGAGGATTCGTCGACCGAGTACGAAATCACGTGCTGCGGTTGGAAAAAGGTAAAGAAACCCCAGCTAAAACCAGGCAATGGGACTGGACCGTGGGGTTTTCGACCGAATGCAATCAACAGCGTCAAAGGTCAAGAAGCATTCGAAGATCAGGGTTCAGTGGACTCCAATTGGCCACCAGAAATGCCGGAAAATCGAGTGATCCAAACGGATTGTTATTGCATCGACCATAATGATGATTGGATAAAAGATTGTTTAATATCTCCTGCGAAGAACTCAAATAGCGATGACTGTTATTGTCATGGACCCAAAATGAACATTCCATTACCTGTGTACGAACCGGAACTAGATGCGATGAAAGAAGATTATGCGATTGGCAAGTATGCTGAACCTGTTGTTGTTACGCGAGATGAAGAAGTGCCAAAGAATGTGAAGTTTCCGAAAAAGGTGATACTTTTTTTTCATTTATTTTTTTTATTTTTTTTATTTTTTTTATTCTTTTTTTTCGGAAATTCTTTTTATTTTTTGCTATTCGAAATTAAAATTCCCGTTCCAGACCAACAATAGCACAGTATAGAATTGACAGGCACTATTAACACGTTGCACCGACTAGCGACAAAGTTATTAACTATTGAGGAATTCCGATGAGTTTTGTTGTTTTATTGTTTTGTTGAACTGACAGCAGTTTACAACGCCATCTGCAATCATAACAAAAACATTCCATTTTGGAAGCAAACATAGTTTAGGCCTAAACACAATTGCATGAAGCTCTGAATGTCGGAATGATTCGTTTTTTACTTTAATAAGAGATGGCGGTGCTATCAAATGCTAGATTTAAATACGGCAAAGTCAGAACGTTCCAACCATAGTTTTAACTTGAAGAAAATCCAAATAGAATACCTAAAATCATTCCCCTGGACCCCGGATTTAAAAATCACTCGAAACACATCATGTTTGTGGAATGGAAGTGCAATAAAATTAAATTTCTTTAAATGTATAAAATAGAATAGAATTTGAGTTTAATCTTAAACTTTCTCACAGGAACAACAAGAACCAATTAGTTTTCAAGACGATGTTATTTCACCGTACGAAGACAATTCCACCGACCACGACGAAGACCCAGATATCCACCAGAAAAAGCCAGTGCTGTCTCCTTATTACGATCGTTGCGAACAATTGTCTGACACCCAGCAGCACTGTGAGCCCTTACAAGAGCCCTATCAGGAGCCTCAAACACTAATTTACGAAAACAACAAGAGGTGCAGCGATACAACGCAGTTTCAACGACACTGCGAACCGCTAATCACACCAGCTCAAGGAGATTCGTCTTTTCAACACTACGAACACTATGAACAACCAACGCCATTTATGGGTAACAAATCTTTTCCAGAGGGAGATTCCTTAAACACCATACGAGAATACGAGCAATTTTACCCAGGGAATGATTGGCGATCGCCTTCGCCAACCGAAACGATTCTTCCACCAACACCACCTCTAAAGACGTCAACAGAGTCGCAAGGAACGGTTAGAGACAATCCAGAATTACACCTAGAACACAGACATGGCCTAGGCGCTTTTAACGTGTATTCGAGCGAAGCATTGAGCCCCAAACTAGCTGAAAAGGTCATTAAAAAGGCCTATCCACCATCTCCACCTCCTGCTAAAGCTGAATCGCGCAACGAAACGTCGTCTTTCAATACTTATTCAGACGAAGCGGTCAATTTGAAACTAAGCGAGAAGGTTAGTTACAACTCAAAGTCGAGCTCGCGATCTCCAAAGTCGGGCTCGCGATCTCCAAAGTCGAGCTCGCGATCTCCATCCGTTAGCGCCAAGGATTTCGACAACGAACCTGAAATGTCATCGTCACCGCGAAGCGAAGCTAGGTCCACGCCGATTTCCATTCCCACAATGCCTCGTTTGAAGGTGGTGCTTTCACCAGACGAAAGGTGGAAGAAAGTTCCCAAAGTGTCCAGTCCTTACGAACCGGAAACCAACGATGAAACGAGTCAAAAGCAAAGAATGAAGTATTTAAAAAGCGGACAGGCATCGCCCACCATTTGGAATGAAAATGATGTTGACAGCGAATCCCTAACAGCGTCTCCAAGCATCACGCTGCCGCCGACTCCGAGGAGGGGCAGTCCTGAACCCGGTGAAGTTTGCCATAGTGAGACGCCTCTGAGTGAATATATGACTCCATCGCCCAAGTACAAGTCTTCTAAAGACTTCAATTCACCAAGTATGATAACTTGCCGCTCCCCGAGCAAGGGGAGCCAAGAATTCTTTGAAACTCAGAGATATCCAACACCGTTAGAATTACAAAACGCACCTTCTGTGTCCGTACCAGAAAAGGCTTTTGAGATTAAAAAAGCACTGGCAACGCCACCGGATGGACCTTTGTATGCGGACAAAGTGGCGAGATGCCCACAAGACGAGTGCAAGTGTGCAGAAATTTTCAGATATTTAAACGTCATCAAATGTCCACCAGAAGTGCCTAGATGCGACGGGCAGGAAGTACCGAGGTGTTACGATGTACCCACTTGTCCGCAAGAAGTACCGAGGTGTTACGATGTACCCAGTTGTCCGCAAGAAGTACCGAGGTGTTACGATGTACCCAGTTGTCCGCAAGAAGTACCGAGGTGTTACGATGTACCCACTTGTCCAGAAGAAGTACCGAGGTGTTACGATGTACCAAGTTGTCGACACGAAGTACCGAGGTGTTACGATGTACCCACTTGTCCAGAAGAAGTACCGAGGTGTTACGATGTGCCTAGTTGTCGACACGAAGTGCCAAGGTGTTACGACGTGCCTAGCTGTCCAGAAGACGACTACGACGTATCTGCGTCTTCGTATGTTCCGCAGTATCCCGAAAGCAGCTCGTGCCCAAAAATTAACCTTTCCGAAAGAGATAATGATTTCTTGTCTTGCGGAGTTCCATCTTGTCATTGCTTGCCTTCTGCTGTTGACGTGTGCGATTGTAGACAACTGAACTTTTTGAAAAAACGTAAGTGCGAGAAGCCTCCGTCGGAACCATTGCCGGAAATGAAGAAAATTTGCTCGCCGTCAGGTTTCATCAATAAATCGCAGCCGTCGGTACATTTGGAAACGGTATTGAACGACGAAAAGATACCTGTGCATTGTCAAGAATTTAAAACGACAAAAAACCAATCCCTATACTTTTGTGAGCCGTTGAACGAGTCGTGGAATCCTCAGCAGTTCTCGTCACAAATCCAACAAGCCCCGCAGCTCCAACAGAACCCGCAATTTAAACAAAACCCTTTTGAACTACTCAAACAACCCTTACAGGACGGTCAGTTGTTCTGGCAGAACTCGATGCTGTCCACCGATTTCAACTTTACGAATAGCACTCCGGATAAAAGCCCGACTCCTACGCAGCTGACAGATGTGGTGTTCACGACACCCCGAGAAGCACCGACTCCGAGAAATGAATCGTGGAGAGAAAACAGCAGACAGATTCCTGCAATGTACGATTGGCATTACCAAAAAGCCGTTTCGCCCAACACCACGCTTGTCAACTATCAGAACAATTCGCTCATGCCACAAGACTGGATGCCATCCCAATTCGACTTAAATCAGCAACCAATGGGCAGTCTGATCCACTCTTGCAACTTTGTTCATCCTCAAGAACAGCAATGTTTAAGCGACCTTCCAACGTCTCCCTGCCGATTGGTCAGCCATCAGCCGTCAACACCACCCGTGGCATTGAAGAAACCCTTTTGTCACACCGTCGGTAATCACATATCCTTACTTCGGCAAACGTCATCTTGCAATCTTGTCCTTTCAAAGTCACCTCAATCATCACCTACCAAGAAAAAAGCCGTTGACAGTTATTCACGTTGTGGTGAGGAAAACATATTCCAACAGTCTTCTCCCGTTGAATACAACTCGAAATGTGATTACCAGTACGCTCCGGTGAAACAGAAATCGAAACCATCAACTCTTCTGTCTTATGGTGACAGGCAGAGACCACAGTCTTTGAAAGATGCTGCCCAGAAGTTCCTTCCGGATGAAGAGAAATTGAAAGAACCACCCCGACAACACGTACGAGAACAGGAGTTCTATTTAAAAGAGGAGTATGCGGAACATCTAAACATCGCGCCGGATGATGTGATTAAGGAAAATAAAAAAACATTTGCTTCTCCGAACTTGTGCAGACACCGGTCTGTGTCCTCGCTTCTGGGTGACAATCAGCCTGAAATGTGTGTGACTCCCCAACGCCAGATGCGCCAACAAAGCACCATTTCCTCTCTTAAAGATAACAGTCAAATCACCAAGTTCCAAAATCCCCGAAGTCGTCACGTCAACTGGCAATGGAATCCGCAGGCAATCGTCACTTGTCCACCCACACCGAAAACAATGTCCGTGAAGAATAAATCTTCATTTCAATCTTGCAGTCCTCGTCCGAGATCGGCTCAAAAGTCGGTGATGCAGCAACATTTGGAAATGTATCCGGAAGAACCCAGACGTTGCAAACCAAACATGTATCACCAGTGCAATATGATGTGTAATGCTCGACAGTGCTTAGCTCCAAACAGATTACAAAGTCCAGTCACTCAAGACTGCACAATGCCGTATTCTGACTTAGCATTTCCTGCAAGACCATGCAATGCTGTGCCGATTTGCAGTCCAATACACCACGCGCAAATTCCAACAAGCCCGCGAATGGTCAATATAATTAATCCGCAACTGGGAAACCAAATTCCAATGCAATGCATTCAACACTCGGCTCTAGACAGAACCCAAAGTCCATCTGCGTTGTTTGACACTCAATCATATCAAATGCCAAGCAGTAAAATGAGTGACACCGCCACAAATGTTTTGCCAAGTGCCGAAGCACAATACCCTTCAAACAACAGCAGAGGTTCGGCTGCTCTGTCTCTGCCGTTGTCACACGGTTCAAACTTCACCAGATGTGTGCTGTCATCTGCTCCAGAAACCCAAGATCAAGCTTCTCAGTTTCAAGGACAAATTTTTCTGCAACCTAAAAGTCAACTCGCAAGTTTTCCACGAGCAACAAGCGAAACGCTTTGTGCATTCAAAGCCCCCACTACGGATTGCCACAATCAAGAAACCCAAACGTCTAATGTGGTTCCAGAGGCGACGCAATACGTTCTTGATTCGCATTACCAGCTGCCAAAACAACCTCTTCTATCGCCGGGTCTCAAAAACAGAACGATTGCAACCGAGACGTCGGAAATTGACTTCTCGTTGGGCCTGAACACGATGGGAAATCTGTGCGACGAATCGACTTCAAAAAGTGAGACCAAATATTCCGGGGCTACCCGACGTCAGCCGATCATGCCCACTTCGTCGAGTTCTTGCCACTACAAGAAAACGCAAACTAAAATCGAGCCGAGTACATCGTCAGAGGTGAAACCGAGCAAACCATGCAAAAGAAGCGGCAGACAAACCGGTGCTTCGTGTTGTCCCTCCGACAACCCCGCATCCAAACAATACGACGTGAAATCGAAATCCGACAGACGTGCCGCCCTGTCCTTGCCGTATCCATCAGACACGGAAACTGTTTGTCATCAGCACCAGGGAAAACAATCGGACTCGTTGCAACAACCACCAGAAAAGTATCCCGTCTTGAATTCCAGTAATAATTATTTCACATCGTCCAACGAAGGCGGAAAAATGAAGACGAAAAAACATCGGCACAGACACTGCCCTTACAACGCAAAATCGTCGCTTCCGACGGTGTCAACCAGCAATATTCTGCCAAGTAACCGTTGTTGGTATTGCAGACAACCATTTGGCACAGTTAACCCGATGCCGGCTCCTCCGCAGCCATTTGCAAATGTGAATCCGATGCCAGCCAGACTCCCAATGCCACAAGAAGCTTTCGGTAATGTCAATCCAATGGCCACGGTGCCTATGCAATCGCAACCGAACTACATCAGGATTGCGTACATTCCGGTGCCGTATGTACCGCAAAACCATCAATTGGTGCCCAGAATTTTGCCGAGTAAATACCTCACCCACTATCCGTATCAATATCAGGTGTTTGATGAATATCAATTACGCGAAGATGCACCGTCGAGTAGCGCTTCCAGTCGATCGAGTCAACAAGGCGTGCGACGCAGTTTACAACACATATGCAAGCCGGAAGCTATCGAACAACATCGGGAGACATGTTCCTGTCAAGGCGATCACGAATCGGATTATTCCGATGCGGATTCCGGCTGCGTCACACCGACACCTTTCGATTCGAGTGTTCCATCAGAGCCGAAAGAAAGATGCCACTATGTACAACCACGTTATGTTGATAACATCCATGAAGAACAAGGTCCTTCCGAAAACGAGGGAGAAAAAGAGGTAGTACATTCTTCACTCTTCTTCCTCTTGTCGAAACAGTTAACTAATATTGTTGTTTATTGTGTTTTTCAGGAATATTATGGATCAATAGAAACAATCTTCGAGAAACTCCAGGACGAGGACTATATGGATGAGGTTCGACGAACTTGTTCGGTATTGCAACTCGATACAAACACGATTGAAGAGGAGGAGCAAGCTGTAGAGCAAAACCAAAACAATGAACAGAAGTTTCATAATTGTCAATGTTCTGTCGAAGGCAATTTGGGCCAACAAGAAATATGGCCGCATTTGAAACTGAACCGACAGATGTTTTCACCAATGTCGCCACCACTGGCTCATCCTGTGGCCACATCACAATCCTTACCTACGGAATTCGACCAACCGCTGAAGGGTCAACGAACGGTTCGGATCAAAAAGTCACCGAGGAAAAACAAAAGCCCAGTAATGGATACGGGTAATGGCAGAGCAGTGATGGAAACAAATTACAGTCATCTCCATGCCAACTCGTCAGTGTCCGAACCACTTATCAATGGCTACCAACCGCCGCAAGAGGGACATATTCCGTCGGCTTGGAGCAAACGGCGATGTCATTACCACCGATGTGTCGACACGAAAAACCTTAACCAATGCAAAATAGCTGAAGAGCGATCGGTATCTTGTAACGGCAGCGCAACGCCAAACAGTCCGAAGTTGAAGTGCGCTTGCTCTGTGTTGGCTTTCAACACAGAACAAACGTCGCGTGGTGGGAGCCCGACGCAGTACGAGTACCGTTGTTTGTCCCCGGAATTTGAACGACCGGCGTCACGTAAAAGATGGACGGCAGCAAGCGAAGTGAATAATGTAAAGGCTGCTGATGATGTGGTTCAGGATGAAAGTTCAACTTAAAAGCTAAAAGTTGACTAAATTAAAAAAAAATTTAAAAAAATTCTAAATTGTTTAATTTTTCAAATAATTTTGACTTAAACAAAATTGTTGCTTGTGAATTCTGTAAGTGCACAATAAAAATTCCGAATGTTACGTTGTTCTATTATTTTAGTTCGCGCTTTGCAAATAGAAATTGCAACTTTTTTTTCGATACTAATGTCGTCGTAAGACTGAATTCTGCATCATTTTTACGAATATTCAAGATGAATGTGTACAATAACGGTACAATGGCAGCTGGAAGTTATTTTTTGATTGGTTTTTAAAGTGAAAGAAAGACGAAAAATAAGTTTTTTAATTTTTATTTTTTTGAACCTTTTTATCTACCTGGAATGTACATTTTATCACTTCATAACAAATGGCAAATCTGGTAAATTTCTTATTTTGTCTTTAAAATACATAAAATTTAAGATTGAAATTAATTTTTTACAATTTTAGATTTTTTAAAGGTGAAGAAATATAAATATACATAAAATAAAATTTATATCCAGGAATGTTAAACAAATTTAGACTGACATAATCCCTTACAGGAATTAATAATTTAAAAATGAGATCAAAACCCAAAAAAAAAATAATAATTTCTAAAATCGAAATAATGATAATAATAATAATAATAATAATAAAAAAACAAAAAATAAACCATCACAAATGAAGGAGGTAATTAATTAATTCACCAGCACTAAATTAATTATTATTACATAATAACATGTTATCGTAATAGTATTTCTGACTAGTTTCAAGATTCCCTGGACCCGGGAAAAAAAAACTGGGAAACTTCGTTGCGTCTCAAAAATTTTGAAAAATAGCATTTTACATCACTTTAAATTTAAATTTAAATTTCATTTTAACTACACTTGTTTGTTTCATATATAGTCTGTGCATTGAAACGCCTTTTTTTAGAAAAAAGAAAAGTATAGATAAAATTAATCCTTTAAAAACCGAATGAGGCAGTTAAAAACGGAATGTTTTACAAATATTTACAAGTTGATTAGTCTGTAAACCCGTCGTTTTAATTTTTTTTTTAAAAAAAGAACAAAAAGAAAAAACGCATTTATCAATTCCAAAAAAACAAAAGAAAATATTGTGGTTGTACTCTGAATTTTATCAAATCAACAAGATAACCATACAAAAATTAACTCCTTTCATGCCTACATATTTAAATGTTGCACAATTAACAAATAAAATGCGGACACCAAAAGAGGTGATTTTTTTTTCTTCTTCTAAAAATGAATTTATTACAAACTTAAGGAAAGAAGGGGGATCAATGATCCCTGAGCTGCCTCTTGAGGCGATCCAATTCCACTTGCATCATCATCCGGGTCTTTTTCTCTTCATCAATTTCGTGCGTTAATTCCTTCACCTTCTCCTGATACTGAGCTCGGTGCATTTCAGTCATGAGTTGAAGTTCGAGGACCTAAAAGGGAACGAATCAAAATCAATAAGAACAGTAAATAAATCCACACGAATAAAAACACACATACACAAAAAAGATTTTTTTACAAAAGAAAAAAAAAGAAAAAGAATTTAAAAAAAAAATTTAATTAATAAAAAAATTAATAATTAAACATTAAAAATATAAAAACATACCAGGAAATTTTAGAACCCTTTTCTCCTCTTTCTCTTTCCTCTCAGTGCTCTTGGATGAGAGAAAGAAAGAAAGAGATCGAGATGCACAAAATTAATGACATTTTTATCACTTCAAAACAATCTACACACTACAAAATTATTCAGCTCTACACATTGAATTTTTAAACGAGAGAACAAATAATTTCATCAAATAATTTATCAAAACCACTAAAATTCAAACTTACTTTAGTCTTTAAAGCATTTAACTCTTTCTTCATTTCAGTCACCATACTCATCGAATCTTCAGATGATTTACTAGATCTCGAACCAACTAAGTGAAAAACTGGTTTTAAAATCTCACAATTCAGTATTAATCCACAATTTTGATTTCCTACCTTCCTCTTTAAGGACGGGAGCGTTTTTTGAGCTAAATGAGTACTGCTTCATTTTCGGCGGCGTGAGTTCACCATCCGCCAACGGTTTTGAACACGGCCAAAGGATGCTTTTATCGAAAGGTTGATGTGCATCTTTTTTACTCATCTGCGGACTGTGACACAGTCCATAGTCTCGCTCAACTTCTTTTGTCGGTGAAATTGTATTATCCATTTTCCCCTTTTCGTGAACATCGAAACCAATATCCTAAAAAAAAAATTTTAAAAATACATTTAAATGTCCATTACTTTTTTCCTTTTTAGAGTGAAAATTCAGAACGTAGAAAAGGCCAATACAAACGAGGAAAACACTTAATACGAATGCAGGAAATTGAGAGAAAAAAAAAAACCAACAACCACCTAACCTTTCAAGAAAGAAATAAAAAAAATAAAAAAAAACTGAAGGCAATAAATGTGTTTCTAGACCGAGATTTATCGTCTCATTTTCTTAACTCGAAATTCTTAACAAACAAGTTTTAGTTTTGCTTTTCGAATTTTTCTTTGCGAAGCTTGAAAAAATTCCAATTCGTTCGACTCAACTTTGATTCGTCAACGACGATCCACGCACAAGCTCTTTCAACTAACGCCTGCACGATTCCTAACGTAAATTTATATGAACCGTTCCCCCTGCGTGTACAGTAAAGAAAATGGACGATTTTAACAAACGAAAAGAATCGATTTATTTCAGCTTGAACCAGCTTCAAAAGCATACAGTTCAAACAAAATAAATAAACTATTTCTTGGGCTCACCATTCCATTGCGGATTTCATTTTCGTGAAGAGCATTGGGGAGGGGGAGGGGTAGCGAGTCCGCCTCCCCCTGAGTTTCCGTCTCACTCACTTCACTGAGCTTCTCTTTCGACACAGTCGGCTGTGCAACAACATGCGAGTGATTCAATCAAAAATACAAAGCGATAACAAAACACGAGCAGCCATTTTCATTTTTTTCAAACAAAAATAATGTTGAAAATGTGCAATCAATTTAAAATGTCATAAAAAGTGCCAAATTAAAAAATAAATAAATAAATATAAAATAATTCAAACCAAAATCACTCAACTTCGTCAATAAACGAATAAAAACAAAATTATCGCTATTGAAACAACGACTTAAAAAACTTACAGGATCCTTCATAAACAGGTGGGATGGCGGCCGATGATGCGGGTTTCGAGGCCTCGATGCCGTTAAATGCGTTAGTTTATCTGACGTTAACTCGACACTGTCCAAACCTAATTCGTCTAGAAAAACATTGGATGAATAATTAAAACAAAGTCGATTAGTTTAGTTCAAACAAAATTGAAAACACATTTTTCCAATCGATTAATTTAAAACTAAGATTACTTCCTGCAAATTAACCAGACAAGAGAATAGATTCATTCACCATAAGCAAACGTAATTTCTTGTACAAAATAAATTAATGTTTTATACCACTACTCGATCTGGTGTTATCGGATTTCCCAGTTTGGGATTTAACCTTCATGTCGTCGGTCATCGGATCTGTTTTAGTGTTAGAAGACGACAACGATGTCGTTGTTGTGGTTGTGGTTGTGGCTGTGGCTGTGGTTGTTGTTGTTGTTGTTGACGATGATAATGGTGATGATGATGATGATGATGTTGTTTGTGGTGTTTGACTAGTTGTTTCTATAATGGGAGAAATACCACGTTGTGGTTTCTTCAACGGAGGTGGCAGTTGAGGTTTTTTCCCGGGCAAAGGCGGAACTCGTTTTTCCGGTCGCAACGGTTTCTCATCTTCAATTGAAAAGAATCAGTTAATGAAGATGAATTTCAATGAAAACCGATTTTTGTACCATAAAATTTCAAATAAAATACCGTATCGCCCCGTTTAAACGCCCGGGAATTTAATTTTTTTTGTGCCTCTTCCCCCGGCGCCAATTCGAAACCCGGCGTTTAATTGAACCCGGCATATACCCGAAAAATCGCCGATTTTTTGCAAAAAATGGCAATTTTTCTGCCAAAATCACCGATTTTTTGCATAGGGACCCGGCGCTTATTCGGGGCCGGCGCCGATTCAGTAAACCGCCGATGACTGCCCGGAGCTAAAACGGGGCTGGCGCCCTATTGAACCCGGGCGTTTAAACAGGGCGGTACGGTAAAAAGCAAACAAAAAATCATTAAAAAAAATATCTGTCATCATTTTCTCACCTCCCTTTGTACTCTCTACGACTTTCTTTGGATGCTCGGGGACCGGTGGGGGTGCGTCGGAAACCTTTTCTCCAGTTGAATCTAGCCTTCTATTTCCTTTAATCTGTAATTGAAACGAAAAGAGTAAATAAAACGACAACAAACTCAATTTTCAAACCCAACAAAATTTACCCACATCTGTATACGGCAACAGCTCCACAAAATTGTCCGGGAAGACTCCGATCTTATTATGTAGTTCTCCTTTCCACCATCCCTTGTCCTCAACATCCTTGGTAATAATCGTGATCACATCACCCTCCTTCAAACTCAACTCGTCATCGTTGCAAGCATCATATGCGTACAGCACTTTGGCCAGCTCCTTCACTGTAAACAATCATTTTCCATACCACCTGTTCATTAAATTATTAACTTCAACATGTTTATAAAAAAAAAAAAAAAAAAAATAGAAAAAAAAAACATTTTTCGATCATTTCAGGTCAAAAAGAAGGACGGAAAGGTGCGTAAAAAAAAATACAAGGAAAGGCGAATAAAATACAAGGTAAGAACATTTCCATTTTGTTAATACCACTAGGGCCTCATTTTTTATTATAATACTTATTAAATCTCATTACATTAAACAGCCTCAAAATATGTGACATACAAAATAAAATAAAATAAAATAAAATAAAATAAAAACAAAAAGGAAAATACCTCACTATCAAAATATTAAATTAATTGACACAATTTTCTTCAATTCAAAAAAAATTTACTTAATTGGGTCCGTATAGTCCGTTCGCTCGCATGTGATTTAAAGATTTAGCACTAAATAAGTCACTAAATATTTTGCCTACAAAACTTGCACAAATCATCTCCCTCGTTCCTCGCACTCGCGCTGGGGCAGGGTGAAAAGGATTCAGTCAATGTATCGATCCAAATGTAAAGCCCTTTCCTTTCTCGCTAAGATCCTGATGCTCTCGTTTCGTCCTCGTCGCCCGCATCGGGTCCGTGACTGTCTTCGTACATGGTGCATTTACTATTGTCGACCAAGCAAGCGTTTAGTTCGCTTTCCTCGCTGTCCGAGCTTTCAATTTGGCTTTCCATTCTCCTGAACAATCCGTAGCGTATGTGCAGATCTCGTATAGAAGGTGAGAGACGATTCGTTTGTGCTAAATGAACAAAATACGAGTCGGGTAGGTATGTGCTGGTTCTGTTCGGGTGATCCGGCAAGACGCTCGCCGACAGGCTCTTGGGCCAAATCTTTCGCTTGCCTTTGCGCAGATCGTTCGTCGACGTTTCCGTGTCGATCATCGTCTTTTCCCGGGCCGCCCGCAGAGGGTTGACCGTGGTAAAATAGTCGTCGAGATTCGAACTGCTCTCCGAGTCGGTCCCCGTCGTCCCTAGAAACGTGACGGACTTTTCCCTCGTAACGGTCGCTATCGTTCTCGACTTGTCCGCTGCCACAGATTCCAAACACTCGCTCCGACTGCACAATTCCGAATTTGTTTTCGTCGAGCCTGCTGGCGAATCCATCAAGTTGTATTCCGCCGCGCTCGACTGCGCCGTACATTGATCCCTAGCACCATGATCGAGTTGCGAACACGCTGCCTCCGTGACGGCCAAAGTGCTGCACTCCGCCTTTTTCGCGGCCACGTTTTCCTGCACCTTGGCGCATTCTTTCAACTCGGATAATCTGGGCTTTGCGCGTCGCAAATCGGATGTCGATGTGGCACACGTCGCGCACGTCGTCGTGATCAACGGCGCATGTATTGAAGTAGTTTCATCTTTTTGCTTCTCTTTTATTCGCTTAATTCTAGTCAACGAGCATTTCTCCCGTTGCAATCGCACCGCCGGCTCGGCGCTCCTCGGCCGCGGGTGCGGATCCAACACTGAACATTTTCGATCGGGACATCCGCCATGTCTGCCGAATAAATTACCCACCTCCGTCGTCTGCTGCAGACCGTGCGCCGACTTCTCTTTCCCGAATTTGAAGGGGAAAAGCGGCATTTTGAGTCGAAACCTTTCCGGCGAGTTCGGTCGACCGTTGCTCGTGCTTGGTTCGTTCATTCCCGCCGAAGGACCTTGTTCGTCGGTTTCTCCTCTCCTCAAAATCTGCCTCCCACCTTCGGGTGGCGCCGCGTTTTGTTCCTTCTCTTCCGTCGGCTGCTTCCCAGAAGGATTTCTCCCGCCTCTTAGTCTGTCGGAGTCGGAAAAATCAACTCCGGATGGGCAATGTGCGACGCTGCATCTTCTATGCGAGGGAATGCGTTCGACGTCTTTCTCCGTCTCAACCACGTAATTTCTCGCAGGGTTTAATCGCGGCGTGTCCAGCAACGACCGCCTGGACGGAGTTTTTGACAGCCGAGTGAAATTCTGCCACTTGACATTATTCTTCCGCACAGGTATCGGTGGTTTCTTTTCAATCGGCTTCATCAAAGCTTCGCTGTCGGAATTGTTTACGTTACCGACCGAGCACTTCTTATTCGGTTCTCTCGCCGTCGAATTGTCACTGTCGATGGTACCGTTATTGCGTTTGCCCTTTTTCAAATATAACACTTTGTCGCTGCAGTATTTATCGGATGGATCGTTTCTTGCACACCGCAATGTCAAAATTGGCTCGGGCGCATTTTTCGAGCCGCATTCGTTAACAATGCTTGCTTTTTGCAAAGTACCTTTCACCCGACTACTCGATGCACCGTTCTCAGTACTACTCGAGGAAGCTTTCACACTACTACTTGAGGAAGCTTTTATTCCGGTTTGAGTGCAGGCATCTGAGCGCTGCTCCAAACTTTCTTTGCGCCTAGTCGGCGACCGTATGAATTCGGAAAACCGTTTCCAAGTCTTCGTTCTGAAAACCGATGGCTTCCTGTTTGGAGTCTTGGGTGGCAAACCGATTGGCAGCTGTTCGGTTTCAGCGGCGGTGACCGAACACCATTGTTGTTGATTCGACAGCCAATTTTCCACCGAATTTCTCTCAGCCGCAGACTGGAACACCGAACACTTTCTAGGTGCAGTCGGCGGCTCGATGAATACCGGACTGTGTGTTTTCGTCGCCAATCCGGGATTTTTATAGGGTCTACCGGACGGACTTTGTGTTCCAGTTTCGGGACAGTCGGTGTTCGAATTTGTTGCTTGTACTAATATTCCAGCAATTGCAGTGACTTTTTTCTCAGGACTCGGTGTTCTCATTAAAATCCCATGACTTGGAGGAGTTTTACTGGGTGGACTTTGCGTGCAAACCGGTTTCAGAGAACATGGACTAGGTTTCTTGGTCGGACTTTGCGTGCGAACCGACTTTTGAGAACATGGACTAAGTTTCTTGGTCGGACTTTGCGTGCAAACCGACTTTTGAGAACATGGACTAGGTTTCTTGGTCGGACTTTGCGTGCAAACCGACTTTTGAGAACACGGACTAGGTTTCTTGGTCGGACTTAGCGTGTAAACCGGTTTTTGAGAACACGGACTAGGTTTCTTGGTCGGACTTTGCGTGCAAACCGTCTTTTGAGAACACGGACTTGGTTTCTTGGTCGGACTTTGCGTGCAAACCGACTTTTGAGAACATGGACTAAATTTCTTGGTCGGACTTTGCGGGCTAACCGGTTTCTGAGAACACGGACTAGGTTTCTTGGTCGGACTTTGCGTCCAAACCGGCTTTTGAAAACAAGGACAAGGTTTCGCGGTCGGACTTTGCGTGCTAACCGGTTTCTGAGAACATGGACTAGGTTTCTTGCTCGGACTTTGTGTTCCAACCGATATCGTAGGACTTGCTTTGGGTTTAATGAACGGACTTGCTTTGGGTTTAATGATCGGACCTGCGTTGTGTTTAATGAACGGACTTTGCGTTCCAATTGATACTGTGGCATTTGCATTGGGTCTATTGGTCGAACTATGTATTTTCGTTATCACTCTGGGGCATGGGCATGCTTCGGCTTTACAGGCTTCACAAACCGTTTCGTGACCTAATTTGCCTTTGCCAAGAGCGGTTATCTTTTCAGTCGAAGTCCCCACTTGACACAAAGTTGTAACTTGTATATCATTGTTGGAACCGGTTGCATCGCAAACTGCTTGAAATGGAGTTGAACTTTGTCCCGCTTCATTTCCACTTCGAGGAATTCGGATGATATTAGTCAAATAGTAGGTTTTCCCCATTCCTGCAGACAGTCGATTTGAATGCTCTTTCTTCTTATCGCAGCAATCGTCGCAATCATCGTCGTATTCGGCGGTGTCAAAATTTGCGCACGGTGACGGTGCCTTGCATTGCTGCTCCGAGCTATCTCTGACAACTTCAAAAACGGTGCAGGAAGTTCCCTCGACCTCCGAACTGCATTCCAGCGACGATTCTTGTTTGTTTAAGTACGAGCATTGTGGATCGTGGCACTTCCGATGAACAGAGTGCGCGAGCCCGGTCGGTATCACACTGGGCAGTGATTGCGTCTTCTTGGCCGTCAACATTTTGACTAGTTTGTCCAACAGCTGAGTAAACAAATCGGGAATGTCGGATTTGGTCGATTTGGGACTTTCGTTGTCAGAAGCGCTTTCCTCCGTTGTCGATTCTTGCGGATTCTTGCTGCGACACACAGGGACTTCTTCACTCCAATACTTATTAGCTTCGGCGTAAATGTTTTTCCATTTATTGTACGTGTGTGGTCTGCAGTCTTCGGTGCAAATGTTAGTGTATGATGTATCGGTGGTTAAACAAGACTTTACACTTTCGGCGGCAAATTGAGTGCATTTCGCCCCAACCGGAAAACTGCCGGACGTTTTCGAAGGGCAAACAGGTACTTGATCACAGTATTGGTCGGCATCAAGATTTCCTGCGGATTGTGATTGCGATATTGCCATCACGGAATCACATACCATCACGGCATCACACGGCATCACAGCATCACATGGCATCACGGCTGCACTACAAGTTTGATTCGCAGTTTCGACAAACACAGGTTGTTTACATGGACTTCTGGCAGAAGAAGCCAAAGTGTTACGCTCTGCTTTAACAGGCGGGCATGGCTTCACCTCAGATTTATCACAAACTTCGACAAAATGTGATTTGTAATTTGGCTGATTTAATTCTCTGCACGAAGTTGCAATGCTCTGACTTTCAGTTTCGTGTTTCCGAGTTGATATTTTAGCAGTGACTGGTTGGCTCAGTTGTTGCGTTGATGAATTTGATGGATATTGTAATGCTTTGTCGGAACTGTTTATTGGCGTCGAGTTTAGACGAGTCAATGAACAAATTTCTTGTTTTGGCGAATCGTGCTCAACCCCTTGGTCTCGACAAGAAGCATTATCTAAGCTTGATTTGCCAGTTTGAACTGAAATAGTGCCAGTAGCGTGTGTTCCTCTTCCTTTCAAAATTCTCCCCTCGCTCGTTAAGGGATAGGAGAATTGCGAATAAATTGGTTTGCCACTCAACAGCGCCTTCTCACTTTGGCTGCTTGGTCGAACACTTACGTTTAAATTATCACTATGTCTCGCATTTTTGTCTAAAAATCTCGCATCCTCAGCGTCACAATGGTGAGAATGTTTCATTTCATCAAAAGTAGTTTTAGGTGGAGATCCAACAACATTCGTTCCAGGTTTAAACGATAATTTCGTGACATCCGATTTGTGGAAAAATTGAGGTTCTTCGGTGTTGGATTTGATTAACGTTCTATCGCTTTCCGCACACGGTCTAAACGACGATTTGTTTGAAGATGGTCCTCCATCGCCTTCCGCACACGGTCTAAACGAAGATTTGTTTGAAGATTGGCCTCCATCTTTGACGTATAAAGAGTGATCTTCATTCAGCCACACAATACCAGATTTGTTGGCACCTTTTCTCAATTCATCAGTGGCAGTTCTGGGCGAAAATTTCGATTCATCAATGGCAGAAATGCTTGACGGTGATTTGTTTTCATTATCGTTACATTTCCACGATGGTTTCATTTTCTCCATTTCAAATTTTCGTGCATAATTCAGCTCCTCCGCGTCAACTTTTCGTGTATGTTTCAGCTCCTCCGTGTCAACTTTTCGTGAACGTTTCGGTTCCTCCGTGTCAACTTTTCGTGAACGTTTCGGTTCCTCCGTGTCACATTTTCGTGAATGTTTCGGTTCCTCCGTGTCAAATTTTCGTGAATGTTTAGGTTCCTCCGTGTCACATTTTCGTACATGTTTCAGTTCCTCCGTGTCACATTTTCGTGTATATTTCATTATTTCCATGCCAGAATTATTCGAACACGATTCAACCATGTCGGAATTGTGTGAACGCGATTTCTTATCATCCATACCAGTTTTGTTTGATTGTGGTTTACTTTCATTCATGTCAGTTTTGTTTGATTGTGATTTCCTTTCATCTTTGTGAGATCTGCCTGGTGATTTCATTACATCCACATCAGATTTATTTGATTGTGATTTCCTTTCATCCAAGCCAATTTTGTTTGAATGTGATTTTATTTCATCTTTGTCAGATCTGCCTGGCGATTTCGTTACATCCATACCGGATTTAAGTAAATGTGATTTCATTTCATCCATACCGAATTTAATTGAATGTAATTTCATTTCATCCATACCAGATTTATTTGACTGTAATTTCATTTCACATTTGTGCGGAGATTTCGTTTCATTTGCTTCAGATATGCGCGGAGATTTTGTTTCAGTGATGTCAAGTTTGCGCGGAGATTTCGTTTCATTTTTGTCGGATTTGCGTGTAGTTTGCATTTCACTTTTGTCGCATTTGTGTAGAGTTTGCATTTCACTTTTGTCGGATTTGCGTGGAGATTGCATTTCATGTTTGTCGCTTTTTCGTGGAGATTGCATTTCATTTTTCTCGGATTTGCTTGGCGATTGCATTTCATTGACGACAGATTTGCGAGGAGATTTCATTTCAGTCATGTCAGATTTGTTTATAAATTTTACCTCATTCAAGCCAGATTTTTTTGAAGGTGATTTCTGTTCGTCCACCGCACTAGATTTTTTTGAAGGTGATTTCTTGCCGTCCCTACCCGATTTTTTCAAAGGCGATTTTATGCCACTACTGCTCGATTTGCTCGGAATTTTAATTTCCTCCGTGCCAGATTGATAGAGCAACGATTTCACTTCATCCTTGCCAGTTTTGCGTGAACAAATCATGTCACCTCTGTCAGATTTGCGCGGAGATCTCATTTCATCCCTGCCAGATTTGCGTGGAGATCTCATTTCATTCCTGACAAACTTGCGCGGAGATTTCATTTCGTCCAATTCACATTTGCGCGGAGATCTCATTCTATTCAGTCCCGACTTAAATGACATTGACCTGGCTTCCGATGACGTTTTCGACGCTCCCGTTTTACCAGAACTTGGATAATCCGTAACAGATTTGCTTGACGATTTCAGTTCATCCCTAACTGATTTTTCCGAAACTGATTTCATATCTGACCTAAATGACGGTGACTTTGTTTCTGACGATGTTTTCGAGCTCCTCGTTTTCCCCGAACTAAAAGACAGTGCATTTTCACTTACTCTCGACCCACCCCTTTTTCTCGACATGCTCTCTGTCGGTGTGGTTGAAGTTTGTCGACTCTGCATACTGATGTACATTGGTCGCAAATGATGACAATGCGGATAGCTCAAGTTCGGACACACATGTTCGACAATAGCCTGATTTCCTTCACATTCAACAGAACAAGGTGACTTGATCACAAAACGAGGCGTAGAGGTGTATGCGGTGGCAACAGACGCGTTGTGACTATGAAACGTCGTATCGCGCACAGGACTGTGATGTTTTAAATGGGGTGGACATGGCAAAAAACTTGGAGACCGGGTTTGATTTTCATCTGTGCAAAGTGTAAGAAATTTTTGCGCGCAAGCTTGCACGTGTTGACGATGTCGTTCTTCTTCTAAAGATGAACATATTGGACCGCGAGCGTATTCTTTAGTGCTCCCCTGTGAACAAGATTGGACAACTTTGATAATAGGCGACACACTATCATCCTTGTGCTTAAAACTTGTTACTACGTCACCGTGCGTTTTGCGCTCGTTAGCTGTGAGATCTAAAGGTGGTGACTTTGTGTTTTCGCTCGCGTGTGCAGTATGTTCAACTTTCGGAACCAAGTGTTTGGCTTTCACGAACAATTTATGGCATGATGATGAGGTCTTAAGCATTGCACTGTGCTCAACGTAATTGACTGACTTTTTCGGACTCTGGTCCAGTGGCAAATGCATAGGTCGAAAACTGTTTGAACACGCCTGTGTCTCTTGAGCTTTGTGGTCGCACGTTGTTGTTGTTGTTGTCTCGTCCACTTTCTTTGGTAATTCATGAAATGGTGACATTTTCAAACAAGTGCCGTGCGAAAAATCATCATCTGTGGAAATGCAAACATTTTTCTGACCAGTGTCTGTGCTCGGGAGTTTCCTGGGTAGGACGATTGGTCTGAGTGGGGTTAATTTCGGTGGTGAAGGCTTGCATACTAAATCCTCTTCACTTTCTGGCGAAACTGCCATCGTTTCCAACGGATTGAGATTCGACGGGATCTGAGTTGAAGTGATTTTTGGAGGCGAAACCAAACTATGTTTCATGGGAGCTGGATTCAAGCAACGTGTGCGCGGTTTCGGTGGAGTTTGCCAAACTGACGTCCCGGGTTGATCGATTTCGATGATCGGTTGCCTTTCGACGTCGGTAACCATGCCCGGATGCTGTGGAAACCGAATGGTCACCTTTGGACTCGATTCCGCAACAGTGGTCGTTTTATTTGACGTTACTTTCACCCGCAGTTGATGGTTTCCATCCGGTCTTTTCTGAAGCAACGGCGAATTATTGGGCCAATTTTCATAGTTCGCCATTTTATTCGAGAGCAGATTAGCCCTTTTGAAACCGGATATGCCCATCCGAGGCAAACTTCTTTTTTTCGCGTTGGCCGGTATAAAGTACGAAGTTGAATCCAATGTCACTCTCCCACAAGGTTCGACGCACTTCTTCAAGCTTTTCGGCGAGACTGGCATCTCGTCGTCGGGCGACTCTGCGGAAGATATGCTTTGCGGAATAACAATGTACGTTTGTTTTCTGATTGGCGGACTAATTGCAGTCACGGAAACCTCCAATTTTTCAGACGTCGAAGATGATTCAATAGCAGTGTCGTCAGAACGACATTTCCAATTGGCTTTTTCGGCCGAGTTCCTCCAACGAGGCGTGGGAGGACGCACTGAAGAACTTAAAATGCTGCGCATTGGTGATTTCGATGTAGTTGCTGATGAATTTAAACAAGACCTGACTGACAATGACTGAGTCTGCTGACTGGCTTCGGCGAATGTCACGTGAGTAGCAACTGTTGATACACTCACGTCTTTCGTAACTAATGGCAAATGATTTCTTTTCAAATCTTCACAATTCTTTTCTTTCGATTCTAACCCGAGCTTCAGGCGGCCCTCGGATGTTGACAAACAAATGGATTTGTGGTTTGAAGTGAGCGGACACAACACGAGCACAGTTTTTTCCTTTAAATCATTAGTTTCTGTTATGCAGTTTGCTTGCTGTTTTTTTCTTTGACTTTGGTGACCTTTTCTTCTTTTTACCTTTTTTAGGTCGCCTTCCTGCTCCTGCTCCTGCTCCTGCTGGCGTTCCCGTCCCTGATCCCGACACAGGGCTGGAGCTGCTTCCTGTTGTGGTTCGTTCTGTGAAGATTTGTCGAAGTTTTTTTTTAGACGAGCCAATCCCCTTGTTCGTTTTTCGGGCGTAGATTCAAAATCGATTTGCGCGACCCTTGATTTTTCCCTCGATTGGTCTCCCGACGAAAACGTGGTTTTGCTTTCTTCCCACTGAGGAACCCTGCTTGCAATCCTCGGTTTCCACTTCACTCTGTCGTCACCATACGTCTTATGCTCCATTTCGTCTTTGTCGACACAAATTGCATACTCCTTGGGAAGAAATCCAGTCAAAGAGCAACTTTTCTTCATGTCCCAGTCAGGACCCATGCTCTTAGGGTCGTATTGAATCTCAGGCACCTCGTGCTTGTACGGTCGACCTGTAAGTTTCGGCTTTAACGGCAATGTCTTCTTTTGAAAATCGCAAATTGGACACGCAACACAACTATCTGACGATTCGCTCTCAGATTCCAACGGAATGACAGACCGGCTAAAGTAACTCTCGCTTCCCCCGTCCGGTGGCATTGCACCCGTCGATGACGACACATATTTCCTGCAATATCCACAAACATCCATCATATCGCAACTCCTACTGTACATGTCTCTGGATGGTCTCGAGCATTCTTCATCTCGATCTCGATCTCGATCTCGATCCCGATCTCGATCCCGATCTCGTTCTCGATCCCGATCTCGTTCTCGATCTCGTTCTCGATCCCGATATTCCATCCGTTGCGTTGGATGATTTTTTCTCTCTCTTACGTTATCCCGATACTCCATCCGTTGTGCTCGATTCATATTTTCCGCTCTCGAATTATCTCTATAATCCATGCGTGAGCCTTGAATTTTCTCGGTCCTCGAATTGTCTTGGTAGTCCGACCTTTGGGGAAAATTTGCTCTTCGTGGACCCTTAACTAGTAAATGTTCTGGGCAAATTTTAGCGTTTTTACCTCCAGCGGCATGTGAATCTTGCGCACCGCACACTTCATAATTTGTCAGAGAAATCATTGAACAGCAACTCATTTCATTGTCGTCACAAGTCATCATAGTTGTTTCTTCGCACAACATCATTGGCCGTGCGTCAACATTGGACATGGGACAAGATTTGGCCAGTCTACACTGATGAGGTGTTGCCAAAGCAGGACAAACGTAAAAATTGTGTCCTTTGCTCTTTTCTTCGCCTGCCCTTTGGTCATTTTCATCGTGAGGACACCAATCGCTTTCGTCTTCGCCATAATACCTCAATTTCATATCCGCTTCCTTATCATCGCTCCGACAAGGCTTGATCGCCGATTTCCGTTCATCGTTCATTTTATCTTTTTTTTCGTAGTCGTGCGAAATGTACACATCACTTGGCGAATACAATTCAATTTCGCTCTGAAAAAACTTCATTTTCATATTTGGTTCCTTGGCATCTTTCGCATCTTCATTTCCCTTCATCCGCTTGTCACATTTTGGATTTGGATAAAATTTGGCCGAATGACCGACAGCTTCGTTCCTCTTCGCACGATGTTTCCCTTCCGGCTGCCTATGTCGATCTAATTTAAACCTACGCATCAAACCAGGCGGACAAGGTGGCGGTCTCCTCGTAATTTCATCGCTATGTTCTTTGAATTTATGATACTTTTCATTTCCACGTTTCTTTCGTTTTGAACTCGGTTCTTCCGGTTCTTCGCTGTAGAAACTTCCGTTGCTGTCGTCCCTCGTGTACGAAACAGTCTTCACAGTTGGCGTCTGAAAATAAACCTCTTCATCCGACATAATGCACTCCCCATCCTGCTTGTGACTTTCGTACTCATTGTCGTACGACTGCCAACTTTCCAAACTGTCATCCAACGATTTCGACGGCGTCACAATTTTCGCTTCCTTGTGCCAATGCTTGAGCGTCCGAGGCCTTTTTTCCACCCAAGAATCAATGGATTCTTCATACAATGGCGGACTCTCCCTCCGATAACCTTTCCCCTTCTTCGGTATCTTGTAAATTTTACCCATTGGAGGTTCCATATCGGTTTTCTGATACGACCGTGTCGACCTCTCTTTCGTCAAACTCGATTCCCAATCATCCGAACCAAAACTTTGCTCATCCTTTCTTTTCTTCATAGACCTGCTCACTTTTTCCTGCGTTTGCATTCGCATTTCCTTCAACCGTTCCCGCTTTGATTTCTTCGGATGAACTTCACTCGGTTCATCAATCGGCTCCGTGTAACTCGAAGGATCTTTCGACTCTTTGTGACCTCGCCGCCTATCACCGTGTTGCAAATACTGGTCTTCGACATTGCAATTGCATTCCATCATATCCTTCTCCCGTGCTCCCCTTTTCTCCCCGACAGACTGCAATGTGTACAACGACGGACTTTTCGACCTATGTCGTTTCTCCCACTGGGCGTGCTTTTGGCGCTGCAACTGCCAAATCAAGTCGCGATCCTCCTGCACGTGCCACTGAGGACAAACCTCCTCAAAACTGTTTTCCATCCCACTCTTATCCCGCCTTTTCACCTGATCTTGATAACTCAAGTTTGGTTTGAACGATTTGATCGCGCGACGTCTTTCGTCTTTCAGACTTTTACTCTTCCGAAACTCGGCCATCTCGTCCTCTTCCGAAATACATTCCTTCACACTCTCCTCGCAGACCTTTACTTGGCAGGACATGTCTCCGCACACACCAACAAATGAAGTCTGGTCTCCAAAATCCTTCTTTTCATCATTTGTAGCTGCGCTAAAGTCTCGCATCGACTTATGAGAACATGTCATCTGAACTGATGGACACTGAATTCCCTCCGATTTAACAGATAGAGTAGGAGTATGAGTAGTAGTATAAGTAGTAGTCGTATTGCCTTTTGACGACTCCTCCGTCTCTGGTTGCGCTTGAGACCCGACATCGTGTGTGGTGGTTGGAAGCGATTGAGCAACCGTCAAAGACCTCACCACTTCCGCTAACCTTTCCATCTCCAGTTCGTATCTTTCAGCGTCTGGAGCGGTTTTCTTCGAGGAAACCGCCGACTTTTGCCCTTCATATTTATCACCTTCTGCAGTGGTTTTCTTCGAGGAAGAAACCGCTGACATTTGCATTTCATATTGTTCACTTTCTGGAATGGTTTTCTTCGAGGAAACCGCTGACTTTTGCAGTTCATATTTATCACCTTCTTGAGTGGTTTTCTTCGACGAAACCGCTGACTTTTGCGGTTCATATCTTTCACCTTCTGCAGTGGTTTTCTTCGAGGAAACCGCCGTACTCATTTCACCGTTTGTTGCGCTTCGGCCAGCTAATTTGTCTTTAAGTTGCAGTGCCGTCACCATCGATGAATCAACATTCTGTACATGTGTATCAGTCAGTGCCAGGGATCCATATGAAGAACCTTCTCCCGTGGTTTTACCTCCATACCCGACACTCTCTGCACCGTACGCCCCCGATGGGTTTTTTAAATTCGGGCGTCCACCCTCAGAGTGCATTATACGGCTTTTCGTATGCACCAATCCCGATTGGTAATCGGGTGAACCGGTTGGCGTTGGCGTCGGCGGTCCAGGTCCAGGTCCAGGTCCAGGTCCAGGTCCAGGTGCAGATCCAACTATTCGGGTCTTCTCCATACCATCTCCCTTGTTTCTCGCGTCTTCCTCATACCTCGATGGGCTGTTTTCAAACCTCCGCTCCTCATATTTTTTGTGAATTGATGTACTCATGATGGTATCGGGCGAAGCCACTTGATGTTTTATCCTTGGCGTATCCGGCGGTAACGAGTTCGACAGATCATCGTCGCTAACCGAACTTGACGCGGACATATTCGCCTTCCCCCGCTGATCAGCTTCCGTATCGCTTCCATGACCCTGTCCTTTTTTAGCTCCTTTTTTAGCTGGCGGCTTCTTCTTTTTCTTTTTCCCGCAACAGCCAGGTTCCGGCGAAGACTCGGCCGCAGAGGCTTCTTTTTTCGACGCCTTGGTCTTTTTACTTCCGACGACATCGGAGTCCGACTCCTTGATCGCAGCCTTTGCTGTTTTTCTCCTTTTTTTCCCCGTATCGGAGTCGGAATCCTTCGGCGCGCCTCCTCCTTTCTTTTTCTTTTTTTTGTGGCCCTTACTGCCTTCGCTTTTCTTGCCCGTTTTTCGGGTATTCGATGGTTTCCGACGCGGAGGACTCCTGTTTGACGACGACTCGTTTTTCTTCGTGCCCCCCTTTTTCTTCCGCTTTGAATCGTCTCCAGATTCCATCCTGTACGAAGACTGCGGCTGCTCCAAACCGATCAACACGGCGACATTGTCTTTGCCCCACACGAATCGTCCGTTCAACAGATGAGAATCGCTCAACGACCGCCTCCTGTCATTGCAGCCAGCTCTCTTCCTCCAGCTATTTTCTGCGATCACCACATCGACATCCTCGCAATACTTATCCGACGCATTATTCACATCAACCGAGCCAAAAACGGGGAGTCGGTTCGGTATAAACCCGTCGTTCCTAAACAACTGCAATAACTTCATTTCTTCTTCGTAACTCGAAATGTACGTGCTGTGATACGCGATGCAGGATGGCGATTCGTCAATTGCCCACGAATAGATGGGATACGGCGAAAGTTTAATCGATTCGCCCCACGGACGATCCCGCTTAGCGTTTTCGTACGAAGTGACGGGCAACAGCATGTCGCTAGTGAAAACGCTTTGCACCGGCGACCGGCACGAGCAAGGACTGAACTCCTGCGTGGACGCAAACTCGTTGGTCGATCCCAACACTTCGGGCGAATTGAGGTTTTGTGTTGCCGACGGTTTTTTCATCGTCACTCTCGACGTTAAACTGACAGCTCGAACCGCCGTTCTACCGCAAATTCCAGACTTGCATCTGAACTCGTCCTTGTAGTAGGAGAACGTTTGAAGTGGAACCGGGCACGAAACTGTGGGTTTAACGACTTGCGGGGCAATGCTGAGAGTCGACGTGCTCGAGCTGCATTCGCTGTCGCTGGCGCTTTCGCTAGCGCACAAATCGCTCGTGTGATCGTCGTACAACGTCTCGTACACGCTGTCGGCTTTGTGCTGCACGTAACGCTTCTGCAAACTATTCATTTTCACTTCAATGTGTTTCTGAATCTCGTTGATCAACGTCGCGTAATCGTTGGAGCCGGGCGTGCACGGACTGTGCACCTCCAACACGGCGCCCATCTTCGCTTTCTTGAAACACATTTCGGCCGCCGTAATTTCATTGGCCAAAGGCCGAAACCGATTCCCATCCACATGCGTGGTCACTTTCGCCGAAACCTTCTTGACGGTGTGTATGATTTGCACCTCGATCGGAAGCCGGTCGTTCAAGTGCGGCTGAAGCGAGCACGACACCGTGTGCACCACCGTGTCGGTTTCCAGCGGCAAACTCTTGACGACTTTACTCACGGGATGGTCACTTCCATCGCCCCGCGACTCGTTATCGTCCTCGAACCCTTTGAGGCAGCTCAGCGAACCAGAAAGGAAATCCGAATTGTAAAACGGCGGCGTGCACAAACTCCGAGCCAGAAATCGCTCGCGGATTTTGTTTGCTATCGTGTGCTCGGGCGAGTCCTTTGCCTTCAATCTCAACAGGCGCTCCTCGTCTTTCTCCACCGACTCCGCGTAGCAAATCGCATTGAAACAGTCGTTGTTCAACTTTAAAGTGTTCTTGCGAAAAACGTTGCTGCTCCTAGCCGTCGGCTTACCCGTCACTTGCGCCTTCCCGGCCAGAACGTCGCTTCTGTAGCAGCAGAAATTCTGTCCTAGATTGTGATCTCCGCTCGGATTGTCGAACCACTTGCGGGTTTTCCCATCGTCCGACGACTCGCTTCCAAACCCCTTCTTCACGCACTTTTCGATCTCTTCCACGACTCCGCGTGCTTCGAGCAGTATCTCGTCGTCCGACGAGCTCGAGTCGGAGTCCAAAAACTTCCACCTGCAGCGTCCCTCGTCGGTGGGCGGACTTGAGAGATCCAGAAGGTGGAGCGGCAAACGCAGATCCAATTCCGAAGAACTGCTGACGGACGTTTGAAAAAAAGTGGCGGTTTTCGGTTCATCCATTGTGCCCTCCACGGACTGAGACTTGCAAAGAATTGAAGGGGTTACAGGATCTTTGGTGGTCAAGGGACAGGGACTTCCCGCGCGATACTTGGGGGTGGTTCGGGGGGTCGTGCGCAACAGGCAGCGTTTCAGGTTGGTTCTTGAGAACCGGGGAGATGTTACAAAGAGGGTTTCTAAGGTGCATGGGTAAAAATAGTTAAAAATCAAATTATAAAAACAAAAATTAAAATTGGGAATTTTCGACTAAAAAAAAACTAAAAAAAAAACTAAAAAATAAAAAAAACCTAAAAAAGGATTTGAAAAAGAAAAAAAAAATATTAATTATTCATTACAATTTAGTTTATACCTGGTTTTGGAGGCAATAACGGTGCATCGTTTAGACCACTCGAGTAATGGGTGACCGATTGTTTTTTCTGAATGGGCGATGCAGCCATCTAGAAAATGTTGAAATTCGGATGAGAAACATTTTTCCAAATCAACAAAAGCACAAGCAAAGACCATAAAAACCTTTCTGTCGGGAGGTGAGTCTTGCGTGGGTTTTAAACGAATTATTTCGTCCTGAAATATGTTACCTAATCCAACACCGCGAATAGGCTTTGGTTTGATTTCTTCTGCTCCTTCATTTGAAAACACTAATTAGCACGTTTGTTTTACGGCCGATTTTTTCCTGCCGATATACTACCATCCTTGTTGGTTTTAGACGAAGGAACGCTTGCAGTCCTCTCGTTCACCTCTTCAACAAAATTGGAAGGAAAAACACCCACACGACCATTCAAAACGCCTTTCCACCAGCCTTCTTCCACTTCTTCCAAAATCTCAATCGTATTATCCACGTCCAATTCCAACTCGTCTTCATTTACAGGGGTGTAACTATAAATCACTCGACACTTGCGCTTTTTATCTTGTAAATAGTTGAGAAATAGGTTTTCAGTTACATTTTTCGACTAACAAACGTAGAGATTCACCTTTCCGTAAAGGAATTCCATTTGTTTTACCGTCGGATGTTGAACTCTTTTCTTTGATGTTGAGCACCTACGAAAAGATAACGGCAACAAACGAAACTTTAATTTTAATAACAACAGAAAAGAATAGAAATAAATAAAAACAAATAAATAAAAGTGTCACATTTTTCGAATGTGCTAAACTACAAAACCACTAATTACGAACTTTAGAAGCCAAACCAACATCCCGCCCCAGGAATTTATCGAATTAACATGAGAAAACAAAACTGTACGATAAAACTGTTGTGTACAATTTCCTACGGGATGTTGGTAATTTGTTTCCTGCCTTTGTGCAAACCCCAGTTGGAAATAAGAACGACCCTAATTCATGAATTGGGGCATCGTATTCATACATCAAATGCAGTTTAATGAGTCACAAGCCAGAAAATAAACATGACAGAACAGAATTCATAAAATATGTTTGAGGTACTTAAACGAGTCTCCGACTCTAGAACTTTCGGATTTACCTTCACAAAATTATCGGGAAATACTCCGTGTTTTCCGTTTAATTTTCCTTCCCACCATCCTCCTTCTTTTTGAACCACGTGCGTTATTACTTCACCTGTTCGAAGGCTTAATTCGTCCACGTTTTCGGCGTCGTAATCATATTCAACTCGGGCTTCTACTTCAAAATATAAAATAATAAAAATCATTTAACCGAATAAACACATCATTTTGCTAAATTAGCAAGAATATTCCAACGTAAAATAGATAAAACGATTTAGTACATAAAAATGAAACGTCGAAATCAACATTTTGACATTTAAGACAAAATTCGTTTCGTTCAGTCGATGTTTGATGAAAATTATAAAATCCATGAGTGTATTCTCCCGTAAATAACAATCTGATATAGTTTTCGACTCTTTTCCGAGTCAATCATCAGCTGTTTATTAATTTTAGGCTTACGACTAGGCCTCGACTTCTGCTTTCATTCGGAACTGTCAACATTAACGCATCACCACTCACTTGCAGTGTATTTCTAAGCTAACTTACGTTTTATCAATCGTGCATACCAAAAAAATAAACTTTTCACAGTTTCACGATCGTTTCTTACCCATGATCTCGTCCGAAAACTTATCGAAACTCAAAAATAACAGCCCGAGTTCGGAACACCTTTCAATTCACTTCCATAAGTGACGGCGAAGAGTAGGAACGGACACGAAAAGGCTCTTGAATGTTACTCGTAGAAATTCTTAATCAACCATTTAAATTTCCGGAAAATTTTCGAGTTGCATTAAATGTTTTTTACTATTTACTAATTTCAAAGTAGATTTAGACAATGGAATGCGTTATTAACGCATTCGCTTATTCTTTTAATTGACCGATCAGAAAATTAGTTTGTCTAAAATCTCTGCTACGGAGTTATGACGTCTGCCCTGAAGAACTTTCCGGCAAAATCGGAGTGGATTGCCTGAACCGTGCCTCGTTGCGGTCTCAAATTACTTCTCACATTATTATTGAAACAAAAATGACAGAAGCATCGAAGCTTATTCAATGTTTTAACAAGGGCTGTAGCCAACTTTACGATCCCGAGAAAAACCACGCTGGTAAAATCAACCAAACTTCGAAAATTATGTAATTTCCATCTTTTCTTTTTTCTTTTCGTTTCTAGAAGCGTGTACCTTTCATCCGGGAGATCCGTTTTTCCACGATGCTTATAAGGGATGGGCCTGTTGCAATAAAAAGTGTACCGATTTCACCGAGTTTTTGAACATCAAAGTAAATTTCATTTTTATTTTCGTCTTGAAGCGAACCGAAATAAAATTTGTAAACACTATTTAAATTTAGGGTTGCACCAAATCGTTTCATAATAATGTGAAGCCGCCCGAGCCGGAAAAACCTCTGGTAGATAAGAGTAAAAAAGATGAGGTAAAATATTCGGAAATAATAAAAAAAATCAATATCGATATTGATTTAGGGAAATTAATCTTTAGGTGATTGAGTACCGTGCACCACTTCCGAAGTTTAATGAACGTTTACCTAGGCCGAGTGAGAATGTACCGATGGTGAAATTGGCCATTACAACCGCTGGTTCATTGGAGAAGTATTTGGAAAAGTTGAAACTAGATCCCGTCAAAGCAGGTTAATAATCGTGCAATCAAGTTAGACGAGATTTTTTTTTTTTTTTTTATTTTTTTTTTGTGTCTTATATTTTTTTTGTGGTTTGTTTTAGAAATAAATGAGTTGCAAACAGGTGTAGTTGTAGGCACCAGTTGTAAAAACAGTGGTTGTAGAAAGGTATATACACAATTTGTATCATTTTTAATGCTTTTAAAATAGTTTAACGTTAATTTATTGTAAACAGACGTATGAAAATGCGGAGAGTAACGCTGATTCGTGTGTTTACCATTCTGGAATACCAATATTTCATGAAGGGTATTTTAAAACCATACAACCTTAAAAGTTTAACATTCAAAACTAACAGATATTCATTATAGTTTAAAATATTGGACGTGTTGCCTGAAAAAAACCACTGATTTTAACAGTTTTCTTGAACAAGTTGGTTGCACCAATGGAAACCACGTTTGGATCAAACAAGAGGTTTTTTATATTATTATTATTATTATTATTATTATTATTTAAAAAAAAAATAAAATAATAAATAAAATAAATAAATCATTTGATTTACTGAAATGAAATATTTTTCAGAGCGCTCACAAAAAGAACGATTGTCGTTACGATTGGCATCAAACTGGAAGTCATGTATTTATTTCTCTGTACACGAAGGGCGTTTTACCAGATAAATGCCTGATAGAAGCGAATTCTGTTAAATTAAAATTGTACATACAAAGTGCCGACGGATTTGTTTATGACAACGAGTTTGCTTTATTTGGCATTATAAATGTAGACAACAGCCTCGTTACAATGTCTGCTACTAAAGTTGAAGTTAAACTGAAGAAAGCAGAGCCGTTGTCGTGGCAAAAGTTAACCGTAGTTGAAAATGCATGATAAAACTGTTACTGATGTACAAGGGCCTGGCAATATGCATCAATTTGAGTTAATAAAAAAATTCACAAAGTATTGATACTTTTTTGTTTTGTTTTACTACACGTTGGGTAAATGATACACACCAGTTAATCTATTTTGTCTGGCCGTCGACTCTTCATTTGGCCATTCGGAGTTTGCCCTGAACGGTAGCCACGGCATAACAGGCCGTCCTAATCTTGTAACGTTGTTGAGAGACCAAGGAACACTGGAATATGGGAGTGATGAAGTCTGAATTTGTGGCATTGGCCACGCAGCAGGCGCAGATTCATTACTATCTAATTTGCTTGCTAAAATCGTCGGACTTAACCACATTAATCGATGGTTTGACCTTTGTAAATGGTAAGGAAGTGAAGAAAATCGTTCTATTGAGATTGGCGGTGGGTGGTGTTGAAAAGCTGAAGTTGAAGTTGTTTGTTCTTCGTTTCCAGAAACTATGAGTCAAATTGAACGTAATTAATTATCCAGTAAGGAAAAATATTGTAATTAGCGATGAAGTGTTGTTACCCATGTGTAAACTAGGTCTGAATGCTGCGTCATTATTTTTATACGACGTGGAAGCTGATTCTTCCGTTGACTCCCTTTGAAAAGAAAATTACATTTTAATTATTTTATGGTACTTTAATCGGATTTTTTTCTTAGATTTTCCACTTGATATTTTTTTTATGGCGCTGTAAAGTTTACCTGGTTTTTGTTGCCTCTCGGAATCCTTTGGCAAACGGATTGCTTGCAATTTTTAGTCGAGTAATCTAGGACACATGCAAGAGAATATAAATATTTAAATGTCTATATCTATATATAAGTATATTTTTTGTGCAATGTAGAACGCTTGCCAAAAGTGAGATTTTTTTTTTAAGTTGTTTCTTTGTTTTTCTTTAGGTTATTACTCACTTTCGTGGTATTTAAGCCCGCATAAAAACTATTCCCATAATAAAAGTGAAAAAATTGAATAGATTAGGCCTACTTTGCTCAAGTTTGTTTATCGTTTGCCCCTAGAGCTTCGCTGCGCTTCAGTAAAAATGGACTGACTATTTCGAAATGTATTTTCAATGTTCGAATCAATTTTTTTTTACGACGATATTCATGCAGGAAACTCGTTTTCCAATAAATATAAATTTGTCAAAGTCAGCATTGGCAAAAATATGTATATTTAGAAAACGGATAATCCATATTTCAAATTGTTGGCCAATAGTTATAAAACCCGGAAATCTTTACTTGCTATGGTCAATAAAGGAAAAAAAAAAAAAAAAAAAAAAAAAAACAATTTCAACATTTTTATTTTGGCTTCCAACTAATTTTCATTCGCACATCCGGTAGGTAATTAATTTTTTTTGAAAGCACTAATCTCAACACAAAAACGACACAAAAACTCAAAATTTTCACCCAAAGTTCGTATTTGTTCCCCAAAAGCCAATTTTCCATCTCAAAAAACTGAATTCTTGTATCTGAATTGTGCGAAAACAACAGTATGAACCTAAATTTGAAAGTTGGCCAGAGGACCGTCAAACGGAGAAGAGTGTGATATAACTTGAAAAAACTTCCCTACCTGTTGATTCTGGTACGCAGTTACAGTTGTGAATGACGTTTCATTGAATATAAAAGTAGTTGATTTCTTCAGATCCAAATGAACTGTTTGATTACTCTCAGACTTTTGAATATGAATCCGAGGCTGATATTTGTGCATCGAATGCAACGATACCTGAAATTAATCCTACCTAAGTGAGAATTGGACAGGTTTCCATTTATTTCTCACCTGTCCTCTAATAAGTGGACGTCGGTTATTGGTTAATTTGAGGCGATCAAAAGTTACCGCTCCTTGCCCCATCCAGCTGCGGCCCGGAGCAGGTGATTCTTGATGCACGTAGATGTTGTGGGAGGGCGGCGGATCACCCGAACCGGCTACCATCCACTGAGAACTATGATACACGTAGCGGTAACGCTTATCGTCCAAGGGCACGACATCAAGCCACACGTTGTAGAACGAATCGGCATCTAATCCTGACACGCGGATCTTAAGAGATGGAAACATGCGTCTAGAGAAAAATACAAATAAAAACAAAAACATTTTTAAAATATGGATTGAGTGAGTTACTCACCTGCCTGCTTTGGTTATAATCATCTCTGTACCTAATTTGAAAAACTGTTGCCACAATTCCCGACCACACAACTCTACAGTGATTCCGCCAATCTCCAAAACTCCTGCCGTCAAAGGGGTTTCAACTCCCGCCAAGGATTCGGGTGAATGTGCGGGACTTGGTTCACTCAAATTAGAATCTGTTTTTAAATTAATTATTTTTTATATGAAAAAGAAAAAGAAGAAAAGTTTTAAATTGTTTAGCTGGATTTGTTTGAAAAGTAATTCCAAAAGTTGCATTCTGAATGAAAACTAAATATATTTAGTTTTTAGTTTTTACAAAAGTTTATAATCAATTTTCCTACCTGATGAAGAAGGCGAAATTGCAGCAGCATCCACTCTATCTTGAAGCAGCGCCTCAACGGAGAACGCTCTTGCACGCGTGCTCAACTCTGAGGCCATCAAGCGTCCAACTGACCATCACTGCTAAAGGTGGTGAACTCACCACCACCATCACCCCCTCCCTCTACATTGATGTCAAATCGCAGGTGTCGCTACGCAAACAACACTAGAAATTAAATTTAAACTAATTAACTCGCATAAAGTAACCAACACACGTTTTTGCGTCAATGGTCCCATTGAAAATAAATACAATTAGAATTGACCTTTTTTTTAAAATTTTATTTAATTTGAGATTTTGGCTCCGTAAAAAATGAGAAAAATTAAATCACGCGTGTAAAAATCTGTCTGCTCACAGTGGTACAACCAATAATTATTCAATTAAGTTAATTTTTAAGTTGCGTATCGTGGAAACTGAAAGAAATCAGAAAAGTCACGCGAATTGTATAAACAATCGCGAAAATTACATGGGCGCCATCAACTGGCAAAAGAGTAAAAAGCTACCAACTGCACAAAATTAATGATGTACTTTTCCTGTTCATTTTTCACCTAAGCCACACCCTTTAAGACCAACTGTGAAGAATCCCACGTGCTACTAATGTCGGTGCGCAATTACACTTAGAGGTGAACTAACTGATGACGTCACACGGGAAAATCATCTTTCCAGTTGGACATTTCTGAAGAACCCTTTTGAAGCCTTGGGAAACGTCGTAAATAAAATAAAGCACAGGAAATGAATTGACTGCTTTTTATACTTTATTATGTTTTAATTTGGTTGCCAGGGTGGTGTCAAATAAAGTATGGGATATGCAATCACAATCGACAGATTTCTCTCAACGTAAATGCCAATATAATTGGTTTTATATTAGATTAGGATTTGACACCAATGTGTTAATGATCTCTCACCATTTTCGAGGTGATAACTGCTTTGCAGCATGAAACCTTTTTTCTTTTTCTTTCTTTCTTTTTTTTTTGAACCGGATGTTAATTCATTAATGCTACAACTTAAAAAAATGCAACTTAAACTACACAATTATAATTGCTAGCACAATTTTTCCATTTTTTGTTGAATTTTATTTTTTGTTTTTTATTATTCATTTTTGTCAATAATTTTTCTCAAAGTCAATTTGGATTAAAAATAATGTCTGTGAACTTTGTGAGCAAAAACAGAACGTTTAATTATATGAAAATAAATTAGAAAAATAAATACCAGACTTACAAAGTGCTAATTTAGAGAAGAAAAATCGCGTGTCTTTTTTTGTTATTACAATTTTTTTTTTAAATTAAATAATTAACATTTCTTCTTTTCTTGTTTTCTTCTTCAGCCATTAGTGTTTAAATTGTAAGGCAAAAATTGACTACAAAAACTCAGTAAAAACACAATTTTTTTGTGTTCCATTGAATACATATTCACTTTGACTCTGAAAAAATGGATTTCCTTTGCAAGAAAAAACATTGTTGCTTTAGGACAAGCAACAAGAAGACAAATTCTACAAATTATATACCATGTTGTCTAGTCCAAACCACCTAGGCAGACCTATTTCACAACTTCACACTTTTTTGCCATTTGATTTACTCAGGCAGGCGTATGGAATTATATATCAATGAGTAAATGCGCATTGTTCCACTTCCACATGACAAGAAACAAACAAAATGTCATCTTCTTTATGCTTTAGAAAGTTTTAAACATAGGAATTGACTTTAATTGAACAGTTCGCGACTGATTCGTGTAATTTCGTTGAGGAAGAGACTCGCATTCATCACTCGGCCGCTTGCAATTAGGTGACAAAGTGCGGAATGTTGCAATTTGTCGTGCAAACTACGTGAAAAATTCTCGTATAAACGCAAATAGAAAACGGATGTGACGTCAACTCACCTCTTTTTTCATGCATTATTTTAAATTCTGTGCAATTTTAATGATAAAAAATCTTCATGTTGAGATTAGTGAAGCTCTGCTGGGCCTAGATAATGTGCAAAACGCGAGTTGAAGGTTTTATTTTTTTGTCATGACGCTTAATTTAAGGCTGAAAATCGTTTGTCTTCTCCTTCTGCGCTCGACTGCGCGACTTCTAGATGAACAGATAGTTAACTTCCCAGAAGGAATCAACCACATTTCCGGGAAGCCTCATCTCACCTGCATGAGTACTAAATCCCCAAAAAAACATCTGCTGAAATGCTTAAAAAATTATTGTTTAATTGTTAAGGTCCGCGGACAAATTTCAAAGTTAGACAACACCGAAAAACACCTCTAATTACATCTTTCGACACCATTTCTCGTGTCTCCAACTCCATCACTAGTTGGCAGCAATCTGTGCATTGCAGCAAAGCCAACGGGGCAGCGCCGTATAAGCTATGCTGTATATAACGCAATGACGGTTTTCTTTTGTTTTTAATTTAATTTAAGAAAATCCCACGAATAAAACAAGGTAACACTTTCCATGCTGAGTAAGACTAAGGCGATTTGCGATTTGGTCAATAGCGTCAGCAGTAGGGCTTGTTACCGGAAATGGACTAAAGATAAGATTTTAATAACAGCTAATTAAGGTGAAGCAGAACTACGCAATTATCAAACGACATTGACAAAAGATAATGTTTTTCATTCCCTTTTGAATTTTACTGCTGTTTTTTTTATGTTTATCTTGCTTTATCTTCAAATTAAAAGATGAGAAATATTTAATAATATATGTAAACGAAATGTCAACGCTTCCCCTTTGCTTTTTTTGACGGAGTTTGAATCTTGTGGTCGCAGCTAGACGATGTTTAGCCGCACGACAACGCAAATGTCCCATCAGTGTCACGTGTAATATTGTTAGATCACAACGAAAATTATTTCAAAATTCTTCTTTTATTTCATTTTATTTTATTACATTTATTTTTTTTTCAAATATGATTCACATCACGTATAACTTTAACCAAAGAGGAAAATTTGATAAGGAAAAAGTTGATTTCGTTTACTTCCTTCTGAGTGACGCTAATCTTGTGAAAAGTTTTCAAAAGGGTGAACACCTAATTAATCACCTGCATGGATGCACGCGAAATAAACGTAGGTGGTGATATAAATTATATATATATATACACCGGTATATAAAAAGAAATAATACTGGTAATAATATTTAAACATATAAATATTTTTGTTCTATTTTTGCCACAAACCATCCCAAAAATAACTATGATTAAGATCGAGTTTGCATTTTGTTCGCATTTTTTAAAATTATTTTTATTTTTGGCTGTAAAGTCAGACAGATTTTAGAATAGCTAACATATGTTCCATTCTAAAACAATTACGTTCTTCCTCCAAGGTAAATAATCAATTTCTATAATTTTGAAAATAAAAATAAAAATTAATTAATTAATATTTTTCTCGGTTTTGTGTTGCGTCAATTCTCCAACGACTGCTAGCACTACCTGGTGACAGACATTTAAACATGGCGCATTCTGCGGGTTTTAGTGCCAATATGTGTAAAGAATAGCTCGCATAGTTGTCGAGAAGCCAGAAAATGACCTAATTTCTACTCGCATATAATTTTAAAATCAGCTGTTTAATGTCGTGCAGCATCTAGAAGGTCAGAATCATACCTGGATTATTTGTTAGCAGCTAAAACAGCACTAAATTGGGTACAAAAAGGTGACTGAATGTGCAAGCTTTTATTGCTACATCCCCCCCATGTCAGCACTAAAGTAGAACAAAATGGGTACAAATGCACTTTTCATTTCATTTAATAGATTATTAAAAAATATCCGGTCTTAATAGGTTTGATTCAGTTTCATTTGAATTATGCAAGAACAAGGAAAGGAAGCCTTACTAAGTGCATTAATTTACATTTTTTGTCGTTTTTGTGGCGAAATTTGTTCTTATTTATTTTTTTTATTTGTTTCATCTTATGCAAGCTATCAAATTTCACTAACGTTACGTAAAAACTAATTTCTTACAATTTACTTTTTCTTTTTTTTCCAGATGTACATCATCGAGTAATATTTTGATCAAACATGGGCGATGTGTTGTCGAGTTTTTTCCAAACCGGAAGTCAATTGCTCTCTCCGGGTGGATCAGGCTTTGTATCTGAAAACACGAGACATATTTTACGAATTATCTTTGCGAAATTAGACGATGATAATCACGCACCAGTTTCGTATCTAGAGCCGTATTTAATTCAAATCTCCAAGGGAGAAAATTGCCTTTCCGTCTACAATGTTGAAGGTTACAATATACTTCAAAAAGCAGTCGGTTACAAACACGTCGAATTAGTTCGTTGGTTAATGACTCGTGGTTGTGATGCGAATAGAAGTGTGTGCAGTTTACCATTGCACATTGCATGTTTGAAAGGACACGAAGAAATAGTGGAATTGCTGCTCAAACATGGCGCGCGGATTGATATCGAAACCAGAATGTGTTGGCCGGGGCCGCACAACCAAAACTGCGAGCAAAGAGGTAAATCCACAATATCCAATACCCTTTATTTATTTATTTATTTATTTATTTTATTTATTTATTTTTTTTTTAGGTGTAAACGAGGCCGGAATAGCGGATAAGTCGAGCGATAAACTTCAATCGGCCATATGCTACGCCATAGACGGCGACAACGTGGAAATTCTGGACATGTTGATGCAGCAGGGTGAGGACAACTGGTTTCCCTGGCAACAAAAGCGGCCTTTGCTGCATCTGGCGTGCGAGCGTGGAGCTTGGAATTGCGTAAAGTTCCTAGTTTCGCAACGTTCCTTAGAAATCAATCAATGTTACGACGAATGCTATCCGATCCATCAAGCGGCAGTTCACCCGATCCGATTTCTCGAGCTGCTGCTTCAGTGCGGCGCCGACGCGACGGTTCGCACCGCCACTCAACAAACCACGTTGTTGCACGTGGTTTTCTTACTGGGGAAAAAATCGGCCGACGAGACGCTCGCGACCGTCAAATTGCTGCTGGATCACGGACTGCGGGATCTGATCAACGAAGCCGACTCGTTGGGCAACACGCCGCTGCACGCGCTCATCATTCGCTACTCGTTGGAGGAGAGTCGTTACGGCTACGATTCGGATCCGCCACCGTGGAACAAATGGGACATGTTGTTAATTTTACAATATCTCATTCAAAACGGAGCCAGTCCGAGCATCAACCGACCCGGGAACAGCGCCTTAGCTTGCGTGTTAAGGCATGTTCGCGATTGGGAATTCCGATACGATTTGTTGGTGATGTTGCTTCAGCAGTTTAACGGCAATCCGAACGTCATCGGGCGAGATGGGTCCGTACCGTTGATGGTGTGTTTGGTGCCGCTCATCAACAAAGACCCGCTTCATCATCTCACGCACACGATGAAGGTTTTCTATCTGAATTGCGTTCGATTGCTGTGCAAGCACGGTGCCAATCCGAATTGTTCGTCTCGTACGAATTTAACGCCGCTGCACGTTCTCATCTTCACGGCGAGCGAATACATCATGTTGAACCGCACCGAGGAGAAAGCGAACGCGTTCGCATTCATCCAGCAGCTGCTCGTCATCCTACTGCAACACGGATTGGATCCGAACGTGCGCTTCAGTCAGCGCACTCAGCACGTGCTGCTGGCCTTGATGGACATGGTGCAGAACGCAAGAAGTCCATCCGATTTAGACTACGTTTACAATCTGAGTGTAACCCTGCTGCAGTACGGGGCAGATCCGAACGTGAATATCAGTACGACGGAGCCGATGATTTGCCATTCGCAGAGCTCGGTTTACCTCAAGAAACCGCCCAACACGGTGCCATATTACTATGTCCAGTTGATTACGCGCAGAGATGAGTTACTCCTACTAGATAGCGAGCAACATTTCGCCAAACTACTATGGCTCTATTATTTATCCATGGATCATCGCACTGTTTACAGTACACTGAGCATTCTCGTTCGCCAATCAACTCTGGTCACCATGAAAAGTGTACTTAGCACGCTGTTGAAGCGCTTGCACACTCATCCACGGACTCTTAAGCAGATTTGTCGCACGTGCATTTACGACTCGATAAGCAGAAAAACAGCTCAGAAGTTGAATAAGTTGCCCTTGCCTAGTTCTCTTAAGGAGTATGTTCTTAATTGGACCCCATGAATCTTCATTTTTAAAAAGAAATAGATTTTTTTTTATTTTATACAATTGTAACTTCAGTCAATTTAGTGTTGTTTAAATGCGGACGGTAACAAAGCTGTTAGTGTCTGTTATTATATCCCATGGCCATTAAGTTTGACCTCACTAATTCTAATTGTAAGTATATAAGCTAAGCTTTGACTCTTATGAAAATTGTAATATTTTATAAGAAACACACCATTTTAACATTGGGTTGCACGTATTTGTCAACGACTTTAAATCGCTAGCTGCAGTTCTAAAACTCTTGTTCAACGAGTCTTTTGGAAATGAATTTTCTTTCTTTCTTTCCTTTTTTTTTAGTTATGCGTGAGAAGTTGATTACCGTATGTAAATAAGATTAATTTTACTTAATAATAATAATAATAATAATATATGTGATTTTATTAAGTCCGAAAAAATAGTGTGCCTCAAAAGGTCGAATTGTCGGTTTTTAGCCTATGCATAATTTTTATTAAGGGGTTTCAAAAACGATACACTGAAGGAGCTGAAGTGAATATGACGATTATTCTGCTGAAAGCGATTATCATGTGACCTGTGTGGGCCAACACATGAATAATCGCTTCTGAAAAGGAGTTGTTATTGCTGAAGAATGCTTAAACTAAGAAAGAGTTTGTTGTAACTTATTGAATAAATAAAAGTAAGCAATCAATTTAATTTAACAAAAACAAATAAATAAATAAAATAAAATAAAAAATATAAATAAAAGTCATGTGACATGATTGTGATTATTGGAACAATCACTTCAATGCCTTCAGTGTGTCATTTATGAAACCCCTTATTGTTAAGGAAGTAAAGTGGGTATACCATCGGCTATTGCACTGCCCTTTGACATTAAGCATTTAAACAGTTTTGCCTATGGAGCGTGAGAATATTCTTATATTGTACCAGCGATAGGTATTTGAAATCTAAATTAGGAAAATAAATGCAACTGCCTGTTATTTTTTGTTGCCTAAACCAGTGGGACTTTTTTCCATACTAAAAACTATAATTGTTAATTACGATTTATATATAATGAGTGCATAGATGTGCATGTTTTTTCAATTACAAACCATTTAAGTAACTTCATTGTAAGATTAGTACAACTCGTTTTAAGAGTGATTGTTTAATTTGGGTATCGTTTTGAAGGGAAAAAAAACTTTTATTCAATAGTTCTTTACTTATTTCAAGTTATAGTGAATAAAAAAGTAATTTTCAATTTTTTCAAACGAAGATAGAACTTTTTTTTCGTTATATATATATATAAATATAATTCACATGTGCAGTGGGTGCATTCACGATTGTAGACCGTAAGTCAAATTGGCTAAATAAGCTTACCAAATTCCTGAAAGAATTTGTAAGCAGATAAGCAAACCCAAACAAATTAATCATACTTTTTCTTTTTTGTACATGTTTCCAAATATTTTTTTTTATAAAATTTGGAATATTCAAAGTTCATTAAACTACAACAATTGAGCAAACGATTGACAACCAGCAGCAACAATCGAGTGAGACAATTACCAGGCACGATAAATAAATTAATTCCAAAGTTTCATATTTTAGTTCATTAAAGATTTGTACGTTGCTTATCGTAAGTCTTAAAAACTTTTTCAACGAAACAAATTGCCCGCCATTTTTTTTTTGTGATCAACAATATTTTTTTATTGCTGATCAGATAAAACATAAATCCCCCCTCCCGCCCCCGAAATTGGGACTAATTGAAGATAAGTCATTTATCCTCAAAATGTTAACAATTTCATTATTACCAGTTGCCTGTCAGTGACTTATCACTGCCCATCGTGAACGCACCCATTGTATCTTAAATACGTTGTGCGTGCACTATAAATAATTCCACAATGAAACAAAATATACAATCATGCTGTACGAAATTTTGTTCTTTTCTTCTCATGTTTAAAAATCAATCAATCAATCAATCAATCACAATCCCAGAGCATTTTTAAGTAAAGTTACTACATCAGCAGACGGAGCACTGGACGATTCTATTGGAGGAAAAAAAAATATTAAATTTATTCTTAAACAAAACCAAATTGTTTATAATACCATTCTCTGCTGAACTGATATCTTGTTCCAGTTTTAATTTCTTCGCTGCACACTGTAAAATGCCTTCTTCGATTGAGTTTGCACTCACTATACGAGTGACTCTCACCTCCCTGTGAATTCAAAAATCATACGTGTGTTCGCACCAACAATTTGATCATTAAATTATTATACCTAATCTGCCCAACCCGATGACATCTGTCCTCCGCTTGCTTGTCATTGTACGGATTGAAGTCGATATCATGTAAAATAACCGTGTTCGCTGCTGTTAAATTTATACCCAAACCACCAGCTCTTGTTGACAAAAGAAATAGAAAAATTGTAGGGTCTGAAGAGAATTGATCAATCAAATCTTGCCTGTAATCAAATTTAACCTTAAAAATTTTTTTAAAAAATTAAAATTTTGTACATTTTTTACCGTTGTGTAACAGGTGTGCTACCATCCAGTCGAATAAATTTATAATCAAGTACTTGCAAAAATTCTTCAATTATATCCAACATAATCGTAAATTGACTGAATAATAAAATACGGTCGCCCTGAAATAAAAAGAAAAACCAAGTGATTATTTAAATTAAATAAATAAATAATTAATTAATTAAATAATCTATGATATCCGACAAATACCTTCTCCTTCATTTCCTTTAAACGAGGCTTCAAGTATTGGAACTTGCCGGAATCTAAAATTTGCTTCGATTTTAATTTGTATGTATTTAAACTCTTGAAAACAAACGAAAAGAAAAGAAAATTAATAAAAATTGTTTTTGCAAATTCTAACGACTTTATAACAACCTTGTACATCCCACACAGCCTGTGCAACTCAAAATCGGACATCACTTGCATGTCCTCAAATATCAAGTGAGAATTTGCATCTCTATGAGTTGGTTCCTGCTCAAACAAACATTTTATATTAAAAAACCACAAAAAGTCATCCCATAAACTTTACTTTTAACATAAGAGGAGCCATTTTCTTCAGTAATTTATCAGTGTAACAGTTTCGTAAAAGAAGAGGATGGTTGGCCATTTTTCTCAATTCCATCATCATATTGGACCCACTAGTTGTAGCCAACTTTTCACGTCTTTCTTTTACCTGATTGATTAAAAAATAGTCAACGATAAACAGTCGTCGTGGGGAAATGAAAAATAAATATTTTTTTTTACTTGTTTAGAAAACGTTTTAATCAAATCGACGTAAAGTTGCTGTTGTTTCGGTAACATTGGACAGTGTTTAATTTTCTCGTGCTTTTTAGGTAGATCTTTCAACACGTTTGACTTAAGCCTTCGCAAAACGAAAGGTTGCATTATTCGCTTCGCTTGTTCGATTCTTTCCTCTTCAAACTTTGTTCGTGCATTTTTTTGCTCGATACTTTTCTAGAGAAACATAAATTTTATTTTATTTCTCTAAAAACGCTTAAAATTTCATTTCCAAACTTACAAATGACGTTCCGAACATTTGCACTACTTCTTCGGTTTTCCCTTCGAAAACATTCGGCATAACAAACATTAACAGCGACATCAATTCAATTAAACTATTTTGTAAAGGCGTTCCAGTTAAAAGTAATCGATGTTTAGCCTAATAAAAAAAAATAAAAAAACAATTTTAAATTGAAATTAAAATTATTTTGCTAATTTTCAGTACTTTAATCTTCATTAAATTCCTATAGCGTAATGTCGTCATATTCTTTAACATGTGAGCTTCATCAAAAATGACGTATACAAATGGAATAGCTTTAATCATGGCGCGATCCGATGAATTGCTCGTCACCACATTGTAAGTGGTTATGACAACATGATAATCCTTTTTCCTTTTATGGCCCACTAATTCGTGTCGCATCTGACGTCTTTCTTCCTGCGACCCGAAATAAACAAAAACATCCAAACTTCCACACCAAGCTTCAAATTCGCGAGTCCAATTTTCTAAATCGTAAAAATAAAAATAATTATTTAGAAAAAAAATTGCGATTCAATTATCAATAAAACCTAAAGTCGAGGCAGGAACAATAATTAAATGCGGCCCTTTATTTTTTTCTTCCAACAAATAGGCTAAAAATGCTATTGCTTGAACAGTTTTTCCAAGACCCTAAAAAAACAACACAAAATTAAATAAAATTCTAACTTAAATATTTAATACTCCGTAACAATTACCATTTCATCAGCTAAAATGCCATTCAGTTTTTGTTTATGCATTAATACCAACCAATTAAGACCCAGCATTTGATAGGAAGCGAGTGTCATGCTGAAATTTAAATTTTAAATTTTTTTTTAAAAAACATTCAATATTAAAAATAAATTATTTGTAAAAATTTAATACTTGGAATGAAGTATTGAAGGTTGTTTTGTCAATGCGGCATCTACTTCCCCCTGCATAAGCCGACTGACTAACATTTCGATATCTTTGGACATTTTTTCACAAATATGCATTAACTCGTTGACAACGGTGCGTGCATTTAACATACGTTGGGTTTTATTCAAGATGTCGGTTGACACGAATTTACCAACACTTAATTTACAAATCTGTATGAAAAAAATTGAAAACATAAAATAGTAAAAATAAAAATTATTTTTAACAACAAAAACCAACCAAATCAGCCCAGCTCCCAAAAGGTCTGCTTGAAATGAGAGTAAGTGATCTATTAGATCTACAACCAAGAGTATAAAACAATTCCTCAGCAGTGGCAGTATTTAAATAGGATCGGACGTTTTTACGGGGTTCGGTTTCCTCCATGTCATCATCACTGTCTTCGCTAGAAATCAAATCAAATAACAAAAAAAAAATTATAATCAAATTTAAATTATCTATAATATAAATCATACCTATCGTATACTGGTTTCGACATATCACAAACAGCGTCATTTTTTAGCTCATTTCTCTCTTCGTCTGACACCGAACTACTTCTTCCATTCTCGGATTTTTTGACACAACTTTCAGGCGCTGATTCCTGAGTGTCGTCATCTGATATAAACTCAATTCCACGTCGATGTGTTGAAGTTGTAGCTGCAGTTGGCGACCGTCTCGACCCGTTGGATACCTCACAATGTCCAGATTGTGAGCTGTCGTTATCACTTTCACTGCTAATATTCAATCGGCGACTTGGAACTTTTCGCACTTCTTCGTCGTCATCGTCACTTTGAAGAAATCGTACCTTCCTCTTTCGATTATGGAACGAATTACGTTTTCTTTTTTTTGTCGAAGGCGTTTTATTTGATGCCGAGTCGTTATCATCGTTCGGTGAGATTCTGAAATCGGTGGAACAAGCATTTATTGACATTTTCAAAACAATTAACCACTCAAATACCTATGATTATCACAGTCATCCTCAGAATCTGAAATCTGGACTGGAATGGACTTTTTCGTAGCACGCAACTCTGGGCTATCTGGCGCTTCTAATTCAGACTCTGAAGTTTCAGGCACAACTGTAACACCTAATAAACGCAGGGAAATAAATTAAAGCACAAAAAGCGAAGGAAATATTTGAATTTTTCGCACTTTTGTCCGGTGACGTTTCTTTTGCACTTCCTGGTTTATCATTTTTTGTTTTACTTGACATTTTCTTGCGTGGGGATTTGTGGTAGGTAAATCGACTCAAATTATTTACAATGCTAGGAGAAGGCGTTGAATTGTTCTCCGACTGGGATGATGATGAAGGCATGGTGTTTGAAGCTAATTAAACAAGAGGCAAGAAATTAGTCAAGCGGGAAAAAATAGGGTTCGTGTTAAACATCGCGTAATTCAGCTTGCAAATCATTTTAAACTCGAAATGTCACAATGATTTACATCTGACGGTGTAAACCGACTAACTTCTTCGTACCTTACGTAACAAAAAAGGTAAAATACAACACAAAGTTGGCACCTTATTCGAAGCAGAAAATAAATTGTACAGCAAAATGGCGACATCTGCTGATAAAAAAAGTGAACTTAAAAAAAATTTCATCCGGATCCAAAGAATTGCAAATGACGTCAGAATTAAACAGACTGTACACAAAATATGATGTGGTACAACGGATTTCATTTTGTTGTATCCTGAGCATTTAAAAATGAGAAGAAAATAAATTAATTCAGATTCATAAAAATGTATTTCTTTATTTTTATTTTGCATAAAAGTGTAAAAAAATTGGGAACATTTGTCCGATTTTCTGAAATGTTTCGCCTATTATAGAACGAGTGGATCAATAAAAGGTTTCATTTTCTCATCCCCCTTTAGCCATACCGTATGCATCAGCACATACATATCTAAGCCAATTTATTGATTTCTCACTTTTTCTTCAAAATATGGGCTTTTCGTTGGAATTATCCAAATTTTTGACATCAATTTTACTTTTCAACCATTTATTGTGGGTTAGTACGAAATCAGTTTTAGATTTTCAGCTAAAATAAATGCTTGATGGTGTAGCGAGACGATGGTTACAGCATCCCAGGCAGAATCAATTTAATTGGAGAAAAGCGCTTTTCATGCTCTTAGGTTTAAGTGAATTTAAATTTGTTAAATTTCTACATTTTTAGGTGATTTGTTCAGATTCGAGCATTGTTTTGGTGCCAGTTATTTTGATTAGTGAGGACCAAGAGAATCAATTAGACAATCATACTACGCAGGTGTTTGTTTCATTTAATTCTTGTTTTTTGAATATATTTTTTAAAATAAAATTATTTTAACTTATTTCACATTTTTTTTAAAAAAATTGCCAGTTGTCCATTCCTGTTAACGTAAACAATGGTACAATTATCGTGGCGAGACAAGAGATCGAAGCTGATGAACCGATCAATATTAATATTTTGGTTCCATTACGTAAGGAAATTTTCTGAAAAATAAAACACAATAATCTTTTTAAAATTGGATTCTATTTTATAGAATTATGTTCTCCAGAGAAAAAAGTTCTTTCGAGTACGGTCGTATCAACCGAGGCTAAAGTTGTTGTCCTAGAATCGAGAGTTCATGGAAATCATGTTTTGAGACTGCAAATACTCGTTTCGTCAATTGATAGTCGCAACGTAGTTCCTATTACAATCCCCGAAGTTCGGCTTTTTCTTACGGACGAAGGCAGTGAGAAAAGCCGCACTTTTCAATTACTCAAACCTGAACAATCCTACTTGATTAATCCTGAAGAAAATGGTAAAAAAAAAATTTAAAAATTATTTTATAAATTATTTTATTTTACATATTTGTATAGAAATTTCTGTGGAAGATCCTGTTTCATCTTATCCAACAACAATCAAAGACTCCAATCCAGCTGACAATAAAAATGTGAATTTGAAAAATAAAAAAACCCACCTTACAAACCAAAATTACGTGGAAATTGATGAAGTATTTCTTCTTTTTTCTTTTTAAATAAGAAAATATAATAAAATTTAATTTATCATTTTCAACAGAAATCAATTTTCTGTCGTGGATGCCCCGTCACTGGATGTGTGCGACCTGAACCTTTTCTTTGCGTTCAACTTCCACCTGCAATGAGATTGGCCGTTTGCGCTGTTCTATTCTGTTTAGCTGCTTTTCTTCTCATGTTATTTGTTCATGTATTTATTCTGCGACCATCTCATTCGTCGCTTTTTTCGACTTCTCGATATGCTCGCAATTTGCGTGTCGCATGGGCCTACGCTCCTCTTATGTCAGACAGGGAAATCAAAGAACCGTGTGCATAAGATATCATTGTTTCTTCCATTTGTTTAAAATGTTTTATTCGGTTTTAAACAAGAGACGACAACTAGGGAGTATTTGGAATACGTTGCTTATTAATGTTTGAATTGTTGCAATTTAAAAGTTTTAGGTTGTAATTAAGTCTTCCCCTAAAACTCCTGCGAGTAATGTGTAATAGTGATAATAATAGTACAAAACAAAATCACTTATTCAGTTAGAATGAATTGTTGTTACTATATATAAACATATAAAAACAAATAGAACTTTTTTAAATTTACTAATACAAAATCGTATACATTTTTAAAAAAAATATATTATTTCTTGCTCAATTGTACTTCCTTAATTTCGATATTTTACAAATAAAATAAAGATTATCATTACTTTCTATTACTTTTTAAAAAAAAAATAAGAATTTCATTTAATTTGCATGGCTTCACTGCAAACAAATTATTAATACAGATTTTTGACACCAGAGTGAGCAACTAGAAAATCAAAATGGTGGTAACAGCTGGAAGAACGAAAATGTGTATCAGCTTTTGATCCGGCGGTGAAACCTAACAACCATGTTTCATTTATATTGCTTGTTTAAGTAAAAAAAAATCCTTTCTTTTTGCTATTTATTAATATAATATAATTTAATGATAATTATTTTTATTTTCAGTTTGTTTTTTAGTACAATACTGAATCTATTGCTAATTCTTCTCCACATACTATGGATAATTGCAATCCTCACCTTTCTTATGGCTGCAATGTTGACGTTATTCTGCTGGACCACAAGACGACTACTTGGAATTCGGCACAACCTTCAGCACAGAAACATTGAAACTAATAAACTTGATGTCAGCATTGGGTTTTTCCATCCGTACTGCCACGCTGGCGGCGGAGGCGAACGAGTCCTTTGGACTGCTATAAAATGCATTCAGGAAAGGTATGTTACAAAAATAATAAATGGAGTGGAATTTAAACCAAAAAAATCCTTTTAGGTATCCTGACGTTAGATGCGTAGTTTACACCGGTGACAAAAACGCAACACCAGATGAAATATTGAAAAAAGCGAAGCAGAGATTCAATTTAACAGTACGACCTGTGGAATTTGTTTACTTAAATTGGAGGAAGGTCATCGAACCGTCTATATATCCATATTTCACACTGTTAGCACAAAGTATGGGAAGCATGTTGCTGGGCTTAGAAGCTTTATTTAAGTTTGTGCCTACCATTTATTTGGATACAATGGGCTATGCCTTTACTGTTCCAATATTCAAATACTTAGCAAACTGTCGCGTTGGATGTTATGTTCATTACCCAACAATCAGCACCGACATGTTAGCACGCGTTGCAGGCCGCCAAGAAAACTACAATAACGCCGGAAGGATTGCACAAAACCCCATTTTGAGCGAAGCAAAATTGTTTTATTATCACATGTTTGCGTACATGTACGGCGTCGTTGGGAAAACATGCGAGGTGGTCATGGTCAATTCTAGTTGGACCAAACAGCACATTTTGAATTTGTGGCGCAGACCTACAATCACCTTTTGTGTTTATCCTCCTTGCGATGTTTCGTCATTTGAAGAGATACCGATTGATTCCACGGTCAAAGCGACTAAAAGTATTGTTTCGGTGTCACAATTTAGGCCTGAGAAAGACCATACGTTGCAAATTAGGTCGTTTAGCCAGTTTGTGATGTCCATTCCTGAGAAAGAACGATTCATGTATAAGTTGGTGCTGATAGGCGGTTGTAGGAATGAATGTGATGACGAACTCGTTCGAAAACTGGAAGAATTGTCTCGCGAATTAGACGTGGCCGAGTATGTGGAGTTTAAGTTGAACATCAGTTTTGAACAGTTGAAACAGGAGTTGACGATTTCAACGATCGGGCTTCATACGATGTGGAATGAGCATTTCGGAATTGGCGTTGTTGAGTGCATGGCGGCGGGCTTGGTTGTGCTCGCTCACGATTCCGGCGGTCCGAAGTTGGACATTGTAATTCCGTACAATGATCTGCCGACCGGCTTCTTGGCGGTTGATGTTGAAACGTATGCGTACCAAATGGGCAAAATTTTCCGTATGGGTTCCAACGAGCTTTTGCAGTTGAGACTTAATGCACGCCAGTCGGTTAGGCGATTTTCCGAAGAGGAATTTAGTCGTGGATTCTTAAACTGTATGAAATTGTTGCTCCCCTCGCCAGACTAATGAAAACAAATTGTTTATAAAACTATTTTTTATTCCGAAATACACAATAATAATAATAATAATTTGTATTGTTCTAACAAATTTTGTAATTTATTGCAGGATTAAAATTTATTCATTTATTTACATTTCTTGGAATGCTTATTAAGCCATACGCTGACCATAAAAGACTGATAATTCTTCACATAAATTATGATGGCTGAATAAAGTAATTACGTACAAAATAAATAAAAGCACCATTGGGTATAGTAGTAGATGGGTTTGCTTCAAAATTGGCAAAGCTGGAAATTAAATTAATTAAATTAAATAAAATAAAAATAAATAAATAAATAAGGATTACCGCTGTAACCGAGAAATGTGATGTAAATGTAATAGCCAATTGCAATTAGCCAAAAGGAATTACCAACGAATATACCAAAAAACCAATTGCTGTTGCTAAAAACTTGAAAATGAATAATTTTGAGTTAAAAAGATATATATAAATCTGCAACTTAGATTTCTAACTTACTGTCGAAAAAAATTACTTGGATTACGTGTAAGATTACAAGCAGAGGAAAAAAAGCATTTAAATGAACATCAAATGCGTAGCCCCATTCAACATCTTGGTCAAAACATGTCGGCTTTCGAAAATAATGGTTGAGCACAAACCTAAAAGAAAAAAGAAAAAAAATTGATCAGAAATTCGTGAGTTTACGTCGTAAATAAAATTGTATATACCAGAAAACTGTAGCAACAACGATGCCAACTGCGATACAATCTACAAATACGACCCAAAGCAGCAGTTTCCAAACAGAAATTAAAGGAAATTTCATGTGAAGATTGAAACCAATTGATGAAACTAAACGAACAAAACATTTTTTTTACAAAAAAAATTGATTCAACAGTGAAAATATAATTCGTTACCAACAAGACAAATGCTCAGAAGAACCAGAAAAGCAGGATCATCTCTTGCAAATTGATTTTTGGTTTCTAAAATAAAAGAAATAAAAAAATATATATAGATAAACAAGCGGAATACGAATTGTATACATTTTTCAACGCACGTTTTCTGTACTGAAAATTCCTGTACACTTTTTGCGGAGAAATAAATAAATAGATCATCTGCCACAGAGCAAATTCAAAGTCCATTTGTCGAAAGCGAAATATTCGTCGTAGGTATTTGTAACGTTTAGCTGAGGCTGTTAATCTGGTTTGTTTATTAGGCAAAGGGACTGGCAAAGAAGTACTTGTAGGTGAAGGTGGTACACTTGGTGGCGGTGACGAATGAGATTTCATCTTAGCACTCGTAATTCTTTAAAAAACTCGATAGAAACTATTAGGAGGTTTAATCGCTTCAAGTTTACGCTTACATGCCACTACTGAATAATTATCAATGTCAGATGACAAGTGAGCTTCGCTTTTACATCATTAAACTGCAACGCCATCTTAAATTGATAAGAGGAAACGGCAATAATATGAATGTGCAAATAACACTTTTAAATTAAAACTAATTATTTATTTATTTTTATTTATACATTTATAGTTTTTTTTTATTTACGGAAAGAATTTGTATTCTAGACATTTGTGAAATTACGATGTACAATCTTCAGACCGATTCACCGGGAAAAACCAATCGATCACATTGTTCCATTCACAATTCTAATATAATTTTATAACATTTTGCTGAATTTAGCGAATGACAGTGCTTTCACCCGAGCATAAAAATCCGCTAAATCTCTTCGACACATGTTCTTACTCCGTACTTTTCTCTATGTTTGAAATACAACAGGATTTTACTAATATACGTCGCACCGACTAGTGGCAGAGTTTTAACTACACGCATTAAGAGATATCGAGATGTACCGTCTTGCACGAGGTCTTGCATATCTTATCGGTTGATTGCTACTCGCAGATGCAGTGTGATTGGTCCAATTTCTTATCTGATCAGTATCTTTACCACCAGTCTCCCAATTATCTCAACAAATTAAATTTTATAGCAAAAATAAATTGTTTTATGTCCATACTGTATCTAAAATAAAATAACTAAACAAAATCCACATTTATGATTTTATTTTATAAATTCTTTTAGATTTTTTTTAATACAACAGGAACAGAAATAACCTAACACAAACCAAAAGTGGAAGTTAATGCACAATACTAAACTTGTATTGAATAAATTGAGCAAAAATCAAGGATTTGTATACGAAAAAATTACTAAATATTGAAACTATTTAAATAATAAGAAGAAAAAAAACAACAACAACATCATAAGTGCACCTAAATTTATCATCATGTTACTCTCATAAAAAAAGAACAAAAATAATCAGATATTATAAGAGAAAAATCACTTCAATGAATATCAAATATATATATATATATATATATAAGTGAATATATATGCATGCCAACATAGTTGTTCAATACGTTTGAGTTTTCAAAATTTCATATGCAAATGCTTAACAATAAAAAAATAATAATAATAAAAAAAAAAAAAAAAAAAAAGTGTAAAAATTCGTTTTTATCTTCCTTTGGTTGATTCACATAGGCACATTGCTAAATAAGTAAGAAACGGATTCTCCGTTGTGTGTACGTCTAATAGCTTCTGCTAAAATCATCGAAATGTCAATGCACTGCAATTAATAATTTAAAAAAAAAATTAATAAAAATAAATAAACAAAAATAAGATAAAATTTTTTTCAAATGAAATCCCATACTTGTACTTTATGGCACTCCTTCATGTGTTCTTCTTGCGGAATCGTATTTGTCACAACAACGGCATCGAAACAAGCGTTATTTATACGTGAAATTGCCGGACCAGAAAAAATTCCATGAGTCAAAATTGCGTATACTCTTGTTGAACCGGCTTCCACCAACCTGCAATTGCAAATAACACAAATAAATTCGCGTAAATAACATCCAACTTTTTTACAATAAACTACTTTTCAGCTGCATGGCAAATGGTTCCGCAGGTATCGGCCATGTCGTCCACCAGAATGGTGACTCGATCTTTGACATCCCCGACCAACACCATAGCAGCAACCTCGTTAGCCTTTTTTCGTTCCTTGTGAATAAGCGCGAATTCAACGTTTAAACGGTCAGCGATGGACGTGACTCTGTAAAACAAAATCTAATTTTAAAAAAATAATAATAATTACAAGAAATTTTCTCAATCGAATTCACCGTTTTGCACCACCGGCATCCGGCGACACAATTATGCTATTTCTCCACTCCACAATATTTTCGCGTATCCACTTCAGTACAGCCGGTTCGGCGTATAAGTTATCAACGGGGATGTCGAAAAAGCCCTAAAAGCAATTTAAAAAAAAAAAAAAAATCTCAACACTTGTTTACTCCAATTATTTATTGGCCAAACCGCCTAATAGTTTCTCAATAATGACAAACAAATTAAAAAAGCCTGTTAAGCTGTTAAATGTGCCATAAAAACGTTTTTTTTTCCGGCTAATAAAAAATGTGTAAAGAAATCCTTACTTGGATCTGAGAAGCGTGTAAATCCATTGTAATAATGTGATCAGCGCCTGCAACGCTGAGCATATTAGCGACTAATTTTGCGGAAATAGGAGCTCGGCTCTGTGAAACGAGATAGTAAAGAAATGTAAAAAAAAAAACAATCAATCTTTCAACACGCATTTGCACACAAAGAACAAAACACCGGCAATGTTAGCAAGTTTCCGATTACAGAACACACAGACTAAAAATCAAGAGTTTCAAAATACGAGGTCATTTGTAAAAGCGCGTGTTAAAATTTACGGGAGAAATATGAAAACGAATGCCAGTTAAGTGCCGAGTGCAAACAACAAAATTAATCTCACGCTAACTTTGTTATTCCATTCAGAGCACCCAAAGAAGTCAGGTAACATATTCAATGAAGCAGTGTTCACAACGAGTCTTTTCATCACCTTGTCCTTCTTGTCCTGGCGGGCGTAAGGAAAGCAAGGAATGACGGCTGTCACACGACTGGCCGAAGCGATTTTGCAAGCATTGATCATGATAAGCATCTCCATGAGATTATCATTAATCTCTCCACATCCACTTTGGATGATATACACATCTTCGCCTCGAACTGATTCACCGACCTCAACACTAGAAAAGAAAATTTTAAAAATTATCCATCAAACATGAAAATTACATACAACGATAATAAACAGCAACAATGAATTTTGTAGAAAAAAAATATATATATATATATATATATATTTTTTTAAATAATAATAATAATAATAATTTTCTTTCTTTCTCTTTTGCGATTCCGAATTCTGCTTAAAATTACGGTTTGATCGTAATGTTTAACGAATCCAACGGGAAAGAATGTGATATACAAAAAGCAATTAGGCCTATCGTGGTCGATTGATAGCATTGTTGCTTACCAGGTCTCCAAATTGCTGAATTTCTTTGTAACAACTTTTCCCAGTTCGATTCCGAGTCGATCGACCACTCGTTGGGCTAAATCGGGATGCGACGTGCCGCTGAACACCTTAATATTCGGCATTTTAGTGCTGATCAGCGAGAGAAACACGTGTTTCTTGGAGATGGATCTGAAGCGTGCTGTTGTTGTATACGGCTTTCATGCGTGGTAATTCGTCAACTGATTATTTCTTGGCGGATGGATGTGTGACTCAGAACGCGTTCTGGTTCTTAGAGAACAACCCACAACGCCGATCAATCCACAACGTCCAAATTGTGAACTACAAACAAAATGGGGCGCGCATCAGCACCAAGCACGTTGCAATGGACTTGAAAAAAATACAAGAACGAACACTCAAACACCATCAAAAAAAAAATTAATCTTCGAAGTAAGAATAAATTATAATTTTTTTCCCTTTCTTAAATTTAATGTTCATTTATTTTCACAAACACATTGCAGCCATTTTGTACGAAACACCAACACCGATGAAGATATTTTCAAAGAAAACACTCAAGTACGGTTTACCATTTATGATCCTCGTCGTGGGAGCACCATTCGGCCTGACGGAATTCACATCATTAAGATACAGGTTCAGATCACAACAAGCCGTATCCCGAGAAGAAGCCGAACTCCTCGGATTAACCATGAGAAAACCCGGCAAAGTAACTTTAGAAAGTGAATACGATAAACTCCAGAAAGAAATCGACATCAACACCTGGGAAAACAAACGAGTCCCGCGCCCATGGAACGAAACCGAGGACACCTAAACACCATCCAATTTTCTTCAATCAAAATAATATAAATAAACAAAAACTCAACACACATGTAATAATAAACTTTTTTATTCGGTTACATTTTCGTCATTTCCACTAATACGCCGTGGAAAGAAATAAAATACAAAAACAAACAAAAAAATACAAAAAAAGTAAACCATTTTATTAATCAAACTTAATCGAATGCACCGCAGTTGAAATGTTACCGCCTCGATAATTCCCTCGTTTCTTTTTCGTCTTTTCATGCCTGAAGTTCTTTCCTCTGACATGCTTCAAATCAAAATTGGCTTTCTCACCCCAAGACCCTCTAGCTCCCCTCTGCAACATACGAAAAAGAGAAAAAAAATTCTAAATAACAGTTCGGTAACATCATTTTGTTTATTTAATACATTTCATTGACATTTCATTTTGACAAATGTAAATTTAAAAAAAAAAAAAGTTTATACATAAACAAAAAGTTTACTCGTCAAATCGTTTATGGGCCCCCTTCTCTTGACTTCCAAACGAACTATTAAATCCACCTCGTCCGCCACGGAATCCCCCCCTATCGCCCCCCCTGAATCCACCTCCACCACCACCCCTATCGCCGCCTCGTCCACCGCGGAACCCGCCTCTGTCGCCTCCTCGGCCACCGCGGAATCCGCCGCCGCCTCTATCACCCCCTCGGCCCCCGCGGAATCCACCGCCGCCGCCTCTATCACCCCCTCGTCCGCCGCGGAATCCTCCTCTATCGCCGCCACCAAACCCGCGGCCGCGGCCTCTAAATCCGCCTCCCTCGCCATCTTTATCCCCGAAACCCCCACGTCCACCTCTTCCTCTGCCGCGATTGCCGTCAGATCCACGACCACGGCCAAAAGATGTCTGCGAGTAAAAAAAGTATCAAGTTCTAAACCCAGTTTTCAAATTAATTTGCCCATGCAAGATGGCCAAATTAAATTTACATTTCATCCAAAATGTCAAAAACGTTTCAAAAAATCTTTCTACTATTTCATACACACCTTAGCCTCGAAGCTGTTATCCTTTAATCTCGGATCCACATCAACGGCGCTGTCGTCAACTCTTCGGAACACATCATTCTACAAACCAAAATACAAATTTTAAATAAATAAATAAATAAATAAAATAAAAATGACCGGTCGCCATCTTCATTTCCCAAACAAACCTTTTTGCCTTTATTAAAGCTTGCGTCGCCATCTTTGTTTAACTTTTGCTTCTTCGTCTACAAAAAACAAAGAAAATCAACAAAATAACACAAATTTGTAAACAAAACAAAAAAAACATACCGATGGATTGCTGCTTTCAAAATCCGAATCGGAATCCTTCGCTTGCTTTCCGGATGGTTTCTCCTCATCGTCGGAATCCTCCGATTCATCGGACGACGAATCGGCTTTCGTTTTCTTCGGCTCTACTTTACCAGCCTTCTTCGCCACCTTTTTACTCTTAGTCTCCTCCTCCGAGGAATCGGACGAACTCGACGATTCCTTCTTCTTGGGCTTCGGAACGACCGCCGCCTTCTTCTTGTCGTCTTCGGAATCGCTCGAGCTGTCCGAACTCGAATCCTTCTTCTTCAGTGGCGCCTTCGCGGCCGGAGTCGCGGCTTTCTTCGGCAAATCCAACTCTGCCTCGGATTCACTCTCCGAACTCGACTTCGCCTTCGCAGCCACCACTTTCTTCACAACTTGGCTTTTCACTTCTGGCTCCGAATCGCTCGAACTGGAAGAAGATTCCTTCTTCGCACTTTTAACTTGAGCCGGCTTCTTCTTAGCTTCGGATTCAGAATCGCTCGAGCTGTCGGAACTCGACTCTTTCTTCTGTGCGCTTTGTTTAGTGACGGGTGTTGCGAGCTTCGCACTCAAATTTAACTTCGTCGCCGGTTTCTCGTCCTCGGAGTCGCTCGAACTCGAGGAACTCTCGGCTTTCTTCTGTGGCGTTTTCTTCGTCGCGGGTGTCGCAACTTTCTGAACCTTCTGACTCGCATTGAGTTTAGTCGCCGGCGCTTCGTCCTCGGATTCGCTGGAACTCGATTCTTTCTTCTGCGGCGTTTTCTTCATCATTTTCTGACTCACGTTGAGTGCTTTTGGCGCTGGTTTTTCGTCGTCGTCGGATGATTCGCTGGAACTTGAATCTTTTTTCTGCGGAGCTTTCTTCGCTGGTGTGGCAGTTTTCTGGCTCGAATTCAGTTTAGCTTTCGTCGGTTTATCATCCTCGGAGTCGCTCGAACTGTCTTCGGCTGGCTTTTGCTGTACCTGCTTTTTAACTATGCTGATTTCATTTTTTTTCTGCGGCGATTGAGATTTTTTCGCGCCTAAAAACGTACACAAATTCATTAATTCTATTTTTAATTCATTTAATTTGTTTATACCTTTTTTGGTCGGAGCCACGGTTTGACTCTTATTCATTTTGGCATTAGATTTGTCGTCTGAATCGCTGTCAGATGATGACGATGTGAAAGGCTTTTCTACTACTGGTTGAACCTATCAAAATGTCATTCAAATTTTAAATTAATTAATTAATTAATTTTTTTTAATCGTACCTTTTTATTTTCTAATTGTTTCTTAACGGGTTCGTCCTCCTCACTTTCAGACTCTGAACTAGAAGTGGGCGCATGTTTCACAAGTTTTCCTTTAATTGGTGAATTATTAACTAGAGATTTTTTGCTTGTGCCATTAAGAGTTGCATTCTGTTTGACGGAGTCGGAATCTGGATTGAAATTAATTTTTTTTTTAAAATTAAATTTAAAAAAAAAATACCGTATGTAATAACTACCTGAATCACTGCTCGATTCCTCCTTTTTAGCTTTTTTCGCTGAGCTTCCTTTGCTTGGTGACAGCGATAATTTTCGCTTGCCGCATGTTCTGGATAAAATTATTTTTTTTTTAAATATTCTAGTAATAAAAATAATCTAAAGTAATAACTAATAATCTTACCTCTGGTAATGTACTACCACTTCATTTAAATCGGGCGAATCTGACGCTAAACTAGCCTGGAAAATAAGAATGAATAAAATGAATTCTAAACGTTAGGTAAAACGCGTGGCGGGCTTTAGGCCTAAAGACAATGCGATCGAATTAACTTCTGACCGTTAAATATTAAAAATGTTAGAATATAGGAAATACACTTACAACTTTAGCAGTTTTTCTTAAAGCATCAGCAACATTCTTATATCTATCTTTTAAAAATCCGTACACAAGTGAAAGCGAAGTAGTTTCGTCGGCAGACATTTTTCGTACAACCACGCGGTTCCTGAATCAAATGAATAGCCTGCTTGGTGCCCTGCGTTAAAGTAGATACTACGAACTCCACTGCGCGCGCTGCAGTCGATATTCGCTTCCCGTTCGATTTCTCGCGAGACTTTGTTGTATTTGCGCATGTGCAAACCGGGTGCAAATGGACCCCGAAATTGACCCTTCAATATGCGCATGTGCAAATGGAAATGTCTAGACTTAAAAACAAACAAAAACACTTCAATGTAAACTCAACTTTTTAATACTGTATATCTGAATACCGATATAACATATGTCAATTCTAATTGATAAAATTTTGGCTGTAAAAATTCATTGTTTTTTTTTACACATTTTTCACACGACTTATCATGCCAATTTTTTCTTTAAAATACCAACAAAAACTATATGAAACATCTAATTGTTTATATACAAACAAATAATTCATTAACTTTTTCCGTTCTTGTACGTTACGAAAATGGATTTGGAAATAATTTTTTACGACCTTAAAATCACAAGAGATCATATTAAGATAACAATAGTCAATGTAAACGTCAAAACGGACAAATAAACAAATTAACTGCACTCTGGAAACCGTCAAAAATCACAATTTCAAACATAACATTGTAAAATGTTACACATCAAATATAACCAACAAGTACATTTATAAAACTTGTATAGTAATCACAAAAAGTAAACAGATACCATAAAAATAAGTTATTTTTCATAATTACAAAAAAGTAAACAAAATAAAATAAATAAATAAATTATTAAATAAATAAATAAATAAATAAATAAATAAATAAATAAATAAATAAACAAAAATCAGAGATCGACTAGCACAAAAAAATTACAAAATCAACATCAAAAATGGAAAACCTCATCCAAAGGTAATGACTTTGTAATGCATAAGATTCACTGAGGTGGATTTATTATAATTGGACATTTTCGAAGGTACAGAGCAACGTTTTGCAACAAACCAGACTCTCTCAGAGTTGCATTTTTATTGTTGAACACTTTGTATGGACATAAAGAAATTATTTCGTATTCACAAGTATCAGATCTGAAGAAAAAAAAACAATTAAAACTTTGACGAGCTTGTAAATTCCTGAGTTACATTTACCTGCAAGAATCTAGATATCTGCACAAGTCAGCAAACGTTTCGTCCACAAACAGTTTGAGCAAATACACTTCGGTACCGGCTTCGGATTTCACACGAATCGAAATAATTTTTCTCTTGCTTTTCTGACCTTCACTTCTCTTTGAGGCAGGAGTTGGGACATTTACAATTTTGTTATTGGTTTTAGGTGGATCCTACAAACAAACAAAAAATTATATATATTATTTCACTTTTTTTAAAAAAAAAAAAAAAAATTCGAATTTGTCACTTGTATAGTCTGAGCAATTGAGTCACGGATGTTAAATAATTTGCCACTATTAATTACAACTTTCGGCAATTTCTCTAAAAATCGACGCGTACTTGACGGTTTACCTACAAAACCAACGAAATCAACTCAGTTTATAGCTTTGTTTAGATCAATCAAACCAACTTGTAATATCTGAAGCAACTAATAAGCATTCTTTCATATCAGTATCGATTTCTTGCGGACAAGTTCCGTCTCCAGACAAATTCATCCCAATACCAGTAAATGGAATTTTATTTCCTCTGTAAACCACGTGACGTTTGTCCGACACCTGAAATAATGTAATTTGGAGAAAAAAAATGTAATTATTAAGCGCAAATTACTTAATTTTCTCATTAGAACTTTAAATGGAACGCCATCTGGATATAATGGTTGCAACTCTGACGGGTAAAAACCATCCATGAAATCCTGGATGCAGTCACGAGTTCTGGTATCGGTGAAAGGACGAAAGGGACCGGCAAACATTAAAATCCCGTTTGCATATAGTGTAAGTGGAATGGGTTCAATCGTCTAGAAATATAATATAGCACAACATAAATGTCGAATTTCTCTACAAAGATGCGAAAAAGTACTTTTAATCTCGCATTTCCAGACTTCACATCAACTTGCGATTTCCCATCTCCTGCTAAAATATTTAATTCCTTGATGTTCCCAACCACTAAATCGTAATCAACATGAAATTCTTTGTTCGTTGAAACGGATGAATCTAAATAAAAATTTAAAAAAATATATATATATTATAAAAAATTAAATATTAAAAAAATAATTATATGTAAACCTGGTTTCCACAACACATCAGATTTAATTCTCTCTTCTTTACTGCTCCCAGAAGTCGATGTTGAAGCCGAACTTGATCGCTTGTTCCCGATCCATATCATCCCGTAGTCATTAAGAAACTTCTAATTCAATTGTGTTCAAATCTCTTTACTCGTTTCACTCGTCGTTATAATTTAATTAACAATTCAATTTACCTCCATTTCTGAAACTTGTTGTTGCAGCTTTTTATACTGAAGATCGAGTTCCGAATTGCTCGCAGCGTTAGAGTCGACTAATTAAAAGTTAATATTTAATTAACCCGCATCTCATTAAGCAAATGCGCATGACCTTTACCATTTTCTAAACTTCTCAATTTATCTTCTAACTTGTATATCTTTTTCTCCTGAAATAGAAAAATCAATAAAAAAAAAATGTATTAGGCTTTTTTTCGAAAAAAAAAAAAAGTAATTAAAATACATAAAAAAATAAAATAAAAAATTATTTTATATACTCTATCGATTAATTGCTTGTGAGCATCTGCTAATCGATTTTCAAGTTGAACCAAACGTGACATGAGAAGTGAAATGAGTTCGTGGTCGTTGGAAGACAACGTAGAGGAAGGATCGTCATCTTTCAGTGTCGCCGAATCATCATCTCTCCTCGGACTTCTATTGATCGTTTCCAATAAACTGAGGCCACACTCACTTTGCCTAAAAGGTCGCATGGTTCGAATGAGGCGAAATGCTGGCACATTTTCAGTCAGATGTTGGATCTGATCGTCGCTGAAATCTGGATGACGAAATGAATCACTGGTGTCGCTGAGGAAATTAGAAATAAAATAAAAAATCGATTAGTTTTTAAAAAAAAAAATTATTTTTAAATTTTAATTAAGTAATTTATACTCACGCAGTTGGTTGGGATGGTGATGGAAGTGGAGATCGTTTGGTTTTTTTTAAACTCGAAATCGGTGTAGTCATGCTATCATTTGTCGCTGGATTTGCAATGCAATTCGACTACGGATTTGACATGCTCAATACGTCGCATATCTCTCTCCGCCATTTGTCCTCTGGTGATCGCATATTGGAATCGGTTTTTGAATTTTGAAAATGCCGAATGGAATCGTGTGTGTGCTTAGAACAGTTGCAAGGCTGGTGTATGTTTTAAATTATAAAATAGGAACAAGAATGATACCGATCAATTTCTGCGCCTGGAATTCATAATGTAAACATCCGGTTGGGCCAAGGTTAAGTGACAAGCGGTGACAATTGACAACTATTACGAATTACTGTTGGTGTAATCTCGTTTCGAGATAGGAGAAGTAACGAGCAAATTAATTATGATAATAAAATTTTATGGATTTATCTTGCGCTCCAATGACCGATAATTTGCGCAGAATTTTAATTTAGCGGTCGTATCTGCGCAATTTATTTACGCAGTAACGATAGAGGAAAGGCGGGAATTACAAAATCTGAATATAACATTACCGGTATGTTATTTTTTTAGCGAAAATAAAAAAAAGATTTAAAATTAGTTCAAACGTTTAATTCAGACAAAAAACAGAAACGTGACTTAATTACTGAATTCCAGTGCAGCTGGAGCGGTGAATTAAATGTTTTAAATGTTTTAAAAGAATAGATAATTGGTGTCATTCCGTATGAAAATCATACTTAAAAGTCCTTTTCGTCTTTTCGTTACGTACTGCATTTTTTAAATAAAATTAATTTATTTTTTAAAAAAGTTTTGTTGATGTACGTAGCATTTGCTCATTTGGACCAATCAGCGCATTTCTTCAAGATGAGATAACCCATAATCCCAAGTACGTTTATTTAGTTGTAGAATTTTACCAATGGGCGGCGCAACGGGAAAGCAACAACTTGCTCCCTCTCTTCTCTCTGTATCTACTCCATAGTGTAAGAAGGTATCTACTCTCTCACTCACTCTCTGTCCTCTATCCCTCTTTCCAGCCGCTATGCCAAGGTTATCTCTCAACCTTGATACTTTGCATTAAAACATGGCGCTGCCCACAAAGCCGTGCGGGTTTGTTTATTTTAGCTAACTATAGCATATTCTGAATTTTGAAGAATTCTATGGTCCTGCTGCAATTTTATCGTAATATTATATATATTTTGCTTTGTGTATCTTATACCTGTATTTGTTTTTAGTCAAATAAACATCTCGATCACGATTTTACAGACTTACAAGCAGTTGAAATTTATTTAATTTATTTGTTTATGTGTTGTAATTTAAATTTGTATGTTTTAGTTGTTCTTGGTTACTTGATCTGAAGCTGCCCGAAACATTTTGAATGGCGGTTATTTGTAATTTCTACATTGCCCCTCGATTGTGATTTCTGGCTCTGTCGTGTGATTATTACGTAGGAAAATGTTTGAAAATAATGAGTCTTCACATTAAAAATTAAGAAATTAACAGTCATATTTATTTTATCAACTAGAATTAACAAGTATATTCAGATATACAGTATTAAAAATTGAGTTTACATTCAAAGTTGCCAACATTTGTAGTCTCTCTTAATTCATTTCAATTTCGACAAGTAATTAAGGAAGAAGCATTTGCTCAACTCTTAGAAAACATGATTTCAATAATAAAATGTTAAATTTAAACCGCAAATAATAACAAAACTGAATGTTTTCACAAAGGATTTTGTTTCTAACAAGTGTTATTTAAATGGTCATAATTTACCAGAAAAGGTTTCGGTACTCAGAAAAAGGGCAAATATGATAATGTTATGTAGTCGAACTCACTAAAATGCGCCATCAAATTTATAAACAAGGCACTTAGTGCAAATTTGAGAGCCAACTACAACTTAATATCACAGTTTCTTAGATACTCTTATTTCACTTTAATTTCTGGAGAATTAAAATGTGAAAAAAATAAAAATAAAATATGACACAAAATTTGTAATATTCAAAGTGATATAAAACGTAATTTTTTAATGAATCATAAGAAGAATTTCTTAAATCTAAGTCAACTTAAAAAACAACTGAGTTTACAATAAAATCATCAAAGTCGTCAGCCACTTCCAATTCGTCTTCAAATTTTTAAAAATAAAAAATTTAAAATATCAGATCCGACAATGATCACTTCCAATTCATCTTCAAATTTTTAAAATTAAAAATTTTAAAAAACCAGATTCGACAATGATCAGGGCCTCAAAATGGGAGTGTCAACAGTGCATTAAGCAAAATCAGCGGCTAAAAAAAGAAAAAAGTAATATAATAAAATAAAACAAAATAAAATACAAATAAAAACAAACCAAAACCAAAACCAAAAACAACATGAATCGATGCGTAAATTATGATAACAAGAACACTACTTTATTCAGCGCAGGTACAAGTTGCTTAGATAACATTATTACACCGTAATAAGTACGCCAAATGATTTTCATATTTGCTAATCCACAAAATCAGCCAACAAACAGGATGTAAACATTTATAACAGCAAATTTTAACTCAATATATAGATACACAGTTTTAAATGGAGTTTATTTTATGCATGAGAAATACTATTTGGTAATAAATATCCCATTTATTCGTTACATTTTCCATTCTTACCAAATGAAAAATTTACTTCTATCATAATAGGGAAGGGGAAAATTATAACCATTAGATTCCATTTACCCACACTTATTTACCTAAGAGGTAACACTTTGTTTATGACAATAACAAGGTTGTGAGGTGATGTTTACAGCACTCAGATTTTGTCGCATACCTGAAGAAATACGTGGCATTTCGCAAATTTCACATTTATACAGTGCGGGGTTGTTAAGGAATGTGCACTGAGAGCAACTCCATTGACGACTGTCATCATCGTGTTCTTGGTGGCTGGAAAGCGGAGGCGTTGCTGAAGCTAAACAAAAAATAAAAAATAAAAATTATTAACAAAAACGAAACATTAAAATACAACAACTCTGCTCACGTCTCCTATTTATTAATCCTGAAGACGAAGGAGGAGTTCCGACTGATCCTGACTGGCCTGGGTTTATGTGTTTGTAAAAATCTTCGCTGGTTTCGCCGAGAGGAACTGGAATTCCGAAAAGAATTTAAAAAAAAAAAACAATCAGTCTTTTAAAATAAAACTTGTTGGTCGTTTTTATCGTTAAATCCAAGCACTCGCCATTTACTGTGACATGACAAATGATTCGGATGACAACGACTGATGTTAATCGCTATGTTAACATACCCTGTCCTTTGACTAAAAAATCCACTTCTCGAGACATGCAATCGCATTCCACACGCAGCTTCCGTGTTTCCTCACGTAGTTTTTTCATTTCGTCGGGCTGCAATTAAAAATTCGACTTAAAAAATTAAAAAAAAAAAAATTACATCGATAAAACATTTTCCCACTCTCGAATCTAAACACCAGATCAAGATTTACTCGTTTGAGGAAAAGCAGCAGCGCCATAAGATGAAAAACATAAATAGGCAGACGTTTCCATAAAAAACTTTGATCCTGCTGACTCGGTTTGCGCCTTACAAGCCGATGATAAAAGGGGTGACAGTAAATCGGGTTTGGAAATTAGAAACAGTTTCTCATGCCAGCCAGTTGATAAAAAAAACATCTTAAATAAATAATAAGTTAAACTAGTTGGCTTTGATATGTAATCGAACAGCTGCAACCCCTTTTTTGAATGAAATAAATTCAACATTTAAGAATAGATAAACCGTGGTGACGCCAATTCTCGACTAGAAAAAAATTGTTTTTTTAAAAAAAAAATGTATCAGACGTAAAAAGTAATTATTAGAATGGGTGAATGGGAAAGATGAGTGTGCAATTGACGTCAATGGGAAATCAAATTGTTGCCAAATGGCAAAGTGTTTGGTTAACCACGAGCGGGGAATGTGACATCACCACTTTGAGAAGTGCTATGCTTCGTTTAAAGCGGGTCTTTTTTTTTTCTACCGTCTTTTTACGCCAAAAGTCCTTGAAGAACATACCAAGACTGACTAAACATTCCATTTTTAAAGTTGCAGTCACATTAGATTGACTGATAACCCTCAAGGTGCAAGGTTTTTCTCTCTAAATTCAACCCCTTTTGTGAAATATTTCCATATAAACAGATTTCCAGATTTGTTATTGCGGGGGAGCAAATCATCAGCTCATCACGCCTTAAGTGGGACACGCAAAGCGAAAGCGAGTGAAAAAAAATCAAACTAACAAGCATTTCGTTGCGTCTCGTGCCAATACATACATTGAATATTGCTGGGTGCTTCAACGCCTTGATCCTGTTGTACAATCTTAATTCCATAGACGAAACTTGTTGACGAATAGTATCCAATTTGAGTCGGTCTTCGTTCAATTTCTGGTGCAAACGGTCCATTTGCGCGCGTTGATGACCAACTAAAGCTAAAAGTCAAGTTTGGTTATTGTCAAATATAAAAATAAAATTAATAATACTAAATAATAAATAAGAAATAATAATAATTGAAATTCATCTCTTCCTCCAGCATTTCCAATCTGTGTTTTGTAAAACGACAAGCAAAAGAAATGAGAAAAATAAAAGGCAAAACAAAACAAACAAAAAATGCACAACAACAACAAGAACAAGAACAAGAAAAGCAAAAGAAATCAAAATCGAATGCGACTTATCAAATCACCTTGAAGAAAGGATAGGAAAAGAAAAGAGAAAAAAAAAGAAAAAAAAAAGAAATTCATTGTCGCCTCCTTCCCTTTCTTCAAGCAATCAATCAAAATTTGCATTGATTTATTACCTTTGACGTAAGCCACGTCGCTGTCACACCTTTCATCGAGTTGAGACAAGTTTTTATTTTCATCTTTAGTGTCCAATTCAAAGTTAGCAGACGAAAGCTTCCGCTCGAGATCGACACAAGTTTGCGAATGTTGATCGGACATTAACTGACAAGTCGAAGTCACCAATTGATTGCTATTGTTCTCATTCGAATGATTAAGCCTCGTTTCGGCCACACTACATTTGCGCTGTTGCAACACGGACGAAGACACAGTCACCGAGCCCGACATAACACTAGCGCTAGTCGTAGAAGACGAACAACTATGAAAAGACAAGGAAGTGGTAGCAGTAGCAACGGACAAAGAAGGAGTAGTGGCAGCAGCAGTAACAGCAGTAACAGTAGCAGTAGCAGAAGAAGAGGAGCACTGGCGGGGTCCGGCTCCGGCTCCGGCAGCCGGCTTGGCAAACTGTCGACTCCTTGAACCCGTGGCGCGATTAAAGGTGATATGAAAGTGTGACTTGGTCGGCGCAAGGCCTGGACTTGCGCTGTAAACCACGTCGCCGCCGCCGGTCGTGTTAATTTGCACGCGTGGCTGTGGGTAGACGGACGGCGGTTGCAATCTCATGTTAATCGACGTGCTATGCATCACTGGGGGCTGTTGGGAAGGAGGCGACATGTACCTCGGATCGAATCTATATAAACCCAAGTGTGGCCCGACAGGGTTGATATTCAAACAGGTGACGTGTCGAGCCGGCTCGAAAGGTGCACGCAGCTCGATCGAGGTCGAGTCGAGAGGAGCTGCGCACGCATTTACATACGCTTGTACTTTGTGCGGGGATTGGTGATGCTGGATGCTGGAGGATGAGGAGAGAGAGTACGTGCCGCACGTACCTTGATCATAATTCAAAGCCACCTCGTAATTGTACTGGTTATAGTGCTGCTGGCTCGTGTAATCGTTCACATACACCGTCGGCGGCTGCGGCTGTAGGTGCGGGTGCATGAAGCCACCGCCGCCGCGAATGGGTGAACGAGCCGACAGTTTCGCGCGGTATTCGGCTTGGAACGGCTCGTACACATTGGGCACTACGGGTGCCGATTGTGGCGCGCTTCCCACGCGATGGTAGCCTCTGTTGGTTGTCGGCGACGACGTCAGCGTGTTGCGTCGCATCGACACGTCCCCGGGATACGACTTCTGGCCCGCGTAGCGAAAAGGTAGGTTTTGGTTGTGTAGTTGTTGTTGTTGCTGTTGGTGTTGCTGGATCGGATACGGTCGCGACGTTTCGTAATGGTTGTAATGATCTTTGTCCACTTTGTTCAGGCTCAGTTCGCTCATGGGTCCGTGCATGTACGTTGAACTTTGCTGACTCAGGACAGAGATGCAGGTTTGAAGATTATTTGGATACTGGAATAACAAACAACAACGTTTTTATTTCTAACCATTTCATTTCTTTCTTTTTTTTAAATTCATTTTTTATTTTTTTTTTAAATTTTTGTTTTATTTTACCATATGTACACACGACATTATAATGTGGTCTGGAATTTCGGGAAATTCTTGCTTTAGTCTACGAAACAACTGCATTGTTAGGTCAGCTGTTGCCATGGTTACTGGTGTAAAGATGCCAACATTTGATGAGTTCCTTGCAGCGGATTACTGAAACGAGGTAAATTGATGCGATTTGAAAATAGAAACATCAAATAAGTCGGTAGAATGCTACTTACTCGACGGAATAAATTAAACGTTCAATTAGTTTGACTCATCAAAACAGATTTTTAGCAAAGAAGATGCAAAATATCTTTGCCAACACATTTGAACGCGAGTTGGCTTCACCCAAAATAGCAGTAATGAACCCATGTTAAAACGAGACTGATATTTTGGGAAACTATTTCGCACACTGATAACACGACGTCAGGGCATCCCACAACTACTAATAAACATGATTCACGCGTAAATCAATCAATTTTATAAATTAAAAATCTTCAACTAGTAACTTGGTTTCACACCCAATTGCCCTCGAGTTTTCGCTAATCATTAAGACGGCAATTCACTGCACGTTTTAGCACGGATTTTTATTTCCATTAATTCGTTTTCAAAGTGACAAATATAAATAAAATCAAAAAAAAAAAAATTAAAGATTTTTTGATTTTTTTTTTAACAAAACCAATAGTTAAGACAGTGGCTTAAGTATTCGTTTTGTTAATCCTGTATCCTTAATTTCTTTTTCTTTATGAATAAATTGATGCACAAAATCGTCTTAAGGGAAGACTTTAAGGTAGTTGAAAAGTTACCCGGCGGTTGGCATTCGGAAATTAGGAAGTGATTGGGAAAACGAATTGACTCTGGTTATTTTCCACGTGTTTCTTACCTCATTATACACTCAACCAGCAAGAAATTTCAATGTTACAGTCAACATGTAGCAATCAAACGATCAAACTAAACCCTTGTAAAATTGACCTAAACTAACCAACGCTTCATCCCACACCTCAAACCGGAGCGCACCTAATGGCCAATATGTCGGACAGAGTCACGTGATGGCAACTTTTATTTTAGATTTTCTTTTCAGAAATAAGTGTGCGAGTAATAATTTAAAATTGAAAAAACGATTTACAATATTTTTAAAGCGTTTAAGCTGGTCGAAAACGCATTTTTGCATTTATCGTTTTCGATTGATCTCGGAGTTGTCCAGGAAGCTCCAGCTAGCTCAAGGTTTTCGGTACTCCGTCGTAATAATGCGCGGCTTGAAGAATCACGAAATCAATGCAAAATCATTTTTGTTTTGCTTTATATTGTAATTTATAGTTGTAGTTTGCATTGTTTATTAGATGATGTGGTTTTGTGGCAGAATTTGGTAGTGTTAGTAATGAACTTTAGTTGTAGATGTTTAAATTTAAAAAAGTGTAAAATATATTATTTTCTTTTATTTCTCTACGAAAATAAAACTCCGATCTCCTTGCAACGGTATTTAATCAGCGTACACGGTAATATCGATGACATCTTGCGTGTACAAACTTGTTTGGTTGCTCATTGCTGCACATGCCTGGCATCTAGTGGCAACTAACGAAACTATGTTGCAAACTCGAGGCAAACCGTTGTAGCCGCTGATCGTATATTGATGACGAATTTAACACGGTTCTGATTGGTTGGCAAAATTTTAACTCTCAGTTTCAATTTAACCTAAAACAATTACGTAAAATAGTTATAGTTTACAAATTTAATCTATCTTCATATTTCATCGATGAATAAAATAACGCCAACTCAAAACACCGTATCTCTAACCATCCCACGTGATTTTCAAAATCTCCGTACCACAACAGTCATATCTCAGAGAGGCCCGCACATACCAGAAAGCAACAATTTCTTCAATAAAACCATTCTAATCATAATAAAACACAAGTCTAAACCATATAACATACAAACATATAAATATATAAACATTTTTTTATTAAAACCCCCTAACTAATACAACATCTAATTATACATATTCGCGAACACAAACGGCCTGTTATAAAATGTTAATTTCGGAGGACGTGGTTCCACCATGCTGTCTATTTAGCAGCCTGTACTGAAATAAGTTTATCTAATGTTTAAATGATCGTTAAGCCCCGTGGTACTGATAGTCAGTGCATCCAAGTCGCAAATGGCAAATCAAAGTAACAGCGTGCTTGACAAATCAATACATGATCGATTAGAAGTGGTGCGGAAGCTGCTGCCCTTGGCTTCCCGCGATCCTGTCATGAGGAACGTGGCATTCAACTCTTTAGCTCATACTTTAGATAAACTTGTGACAGATGCAGAAACAAAAAATTGCACATCACTCATAACCTGTTACGTGCTCAATCTGCTTAAATTATCCATCAACTGCCCTTACGCCGACATTCGGAACCAATGCAATAACATATTAAATAAATTACAGGTAAGCAATCTATATTTTATTTCAATTTCCAATTAGAAAATGATCAAATATTAAGGTACACACACCAATACGACCCCCTTGTATGTAATTACTCCATTTCTGTGCTCATAATTTGTCTCAGCATGTTTCAATGATAGCCCCATGACCTAGGCTCAATTTCAATTTGAAATATAAAAAAATGTTTAAAACTTTTTTTGAAAAAAATTAAAAATTTAAAAAAATAAAATAAAATAAATTTTAAAAAAAATTAAAAAATTGTTTTGTGATTTTTCTAATGTATGGAATTTATTATACTTTTTTTTTAGATATTATTTTCACTTGTACCGGTATGAGTATTTTCAATTAATTATTGATTTTTTTTTTTTTTTTTTGCTCAAGAAAAGTGAAAATAAATCAGTAATGATAGCATGATTTATTTATTTGTTTCACACGAAAAATTGATACATTTACACAATAAAGCAGACTTTTCTCTTGATAATTAACAAAATTATCAATAAATCAAAAAGATAGAAAAGCCTCATTGTGTAAAAGTTTTTTTTTTTTATGATTTTATTTTTTTTTTAATTTTTAATATTTTGTTGCCAAAATTTAAGAATTTAAGCAAAAAGGACTAAAATTTTAATTTTGATTTTCGAAAACTTGACGAATTCGCAAAAACAAAATTTCACGTCACACGTCCTAAAATTAAGTTATCCGATTTAAAATTTAAAAATAAATAAATAAAAACTAATTAAGACAATAAACGAAAGAAAAAAAAATAACCAAAAACACGAAACATTTTTTTTTAATGAATAATAAATGTGAAACGACGAAGAGTTCTTTGACCTGAAAAGACTTTTGAGTATCAAGAGTTTTATTTATCATTATTGCTATTGATTCCGAGCAAATAAAATGAATGTTTTTTTCCCGATCTTCCCTTCCCGTTTTATATATAAATATATATATATATATATATATATATACAGAAAAACATTTCCCCCCCTCAGTACACGTTCAAGGGCTTTATATCGAGCTCCTCCTTTGGGGCTGTTGCTAGGGCCGTTAAGAGGTTGCAAGGGCCTCTCTTGGTGAAATGATGAACGACTTTGTCCTACTTTTTGCTCGCTTCCTTCCTAAAAAAGAAATGAAACGTAACAATAAAAGAAGTGCGGTTGCTTAGCAACAGAAGCTGTAACCACTAGGGATTAGAAATCGTTACATACGAGTGATTTACATGACGAAATAAATACAAGTGAATGCGCATGCGCGTTGTGCGTGATTTTGGGAGAAAATCAGAAAGATTTTTATTTCCATTATTTTGGCGTGTAATTTTATTCGAAATGGATGTTGGATGGTAATAATATATGGAGGAGTTGTTATTTGTTTCCCATTGATCCCATAACATGAAAATAAATATTCAACAAGTTAAAAAATAGATCTGGCATCAAATGTTATGGAGCGGAAACATTAAACCGTTTATTATTCTCAACACATTCTCGAAACATGTTGTGATACCTTCTTTGACCACTTGGCCTTGAATATTTGGCATCGCCAACAACACTTGCTAATGCCTCGTCATAAAATCATGATGACGATAATTTGAAGGGGAAAAAAAAAGGCGTAGGGAGGGAAAAATCAAAACGATCGCGCTGTGTTATGTTTTTCGTCATTAAAATTTTGTGCTTCTCTACGGTGAGATTGAAACTGCTGGCGATTGGTCGGGCTGCGGGAGCCAATCGCAGGAGTGCTCAGTTGCCATGGTATCAGCTGGTTGCTAAGGAAGCTTCTCCCCTAATGCTTTCGTGGTGAATGCTCAGTTTGAGGTTTCTCTTGGATTGATACTCTCTTTTTATTTATTTATTTATTTATTTATTTATTTGTATTTATTTTTTTTATTGGGGGTTTTAATTTTAATTTCGATTGATATAAAATCACCGGCTGCGTTTATATATAACCGTTTGATTCGTAATGGAATAAAATTTGTTTTCAACAAAAATTGTTGGTTGGGGTGGAAATGTGTGCGCAAGCGCAGTTTGAGTTTTAAGGTGGACACATTCGATTGAATTTTCTTTTCTTTTTTTTATTTCTCTGGGTTCGTATAGATTTTTTTCAATACAGGAACTTGGTGGAACTGTACTATGTGTAGAAAATTCATCGTCTTTACGTTTAAGTGGCTAATATGTTCTGTGAACATGTCGGTTTGGTTGAACAAGAGCGTTTCGGTTCGTGATTCTGTTGGAATCCCGGGTAACTTAATTGGTAGAGCACCGGTCCGGCAAACGGGGATCTAAGGTCGACTATCGTCGGAGTCCGAGCTCGTTTTTTTGGAGACCAATGAATTTTCTAGAAATATATTGATTTTTTTATTCATTTTAGTTACTTGGATTTTTATTTTGTTTTGTTTAGTTGTTGGTTGGTTTGGTTTGGTTTGGTTGGTCGGTGGAGCGGAACAGAAATGGACAAGCCTAAACGAGACCGGGCAGAGCAAATTGACAAAAACCTACATTCGAAAATTGGTGTTTAAAAATGATTTTGCGAATTATACAGATTGGTTGATGATCTGAAGAGTTTAAATATTTAAATTTGTGGTATTTATGTGACCGTAATGCAAATTTATGGTATCACATGACCGCAGGAATAATGATGATGATGGTGATGGAAGATTGAGATTGATTAATATTTTTATTCATTCATTTATGTTTGCTTAATGGGAGATTTGGAGAAGTTGCAGAATAATATTATAACTTTATTTTGACTATATTTCCATAAAATTTAAAATATAAAAAAAATAAAAAAATTTAACAACAACAACAAAAAAAACATTTGGATCATCTTAACCTCATTTGCTGGGAGGATAATGGATGTATGTCGGACGAAGAAAAAAATGTCAGGGGGACATTCTGTTGGCTTTCGAGATCTCGTTTGCTACATCTTTAATGTAATTAATTCTTGGGAATATATCAACAAGGAATGCTTGGTTTATTAAACTTGTAATTCTAGATGGAAAGTTAATTGAAATCATTTGATAGTTTGCTTGTAAATGTAGGCTTAATGTGGTTTTGTATCAGGTTCGGCGAATGCAGTCAAAACTTGAAAATAAAAAATAAAAAATAAATGAATAAATTAGTGGGAAAAGTGTGAGGATGTGTTATTCGGAATTTTGGTAATTTTATAAATGTGCAGGGTCAGTGGCGCGGTAGGTAATGTAATTAGAAGATTATGTAATTTGGAAGGACACAAACTAATACGTAATTGGGTTTAAAGTAGTGTGTAAGAGCGGATGAGCCCTCTTCGTGAACATTATCGAGTTGATAACTGCAGATTAAAGCCTGGGGAGTGAGGACGACCGGTAAGGTGGAAAAGCTTGTTTGATTTGTTTAAAGAAATTAAATTTGTGGGTTTAGTTGTTTATTCAAGCGGAAATAATAGACGCAAACATGTCGCATCTCATTAAAAGTGGATTAACTATTTCATTTTCACCAAGTGGCGAGTGAATGGCGAAATGAATGTGAAATTGGAATATTTTTTTTCGATTTATCACGGACCACTAGGAGATGAAGTGGGGAATATAACCCCAAGTATCGCATTTGCGGACCAGATGTTGTACTTCACTTGTAGCTTAACTGATCAAATAAACAAAACACTAGCTGCGTGCATTAGGAAAGTCATTCCGACTGCTTCGTATGATTTAAATGGTAAAAAATTAATGAAATAAAAATAAAACACGTTTGAAATAGTCGTTTAGTTAACGTGTGCTGCTGTTTAGCTGTGAATTAAAGGTGGACACATTTGGGCGCCATTGAAATCTGAATTTCCTAAATGTCAATAGGTTGAGATTTTTGCTGTACCTAGGGAGTTTTTTTTTTTTTTTTTTTTTAAATATTTTTAAAAAAGAAGTTTTAGCTTGGGTAAAAAAAATTTATATATTCAAAATTTTTTTTTTATTGATCCGGCAATGGATCGGGTTTCCAAATTGGCAGAAAAACAAGACACATTTGAATATGTAAAATTTGCTGCTTTTTCCAATATAATCGGAAGAAAATCTCGTAAAACACGACGTTCCAAAAAAAAAAAAGCTTGTTGATTTGGCATTTTAGCCCCAGATGGCAGCACATGTATTCGAAATGTTTAACCAGTCTTTCAAGCTAATGAAACATGATTCCCATAGGGGATTCTTCTTCTTTTTTTATTTAATCGTTCCGTACTCCGCACAAAATGAATTTTATTTCCCCGGGTTTCACTTGAAAACGAATCTTTGTGAAGACGATTTGATTTTTTTTTTTAATATACTTTTTATATTTTTTATTTTACTTTTTATTATTATTCCCTTTTTTTTACATTTAATAATTTTTCACCTACAATAAATGGAGAGAAAAAAAATGTATTAAGAAATTTTGACTATAAATTTGTCTCAATTTTCATCATCTTTTTTTCTGCCTGAATGGTTTAAAAACACTTTTCCAAGAATAAGTTCCTCTCCCTTTGCATGGAAATCACCAGCAAGAGCGTCGGGATTGTAGCATGCCGTCTCACTGTTCTAGAGTTTTATGGCTTATAAAAGGAAAATTTACGGCGGAATTCTCGTTGGGATAATTGCGAGTGTGTGTGTGTAAGAGAGAGAGAAAAGTATGAAATGTAAAAAGGCATCATCTGCTTAGAAATTATGTTAAGTGTGAATTGACAGTGCTGCCACCCATTAACTATTGTTACAAACGGTATTGTATGTTTATGACTCCATTTGAAGTGAGTTTCTGGAAAGAGGGGGAATGAAAGAAGGGAGGGACATTATTGTGATGCGGAGATGGAATTTTTTACATTTTCATGGCTCGGGTTATAAAATAAAGTGTAAGAGATGCACAAATGTTGCTGCCATTTTATCACGTTGTGAAACCCAAGAAGAAGAAAAAAATATTGTAGAAATTTTGTTGTAATAATAACAATAGAAAATACTTGAGGGTTTTTTTTTTTTTTTTTTTTTTTTTCTCTCTTTTTTTTTCGTGTTGATTATAAAGTTCGAATGGGGAATTGTAATTTGTAAATCCACACACTATAGGTCGCATGATGCCAAGCTCACTGACTTGAATGCAGATGATTTGGAGAAATGGCGGTTTGTTTGCACACGCATGCGAATTGCGAACTTTTGCAAAAAAGGACCTTTTTTTTTTTTTTTTTTTTTTTTGCTTTTGGGGTCGTGGCCATGTTTAGTTGAAAATAAAATACAAATATTTTGAAAATAATCAACTATTTTGACGACGCTGGTCCTGGACGGAGTTATTGTTACAATTGTGCCTCCCAAAAAACAATATGGAGAAACGCGATGTCCAAAAGGTTTGGAGCATTTATTGTGTTTATCGGGGGTGTATCTATAAATTGGGGCTGCAGAAAGCAGACTTCAGTAGCACTTAGCGGTATGGTTAATTGTGTTCTGGAAATAAAAAAAAAAAAAAAGATCATAGAGAAATGCAATGGGGGAAAAAAAATGAAAGACAATCACAAACCACTGGGAACAGCCGAAAGCCCTATGAAGAGACTATAGCGTATTTTAATTGTCATTTAAATCTTTTTAATTTTTAAAGAAAAAAGGCAATCATATTTTTTGGGCTGCACGTACCGTATTTTACTGATTAAGAGTCGCCCTCGAATAGTAGCCGTGGCTGAGACACCAAGAATACCGCAAAAGTGCGGTAAACAAATGTAACAAACGAAAAACCGAAATTGTAATTGCTGACAAAAATGGCAGTGCGGCTCTTAATCGATAAAATACGGTACTCTCTTTTGTATCACACATCCAGGTAAGCCTAGCCCTAAGCCTAACCTAACCCGACGTGAAGCGATAGACCTTTTGTGTCTGCGAAAACTCCCTTGTAAGCAGTATAGTTTTACCTATCAACAGACATTTTGAATCCAAGCATTTTCCACTGTCTATAGACACTTCTTTCTTTATTTTTTTTGTATTTGCCATTTCACTCTTCATCACGTCATCGGATAAAGTCTAAAACGTCTTTCTGTGTTTTCGGTCGAACGAAAGACTGAAATGGCTTTCAATGTCTTTGTGGATGAAGATCGAAATGCTTTTTTCAGCCATTGACAGATGTCAATCGCATTACGTTGGGTCAGCAAGTAAACTAATTTCACCAAAGTTGTGATTTATCGCTACGAGTGTTCCATAAATTCTCAGTGTGTGGAATTAGGAAAAGATGAAGAGCAAAGAGGTTGAAAGGCGATCAGATTTTGTCCTAGTTCGAGAACGAGCTTCTTTCCACCTTGAACTTCTAATGTGTCCACAGCAGTTGTGAACTGTAGGTTAAAATCGGCGTGCCCTCAGCGCTGAAGTCGGTCAAGCTGTGCATCACGTGACTTGCAGTGCTATGCAAGTAGCAGTTTTCCTTTCGATGGCTTGGAAGCGTCTGTAACTTCCGCCATGGACACAGTTGGTGTTGTGTTGATTCAATAATGATGAATTTTGAAAAGAATTAAAGTTTTTTGATCTTGAAAGGTAGATGCAATAGATTCAAATATTTTTATTAACTAACCTTGATAATAAATATAAAAAGAAATAATTTTATATTATACATATTGTTTCATTATCTTTATTAATCGAGATCATAAGTTGATTTTTTACCAAGATTGATAGAAAAAAGATAATCGAAATTTGAGTAACAGATGCTGCGTGTTTACAATGGACCAACCAAATAATGTGTTTGAAACTTTTCAAATATTTATCTACTTTATTGATTTCTCTCCCAAAATCATAAATAGATAAATAATTTTTGTTGAAATAATATTGTCAATGATTTCTAGTTGCATCAGGCTTATTTCTTTTTTTAAAAACAAATTTGTGCACTGAAGAAAATCAAGTTGTGAAAGAAAGTGTTGGTGAGATTAAGGTGTTGTGAAATAAAGTAACTGGAATGATGTTATTGTCCTAGTTAAACTTAAAAAAAGACCTCAGGATGCATTTATAAACACGACCTAAGCATCCAGAAATTCTTAAATGATCTCGGGTCAGTTTACTTAATCTACTAACTATTTGCCAACCCTATTTATACAAAAAAAACAAGTTTTATTCGTTTTATCGTTTTATTCGCAGATAACAAATAAAAAATCAAACTACACAATTTCAACAATTTCAACCAACAAAATTGAAAGAAAAAAGACAATAAACACATAGACACACACAAATTAATTGTTTTGACTGAGATATTTAATAAACTGTTTAGACAGACTGCATTTATAGAATTTATAAAATTTATAAAATTTAAATTTTGAAAACAAATAATTTTTTTTTTATTTTTTTGTACTAAACAGGCTCGCAATGTGATAATTCCCCAGCCGATTGGCATTGGGCCCAGCACGTTCATACCGGCATACATGGTAAGTTTATTATTATTTACATGTTATAAACTGCTAGTTATATTTTTAAGAGTTGTAAAGGCACAAAATAGCTTCACTTTTTCACAAAACTGAAGAAATTTTCTGCTTCATAATTTATTTATGAGAAAAAAGAAATGTAATAAACGATTGAAATTGCATTGCAATATTGCATACATGGTAAGTTTATTATTATTTATAACTTATTAAATGCTTGTTATGTTTTTAACAGTTGTAAAGCACAAAATGGCTTCACTTTTTCACAAAACTGAAGAAATTTTCTGCTTCATAATTTATATGTGCAAAAAAAAGAAGAATAAATAAAATAAAATATATGGAACAACATGCAATGAAATAATGGTTGAAATTGCATTGCGTGTTAGTTTTACTCAAAATATGAATAAATAATGACGAGCAGTGGCTCGAATTGGAAAAATGCAACAAAGGGAAACGCTATTTCTTTGAGGTTGCAACACCGGGGCTCGGGCCAGGGCCTGGGCCGTCGCCGGCGAGCATTGGCAAATTTTAATAACAATAAATAAAGATTGTTTGGTTTATAGTTTGTATAGATGACGATGTTTTTGTTTTATTTATCAAATGTATATGCAAATCTCCAATGATTGTTTTTTTTACGATGACCGTTTGTTTTTTTGCGGATGGGGCTCTGGCCTAAATCGAATCCCAGCGCGATCCTGATGAGTATGTAAATATACGTAAGGAAAATAAAAATGTTACAATGGGAAGTGTATGCGCCGCGTGTCGTGTCATGGGAACGGCGTTTCCGCCCATTCGACCACTTATTGTGGCTCGAAACGTGCAGAAGTGATTCTAATTAAGAAGAACGAAGCTTTTCGATATTGCCGCCATCACGGCGTATATAGTGGTTCGGCTGCATGCATTTTCGGCAGATTTTTCATTAGCGAAAAATGCCAACAATGCACAATTTATATTGTCCCACGTCAAATGAGCCAACATTTCCCTTGGATCCCCCTCCCTTTTGAAATTTGACAAACGGTTTCCCCGATACTCGTACTTCCCTTCCCGCGAGCCATCGCGAACTCACACCACGCGGATCCCACCAATGGCAGGCGAGTTGAACTCGACGCACCCTGCCTCCGTGAAAAGCGTGAATGTGCTCGCTATGTGAGAAGGAGAAGCCTTTCCTATCACGTCGACCTAACGGGGTTATCTCCATGGCAACTACTGGCACTGGAAGATTTCGTTGGCACACATGTTGTTGTTCGTTTGGCAAAATGTAATTGAAATTTCATGATCAAGGTCATCAAGTGAGATTAAAATAGATGATACGTTTTTTTTTTTTTTATATTAATTTATTTTTATGATCATTTATATTTATTTTTATTATTATTATTATTTTGTTTTGTTTTATGTTGTTGTGGGTTTCAACTTTTATGTTAACAAAGTTAATTAAAAAGAGGGCGATAGAGGAAAAGGTGGGACGAGTTTTAGATAAGAAATCTTTGCACTTGAAGGGTATAAAAAAAAAAAGTTGCCTCCATCCATTAAGTTTTTTTTTTTTTTTTTTTTTATAAAGTTTCATGGGTTTTTTGTTGTCACGTTTATGAGGCGAAAATACTAGTTTTTCACTCATACAACCTCAGTAAATTTCCGAATGTTTAAAAGAGAAACAGGTCATTGCCGTTTGATAAATTAAGAACAGTTTATTTTATTTTATTTTTTATTTTATTTTTTATTTTTTTTTATTTCCTGTGCAATAAAAGTATAATGAGCAAGCTGGGAATTGATGTCAAGAAATGGAGATAAAAGATTTATATATATCTATTTTTGATACAAATATAAATCTGGAATGAAATGTAAATAAATGATTAACAGGTGATTTGATTTTGTGTTATTTTTGGAAATTATTTAAATGAAAAACAAAAAAAATTAATTCGGTTTGTGATCGGACAAAATGTTGCTGGATCGACGGAGCTGAGGTTTCACTTGTGCGGCTTACCGGTTTCAAACTCCCGTCCAAAGAAAACACTCGCTAACCTGCTTTTTGTTATTCTAGTTATTTTTGGTTTTACGTTTGTGTAATCAGAAAGTTTAATAATTTTTGGTCTTTTTTTCCTTTTTTTTTGTTATAGCGAGGGAAAAAGTTGGTTGTGATCCGAAATCACCTATTCATTGCCCCAATAAAATTGTTTATCGTGACAACCATGTTGGAATGGGGTGATTTCAGTTAAGTTAGATCTGTTTCTTGGCAATAGGCCACTGAACCTTGTGACTAAGACCCGAAAAAGAATTTTGTTGATAGGAAAACCCTAAATTTCGAAGCACCATCACAAATAGTTTAGCAAAAAAAACAAGAAACTCGCATGTTCTCATCTTAACCAATGACTTAGGCTTAGATTCAATAAGATCGCTTAAGAGAATTTAAGAATTCAATCGATACTTTTTCAAATTATTCACCTTTTTCAGCCACGATTTTCTTTTTTAATCATCAAATTCTCAATTTTTCATTTGGTATGTTCAATCTTAACTGGATTTCCGAAATCTTTATTTCCTCGATTTTCAGAAATCAAGTAAATCGGATTTCGACTTTGAATGACCAAAGGTTTTTCCAAAATCCAACTGTTGTACGACTGTACGACTGTCTGCTGTACAAGTATTGTACAAGTATTATCACCTGTTGATGTCTGGTTTTTCACCTGGTAGGAAAATACGAAATTACTCACAATTTCAATTGCCAGCATAGAGTGAGGATTCAGTTTTTTTGAACACGACTGTACATGCGCAATTGAACAATTGTATCAACTTCCTGTTTTGCAATTTCAAATGTTGGATCAACTTTCTGTTTTGAAATTCATCGCTGCTCTGATAAACATCACGGAAAAAGCACGGCAGAACATTTAAATTCAACGGCGGCATTTGAGCGCTCAAGTGCGCCCAAAATGTTGCGATTTTCCCTTGCAAAAGCACAGGGGATACATTTAAACACAACCGGCCGCATTTGAACGCTCAAATGCAGGCAAAAAGCACGGCGGGACATTTAAACATGTCATTGTTAATTGCTAAATGTTAAATTGTTATATAGCAAACGAAAAACAACGTACTTTGATCACTCTCTGTGAAAATTAAGATGGCTGAAAATCAAGAAAAGCGACCCTGCACGTGGATTTTCTGAAATTCGATTTCTATTTGATGACGTCAAAATCATCATTTCCGGTCTCCAGAAATCAAGAAAATCAGCGAAATCAAAAAAATCAGTAGTGAAATCAAGAAAATCAGAGAAATCAAGAAAATCAGAGAAATCAAGAAAATCAGAGAAATCAAGAAAATCAGAGAAATTAAGAAAATCGGAGAAATCAAGAAAATCAGAGAAATCAAGAAAATCAGAGAAATCAAGAAAATCAGCGTAATCAAAGAAATCCATTTAAGATTGAACGCACATATTGTTTTTTTTATTATTTTTCATTATTATAACAATTCGAAAATGAATATTTTATTTTATCGAACACAGCAAATGTGTTTTGAAAAGTTTCCTGTTCAGATATATCATCACGGTTATTATTTTTATTGTGATGTATTTAATGGGAAATAATTATATTGTCAATTTTTTTTTTAAAAAAGTTAAATGTCAGGGATAATTATTATCGAAAATTTAAAATGTTTTGGTTTTGGCTAGGGCCTTTGACATGTTAATGTGACAAGGTTACGTGCAACAAGTTTGCATTAAAATTAACAAAACAAATCATTAATCAATGTAGTTATTAATTACAAAATAGTAATTTAATCAATGACAACTGGTTTGAATATGTTCATTTGTGAGCAAATGTTTACATGCTAAATGCATGTTAATATTTGTTTAAAAATCTTTGTTGATTTCCAAAGAGAATGAAAAAATGAATTAATTAAAAACAAATGTTTAAATAAAAGTTGACAGTTTTCAATTGAGATGAGTGCAACGAGTTTCATTCCACTTCGTATTTAACTGGTTTGGATTAATGAAAACTCCATTATTTATCGGAAGAAAAATAATTAATACAATAATTACTTAATTTACAAATGGAAATTAAATCAATTTCTTTTTATCTCCACAACTTGAAGGTCAAATTATAATTTTCCAAACAGGTTTGAAAAAAAAAAAAAAAAATAGTTTAAAGTTTTATTAACATCTAAAAAGCAATGTGAACTAAAACAATGGAAGAAACAAAAAGAATCGTGATTGAAGATTAATTAATTGTAAAAAAAAAAAAAAAAGAAAAGTGAATATACCGATAGATATATCTTACATATATTATATAATATAATGAAAGATTAACATGGAAAGTGATAACTATGAGAAATGAAGAGTGATAAGGTGAAGCCATTATCATTATCAGTAGTACGTGTCAGTTTGTGAATCATATTAATCACCTGACACAGTAATCAGCATGATAGAGAAGGTATAAACTCGAAATGGACGTATTCTCATTTGTTCTCTTGGCCGTTCGCTGACAATAATGTTTACATAGGCCTATTAAAAGCAGGAAATATGCATGCAGCTCATTATATGCCAATTCAAATAACCCGGTGTCATGCATGCCTGAAGCTGCAACTTCCATTTGATTGTCCTTCATAATTACCTATAACACATTATAGTGGGCGGGAAGTTCACTCCTTTTTTTCATATCTTGTATACCCCCCTTTTCTTCCTTCCTTATTTTCCCACATATATTCAACGGCCGGTGTAATGATGCAAATTAAGCAATTTTACATACATAAAAAATTAAACATGCAGCATTTTTTCAGCACTATAATTTCGCATTTTGCTAAACACTTTTGTGCGTAATTGTGTCGATATTTGAGTGCCAAGCGCACAAGTGCACAATCAACAAGGTATCGAATCGGCCGTGTTATTATTACGAGATTTAGCACGAGAATTAGAAAAACTGGAGTCTGTCAATCCTAAGTGCGCATGACACAAAGATGTTATTTATGGCGTGATGCATCATTACAGTTATGACGTCATATGGTTCATGGCAAACTTGGATTCAAGTCAGTACTTTGACACTTCTGAAATTAGATGTGCGGATCTGCGCAAGCGCGTTTCGAATCTGGGATTTGGTGACGTCCAACTCGATACACAGAATTCTCACTCTCTCTTTTTTTTTTTCTTTGGTTTATTTTCAAAACTAACAAGATTAATACTCGGTGCACTTAATAAAGCAAAAAATAAAATAAAAAAATATTTTTTTAAAAAAAATATATTTTTTTATTTTTATTTTTTTTTGCGGTGGGGAGAGATAAGGGACTGAGGGGGATGTTAACATGTATACATGGCTACACATTGTCGGAGTTTGTCGCATGAACGGCAACCACTTTGATGTATTTCCCCACCATCTCAAAATAGCGCACTCGTTGTGCTTCATCATGGGGACCGAGAAAAGCGAAATATGTTGCAACTATTACTGACAGCTTTCATGCAGAATGTTCTCTTCTTTTCTTCTTCTTTTCCTTCCCCCCCTTCCCCCAACGACAATTTATTGCTTAGTTTATTGAACAAATGTATCAATTCCTAGGAAAATACCGGCTAATAATTATTTTAACCAGAAAAGCATGAAATCTTGTTACACGAAATTTATTTTTGTTATTTTATTTCGTCGTTTCATTTTGTCCAAACCAATTTACTCCAGAAAAAAAAATTGAACAATTTGTTTGAGTTACAGAAGAGAGAAAATAGTGAAAAATGTGTGTGTTTTATTGCCTACTGAGTCATCAAGCGATTTTTTTTTTGGGGGGTGGGGAGATAGAAAAATCACGGGATGGAGGAAGTGCTCACTTCAGCAGGATATAACCAGGGAGTGAATGGGGGTTGCCATGGAAACGAGATGCTGGACAACCTTGATGCCTCGTTATCTCGCATTTCCTTTGATACTGCTGTCATGGTAACGCGATGCGATTCCTGATGAATTGAAATGCACACAAAGTGCAACTGTATCAACAATTGTGACAATCATTATGGAGTGTACAAAGAAAAGGGGGAATAAATTGCTCTTTTTTCACATTGAAAAGGGAAAATACAAGTGCAAAATGTTTTCCAATTAATGACAGAGCACGCTGTATATAAATTGAGTTGAATTTTTCGTCTATAACACACCGGCATTGAGTGATCAATTTCGAAGGTTTGCAACTGACAAGGTTTTGCTTGTTTGTCAGTATCAGTAGAGCTAATCAGTGCAGAGATTAAGATTTATTTTCTTTAAAGATGAAATAGCTGAATTACAACATGTCAGAAACAGAAAAAAAGTCAAGTACAAACGAGTCGCGGAACCTGGAGTTGAATGTTTGGTGACTGGCGACCGAATTACTGAGTGCCAACAGTGTTTTATGGTTTCTTTACGAGTGCAAGTGTTTTGCATTGTGTTTTTACAATTGTGTCATTTGTGAAATTGTGCTTCAACCCATAACGGTGCAAAAATGTATTGAAATTGTATTGCAAACCGTTTTCATCGTTTTCGGAAAAAGATGAAAAACGGTTTTTGAAAGCTATTTTAGAATTGAATGCACCTAATGTGTTTTGAAATGCATTGAGATTCACATTTTGTAATACATTTTTGCTTGCTATAGGTTTGCATTTTTTCAATTGTATTATGAAATGCATTATTTAATGTACAAATAATACATTTAATTATGCGAAATGCTATACATTTTGGAATATATTTTTGAACCGTGTGGGAAAAGCCATAAAAATGTGCAAATCACATAAACATGCGTGTGGTTATTGAGCTGAACACTTTAATTACAACACAAACTGATCCAGGATAAAATAGCATTGTGATTTCGGTGTTTCCAATACCAGTTGAAGCATGATGGGATAGCTAAGTACATGGTATGGCAACATATGGCTCGCAGCTTACACTGGGAAAATACGGGTAGTTTTAAGTACACAATGAGCATGCGCACTGGAAATGGAAATATCCCCAAGTTTTAAACCTGTCATGTGTATTTAAGTACTTGGGTGCTTTTCTATTTCTCCCCTCTAGTTTAGTGTGCCAGAGCTTGGGGCCCAGGAGTGAAAGAACTTAGTTGCCTAGCAACAGGGAGGTCTGACAAGCCACTCCTTTGCAATGGACCTTAAATTTATAAGTGTTTTAAGAGTATTCATTAACATTATGGCCCAACTTAAGGTAACCTTTGTTCAATAATTTGGTATGGGCAGCTGTGTAATGAAATGAGATTGATTATTCTTATCCCCTTTGCTTTTGAGTGTCAGATCATCTTTTATGGTTTTTTTCGTCTCTTTTATGGGTCATTTATTACCACTGGATGATAGAAACTGACCTTTATGTCCTTTAATTAGTCGAGAATTCGTGATCGTTTGAATTGATGTCAAAATTAGATTTTTAGGCACAAGGGCGTGCACTATTGTTGTGTGGGAAATGAAAAATCCAACGTGACATTGTTGAAAAGGAGAATTTTTTTTTTTTTGGTTATGGTTTGATGTTCAGACGAGAGAAAATTGTTATAAAACTGACTTGGGTCGTTTGGTCAGTACAGCAGCGCCACGGCGGCTGAAATAGGAATTAAAGTCGTTATTATCTGTTTCTATTCTTTCCCATCCGATTAAATTGAATTAACCATTATGTTTCTCGCAAATTGTAAGTTTGATTCATAAAGGCCATGATAAAGGCTAGCTGGCACTTTGCTTAATGCACCGTGTTTTGCATTCATTAATTCAAGTTTGAAGATAGATGGCCTCTCTCATGCCATTAGAATGGAAATGGAGCTTACTAAATAATTATTCCATTAAGTTTTTAATACAAAGCATGCATAGTTTTAAATTAACTTAATTGTCTTATCTGAGTACATCATCACTCACCATTCGTCTGTTACTTGAAATTACACAGCAGACCGGAATTCAATTGAAAACGAAAACACTAAACTCGTTTAATCCGCGTTTGGTTTTATTTTTGGTTTTGTTTTATCGATCGAAGGTTAAACGGGAAAATGTTTGTATTTTCTAATGGTACCTATTGAAATGCTTTCTTCGATTTGAGCAGTCAGTAATTTACATTTCAAGTTTGCGTGTCCAATTCAATTCGATGCAGGCGAAGGAAGTACAGGACAATTTTCTTTTTATCTACTGGACACCAGTTCATTGCCCCCTTAACTGAGGTTTGATGTTGCGGATGTGTTTTGTATATTGCAGTTAGAAAAAAAAAGAAAATAAAATAAAGTAAAAAATAAAAAATGAAAGAAAATAAAAAATAATAATAATTTGAATGATTTTTATCTTTTTTTTTTTATCTTATTTTTTCTTATTTCATATTCACATGTGGACAAAAGGTGAAAGGAAGGGATAATTTTAAATTTTTGGTTTATGAGTTGAGTTTACTGTATATATACTGTAATTACGAGCAGTGAGAAAGAGGGGGCGGGGCCTAATTTGGGAGATTGGATTTTTTTTTGAATTTATTTGGAATTTTTTATTTGAGCAATTTACTTTGACAACTGAAAAGATTATTTTTTTTATTTGTTGTCATTTTTTTTTTATTGTTTATTGTTCAACCTTGTATGACTTAGGGCTAAAATAAATGTGCACAAATTAGGAGTGACCTACAAGTTCAAATGTACTGTATATAATTATATATATATATAATTTTTTTTTATTATTTTATTTTAGTTTTTTAATTGTGAAATTTAAAACAAAAAAAATATTACTTTTGTTTTTAAAAGTTTAAATTCATTTGAAAAAGTTGTGAATTTAAATTAAAGTTTTCTCAAGGCTGCAATTTAATGTTTATTTTTATTAAATGGATTTACACAAGGAAGATGACATTTTTTCCTCTATAAATTTGAAAAAAAAAAATTTAATGTGACAAATTTTTTTTTTCTTCCAGTTTTTGTTTGTTTAATTTAGATTGAGTGCAGTGTGGGGTAAGAAAATTGAAACTGAATCTCTGGAATGGCTTAAATAAGAATAATGGAAAGAAATAGAAATGTGGAATTTAAAAATGCAAGTCTATACATACTTAGGGATTTTTTAATCATTAGACTTTAAGTTTTTAAGTATCAGCTAAATGACACTTATCCATTAAAAACAAGTTGTTTTTCAAAACACAGTTTCATATTTCTACTTTTGCAGTAAATATTTTTCCTGAATTATTAAATAAAGTTGGATTGGTGTATTTGTGAAAAAATATTTCATAACGAAAATATTTGATTCAGAAATGTTATATTTAAATTTAATAAATTTGTATATTTAATCTGCAATTTTTTTGTGTTTAGATTGAACCACCTGATACATCTGATGAAAAGGTAAAATTGATTATATTTTTTTTTTATTATCATTTTAATCTTATTTTAACATCAGAACCAATAAATACAAAAAAAGTGAAATTAAGGTTCACAGTTAAAAATAAATAAATAAATAAATAAATAAATAATAAAAATGGGTCCAAACAAACAGACCTTAATTTTTTTTTAATTTATTTATTTTTATATAATTTTTTTTTTTTCAAATAAAATTTAAAAAAACATATATAATTTTGGAGTTTACTTATCTGGCCACTTGGCGCGCTTATTGTACGAGATGGAAATGGTTCAAACTTATTTATTGATTTTGTTTTGACAGTGAATCTAAATAAAGAAACTAAGCCTCACTAAACTTGACTAAAAAATATGAAAAATTAGAACTATATATGTTTAGTGATAACGTGACGAAAAGTCATTCTTATTTTTGATTCATGTATTTTCGGATACTGGTTAAATTAAAAGTGACTCATGACGTCAATGTCAGTTGAACATTAACTCTCTCTTCGTGCAGCATTTAACCTTGGCTCGAAACATGTTTTTATTTTTTATTTTGGAGGGATTTTTTTTTTTTTTATTATTTTTTTTTAGGATATCATAAATCGTCATTTTGTTCGGACGTCTTCCTCACGCAAGCAAAACATTGGTTAAATTTAGTGATTTTATTGCGAAGAAAATTACAATTTGGTTGATTAGTGGTTTTTTTTAATACTTTTTCGAGCTCGAGTGAGCTAATTTCAAGTCCATAAAACAAAAATAAAATTTAAAAAAAAAAAACGATAGTAATTGAGCCAATTGGTATTCAAGCATGTTTTGTGATTAAATTCTAAGCAATAAAAGATACCGTACGCTTCTGCTTTTGTTTAATCAATCACCCTAAGTGGTCTGATGTGACGAAGCTTAAATTAAAATCCGGATAAATTGGAATTCAAAGTGAGATTCTCATTCCCATCGAAAACTATTTCCATTTCGGATAGCGAATGAAATATACAATAATTACTTGACATTTGTTTCCAAGACATGTTTTTTTGTGGATGAAAAATTCTTACTTCTTAACATCTACACCCGTCGTTTGTCATGTTGAAATTCCCAGCATATAAACTGTATATGCAAAAATTCGTATTTTTTTTCAAAAAAAAAAAAAAAAGGCTTGCGAAAGAGATAATAAAATGAAAACCCGCACCCAAGATTCAAAGTTGAGCTACCGGAGCTGGGACACAATCCGCCAGCATCTCCAAGGGTAACCACAGGGAAGACGCATTGCAAGATGGAGGGAAAAAAATAAATGTGATGTTTCAAGAGATAGCGGCATTTTTTTTTTCACGATGCAGGGGGAGATGGGAGAAGGGTTTTATTTTATCAAATGCACAATTTTATGCAAAACTCTCGGCCCATGGCGATTAGCGAGGGTGGGAAGGGTGCTTGCGAAGCAATTTGCTGTAAGCCTAACTTCATTAGCTGACTGCAGGGAATGGAGGTTTGTTCGATCCTCTTCCCAACTCGTGCTTGTGCATAGTTCGGCCTTTAGGCTTAGAGTTTTGCTTCTCTCCATCATCCCCACCCCGCTCGCTTTCCGATGAGGTTTCAATTTAAATTTTTTATAACCAGCAGAATTGAAATTTCAATATAATACGCAATATTCTTGTACTTGGTATATCGAAATTACCATTGAATTGCGGTTTTTCTATCTAATAATATACTACTGCGGTGCCTCCCTGCGTGTAGCGTTTTTAGTAGGCCAACGACATTGGTTTCTGTGAGCAAACGCCTTTAATGTTTCCAACGTTTTTTTTTCTTTGGTGTATTTTTTTGATGTATTTAATTGTGCAAATGTAAAAATGGAAGGGTTTCTGTTGATAATAATGAGGAAAAGGGTGTAAATTGTGTTTATTACATCCTGAAATGCATCAGGTGCAGTTGACAACACGATGCAAATGTTCTATTACTAATAAAAAGGGCAAAATTTATAATTTATGATTATTGAAGACTTTTTTTTGTTTTGTATGTCTGAAATTCATTTCCGTCATTTTGCAGGGACTGAACACCTTCGACCTGCGTGCACATTGTTTGTTTGACAAGAATAATTGTCGCGAATTTTATTCCGAATAATATCAATCCTTAACCTTAATTTGTTTTCATTTATCTGCATTTTTATGCCATGGAAACTAAGAATTATTATTATTTCGTTTTTTAGCATAATTTTTCACATGTGATTTCGTGGCTAATATCAGCTTTTTATTGCATTTCACGCTTGGAAACATAGAAGGAAAAAGGGTGGCAAATGAAAGGGTCTAAAGTAATTACCGTACTGCCTCGATTTAACGCCGGTCGTATCTAAACGCCGGCTCCTGATTAAGCGCCGGGCAAACTGAGGACGAAATGGCAATAAACGCCGGCCTTAAATGAACGCCGGGTTTGTTTAAACGCCGGGTTGAAACGTTTTTTAAACGTTTTGAGAGGTCTTTTGGTCGAAACATCGAAGAATAGCTAGCAATGAGTGGCTTTCCAATTTTTTTTTTCGGGTAGACGCCCGGCGCGAATAATCGCCGGGCTTTGAATGAACGCCGGGGGGGTCAACTAGAAAAAATGAATAAACGCCCCGGCGTTAAATCGAGGCAGTACGGTATGTAGAAAATTGCATGCAGGGCAAGTCCATAGATGAAAAGTATATTTTGAGGCCTTGGGGAACTGGGTCGTAAGCCGTAGGGATAAAAATATCGCGATTACAACGAGGATTTAAGATGCTTAATTTTTCTCTGTCATTGGATCGCTATCTTCTCATTTCCACTACCGTTTGATAAGAAGAAAAAATATGGAGAAAAAAAAACGATTGCAATTATTTTTATGTGCATTTTTTCTCTTCTTTTTACGGTATATTAATGTTTACACTCTAAATCCTATTACGAAGTAGAGATTAATTTGCTTGAGAGTTAATTGCCTGTATGGCTAAATTATACGATTTATAAATGCATCACGTCCAGCAGTTATGAAATATACTCGAAGGAAACACAGCAAGACAAAGGTAGAGAGAATCAGACCTCAATTTGATTAAAAGACTTATTTTTTAGAGTGTATTTTCTATTTCCGTGTACTAGCTACACTCGAAAAGTGATTTAGTAGCTAGTAAATGCATTTACTCGATAGTAATTGCATATTTAGGCTGTAAATTATACTGGAACTGCCTCGTTCAAAATTGCTCGCTCTACAACGTGGCGTTTTGTATTTAATTCATAAAAAATATGAATTTTTGAACGTTTCGGAGAAAAACTCGGTGCCAAGTTAAGCTTGTAATGAAGATTTCGTTTGAGTGGTATCGCGCATTGTCCTTGCCTTAGCGTGGCGCTATAAAAGCACAGATGTACACAGAAAGACAGAAAGCATCACTTGATAGTAATTTTATTTCTAAGTGCGGTGCTTAAGAGCGCAGGCCTTATCCTATGTTTTCAGCTTTAAACGCGTTTAATATGAGGCCTAATCGATTGTTGTTTATGGCCTTAATAAATTTCTCATGGAAATATATCACTTTGACGCCATTTACAATCGCTTCTATTACTTTATCTCCAACTATTCCCCACGTGAATTAAATCGCACATCGGTTTCTTTTCTCACACTCTTTTCCGCTTGGGTTTTAACTTTTCTAAGATGGATTGGCCTTCGAGCTTTAAAGCCTTTTTGCTTTTATTTTTATCCTATTCGATACGGCAAAAGTGGTCCTATAACTTATCCAACACCCAACTAACTTTTCTTTCTGTTGAAATACACTGAAATCTAATTTCTACTTAATTATTATTAAATTAGATTCCTATTTGCGAAATCTAGTTAGGTTGAGTGAAATGTTTCTGTTGTGGGGAAATGTACGCGAAGATCTGATGTTTGTAATTTGGTATATTGGTAAACACATACACACACAACATATATATATATATATATATATATATATTTTTTTTTTTTAAATATTTTTTTCTTTAACACTTTTTAATGTAATTAAAGCTATTTGGTCCAGCATGCGGAACAGGTGCTTCCGGTGTGAATTTTTTCCTCGTGTTTATGCAATTATATTACCTTTATATTTTAAAACTTAGAACCCGGTTGGTATTTTTTTATATATATAGTAGAAAAGCATCTGCTTATATATATTTCTTGCTTGGGTTGTTTTTTTTTAGAGTAAGGAAATGATTTTTATTAATGCTATAAATCCAAAAATGGAAATTGGTGACACCAAAAAAAAATAATAAAATAATTAAGCCTAATAAATTTTTGTCATTAAAGAAATCGTGCAATTAAAAAAAATTTTTTAAAAAAATTCTAGTACACGCTATTTTAAATCAAATTAAAACCAGGATTTTGGAAAAGAGACCACTAAATTCTTTTTTTAAAAAAAAAAAAGAAAAGAAAAAAAAGGAACTTTTCCTATCTTTTTTTTAACGGTTCACGAGATATGAATTTTTAAACATATCAGAAATTGCATGTTAACTTCAAGTTTTCCTATTTCGGGCAAACTTAAAATAGAAATCTCTCAATTTTACGGCTTTTTGTTATTTATTTCCATGCAAAATGTGCAGATTTTATTGCATGTACGCTTCTGTAGCAAAAAAAAGCCTTTCTAGTCATTAAATCAATTTTTGGTCACTGTCTTCCATGAGAAAAATCCACTTAAGTCCCGAATTACATGAGTGTCTGAATCGATGACATGGAATTGCAATTGATTAAAGACAAACAGCCAAGCCAATACCTAATCCCCGCTTTTATGGTGTATAAAAATGGATATGAGATTGACAATGATGTTAAACCGAATGAAAAAAAGGCAAATCGATGGTATAAATTTTAATGAAAATTAATTAAAGTGAAGTGTGCGCGATAAAAAGTTTTATTCAGACATGTAATTAAGTTTGAGGATTTTCATGTCGTTTAGCGAGAAAGGTGTATTGAGAGTACCGGTAATTTTATTTGGGAGTTTGTTGAATACAAGTCGCTTCCGTACTCGCATGCCCGTGCCCTTGCTTCCTGCTGTATACCCTCCACATATAATGTACATGAAAGAAAGGTGACACTGACCACGGCGTTCCTTCCGCCCATCAGCGTTTCTCTTGCTCATTGGTGCAACTTCTGTTGCTAGGCTGAGAACGCCCTCTGAAGGTAATTCTAAGTTTAGGAAAAACTAAAATTAATCCTTGTTTTTAATTTTCTCATCATAATCCATTAAATCTGCAGAGAGAGTATGAAAATATTTGCACTTGTGATCAGTTTGGCCAACTTTGATAAAGATTTTAATAATGGTTTCAGATTTCTCAATGTTCAGCTTTAATAATAATAGTAATAATAAAAAATGTATTTTAATTTGCTTCATATTGAAATGGAAAATGAAAAATTTATTGTTAAAAAATCGATGCAAAAATGTAAAAAAAAAAAAAAATGAATTTAAAAAATGATGAAAATGTTACAAATTTTTAAAAAATCATAAAAATTATAACAAAAAATTAAGAAAAGTATTTATTTTTTCTTTCAATTTTTAGATTTCCATTATATCGTTTTCTATTTTTCTATTTGCTTTAAGTTTGTTCGCGGCTCGTGCTTTTGGCTTTGAATTGAAGATGGTTTGTTTTTAGGTGCCACTTGAGATTAGCTTTAGATTGAGAAAACAAGAAAAGTTGACAGTACTTTTTGGCTAATGCAATAGTGATGTTTGCTCCCTTAGTAACAGTTGCCATGGCAACGAAAAACTAGTACTGCTTGGGTGTTTCTTTTTTGTGCGCGCTACATTTTCAGTCAAGAGCTGGAAAACAAACTGACTGGTGCACAATTGATGATTCAGATCCGGTTTCCTCGATCTATCTGTCTATGTAGGAACAACACCTATAATTAAAAGAATGTTTACAGACTGCATGGCCTTGGCTTTTTCATTTGAACTCGTCTTTAATAGATTGACATTTTCACTATAAGCGGAGCGCAAAACGTGACTGGATTTGTTGCTATGCTCAGTTCCTAATGTAGTCGTCATTGTTACAGTGCGATACGTCACATTTATTACACAAAAACACACGACACGGACATGCACAAAAAAATCAATGATCACATAAATTTCATTTTTACTTCCAAAATTTTATTTGTTTTCATTCCACTAATCACCTGTTTGCTCAAACACTAAATTTCCTGCTTTTATGTCTCTTTTCTCCTTGCTAAACCCTCGGGAAAGGAAATAAAACGAAATCAAGTTCAAGGTGATTGTAATTTGTAAGCTGGAATAAATTATAACCATAAGCCTAATATTAGGGTTCGCACAATTGTTGGTGTTTGAATTCAAGGATTATTCCAAGTTTAAAAAAATGAAATTTTAAAGAAAAAAAATTAAAGAAAAGAAAAACTACGTGCACGACAGTGCATAACAATGCAATTTACACAACAAAAAAAAAAAAACATGAAACGAGAAAAAAAAATACCGCACTCTAATTTAATTAATAATGTGTTAGAAGGATTGCTACTGTTTCGTTTTCGAGCGCTTTTCTTAATTCCAGGACTCAAGGACAGTGGGAAGCCCCAAAGAGGCTTAGACAAACTCGCCACCACCTGGTCCTGTAAATATCTTGAATCCGGCAAATATGGGGATGCAAGCAAGTCTGTGGTCAGGAAGAATAGAAAGCACTCGTCGAGACGTTCCTTCCACGTCTTTCGTTTGTCCCCATAGAGCATAGAGTCAAGGTCTTTTGTTCAAGGACCTTCTGCTAGCTGTTGCCTATTTACGAAGAAAATAGATGAAATTATTCATCGAGTTTCTTAGCTTAAAACGCCGGGTTTAAATAGCAGCTGCGAAATGCTAAAATAGGAGTCCGGGCTATTATTCGAGCAATGAACTTTTGCGGTGTCCATTTTGAAGGGAAAAAAAGAAGTTAAAAGACACGGCTATCTCGTGATCTTTTGGTCTGCAGGGGGCAAATGAGGGGTCTGCTGGAACTCCTGGAAGGGACGTCGACGTCTCGCCGACGACTGGCTTTCTTTGCAGCCACACACTCGCATTTCTATATTTGCACTACAAGATGCCGGGTTTCGAAATACATTACAGCAGACAACGTGGGTCATTTTTCTTGAGAATGTCAGTTAGTCGGCGGACCTTGGGGTCAAATTAAGGTTAAAGTATTCGTCAGTCAGTGCATGTTGCTTATTTGCTGTCTGGGCACGATAAGTTGATGGATTAGGGCCAGCCAGACCCACTAGGTGTCCAATTGTTAAAAGCACACCCTCGAGTGACCAACTTGCTGCATATAAACAACCCATTAAAGGGATACTGTTGTAAGCGTTGTAAGTTTTTGGAACCCTCTGGTCACAGTATGCTGTGCTCTGGTGATGACAAGTGGTAGTTTTTGTTGGGGGAATATTTTTAAATTTTTTTTTTGTTTTAATAAAAAGATTGAGCAATGAAATTCAAGGTTATGAATTAAAATGAAACATGGCGACTTAAGTACAGTTTTTTTTTATTTATTTATTACCATCAAATGTTTTTTTCTTCTTTTTAATGATTATACAATTTTTTTTTTTTAAATAAAAATGTTTTAGTTTAAGTTATTTGACATTTTGACCTTGACATTAGTTTGAATTATATTAATTTGTTGTTTTGTAATAAAAAAAAAAATGTGTTTAAAACCCAAAGTCAATTTGGCCCTTTTGTTCTGAAGGTAAAAATTCCTGTTAAGTCTTTGTTCACATCAGTCTGCGATGATCCGATATACATTAATTTAACATATTTTTTACATAAATAAGTTTGAAAAGTTGTTTTGAAAACATAAAATTCATAAATACATAATTTAACATAAAATTGAATGATTTAATTTTTAAAGTCTGCTGCTATAGACTTGACAAAATTTCAACCTAAATCAAATAAATTAGATTCAGAAAATCTTGACTTGATTTAATTTTAAAAAAAAATTATATATAATAAAATATAATAGAATCTTTCATTTTTTTTATTATTATTATCATTTTATTATATTTTTTTTTGCATTTTGTGAAGGTCAGGGAGATCTGGTACATTTGGTCAGGGCAAGTCAGGAAAATTGAACTCAAAATGAAGTGCCAACCCTGTTTTATATCTCTTTTTTTTTTTAAATATAAATTTTATAATTAAAAAAAAAATATATTTTTTTTCCTTCCATTTTCAGTTTCATTTAATCCTGTTTTCCCCCCTTTGGATTTTAGTTGCTTGATTCGCTTCACTGACTTGAGTGTGTAGGATTGAACGACCAATTACTACCCTTGTAGCGTTCTGTCTTTAATCCAAGCTCTCTTCGTTATTTCAGAGCCGTGCAGAACCCTAAGGGAGTTTCTAGTGTTACTCAAAATTCTCTGTGTTTGACATATTCTATTTATTTATTACACAATCATGAAAAAGTAATTCTATATTTTTGTAAACAATTTTTTCATATCATATTTCCATTGTATAAGAATGCACCACAAAAAAAAGAATATCACAATTACTTATTGCATGTAAAACATGCATAATGCATTCCTTCATTTTCTTAAGCGCTTCGTAATTAAATTGCTCATTTTCTCCCATCATAAATAAAATTTTTTCTTCCTACTAAAAATATCAGTTATATTTTTTTTTCTAAATAATAAATTTATAAGAAAATAAAAAAAAATAAAATAAAATTTTTCCTCTTCCAACTTCCTCTTAAATTCGGTTTTTATATTTTAAAATCTAATCACACCATCATAAAAAAAATTAATTTATTCAATATATATTAAAATAATAAAAGGCATTGCATGAAAAGTGCATTGCATAAACAAAGTGTAATCCACTCCCTATGCCTAGTGGTCAATCAATACTATGCTTTCTTGCAGCTCGAATACGGGTATTAGAATGTGTTCACAGATTTTGTAAAGAAAATTAATGGTACAAAAGAAGGGAAATCAGGTTGGAAATTTTCCATTGAAAACTCGAATTAGTGCTCGCGCGGCACTAATTTTCGCAGCCATGGAAAAACACTGCTGTATGTGCTGTATAGTGTTTCGTCAGACATGTTATCGGGGAACTAAAGGCAAAATTTGAGCATGGAAATTATGTGCGGGATTACTTTACTTCGTGTTCCAGCACGCGACATATATTGAGTTTTCGCATGTCTGAATATTATACCACAAAGATTGTGGAAATTGCTTTTTCGTTGAGCCTGCTGTAGAGAGAATGAAGGGGGAGCCATTCTGCCAAGATTATCCGCCCATAACGGGTGTATTCGAAGAGATAATACCCCGAGAGGATTATAGAGGAGGATTAAAGCGAGGATGAAATTCGATCAAATTGGTCTGAACTTATTAATTATCTGTACTAATGGCAGAGAAAAAAATGTCGAACTCGGGTATATATACCGTTGATCTCGCAGCACGGGATATTATAAGAGATGAATTTTAACGAGCGGACTCAAAAGCTAATTTAGGAAGAGAAAGATTAATTAATTAAGCAAAATTGTTCACTTTTTCGAGTGAAAAATAGTAATTTCTTAGAAAATAACGTCAAGTTGTGCATAACGTGATTGGTAATACGAGCAAACACCAGTGGCGGCCTGGCTAGGGTGTCAGCTTGCCCTGTGTGCCCCTGATGAAGTGGGCCCTTTTAAACATTAGACAATATATTAAAAATATAATAAAAGTTGCAATATTGGGCCCCTTTGTGTCCTGACAAGCAAGATTTTTAGATCTAGTCTGCCACTGGAAAACATTAATATAATATTTAAAAAAAACGTGAATTATCCATATTTATTTAAAGTATCGTGTCGTCCTGTGCGTAGTTACATATATCCTTGGCATTAAACCCTTTTCAATTTTCGGTGAATAAGACCAAAAATAACTATTCAAGATGCTCGTCAATTAAAAATAAAATGCTATACATGTTCCCAAAAACGAGTTAAGTACATACTCGAAATAAACATTTGTAAAAAATGTGTACTTCCACGAACTAATAAGTGTGCATCGATTCAAGCCGAGTATAGAAGAAACGCAGAGACGAGAACAAAAGCCAGGCAAACCAAACCAAACCAACCAACCAAGCCAACCAAGCCAAGCCAACCCAAGCCGCAACGCAAAGAGCAATCTGCGGTAACAAGAGTAGCTGCACGAACAAAAGAATACGAGCCAAGCAAAGCCAAACCTCCATACAATATTCAAGTGACATTTAACCATTAAATGCACACACATAAAATTTTATTATTGTCACTGATGAAGTACTGATCTCGGATTTGAACCCTTATTCGTCCCATCTGGGCCAGCACGTCCACAGATTTGTCATTTCGCATGGCTGCATAGTGCACTGCATATGTTATGTATGTATATAATATATATAAACATAACGATGTGCCATTGACCTGCGCACAAAATGAAACATCTTTTCACAAAGCGCCCCATCCCTTCTCTTCGCACTAACCATTTGCAAACAATCTGTCACCGGTCCAGCAGCAGGGTTTCTTGTGGTCATTAGGAGGGTGGGGTAGTGAAAGAGGGCGGCCATTTAGCCTTGATTTGCGTGACTTCATTGCAGTATTCCCGCGATCGCTGTGTTCGCACACAGTAGAGATAGTCTACCTTGGATACAGGAGAAATGGCTTCTCATTGGCTGCTGCTCGAACCAACCGGATGCGGGCGATAGAGGGTAATCTGGTGGCGGTTTGTGAAAGTGGTTTTACTCGTAATCATGACTTCGATCGCTGTTGTTGAAGTTTTGCCTTTGTTGTTTGCATGCGAAGGAAATGGAAATAATTTTGAGTGGTTTTGCTTTGATGATTCGAGGTTTATATAAAATGTTTCAATCAATAAATTAATGCAAATTTTTATTTCCACTTGGACTAATAAAATATCTTTTGTTTGTCAATATTTTTCCTTATTTTATTTTTAAATTTTTTATTTCCTTCATCAATTTTGTATGTTTTGCCGTGTTATTTTGGCAACACATAAGTACAAGTTATTTCATATTCAAAGAAAGGGACATTGATTATTCAATTATCCATATCCACGAACATGGGAGGATTTTTCTTCTTTTTATTTTATTTTATTTTTTTTTACCTTCGTTCAAGGCCAGGGAACGTTCTTAAGATCTCGTTTTGCACACGACAGGGAAAGTTTTTATTATTTTTAAGTTTCCAGCGCTGATTATGTTGAAAACAAAGTAAAACATCAGATTAATAATTTTCCATTCTGTTGAGAAATTAATAAAGTAATAACTTTGCGCTTACAAGGCCGTAATAATAATGATTATTTTGCTTGACAACAACTCGGGAGCCATTCAAAAGCGAGAATCGTTTCAAAATAAACGAATTTAAAAAAAAATAAATCGTCTTTTAGTAATAATTACTTTTAAGGAGATTATCGATTTTCTTTTCTTTTCGTTTCTTTTTTTTTTTGGAAAAAATTTCTGTTACATCGTAAAGCGTTGCAAAAAATTGTCGTAAAATCACAATACGACATAATAAATTTTGTTTAACTTCCGTAATTCTTTACAGCTAGAGACTGACACTTGTAGCTGAGCAACATTTACAGCTTCCGTTGGTCCTACACACAGACCAATACACAAAAGCTTTTCATTTGGAATCGATAATGAGCGACGCACTCGTTATATACATCAGTTTTGATTAAAAATATACCGTTTGTCGTGAAATTCAAATTGCAAGATGCAAATTTTTATTATTTTGTTTTCAAATTTGGTTGTTCGACTTTAAAAAAAAAAAAAGAAAAAAAAAAGATGAATAATTTATGATAAGCAAACTTTTTTTTTGTCACAGTTGGAAATCGCATTCAGCCGGTTCCCAGCTGCACCACTGATAGTTTCAGTTGATCCCAGGGGTCATGGAGACATTTGAGTTTTTTTTTTTTTTTTTTTAAAAAAAGGAGATGTATCATATAGAAAGGGAATGCGAAAAGTTCACAGGTCCATCAATACGGACTTGTTTCGAAATTGTTGCACTTTAACTACTTTTTTTGAGATTATTTTTATTTATTCTAATTTTTGCAATAGCAAATTCCAATTGGTATTATTCATCATTTTCTTTCAACATTTTAAACAGTTATTGACACAATTTGTTCAATTTGAGATTGTATTATCGCAAATTTGTACTTTTCCCAGTGTGACTGAAATCCATTCGCTGCTCTGCCTGTCCGCTAAACTGCACGAACGAACAGTATGGAAATCATTATTTGTGACGTCACGCTTGTCGCAACTCGCAAGCGATCACGTTTTACACCTAACAATAGAAATCGTTATCAACAAACCATTGTTTGTTTTGAGGCCTATGAAATTTGCTTTTCGTTGTATTGCAAAATTTTAATCAGTGTTTGGGCAGCCATCTTGAATTTTCGTAAAATCGATCGAAGTGAATTTGATACCGTACAAATTTTAAAATAAATACCAATAAGAAGAAGAATAATAATTTAAAAAAACAAAAAAAATTTTTAAACATAATAAATTTGACAGAATATTATTCTGTAGAACTGAATACTTGTGTTTCGAAATTTGATTAAATCGAGTGTGTATGCTCACAGTGATCAAATTTCCTAACAAATATTCCATTGCGCACGAAAATATCCCAGCAAATCGATTATGTAAATTGAATCCGATTTCACCATAAATTTAATTTGAGCATGTATTACAAACAGTTAAGTTTGATTTTCGCACGCAACTTAAACCATTGGAAAAATACAAAAATAATAAATAAAAACAAATAAAAATAAAAATAAAAACTATCGAAAAATTGAGAAACATTTTCCATTTTATAATTGATATTTTTCAAAGTCTAGAATTTAAATTTCGTTGAAATATGAATTTTTTTTTATTTCATCTTCCTTTTCAATGTTCTGTTGGATTTGTTGGCACGAGGAGGTGTGGTCGGAGAGTCCTTTGAACGCTGAACCATACACCCCCGCTAATATCCATATTTTTATCACACAGGTGTTTCAGGATCTTTGGTCTGTGCTGATCCACCCAACCAGTTGCCTTTCTATTTTTCTATTCCCAGTTCGTTCGGTGAAGAGAGATCCCACCTTTGATGACAGTCGTTAAATCTCGAGTGTTTGTTTTCTATTGTGCTGCTCATCAACAAGGTTGATCCGTACGGATTTAATGGGTTAACAAATTGCTAATTAAATGAGTATGTGTTTTGCTAATCGTTCAAGAATGGCATTTTTTGAGGAATTTTAATTGATTTTGATTTTTTTTATTATTTATTTATTTTTTTTTGGTTTGGTTAGAAAATAAATGAGAATAAGTTAATTAGTTCTTTTGCTGCCCCTTATTTTCACTGGATGTTGGTTTCCCTGCAGTGCGGAATTAACCGCGTTTATTTGATTTTTACTAGGAGAGAATATTTTTCTTTTATATCACAGTTGTTTGTTTGGGATAAGGAAAAGAATGGTGGCGAGTAATTATATTTTGTGCTATTAGTCCGAGTGGAAAGGTAAATTAAGTCACACCTGTGTAAGCTCGCTTATCTCCCAACAGAATCCTTTAGGCACCATTTTTCTCTTTCATTTTATACAAGGATGAAGATGAAAATTAATTAGCAACGAAGGTTTAATTTAATTTGATTAAATGTGTGCAAATTAAATTTAAAAAAATAATAATTTAAAAAAATAAAAATAATAATAATAATAATAATAATAAGTAATGGATTAAAAAGCAAAGCAGAATTTCATGGTAATTTTTAATTCCTTGAAAACGTGATAACGTTTATTTTTTTTTTAAATTTATCTAATTAGGATAAAACCGGGTGAATGAAGAGTAAACACGAGTTAGTGAAAAAAAAGAAAAAAGATGATCGAAAAATTAATTTTAAAAACAAACAAATAAATATTTATATTACATTTTCAATCTCAAACATTTAAAAAAAAAAAAATTATGTTTCTTATCCGAATAACATAAGAAACCAATCAAAAAATATTGCAACTGCTTTAATTTGAAATATAAATTTTAATAAACATATTTTGGTGAGCATTTCAAGGTTCAATTACAAATTTGAAATTTTGAAACCAAAAAAAAAAAAAAAAAAAAAAAAAAAAAAAACCTGATTGAAATGAATAGAATTCCTTTTGGTTTTCATGTCAGGACTCTCGAAATATGGATTAATCATCAAAAACTTTCTTTTCATTTTCCATTTGTATTTGAGACCAGAGTACAAAAGTCAAGAAAAAATTGATTTATTTTTTTTTCTCTTCTAAATTTCATTTGATTTCCACGTGCAGTTAAATTTTATTTGTCCGGGAAGTACAGCAAAGCTTTAGGGGTAAAAGATAAACAATCATAAAAAAGGGTCCAGATTTCCTGGCTCTGACCTCACATGTTAGCCACTATTTATATCGTTTTGTTTTTCTCGAAATCAATTGAGAATTTAATAAAAGCCGAGCATCCCTCATGTGTATTGATAATAATGGAATAATTTATTACACCTGAACAAAATTATCTAGTTTAAACGCAACTTGTTTCCTGTCGATATGTAAATAAGTGCTAACCCTGACCCATATGGAACTCCTGTCCTCATAGTGCCACCATACCTTTTTTTTCTTCTTCCTCATCCTGCATTTGTTGTTGACCTTGGCTGGATTGGACGTAGGTTGTTATCAACATGTTAATTGGCAGCTGCATTTCAATGACGTCATTATGTCTCAAGCACAACCTTGTTTGCGAACATGGGTTCGGTTGCAACAAGATATCACCTGCCAGCTTTATCAGAATTCTGTAATTTAAGCGTTTGTTTCATCTATTTTATTGCGATTCACTTTTTTCCTCCACGTGTATAGGTACAGCCCTTTGCTACAATTTATGTAATGTCATTAATCAGAATAGAAAGAAAGGGCCTTGTTTGCAGGAAGTAATTGCTGGATGATGAGTTTTGGATATGTGGAATGGAATTCAATAAGGAGGAGATGAGATTGAAAATAGAATAAAATGAAGCTTAAACAACTATTGGCAATCATGCGATATGAAATTATTGCTTCGATCGGATGTTTCCAACTGTTTAATTTGATTTTCCTCGTTGGAATTTCTTCCATAAACTTAATATATTTCACATTTCACCCATATTTTAAAAAAAAAACTGTTCTTTTTGACGTTTTATGACGTTTCAGATAAACTATACTGTTGCAAATGTCGGTTTATTGACAAGAATCCGATTTAGTTGTTGTCATTTGTTATTGGCTTTTAGATTGTTGTTTGGCGAATGATTATTTCGTGATTCAGTGATGATGATGAGGTGAGATGAAGATAAATAAATTTCTCAGATAAGTTTTTTTTTTCTGTCAAGTTTTGTTTGGAAAATTTAAAAAAAAATCGTGGAAACGTTTCTCATACCTAAAGTGATTTATAAATTGTTGTCCAAGATCACCGATGCGCAAACAAAAGAAGAAGAAGAAGAAGAAGAGGAGAAAAAAGTAACAAAATATAAAAGAAGTAAGACTCATGCTCAAACCCCACCGGATGTCCGAGTCTTATTACGCATGAGCGGAGTGGCGCCATCTTGATTAATTATCGCCATCTTAGGAGCGGACTCAAACCAGACACCTATTTTGAACGAAATTAAAATAATAAAGTGACCACACGTCCCACACATCCGGCATTCTATATTTTTACAAATAAAAATGAATTATTTATATTTATTTGTTTATTTATTTATTTAAATTTGACCAGATGTCATATGGTATAGTTTGTTGCGAGACACAGTAGAGAGACCTGTTGAGAGACATAGTCGAAATCAAGAATTTATGCACGATGAATATTGATAAAGAAGAAATTAGTATCGATTTGAGTAAATTTTTTATCCTGGTAGTGGAATGACACAGGTGACATTGATTATCCCCGCAATTATTAATGCGATAAGTGCTAGAAACGACCACTTGGAATGAATCACTGATTAGTTCAACTAATCGTGTCTGCTCTCGACTCATGATTCATCTATACAGTTCATGGAATTAAATTTTCCATGAAGAGAATGAATGGAAAAAAGGAGGAAGAAAAAAGAGAGAGAGAGAAAATAAATGCTTGATTGAGGTTTGTGGAAATGTGAGGCAAAAGGGCAAAGAAAAATGGGGCTTATGAAGGAATTCTGATTGAGGATGGCATTTATTTCTTATTCTTTGTGCCAAGTAAAGGACGAGATATGATTGTGATGATGAAAATTGAAGGTTTTAATGAATTTGTGAGCAAATTAGAATTGATGGGTTTCAAGCACAAAGGCTTTGGCAACACATTTGCCATTTAATTTCATTTGCTTAATGCATTCGAGTGGTCGTGGTTGGTGGTAAATTAAAAGTTGTTGCATCATTTAGAACACTTTTTTCCACTCTCTCTTTTTTGTTTCTGGTTTAATATATCTGTATTTTAGATGTAATCTTCAGCACAAGTTTTATTTAGGGTTTGGTTTTGTGTTTCTGCTTGTTAATGGGTTTCATAAACCTCTATCTTGGTCTGATAAGGAATGGTTAATGGTAACTTAAGTGTTTGTTACGCTTGAATAAGGAAATATTTGTGTTTTTTTGGTGATTTTATTTATTTATTTATTTATATATTTATTTATTTATTATTCAGAATGATTAATTGATTGATTGATTGGGTTATCTTATATTTAGATTTTGCTGCTATGTTATTAACTGGGTTGTCTGGTTTGAACCATTCACATTCACCCTCTGCAATTAAAGGCCAATTGAAATAGAACAGTTTGATAAAAAGATTAAATTAAGTCAGGGTGCACTTTGCAGTTTGCATCAGACTGTTATTTTGTTGTTAGAAAAATGTCTGCAAGAAAAACAAATAAGTGTTCGAGTTTTTTGGAAATCAGAATTTTAACACAATAGGTGCATTTAAAAATAGAAACATTTTCACATTGGTGGATTAGTCATGATAAGAAATAAATTTAATTTAAAAAAAAAAAAAAGAACATGAGTTTTTATCTCTGACACACAATAAACCAAAAAAAAGTAAGAAATATGTTAAAAAGTTAAACTGTTAAGCGAGTTAATGACAGTTACACATGACATTGGTTTATTATGACCTTTGGGGATGAAATTTTAGGCCATTACCAAAAAAAAATGGCGCCTGGATAGGTCGTGGGATCTGGGATTGCCTCAAAATCCCCAGAGGGTTGGAGCTGGTTCATATAATCGTATTTCTCAAATAGTCAATCTGGGGACAGCATTAGGAAAATGCAATGCAAATTTGCAAACAATATTTGCATCAATGCGACCTGTTTGGTGCAGGGGGCGATTTGCTATTTGTACATCAGGAAAAATTGAGGGCTGTTGGGAAACAATGAAACAAAAACCCCATTGAGGTTGAACATTTTAGTTCCCCAAAAATTTCTAAAGAAAATTGATGGCAAAAAGATTGGATTGGAACCACCATTTTTTTTTCAAGATGGTTGCCTTTTAGCTCACAAAGGTGTGTTGATTTTTTTAGTTGAGTTTTGTGACGCCATTAATCTCACTTTATCATGGTTACGACATGTGTTTTTGAATGCAGCCATTCTGATGAAGAATGTGAATTTTAATTTGTTTTTATCGTTTATAACACTTGTAATAATGATAATAATGATGACATCCATTTAAATTTTTAAGTAGGTCAACGGTGAGCAGGAAGCTATATGCATATGATTAATGACGTTTCATGTGCACTAATGTCAGGTAGTTGAAGTCCACTGGTTAGTCATGCATCCACTGATGAATCAATATTTTTTTTTTTAAATAAATTCGACTAACAGCTGTCAACTACCAAATACTGAGTCATTTTCTGACTATTAGAATAGAATGGCACTCCCTATAGGTTATCAATCTTGTTGATTTAAATAAATTTTCATATAGTAAAACAATAGTCTTAATGCAAAGCACTAGGAAACGAATTTATTTTTGCTTCATTCAAGTAGAAAAATTAATTGATTTCATTTATATATATTTCAATAACGCTCGGTTGAAAAGTCTGAAACAGCTGTTGCTGATGGTGTTGTTAAACACTTGCATTTTCTGTGCACATACGAGTAATTTGCTTCTTTTTTTTTAATATAATAAATTGTTTAGAAAATATGGATGTTTCATTTCTGATTTTAATTGGAAAATTTTAATGGAATGTGATAAAAGTCATAAAAAGTAAATAAAATGTGATGGGTTGGGAAAATTGGATGAAAGGAAAATGGTGGAATAAAATGAATTAAAAATGTGAAATGAAACTGAAAAAATGTATATATTGTTTTATGTGGATTGAAAAAAAATTAACAAAATAATTTATAAAAAATAAAAATAAAAAACATGGAAAATTCCATGCAATTTCTAATAATTTCGCACAATTCACTGAAAACAGTTGCTATGCATCCTGGGTTTTAACTGGAATCATCAATAAAATATAATTTCTGATAAAAGAAGAAAGAAAGAATGAAAAAAAATGGATTTTGCACACCGTAAACTCAATACGAAATTGTGAAATTATACAATGCATACATTTCTATTCACATCTGTGTAAAAGAACAAAAAGAATAACTATATCTTAACACTTATCAGACTTCGGTTTCTTTTATAAATAATAGAAAATAAAAACAAAAATAAAACATTCTTGATAATGATGAATAGATTTCCTCTTTTCTTTAAATCTAGGATGAAAGATATAAAGCAGCAATTACATGTAATACTTACAGCAAGCCATTACACTTTATTTCTTTTTTGTTTAATTATTTCTTTTTTAGGTTATCATAACCACTAAATTTTTTATGCATCAAGTACATTATTTTCTGCTATATTCTTATGAGCTCATCTCAGTCATGCATGTGCACACAATGCTTTTTTAACTGATATGAATACAGTCCAAGCTCGGTACAACGAAGCAGCAAATGACATAGATTAATTAAGTTTTATAGAAATTCGTTATAACGGGTTTCTCGCTATTTTTTGTGGGGGAAAAGTAAATTTTTTTTTATGTTTTTATTGGTGGGTAGCAAGAAAATGGTGGGTGAGTTGTTTATACAGTCACAGGACTGTTTGCAAGATGAATGGAGCAGAGGTACGGTAAAGTAGAAACAGATTTAGCGTGAAAAATTGTTCCTCTATTGAGTTTTGTTGTGAGTTGCTTATCTCGAGCCCAGATGTGATCAGTTTAGTAATTGCTTCTTTCTACTTTTTCTTTCCCTCCTTCGTGAGACTAACATTAAGAAATGTCAGTCAAAATGTGATTTACGTACACTCATGTGGGATTTCTTCTCGATCTGCACTGATAAGAAAATAAAAGGGGGAGAAGAAAATAATAAAAAAGAAATTTTAAATTTTAAATTAGAAGGATGAATTTTTTTTCAACATTCTTGACACTGGTTTCCAGCAGGGTGAATTACAAGATAAGTGATGATACTGGGGAAGAGAAACTACCATGGTTGCTCACTTTGTAATTGGCAGGGGATTTAAATTTAGGGGTCTTTGTTTTTTTTCTTTTTCGTCAGGTGTGTAGAAAAAATGGAAGGTGTGTGGGAACAATTTATAAAATATGGTTTTGGTGTTTTTTTTTTCCTTAATCAATTTTTTGTTGGTTTTTTTTTTTTTTTTTTAAATCAATTTTTTTTTATTGAAATTTTTTTGAAATTTTTTTGAAATTTCTTCCAAATTCCAAATTAATATTTTTTTAATTAGCAAAAAAGACATAAAAATGAAGGGATAAAAAAGAAATACCTTTTTTTCTAAAATGTAAAAATCTAAATGAAAAAAAAAGATAAAATGTATGTGAAACATTTTTTAAAATTGAAAGTTATGCAACAGAAAGCAATAAAAATGATTATAAAAGAAAGAAAAGCTGGTGGTTTTTTAGTTGTAATAAATTAGAAAAATAAAAAAAAATAAAAATAAAAACGATTATCACATAAACGAAAGAGAATTTTCTCAAACTTGTGAATATATCAGTTTTATGGGTCCTTGAAAGCATTGAAAATTACAAAATAAAAAAAAACGAAAAAAAAAAGGAAAAAAAAAAAGAAAAATCAACGTAGCATGGAATATATTTGAAACAATTTATTCAATTTTTCTTTTTTTCCTCCAATAAATAAAATAACAAAATGGAAAATTAATCAATGCCTGCAATTTATCGGTAGAACGGCTTCACTTAATTTCGCTTGGGAACGCGAAAATATGACAAGCGCTGAGATATGAAACAATAAGATGAAATGAGGTTTGGTAGCCGGGAATTGATGCGAGATTAAGTTAATGTCACCATTGCATTGCAGAGGTCGCTTAATTCTTGTCCAATCTCATTTCAACAATGAACACGCTTTGGCACGAATTATTGGCAGACTTAAATAAAGCGAGCCTATTTGCTTGTTGAATTACTCGCGCTATTAAGGATGGGAATAAATTCGAAAAGGGCGGCATTTCGGTCCTAAAAGGCTTATTAATTCTGCTCGTGTGTCCGAGTGAGAGGAATGCAACTGCTCTTTTATATCCTTTCTAAATATTGACAAATGTGAAGGCCGCACTTAAATCTTTGGATTAATTTACTAAATTTATTAAATTTTATTTCATTTTCTTGCGCTCGTTTCTATCGATAGGAATAAATGGTTCCCGAGGAATTGTGCTCGAAACTTTACTTAACTAATGGTTTATAGTGAGCTTAAAATAGGCTATTATTTAGGGTAAAACGTGGCTTATGTAAAAATAAGGTTACTTGGGTGTTGATGCATGAAAACAACACGAATCTCAACTTGTGTTCTTCTATGTTCGGGTTACAAATTGAGTATTGTTTTTTTTTTGTTCTTTTCGTTGGATTGCATTTCACCATTAAGGGCATTTCGGATGACTAATTAGATCTGCGAGTTGATGTACGTAATAGATATATCTAATCTTTGCAAGCTGATACCGGGCTTTTAACCCATAATTGAGCTTGGTAAAACGCTAAGTTTATGTCGTATGAATTTCCTAAATAATGGTAATTTTTGCACAACAAATGATGGAAAATTAAAAAATGGCTCAAAAGTTGATGATTTACACTGAAAATGGGTCGAAAGTGGATGATTTACGTGTAAAACTGGCATAAAAAATGTTAATTTACTTTAAAAATGGGTCATAAATTTATTTACATCCGTGAAATTTATGATTTACATGTAAAAATGGGTCGACAATTGATGATTTACATGTAAAAATGGCATAAAAAATGTTAATTTACTCCAAAAACTGGACCATAAACAAAAGTCGATAATTGGCACAAAACGCAGCTAATTAGTATCATTCTTCATTGATAAAATTAACGTCACAAAGGTTTAATATAAAAGATTATGGTATCGTTATGAATGGCAGCACGCGATTCTTCGTCAGAAACATGGCGAATTCCATATTTAAAATGCACCGCATCAACTAGTTGGCGCATGGCAAACCGAACACACAAATTAAACAAAAAAAAATTGCATAATAATAATAATAATAATAATAATAATAATAATAATAAATGATGCAACTTGATAATATGCAAAGAGCAGTATTGCCCCATTAAAACTTGCTTCGTATAAAAACGAATTATATACTCTCTTTTTATTTTTTTTGTGAAAAAAAATAAACATTTAACCGGTTTTCAAATAAATTTATAACTTTAAAATTCCATTAATTTTTTTTTCTGTCAACATTGCCAACTCATTTACATAGCCCAAGTTCGAAATGCAAATGTGCAGGTCAAACTAACGACCCCGAGTCCTTATTTCACTTTCTATATTTTACTACTTCTATTTGTTGTTATCGGATTACATCACAGCCCAGTCTCAGTCTCAACAATGATTATTATATACATTTTTCTTTTTATGCTATAAAACCGTTTTCTCGAGGTTGAGTGATGAGATAAAGGCAAAGAGGTCAACTTGAAATCCTATTGTGTTGGATATGAGTTCATGAGGTCGACAAGGATTTGTGCTTAGACTAACATTACATTTCAAGAGGCCATCTTGTTTTTCATCCCGCTGTGTTTGAGCTTATATAACTTGCACGATCTGATTTCTTTTTTCCACACTTGTAAACAGAATCTCTGTTTGCTGTATAACTGCTTTGAAAATTTAAACCTCAAAGTCCTTCTCATATTTTATTTTGCATTTTCCTGGACGACCAACTTCTTTTCTCCAAATTACACTCAGCACTTTTGTTTGTTTTTCAAACATTTCCTATTGATTTAATGGGGCCAAGGAGTTATTTTTTGCATCAATTACTTCAAAGATATATACCTTAAGCACAAACATTTGTTCTTTCTTCATTAGGCCTAGTTTTACACACATTTATATATATCTCTAAAGGTGATTCACAAATTCAACTGTGCATCATGCTTGATTTTGCTTGCAAATTCAACAAAAATCAGCACAATTGTTTCCCAAAACACTCTGAAATGATGATTTAGCAACTTTGCAACAAGTTGGAAATGCTTTTTCTATATATTTTTTTTTAAAGAAAGACCTCAATCAATTTTCTTTGGTCTTTTTTTTTAAAAAAAAAATTTGTACCTTGACTACTGTGGTGTATTTGCACCATAAGAAATTGTGCAGGTTTGAGCACATTAGGAAATTACATTGTATTGTTAACAATACAACGTACAAGGCATCGTGCTTAGACATCATGCAGCTTCCATATTTTTTCCAGGTATTGAACAATAAGGGATTTCCACTTCTCTTAGTGGAGTAGAAGAGGCAGGAGCCTTTGTTTAAAGGTCGGCCATGTTTCAGGTTTAAATCTTGGTCTTTTATTTGATATCTTTGGGCAAGATACAAAACTACTTGTTCCCAGTACTAAATAACCATAAGGTGTGTTTACTTAAGCTTATGATTTGATGGGTGCAGCTATTTTTTTTTTTGTTGTTGATAGAAATCTAATCTGCAATAGCACTTGTTGCTTCTTAAGCTGATGACTAATAAAGTAAGGCCAATGTGCTTTTACATCTAAAAAAAAAAATGACGTTTTCTTTATTGACTATTTTTAAAAAAAAAATTAAAAAAAAATAAATAAAATTAATAAACAGATAACAACTTCAAAGAAAATATCATTGACACAATTATAAAATTAAACTTGACATATTTTCGTGTATTTATCTTGATCTAAACAAGTATAAACTGAATATAATGTGTAATTTTCTAAGCCAATCATTATCGATTTTATGCAACAACGATAGTTGATGCCCACGCTTAGTAAACATTGCTTTTAATGCTTCGGCCATGCACTGGAAATAATTACCACACGATGAGTATCTCAAATCGAAGCGAGCTTACACCGAAGGGCCTGGTATGGACGGAGGGGGAGCGAGAAGAGTAATCTCGGGAGAAAGAAAAGAAAGAAACCCGTACGTGATGACTTTTAGCTTTTTCTATTCGCCACTAGGGTGTTTTCGTTGCATCCAAAACACCCAGACAGACATTTATATATATTTATATTTTTTAAATTCGCTGGCAAAGTGGCAATAAAATAAAATGTAAAAAAAAACATATCCCTAATCGTTTTTGGAATAATGGCGGCCATTTTGAATTTTAAACTTTAAATTTTAAACGGTATTTTTATTTTCGCAATCACTGTAAGTGCTTGAAATGATGTGTTGAAAAGCTTCAATTAAAATGCAAAATTGAGATTCCTAGTTGGGGAGTTTGGAGTACAAAACATATTCCGAAGACCCCCTAATGGATTACAGTGATTTATGTACCCCATCATCGCTTTTATATTGGGAGTTTATTCGGGCTAATAAACGGTTTTTCTATGTTTATTGATCAGAAAAGAAGAGAAGTAAAGAAAGTATTTCCTAGTAGTGATACGATTCGGGATGTTTACCATTTTTTTTCTTGGTTTATTTTTTGCTCTCAACGTACGAACAGTTGCATCATTCTGCTAAATTCCAATTAAATCACCTTTGACTTAGGCCTAGTTTGCCAATTGCTAGCACAAGCAGCAAAGCTACGGAAGCGCAGATGTGGACGTTCTGTATGTCGGCGCTTCTCGAGCAAGAGGCTGCCGGTCCGCCACTTTACCGTTGGAACGCAATGCTAGGTTATCGATCCGTAACCCATTTGGACAAAATATGATACCGGTCCGAAGTCCGTAATACAAAATACCGGTCCGCTACAATACATAGTTTGAGAAGCGCTGCTGTGTGTAAAACGAGAGAGATAAAGAGAAAGAGCAAAATGTGTTTTCGTTGCTTCCGTAGAAAAGAGTCAAAACTGGCCTTTGCTCGATTTCAAAGTTAAGGTGATACAACTGGAGGTTTTGATTGCATCAGTTGAGATTGGTTGTTCCTGGTTTTTTTTTTCTCAAGTTTGTGTTTATAAATGTAATCTGGGATGTTTTTTGGAGGTTATTGATGAGTGATTAGAAATTTCGAAATAATATCGAATTTTTTTTTATTTATTTATTTTTTATTTTTTTTTATTAATTCTATCGTAGTAAAGGTTGGAATAAACTACGCTTTGTTTTTATGTTACACGAGATTTTTATTACTAAGTTATTTTTAATGTCCTGTCAATTAAACGCATTTTATTGTTATGTCTTGGGAAAATTTACGGCTCATTTGGGTTCAAAGGATTACATCGTTTAGCGAGTGATCCAGTTTGAATACGAGAAATGACTAATGCCCTTGTTATGACTATGGATTGCACCTTTTTTTTCTTGCTTATTTTGTTTTCAAAACGTTTTTTCTATTAATAGTGGTTGATGTATTGCAAGCATCGCATCTGCCAGTTGTATTTCCACAACTCCTCACCTGATGGCGCGCGCTCTCTTCTTTAGTCATTACGTCATTTTTTTGTATTCCGGTTTCTGGGTGTTTTCCTTTTCTTCATGTTAAACGAGTGGCCTTCAAAATTCAAGTTCCATTTCAAGTATTTGGTTTTCATCTTTTATTCCATAATGAAAGCTATGCAAATATTGATTCATTCGCAAGGAAAAGAGAAAAAAAAAATCTGGTTAGAAATGATTTTTTTGTTGTCCTAGCGGAATGTTTTAACATTAAATAAATATACATATATATTCTTATTTTTATACAAAGGTAAATTAATTATGAAAAAATAAATTTTGAGCTTATCTGATATTTAATTTGAGGAAATATTTTATCGCAATTAAAACCTTTCATAGTTTGCTTACGTGTAGAAAATTCCGTTAATAATATAAAATTAAAGAAAATTCTTTTGAGGTTTGTTTAAAAGAGGAAAAATATAACAAATATTTTAGATAATATAATAATAATAATATAATATAATATATATTTGTGTGTGTGTATATATCTATATATATATATAAAATGTCGTTAATAGCACAGCAGAATGAAATAGTTGACACTCAAGGGCATGTGTGCCCTTTTTGTGCCCTGCACACGGTCGTAAAAATAGATTTTATTTTTCCGCTCTGCGAAAATATAAAATGTTTCCTATGGAACAACAAATAGAAGAAACATTGAAACTTTCCTCCAGTTAATTTTCACCGAATTGAAACGCCGATCAATAAAAGAAAAATGAAAAAAAAGAGAGAAAAATGTGGGTAATTCATAAATATGTCGTTTGGTGGCGATCAGGCGAGGGCGAGTCGAGTTGATTTTTGGCTTTTATTTGATTTTCTTGAATTTTTTACCATTCCGAATATCGATATATGTGTTTACATTTTGTTGCTACGAGGAAATGGCATAGAAAAAGATTCGGTATGGACATCGGGAAAGAAATCTACCCATCAAACCTGTCATTGAAACGAGCATATGACATGAGCGAGTTGAGTTTGTTACTAAGCAAAACTTGTCGCTTATTATACCGCCACCTAGCGCCAGCTGCTAGGCGCGCGTGATTGGCCGAGGCTGGAGCCAATGGGAGGCAGGAATGTATTGATGGTCGCCTGCTGCTTTTTGTTAGCATCGTTTTGGAGCGGAGCTTCAGTGTGAGCAAGTCTCGTGGTCCGCACACTCCTGTATAAGCTGGATTTGGTCGCTCGTTCGGTGCCGCTCGTCCTATTTCAGCTGCAGATTTATGCACAATCGGAAACAAAGGGCTGCCAGAACTAACAAACTGACACCGACAACTAGAAAAATTATGGGACAAATAGGAAATTCGGACGTGAGCAGACGCACGGCTAAGTTGTCGGACGTCGATCAGATGGCTTCGTTGGTTGAATCGAAAGATAAGAAAAGTGTGCTCTTCAACGCTGACGTAAGTTCGCACATAACCGTGCACATTTTTTGCCCATTTCTCGCCGAAATCGGAAAAAAATTCGCACTCAACTGATGCAATACTTAAAAAAACTAACAAAAAAATCCTAGTGATTTAAAAAAAAAATTAACAAAATATATATATGCATATATTTTTATATTTTTGTTGTTTTAATTTTTTATTCTAAGTCCTTTTTTTAAGTCAGGGTTAACTATGTAATCTTTTTCTTTTCAATTGAAATTCACAAGCATTTTTTTTAAAGCGATGCATTATTCATGAGGTTATGCTACACTTTTTTTTTTCTTTTTTTTTTTTCGGTCATTACTTTATACGTGGTTAAACTTCACTAAGTTTAGGCCTAATTGGATTTCCTGTGTCAAGTAACGAGGATAATTTTATTATTAGCCAATTATTGATTCATATTTTTTATTTTGTTATTTAATCATTTAAAATAACAAACAAATGTCGTTGGCCTTTAAATGAGAAAATTTTCTGCCAAATTGAAAATGCCGTCCGAAAAATTGCATTTCGGGGGGATTAGGTATGTAATCAATTGGATTGTGTAATGCGGTATTACCATACGAAATTGTTACGTTTTATCGTTGCACAAATCTCTGGTAACAAGATAAAATGTGACTTCATAAAAGAGACTATGATGATGATGATAACATGGTATGACATTACGTCATTTGTGACACTGGGGTAAATAATCAGCGGTAAATGCCATTTTTCACACCAAAAATCGAAACAAAAGCCTAAACCGGAAACCAATTTTTTTTTTTTTTTATTTAATTTTATTTTTTCATTTTGGATATATAAAAAAATTAAAATAGAAAAAAAAATTGAATTATTCGAGTGATCTTTGATTTTTTAAAGGACATTGACCTCAGAGTAGGTGTGGTTAATAATAGTAAATTTAAGCAAATTTCCGTCATCGGCCATTTTTTTTTTTTTTTTTTAAATTTTTTTTTTTTTAAATTTATTTTTTTATATTTAAATTTAAATGCATGTGCCTACTGATTAAAGAGGGTGTGCGGTGTGAGAATGCCTTCGGCCTGACCCGATAGTCGTGAGCCTGTTTCTGGTCGTGTCTATTACGGGGGGACAGGAGTTCCAGGGGTGTTCGTACTGGTTGGTAGTTAACGGGAATTTTCCAAACGAGTTCTTGCATGTGATGACCTGTAAGGGCAAAAAATTGGCTTTTTTTTTTTTTGATTGATGTTGTAGTTTGAGGTGATTCTGCTGTTCACTTGTGCGGTTTCCTATGGAAATGAATTTTTCCTTTTTTTTTTTTTTTTTTTTTTTTTAAATTTATTTTTTGAGGGTCGAAATTTGAGTTGACCTCGAATTTCAAATTGTGTTAAGGTCGTATGAGGGTTTTTTTTTATTTTTTTATTTTTGGAATTGTTTTTGAATCAATAGTGACATTAAATCGATTTAATATCGGCTGCAGTGGTTTCATGTGTTCGTCGTGTTTTAATGGTCGAATCGAAAATAAAAATATTAAATTTTTTTTTTGAAAAAAAAGGCCATCTGGTGGCAATGTGTGCAAGTTGAAAGATTGAAATTGCATCTGCCATCACCTGAAGACTTAGTGATAAAAAATGAGATAATTTTTAAGTATGAAAATGTTTCTAAATTTAAAAAAAAAAATTGTAATTGATAATAAAATAATAGATAATTCTAACAATGAGGTGTCAGGGTCGAACGTGACGTCATGCTTGGATTTCTAACGTGTGAGATGGCGGACCAAAAAACCTATTCCTCTTCATCTCGCACATGCGAATAAAACCATTACTAACCATTTAATTTAAACTAAAAGCAGATGCATCCATAAAGTCTTGCAGTTAAACATGTTTAAATGTCGTGCGCGACTGAAATTGAAAACAGACGAAATCGGCCGCCATTTGTCAAGCTATAGATCGAAACAAGCAGTTTAAAATGCTGTTTAGTCTAAATTACTTTATGAATGCGTCTGCAGTGAGAATATTCCCAATTAGTGTTTGTTGGTGCGACTAAACTACACCAGCATATCTTGTTTAATGTCGTCTATTTAATGCGATACATAAAATTGTATATAATGTTTTATTGCCGAACATGTCTGGGCGAAGTCTCTGAATAAGTATTTCGACACGACACCAAAACGAAAACATGTGTCAACTAGTTAAGGTTAAGTTGTTCTCAAGTTTTGTTTTTTTTTGTCTCATTTTTGTGGCTAATTGCAATTGACAGGTTCAAAAGAAATGCTTCGAATTAATGGCGAACGTTGGATAAATTTTAAGAGTTTAGATTTCACATTGACCCAATTGTTGAAGGGAATTGTGAACTCTAAAAAATTGTTAATGAGCTCTTTGCAAAAGGAGCTGATAATAACTCGGGAGTTAACGAGTGCAATCATTTAGTTTTATGTTAATGTAAATAAAAGTTGTTTTCAAACCAGCGGTGTATAAAAACATAAACTGACGAGCGAGGTGAGGAACCTTTTCACTGCGTAACTATCCTGGGACGCGTGCACCCTGATAAGATTCGATGCGGTATCGCGAGGATAATAAGCGTTTAGCTTTGGGGGCAGAGGGAAAGTGACCAACGAGATAAACATCTTTGCTTTTTTTTTTAGATATATAAAATTACCTCACTCTTGCTTGTGAAATTGAAATGTGTGTACAATTGGGTTGGAAATCAAAACAAGGCTCGTTTTTAGTTTCCGGGCAAGCATTTAAGGCAGGAAATGATGTAATTAGAATTAAAAAATGTTATGAATTAATTTTTTGAAAAAGATTCTTATGTAATTTTAATTTTTTAAAAGAAAAAGATAACATTGTATAATAAAATCAGCGTATGGTGCCGCCAGGTGGCCACATAACACGGGTTAAAGATGGCGGCCTGATTCCCATCGTTTTGTTGTGTCCTTGGTGAAAGATTTTTGGGATTAATGTCGTAACTATCGCTAAATGCGAGGTAATTTCCGCCATATTGCTTTTTTGGCTTTTGTAGTTAAACATATATCGCATGAAATTGACGAAAGCTCCGAAGCGAGCAATCGTTTTTGATTGTTTTGTTTTGTTTTTTTTTAAAATGTGAATTTTTCGAGTAAATATTTGGTGGGGTTGGTCTCGTCTCGCTGTGATCGCTCTCGCTCGGCTCGGGTACATCGGAACAAGCCCCCAAGAGAGTGTCGAGTGACTGGAGAACGGAGTTGCAGATAACCGCGCTTTCTGCATTGATAAAATTTCATCAGTTTTATGAAATCGCTGAAAATAACAGTCGAGAAAGTTATCAGTTAAGATATATATATTTTTTTAATGCTTAATTCGCACATTTGAGTGGCGCCACCTAAAGGCCTGTGTTGTTTTTTTCCACCCACTGGGATTACCCCATTAAAAATGTTAGTGCAGCAGTTATTTTTTTGCTGGTGTTGTTGAAAGAAAAAATGAAGCGGCCGATATTTTTTTGCAGCTTGAATTCAACATGTGGCACAGTGCAGCTTTAAACCTGTAAGTGAAGAACTGATTAATGTTAGATCATGAACATGAGACCTTAAGTTTTTTACATCATGTAACGTGTATTCATTTTCCTGCGAAATTAGAAATTCAAATGAAAGTAGGTGTCCTCGATTTCACGAATGAAATTAATGGTTAGGGTCAGTGAGTAGAATCCGAGTTTACTTGGGTTAGGCTTAGACCTTATTCCGCTCTCGGTCCTGTTTACACATGCAACCAGGTCCGGTCTGCGATTAACCGTGCATTCCTCGGTCACGTGATAGCTTTATTTAGATAGGTTTTAAATTTTTTTTTTTTTTTATGTTTTCGACAATGGATGAATGTTCTCAATTCACGTGACAACGTACAGCACACCGTTGATTGATAGCTTTAATCCACTCGTTCTCTATGTTGGTTCGATGACTTTTGCCCATGTGTTGATCACTTTCCGGAGAGGAGAAAAAAGAGAATTGGAAACGAGCCAATTGGAACTCAACCCTGCATCTCGTAGTTTTCGTTGAACTTGTTGAATCTCACTAAAAATACACCAACTTAAGGGTTAAGAACCCTTAAAATAAAATGTGAGGTTTATTTTTTTTTTTTTCGAAAGAAAAAAGAAATAAATAATTGGAAAATGTGCGAGGTCGACGAATGGAATTTCAAAGTTTGGTTTAAATTTCACGTTTTATCTGATAAGCTGCTAGGATTAGTTATTCGAATTAGCCATTTTTCACGCAACGGTCCCTAGCGGCAGTTGTTTGCAAACAATCGAGCAACCCATTGAGGCCAGTCGTAAAAATCTTTACGATGCGCTATAAATTTACTAGTACGGTGGCCTTGGTTGAATTAACACCTATAATAAACACATTTTCGATGTGTTACTTAAGTAGAATAGATTTTTATTTAAAAAAAAAAAAGATTTTTATATACTTTATTTCCGTTTTGGAGTTGGGTAATGGTAACATGTGATTCCAAATGAAAATAAAAATTAAATTAAATTTTTGCTGTTTTGTTTGTCGTTGCAGGTTCAAATGTTGTACGGAGAAGTTTTCATCCAAAATAGCTGCTTGGATCATTTAAGCCAGGCGATGGCGCTCCACCCCCACTATTTGGACGTTTTTCTTAGGACACAGAATTTCCTCTTACGGGGAGACGGCCCCCTCCCTTACAGCTATCGCCACTACATAGCGATTTTGGTGAGTAGAAAATGATAAATATAAGCTTGCTTGACTGTGCCATTATGCAATGTAACAGGATAATGGACCTGGTTTGCGCTTTCTTTTATGGCCTTCATTTTTTTTTCTTCTTTTTTTGTTTATTTATTTATTTATTTGTTTATTTATTTATTTCAACATCTTAAACCGGATGTATATAAATTTCTATTTTATAACATATATATATATATAATTTCTCACTTAGTACATTTTCCCACCATATTGTTTGTGTATTGTGTATGGTCTATTTAATATTTTTGATTTGAATAAAAAAATGGGATTAAAATGTTAATACAAATAATATATTATTCAAATAATAACAATAATAATAAGGAAGCGTCGTTAAGAATCTGTCATGCGATGAAAATTTAACGAGGCTTAATGCATACACATTCTGAACGTTACTTATGATATATCAAGTGAATAATTATTGTTGTTTTTCCTTTTTGCGAATACACAGGCTGCAGCTCGACATCGGTGCTCGTATTTGGTGAATTTGCAGAAGCAGGAGTTTCTTCTGATTGGAGGAGATCCGAATTGGCTTAAGGGTTTACAACACATCCCCAAGAAACTGCGGGACATTTATGAAATCAATAAAATTCTTAGTCATAGGCCCTGGTTAATTACCAAGGAACACATTGAGGTAGGATAAGTGCAGTGGCAAGGGAGGGGAAAAAGGCTGTTGTTGCGATAATTGATTTTGACTTTGAATGCCCTATAATGTAATATTGGTAAAGTGATTTCGTGTGTGTTGCCAATTTCAGAAATTGACCAAAGGAGTGGACAATTGGACTTTATCCGAAGTCGCCCACGCTGTTGTGATTTTAGCTCATTTCCACACCATGTCCAGTCTGGTGTACGGATGTGGAATTCGCAATGAAATCGACCAAGAAAACGGGCATACGTTTGCGAATAATGGCCAAGAGCAGCAACGAAAAGCCGGCGCCGCGTCCAATATCAAAACAAAATCTGCTTCTTCTCCAGCTGTAAGTCGCGGATGAAATTACTCGCTCTTTGCGATTTGATTGATTGATTTGATTTGTTTTGTTTACGAAGGAGAGTGACGCGGAAGTGGGAGTTGAAACACTCATGCAACGAATGAAAGAGTTACAAGAACGACCGCCGGAGGAACCGTCACCCGAAGAAAAGGCTAAGCGATTTGAAAAAGTCGAAAACCAAGCTTTGGGATGTAAGATCGATAATGCTAATTAAAGTTCGGGAATAGAAATTAATTTTTTTTTTCAAATTTAAGTGGCTGCTGGAAGTCCTCCTACACTTAGTGCTGACATTTCAAAGTTTATCGAAGATCCTACATTTTCTTACCAGGATTTTGCACGTAGAGGTGAAATGTCGGATATTTCAACTTTTCGAATTCAAGTATGAAATTCTTATTTTTAATTTTTTTTTAAAAAAAATCTGTTGAATTAAATTTTATTTTTTTTTCTAATTTAGGATTATTCTTGGGACGATCACGGCTATTCATTAATCAATAGCATTTACAGTGATGTTGGAACTTACTTAGATGAAATGTTTAAAGTGACTTATGGATTAACTTACTTTACGTAAGTTTTGTTTGTTGGATAAGTTCAGTTTAGCGTTTACTGGAATGGCAGCTCAGGCACTTTTCCTTTTTAATTACTCGCACCCAAGGGTTTACGAAGTAATTTTTTCATGTGTAGATACCGTTTGCACGGTTTGTTCGGTGTTACTTATCGGGAAAGCCTTCCTACATGGCTTTGTGGTTGTCATTAAGCATTGGGCAGCCATTAGCAATACTCATGTATTATCATGATTACTACATAATACATTACGGTCAACCAAGTGTTAAGTATTTGTTGACGACAAATTAATAATAATCCTATGTCATTTTAGCGATCGGGTCATTATAGCGATATATACGGCGCTAAAATGATCCGGTCGCTAAAGTAATATGTAATATGTAATCGCTAAAGTGTACTAGATCCTTGTTTATTTGTTTGTTGTTGCTAGATCGCAGCGACTTAAAATCTGATTATTTTTTTTTGTGCAGAATGGGTGTTAAAAAGGGAATCGACACGAGCATGTTCAGACGAGCTGTTTGGAATTACATCCAATGCATCTTTGGAATTCGACATGACGATTACGATTATTCGGAAGTGAATCACATGATCGAACGTAATTTAAAAGCTTACGTGAAAACAGTTTGCGTCTACCCGGAGAGAATCACTAGAAAAGATTACGACAGTGTCATGAGGGATTTTCAGCACTCCGAAAAGGTATACAAAATTTGTTATTTTTCGCTTTTTTAGTCGCTTAAAATGGTCTAGTATTGTGCTTGTTTGTGCTTGTTTTTTTTGTATGATAAACAATTGTTTCGTTGCACCCATTTTTTGTCTTCTTGCCATGTTGTTGCAGATGGATGAGCTTGGTATTTCTCCTCCTTTGTATGTTAGCCCCAATGCGCCTAACGGTCACCTCCAGCCACCGGTACGTTGCAACACTTATGCACAGATTTCGTAGATATTATTATTATTTTTTTTTTACAATACATTTTATAATATCGAGTTGTTTCAGTAGTGTAGTACTTTTCTTTCTTGATTGATTTTATTTGAAAAATGTGTTCAACTTACTGGTTGACTGAATTGGTGCTTTTTTTTTCTTTCCCCTTTGTTCGCAGCTCACTCTCAGTAGGATTTTACAGTGTCCGGAGAGTGAGGTATGTTTGATTTGCTGAGAGATTTGCACATTATTTGTATTAATTAATCGATTATGGCTTAAGATCTTGATGGAATTTGAATTTGTAATCGTTCGGGAAGGGATAATGCGAGATCTTTGGTTCATGATTGTTATTTTAATTCAAATAAACGACGAAATGAATTAATGAACTAATGAATAATTGCATTGCAGGTACACGTGAATTTGATGGTTGTGGAAGCTCGCAAGCAGGCCGAGTTGTTGTATGCTTTGCGTGCAATTATGCAGTACATGACATGAAATTCTAACTCGCCACCGAACTTCACTCTTGTCCCAAACCCCTTTTATACTTGCATGGGCACTGTGCGAATGGATTCCACAGCAGCAACTTGAGATGATATGACGGCCAGGGACATTTCTGAAGATTGTTTAATCAACAGTCTGTATGGTCGTGGCCCTACATATCTTTATCGTTTTTTTCTCTCTCTCTCTCTCTATCTCTCTTTAACTTTTTGTATCGTTTTTGTTGCTTTCAGTTTAATCTATACATGATAATTTTTTTTTAAATATGAATGTCTTTCTTCAAAGGTTTGGGAGCACAGGATGATTATATTTTTTTATTAACCAAACCATCCTGAACCCTGTAGGGTAGCATAAACTGTGATATAGAAATTTTTTGTTCTTTCAGTTTTTTTTTTGTTTTTTTTATTATTTATTATTGTAATGACATTTATAATTTTTAATCTTCGGTTTTTTTTTTTTGTTTTGTTTTTTTTTGTTTATTTTTTTTTTTTTCATCCGTGTAACTGTTGAAACACGTTTAATCAACTTTACTGCATTGTTGGCTTGATTTTTAACTGATTTTATTTTTGGTAGATGTTACAAATTGTATAGTAAATGGTATTCAGCAATACTGAAGTGGTTCAGGAAAAAAAAAATGTGCGAGTTTTCAATGTTGATTAGAAATAAGACAATGGTTTAGAGAAAAAAAATGTTTTAACAATTTTAGGAAAAATAATAAATCAAAACTTATTTTCTAAGTGTTTGTGATATGCATTAATCTTATCATTGAGCGAATTGTTCTCTAGGAATTAAGAAATTGGAATTTAGGGATTTTTCTAGGAATTTAGGATTTTTCAAATTGTAAATGAATATTTAAAAAAAAAAAAAAGGAAAAAATATTTCTGTTTTAAACAAATTTGCATTTCTCTTGTGAACGGTTTGTCACTGCCAACTTAGCAAAGACCTATAATCGCTTTATCAAAACTATTTGGCGTACTTCTCTGTATTCATAGAAATTTAAAATTTTCTTTCATCTAGTCCCGTTTCTGTGATTTTATTTTTGTTCTCCCGTTTTTCTTTCGACATTTTTTGTTTTTTGATAATTAATTATCCCATTAATGAAACTGTTTCATTCCAAGCACCAAAAATTACAATTACTGGTAATTTACATTTTTTGCACATCCTATGTGTGAAATTAGCGTTAAAAACAAAGATTGAGGAAAGATTTTTGTTGATGTTTTGTTTGTGCTTACTTAAAGAATAAGACATTCAAATGAAGTGTTTAGTTTCTTTAATTTTGAATTTATTTCATATTTTTTGGGGGTTGTGTTTTTTTTTCTTTTCTTTTGAGAATCTCTTAACTTGTAGGATTTAGAAAGGGTTAAATGGTGATTTATTATTAGGTGTATATAGTTATAACGAATTGTTATATTAACTTTGGCAGTGCCATTATTCACAGTTCTATAGCAGCCATAAATATTTGAATTTTCAGCACAATTCTTTTTTTTTTATTTTAAGAAAAAATGGCATTAGTGATTATACTATTTTCTATGTATTCACTAATTAGAAATTGGTGTCCACTACAAAATTCGTTTGTGAAATTCGATGTTAGACTCAAGTAGGGACGTTAAAATAAAAAAAAAACATAAAAAAAAGTTTTCAAAAATTGCAAGTTGTTAAATGTCATGCTTTTGAGTGATTTGGATTTAAATTAGTTAGATTGTGCAATGTGAATTTAAATGGTTAATTAACAACGATTATGTTGTAAAGTGAGTCTGGAATTATAGGAATGATTTTTTTTTTTTTAATTGATTCTTTATTTCTTTTTGTTTTAATTAAATCAAATAATTTCAACTATTCTCACTCATCTTCAGTCCAGACATTTGTATGGCGTTATATAACATAGAGAGATTTATCGTATCAAATAAATAAGCCAACATATGCAGTTTTGGTAGGAAATAATTAGACTTATGGTACCTCGATTTTTTTTTTATTATATTATATACATATATATAATTAAAAAATTAAATAGTGCTCACTATTTGAAATGTTTTGATTTTAATGCTAACCGAAAAACTATTTTCGAAGTATGAATTGATCTGCTTTTCAGCTTTTATGATTATAATTTTTTTTATTCATTTGTAAGAAAAAAATCCAAAAAAAAAAAAACAAACGCAAAAAATGAAATGTAAAAAAAAAAAACAAAAAAAAAATTTAAAAGAAAATTATTGCAGAAAAAAAAGAGAAGAAAAAAAAAATTATTTTTGTGAAGTGTAGTTGATATTGTTACACAGCTTCCATGGAAGTAAATAACGATGTGAACAATTTTTGCATTTTGGTGTTGAATTTCTACAATTTTTTCTTTTGCCAGTAAATCGACGAATCCCATCTTGAATTTATTTTTCTTTATTATCTGATCTCAAAAAACAACAACCAAAGAAATAGTAATAAAATAAAATAACTAAAATAATAAATTGTGAAATCCATATATTATCCATTCTGAATTTTGTCAATTTAACAATAGTTGTATGAATTTTTTTTTCTTTTATATATTTTGAGTTCGGAAGCAAAGTGAATGTTACAATTAATATTAGAAACAATAACTAATTAAAAAAAATTGCAATGTTTATTGTCTCGTTCTTTATTTACGAAAATACACAAATTCTTACCGATTTCACCGAATTTTTTTCATAAAACCACTAAAACTGCCTCAGATTGAGAAATACCCAGCAATTTAATGATTCAAAGTATCATAAATTGATGTAAAACTTTATACTTGCACTTCAAACTCCAAATTTATTTTTAATTTTGCGAAACATGCCATAAAACAATACACAAACCACAACAGATACAAAAATAGAACCATTAATATTTTACAGTAAAAATAGCAACCGAAACAAAACATCTTGTCAATTTATTGGTGATAAATTGTGGAATTTCCTCCCAAACGCTTCCTGGCAGCTTCAGCGGACTTTGAAGCAGTGATAGATCCTGTCGACTTACTCTTCGAGGCTCCGTGCGATCTAAATGCAGAAAATTAAATCAATTAGTATCAAATGTATTTTATACGTGCGTGGAATATTAACGGTTTCAATTTCCGTTCTTCTGCATCCGCCTTAATTTGCTTCTTGATCTGAAACAAAAATTATGAGAAAAAAATGAGATATTTAAAAAAAATCAAGATTACCTTTGCAGCCAATTCGTTCCGTTCTTTCTGATCTTCGTAGAATGCGAACAATTCTTTCTCACGTTCTTTAGCAGCCTTCGCTCTTGCTTCCTCCTCCTTGGTGAGGTGTTTAGTTAAATCCTCCAATTTGTTGTCATCAGTCCACTCGCTTGCTTCAGGTGCAATCAGTCTATAATTGATGAAGTCAGAAAATATATACACGGTGTTTTTGTACAGATTTTGATTTAACACGTCTAGAAAAACAAATTCTACAATTTCTTTTGATTTAACACGATTAAAAAATTGCGTTTTTAAAATTTGATTTAAATTTTAAGGAAAAGATTAATTCTCTTTGAAATATTTGGGAAATTCTCATTGTTTGTTGTCTTGGAAATATATTACAGGCTTTAAAGAGTAAATGGGCATTTTCCACAGTACCTGAAATCTTGTAACACACGCAAAGCCTGTTGAAGAGCGTCTGGTTCTTTAGGAAGAAAATGCAAGAAATTCTTCTCCTTTTCCATGAACCACAGAAACATTTTTTTAAATTTATTAATTTTTATTTTATTTTATTTTATTGATTTTTTTTTATTTACCACTTGCTGCCATCCACTGCACGTTAGAAACAACCTTGCGCCTTCCAAATTCCACAAATGTTGCATTGTTTTACTAGACAAGTTTATGCGGCAAAACTTGTCATCTCCAGGATTGTAGTGTATGTTTCTAATCGAAACAAACATGAAAAAATATTAGCAACAAACTGGAATAATGTTGTCAAACAATATACCAACCTGAATAATTTTAACAGACCCTCCACCGCATCTCGAAAATCTTTGCTCCTCCCATTTTCCAGCGCCAAAATTTTTAGGCACTCTTTCAGTTCGTCCTTGCTAACCATACCCAACGAATTCACAAAATAAAACAAGAGGTGTTCGAAAGAGTGTCACGCGACGCAAACTTGCAATCGAACAAGTTTTCGAACGTGACTTTAGTTTCACTTTCTGTCTGATAATGTTTCTCAATTCCCCTCGAGAGGACGCCAAACTACACGACTGAATTTAAAAACATGGCGGGTGCACAGTGTACAACCTCCCCACTAGATGTCGGTAAAATGCAGACAACTAGTCACTGTACTTAAACTCTTTATTTTCGTCTTCTTGTTTCTTGTAACAGCTTATTTCAGACAGAAGAAGCTGTCTCGGGGTTTTTGTAGTCAATGAAAGTGACAAATGACAAAACAAAGGGGAACAATGAACAATCAACATTTCTTTTACTATTTTTATTTACAATTTCTAATTCTTTTGCGACGCTCAAACAAATTTACACACCGTGCAATATTTATGCAAAAAATTAATACCGGTATGCTTTAATAGAATAGCCTTTTATGAAACACTACTTTTTCCAATTCCGCATACAACAATGTCGACAACAATTCCTCGAGTAATAGACATTTCCGTCGGATTTGGACGAAAGGGAAACTCCAGTATCGACAGGACCGTTTTGAGTTATTAAATTAAAGATGGTATTATTGCGGTCAGATTTAATATTTATGGCCGCAGAACCGAATAAATTTGGCGAACTTATGTTGAAAGAATTTTGCGGACCGGGTGAAATGGTTATCGCCGAGAGTCTCCCGATTTCAGAAACCGCGTTGGATGCAGTTGAACTCACTCCACTCAACATTTGTTTCGTAGATTTGTAAATTGTCGAAATCAGACTACCAGATTGCGACAAAACCGGCCGTGTTAATGGCACTACTGCATCCAATGCAGTTTGCATGAAATATGCAACACTCAGAAAAGGTTTGATTGGAATTGGAACGCTGTAACTACTGTGACAGGAAAGTGTCACTCTCTGACTTTCCCTCATCTCTTCGTGACGCGTGTATTCGGTCGAATCACGGCTGCCCGATGCAACTGTCGACACATCTAAACAACGGATATATATATATATAGCAGAATTAACGAGCTGTAGCTATAGTTGGTGTTTGTATCTGACGGACAAACTCTGAACTCACTATCAAACGATTCAACTTTTGTGCGGCTGATTGACACATCAATGGTGCTTTCACTGGATTGCGGAGAAGTCTCGACTCGAATTTCTGTTGACGATTGGAAGACCACTACGGAATTTGGTTCTACAAATTCTTCTGTATCAGATTCTATCTGTTAAAAAATTCAATTCCAGAACGATATAAATAAGCGATATTTTTTTTTTTCCCCCGTGCGAACCTCGGAAGAAAATCCCTGGCTACATCTTTCATCGTCATCATCTTGATCGAGATTATCTTGATCGAGATTATTTTTCAAACTCTCGATTAATTTCGGTTCGTTCCCCGGTGTGTTTTGTACAGAATTAAGATCATTTTCAGTATCACTGCATTTGAAAATAGTCAAGAAATCACTCGCTGCATTTAAAAAGTGGTGTTACGCGTGTTTGTGTTTGAAGAAATGCAAAAACACAAACACCAAAAACACTTAAAACACGACTTTTTGAATGCAGCTACTGTACAGGGTGAGTCAAAAGTCTGGACACACCTTTTTTCTTGAAAATGACTGAAGATACATCAATTCTAATAATATGGTCGAACAGGAAGTCGATGACAGGTTATCTAGTTCTGTACTTTTTGAACTGTTGAAGATACAGCAAAATTTCCAATTACAAAGTTGTAGAGCACCATTGAATTAGTACTTAAGTACTACTGCTTTTTTTTTAAAAAGGAAAAGAAATCGGCAAATTGATATGTCCAGACTTTTGACTCACCCTGCATAATGCTGTGTAATCACTTACACGAAAGACCAAAGAATGTTCACACCGATTTGCAGGTGCTGGGAATTTTTCAAGACAAGCAGATTTTTTTCCTGTCTCCAGCCTAAATTGAAAAGAAATAATCTAACGGCCTCGTACCGCCATACTTTGAGAAATACAAAATCCGTTTCACAGTCTAACTTGACAAAAGATTTCATGCTGGCTGAATTGGCCAAAATGTATCTAAAACAAACATTAGACGAATCAAACGTTTAACCAAGCCACGTCGCAAGCGCATTTACGTGTGAAGTTTGAAGAGAATTTCGATAGTTTCTCTGTAGATGCTACGGTCCTTGCGTGTCTCTGTGGCCAAGTATTCCAAGTGCTTTTTCAAATCATGCCCTATATCCATTCGCAGAAAATTTTGTAAGAGCCTTTTTTTTTTTTAAATTCGAAGAGACTTGGAATCCAAGTTTTTATTGCACGATCATCATGTAGTGTTCCTTGGTAGTGTTCATTTTTAGCTTCTTACAACACAACAATAGAGAGCACAATAGCGCTTCAGCGTGTGCACAAACGTGCAGTATCAGGCAGCCTACAGCAGACGAAAATAACACAAGACAAAATAAAGTTTGCTGTTTTTATTCAAAGACATATAGCTTTTTTTTTTTTTTTTTTTACACTTGTGCCATGTTCGTGTATACAGTATGCTTTTACATACTGTGTAATTTGAAATGTAGAATGGACAAAAGAATACGAACTATTTTTGTTACTGTTTGAAACTGTGCCAGCTGTCCAGACGATCGATTGATTTAGTTAACAACACGACACTTGAAATGCAACGAAATGCAAGAATGAATAATGTAATAAATAATTGAAATAATTTGATATTTTCATTCGAGTTGTCATTACCGGTATTGCAGCAAGTTTTGCTACTGCATTTTTAGTGTAATATTCTATACGGTATGCGACACTGGCAATGGCGGCATACAGATCACACGCGATATTAACTGTTGAAGCTTCTCTCGTTTTCACGCTCGGGTGTGTTCTGGAAACTGGAGAAACTAACATTATGCTCTCGGCAGACTTATTAAACTCAGATACCATGTTGACAATGGCGCCATTGCACAAGTCTGACATGAACCCCATGGCCGATGGCTTGCCCGATTTGATGCCAGCTGACAATGGATTAACTGGGACGAGATTTATCTTTTTGAAGCAATTCTCCAGTTTGGACACGGTGGTGACTGCAGTGTTACAAAGTCCCGTGACGATGGTCACTGCTGCTGTTGAACAATTTTGTTTCGAGTTATTTGTGGCGCATGGAAGAGCCGAACCGTGCGCCCGTGCGCCTCTGCGCGTGCGCGTGCCCGATCGGCTAAGCTTACAATGGAGCACGTACCGGTATTGGCAATTGGAGGATGATTGGGCGCAGTCGGAGTCGCGCGTACAGGGATGGGCGCCACAATTGGATGTCCACTCAGGATGCGTCTACCACCTTGGTGTGATTTGTGTTTATTTTTTAATTTATTCTCGTTTGCCGCTATCGGCACAAAATAGGTCCTAGAAATTAAATCCGATACAATTTTCTTTCCCTTATATATCACGGTTTACGTTCAACTGTACTTCTCAATCCAATATTGATATTTCTTATTTGCCGCTTCTGCCTGCACACGTCAAATGTATTTATTTCCATTTTCAAAGAAAATAAAATATTATAGACCGCTATTATTTGATTTATTCAATTTACTTTTTCTTTTAGTGTCCTGTGTTTTTTGTTTCTGATGTGATAGCCATCTTTATTTTTCTTACAGGCTATTTTTTCCATTTTTCTGTTGGCAGTTCGTTCGTTTTGCTCGTTGGCAAAATTGATTGTGAATCTGCGACATTTACAGCTACACAATTATTATTATTATTATCATGAGCTTTTAACTTGTCATTTTTTACCGGAAATCTTGAAGAACCTCCAATGCCACATCAACATTTTTTAATGTTTTGCAGAATAAAAAGTCTTCGTCCTGCATTTTACATTTTTTCATTTAAAATATTAAATTTAAAAAAATAAATAAATAATAATAATAATTTTCGCTCACATGAATCCAGCCCAAGTCGTACAGAAACCATCTAACCGATTGAAACTGCCACATTTGATGAAGATCGTCATTGAGTGCGTAGTTCAATCGTCTGTAGGAGTCGTTTCCGGGGTTCCTTTGAATGTTTCTGCAATGTTTAACATGATTGATTTAATGGAGACTTTTTCGTGGGTCGATTCAAGAAGTATACTTGTGAACTCTCAAAATTGTATCAATTGTAGTTCTGAAATCTTTAACGTTTCCAGTTTCTTGTAGAAGGTTGTCTAAATGTTGTTTCAAATTGTCTCCATTAGCCATGCTCATGGTTTGATTATGGTTTACGCTTAAATTTTAAAATAAGAGATGTTGTGAGCCGTGCTAAATCGGTTGATGTGTAGATTTTTAATGCGAGGTTTAATCACTATTTCACACCACACGGCAAACAATTCCATTGTTGATTTTTCCCATCATTCCCAAATTCTACATTCTAAATTTACCCATTTTCGTTTTTGGCATTCCATTCGAATTTCCCGCAGTTCGTGTTTGGTTTGGATAAAAGGTGGAATTCTACAGAAAAACCTTTGAATTAACCCGCACGAGAGCGCCACTGGGTTTCTATAGCAACGTATTCTATGGCGGCGAGAACATGGCCGCACTAGATTAAAGAAACGAACAATCTTTTTTTATTTTGCCGAATTTATTAAAATGGCCGCGCAACACAAGCGATTACAGCGTGGAATTTCTTCTACTTTTCATTCGTCTCGGTGGATTAAATTAACAAAAGGTTTAAACGATTTTCGATTCGGCCCACCATCCAAGGGACGAATTATTCCGGCATCCCCTGCAATGGTCCAAGAATCGTTACACTCGTCATCACATCCAGTTTCTTCTGTTGTACGTGTAAAAAAAATATTTATCAGTCTCAAAAAGATTAAATTTTATTCTCTATTTTAAGACCACATCGCGTAAATCCAGTCAGTTGTCAATCAAACAAATTCCAGAACGGATTAAACAGAAGGAACATGTAAAAATGATAGAAGAGAAATTGTTGGAAAATCCGTCGATTTTATTTCCATATTTGGAATCAGACATTCCACATGAGGTTTTATTTTAAACAAAATAAAATAAAATAAAAACCTAATTATTTATTTTGATTTAATTTAAATTTTAAATAGCTTTCTGAAAGCCTCGTGTCAATTCTGGGCCTGGAACAAGATCCACCATCTATTGAACCACTCACTGCAGTTTCAAGTGCCTCAGATGGAAAGTTTATTGAAGATAAATTAAAATTAATACAAGACGAGACTGTTATGAATAGCGAAGATGATTTGACACAAATAGAAACGTCGATTGCACGAAGTATCGATGAAGCTTCTGGAGATGGAAGCGGGCCCACAACGGATGACTTCCCACTTTGTTTAACTGAAGAATTAAACACAAAGTAAATTTTCGTTTTAAATTTTCATATTTGAATTTTTTTGTTTTAAAAATTGCATTTTTACATTTTAATCAGGAATATAAGAAAAAGCGTCGAATCCATTGCTTCATTAGTTGGCTTGCAACGACCGGCAACTTTGGATCCGTATCGTTCGTTTTTTAAAAGAATTGACTACAGTGGCAAAAAAAAATCAAAGAAAACAAACGTGAAACCAATAAGTTCGGATGAATCGGCGTGCGTAAGTGAATTTTCAAATCGTTTGTTGATTAAAAATGAGATTTTATAATTATTTTTCTAGGATACCGATGTGCGGCAAGTAGCTGAAGATCTCTACAAGTTGATGCAGAGTATTGGCGGCGACGAATCTGAAAAGACAATGGACGTTGATAAAGTGCTCGAATCATTTACCCTGGAAGATCTGCAGACGTCCAATGAAATAATTTTAGATGAGGAAGATGAACCTAAAGAACTGAAACCATTAGTTGTGGCAAAAACGAAATTTCTTTCACCAACATCTAAGGTTAAACGCTACTAAATTGGAATAATTATTTTGTGTTTATTTGTTTCTCAATTCGTAGGTGAACACAAAGAAATCTGTTCGTTGCCGTTATGGAGCGTGGTATTTAGGTATTAATCAATGGAAGAAGTTGAAACCCGGCGAGGTTTTAGAAAATCCTAAAGGAAAGAAAGCATCCACTCTTTCTTCGCGCGATTTGGTAATAAAAGTATAAATATTTGAAATGTGGTGATAGACTGTGTGTTTTGGATTAGGACGTTCAACTCGGTGAATTATGTATTTATAGCAGCTTCACTAGTTTTATCGAGCGGAATAACCTGAAAACACCTAATGTAAGACGTAGATTTTTGGCAAAATAAAATGATTGTTTATTCTATTTTTTTCTCGTTTAGTTTTTAATGCATGTTGCTCCTTGTTCTGAAAATTGTGACGCTTTGGATACTCGGTGAGAAGCAAAAAGAGCATTAATGTCGATACAAATTGTATTCGTTTCGGCGCTTATCGGTAGATGGCGCAATTGATTTTTGTGTTAAAAGCTCGTGACGTATCTGTGAGTGGAAAAAATATTGTCTGTTTTATTCGGTATATCTACTTAGCACGAGCTTCCATTAGTTGGCCGGTAAAATGAGGAAATCTAGGAATCGCTCGTTGGGTAAGCAATATTGATTTATGTGCGATATTAAAACAAAAACGGGTTGATTTATGTCACCATTTGAATTTGAGGGCGTAGCATTGACCCAGTAAACGAATGACCTGTCACCACGTGAAAATCAAATGTGCAATTTTTAATGTTTCTCAGCACAAAGTATGAAATTATCGTTCACTTTTATTTGGAAAAAATGCGTACAGACTACAGAGGTTATTTTTTATTTATTTTTTTACTTATTTAATTTAATTAATTAATTAATTAATTTTTTTCTTATTAATTTATTTAATTATTAAATTTTTGTTGTTTGAATTTGCGTTGTTTAGAGCGGAGTAAATGCAGGAATCCAGCCTTGCATCGTTGACACGTGAACTATAAACCCGCGCACATTCTTGAGTTGAGCCGACTGCATCCCCCACACAAGTGGAATGAACGAGCCCGCGCAACCAATGGGAAAGCGCTCGCTTCCCCGGCATGTGTGTTGATGTTCCCAGCTGCTTTCGAGACCGGTTCATTCGTTGTTCGGACTGACTGCAGTCCACTCTGCCAATACAATGTCCTCGTAACCGGGCCTGTGGACAATGGCAGCCGTGAACTTCACGCGGGCCCCGGCTGACCGAGTCCGAATCACACTGAGCCCGCGACGACGCAACTACAGGGCCATGAGCACGGCGAGTCAAACGTCGGCCTGTCTGCATCCTATTACCGCACCGCCTTCCACAGCGTCCCCCGGACTGGCCTCTCTCCTCTTCGAGCGCGCCTCGTCGTCGTGGTGGGACCCGAAATTCGACTCGGAAGTCTTGGAAAGCCAGTTGCGACAAACGGCATTCCCGCACGTGCGACGGCGTTTCCGTTTCGCTTTAGCTTACGGATGTCTGGTGTCAGCAGCGTGGGCCTTGTACGCTGCATTCCACCTTCGAGGGAGTCTTGCCTTGGGGGTCGGCTTGACTGGGGCCAGCACGGTGCTGCTCCTGCTGTTCACCACGCTGATAACCCGACACCGTATCTATAAATTGCAGCCTCTCGGCGTCGGTTTGACAGCCACTTTGATCCTGTTCGGCGTGTCCTGGGCGGCGGCCGCCGTCTCCCCACGTCTCAGCACGGCAGGGGTGTTCTCGCTGGCCGTGGCCGTTCTTTTGGTCGTGTACGCGGCCTTTCCCATGCCGTTGTACGTGTGCGTGCTCAGCGGTTTCTTTTATTCCTTCATGTTTGAGTCGATCGTGTTGGTTGCGGGCAATTGGTCGCTCGATTCGTCCTGCTTTGTCGTTCGAATCGTGCTGCACGTGGCCGTTCATTTGCTCGGGATGCACCTGTTTATAATGACGCAGGTGCGAATGAGGTCGACGTTTCTCAAGGTGGGACAGTCGGCGCTGGTCAGGAGGGACTTGGAGATGGAAAAAGCTCTCAAGGAGAAGATGATCGCTTCGGTCATGCCGCCGCGCGTGGCGGCTTGGCTTCTGGCCGAAGGTCCGGCCGAAGACGAGGAGATCGAACAGGCCGACGGAACTATTCGCAAATTGTCTTCCCCCAGGGCATCCAATGCTGCGTCAACTGCTCATTCCACTACCAAAGCTACCACGAATAACTTGCAAGGATCGCTCTTTAGGCCCTTCAACATGAACAAAATGGATGATGTAAGTTCGTTGAGGTTGAAAAGTTTTTTCAAAAAAGTTTTTTTTTTATTTTTTTAAATTTTTAAAATTTTTTTTTGATGGGGTTATATAAAGGGTGTTATCATGGTTGCCAAAACCCCCTTTACCTCTATTCTCTTGTCACCCATCTGGGAGTTCATGGACCTAAAAGCTATTCATGAATAGCCTAGTTCTATGCTCATTGAATTATTATGCACGAAGACTTTTTTTCTTTTTTTCTTTTTTTCTTTTTTTCTTTTTTTCTTTTTTATTATGCAAGAATTTCAAAGAAAATAAAAAGTCTTGGTTTTTGATAGTTATATTGTTTTGTTTTAGGCTTATTGTTATTTATTTTTTTTCTAGAGCGAATGGAATATTTTTGCGATTAGTCGATTAGATTTAGTAATAGTTTACTCGATTAATCGTTATGGCGATAAACGTTTGCTAAATGTTTTGAACTTAAAACATTTGGTAGATGTTTTGAACTGAAATAAATAAAATAAATAAAACGTTTACTATTTGTTCTGGAGTAAAGTTTAGAACATTTAGAACATGTTTTAATTATATCGAGATTAAAACGTTAGCCAAATGTTTTCGTATGATTTATAACGTTTAAAAACATTTCGGCAACGTTTTAAAGCAAAAAAAAAATTAAATTAAATCAAGTACCAAAAGTTTTAAACTAAAAGTTAAACCTTTTGGTAATCGTTTTCATTTATTTTTTTTTTGTGCTTTTTTTCTAAATGTCGTTCATGAAGGTGGTGCAATAAATACGGAGAAACTGATCCGATTTTTTTTCCTTTCTCAATGCAAAAAAAAAAAATGAATTCTCTTCATTCGGCATTTCCGGTTTTACCTAATTTCGAATAAGTTTCAATTTTTTTTCCATGCAAGCTTTAAAAAAAAAGAAATTTCTCACGGGATTTTTTTTTTTACACTTTATTTTATCGTGTTTTAGCCCGACATTAATGATTCCACTTGTTTTTTGGTTGAAATTCCTCAGTTTGCCCAGTATTTCGTTGCATGGCCACTAAAAAGATGATGTCACGAGGTCAGGGATAATGGCAGTTTCCTAGCTCACCAATTCGCATGAAAATGGCGGACGTGCATGACTTGATAAACGACCTCGTGACATCGATTGAAGAAAATGTAGTCGTACATATATTTGTGTTATTTATTTTTTTAACACCTGTTGTTGCTCTTAGTTTATTATCCCTTTATGATCAACAGGTGAGTATCCTGTTTGCCGACATTGTAGGATTCACTCGCATGAGCTCTAACAAGAGTGCGGAACAGCTGGTTGGTTTGCTGAACGATCTGTTCGGTCGTTTCGACGCCCTTTGCGCACGTCTCGGTTGTGAAAAGATCAGTACTTTGGGTGATTGTTACTACTGCGTTTCCGGTTGTCCCGAACCGCGATCAGACCATGCACGATGCTGCGTACGAATGGGCCTTGCGATGATCGATGCCGTGCACAAGTTTGGAGCGGATCACCAAGAGGATTTTGAAGGGTCTGGAGGAGGTGTGAACATGCGTGTGGGAGTTCACACAGGAACTGTTCTGTGCGGAGTTGTTGGGACTAAGAGGTTCAAGTTTGACGTGTGGTCGAATGACGTGACCACTGCTAATCGCATGGAAAGCACAGGCAAAGCGGGACGTGTTCATATTTCACAAAAAACATATTCATATTTGCAAGACGAATATTATGTCGAAGAAGGCGAATTGTACAAAGGTAGGTGACACATTTTTAGTCACTAAATCTCGATTTTATTTTATTTATTTTTTATTTTTGTTTGTATTTGTGATATGAGTTTGATTTTTGCTTTTTGGTCTTGCAAATCGAGTCTAAACTGGAATGTTCTGCTTAGGCCTAGGGTAAAGGTGAAAACAATTCTTTGAGCAGAGTTCAGCAGATATACTTTTATATATTTTTAAATTGGGAAACTGGAAGGTCATAGAGATAAAATGTTATCTTAATTATATACAATGTTTTGCAATATCACCTGAATCAATTTCGGAGTTTACGACTTTTTTTTTTTTTTTTTTTTTTTTTTTTTTTTAATGGCGTACCAAAGAAAAAACAATTTTTTTTTTGTTTTTTGTCGTTTTCGTTTTTGGTTCCCATTTGGCGGTATTTGTTTCTTTTTAAACGATAGTAAATGTTTTTAAATAATGAAAGGGTTGTTAAAAATGTTAATGGCGGTCTGTACAAGTACAGGTGCGATTTAAATGCGAGTTTTGTTTGAGTCGCAAATATTTGAAGTTTGTATGTTTTTTTTTTTCTTTCTTTTTTGATTGCGACACTTCGGTCGAGAAAAGAGAGTTTAAGAAGAAGGGACTATTCCATATTTCCTTAGGGAATTTGACCCAGTTCCAAGGTACACACTTGGGAGCAATGGCTCGCTCAATTTCACAACTTAAAAACACTTATTTTTGAGATTTCTCTTTTTGGGTTTAGTTTACAGATTCGTTTAATTCTTGTTATTTCATACCACGTGAGGATCATGTGGGGTGGAATTTTCCCAACAGGACGATCAAGTTGGTGCTTATCGCCCGTGACGTCGTTAATAATAAAATAAAAAAATTCCAGGTTTTGTATCGTGATAAGTTGCTATTTTAGGAGACGCGAATTGAGATATTTGTGGAAATGGTTAAAAATTTGAAAAGTTATAATTTTTTTTTGGGAGGAATGAAAATGACCCTTTATGTTGTGTGGGGTTGTCATTAGCAGTTGTTTGTTAGTTGAGATTTAATTTCACGCTATTGAAGTCAAGTTAATTAGTTGTAAGGTTTTGGGTTTTAATTTAGACGATAGAAATTGTAATTCGTATGGTTTTAAGGGATTAAATTGAATAAAATGATGCAAAATGCTCGAATTGAATGGTCAAGGGTACCGAGTTTTAATCGCGTTACCATGTTTAATCAAGTCTGTGATGAATTTAAAAGAAGGTGGTGACGTCAAAGCTTCATCATGTTGTCAACAAATTCTTCTTTCTGTTGGTTACAAAAGACTAAAAAAAATAATTTTTTAAAAAGGAAATGTGTGTTTTTTTTTTGTTTTTTTTTTTATTGTCCATTGTACTCGACAACAAGATTAACACTCAGTGCTGTTGATCATTAAAAAAAAATCTTTTATCTGGTACATTTCGAGTGAAATTGTTTAATGGGAAAGAAAATTTTATTTTATATTTTAAATTTTTAAATTTTTTTTTTTTGTGTATTTTTGCCACAAAATAAAATGGGAAAAATGTAATAATAATAAGATGGCGTAGGAATTGATTCGTTGTAAAAATATTTTTGCAAGCATGTCTCATCAACTATTTACAATAGTCGATGCCATTTTAAAGGAGCTGTTCACTTGAAAGTTGAAGTATTTCATTTCAGCCTTCAGTTTTTTGAATCAACCTTGCATTGCACAAGTCCTGGTAATGACCCGGCAAATGAATGAAAAAAAAAAAAAAACGAGATTAATTTGATGGACCATTGGTAAACATAATTAACCTTTATGAAATGGGATATTTCATTGAGCATGCGCACGAAAAAATAAGTGGTAGTCAGACGCGACTGAAATTAAGTTTCGATTCATTCCAAATTGAGTGCTGACTTTGTGGTCACGATCCTCAAGTTGATTAAATTTTCAATAGAGAAAGAAAAATAAATAAATAAATAAATAAAAATCTCCGGTGAAGTGCAAGTGGAGACATTAAAGGCGGTGTAGTCGAGTAGGCGGTGGCTGACTGATTGCAGGTCGATGATCACAATACCCAACCAACAGGAAATGAAAGCAATTCTGTTTCTTTCTTCTGGTTTCTGTGTTCAGGTTCAGGGTAGACGAGAAATAGGGGGTTGCTTTCGCAAATTGGATAGAAAAGCATATCTAACGATGACGTCGTGTGTTTCCTCTGCATCGAATCGTTCAAATATTTTAGTCATCACGTGATCGAAATTTAATTTGAACATTTGGTTGGGACAAATGTTGGACTCTCCCCTTGTGTGTAGAATGTAGATGGTGAATTTTGACTCGACCCCGACCTCATTAAAGCACCAAATGAAGTGATATGACGTCATTAATTAATGCTTTGCAGGTGCCCTGGCTACATAAAGCCCAGGTGGCTGGTTGGGAGAGTCAGTAATTACCCTTAGAACTGGATATGAATAGGACAGGGGTGTTTTGTTTTCGTTTTTAATATTTTTAAAAGGTCTTTGTTCGGTGTTTATGGATGCGAGTGTGTACAGAGGGGTTTAGCATGCTATGCATTTTATTATGGCTGCCAGCACGGATGTTTGACAGATTCCTGGGGTTTGACTTGGGAAGTTTGGAAAATTATTTTGAAATTGTTAATTAAAAATGGTAATTGACGTTGTTATGATGTTGTTAAAACTTAAAAGGGTGGAATTGATTTTATTTGTAACCTGAAAGAAAAGAAAGTCGCTGGTTTATGGTGGAAATTTATTCCAGGCTGTGTGTATGGAGCGTCGTGCTAGGCGCTGCACGATGCGCGATGCGGAAGCAAGATATTCAGACATTGACGATTTTTTAGCTTTTTTTTTTTTTTTTTTAGATGAGGTGTGTTAATTTGATGGAATAAGCCGAGGCAGGGAGACATGCATTTTGAATGAGACAGTTTACTTCGTAGAATGTGCACAGATTAGGGTTAAACCTGTTTACTTCGAATTTCTGAGTAAATTGCCGGCGAAATGTGCAATTACTAGCGAGTAAGTGCATTTAGTTGGCGTTAAATCACTTTTCGAACTCGGTTTTAGTGATCGGCTTCCGGTTTTCAAGCAAATGATTGCAACTTGCTGATAAGAATAGTAAATAAGTTTTCTTTCCTTTTTTCCAAGCATGGAAATTAGTAATTTTTTTTTCTGCTCCCACATTTTCCTGCCTCTGGTCTGTTGTCAATCACTTGTTTACGTCGACGTTTTAGGCGCTCGAAAATAGAAAGCGATTAGTTAGCACCGTAATGGAGAATGCTGCAAATGAGATTTCTAGATGTAATTTCAATTCACTCAAGAGAAATGTCTGAAATCGAAGCAAAAACAAAATAATTTAATTTAATTTTAAAAAAAAAATAATGAATGAACGAATGAAATGAAACTATTTTGCATTTTTTTCCCCTCTTTAAATCAACAACTTTGCGGATTTTTCACAAAAATGCAACTATTTCCGAGCGTTTATAATAATAGATGCAACAGCCTTTAACACGTGCTTACGGTTTGGCATTCGAGATTCCGCAGTGCCCATTTTTGGCGGAAGCCCATTGTAACACATTTCGTTGTAGAGGGGTTTGACTGTGTTTATCTTTCATGCGGACATCGGCTTTAAGGGGAACGTTCATCATTGCAAATGTTTTGCCTTTGATTGGACTGCAAACGTAAACAGCCTAAGGAAGGGCGCTTTTAATAAGGAAAATAAATTAAGAGTTTTCGGAATCGATAAAGTGTTGGGTTCTCGTATGAACTGAAACTCTCCCTCAAAAAAACAACACAAACACCACACGGTTGGTTGATTATTTGTTTGGTTTTGTTTCATTTGGCGAAGATAAAGGTGAATAATGTTTCATTTTTGGTTTTAACAAGCTTCATTAGTGGATTTAATCGATCGGATTGATCATGTCTCATGGTCGACTCGGATCCTCTCTTGTTTGCAACCAGTTAATCGGACACCCAGATACTCGAGATAGATGAGTTTAATTAATAGGCGATAGGAGCGAGCATCGGTTCAAATGTAATTTATGTGCCATATATGTTGCAGAGTGAAGGGCGCGCATTACTTGTGTTTTTATTATTATTATTATTATTAGTAGTATTATTATGGAAGCAGTTAGTTATTTGCCTCGCAGGCAGGAAGTTGAAGCGCTCTTTGTTCGAGTTCTGTTGTGGGTATGAAAGGAACGTAAGGTTGTTTGAGTAAGTTGAGTGTCCTTTCTGCAGGAAGCACGGTTACGCCATAAGACAGGAAATAAGTCCACGGATTATTTCGAGTCGCTAGAATTTGCCTCGGTTTAATTAGTTGTAATGGAGTGGCTCACGTGCACCCCTCCGTCTTTGTTGATTTTTTTTTTTATTCTTTAATTTTTTGTTATCAGCTTGAATTGAAAGAGGAAAACGTGTTATGTCAACAGAAGGATATGGTATAATTAGTTTACCGAGTAATTATCAAATAAAACAGGAAATTTGATGGAAAATCAACCTTGGGCTTTTTCCCGCGATCATTTTTTCAGCTGGGGAATAACAGAAAATTGTTATTGTACAATTAAAGCGAGAAAGGATATGGTGGGCTTGTACGTGGTGTTACTAACGGTGTGAACGATTATGTGAACCAATGTCGCGCCCTCCCTCTTCCGCATGATTCAGTATTATGTGGCATGTGCTGATTACTACTCAATTATCGCATACGTGACATTAAGCACCACAAGCAAATGGTTAAAGAGAGAGAGAGGACAGTGAAGACGTCACTTCCGCATCACACACCTTTAGCAGCTCATGAAATTGACCTTGAAATGATATTTTATTTATCTTTGCTGGCCCGGGCGCTCTGTGACTTGTATTACAAGCTTTCCCGAAACACAAGCGCCACGTTTGAAAACATGGAAGCGAGATCTTGTTTTCGCTTATTTCCGGATCTAGCTTTACTCGGATACTGGGTTGCTTAAAGTTGAATGAAAACTGATATATAGTTGTATTATTTCATCATTTTCGGATGAGTCAAGCCTGATTTTTATCTTTATCACTGGTATGAAGGTTAACTTGCGTCAGACTAACTCTTGGAAACCTGTTGGGTGTTATGAGTTTAGAATTTCAATGTTAATGTGGCTATAAACTTAAGCCTAAACCTTTCACGTATGAGAATTGACCTATTTTTGAAATATGGACAGACAAAATCCTTTACTCGGCACAATGAAAATAAGTTTTATTGTGTTTTAAGTTTTAGGTGGGCTCGTTCTGCGAAAGTTGGTTACGGTCAGCAATTTGGAAGAATAAATTCAAATTTGTGGATTTTCGATCGGTTTTGAATTTTTCAATCGCTGCGAATGTTTACGATGTGCTTTGTCTTGTCTTCAAAAATGATACAATGGTAATGAGTGGGGGAAAGGTTTTTTTTTGGTTTGACTACTTCCTGGAAATGTTGTCTATCAAAATGGCCATTCCCCAAAGAAAAGAAGAAGAAGGAAAAAAAAAAAGCAATTGGCCTTCGTATGAAGCTGTCACCTTCCGGCTAAAGGCGAGCTTGCGAACCAGTCATCCATATAAGGTCGGTTTCTTGATCCCGAATTTCAGTTTTCACAGATTGTGCAGAGGCAAAAAGGCTGAGAAAATAGACTATTGATTGTTTTGTTCATTTTTTTGTGCGTAAATCAAGGATACGGGAAGATAATGTATAGTCTTGTACGTTTTTTTTGTTCTTGCAGTTTTAAGTTTGAGGCATTTAACCTTTGATGTTGCCATGTGGGTTTTGGTCCATATCTCTTTGTTGAACCAATGGGGATAAAAATCCTTGGGCATTGGGCGGGCAAAAAAGCGGAAAGCAAATGGTTTAACATTTAGCTTTTAGGCAGTTCTAAGAACAGTTGGTTTTCAGCTTTAAAATAAAAAGTTCTAAATATAACTATGCTATTTTCTTTTATTTTTTTTATGTAGTTACAAAAGCAACTTGGTCAGTCATAACATTTACTAAGCTTTAAAACTATTTTAATGCTTTGCTTGTTTAAAGGAGATGGAATAATATGACGGGAGAATATGCGATAATGGATGACAAGGGCCCAACCAGGATTGTTGAAAAGGTGGTGCGAACAACCTAGACACTTTAAGTTTGCTGCGGATTAAAATAGTTTTAAAGATTCGTAAAAATTACGGGCCGGCTGGGAAAAGCCGTGTACTTCGTAATGCTATTCTAAATATTTATTTAGGATTGAAAAAGAAATCAATTACTGAAGGCGAAACAGCATTTGGCGAAATGGGTTTTTTTGCTTCGTCGACCATTCCAAGCAACGTTAATTTTTCAACTAAACAACCGAACACCTGTGGACAAAAAAAAAACTTTTCTGCAGTACAGCTCGTTGTAAGTTTGTCCACAAGAAGAAGACATAGAGAACCGTTGAGATTTAATGACATTAGTATTTTCCTGGTTTAATTTTTTAATACTGTGGTCAAGGCGAGATAGTTGACCACATCTTGCAGTTGCAAGAGACCGGGCTAAGACCGATGTCACTGAATCTCAATGGATTTTTATGCCACCTGGTAGATAGACTTAACATGACTAAACATAACGGAAGTTATTTTTTATTCGTGGGTGTACAGATGGCTTCATCTAGGAGCTGGACTGCCTCGGCCGCAGGGGCGGATCTAGCATAGGGATAATGGGGCTTGAGCCCCGGGCCCCCAAATTCTAGGGGGCCCCCAAGACGCAAGGCAATGTACTAAAAAAAAAAAAAAAAAAAAAGGTTGCTAAAAAAAAGAAGAAAGGTCGCTATTACAAATTTCGATAAAGGGGCCCCGAAAAAACCTCAAGCCCCGGGCCCCCGAAAAGCTAGATCCGCCCCTGCTCGGCCGGATACCGAGAATTTCCTGGTGGCCCGTGACGTGACAGTGGAAAAAAATACTGCGTAAATTAGTTGGATGTATTGAATAAATAAATAAAATTGTGAAATTCTTTTTCGTTTCACCCAATGGCCCAATGGCCCGACCTATCCAGATTTGCCGGTATTAAATTTGTTCCCAGTTCAGTCCTGCTCCATCCTAATTCTTGTGGCAGCTTGTTGATTGGTGGTTTCTGTTGCCATTCCACAGGTTGGACACAGGATGAGATGAGCTATCTTGAGAGATGGTATTGAATGCAGTATTGACCTTATGGGTTGATATATCAGCAGTTGTTGTTGACCGGTTTTGGAGTTGGACAAACGTAAGTTGACGTAAGAGCTTGGGGAATGAGTGTTCGATAAGCCACCCTTAGACAACATTAATAAAGGCCACAAACCTAAAACTAATGGGTGTATCCTTATTCTTTACATGTCTTGGGCGTCTACCTTCCAACTGTAGTTAAACCTAGTAATCATAATTTATTATGTAAAGTGATTTGAGATGCCATTCTTTGTGTAGGAGTCAAATTGTTCATATTGGAATAGAAAGTTGAGTTTTGATAGTTTCTGTCAACAGTTTCTTTTCAAATTGTCATAAAAAGTTGTTGAGGATTGGAAATTCTGATTTTGGCAGAAAAGTGGAAAATGTGTCAAATCCGTCTTTTTGACAATGTATTTAGTTTGCAGAAGGGTGTCAATTGCTGAAAAGATATCTAACACTTTTCAGAATTTTGCTCAAAAGATATCTTATCATTTCAGAATTTTTGTTGCTGACATTCTTTGAATTTATTTTTAGATTAAAATTGTTATTTTTAGATTAAATTTTTTTTTTTTTTTTTTTTGTTTTTACAAATTCATTTTCGAAGAAATAAACGTTTAAAAAAAATTAGTTTATAATTGAATGGCAGAATTAGGTCAGCACAGATCTCATTGGCCTTCATTACTATTCTTGTGGGTGGTTTTGCCTGGTGCTTTGTGATTGTACAACTCGAGCTAAATGTTGATTCGACTCAACACAAAAGGCCGTAAGGGTATCTATTAAATGTTCTTTTTTTCTACTTTAATTTTCCTTTTATTCCATCTAAGATTGTTTTTATTGCTATCTAAAAATACTTTCCACATTCTATTTTTCCTCACTGATAAGAAAACATTTAGATGATGAGTGTTTTTCATTTGGAAACAATTAACTGCATTTTTTGAAAGTTTAAAGATAATTATTATTTGTTTTTTGTTGGAAATTGTTATAAAAGAAAAAATGTAAGATGATGGAATTGTGATATAAAGTAATTGTCTGATGAGAATGATGTCAGGTTTGATTGCCAATGGGAAAGATTATAATTAAATTTAATAATTTTACATAATTTGTCAGTTGATTGGGTTGGGCATTAGCGCCTTGGAGGTAATTAAAGTGCATTTATTGATTTCACATTATTGTTTGCCTACTTAAGTTTATTGAACGGTGCAGGTAATGATGGGCATTACGCCGAAATGAAAATGCAGCTCATAAATTCTATTTTACTCCACACCAAACCAAACAAATTTGCCCATCTCTGTGATTCATTGGCCACGACCACTCTAGTTTTTAAAACCCAAACACGCAAGAAGGGAAACGTCTTTGAAAAACGAACTCCAGGGACTACAACTCTTAACTACAGTGTACAGTCGTGGACAAAACAAACTTCCCTTCAGTTTAGCCGTTTTAAGTTTATCTATTTATCTATTTAATGTTTGTTAGGGCAAGGTAAGAGACCGGGTCAAGATTGATGTCATTGAATCTCAATGGAAAGTTGTTTGGACTAACAGGCTGTTCGGATGGTAGAAGGAATTTAACATTGCTGAGTATAGGCATGAACCAAGGATAACATGGACATGTATCCGTGTGTTATTTCCCTTTGATTTGTTGTTCTGTGCACTGATTTGATGACAGCAAACACATGTCATGCATTGCTTGCCAACTAAGCATGTTTGTTACTTGTTGACATCCCAGAATACAGTGCGGCTGTATATTATGTGGTGCCATCGGTGGCAAAACGCTACAGTGACTCAAAAAATTGTTCACATGTTTGTAGTAGTATCGTTATTTTAAATTTTAACACAAATAGCTCATGATCTTTCAGAAAAAGTAAATAATTTTTAAAAATTTCAAAAAACAAAAAAGATATGACCGAAAAAGCATTGTTCTTTCATGTGAACAATTTTAAAAAAATTTAAAAATTTTGATATAACGAATTTTCGTTATAACAAATTGATTTTTTTTGGGTTCTTTGCGATTCGTTATAACGAGGCTCGACTGTTGTTGATTGCCAGGAAAATGTGTTTTGAAATTTTGGGTCGCGAGCAAAAAAGGTTGGGAACCCTTGGTCCATACGTAAGCCTTAGACTTTGGTATAGATTTTTTATTGCAGATATGTGTGATGAAACTTCCTGTTACCGTTTTAACTGAAGCCGAGTAAGAAATTGAAAAAAAAGCAATTCCGTTTAATTAACTGAGGTTTTTTTTATTTCTTTCTGAAAGGGAGGAGGGTTCGTTTACATATCGATAAAAGAAGTAAAGGAATGGTTTTGTTGGCTTCTCCCAGAGTGACATTCATTCATTTTGTACTTGACGATAAGCCGAAGCCAGGGGAAGCTGGGAACCCGGTTGTTGCTTTTTGCAGACGGCGCCCAACGTTTTAATGCTTGTCAAGGGCCCCGAAGGTAGTTTTAGGAAACATTTCAAAATGTTTTCTATTTATTTTGATAAACTGTGATTCAGCAACTTTCTCATTTCTATTTCCAACTTTAATAAAATATGAGTAAACATGTCTGATGAAGCAAGAAATGTGGGCGCCATTTATTATTCCGGTCAGGTTGCGATTGAGTTAAACTAGCAGTTTTTTTTATTTTCTTTTTTTTTAAAATAGTTTTTTGATACCTCCGTTTTTCTCGCTCCGTTTAATACGGGTAAATTGATAACATTTTTCTCCTAAATTTTTTTTTTTCTGGGGAAAATAAATTTAATTTTTTTCCCGCAATTTTTTTTCTATGTGAAATGAAATCAGAAAAATTGGAGGAAGAAAAAACGAAATGATAAAAAAAATATAAAATAAAAAAAAATGAGCAAAATGTTAATTTGATACATTTTTTGCGGGTATGGGTTAAAGTATCGTGGGGAATATCAGGGCAAACGTCTCAACTGAGGAAAATAAAGATCAATTTCACGAACAAAGTCTAGTTTTATGTTCCTAGGAAATAGGAATATTTTTCTGAGGGGTTTTCATGCGTTTCTATCGATTTTCGTGGACACGTAATCTCTTATACAACAAGTAATTTCCACGTGCGCTCTGTTTACATGCAGGACTTTTTTTTTTCTTTTTCTCTTTCTTCCTTGCAAATGTCAATTAAAAAAGTCAATTAAAATTTTCTTGTTTGTAAATATTTTAACACGTGCATTTAACACGTGTTGCTTGATGGCTCTGTTCACTTAAAACGAAGATTGAATGTCACAGTTTGGCAATTTCCAAGAAATTGCTAAATTACTCAATTTTTTATGGTAAAATAAAATAGTAATAATAATAAGGATAATAAATCCATTTCTTATTATTTTTTATTTTATTTTATTTTTTTTTTCCTCGTCTTTTTTTCACTTTTCCCACCCAGTCTTTCATGTGTGACATGATCGATAAATTCTAGAGTTCAATTATTGATATACTGTCGAGTATGTATGTGGTGTGTTTTGTTAAGGACCCGGAAAAGAAAAAAAAATCGCAATCTTATATTTACATCTGTATAGAACGCACGTTTTTAATATAAAAAGTTGATGTGAAATATATTTATCTTTTTCCAAATTAAGCATTCATTTTTATCACCTCACTCAATCCAAGTTAACACATACTGAACTTATTTTTTTCATAAAGATTCATTACTTGTGTCTATATGAGAATTGATGGCAGCTTGCAAAGCCCAGTGTAATGCACGTTGGATTTCGTTTTTTTTTTTTTTCTTCGATAGTTTTAGTTTATTATTATGGGTGTTTTTTTTTTTTTTTTTTTTTTTTTTTTTTTTTTAAATTTGTATTTATTTGTAGCATAAAACGTAAAGATAACGAGGGAGAGATGCACTAGGTCAGCACAGAAAGATTGCAATTTTTATTGATTTTGGATCTTTACAATCCATAGATGTAATCAGAAAAAAGAAGTGCATGGATGAATTACTTTACATATCTGTATGTCAGTTTAGTTTTAGTTATTTTCGTTTTGTTTGCCTGGCTGTTGCCACGGCAACGCCTGTAATTAGGCTTGCATTGTTAAATAAATAACGCATTGTGTAATAACGTAATATCGTAAAAACTGCAAAATTTGCAGAGAATCGCAGCTTTTTGGTGATGTTACAGTAAAGTTTTGGACACATTCATGTATTCACATCACTCAATATATTCCTTCGTTTGATTCTAAAACCAAGATTGTTTATTTAACAATTACAACAGTATGTTTTCATTGTATTTTTTAGTATTATTGCAAAATTTATCGTTGGTTTGATGTAGAAGTAACCTCTGGCTTCGAAAACAGTAAATTTCCATAAACCAGGACATTTTTCTGCATTTAAATGTCGGATTTCTATTTTTTTTTTTTTTTTTTTTTTTTTTTTAAGGAATAACAAAATAAGACTTTTTTTTCGATTTTTCACGTGAAAAATATATTCATAGTTCACTCATTATTCACTTCTGTTCGCCAACAGGTTCTTTCTCTCATGCACAAACAATTCACCTCAACCGGAAGTGTAGATTAAGCTTAAATAAAATTTGTTGTTTACATTTTCTCAAGAGAAATACCGCAATAACATGTGGAGTATATTCAAAGTGAAGTTTAGCTAATAGAATCACCATGGCGTTCACAATTGAGCAAATTCCGGTCATTTTGATGCATATCGTATTTTAATTCTCGAAAACAGATTGCGGGCTTGCCACTTACGAATACTAACCAGTCGTTTGTTTGTCGCGCATGCGCAACGCACACAATCTGATGCTCCCAGGAGAATATTTCACTCGAAACGAGCGTATTTTCTTTTTTAAGGGAAACTTAAAGATGATGCTTTCACGGTCGAAGTATTTTCAAACAAACCAAATTCATGTAGAAACCTTCTCGCATGTGCTGTCTCAAATGCTGGATTTACGTCATTAAATCGGTGTCTGTTCTCTAGGGTCATTGTACAACATTAATTAATCGGTTTTTGTATGTTGCTTTTTTTTGTTTTTTTTAATGATACGACATTTATGCGAGCTTGTACACATTTTTCATCATCACTTGAACGAATAATCGGTCGATAGTAGGCTGTTTGCCTTTTCCGAAGCTCGTGCACTTGTTCCGTCAACAATTTAGGAAGCCTCGAGTTCATTCGCCTCGCCAATACAAAGTAAGAGCGAGTGGAAGCAGAACTTGACCGTTGGGACGAGGAATTTAGCAGGGAAAGGTTATTCTTATTGATAGATTTTTTTTTTTTTTTTTTTTTTATGTTCACGTCAACTCGGACGATTCTTGTCGCTTCCGGGGGATTTGTGTAGAGGGGTTGTTTGCTCGGTTTTTTGAATCCCATAACAGATCTGGTTGGCGCCACTGTGCCGCCGCACTTGTGTCTGCTTGCACGAGGAAGATTTGTCGATTCTTTTAGCTATGCACTGCAACGGCATCCGATGCGAGTTTAATGCGATGATGGCGGTTCGAAATACGCTTAAACTTCTTGCTAAACTCGTGTAACGGGGTAATTAAGCTTACCGTTACAATTACACACAGAAATGTGAACTTTTTGTGTGCGGAAATCGATTTCCCACGCAAAAACTTGGAAGATTTAACGTTTGAATTGAGGAAATTTTATTCCAGCATCAATAGATTTTGTCTGTGTGTTCTTTTTTAAGATGAAACCGCAATATATTTGCTGGTGATGCGTTTTAAAGCGTTTTAAAGGCAAATTTTGGTAGTTTATAATCATTATACTGTGTATTAATGAGAGTCGGAGCTGTTTCGTCCGAAAATTCGATGTAACTACATGTTAACCATTTCGATGAATAAATAATACGAACGATTTAAAGAGACTTGTCACCGAATAAATTAAATTAAATGAAGAGGTGCTACAGCGAAATTGGAAATTGGATATTATGATTATTTTTCTTTCAAATTGAAAAGGATTTTGTGATCGATACGGCGAAAAGGGTTTCTCGCTTCCATGATGTAATGCTAGTGAAATTGTCGGAGTTACCATTATTTATCGATTTGTAAACACATCTTAAAGTAACATTTTGAAATGCGATGTGGCCTAAATAAATTTTTTTTAAAGGGAATTCAGAAAATTGTTAAATTAAGGCATTTAGGAAATATTAGCTTGAAAACTACAATTTTTGTTGATACCGTACAATTATAGATAAGTGAAGGAATAATAGTAATAGTGGTGTATTGTTGTGGATAGAAGACACTGTGGCACTATAAATAAACAACAAATAAGAAAATATTGTATTGAAAGATGATTCACTGGAATAATAAAACGGGATTTATTTTCCTCGGGTAAGATATGGCGGAGATTAAAGGGAAACTGTGGGAAAATTAGTAATTTTTTTTTGTTAAACTAAATTAAATCATCAGTGTGTGTGTGTGTGCTGCAAGGCTTGTTACTATACAAAAAAAAGCGTTTAATGTTTAATTTATGCTTCCATTAGCACATAAAATATTGGTATTGCACTTAGAATTCGTTTAAATGAAATTTTTATTATTTTTTTTTATATTTTTTATTCTGAGATAATGTAAGAATCTATTTTTTCCTTCTTTACAAAAGGAAGACGAAGCAAGGCAATTATTTTTTTTTCCGGTCTCTTATCCTAAAGTTAGTTTGCAGAATCACTATGTTTTCCTCTTCGGGGAATGTCAGCTTCCTGTTTCGTTTTATCTCATTTTCCTCTAGGTGAACAAACAAACACGTGGCAATCGATGTGGTCTCATTGGGTCAGAAGTGAATTTGAAGAAAGAGTAAAAGGGACCCTGTAGGAATTAGATGTGCCGAATGCAATCAGACAAAAAAATTGCAATTTGTACACAATTACGAAGTCAAGTGTGGGCGAAAAAAGTTTTCTAGGAATCGCATTGTGTGGCTCGAGGAATGCTGCCAATGTGACATTAACTGTCCATACACAACTAATGAAAACCGGATTTTTACAAGTGATTAAAGGGTTCAAACTTGTCGGTTTGAAGTTTGAAAGCGAAAAATGCACCGAATTTGTTTCTGGAAATAATTGCACAAGATTTGCACTGATTTACACAGTGGTTTGCAAATTCAATCAACGAGGAATGTTGAAAATTTGTCAACAAAAGGAGCTTTGTGGAAAAATAATTGTTTTTTTTTTTTTGAAAAGGAAATTTCTATCCTAAGTATGCAATGAATATATGATTAGGGTTTTTGTTTACATTAGTTTGTTAGGAGGAAGAAAAAAAAATTATCCAAGAATTTCAATTTGGTTCCATGAAATTGGTTTTACGGCAGTTTCGTGTTGAAATATGCGACTCCTTGTTTTTTTCCCACAGAGAGAATAACTGAAATTGCAGAGATTTCCACTTGACATGTGATAGCCCATTTGATAGCGACATTGTACGAAAGAGTCAAGGCTACGTGGCAGACGCTGTCCTCCCACAGTCACAGAGGACTCAAGAGCAAGGAAAACTGACAAAAAGATAAATTTTGCAGAAATCAAATCTGGAGCGGAGAGCAAAGTTGGGAATTGAGTTTATTGGTGCTGATACAGAAAAAGGTCGTAGCAGAAATAAAAAAGAAAGGAAAAAAATCTAAAATACAAGTTTTTAGCACTTTACGCAGAAATTTTTTTTTTTTTTTTTTTTTTACTGGAAAATTTTTCATCTTCATCAAATGGTCGAGATAACGTTTATTTTGAGGAGAAATACTTACCGAGTACTTCACTCGCGGGCGAACGATAAACAGCATTCAAAATTGGCTGGGTTTTCTAAGAATTATTTTTTTCCTGCACAATATAGACAAATTTGTTTCAGGATTTTTTTATTGGGTGGTTTGTTAGTGGACAACGATGTTGACAAATGCAGTACGAATAGGGTATTGCTTAATGCTTGATTTTTGTAAAAATGGGAAATGTCAATCAAACGTCCGTCTGAACTAACTCATTTCGCTCGCTTGTCTCAACCCAATCTCGATTTCACCAGACTTCAATTTCCACACCCCCACCTTTGAAAGGATTTTTTTTTTAATTTACTTTTTTTTTTTTTTTTTTTTTTTAATTATTTTTGAAAAATCTGATGTGAATTTGGCTTTAATTTTGAAAAACGAAGTTCAAATTGGCTCGCTCGTTATTTCTTGTTGTACTTAATCGTTACTTACAACGAAATTTTCTCGTAAGGTGTAACCAAGGCAACCGAGGTAATGGCAGCTGTCGCTATGGAGATGGTCATCTTTGGTCGGGAGATTTTTTTTTTTTTTTTTTGTGTTTTGTTTCATTTTAGTACGTAGAGATGCTGAGTACTGGAAGTGGCGAATTTGTGTCACGCATTCGTCCTTCGTCAACCCTGTAATACTTTTGCGCTTGAAAATGATGTCGAGGCCAAAAGCTTTAATCAACGCAAAAGGAATTGAACTTCAATACGTGTCAATAAATTGGGTTGCGCAGGTGTGTTCGCGCTTATTTTATCCATCATCGACTTTGATCTCCATCAATCACTTGCAATAAATTCGAATTTCTGGATGTTTGCACCCAAACTTGCTGGTTTTTTTCTCATTTATTTTTTGGAATTTAAATTTTTCATCTGGAAAGAACACATCGATCCGATTCCAGACCAGTTGTGAACTGTTGCCAATGCTATTGTGGCGCGAACTAATCCGAACAAACGTAAATATTCGTTCACAACTGCACTAGAATCGGCACTCTCACATTTTACTACAACTGCTGGCATGAATTATGCAATTAAGTTGGGAGTTGGGAGTTTGGCAACAAAATAATTAGAATGGATAAATGCAAGCACAAAAAAATGTTTTATAGTTTAGAAAAAATTCTATTCTGTGTAATTTAGATTTGTTCATTACTAACGAAGTATTAAAACTAAATTACAGTAAATAGGCTTGTCAAATTACTACGTATGATATAAATTAAGCATATCACTGTTATAATTACTCGTAATTTGATGGCTCATAATTAAGCTCATAATTGCATCAGGAGAATCGATATTATGAAACGAGACAAAATATGAAATTTTGCTATTAGCAAAATGAAATCGTGTTGACTTTTTTATTGTGAGCCAGAGGTGACAAAAAAACCTTTTCATAGTCGCATAACGAGTTAATAACACGAGACAGAATTTTAAAAAAATAATAATTATAGTGATAATAATAATAAAAAGGCGTTATGTAATATTGCAGCACTAAGAACTAAACAAAATGGCGATAGAATTAGCTTTGTTCGCCAGTTTCGCTGCGATTAGGTATGTAATAAACATGGCTCTTTCCCAAGTTGTTATCTGTGTTTGTTAAATATAGTTAATCTTAGGTAAGAGTGTTTAAAAAAATAAACTCCAAAGTAAATTTGCCATGATGTTAGTCAACATGATGTACTGACTGCGGCGATAAGAAGTGAAGTAGCTGATTCGCTGGACCGCTTCCAGTTTTAGACGGGGTTTAATACGTTATGTAGCTAGTGAATTTTGTTTGAATTTATATTCGACATGTGATGTTTATCTGAGGCTTTAGTGCGATATAAATTTTGCTTAAGCAATTTGAAATTCTGCAGGGAAATGGAAAAGACTTGCGTATGTAATTATCTCCGAGTTTGAATATTAATGAAATGATGTCGCAATAAAAAGAAAAATAGGATGAGGATTCGTTTTGTTTTAAATATAAACCTTTCAGAAGTATAGCTCTCTTCTCTTGTTTGTACGCTTGCTTTTAAGCCGTTTTATTGCCTCAGTCGGTGGATCCTAGTGACAGTTAAAATAAGGAATGACAAAATTAATTAATTCATATTCCAATCGATTAGTGTTTGCAATAAAAAAAATGTTTTTTTTTTTCTGTTGATAAGCAAGAAATTCTAGTTGAGTTTGATCAATATTTTGGCTGAAAGATTGTTTTAATCAAAGGTGCAGCCCGAACTATTTGCAAAGAATGTTTTCATTAATCAAGAAGGAAAGTTAAGGTTCGAGGTCTAAAAACTGGTCCGTTAAAAAAATGTTTTGAGAAGAATGTTTCCGAAGTTTGAAATTCAGTTATTTCTTTCTATCTAGATAAGGGTGTTCCTGTAAATGATTTGTATCTTAATTCGAGTTGAGCTGACAATGATAGGATCCAGGTCAGAAGCTTCAAGTATGGCATTCTTAGACTAATGGGATTGGATTTAAACTTAATAGCTTTTATTCTGCACAAAAAGCTGCTTAAGTGTGTACAGTCCACATCAAGGTTAATCTAGGAATCATGTTTTGCGATAGAAACAAGTTTTTGCCTGTAAATCTATTATTCCGTTGCTCCGAGTTAAAATTCAGATGACTTCCAGCAAAATCCAATAAGGAAATATCAAATGAGAAGAAGAAGAAGTAGAAAAGTTTGATGGTAATATCTATATACACTAATAGGCTTGTCAGGACGAGTTTTTCATCTGCAAAAAGGATCTATCTTGAATTAGATGGATGCCGTAGATTACTGTAGATATCTACAGGGAACATAGTTCAACAGCTTATGGGTCATGACCACGCCAAGTCGAAAAATAAATATTTTGATAGAAAAATAGCACTTTCCGTTTTAAGTGTTTGTGTTTTTGCTTTGTGGTGTTAAAAAATATAAAAAGCCAAACACAAACACCTCAAGCACGTGGAACACGATTTTTTGAATGTAGCTATAGTGATTCAATCATGAAAATCTTGCTTATTTTTGCGTTGAAAAAACAGCTGCAGCTTAGACATTGTTGTTGCTAGGTAAGGAAATTGCTCGCTGGATCCATCTCCACATGTCACTTATTAATGAAATCTTGGAACTCATTGCCGATCAATGGAATGCAATTTCAGTAGTCTGCACAAGATTATCTAATAAAATGTGTACAAATTAAGATGTGGGGCTGAGTTTATAGTGCCAGCAGCTACTGCCAAGCCTGGTTCACGCTGGAATAAGGTAAGATAAGACAGCTGCAAAGTGCATTGTGGGATACTAATACACCTGCTGCAAGCAAAGCGATAGAGCTGAGCTGATCAGAATTATTTCGAAGGAAGCCAAAAGTTCGGCAGGAAAGTTGTATCGTTACAGTCAGGCGTAACTTTAGCATCAGCACTATTGACGTGGGAATGATAAGTGTTCTTGTTTTGATTGGTAGTTTAGTTAGTTAGTAAGTTAGTAAGTGTTAGGTTAGGTGTTAACACGTTGCATTGCAGATTTGTAGGCAAACAAGAAATATTAGAGGAAAACGTCGTGTAGAAAAGCTTGAGAGCTCAAGGGGGCTTTTCATTTGGCAGTGTATCCGGCCAAATTTATGCTTTGCTATCGGTTATAGACTTGTAGCATTTATTGTACTTATCTTAAAGAGGTGAGGCGATCGAACTTATCGATCAATGTCACGACACTTAGTGTGCTTGCAAATGGAGGCGGATGTACAGTCGATTATGTATATTTTGGTGTTCTTTGGCAAATAAACTTGAGTGGTTCAACATTTCTCAAGTTTTGTAAAAGGAATAGGCATTATTTTTTGGAAATTTACAGGTGTAAATGCATTCTTTACATGTGAAAATTAATTTTAACATGTAAATAATGCACATACAACTGTAAATAATGTATTCACACTTGTAAATAATGTTTTTACACGTGTAAATAATGTTTTTACACTTGTAAATAATGTTTTTACACTTGTAAATAATGTATTTACACTTGTAAATAATGTTTTTACACTTGTAAATGCATTTTTTACACTTGTAAATGCATTTTTACATTTGTAAATGCATTTTTTACACTTGAAAATGCATTTTGTACACTTGTAAATGCATTTTTTACACTTGGAAATGCTTTTTTACACTTGGAAATGCTTTTTTTACACTTGGAAATGCTTTTTTTACACTTGGAAATGCTTTTTTTACACTTGGAAATGCTTTTTTTACACTTGTAAATGCTTTTTTTACACTTGTAAATGCTTTTTTTACACTTGTAAATGCATTTTTTACATGCGAAGATTAGGTTTTTCGTTAAAAATTAATTTACACATGGTGAAAAATACATTTTACATGTTAAATTTCATTTGTACATGTAAAAGTTTATTGGCAACATGTAAAATTCAGGGGCTTTTAAATTTAAACCCGCAGTGGGGGATCATCAAACTCTCTTGTCGTTTCGGCAAACAGTGCAGTTCGATGTACTGTATGTGGTGTTTGGCAAACATTTGTTTTGTCTATGCTCCCGTTTAGAAGCCCAAGATTCGATTCTTTTATCAACTGGTCATTGTTGACAGACAAGCAACTGAGTATTTCATGAATGGAGTAATAAAAACGCCATGTGGATTCCTTTTCACCTGATGGACCGATTGCAATTCTTTCCTTCCTGCAGTTTAATTGATTATGAGTCTACTCGTTCTTCGTATTAATAAATAAGCTTATGTGTATAATCTGCAGTCAGATTTTTTTATTTGACGTTGCATCCCATGGTCAAATGTATCCATTTCCACATAAACCATCAGTCATTGTTTGGTAAACAAGCAATTTATTTTGCTCCGTTTCAAATCGTCAATATTTGCCTACCATACTGTATTAAAACAGTAATCTCGTTTGTCTTGGCACTTTACTTTCATTTCTTTCTTCCCTCTTTTGACCACGTGCATTTGAAGTGGTGAGTTTATTGATTTGGTGCGAACAAGGGACGTCGCCCTTATTTTTCCCCGATTTGCCGCCGCCCTAGATTAGCAGTCTGGTATTTGTGTTAAAGAGTTTGATTAGCGATGCATCGAAATCGTCGTAGTGGCACATCAAGGGCAACAACGGTATTTTCCCCCGTTCATAGTGATTTATGAAATTCGGGATTGCGATCTTTCCGCATAACTGCCCTTGAAAAGAATAAAAATTTAATACGAAAAAAAGGAGGTTATTAAAAGAAAACTTTTCATTTCCACGATGAGGCTATTGAACTGTGATTTCAAATTTAGATATGCGGCTCGAAGTTGGGCTGCTTTTCATAAAATTAACACCCTATTGCTTGAGTGTGTGGTGAAGGATGACGGATCGATAATCGATTATTCTCGTCTCTTTTGGCTGATTGTAGACGAAGCTTCCCTGGAGCGATTACATAACACTTGGATTCCTGCGCCCATTAGTTGCCACCGCACGACTTAATGATGGGAGGATCTAAAAATTATTCCTACCTTTGTCTGTTCCTAGAAAGGAATCAACTATTAATTGCATTTCACTTCATAGTTAATTTTTATTACTCAATTAAGCTTATAGTGCTTAGTTGGCATCATTCATGCGAATTATCAAACCAGGAGCGTGGATCACTCTGGCAATTTTCAGACCTGCTTTTGACAATATTGCTTAATGGATTTTTGCTCTATACACTACAAAATCGCGTGGGGCTCGCTCGCAGAGAGAAATATCGCGTGAAATTAATTAAACATGGTTGTACCTATAGCAGAATGTTAATTATTTACTCAGTATGAGAAAATGATCCTCGTTGTCATCGTCTGACATCTGTTCTGTCGTCAATTACACTTGGCCCGGTCGTTAAGATTGCCGTTTTATATACGCCCAGACACAGTTGTCTTTTTATTATGGCAATAATGGCGCATTACAGCAACATTTCCGGTTTGCAAGTTAAGCCGAACATTAGCTGGGGCCTGAAATAGAGGAATCGTAGAATATACGGGACAGTCAAAGCCAGATTTATGCGAAAATCGTTCGCTGCATTGGAGTTTTCGTTATTTGAAAACATTGAAGTCTATTAATCAATTATGTAAAGTGCTTTTCCATCGATCTGATCACGGACCCCTCTTCCCCACAACCATTAAAATTGGGTCGGTGATCTAATGGAAATTCAAGATGGAGCTGTAGTGGGAATTAGGGTTCGAAAATGGGGGTCAACTATACTGAAAATTCTTCCCATTTTTGATGCCTGAAATGCGCGAAGGGAACAAATTTAATCTAGTGATTTTGGGAACTAATAAAAACGTAGCAATTTTAAGTTGGAGGGAGAAAAGCCATTGTTTTGAGCTATAAATTTTCGTTATAAGCGAAATTTGAGGAAGTTTATGGCTTCATAATGTGAAGGAAAAAAAATAGAAGAGGTGTTAACATAACTTAAAGTAAATTTAGTTTATCATACATTCGAGTAATTCTAAAGAACTTGAATCCAAATAGCAACAGGTGTCACACCGCATACGGCCAAACTTGTTTACAGCCGCATTACTCATGCCTCGACGTATGAGAAATAGTGATGGTTTGAATCAATTGATTGTTTCTATATTTATGAAGCATGAAACATGATTTTGCAACACAACACTTGCGAGGAATTTATTTTTATTTAATTTGTTGTGGTTTTAACAAGGAGCCATTGTTTGAGGCAGGAAATCGATCGAAATTAATGTTGAAATGCGCATTGTTATTCATGTATTTTTTTTAAATATTTACTGCAAGTCTGCAACAATGTCTTAGCGACGCTTTTATCTTGAACGGAAATGAGCGTGGAGAATTATTCTTAATTAGGTGACATTGATGTGACTTCTCAGAGCCTAAACTAGGTTTTCATCTTGCTATTCTTCTCCGTTGGACCCAATTTGAACCTGACAGATGTGGTTGCTAAGCAACCTGTCTGTGAAATGCAGTTGTCTGGCCGGAAACCATCATTGCGTGCGTGTGTATCGGTGCACTGATGGCGTCGCTTGTTGGGCTTCCGACTCGGGCGTAATGATGCTGACTTGATGATCAACTTGGCATGTCAACAGAGTAGTAACGAAAAAAAATACGTACTGCGTATATAATTATGTGTACATGGAAATATAAATATTGAAATAACGTGTTTTTTTTTTTTTTTTACTTCTTTATTTTTAAATTTAAGAAAAGTTTTAATATAATCAGGTCTTTCTTTCACAGCGAATTAGTTCAATTGGGCAAATATTTGCCTTCGCGTGTTTACTTATGTTTAGAATTTTGTCTGGCGCGTGCGGAGGTCACTTCTTTTAAATTCTAAATTAATTCACTGTATAAATGCAGTGGTTGAGACTAAAATATCGCTGTAATTAAAACCCATCTGTTGAGTAATTTAGTGGTGGTCATTTGGCTGTAATGGGAAGGTGCTTTATCGAGCTAATTAGACTTAGTAACTCAAGTAATACAATTCGATGGTGGAAATGTGTTTTCCGAGTTTTCGAGAGAGAGAGAAAAGAGAAATTAATTTAACTTGATTAAATTTGCTTTAAATTATTTAGTTACATTTTTATTTCAATTGATTATGTGGTTTGCTGTTGATGATGAGGGCTCTGGGGAAGCGATTCGCAGTTTCAAACAAATTCCATGCAAGCATCCATTCAAATCCACTTGAAATTAACAACTAAATATATTGAAAATTAAATTTGGGATTTAGTTGACAACGACAAGCGCAAGGCAATTACTCAAACATTTTTTCTTGTTGTTGTTTTCGTGCGAATAATGATTTCTAATCGCATAGAAACTGATTGTATTTTGAAATGCTGCACACGTTTTGGTTTGAGTGTGTAGTGATTCTCAGGAGATTGCCCAGATGCACCATCAAGTTCAATGCAATATTTACTCGAGAAAAAAATCATTTCTTCGAAATAAAAAGATAACTCTATTGTTCCGTCAACAATGGCGCGATTCTGTCTTATTGTATCGACGTTATTTACTATTTCAACTTTAATTACTTGCACTATAAATTGATTTTTTTTCTTCTTTTTCTTTTCTTATTGGTTGCGACTTTTGATTGTACGTAATGTATTCGATTCCCTTTCTAAGTGAATACTGTCTTTCAATTTATTGGCACCATCTCTTGAGGTGTCGGAACAGACACGTGCGGTGCATCTGGGACCAACGGCACGTGGTAGATTGCAACTGGCAGGTGGCGGGAGTATAGAAAACCAATACCCTATAGGCAGCATTAGAATGCACGACTTGATCAAGGAGTGATTTTCATTTTTTTTTTTTTCCGTCTAAAAAGCTATTCATTTCTTTGTTTTTTCTTCTCTTCGTGCTTGAAAAGCTTCAATCAGGACGTCAAATGGAAAATTTAAAGAAACACTGCACAAATGAGAGCTTTTTCAATTTGTTTGTTGTATTCAAATTTCTTCTTTAGTCTCTTTTTAATAAGGAGATGAATCGATTGTTTTTTGATCTCACGAAGTGCAATTTTTTTTAAAAAATGGGCGCCATTTTTTATTTAACTGAATTGATTTCGTCATTATTACGGTGCGAAGTAGAAAAAATAAATTTTTTTTTAGGGTGATTAATTGATGGTGATGATGATCGATTTTTCGATTTTTCACGAGGGAAAATAATAATAATTAAAAAGTTATTAATTAACTTTTAATTTAACGTGTGCATAACTAATTTAATCTTACTGGCGGGCAAGCGACGGTGTTTAGTTCGTCGTTTTCTCACGAGGAGTTTCATGGCGCTGCTCTCCAATCCTGCAATTTCTCCTTCAGCAAATTGTGGAGATCGAAATTACTGCATCTCGACACGAACTCGCTGTAGGAATTTCACGAACAAGATGTTGTCATACAATAATTACAAAATTCCAGACTCTGATATTTGCAAAACAAAAAAGTAATCTTTCATACCGCAACATTTCTAATTAATTGCTGATCAGTGTTTCTCAAAATCGCTGTACAAACTACTTAAAACACGCCACTTATGACGCTGCAATTGTTTTCTTTATTTCCAGAAATGAAGACGTATTTCATAATCGGAGCGAAAAATGTATTAGATGGGCTGGCAACAGCTGACTCTTGTCCGTGGACTCATCAAGATTCTTTGGGCGTAGATAAAACACCAGAACAACAAGTGAGAAAATGGGTGAAGCAGTAGTTTGAGCAGTGGTTAAATCAATAAAGTTAGGTTTGATGATAATAAAAATATAGCGATTGCAGCTGGAGCGAAATGAACAATTGTTTGCTTTTCCAAGCTGCTGAAATTATGTTGTTCCATCGTAGATGCGGAAATATTTCGTGAAATTACATTTTTTTTATTTTTTTATTTTTTTTTTTTAGGGTGAAAGAAATTCGGACGATGAAGCACAACCGCCACCTATTATCATAAATGAGGAAAACGGAACAGCACACACTGTGCTAAAGAAGAATAGCTTGACTCAAAGTTGGAGTACTTTAAACAGCAGAAAAGATTCGGGGATTCGAAGCCGGAGAAGCAGCATTCAGGCGCAAGTGAGTGGCGACAGATGGCGCCGCTGCACGGAGCAGGCGGCGGTGGGCACCATTTTAGATCCCGGATGTGCGAAAGCCGGAAGTTGCGTATCTGGGTTTTAGTAAAACTTGAAACGCGCGGTGATTCAGGTTTTAGAAAAACTCAAATATTCAACTTCCGGTTGCCTATAGCTTTGTGGCCAGGAATGACAAATGCATCAACAGTTTGACTAGTGTTGGAATTTGGAATTTATTATCTGTTTGCTTGGTATTTTAGTTGGATTTGTTTCGCTCTGTTTTGCTTGTGGGTTCAAGCTTCGGCGCGGTGAGCACTAACCGAGCTGGAGACTTGCACTCCTGCGCTATCAATTCTGTTAGCAGCATTAATCATTCCTGGTCACTGAGCTAGTTCAAGGATTCTTGAAGCTCCTGCAGTTTGGAAAATTGCATCCGGGATCTGAAGTTGTGCTGGTAGTGGTGGCGGCGGTGGCGCACGGCTTTACCGGATGGGGACGCCATTTCACTCATATTGCGTATGCTTGTGGATGGATTTATTTACAAATCAGCAAAGCGAATCACGGATTTGCTGATTTGCAGATTTGCAGATTTCCAACGAGATTTGCATCAAAATCCTACAAACTTGATTGAAAAAATCAACCAAATTTGTAGGAATTGTAGAATTTTCAGCCGATTTTCGACGAATTTGCAAATCACAAAGAACGTACGAGAACGTGCTTGAACGTCGGCGCCTCACGGGCCGACACTCACTCAAATTTCGTATGGATTTACAAATGAGCAAACCGCATCGTCGGATTTGATCATTTGTTCAGCGGGATGTGCAAATTTGCGTCGAGAAACCAATCGAAATTTGATCGATTAAAAATCAATCAAATTTGTGGGATTTTGAAGCTGAGATTTCCAAATCACAAAGCGCGCACGAGGATTTGCTTGAGTGTCGACCCCTCTCGGTTTTTCCTGAATTCGAATAAAGATTTGCTAATATATTTTTGATTTTAATTGACCAGTTGGTGGAGAATGGAGGCCTAGCGACAACAGACCTGCTAATGATTAATGTTCACGACGATGATTTATACGCTTCGAGTCAATATTCAGGTGGCGACGACGGGAATATATCGCAAGAAAACACGAATCCGCGACTTTTACATCACCCTTCGGCGTCCTCAGAAAACTACTTTGATCTCAACATTCCGCTCAACGAAAGCCTCACACGCTTCCACTTGCTACGAAAACAGTCGGACATTCAGATGATAAAATGCATACAACGTAATTCTACTCATGCAGATTATTTTATGAGACCGCCGATTAACCCATTCACGCTGTTCTTCGTGGACCCCGAAATCGAACTGGAATACAGACAACGTGCGCACAGACAGGAGGAAGGCGAATCCAGCAACGTTTCACTCACGTTGGCATCGCCGACATTCAACACGCACTTGGACATTTTCATCGCAGCCGTCGTCTACGTGATCGTCACCTTTTCCTGTTTTTTACTCTTTGCCACCAACACCGTGTCGTTGGTATTCTGCTGTTTGGCCACCTTGTGGCTGTTGTTTGTCGTGGCACTGTGCATCAGGCGTTTGTTACTCGCCCGATTCGCATCAAGTTGCCTGCAGAAAATGTACGATACGTGTACTTTGTGGTACCCGTGGCACATGTGCGGAGCCGTGCTCATTGCACTGCCCGTCGTGTCGGTGGCTGCGAGCTCCACGTGCAGCGTGTGGCGTGACAGCGTCGACAGTGCTTTTTTCTGCTGCATATTTTTTGTCGCCATCATTCATTTTTGCAATTTTACTCAACTAAATTGCTGGATGAAGTCGGGTCTGGCGACTCTGTCGGGCATGGCGTTGTTGCTTTTGCTCTGCGTTGACGTATGCCACGTAGAACACGCCGTTAGTATTAATAATTCTAGCGATGCCGCGCTCGTCGACGCCGCGTCGTGGAACGGCACGGAAAATACGACCGAGCTGGTTTTGTCCGCAAACGTCGAGGCGGAATACGACGAACCGGGAGAGCACGGCGAAGCAACGATGGCCGTGTTGCTGTTGCTGTTACTCGTGTGGTACGTGAACCGCGAGTACGAAATAAGTTATCGGATCAGTTTCCACGGCAATCTGCTGGCAGAACGCGATCAGCAGACGATCCAATTGGAGAAGGACCAGGCCGACTGGTTGCTGCACAACATCATTCCGCGTCACGTAGCCGAGTACATCAAAACCACTTCGAAGTATTCGGAGAACCACGAGAACGTGGGCGTTCTGTTCGCAAGCATCATCAATTTTAACGAAATGTACGACGAGTCGTATCGCGGCGGATGCGAATGTCTGCGCGTACTGAACGAAGTGATTGGAGATTTCGACGAGCTCTTGCACCGGGCCGAGTTTAAAAACGTGGAGAAGATCAAGACGATCGGGACGACGTTCATGGCCGCGTCGGGCCTGAATCCGAAAATCAGACAACAGAATGTCCATCCGCACCAGCATCTTTTCGAGCTGATGGATTTTGCGCTCGCCCTTCAGCGGGTCATCGACGCCTTTAATGCAGATCTCTTGGGTTTCAGCTTTATTTTACGAATCGGGTACAATTTTGGGGACGTTACTGCCGGGGTGATCGGCACGACCAAACTGTACTACGACATTTGGAGCGACGACGTCAATATAGCTAGTCGCATGGATTCTACGGGTGTTGCGGGTCGCATTCAGGTGCCTCAGAAAAGTGTCGAGCTGCTGGAGGAGGTTTTTGATTTCGAACATCGCGGCATCATCTATGTCAAAGGCAAAGATAATATGGACGTGTACCTGCTGGTCAGGAAGAAAGACGGGGTCGATTATCGGACGCCGCGTGAATCGGATGCAAGCGCTGTCGTATCGCCGGCTGCAATTAACACACGTTGAAACTTTTTACTCTATTTTAATCAAGTGTTTGTGAATAACGAAGCATTTTGTTCGCTTTATCAAATGATTATTTATTTGTTCGAATTATTCTTATTACTGTGACATTCCGTTTATTGAATTGTTATGAAATGTTGATGCACAAGTGTCGAAAATGTTTCTTATTTTCGTTGTTTATTTTTGGCTGTGTGAGTATTTCTATTTCTATTTGCGATTTGTTTTAATCAAATAGATTTTGCAGGTCGATGCTTTACTGTAGGTTTGTGCTGAGATGTGGTTAAATGCACACTGCCTTTTCACGTCAAACTGTGATGATTAGCAATGTCTGTTTCGAAGTACTCACAATTGAACGCTTAAATGTGTGCCTATTTGATTTGATTTCAACTGATGAGACAGAAAGTTCTATATTTTGTTAATTTTATTTCTATTTATTTAGTTAGTTGTGTTTATTTATACAAACATTTCCGAAATTTTAAACCTGTGGAAGAAAAAAATTTCTATTGCTTTAATTTTTTTTCTTTCTAATTTATAGGTCTAGTCTTTTATTTTTTTTTTAAAAAAAAAATACACAATATTGTATGAAATTTTATTTTGTATGTCTTGTTTAATTTAAATTGCTTTTGCACAAAAAGGAGCCTTAATTGATAATGGTAATTACTATTGTAATTTTTAAAAAGTTTTTATTGTGAAATGATGTTACCATTTTTATAGTATTACTGTTAATTATAACTTTGCATAATTAGTAAATGTTTATAATAATTCTTGTGATTTCAGTGTACTATAAAAAAAAAGAATCGTTACTGTATTTTGTAAATATTAATCATCTTAACAGTAATAAATGAAATGTTAAGTAAATGATCAATGTTAGAAAAGTGTGTTATAAATAGTAAATGATTGGAGAATATTTTATGGCATTCTAATTTCTAAATGTGTGGTACCGCTGTGCTGTACTGAACATTCGTATATATCCTTTTAGACATTATTTATTTTGATATTGTATTTATATATTTATTCTATAGTAGAATAGAAACAAATATCTTGTGGATCTAATGCTGTATTTGTAAATTCGGTGTATTCAAGGGTACTTTTGTGCTCTGGTGTATTTGAATTGTGCTTTTTTAAAATTGTCAAATTTTCAAAAGGAATTTTTTTCTGCGTGTAAATTGTCCTTGGTATTTTATTGTAAATAGTACGAATTATAGATAACAATTGGTTGAAATTAACATTTATTCGTCTTTTTGGTCGAATTATGAATGAATTTGAAGGTGTTTGACCCTATAGTTTGGACTTTTAGCATTGGAAATCGGATTTTATTTAAAATGTCTCAATTTTTTTGGGTAAAATTCTAGTATACAAGTAGGTGTGTTGATTTATCTTTATTTCTCGTTTCCAACGGCTTTCTTTCTCTCTCTGGGGGATGAGGATGGCGATGAGATGAATTGTATTTGTCTGTTATTCGTTAGGCCTAAACTAGGGTTTTCTCGATTTGAAAAGGTGGCGTCGATTTAAATTTGGATAAATTTACGGCCCGGTCGAGCAATTGATTGGTATCGGTATTATTAATAATCAACGTAAATTGGATGAAAAATATTTTGTTGGTAAAATCGTAGTATTCGTTGGCTATTTAATCGTTCCCATCATTCAGACGCCACGAATCTCGTTTTCCGGAGAAAATTCTGTAATAGCATTGACAGTACTGGAGTGACTAGGCGACCAATAGGGTAGAGCGGTGAGAATCACGTGGTTGGGTCAGACCAATGACCGAAGCACTGTCAGCTCAGAACGGCGGCCGTCGGCAGTCTTCTCTGCCGAGTGTAGAAAAACTTTTCATCAACAGCCGCCATTTTGGCTGAATTCGACTCCGAAATTTTCAATCTTTCTCCGTGGGATTTTAAGTCGAATCGGGCTTTTATTGGGCACATTCAATTCGGACCCATAGAAAATAGCCACCTGAAGAGATTTAGCGTGGTTTGGGAGAATCGGACGAGCCACAAGCCAACCACGGCAGGTTAATGGTTCGGGGAATATTGTTTTGTGCTTTCAAATTACGGTGTGTATTTTCGATGGTGTTGTGACGCTCCCGAAAATGCCGTAGCTTAGGCCATCGTGGATTCAGTATGTGCCTTGACTATGAAATCAAGCTTTCAACTCTAATATATACGGATTATGCGGTAGATTTGTTGTCATTTGTGATCAACAAGTTACGGTTCGTCGTCGTGAGGACTCAACCCTGGTAAGGGGCCTCACTCTCCCAACATGGCCGACAACCTGGTGGACGGGCCCCCGAGTAAACGGGCCAAGCTCGCGTCGCCTAGTGTTACTCCTAACGATAGCGCAGGTAAGATTTGCCCTCTACTATATAAAATACAACCGCCGATCTCGTTTTAGCCATTTCAAACGGCCCGAATTCAAGCCCAGCGTCGGCTCGCACCCGCCGTGTTTATTGCCAGAATCTCAGTTTCGTGTCATGAGCCCCATCTTCCGACCGACCATTTCGGAACATATAGGCCTACTTGATTAGGCTTAACTAGCGCCTAATGAAAACATTAGAAACCTCCATTCTTCGATATTTCGTCAATGCGATTTCTTTTCGCTGCGTTCGCTGCTTTCTAGCCTGAAAATTTGACCAGATTCTTTCATTTTTTTGCACATCGGGTTCAAATCTTTTTGCTTAACCTTGTCAGTGTCGTAATGTTTACATCAGAAAATGTGTCAGAATCGTGCAGATTCTCTCTTTTATTCACTTTTTACGCCGTTTTGAGTGGATATAAAACGAAAATAATGGTATAAACACCGCGTAGTCGTTGTATTTTGATTGTGCTTTGCATCTTCCTCGCCATGAAAATGGCATCAGCACACTGCGAGCGAGCTTCAAAACAGTAGTCATTTTTCTTAGCGTCTTGAGCGAACATTTTTCGTGTTTGACATGGTTTAAATGAATTTTAACGCTTTGTAAACACGATATCGCGCTTAGATTTCATTTAAATTCAATGTTTTTTTTTTATATTTAAAAAAAAAAAAAAAAAAAAAATTGAAAAAAAAATTAAATTATATTACATTAAATTAATTTTTTTTTCTTTTTTCTTTCTTTTTTTTTTTTGTTTGTTTGTTCTTTTTTCTTTTCTTTTCTTTTCATCTTTTTCAAACTAATAAATTTGTTTCTGTATGTATTTTTCCAGACATATTTGGAAATTATCATTGGGATATCGAATCCTTAGCCGATTTGCCAGACGAATTAATACCTCATGGTAGTGAACCGTCAAGATCCTCGCAGCTGGGCAATTCCAGCAATGTTTCGGTGGCTTCGAGCATGCAAAACGGTGCTGTGGACTCGAGTTCACAGCCGGACAACTGCAGTGCATCGCAGCAACAGCTACAGAGGCAACCTCAGTTGTCACAGTTGCTGCAAAACAAACAACCAACTCATAATATGTTAAATACTACAACGGCCAGTCCGCAACCGAATCACGGGCAAACGAGTCCGAACGTTAGTTTCGCCAACATGAACAATGTGAAAAGTCCTCACAACAGTAATTTACAATCGCCGCCCAACGTGACAGTGAAAGGGGCGACAACGTCTCATAGTATTTCCAGTGAAACGATGAACAGCATTATAAGTGGAAATTTACCTAGTAGTTTAACGAACACTGTAAGCAATTTGCCAAGCAGTCCAACAAGTGGCGCTGGGAACATGTCTTCGGGCAATTTAGGCTTACCGATTGCTAGCAATCCGAGTCTAGTTGGAAGTGCAAATTCAGCGAATAACATGCAACAATTGACTCAAGGCAATTCGGCACATTCTGGACAGCAAATGCCCAGTCAGTTGATGAATGGACCTCACATGGGTATGACTGCTGGAGGCCCGGCTGGCATGGCACGTGCAGTTGTGCCCACCAACGTGTCGATTAATGCCAACGGAAATATGTTAGCTGGAGCAATGTCGACGCAGTCCAGTTCATCACACCAAAGTGTAGGTCATTCACAAATGAATTCTGCTCAACCTGGACTAAGAATGCAGGTAAATAAAATTACTTGCGACAGTGCGATGAAAAATGGCAAGATTGTGAGTGAAATGTGCACACACAACACACACACTCATTTCGCTCGGTTCTAACCTTTCGTTTCTCTCTCTCTCCCTCTCTTTTCTTTTCAAGGGACCTGCTACAACTAATCTAAGTCAGTTACAGCAGACTGTCAACGCGGGAAGTCCGTATCACAATTTCAATTCTCCATCGACGGTCGGCCTGGCGATGGCCACTTCGACGGCCACCATGCAATCCTCCATGACGGCCATGTCTGGATCGGTGCAGCGACCACCAGTGAACGCGATGGGCATGCCGGCGAGGTTTTCAACCGCAGTAGATACGACAATATCAACGGTAAGCTAAGCTAGCAATTTTATTTGCTTTTTACTTTGATTTAATTCTTTAATTCTTTAATTTTCTGTGTGTCGGGTTTTTAGACGACGACTCAACAGCCATCGCCGCAACCGGGCATTGCTCCAGCAACGCCGGCAGCACCAGTCGCCGGTGCTACTCCTACCGCTGACCCTGAGAAGCGAAAGCTTATTCAGCAACAGCTAGTTCTCCTCTTGCACGCGCACAAATGCCAGCGTCGAGAGAGCCAACCAAACGGGGAAGTACGACAATGTTCCCTGCCGCACTGTCGAACGATGAAAAACGTTCTCAACCACATGACCACTTGCCAGGCAGGGAAAACATGTCCAGTTCCACATTGTGCTTCGTCTAGGCAAATCATCTCTCATTGGAAAAATTGTGTTCGCGTCGATTGTCCAGTGTGTCTACCGTTGAAGCAGGCTAGCGAAAAGAGGGCTGGTAAATTTCGAATCAACTGAAATAAAGCTTTTTTTTTTGTTTTAAAAAGAATCTCTCCAAAATTAATTTTCTTTCCTTTCGTTTGAATTCAGCCGCAACACATCAGGCGCCGACCAATCAGGCTGGTCCTGCACAGATTGACATGAAGAGGGCTTACGATGCGTTAGGACTTCCATTCGTTAGCAATAACATACATCAACACATAAACATGCGGCCCATGCCTGGACCTCCATGTAAGTGTTTGGTGCACGTTTCTTAAATTGTTAAAAAAAAATGTCAAATTGTAAAATTGTAAATTGTCGTTTATCCAGCGAATGAAATTCAAGTTCAACGCCAGTCGAGCCCCAACCAAGGCCTAGTTAACAGTCCTCAACCTCCTGGACCGTTACAAGCGAGAACGCAGCCATCCTACGTAAATGCAATCGAAGGGGGCCAAGGAAATCAAGTGAATAGAGGAGGAATTCCTGCTGCAGCCAATCAGCAATCTTCCAACGTGTCCCTTGCCCAGTTGTCGCAACAGGCGACGGGCACGAAAGATTGGCATCAACACGTCACTCCAGATCTCAGAAATCATCTTGTTCATAAGTTGTTAGTATTTGCTCACTTGAAAAGCAGTGAGTTGAGTGCGCAGTATTTACTTAATTTCTCTTGTTTTCTCTTCGGAACTTGCAGGGTTCAGGCAATATTCCCGACTCCGGATCCAGCTGCTCTGCTGGACAAACGAATGCATAATCTAGTCGCTTACGCGCGAAAAGTGGAATTGGATATGTACGAAATGGCGAACTGTAGATCCGAGTATTATCATTTACTGGCGGAGAAGATCTACAAAATCCAGAAAGAGTTGGAAGAGAAGCGACAAAAACGCAAAGAGCAGCAGCAAGGCGGACCAGGCAGTGTGTGCAATAATAGCCCATCGTTAAATAGCCCACGATCCGCGACACCAAGTAAGTCTCGTTTTGTTGGCGAGGCGCACCGATTTTGTTTGTGGACTAGGTTATTAAATCTTTTGAATTTTCAGTCGTAAAACTGTTGTCGTTGTTAGATTTGCCAGGTGGCCCGACCGGGCAAAGCCCCATGCCTAATGTCACTGCTCAGCCTCGCATGGCGTCTACCACGCATTCGATGGCGACAGGTCGGGACGTATTTTCAGTGCCTCCACCAAATCAGATCGTTCCTGGCGCAGCACAATCGCCTATCAACTCGTCGTCACAAGTCCCGCTGCCCAATCTCGGCGTTCCGTTCGGAAACGTGGTTATCAATAACCAACAGGGACTCAATTCGAATTTTCCAATGGTATGCTTCTTTCTTGGTCCTTAACTAACTAACTCGACCCAATGTGACCTGACCCCAGGCTCAGGTCAGGTTGGGCCGGAACGTGTTGCGTATTTCTCTGACCTAACTACGACCCAATGTGACCTAACGAAGCTTTAGGTCAGGTTGAGGTCGGAACGGGTCATTTCCGCGCATTTGCATTTGCACGCAGCACCTGACCTAACTCGACCCGATGTGACCTAACCAAGGTCACGCCAGGTTTGGTCGGAACAGGTTACGCGCATTTACTCGTGGGACTCGGCCCGACCTAACCTGACGCATCAGGTTAGGTTGGGTTTAGGTGCCTTCGATTCGATCCGAGTGTCGCAGAAACATATTTCAAAAATTGTTCGCGTTGCAGATGATGTCTTCGCCGTCTCCAAACCCTATTGGCGGTCAGTTTAATACTAATATTACACCTCAGCAGTTTCAGGACGCAAAGAATCGTCAACTTCAAGTAATTATTTGAGCCGATGTGTGTGCTGGTGATAGAAGCAACTGACCATTTTGCTTTTGTTTATTAGCAATTAGCTCAGGCTCAGTTTTCACAAGGATCAACGCAAGTAACTTCGATTCGGCCGCCAGATACACATGCGAATCAGGTTTGTATTTATTTATTGATTAATTTTGGTGAGTTTGTACATGGATTTATTTTGAAATCAGGGTCAGATACTTCCATCCCAACAAATGCCAACGCTAGGACCTCAATCTCAGTTGCCGCAAACGCAACTGAGTCAACAGCAGTCCGGTGCGCAGCAGCAGATGAACCAGTCGAACACCCAACAACTGGGAGCTACGAACCAACAAGCTCCGTTAAGCCAGTCGCAACAAATGCAGCACACTCCGGTGCTGCAGCATCCTCCGTCGGTTGGGACGCCTCAGACGCAGCGTCCTCCGTCGGCGCAACCGACTCTGATGGATGTGAACATGTCCGTGTCGCAACCGCATTCCGTGCAGTCGCAAGCCACGCCTCAGGCGCCAACTCCGACCTCGCAACAAGTTGTGAGCTCGCAGACACCGACTCCAAACCCGACGCGGACGCCGACACCAAACAGTCAAATGAACGACTTGAAACCAGACGTAAAACCGGAAATGAAAATCGAAATCAAACAAGAGCCACCAGATTTGCAAACACCGGTCTCGCTATCGGTGCCCACTCCGGCGGTGAAAGGTTCGAAACAATATTCTCTTGTCATGCGTTAAAATGAACGAGAGTAATGACTGTTGCGTTTCTTTCTTTCTTATTTTAGAAGAACCAGTGTCCATGAAAGACGATCCTTCCACTCCTATGTCAACAACGAGCACGGGAGATGTACTTCCATCTTCGGTTGATATGAAACCGGCCTCTGCTGATGTTCCTCAACAGTCTGTTAAACCGAAAGGGCCGAAGAAAGGTTAGTGCAAGGGGGCAAAGTTTGTCTTGGAGAGACGGGAGTTTTGTAAATGATTTTGTTTTTGCTTTCAGTTTTTAAACCGGATGAGTTGAGACAAGCTCTAATGCCAACTTTGGAGAAACTGTATCGTCAAGATCCTGAATCTTTACCATTCCGACAGCCAGTCGATCCTCATGCTCTTCAGATACCTGTAAGACGTTGTTTCAATGCGTACAAACTTGAAAAAAATATTGGCTCTTTAAATGAAGCCTTTATTTTGTTATCAATTGTTTGAATTGAACTCACTGAGTGTATTCTTCCATATATTTTTTGTTTTGTTTTGTTGTCATCATTCTTTCTTAAACCTTTAAGAGTTAGAACTCATGTTGTATTATTATTATTATTATTATTATTGTTAATTGCTTGGTTTAATCTAAGAGATGAGATGTAATTTTAAACATAAAGAGAAATTAAAGTTGAATAAGGCCACGAACAATGTTGAAATAGGGAACAATGTTCGTAGCGTGACTTCAATGCGTTTAATTTTGGATGTTTGGAATTACACCGTTATCTCTCGAGTTAAAATTCATTTGGCGTTTAAAATTTTGATTTTTAGGGCTTTGCTCAGAAGAAATACGGCGAGGTAATGTAACTTTTTTGCCCCCTTTAATTTACAAAGAACTGCAGCATGAGCGAGGGAAGTAAATTTCAATTTCATTACCTCGCCTGGTTCTTCTGGGAGAATTAAGAAAAGTGATTGATGCACATGAAAGAGATTGCATTTTGATTTTCATGTTTTGCTTGTTTGTGCTGTGATTTTTGAAAGTATATTTGTAAGGCTAGTTTATGAGAAGAAAAGAAATGTCTGCTTGTGTTGGAATTTCTTTTTTTTTTATTTCAGTTTTAATGAATTCATTTTATTTCTTTTTTTACAAAAAAAAAACAAAAACAAAAAAAAACAGGATTACTTTGATATTATCAAGAAACCTATGGACTTATCCACAATCAAACGCAAGCTAGACACAGGACAATATCAGGACCCTTGGCAGTACGTCGAGGACGTGTGGCTTATGTTTGACAACGCGTGGTTATATAACCGAAAAACGTCTCGTGTATATCGTTATTGTACAAAGGTGTGAAGACAATTAATGAATTAATTGATCAATTTGTTTTTTGTTATTTATTGTTATGTTATTTTTACGTAATTTGTTGTTTTTTAGCTTGCTGAAGTTTTCGAACAAGAGATAGATCCTGTTATGCAATCGTTAGGTTATTGCTGCGGACGGAAATACGTGTTCAATCCTCAGGTCTTGTGTTGTTATGGGAAACAACTATGCACGATTCCAAGAGACGCCAAATATTGGAGTTATCAGAATAGGTCAGTATTTGAACTTGAACGGAATGGAAATGTGATTGGAGTGTGTGGACTCAGACCTTCAAAAGTTAGAAAAGAATTCTCGCCGAGTTTCTTTCTAAGTTTTGGAGGAGGGGGGGCTCGTGAGTTTTGCTCGTCGTTGTGCACAGTTTTAAATTTGCAAGTGTTTGTGGAATTTGTTGTCGTTTTATAGTTTTTAGTATCAGCATGCTTATTATTGCTTGCCATTTCGCACAAGACAAATTAACTTTCTTTTGTTCATTAATCAAATTGGCAATGTTTGAAACGTTTTCTAATGAAATGCTTTGTGTGTGCTTTTTCTCCCTATTCTTCGTCTTCTTCTTCTTCTTCTTCTTGCCTTGTCTTGCGTTCGTTTACCACTTTTGTCTTCTGTCCTCGTACACTTTCTGTGTGGTTCCCTTCGTTTTTTTTTTATATCTTTACAAATCCCGTCGCACGTGTGTCCAATCTTGTGACGAAATAGCTTAAGGCTATATGGCCTTCTCTCTGACAGATACACCTACTGTCAGAAGTGTTTTGCTGATATTCCTGGCGACACCATTACGTTAGGCGACGACCCATCGCAGCCACAGACGTGAGTAGCGATTTTAACGCGCTGGGGAGTTTTGTTGTGGATGAGACTTACGAATTTGTCTTACTTTTTCTCTTGTAGGATTATTAGGAAGGAACAATTCATTGAGATGAAAAATGATGCTTTGGACCTGGAACCGTAAGCTTAAATGCTAGGCGCAGTTAATCTTTTACGCGTACGCAAATCGCTTGTTTTACACGTTAAAAGAAGCGATTTGCACACGTTTGAATGTTTAAACTCGTTCGAATGTGTAGACTCGTTTAAAAGCTTTTAAACCAGTTTAGACAGAGAAATGAATGTGTCTAGTACTTAGGATGACGTTTTGATACTAATTTGCTTCTTTTGTAATTGTAAAGGTTCATTGAATGCATCGACTGTGGACGCAAGTTGCATCAAATTTGTGTCCTTCACATGGATAACATTTGGCCATCCGGGTAAGATTGAATTTGTTTATGAATTATGATTGGCGTTTTAATAACCGATATTTTCGCTCTCTTTTTAGATTTGTCTGTGACAATTGTTTTAAAGCCAAGGGACAGAAAAGAAAGGAGAATAAGTTCACGTCGAAAAGTAAGTATTTGTTTTGTTCAACTTTTCGTAGCGAATTGATAATTACGATTGTGATTTGCAGGGTTGCCGATTTCAAAACTTGGTACATACATTGAGGCTCGAGTGAATGGTTACTTGAAAAAGAAAGACACCGGGGCCGGTGAAATTACCATTCGAGTTGTTTCTGGCTCGGATAAAATCGTGGAAGTGAAACCGGGCATGAAAAATAGGTACGTGGCAAATGTCGAAGGGAATTTGAATCGGAAAGCGGTTGTCGGGTTTTAACGTAATTTGTTTGTTTTTGTAGATATGTTGACAGTGGGGAACTTTGTGATCAATTTCCATATCGGGCCAAAGCGCTGTTCGCATTCGAAGACATTGATGGAACCGATGTGTGCTTTTTTGGCATGCACGTACAGGAGTACGGATCTGACTGTCCTCAACCGAATACTAGGCGGGTTTACATTGCCTATTTAGACTCTGTCCACTTTTTTCGTCCAAAGCAATATCGTACTGCAGTTTATCATGAGATTTTATTAGGATATTTGGATTATGTAAAGCAATTAGGGTAAGTGTGGATGAAAATTTTGATGTTTGCGAAAGTTAGTTGAAATTGATGGCGAATTTTGCAAATGCAGGTATAATATGGCACACATTTGGGCATGTCCTCCGAGCGAGGGAGACGATTACATCTTTCACTGCCACCCGCCAGAACAGAAAATTCCAAAACCAAAACGACTGCAGGAATGGTATCGGAAAATGTTAGATAAAGGCATTATCGAGAGGATAGTGTTGGATTATAAGGTGCGTTGAGTGTTTTGTTTTTTTTGTTTTGTTTTGTTCAATTTGTAATTGTTTTGTGTTTTGTTTTTAATTTTGCAGGATATATTGAAACAAGCGATGGAGGATAATGTTAGCAGTGCAGCTGAATTACCCTAC